>LR990135.1:15010000-17510000 GCA_905147285.1 Hypena proboscidalis | reverse complement strand
TGTACGTAAATAAAATAATTGAGAATAAACTATTATACTATTTTATCTAAACATATAATTAAATCGTAAGAAAGTCAAAACTTTTTTTGGGTCCAGTTTCTTTTTTCTAAAATTTATGTATACGTTAAAAGCCATTTGCTTGCACTGACTGTTTACTTTATGTCTGAAGATTTTTCAATTCATCTTGAGATTGTCATTACATGTGTACCTCTCACAAGGTGTCTGCAACAGTTAACACATGCGATCGCTACCCATGTAGCGAACGGAATGAACAATCACAAAAATTTGCTCACCGCCCGCAGCTGTTTCAGTCCCCTTTGTCACCATACCCCCGCGCCCCTGTACCGCGTAGGCGAAGTCTCAGATAAACGGTCAGCCTATAGTTAATGTCTAGTTTTAAATACTTAGCAGTCTATGATACTTCTTCTTCTTTCGTGTCAATGGCTTTATGGCTTTATGTTATATAGTCTATGATACTAAAATTATACTTAGCTTTTTTTTATAATACGCCTGTAGCGAACGATCGTGTAGTCCACCTGATGGTAAGTGAAGTACAGCCCATGGACATCAACAATCTACAAAAACAGAGGCCTGATCTCACCACCAAACCGGAACACAGTAATGCAAGCATTATTATTTGGCGACAGGCTCATTCACAAGAGCTCTACCATCAGTTGTCTTATTCGCCTCATTGTGATTGGATTTTTAATACTTTTTTAAGTGACACAGGATAAAAAAGGATTAGATTTTTGTTAAAAAGATTGAAATGACACCTTTTACTGGGTTCTCTTAATTCACTTTTGTAGCTTGCAAACGGTGTCGCTACCTTTATAAATAACAGTAACACAATTAAGCGAAAAGGAAAATAACACAAATATTGTTAAATAGATTTCCGCTGCTAATAATTCTGTTTATCTGCTCTTCGCCAGTCTGCTAATGAATATTGGATTCTGTGAATCTGTGAGTGATGTAGTAGGTAGGCCACCTACAACAGCATCACGAATTTACGACAAAATCCTATATTCATTTACAGAGCTTTGTTAGATACAGATTATTCATGAGAATTAATGTTTAGTGAGGGAGAGGAATGTACTGATAGTAAAAATGTATGATAAAAATGTTAGAAAAATTGTTTCGTGACCTTTTGTTTCTATCTTTTGATAAAAATTAAGCGGCCGTGGCGCAGTGGATAAGGCATCAGTCTTATGATTTAGAGGTCGTGGGTTCGAATCCTGGTCATTACACCAATGACGTGGACTTTCTTCTTACTTGTGTATCAAGCTTAGCTAGAGGGGGTTAACAAGTATACTATTAAGCTTCTTTTAAAAAATGAGGAAAAAGTATTGAAAGCTAGTAAAAGCCTTTGCAATTTAATGCAACAAATTACTAGCCGAGGAACTGCGCATTTGCGACTTTGTACAAAGTTGCCACAATACTAAGAAACAGTTGAAAATGATATGGGACCGGCAGGATTTAAACCTGCGACCTTACTGCACTTGTGATAGGAACAAATGGATGAACGTGACGTCGCAAAATGACGTATCATACAGTTGAGAAATTTAGGGTTCTGGTAAGAGGCGACCGTAGCTGGATGGCTAAAGCGGCTGCCCGGTGTGCAGTCAGGTCGCAGGTTCAAATCTTGCCGATCCCATATCTTTTTCAACTGTTTCTTAGCATAATTAGCTAAGCATAGCTAAATGCTATAAAAATAATCGATTAGAAGTTACAATGATGACCAGAAGACATAAAAATAAATAAGCATTTCCTAGGGAGCAAGCATGCGAGCGCAAGATATATTTAGTCACGTTATTGACATATTTTTATATCGGGAATCATGACAATAATGGGACATAATCTATCTCGCGCTCGTATGCTTGCCCGGCTGGTACAAAAAGTGGCGTTAACAGTGCGTCCCAGCCCCACAAATAGTGACAGTGATGTCCAAAGTGATCGGGAACATTTAGCATTCGACTAATATTAATTAAATTAAATTAACAGCCCATGAGCATATTTAGCGTGGCATTCACTTTACAACGACAAATCACTTCAAACCATACGGTTTCATTCCAAATGTTCCCGTAAAATGTAATCCCTTACTGAATAAAACAAGCTGTGAACAAAACCACTTCGTACTTATTAAAATTGCCTCAAAGGTCAGCCTTTAATTAGCTTCCTTCGGATGCCGCTGTAAATACTGCTGAAAATAGATTCTTGGTTGTGTTTGTACATTTATTGCCATCCAATCAAGTTAAACTGGTTCTAGTAGGTTATACCTCTAGTAGATTCTCAATTCGAATGTTTTTTTTTAATGTTTTTTCGAAGACGCCATGTCATTGTGGTCTTCATCAGGTCACGATCTCATGATGGGATCGTAGAGAAATCGAGGGCAACCCTCAAATTTTAAAGGCTTCTATATTTTTTTTCGCATATTACCTAAAGCTACTCGGATATTTGCATCTAACATCAGCATTTCATGTTGCTGAGCTAATGCTGGAAGATAATACATATTCTCAACGGTAAGGAGTACGGGGATTGTCCACAGAGCCACTGATGAGTGGCTTTATAAAATACTACACATTTTATTTCATTTTGTCAAACTGTACCTATTTTGCATGACTCAGGTAAAAGAGTGGATAAGTGTCCGGTACCAGAGTTCGAAGCACATTTGCCCAACAACACTATTATAATATTGCACCTCGATTGTACAACAAACTCAATCTGGTATTTAAAACGAAACACCTATTAAATTATCAAATAAAAAACACTATTAAACTATGGCTTAAAGATTTGGATTACATTGAGGTCAAAAATTTGTTAGTAATCATTAAATAGAACACACACACACAAACACACACACACCCACACACACACACACACACGCACACAGACGATATAAAGACACCATTTTATACAAAAATTGCTTACATTGTTAATAATTTTACTGTAAGGATTTCTTTTTTTATTTTATTTTATTGTCATTTGTAACAAACATACCTTAACTATGTTAACTTTATTTGGGAAGGAACTGGTTCTCAACACACAGCTCACGCTAGTTTGGGAATCAGGGCTTTCTTATTCTTCTTCTTCTTGGGACACTGTTTTTTATATTTTTAACCTTAATTTATATATTTTTAAATATGATTTATAAAAAATACAAAAAACATTTAAAAATATAATAAACAGTGTCCCACCGACATCAGGTACAGGGACCAAGCTGCCGATGGTTAGGGCTCCAGAGAGAGGAACCTCCTCACGATGATTATTATTATTATGTAGTTTATGTTTCCATAACACGGGACTATGGAGTCCCGGTACTTTGGAAGGCATACGTGGGGCCGAAGCCAACAGCGTAGAGGCCTAATAAACATTTTAATCTAAAGTGAAATGGGACACAAACCGACGACTATCCCTGTTCACACTATTTAAATGCACCCAAAGACAGTCCCCGGTTTGTGTAGAACTATTGCAGAATAATGGAGACTAAATAATTGGATCTATGGTTGTGAATTGCTAATTGAATTAAAACTGGTTCTATGGATTAACTATGTCGCCTGCCCTAATAGCACATGTAAAACACGGAAAAATAAGCAGGCGGTGACTCGCCAACTCACTATCATGGGCCCCCCAATCGTTCGCCCAAGGCAAAGCCATACGGGCGACAGGGCGCAACATAGTCGTGAGCCGCTTGAGGTGTCGAGCGGTGCGGCGCCGATTTCACCATCGCGAGCCTAGGTTCTAGCCCAATAACCCGGAGCGGGTTTCCTCGTAGTTATGCCCTTGAAAATGACACTTCCACCCCCGAGCATCGCTGCTCTGGCGACCCCTATCTGACCGGCCGGTTAAGGCAAGAACAGAGCTGAGAGTCCTGCGGGCGCTCTTGGATTTCTACTCCGACCGGCCAATGAAGGCAAGCCGGAGACGAGTCCCTGACCGACTCTCTGGGGAATCAGGACCGCAGTGTCGCCACTCACATTCAGCTCGCCACAAGCTGCCCTGCGGTTTGTGTGCTCTTTATCGATCTTTAGATATATTTTTTTTGTTTATATCAAAAGGATATTAAAAAGCAGATACCTAATATGCCTCCAGGTGATGCGTTATTCTCATGGTGAGGTAACGACTATCCCAGAGAGGTTTATTATTATTATTATTATTTTTCAAAAGGCATGTTCTAGATCGCTTATTGCTTCGACCCTCAATATTGCGCTTGATTTATATTTATATTTTTTTTCTAGCTGTTGACGGTGTAAATCCAGCTTATTTTCACCCAAGTTTACAACTAAATAAAAAAAAATCTAAATCGTTTGTACGTCAAATATAATGTATTGTAACGTTTTAAGATAAAGAATTTCTTATTCAAGTATTAAAAGAGTACTACATTGAATAACTGCAGTTCGGAAAGCTCTCCAGAATGAAGCATTTGTTCTTGTCGTTGTACTAACAACTTACAAGTATCTACCTACCAAACAAAGCTGAAAGCATGTTTATACCAAGCCCCGCGCACAATGAGCACTCATTATGTTGTTTCTATGCCATATTAAATATGGAGAGTATTAAAAATGTGACTAATATACCCCAACTATAATACTCACAGCAGAGAGTAATATTAAGCGGCTCTACCCCCGTGGTAGTCGTTCTTGGACCTGTCAGTGGCGTAGCTAAGTGGGCAAGGGCCGGAGAAAGAATCGGGCCCTCATCCCCTTTTTCACGTAGCTTGACCTTTTATTGTCCTTTAAATGTATAGATAGGAATAATAATGGTATACAGGATAAGTAGTAAAGATTATGGAGCAAGTTCAACAAAAAAAAAACACAGAATGAGAGAACAGCGTAGGTCTTCATTCGTCAATTTAAACTAGAGTTTAGAAAAACATTCTCTATTTTTCGGTTTCGATCAAGTTAAGAAATAGTAGATGGCTGATATGGTATGATGCTGTTGTGCTGCAGCCTGTATCATTTGTACACATGTTTCATGATCGGATTTTTTTTTAGCGAAAATTTGTATTAGCCACATAATATGGTGCCAGAATGCTAGAGATGAGAGATAGATGCTAATGGAGATGATACGGAATAGAAATACTAGGAATGGTGGTAATACTCGATTAAATAAGGCTGGTAACTAGTAGAGAATTGAGAATTACAACAGTCAGAGACACACCTAGCGTAGCGTCAACTATTGTAGTGCATCCCAAAAAGAAGAAACATCTTAATGACTAATATAAATGAGAGCAGATATTAAGTAGAGCGAATGAAAACTTCAATAAATAGTTTACGGGCGAAATTTTCGAATTGATCTCACGACCGTCAAGCAAGTGAGCTTATCCCTGATGCAATATGTGCGTAATTGCGTACTCACTACCCAGTTAAACTCTGTTAAATTACTAAATAATAATATTAAACAGCACATGCTTATCGAGGAAGTTCGGCGAATGTGTTGAAAGTCTTAAATCGGGAGTTCTCTTATTGTTGATGTTATGTTCACCTAAAATCATTAAATAAAAAAAAATATCTTATGAGCAGGGTCGAGGTTTCCTAGCATCAGGAGCTGGCGAGTTGGCTAACCCGCTCTTTTCAAAGCTTAGGTTAATGGGCAAAGGGCCCCCTTGAGGTCCAGGGCCCTGGTGCATTGCACCGCCGGACCCTACGATAGCTACGCCACTGGGACCTGTCAAATATACACATAAATTCATTCAAATCGGTCAAGTCATTTCAGAGAATTCGAAAACTGACGAGATTTTTAAGCATAAGGTTAGTTTGTTTTAAGATCAAAAAGCTAAATTACAATAATAAACATAATTCATTTCGATGATGATTTTATACATTGTAAAAATCCTATTAACAACCAATTAGATACACTCATTACATACTAAGTATGTGTAATGTGTGTATGTTTATCTTGAAAGATATTTCCGAACTATTAAGCAATTTCAGATCTAAGATAAAATATAAAGATCACAAAAGTAGAATCATAGCCGTCTCCGTCGGACATTTAATTAATGAACTTCGGAAGCGAGCCTTTGATAATTTGTCGATAAGGGCCGAACTTTTAAAATTCTTTCTTCTTTTCGTAATCTATTTGACTTCAACCCGTCTAATAAAGAATATTGCATCAATACAATCTGTGAAGAGGACGACCCGGATAGCCAAGGGAACAAGGGAATTGCCTGTCATCTATTCAGGTACAGCTTCGAGAGTGATCGCATTTTGAACTCTTCATATCTTGTAAAGTTTGTAAGTAGGTTATATTGGTGTCCTTAAACAAATAAAGATGATCGACCTTAAAGAGATTGCTGATGGGTAAACAACTTATTGCTGAAAGAAATTATAAAAGAGGGGATTGGTATATTAAGGAATGAAAAATGGGCGCCAACAAATATACGTTTTAGTGTTTTAGATATGATTTGTGTGTAAAAAATTATAAAAAACTTAATAATATTCAAGTTAAACCCATACTACTACTTTTGTATGAAAAACAGCCAATCAATCGTTCCCCCTTGACAGCCGCGATTCGCTCTCGTTGACAACAATTCTGTGCTGCCTTTGATAAGTAAAAGTTTACCCTTTTGATAGCAACAATGAAAATCCTCGGAACAACGAGTGGAAAATGCTGACGACTAACAAACATTTACCGTTTTGCGCAACCGAAATGAAGCTGGCAAGTTCGTATTTTTGTTTTTGTTTGGTTAAGTTATAGTATTTGTTTTTTTCGGGTACCTACATATAAGGCATTAATATAATATATATTAATGCTTTTTATATAGCTAGTAATTTATTATCTTAGGTTCATACCTAGTCCTCACACGTGTTAAAAACTGCACCTACTCTGCATCATCCAAAGGTTGACTGATAGATAATACTTTTAGTATTAAATCCGCCTTTGTACATTTTAGTGCATAAAGTTTAAATAAATAAATATAAAAGTATGTATTTACAAAAGAAAAGTATATAATATGTATTAGTATCAGTTATTCTAGTACCCACAGTACAAGCTCTGCTTAGTTTAGGACTAGATGGCGTTGTGTGTAAGTTGTGAAATATTTATATTTATTTATTTATAAGTGGGGATGTTTTTTTTTCGATCGCGTACCCCATAGTGTGGGTGTCATTAGATAGGTCTTTTCAAAACATTGAGGGGTTTCTAAGACAGTTTTTTATGTGCATAAAGCAATTTTTTGTTCGTCTAGCCCGAATATATAACGGCAATTGCACAATTTCAAAACAATATTGAGTTTCAATATACGTTAACTTGGTGACAGATAGCTATGTCCAATATCGCCTGTCTGCGTAACCTATCGTATACGCGGCATCTATGTTAGTTTTATACTTATTTGGATGTCACTTTTCTGATATCGACCAAACTTTTAACCCTGTCCTAGTGTCTGGATGTGGAATATTTTACTGTAATACATTTTGTAATAAAGGTACTAACATATTCAATTTAAATTAACATATATTGATTTAAGAATTATTGATATTTGTGCCATTATTAGAGTATTTTCTGGAAAGCTATTTCCGATAGAACCTAAAGCTCCCGCCATGGCTCTTTCCATCAATGGGATGGTGTTAAAATGTGTCAATATGATTCATATTTTTCGACACAAAATTAACTGGAGTGCGACAGACATGACAAACCACTTCACTATCACTGCCCTAGAATCCAAGATATAAGTAAGAACTTATTTTTTTTATTGAAACTGACGTGAGTTTGATAACATTATTGAAATTATGAAATACGGGTGTTACTCACGTAATGTTGATCTATTTAGTTGACTACGGTTCCTAGGTGAGCAAGACTAGCAGAGACACAGGCGGGAAGTATCGCACTCTCTTGAAAATGCCAAAATGTATAGGTGAAACCGTGGTCGACTAAATATACCAACATTACGTCAGTACCCGAATTTCAGAATTTGAATAAAGTTAAAACTTGTTCAAAATTAGCATAGACTATCTCAATTGCATACCAAACAGTTAATAAACGTTACAATGCAATTAAAATTAAATAGCAGTTGTAAAAATATATAAATACATATTCACAGAACTTTTTGATCGGCGCATAACGTTGATGCTACTACATTACCAAACCATAAATGGATATGGAAACAAAATAAAGTTAATTTGTGATACGAAAATGAATCAGTACGTAAAAGCAAGTCTGTTAGTAGTGATTCGAATTGTAATAATATAACTCTCACGAATACAAATGATGATTTATTGCGAATACTATATATGTGTCCATTCCATGAGTAGGCACTTGCAGAAATATGCTTATATTTAATAGGTAGGTAAATATTAAAACACGATGTTAACAAGTAGTTAAAGTATATAACCTGTCTCTATCTATATATATTAATATCTAGTATTATATTATCTTATACTTCTTCTTATATTATCTTATAAATTATATATTAATCTTATTACCATAAAGTCATTAATTACATAGGTGCTATCTGAAAATCAGCGCTGTAGTATTCTAAACTGCAGCAATTGCTGAGATAGCCACCTTTTTGGTCTCATACGGGAGTGTTCCACGTGTTTACCATACCTTTGTGCTAATTCTTATTTTAATGTTTTATTTTGTTTAAGTTTTCTTTTGCATGCTTTATTTTTACTAGTGTACTCCTTTCTGAGTCTAAATTAATGCTTTTTCTTTCTTTTCTTTCTTCTCTCACCCAACTAAGTGGGGGCAGGATAACGGGTGTACCTACGTTAAAAATTACTGATTCTGTACACATGAAAGCAATATCCCATCAATATGAAAAATGTGCGTAAAATTTAAAGCAATGTGCTTTATAAATAAAAAATATTTAGTGAGCTGCCAGCCTGATACCGAAATTGCATGATAAATTTGAAAAATATACTGACTAAGTTTGAAAACATTAGCGTAGCGTAGCATAATCAGATGTGCGATTGGCATTTAAAGTAATGTTGAAAATACAATTTGCCCTTCAAAGCTAAACAGATCTCTAAATCAAAAAGCTATTTTAGCAACTCCTCAGTATTTTCTACTAAAATTATACTCCTAAAATACCTATCCAACGATACCCCAGAATATAGGGTAGATGTGAGAAAAGATCATCGCCACTTTACATGTAGGCGAGGTACCCGAAAAAAAAATGTATACAAGATTTTATTTTGCTACTTTGTTAGCATAGTTAACTTACGCATTCATGCAGTTTCTGTTTTCTAGCACTAACGGTTTTGGCGCTATGTCTCGGGCAGAAAGATGGACATGGCGAAACTATAAGAGTTGCTGGTAGCTACTACAAAACCCTAAAAAAACGAATTTGATTCTGTTGTACGGGTGAAAACAACGAATACGAATACATTTAATACTCCTTGCATTACTTTCTTTTAGTAAATTGTCGGTAAGGCCAGCCAGACTTATCACACGATTTACGAGCAGAACTTTCCACGCTACGTTCATGTTTCACATAGGCCTTCAACTAATATATCATATAACTTTTGTTACAAGCCTAGATTCCAGCCAATACGTTGTCATTCTATATTTTTTACCTATTGATATTGTTGCCGCACATAGCTTCAAGCGCGTGGTACGTCGAAAAAAATAGCTTATCACCTTTTCTCGAATCTAGTAAATATACACAAAAAAATTATATAGCCAATAGCCCCTATATTGCATTCGTTCTATATATTTAAGAGAAAGAAAATTGATAAGTAGCAGCTTGCTTTAAACACAATATTTACTATTGAAAAATGAAAATAAAATATTCACAGCATATTTTTATAATTTTTAGCTGTTTTTTTGTATTGCTATCATATTTATGGATAACCGTTACTGACGGGGTGGGACCATTATTTTTTATTATAGACGGTTGCCTTTAAGTGCTATTATTATGTGGATATAGATCCACAGAGAATATAAAGGGACACAACACAACAAGGAGGGTCTGACGTCCTTTTCATACAACAAAGTGCGGGTACTGAAGGATCGAAGGACAAAATAACATCGCTTTCAGACTTCATTTTGATTCTTTCCACTATCCTAAATGTGTTGTAAATATTTGCTCAGCAATAGATATTATTTGTATATCCCAAGAGTTCATTTACGAAGATGTATAAGCATTTTAGTTATTTGTTATACAAGAGATGTGATATGATTCAATGTTGATTTACATAATATAACATCCACCGGTCATAACTAAAGACTCCGTGCTACTATTGAGAATAATCACTAAAAACACATTTGCCCAACCCATAAATCCAAACAGGTTGCATACGCTAACCACTAGACCAACGAGGGAGTAATGTACGAGGATAAAGCAATTAGGTATGCCATAACCAGAGTACGGTAAATGAGTTATTTACAACCTCTTTGACTATAACTGAACACCAGTTATGTGAGTTAGGCTGCCACTTGCATGTTTCATAAATAAAAAATTCAACTCAATCGTACACCGGGAAGTGGGTTAAATTCAACTTGCAAGATTCCACCTTCACATAAAAACATTGCAAGTTAAATAAAAGCTATTAAAAATAAACGCCGAGCTAGCTCTTTACACTTGTTAAAATAGTTACATCTGTAACCATGGAACATGCAAGTGGCTCTTAGATACCTTAATACATGAAGGATCGCTAGTTATACACACATGCAAATCTAAGGAAGTGATTCTTTAATATGACGTTGAATTTTTAGCCCCGCATATTTATTCAATTTAAAAAAAAATAAGCTAACTGTTTAATTAATCCATTGCTTGAAAGTCACATAGTGTTTGGTTAAAAACAGTAATTTGGCCTCGATTCCACAACTGAATTGTCTAAACAACAATCTAAAAATAAAGTTTTGAACAGAGCCGGCGTCCGTATACTCGCTTTTAATTACGTTTACCGCACATTTCTGTGTTTAAGTCGACGTGTATTTATAGTGCACATGCCGTGTGCGGTTCGACACATGCATGTGTACTTCCTGGAAGCAATGCAGCTTAAACTTATGGCTGAGGCGTGCCACGTAATGAACTCGCTCTAAATAAGTACAAGAGAGTTGGATAAACGAGGAACTGTTCTAACATTAGGTTTAAAGATACTTTATTCTCATAATACGAATTACATCATTTACATGAGAACATTGTTGAATTACATTATACAATTTTTACATTCGTCGTCATTAAACAAAACAAAAGTAAAATATCAAAAGTATGTAGGTAGTGCACTAAAACTAAATTAGATAAAAGTTTACCAACGATTCTACGAACTAAGCATAAACTCGTCAAAACGTATTCGCCCGTGGTATTTAGGTACTTACTAGATGCTAGTTTATATCATTACAACTAACATTCTGAATAACTGTGTTGCGGGGGTATCAAGAAACATATAAATACATTTCACACACACAAAGCACACCCAGAGTCGGAACAAATCCTTACGGATCACACAATTTTTTTTTTTTATTTGGGTGTCGATCGAATCGACAACACCAGCGCAGATGAAAGCGGCGAGACGACCGCTTTAACCACTACGCCAACCGTGCAACAATTTAAATTATTATAACAATCAGGACCTATTTTACAATGGTCAAGTAAGATTTATTCACCATGTTCACGAAGCAACTATAGTTAGTTGGTTAGTTTTCGCGATAGATGGCGTTAGCATCGAATTAGATCGCGCTATCGAAATGTTACACACTTTTAGTAGGGCAAATCATCCGTGGAACTAATAAATGAATCTTGCACAGATCAGAACTCTATTTTGTTGTTTTATTCTCAACCCTATATGTGTTCACATAAGGTCAACTGAGTACCTTTTAGTTCGGTGCGGAGCGAGTGATGCTTTGTCTATGAGCTCGGTACCAAACACACCAAATGAATTACAACTAGACCTAATATCAAAGTGACACAACGCAGCTATCACTTCCTAGTGAAGTTTACTTGTCGATTTCGAAACAAGCCCATATATTTTACGTATTATGTTAAATTTCTACCTAAACAATACAATACCTAGATTGAAAACTAGCAGCTTTAAATACATTAGGTTCAAGAAATGGGTCCGTAAGCCGGGTGGGCTTTTAATTAGACTTTAGAAACCAGGACTGTTGTTTAAATTCTAGAAATATACAACTAAAAATAAATTAATTTTGGGATGGATGAATACTTTCATTAATATTATTGTAAAAATATTTTGAACTAACAACAACACTAACAACTGTCTAGCTTCATATTAATTGTTTTCCACAGTGAAAAAGGTAAAAGACAGGTAGGAATGAAGTGAGAAAAGAGACCCTTTCCTTTTTTAGGGGTTCCGTAGCCGAATGGCAAAAAACGGAACCCTTATGGATTCGTCATGTCCGTCCGTCCGTCCGTATGTCACAGCCACTTTTTTCCGTAACTATAAGAGCTAAACTGTGGAAATTTGGTAAGTAGATTTATTCGTTGAACCGCATTAAGATATTCATACAAAAATAGAAAAAAAACAAGATTTTTTTTGGTTCCACATACTTAAAACTGAAACTCATTTTTTTTTTTCATCAAACCCCTACGTATGGGTATCTATGGATAGGTCTTCAAAAATTATATTAAGGTTTCTAAAATATTTTTTTTCTAAACTGAATAATTTGCGCGAGAGACGTTTCTAAAGTGGAAAAATGTGTGTGTGTACCCGTGTACCCCCACCCGTAACTTCTAAAATAAGGAAATGATAAATGGTAAAAATAATATAATATGATGTACATTACCATCCAAACTTCCACCTAAAATTGGTTTGAATGACATCTAATAATTCGTTTTTTTTTAATACGTTATAAATCGTAAACCGCATTTTACCTTTCATTCAATCAACTCCAATGTAATAAAGAATAAAGAAAAACATTTATTTAGATGTGCCGACTCGCACTTGGCCGGTTTTTAGGGTTCCGTAGTACCTACAAGGAACCCTTATAGTTTCGCCATGTCCGTCTGTCCGTCTGTCCACGGCATAGCGACGAAACCGTTGGTGCTAGAAAACTGAAATTTTGCATAAACATGTATGTTAACTAAACAAAGAAAGTCGTAGAGTAAAATTTGGAAAAATATTTTTTTTCAGGTAGCTCCCCTACATGTAAAGTAGGGATGTTTTTTTTTTTGTCGCCTACCCCATAGTGTGGGGTATTGTTAGATAGGACTTTTAAAAACGTTTAGGGGTTGCTAAGACAGTTTTTTGATTTAGGGATCCGTTTGCGAGATAATTAACTTTAAAGAGCAAATTTTTGTTCGAGTAGGGCGTCCCACCCCCTCTAAAAGCTAAACTACTGGATCCTAAAATCTGAAAAAAATTGTGTCGGTAGTACATGTAATGAACTTTAAAGGAAAACTATAGCGGATAAGTTCACTTCATTAGTTCAAGAGGAATAGGGGTCCGAAATGTCAGATGCAGTTACTCAGAATATTTCGTTCAAAATTCTTGAAACATAAATAAACATACATAATACATATATAAAATCACGCCTTTATCCCACGGGGGTAGGCAGAGACGATGGAACGCCATGTGCTTCGCTCCTTACATACTTCTTTCGCTTCCTTAACATTCATACATCTCGTCATACGTGCTAGCTGGTTTCGTGTACTACAAACATTTCCTATCTGAAGGACGCTATTTATCTGGTTACTTTAACTTAATTAGTTCTAGAGTAATTGGGGTCCAAAGTGTAAAATGCAGTTACTTAGAATAATTCGTGCAAATTACAAAAACCTTTGAAAGTAATGACTTGTATGACGATGTTACTTGTTTAATACAGATAGTAAATCCCTTTTAAGTCGAAATATGTTGTTACGACTAGCTACGGAAGCCTACTGCGCGTGGCCCGACACGCACTTGGCCGGTTTTTTATTTATTCTTTAAAGACAGTCAGTTAGCATTGGTAAGTACGTTGTTCGTTCAATGTCATCACAATGTTACTACAAAGATTTTAAATAGGCCAATGAGACATGAATATTGAGGGTTATTGTAGGTTTGTTTTTTTCTGGCTACATAAAAGTAAGAGTGATGATTTTACAAATACTTTTTTTGTGTGACATATCTACAATGTTGCAAACCTACAAAAACGTATATGCTTCGTGGGGAAACCGTCGTATTTATTGGATATTTTATTTATGGCATTTAAGAACGAATTAATGTTGGAAAGCTAAGAATATTATTTGAATATATAAGCAATTATACACAGAACCCTTTAGGTAATTAAATATAATGCTCACACTCGTGTTTCCGCTGTATGGCAATCGAGATCTAATTAGAGGTTATCACGAAACGCTCACCCGACCAATCCCATTACAAATTTTGCTAATGTTCCTCGGTCGATCCTTGCTTAGAGGTTTCACTGAACCGAACTTGTTGTCGACTTTAAGCCGGGTCCACATTTGGTATCACTTGCCTGCTCCGATCACCGTATCCGTATCACAAACTTGTATCTTGATTGCCTATTCGGACGGATCAGTCTTGATACACCGCTTCTATACGATTTGCGACACGGCCATACCCATGTCGAATTGGCTTCTTAAATTATACATCCATAATAAACATGCTGAATTTAAAGTGGTTTTGGATTTTGCCTCATGAAGCATTATTATTAAAAAGATTATAGTTCTAATGTGTGGTTTAGAAGCTTAAAAGCATGCAAAAATGTAAACCTAAACCAAACACATCGAAACTAGTACATCTAAATTTGTATCTTTGATTGCCTACAAAAATACATTATTCATATTTAAACGGATAGAACAAAGTATGATGTTGGAAGCAAGCGTCGGCGTCAACGCTCGATGTATAATAACATATTTTCATAGAAATAGATGCGCGTGATAAAAATGTATACAAGAATAAGGTATATATCAACACAAACAAGTAGTTTCGTAGTGGCATTTCATAGATAAATAAAATAAAGAGTATATTCAATAAAACATTTATATTAAATCCAATCATATAACATTCAGCACGATGGCAAGTCAAAATAAAATTTGACTCGGCCATCGACACGACGAAGAAGAAGAAAATAACATTACATACTTAACTTCAAAATATATCCTTATATATACTCAAAAAGTACTTACGTATATACTTTTAAATTTTAGCGGAGTTCCGTTCCATTTGCCGGTCGGACTCAGACAAAACAACTTGCTTTTATACCAGTTGCCGGGTAAAAATTAATCACCTACCAACGTGTATTGTAATATACTATGATTATAGATTATTATAGAAATATATTATATAACAGAATCACTTATGTTCTATACGTATTAAACTACCACGTAATTATGTAAATGAAATCAATACCATATACAGTTCAAGTATAAATTGTATCAACTTGTTTTTATCTGCTCCGCATATGTACATGTATTTTGTAATAAATCTATCTCGCGCGTAAACGTGACGCTGACGCTTGCTTCCAACTGCAAGCTTAATACTCAAAAATACTGTAGTTCCATTTAACAACAGAGCAAAAAACTAATGACATAATCACATAACTACTTCATCATTTGTGTAACAACATGATAACATCATCATTACAGGAGATTTGCGATGGCCGAAGTTTTGTGGCCAGTCTATTAGAGCCGTGGTTCACAACGGCAACGACCAAACTCTGGTAACTGTTATGTCCTCGATCATAGTAAATTAAGCATAACATAACATCACGCCTAATATTACCCAGAAGGATGTGGCAGAGGTATATAACACCCACACTTCACCTGTTATGTTTAGGTCCCATGTGATTTTCCTAACGGCAAAATCTTAAACAACACTTTTCCCGAACCGGGAATCGTAACTGAGACTTTGCGGTGAGAGGCGCAGGCTACCAAATATACATAAAAAAACATGAAAATTGGTCAAGCTTGTTCAGAGTAGTTCGATAAGTAATACTGTGATATGAGATTTTTATATGTTACAAGATTAGATAATTTAATTTTAATATTTTCTTTCGAATATTAAATTGATATGAACTTTATCCTTTACTGAGAACAATGACAACCGAGACGGTTTTGTTTGTTCTAAAGTATTTATTTATATTATTCTTCTATTTCAGATAATCTCATCAAAAGGGAGACAATAAGAATAAAAGGTAAGCTTGTATTTTTTTTTCCTGTGCACTAAAATATTGTTACAAATACAATATTCTTTGTTGTCAGCACGTCTAACTGAGGCAACACGTTCTCGAAATGCTGGATTATATTTCGGCCAGCGACTAAGTATCGCAATACAACGCGGTAATGCTGCCAGCATTTTGGGAACAAGGCCTTCTGACAGTGACTTATTAAGTTTAGATTAAGTTATTAGGCTAATTAAATTTAAGATACTATATGTATATTTCTCTGTAAATAAAGATATTTATATTCCTGGAGGATCCAAAATTGCAATTGCAAATTCTTCGATGTATGCAGTCATTTAAAATGAAGTCAGAGACGTGTGGGCAACGAATTCTATACGAATTATATTATTATTATCAAAACAAGTTCAGTTTATTATACAAACACAAATTTATTCTTACTTCCTCGAATTTAACTCGAACAAAAAGAACAGCTCTGTACTTTTACAATAAAGTTGAAAAAAAACTTCACTGAAAGCTAAAACAATTAGTGAAGTTGAAAAATTGCTGAGGTAATTAAAGCGGTTTAATTAAGACCGTGTGATTGAAAAAATGCAAATAATTTAGACCAAAATCTCGGTAGAACTGGCGCGCTAATTATCCTCAAGTAAGAGGGGTAAAAGTAAAGGAAAGTAAGAGAGCTCTTGAGTTTCTTTGAAAGATTTTTCTGCGTGAACACTGCATTGTCGCAAAACAATCGTCTTTAAATTCTCTGGAGTTCCCGCTGTGAACGTGATTAAAGAAAGATAACATTTTAATGTGTACTTGGAGGCGTTACAAGATTTGCCCGGTCGACAATGGAAAAAAGCAATTCTTTTCTTTAAGAAATAACAAAAACATCCTGAGCCTTCTACGTAAATTATTTCCTTCCAAGCTTATTCGATTCAACTCTCGGTAACCTTTCGTTTGTTATCGCTTTGAGCAATCTACAGAAAGGAGACCTTAATTTCCGGTGAAGGAAAGTCATCGCATTCACATTGAGGATTCATCGGCGCTTTCGCCTGAAAGTTACCTTTTTGAAACGAGTTTTGGTGAAGGAAATGCTACATCTGTAGTATTTTATAACGAAGATACATAAAATTCAATACTGTTTTACTATACTATAGACATAGATTAGTTAACAAAACAAAGTTATTCTGTGACTTACGGATATCTGTTTTTTCAGTCTGTATAGTTTTAGAGACTTTTGAAACATTATTCAAATTTTGAAATACTAGTGTTATTCACGTAATGTTGGTCTGTCCGCAGTGCAAGACTGGCTGCGACTCAGGCGCGACGTATCGCACTTTCTTGATAATGCCTAGACGTATAGGCGAAACCGTGGTCGACTAAATAGATCAACGTTACGTGAGTAATACCCGTATTTCATTTTTGGATATTGTTACAAACTCACGTCAGTTTTAATAAAAAAGACTTTTGAAACGCTCAGCGTATGTCAGTCCCATCGTGCCCTAAGCATTACACATCTACCTATAGATTACCTTATACTTCTTCTTCTTCTTATACTGACCACGAACTTAACTTACGGCTATTATTTTTAACTAAAGTTCTATGAATATGGCTTGTTTTTCCTGCTTTTTGAAATTGCCCGTGATTCCTAGTAATTTTTTTTATCTTTTGAATCTGGCAGAATGTGTAAATAAATTATTTATACATAATACTTATAAATTCGAATAAGGGAGTTAAGTCGCTAAGTCGAAGCCGCGCGGAACGATCGATCTTGCAGGTTTAGCAATGCTTACCGTAATCGGCCGTGGATCGGTGACCATTTTTGACATAACGAGTTTGCCTCCGTGCCTCGGAGAGCAAGTTAAACCGTCGGTCCCGGTTGCCATTTAAACATCTACGGCAGTCCTTACGACAGTCAGAGATCAGAGACCAGCAAGTCTGACAACTAGTGTAACAAAGAGTATCGTATTACTTCGTGCTGGGTTGTGGAGGTTTTAATACAACAACTAAAGTATGTTTGGCTTGGACGTAGTTTGAGAACCCTGCTCTTCCACAAATTTCATTGTCGACATTTCATTTATGGTTGTCAAAAGCGTTTGGGTGCGTTCCTTGTTTTACATTTAAAATATATTTGAAAATTCAAATTCAAATTCAAATCATTTATTTTCATAGGCCCCAGGAGGCGCTTGAACACGTCAAAATATTACAAACAAATGATATAAAAATAAATTATAAGTAAAACTAAATTATACTAATTACAATGATTTGAATAACCGGGGCTTAGATTAATTTTAATCCAACTGTTTAGAATCAGATTAAAATCAAACTAAGTACCAGCTCCGATGGGTATTGCATTATGAAAAGAGCTGGTGAGAAACTCATGTGCACCATCTTCTCAAATGAAATGAATAAAAGAGTTTGCATAATATGATTTGTTTGTTTATGTTATTTATATTTATTTTTTTTATTTATTATTATATAGGTTTAGTTGTAGTTGTTTCTTATTTATGTACTTTTATTTTCTCCAAAAATATATTTTGTTTATTTTTGACTCAAAAAAATATAATAATATGTAATTTTTTTTTTTTTTTTTATGAAAATCTTTATTTTAAACCAAAATACATTTCTGTTAATCACAAAAATAAAATAATTAAACCTATAATAAAAATAACTAAAACTAAAACTATATACACTAATCAAGCAAACCGCTACCAGTGGGCATCGTTCCCGAAATGCTGGCAGCATTGCCACGCTGTATGGCAATGCTTATTCGTTGACCGAAAAAAATGCCAGCACTTCGGGAACGGGTTGACTCAACTAAACGTTTAGCGACGTCTTTATAAAGAGCGTGAGCCCCTGGACCCCACGGCCCGAGCGTCTCTACCCCAAAAGGCACAAACATATAGCCACTATATATATAATATTATTATGTAATTATTTTTTTTGTTGTCACACTTCTCACTCACTGGACGCATCAGAATTATCAGCGCTGCAGTATTGTGCTAAGATGCGTACCATTGCCGGCATTTTGAAAATATATTTATTTATTTTTTTAGTTTTAGACGCTTTGCAATTATGGCAGAGTAAATGTTTTTTCTTTCTTTTCTTTCTTTCTGGAGGTCTGATTGCAGTCGCTCCATGTTAAATAGTAATATTCACCTAAATGCGTTAGACAGGAAGCCGGCTCCAATGTAATTGGGCAAAGGCTCGGCAGATTGCTTGACTTATAACTTCAAATAAATAGATAGTAAATAAATCTCGTATAAAAAAATGCTACTGAAGATATTTTTGCTTAAAATAATATTTTGTTGATAAAATAAACATCTCAGCTAGACAGCACAAAGAGACGAAGTACAAGCAGGCGGCGTCATGTGGAGTCTTTCCGGAGGAAGCGTAACATGCTCACTGCATAAATACAAGTCTAAAAATATTATACACTTTATCTCTTCACTTAAGAAAACGCCATCTAATAACAATTAACTTCTATTTCTTTACATGAAAAATTTACATGACATTATGAAACTTTCATTATAATATAACTTGTGTATATTTCTTATAGTTAATACAAACAATTAAATAGTACTATATTACAGACATTAATAATTAAATAATAAAAAAAAAATCATACCTAACTATCTACAACTGAAAGAGAAATAGAACCAAAAAAAGAAAAAAAAAATATGCGTCAAAAAATACCCCAGAAGGCTTGCGGCATTGCCGCGTTGAATTGCAATGCTCAACCTTTGAGCAAAGTAAAAACCAGCCTTCTGATCACGTGAAGTGTCGATCAGTCGTTTTGATATCTCAAAATATCTCTATATATCTTATCTCTCTTTTTTATAACTCTGAAATTAAATACTTGTCATTAATTGAATTTCTATTTATTTGACATTTTTAAATACAAGTTAGAAAAGCTAGCTCATTCAAAAATATGAAAAAATTCAAGAAATAATATGTTTAATATCTTAGTATACAATACGTGTTAATCCTACTTTTACATGAGAGATAAGAAACATCTAAAATTAAACAGCACATAATTATTTACAATTACAATATTAGGTACTAGATTACATAACTTGAAACTAGCCCCTTTTATAATGTATGCCGTGACGTCATCGCTTTGGGTAAATTTAAACCATTCATCTGTCGACTGAACCGGACTTGCCGAGACTTCAGCCACAGCCGTCCAGTGTGTGAGACAATACGACAAAATGAGCCTCTCTCGTAGATAAAGCGCTACGAATTGCTACGAGTGCTACGGACAGCGTAGCTACCACAAAAAGTATAAATCCCGACTAAGGGTGTAATAAATTAAAGTAACAGTCAAGTCGGGCGAACACGGACTGACTGAAACCGTCTTGTTCCCGGGATCAAGTGAGATTAGTGAGATGGCCTGGGCCTGGCTAGGTATCAATAAAAAAACTTGCAGGTAATTATTTATTTATTTATTTACACCACTGTTTAATGCAGTCACAGTTTCCCAACACGTGCAATAAACTAACACAAATAGAAGACTTAATAGGTACTACTTAAAAGTACTTAACCATATATATTTGGAGTAAAATATATCAATATCTGGATACTGAGTAATAAGGGCGTTGATCAGAGTCAAAGCCTGATTTGTTGGAGCAAATTGGGCAGTGCACGTTTGTACAGCCACAGGTTGGCCTGCAAACAGGTTTTTTTTCTTTTATAGGCACGCATTTACCACAATCTCACCTGATGGTAAGGGATGATGCGATCTACGGTGAAACACGCTTATCAATGAGTGTTTTTTGTATTAAAATATGCCGTTCTGCTGCGCTCCGGTACGCTCCGGACCCTGTCAACTTTGACCTTTATTCGCCCTATTATTCTTGTTTTCCACACACATGCGGCATAATTTTATACCGTTGCGACAAACATTGATAGTCGTGTTTTCGACATGAATTGGGTTTTTGCTCCCGGCCGCTTGGGATAGTCTATTCCTCTTCGTCAACAGTTCCCGATGGATATATTTATTATTACATTCATGTATTTAACCCTTGTTTTTGCAAGAGTATGTATTGTATGAGTCCTCAGTAATCTTTTGGTAAAATATGTTTTAAACTAAAAAATACTACCTATACTGATAATACAAAGTTGTTTCTTTTTGTGTTGTATGCCTATTTATTAGGGAATAACATCACTTTATATGTGACGGGAGAGGAACAGTAACAATTAAAGCGGGTAAACCCGTAGGGATCAGCTTGTGTAATTAAACCAAAGAAGATGTTCTACCGCCTGTATAATGGGCTGTGTTCTGAAGAACTGTTTGACATGGTACCTACGACTACGTTTTACCACCGTACCTCTCGCCATCGACAGCGAGCTCATCCTCACACACTAAAACCAATATCGTCGCGCACAGTGCGGTTCGCGAGGATTTTTCTCCCACGCACAATAAAGTTGTGGAATGAGCTTCCTGCCAAGGTTTTTCCTAGAGACTACAGCATGGGGTTCTTTAAAAAGAGTGCAAATAGGTTTTTGAAGGGTCCGCAACGCATGCGTGATGCCCCTGGCGTTGCAAGTGTCCATAGGCTACGGTAACTGCTTACCATCAGGCGGGCCGTATGCTTGTTTGCCACCTCAGTGGAATAAAAAAAAAAAGATATATGTCACAACTTTGACTTATCGTTTTTATTAAAGTTCTAAAACAGAACGAGTCTATTGCCGTCATGTTTTTTGTAGACGACTAAAAAACAAATTGAAAAGCTCTTTTCATTACCTGACCTAACTTTCACATTCTATGGCAACCCACCAATAATATATTCTGGCGGCTTGGTGCGCTCAACCTGAGCTATTTTTCTCGTCAGTAAATTTGTGTGATCAAAAGCTTGTAAATCTATTATATCGGAATATATATTAGTATTGGAGTTGTAGCGCGAGAGTTAAAATAGTAAACCTCAGGTGATTGACTGGTAAACTTCTATTTGCACTTACATAACCACTCCGCGAGTTTGATAGTTAGTTTTAGTTCCATTATTTGAATATGAGATTGTAATAATAATAAATTTAGAATTTGAGATTATAATAATATAAAAATAATAATAGCTGCTGTGTATCGTATACATTAGTTATTTGTGCAACAAGCTAAGTAAGTTAGTATTTTCTTCGAGTGCTAATTTTGAGTCCTAAATAAACGATAGATTATATAGTAGGTGATTCTATTCTTGGTTAGAATCTTAAGCGTAGTGGGACTCAAAAGCAAGAGATGTGAATAACTTAGATGTCTTGGTTCAACATGTCTGTCTTGGGTTCGATTCTAGGATCGAGCAGAAGTGTTATTTGTTTTTTTTTCCGACAGGCTTTTTTAAATAGTAGCGCTGAGTTGGTATTGTGCCCGGTAGATGGCGATAGGCTCACCCCGTATCACATCACACCTAAACATAGAATGTGAAGTGTGAGTTTTGTACACCTCTTTTTTTGCCACATCCTTCTGGGTAATATAAGCGTAATTTTACCAGAATATTTTAAATATTAAAATTATTCAAATTATGAAATACGGGTGTTACTCACGTAATGTTGGTCTATTTAGTCGACCGCGGTTTCGCCTATACGTCTAGGCATTATCAAGAGAGTGCGATACGTCGCGCCTAAATCGCAGCCAGTCTTGCACTTTGTGTGTGTAGACGTGTAGGCGAAACCGCGGTCGACTAAATAGACCAACATTACGTGAGTAACACCCGTATTTCATAATTTGAATAATGTTACAAACTCACGTCAGTTTTAATAAAAATAATATTAAAATTCTATGTTAATCAATTGATTGTCTTTAAAAAGCGACCAGGCTTCACAATTGTATCAATATTGACGGTGCTTTTATCAAAGGGTCATCATTTCCACCGATTGGGTTTAATCAATCGTGGTTATCCAGCCTGCAATTCAATTAGATTGATAACATCGTTCGCTTGTATGCGGCTTTTCTGACAATTCCGTTAATCTTGACGATATACTAAATAGGCAAAGTTGGCAAGCTACCAATGAGATTTTACAAAGAAACCACTCATTTATGTGAATATTCCTATTTTCTATTAAATAAAATAAACTGATAAAAAAATATATATCCATGATCTCCTTGACTCACGAAAATACTTTTAGCCTAAAATGTGCTGAAAACGACTATTATTATTATTTGATGGAAAACTTATATTGATTGAAAGAAATTTCAAAAAACGATCTTAAAGGGGAATTCACAAAACTTTCTCAAGAAAACGTCCTAGATTATAAAAATATTACTATTATTTTTATAAGAATATTAATTATCTTCTCTCCATTAAAATATCATCAAAAAACATTTTAAGCTTCGTGAAATTGTTGAGTAAATGATTAAATTAAAGCGGAATTTAGAAATTTCCGTCATACTTTCAACCACGGAATAGGAATACCAAAGGAAATGGTATAAGACACAATTAGTATGGAAACTGCTGTCGCCAAACTCACACAAATAAACCAATAATCATACTTCGCACTACACACAAAGAATTCAATTGATTGGTCGTTTTTATTTTAGTAAAAATAAGCATAAAGCACATGCTATAAATTTGAAAATATACCTTCACTGCTATTGATAAGCTTTATTTTGATAAACTGCAAAAAGTACTTACGACGTTTTGTTATCTTAGTAATGTATTACATTTGACTGACGAGATAATTCCGCTACTTGAGTAGAGATGGCAGTATTTTAGATGGACGCAATTTTAACCTTAAACACGTACGACATAAGGATGAGATTTTGTTTCATAGATTGATTTTTAGCGCTATTCACCCAGTGATGCGCAATATTGAATTTTATAATTACATTATCGATATCGATAGATACGTGATTTCTTATTTGAGCTAACGAGTTTTATATTATGTGAAAATGTTGCATTTAGTATAATATAGTTTCTTACTATTTTTTATTAATAGACTCGACACTCGCACAATGGTACCAGTAGCTACCGCTCGCGTTTTTTAACTGAATCTTTTTGTAACAATACTTAACATGTTGTGTAGCTCATTTTAAATAATCTGGATAAAATAAGAATACTTTATTTTTTAACCCCCGACGCAAAAAGAGGGGTGTTATAAGTTTGACGTCGATGTCTGTCTGTCTGTCTGTCTGTCTGTGTGTGTATCTGTCTGTAGCATCGTAGCTCTCAAACGGATGGACCGATTTCGATGCAGTTTTTTTTTTCGAGAGACAGTTTTTGCGGTGGTTGTTTGATATAAATCGGTTCAACCGTTTTCAAGAAATACTGGGTTGTACAGTGGAGATGAAGAATCAAATATTTTTAAATATAGCCAAGTGGGGTATCAAATGAAAGGTAAAAATGTGTACATTACAAAACTATATTTTTCACAAAAATAAAATCAGCCGTTTACAAGAAATGGCTGGAAATGGTTTAAAGTGGGGATGAACAATCAAATATTTTCAAATATATCCGAGTGGGATATCAAATGAAAGAACTATATGAAAGAATTTGTAATATTATATTGTGATTACTTTTCTTTTTTAAGTCTATCGATAAACTCAGTATTGTACGAACTCACACATCACTAAACGAGTAGCGTAGAATCATGGTACAAAAAACTCAGATATGCTCAAGACTGACATATGCCACTATATTTGTGCCAGGTTCTATGAAAATTTGACAACACTCATACATTCCTGGCACAACATACTGAACTGTCATCGTGGTGAGGAGACCTATCTTATTATATCATGCGTAGAATATTCTGCAGAATGTTCTAGATGTTTTTAGTAAGTTAACGAAACATGATTTTTATAAGAAATCATACTTACCGATGGTATGAAACACCTCCATTCATGAGATTTTTTCTTCTACTATCATTTTTACACTCCAGAATAGCACAATACGGCATGGTTAAAGAAATATAAAATAAATACGCAAGATTAGCAACTTGACGCGCTGTCAGAACACGACTGGTCATAGACATGGATTGATTAAGCGTAGCTACGCTTAATTGTGGCACGCGAACCACGCCTACTTCACATTTCCTTTGGTATTCCTATTCCGTGCTTTCAACCCCTAATGCACCCTCATAAGGAGTATGATTGAAAATATTAATTAAAAATATATTAATTATTTAATTAATATATTTTTAATTTATATTTAAACTTTTATTTTGATTTTAATAAGCCCTATTAAAATCAAAATAAAAGTTAAAATATAAATAGCACCCAGCTTATAAGACTGGTGATACACAAAATGTGTTTATGACAAAGAATCAATAATTATCATATTAATTGTTATAGGTACAACACTTTTGTAAAACGTAGAGTCACATTAAACTATATGAGATGTTTGACTGGCCAATTATGTTGTACGACGGGCATGCGTATTCCCTAAAATGAATCACACGAAATTTGAATTTCTTTCAATCAAATATACGATATTATCAATTATTATTTACGATATTATAATTAAAACAGTAAAAACTGTATTTGATTAGTTGATTACTATTATTTACTTACTCCTGCTTTATGACTCGCTGTGCAACGACTTTCACGCCTAAAGAATGTTTTTTAAGTGTCACTTCCTGCGACTGAACACTGTCAGCTAAAATACAGGCTTCTGCCTAGTTTAGTAAACAGTGCCAGTACCCTCATTTTGTACATAATTATGTAAAAGAATAGCGTCAGACAACTAGATACTAGATAAGTAAAATATGTATATACCTTATTTGTGACAAATAAACATTTTTTTTTTAATATCGACCGTATCTATATAAAGATAAGGATGCACTAAATTTTCGAACCCAACAGTCTTCCTTACATAATACACGCTACGGTATCACACATTCATTGAGTTAATTTGAGTTTTCGGCTGTGTATTGAACGTATCTTTGCTTCAACGAAAATAAATACGAGCTCTTTCATTTTTGTACGTAATTAATGTTACGTGATGCGAATAAAGTGTTTGTACGGAACCCGGGGCTGAGAATCTACGAATGAGAGCTTTATTTACTGTTACATATTGAAGCAATATAAAACACGAGAACAGTGTGTTAAAAATAATAATTCATAAGTATGTTTTAACCCAGGTTATGTTATTGAGATATCATAATTTTAATAATTGATTTCTTATAATAAAAAATAAAAATAAAAAAAAAGTATGTTTTTAAACCCAGGTGGCTAAACAATACAATAAGTGCATATACCTACCTACTTTAAGATGAAGATTGATTCGAAAATGAAATATAAGGAAAAATTAATTCTACAACAAACAACGAATTTTAATTAATTCTAATTAATTATTATAGGATACTAAGTTTTCATAAGTTATATACGATATTACGTTGAAAAAACGTTTTCTGAAATGTTGTATCTAATTGATTATTTTTATAGCATTTAGCTATGCATGCTTAGCAAATTATACTAAGAAACAGTTGAAAAAGATATGGGACCGGCAGGATTTGAACCTGCGACCTTTCTGCACACCGGGCAGATTAGAAGTTAAAATATCGTACACGTTCATTCGTTACAACATTTGTGCTGAATGTAACTTCGCCATGTTGGTTTGTATCCTACTTAAGATAGGAACAAATGGATGAACGTGACGTCACAAAATGACGTAGTTGAGAAATTTTGGGTTAATGGTCTGAGGCGACCGTAGCTGGATGGCTAAAGCGGCTGCCCGGTGTGCAGTAAGGTCGCAGGTTCAAATCCTGCCGGTCCCATATCTTTTTCAACTGTTTCTTAGTATGTTGTAGTATATATCTAGTAGTATACGAATCCATAGCTGAACTGGCAAAGCACCTGGGACGATTCGAGAAGGTGAAGATTCAAAATCAGCTGCACTCTTAATTTTCAACCTTAATAATGTATATTATAATACAAAAAGCATATCAAAGACATAAATGGTCCTTCTTAAAGAAATGTAAAATAATGTTTAAAGCAAACTCTCAGCTGCTAACAAGCAGTTCTACGATAGTAAGAATAATAATAAGAATACGTTTATTTGTCTTTAAAATATATAACGATTTTCAGTTGAATCCTTATACAATAGGGTAACCAAACTTAAATTACTTAAGTGATAATCGATGAGATAGTATAAACAGATGATATAGTTGTAGTACATATATGTCATCAGTAGGTACACATTGCAAGAAAGAGAACAACTACCAACAATCATATTGATAGTTATTCTCTTATCTCCTCCATAATGATAAAAAAAAAGAAAATAAATAACTATTATTCCCGCTAGCAGAGAGTCACTCCAGACTGCGTGTCTCCTGTGAAAGCTTGTCACTTACATGCGCTCTTCAGTCGGAATAACTAGTGCGCTTCACTAGCACACCTGAATAACGACTACTCCACACTCTCGACTTCAGATATCAAATATTTGCAGACAGATATACTTTTACTGTAATACTTACGAAAATATCTCCTGTAACATCAAATTAGAAACAGAGTGTACTTATAACGTCTCTCTATCTTTACGTCTTATGGCAATTAGCTAGATTCAATTTCAATATTTTCTTATTTCCGCTCCTAAGTAGAAAACAAATTAATAATAAAATTATATGGGGATTATTTTTCACCTATAGTTCGATTTATGAGTCTACTATAGGTACATTACAAGATTATCGATGTACTACACGAATCAAGCCGTGACCGTAAGCTACAATGTAAGCAAATAATTAAAGTAATGTAATATATCTATGGGGATATATTATAAATATGGACGGCGTAGGTATGTGACGGGTCGGAGTTTGTTTACAGTAATTATTTATCTTTTTTTTTTAAAGTAAATCATAATTAATACTTAATATAAAAATATACTAATCTATAGTTATTCAATAATGATTAGTATATTTTTATATTAAGTATTAATTATGATTTACTTTAAAAAAAAAGATAAATAATTACTGTAAACAAACTCCGACCCGTCACATACCTACGCCGTCCATATTTATAATATATCCCCATAGATATATTACATTACTTTAATTATTTGCTTACATTGTAGCTTACGGTCACGGCTTGATTCGTGTAGTACATCGATAATCTTGTAATGTACCTATAGTAGCCTCATAAATCGAACTATAGGTGAAAAGTAATCCCCATATAATTTTATTATTAATTTGTTTTCTACTTAGGAGCGGAAATAAGAAAATATTGAAATTGAATCTAGCTAATTGCCATAAGACGTAAAGATAGAGAGACGTTATAAGTACACTCTGTTTCTAATTTGATGTTACAGGAGATATTTTCGTAAGTATTACAGTAAAAGTATATCTGTCTGCAAATATTTGATATCTGAAGTCGAGAGTGTGGAGTAGTCGTTATTCAGGTGTGCTAGTGAAGCGCACTAGTTATTCCGACTGAAGAGCGCATGTAAGTGACAAGCTTTCACAGGAGACACGCAGTCTGGAGTGACTCTCTGCTAGCGGGAATAATAGTTATTTATTTTCTTTTTTTTTATCATTATGGAGGAGATAAGAGAATAACTATCAATATGATTGTTGGTAGTTGTTCTCTTTCTTGCAATGTGTACCTACTGATGACATATATGTACTACAACTATATCATCTGTTTATACTATCTCATCGATTATCACTTAAGTAATTTAAGTTTGGTTACCCTATTGTATAAGGATTCAACTGAAAATCGTTATATATTTTAAAGACAAATAAACGTATTCTTATTATTATTCTTACTATCGTAGAACTGCTTGTTAGCAGCTGAGAGTTTGCTTTAAACATTATTTTACATTTCTTTAAGAAGGACCATTTATGTCTTTGATATGCTTTTTGTATTATAATATACATTATTAAGGTTGAAAATTAAGAGTGCAGCTGATTTTGAATCTTCACCTTCTCGAATCGTCCCAGGTGCTTTGCCAGTTCAGCTATGGATTCGTATACTACTAGATATATACTACAACATACTAAGAAACAGTTGAAAAAGATATGGGACCGGCAGGATTTGAACCTGCGACCTTACTGCACACCGGGCAGCCGCTTTAGCCATCCAGCTACGGTCGCCTCAGACCATTAACCCAAAATTTCTCAACTACGTCATTTTGTGACGTCACGTTCATCCATTTGTTCCTATCTTAAGTAGGATACAAACCAACATGGCGAAGTTACATTCAGCACAAATGTTGTAACGAATGAACGTGTACGATATTTTAACTTCTAATCTGCCCGGTGTGCAGAAAGGTCGCAGGTTCAAATCCTGCCGGTCCCATATCTTTTTCAACTGTTTCTTAGTATAATTTGCTAAGCATGCATAGCTAAATGCTATAAAAATAATCAATTAGATACAACATTTCAGAAAACGTTTTTTCAACGTAATATCGTATATAACTTATGAAAACTTAGTATCCTATAATAATTAATTAGAATTAATTAAAATTCGTTGTTTGTTGTAGAATTAATTTTTCCTTATATTTCATTTTCGAATCAATCTTCATCTTAAAGTAGGTAGGTATATGCACTTATTGTATTGTTTAGCCACCTGGGTTTCAAAACATACTTTTTTTTTATTTGTATTTTTTATTATAAGAAATCAATTATTAAAATTATGATATCTCAATAACATAACCTGGGTTAAAACATACTTATGAATTATTATTTTTAACACACTGTTCTCGTGTTTTATATTGCTTCAATATGTAACAGTAAATAAAGCTCTCATTCGTAGATTCTCAGCCCCGGGTTCCGTACAAACACTTTATTCGCATCACGTAACATTAATTACGTACAAAAATGAAAGAGCTCGTATTTATTTTCGTTGAAGCAAAGATACGTTCAATACACCGCCGAAAACTCAAATTAACTCAATGAATGTGTGATACCGTAGCGTGTATTATGTAAGGAAGACTGTTGGGTTCGAAAATTTAGTGCATCCTTATCTTTATATAGATACGGTCGATATTAAAAAAAAAATGTTTATTTGTCACAAATAAGGTATATACATATTTTACTTATCTAGTATCTAGTTGTCTGACGCTATTCTTTTACATAATTATGTACAAAATGAGGGTACTGGCACTGTTTACTAAACTAGGCAGAAGCCTGTATTTTAGCTGACAGTGTTCAGTCGCAGGAAGTGACACTTAAAAAACATTCTTTAGGCGTGAAAGTCGTTGCACAGCGAGTCATAAAGCAGGAGTAAGTAAATAATAGTAATCAACTAATCAAATACAGTTTTTACTGTTTTAATTATAATATCGTAAATAATAATTGATAATATCGTATATTTGATTGAAAGAAATTCAAATTTCGTGTGATTCATTTTAGGGAATACGCATGCCGGTCGTACAACATAATTGGCCAGTCAAACATCTCATATAGTTTAATGTGACTCTACGTTTTACAAAAGTGTTGTACCTATAACAATTAATATGATAATTATTGATTCTTTGTCATAAACACATTTTGTGTATCACCAGTCTTATAAGCTGGGTGCAAACCATACAACTAATGCCAACGAACGGTTACGTTGGTCGTATTTTGGATTGCTTATCGAACGCCAACATATCCTTTAATGTTACCATCACGCTTCGGCTAGCCGACGATCGCCAACAAATGATCGATGGCGTTCGCTAAGTCACGTTTGTTGGCCTTCATTCGTTAGGTGTGAACCCGTCTTTAAGCATGTAGACACTGCTGGCAGAGTAGTGCTTTCACGAACTTGTTCAGATAGATGATAATCAAATCAAATCAAATCAAATCATTTATTTCCATGGGCCCCAAGGGGCGCTTGAACAAGTCAAAACAAACATCAAAAAACAAAAAATATAAAATTAAAATAAAACTTAGCTAACTAAATTATAATACTTATTGTAATAAAATGATTTGACACCGGAGCTTAGATTGACTTTAATTCAACTTAGAGATATGAATTAAAATCAATCCAAGTACATCATGAGAAGAGCTGGTGAGAAACTCATTTGCACCATCTTTTCAAATAATTCATACAATATTTGTTTGTTTTTCAAACAAAAATTCTGTGTGTAAGTTATAGCAACCAATACAACATTACTGCTAAAGATGGTTATGGAGAGAAAATAAGCTTGAATATAGCAATGGAATTAATTAATTAATAAGATTAGGTCTTGAAATAACTCGCATACAATATCTTAGCCCCAGATCTAGCGTTGCTTCTGCAATATTTTGTGGATTAAGGATACTTATACACTGTTATTGTAACTAACCATCAGGTGGTGGTACGTGTTTCAATAAAAACTAGCTTCCATCCAAGTAGTTTATGTTATGACTGGGGCTTAGAACTTTTTCACACCAATTTTAATTATAATACAAATAAATGAAGAACATTTCCTCTCCTACTTTATCTAGATTAGTGTAGATAGATACAATAAAACACTAACAAACATTTGATTTATTTTATTTTTATTTATTTAACTTTTTGCACACAAAATGGTACATAGGTGGACTTAATGCCTAGTGGCATACTCTAACAGTCAACCTAGGGTGGTGCAGAGAAACAATTTTATCAACCAAACAATCAATATATTAAACATGGTTACATAATGATCTTACATGGTAAATTGTCCAACATGTTTCACTGTAAATTACAGCATGCAATTTTTTAGGCTTAATATTATTTGAATAATTATATACACTTTTAAAAGATAATGAACATTTTTATACACATCAAATAAAACAGAAATAACATCAATCATATAAGAAATCTTCTACTCTATAAAAACACGTATTAGTTAAAAACAAATTTAAACTTTTCTTAAATTGTGGAACATTGAGACACTTTATGTCGACGCCTATTTGTTATACTATACTATATATTATACAATGACTTTTATCGGTGATAATATCGTGCAAATTTTCGTACAGTCGCATTTGTTATCCGATATACCTTCAAAGTTTTTGATTGATGACCATCATAATAATATTATTCTGAACTTAATAAAGGTCATTGACGACAAGAACATTTTATGTCAGGAAGGTAAGGTATTTTAGATAAATAAATTTAAATATATCATAACGTTATCGCATATTTTATCACAAAACAAATATATTCGTACTTAATTGTGATAAAATGAGGGTACACTTAAATATTAAATTATCTAAAATCACGGAAATTGTGAAGTTCCGTAAAGTTGCGACATTGTTTCACGACAAAATTACTTAGAGGCCATAGAAGCACAAAAGACAAGAACAAGTTAAGTTTTGAACTCAATTAAGTTTATGTATCGTGGTAGGCAGTTGTAGACATTCGCTCGCGCGTGGAATGCTAAGCGAGACGTCGTGATGCTGCTCAGCCTCACTTACACCTCATTCTACTTGCTACTTTCAAAGAGTTTGCAGTGTGTTTGCTTGGCTAGAACTTTCTTTGAAACTTCGACTTTTTAAAATCAATGAATCTAGAGAAACGTGTTTCTAAACTTAGCTATATGTTTGTTGTCGTTTTGCTCATAACTAATAAATAAACATTATTTGTGTGCGGCAAAACATTATAAATTTATGCAGCTTCTTGGAGTAGTTAATTTATAATAATGTTATATAAAATTGTTTAGTGATATAGCGTTATGTGGGGGTGTTATTTCGTATCGTCAATATCACACTTAGCGCCATCTATGTCAACTATGTTGTACTATTCATTTGAATAAAAGTTAGTTCTCGTCCATGCCTCGTGCATTTCATTTATAATAAAATTCTCATAATTTCGTCAAAATCTTAATCGAAACTTGAAATGTATTATGCAGTTTTCAACAATCTCTTGCAAGACTTAAAATACAGTAGATATTTATCTATTTGAACTTTTCTGATAACCGATGTTGAAAATAAATCTCGAGCAGCAATAATTGAACCGACGAAGTCCAATGAGTTTTCAAAGCAATTAAAACTTCTTGAGCGAAACACAAAAAAGATCATTCTCTTGAAGAGCAACGGAAATTGCCATTACAGCACATGAAATGTAGAACGAAGGAGTAAAGGCACTTTGTCCGTAGTATTGACTGTCAACGAGGGAACCGATTCCAATTTAACAGTATTGCCTCGGGATTTGTTGCGATCGCACATCCACGATACATACACTCAATCTATTCGTAATAGTCTATCTACGTTCCCGAATTCTCGACTGTTCTGTTAAAAAATACGTACATTTATTTACAGTCTGCATTTATCAGTTACTGTTTATAAAATAGCGGTAAACTACTGATTAAGAGGCGGTAAACTGGCGTTTAATGCATGAAGTGGTATATACTAATCGATAAAGTAGGCTATAAATTATGTTTAAGTAACTAACCTATAGACTATACTTCCTAGTTTTGTCATCATCAACAAATCATCAACATCAGTTAAACGGAAGAAATAAATAGTAATAGATTAAATAAAAATATCTAAGTAAGTAGCGAAAGAACCGTTTTACAATTCATATAAAGCAACAAATCTCAATTCAACACCACTGAAGAATTAATTTTGCATTGAAAATAATGCTGATTTTTTCGGCATAAGATAATGAATATTTGAATTATTCATGCACTAACACCAACATAGATTAAAACACGGTTGCGTCGAATTACCGTACCAAGAATGGCCAAATAAGAATAATTACGAGGTGCGTTTGGGTGATGTAGGAACCTCATCCTCGTTTACTCTTCCTAGTTAGAAAAAAGCCTATTTCATCCTGAATAACTAGACAATCCATCAAATCTTTGTAACTATAAGGCCGTTTTCTTATTACCTACTCGGCGCAGGTTTGGTCAGGTAAAATAATGGAGAAATCACCTAACGAACCAAAAGCCCAACCAACGTGAATACTAATGACAGAATTATGTAGCTCTTATATTTTATGACTCTTTTTAACCACTCGCTACATCATATTTTATCAATTAACGTCCTTCAAAGTGATTATCGTAAGTTTGCCGCCCACTCATATTGGAGTTAGCAAACATGATTTTACGGTCAACAACTGGTATACCATCCAACAGTTACTGGTAAGGCAGTAAAGTAGTTCTGTTTACCAGCGGCAGAATAAACTTTGTGTAACAGTTTCAGTGTAAAATTTATAACCCCGAACCCTCCTTATAGCCTCAAGGAGCAAGCTCCTTGTCAGTGGTTTAGAATATGTATGTTCTACAGTAAGCGATTTTACATTATGCAGTATATTATGTAAAATAGGTTGTAATTTATAGTAAATGTTACTCATATTATCATGATCCAATTATACAGAATGGATACGACATAGCGACGTTTATTGAAACCACTGATTATATTTATTCTATTTATTTATAATAGCAGCCCTGTAGCTAGTACATGTCCCACTGCTGGGCTCGGGCCTCTTCTCATGATGAGAAGGGTTAGGCCATAGTCCACCACGCTGGTCAAGTGCGGGTTGGTAGACTTCACACACTTTTGAGCACTTATTAGGCACTCAAATGCATGTAGGTTTCCGCCCGATATTTTCCTTCACCGTTAGCGGTGCGATAATTTATATGATAAATACACACATATCTTCAAAAAGACGAGAGATGTGTGCCGTGGGTTCGAACCCGAGACCTTTAACTTAGCAGTCCTACGGTCTCCCACTCGGCTATCGCTGCTTATTCTATTTATTTAGAGTAATAAATACATTACATTTTATTGAAAAGATCCGTATTGTACGTATGTATGTATGTATCAATTTTGTTTCAGTATGGTCAATTTTGGAGACAGTTGCTATGACTTTTTTTTTAATAACGTAAAGGCATACCTACTACAAAACAAAAAAATAGCCTAATAAAATCAATGACTTAGTTTTTTACAAATATTGAATGAACATGTTTCTCGACATAATTTTGAATACATATCATAACATCTCGCCTATATTAACCAGAAACCCTAATTAATAATGTCAACGGTATCTGCAGCTTTTCATAGAGGAAAAGCAAATTCCGATAATGCAAAGAGTTGAAATTATATAAATATTTTAATATTAATATCTAATAAATATTAGATAATGTAAGAATTGCAATGTATTAAAATGAAATAATTTAAAGATAATGTAATCAATAAATCAAAAATGATAAGTATTAGGTACAGCAATTGTTTTGTTTTGTTATTGTACTGCTATTGTAATTTTTTTTTTTGATATTGTACGCAAGTTGAAGCTATGAACAAGTGAATTAATGAAAAAATAATGCTTTGATTGATATTTGTCCAACTATGCAGGACAAGTGTAAATCAAGACATAAAAACTGAACCAAATGTAAAAAGAGCACAGACGCAAATGTCCGTGGTATTATATAAAAAAAAAAAAAAAAAAAAAAACCAGAAACCCTTCTGAGTAATATAGACGTGATGCTATGGCATAGGTGTAAAACACCCACACTTCACCTGTTTTGTTTAGGTCCCACGGTATAGGGAGTGAGCTTATCGCCATCCACCAGGCACAATTCAAACTCCGTGCTGCGATTGAGAATTTCTAGACGGAAAGTTCACAAATAACACTTTTCCCGACTAGACCAACGAGGGTGTTGTGGATTGGGTTAATACAGAGAAAACAGGTATAAAGGAAATAAACTATATTAGGAAAATAGGAAAATAATCTAAAGAAACACTGAACCTATGACCTAGAACCTAAAGACTGACATGAAACTTAAATGTCAAAAACAAAAGCAAATTCTTATAAAAAAACTAAATATGTACAAAAAATATACAAAAAGGTCCGATTGGACACAGAGGGAGTTTTATAACTTATAATAGATAGATAGATAGATAGATAGAGAAAACTTTATTTGCACATCAAATTTGTAACAAACATACAAAGAAATAGGTACTTAAAACTATAACGTACAAAGGGCGGCCTTATCTTGACGCGATCTCTTCCAGGCAACCTTAGGATGGACATAATAGAATGGATATTTGCGGTAGTTTATTGCATTGGATTTGTTGTTTCTTTTTTATCTTTTTAATTTTGCTCAAGGCTTGTCAAGATTAAAGACTAAAATAAAATAAATGATTAATTAAAATACTAAATAGTACATAAAATATTGAGTGCATAGGCACTTAAATACACACTATACAATATAGAAATACATACAATACATAAATACATACTATATACAATAGATACATATACATAAAAAAACATATACATACTTAATATATACACTACAAAAGAAATTATTATAATGATAAATAATGCTCATTTAACAGTTTTTTAAATATGTTCAAGGATTGTGCTCGTCTGATGTTAAGGGGTAATGCATTCCACAGCCGAACGGCTTCAACCGTAAACGATTGATCGTAAAAATTTGTGGAATGCATTGGCATCTCGAGTCTTAAATTTTCGGATGACCCCAAGAATTTAGAATGTGTGTCATGAACGTATTTGAAACGGTCTTTGAGATAAGTTGGGGTCTTATGATTAAACAAAACGCTATAGAGAAGCGTAAGGACATGAGTATTCCGGCGAAGACGGATTGGAAGCCACTTGAGCTTTTTACGAAATTCAGAAATATGATCATATTTCCTTAGTCCAAATATAAATCGTATACTAAAATTTTGAAGTCGCTCAAGTTTATTAAGTTGGGCTTCAGTGAGATTTAGATAGCTGACATCGGCATAGTCGAGAATAGGAAGAAGAAGGGTTTGCGCAAGCGCAATCTTAGTGGCAGTCGGAAGAAAGTTTCGTAATCGACGCAAGGAGCCAGCTGAAGCGAACATTTTGCGACTGACTTCCTGCAACTGAGGGCTCCAGGATAAGGTACTGTCAAAGTAGATGCCTAAATTATTGACTTTAGTGTTGATTGGTAAAGTAGAAGATAATATTTAATTTTTATTTTGCCATGGTATTACATTTACAACAGTTAGTTAGATCGACTTCATCGGTAGTTTGCTACGAGTGTTGCAACAAGTTTAACCACATTCCAACAAATTGATTTAGTTAAATCTATCTATTGAGAGGTTCGAGACTGTTCGAGAACATCGACGCTCAGCATTCGGAGGAATAAATTAAACTCTGCCTCGCTGTTGGTTTAATTTACACCTAGCATGGCATTTACAAGCAATTCTGAAGAGTTCTATGTTATCTTATGTACGTTCGTACTGTTAGGCTGTCTGTTGTTCAAGTTTTAGGTAATCTATGATAAGGCACAAAAGGCTCTAAAGATAAAAGTGTACGATGAAAGAATATAAGTTTTCTTTCTTAACAAATCTGAGAACTGCAACACTGATTTAATAAAAGACTAGATGGTTATTCACATTCAGTCCAATTTGAGATTCATTGTTAATGTTTACACAATATATAATTTTAGCATATTTTTTAATTTCACTGAGAAAATCCTAATAAAATAAATATTTAAGGAGGGGCTCTGATACAACAAGCGGGCGTTTTTGCTCGATATTAATAACGACACCAGGTAGACGGTTGAAATATTTACATAATATTTAGGTATATTTATTTAAAATAAATAATTATTTGAATTCAAATAAAATGAATATTGAAGAGGAGCTCCCACACAACAAAAATGTTTTTTTAAGTTATGCATACCTCCAAGGATGATACAAATCTAGATAGGGATCAAATTTATTCCCAGGTTTCTATCATCCTTGGAGATATGCATAACTTAAAAAAACCGGCTAAGTGCCAAATAAAACGATTACCGGCTGCATTGAGCATTATTTCCCAAAAAGGCGTTTTGACCGAACTGTACTGGCCTAGAAATATTCTCAATAATTCTAATCCACAAAACTTTTTCATAAATGCAGATGATTCAATGTCTGAAGTTTATTGTGTTGGCCGGCCTGTTTAACACCAGATCTACAATGTATATAATAGTAAGTAGTGCAATACAGCATTGCACTACTTACTATTATATAATAGGCTTCAATTAATGTGCATCTAGCATTGCCAATGCTAGATGCACATTAATTGAAGCCTATATATATAAACTGTTGTTCAAGTTTATATATATATAAACTATATATATAAACTTGAACAACAGACAGCCTAACAGTACGAACGTACATGAGATAACATAGAACTCTTCAGAATTGCTTGTAAATGCCATGCTAGGTGTAAATTAAACCAACAGCGAGGCAGAGTTTAATTTATTCCTCCGAATGCTGAGCGTCGATGTTCTCGAACAGTTTAACACCAGATCTACAATGTATATAATAGTAAGTAGTGCAATACAGCATTGCACTACTTACTATTATATAATAGGCTTCAATTAATGTGCATCTAGCATTGCCAATGCTAGATGCACATTAATTCAAGCCTATTATGCCTCATTAACTTGTAACTGCCTAGAGTCTAGAGTAATTCACGATCCGGAACAAATCCCATAAATACCCGTAACTATGCCGCATGCCGCTTTGCCATGCAGAGTCCAAATGTAGCTAAATCCATTTTAGAGATGTCATAGTTCTGGGTAGCCAATCAAAAGCGTATTGTCAAAACGAACCTTATCGGAATTATATATTGTAGACACGGGTCTTAATCGAGTAGATAGATAGATAGATAAAAACTATATTTGTGCATACAACACAGGATATACATTTTGTACGAACTTTTCAATAACAATATATGTACAAAGAGCGTCCTTATCGCTTAACGCGATTTCTGCCGAATAAATAAATAATTTTAAGGCATAAATACCTTTTTGCTCGATTAAGATGGGTCTTAATCGACAATATATAATTATGTGCACGAATCGCAAAAGTTTAAAATCATTAACGTTGTAATTTTCGGGTTGTAACATTAATATTACTAAGTATTTATCTATTTTCATAAACAAATCATATCTAAACTAGTAAAATGCATGTTTATTTGCGGCCATTTTGTCAAATTATTATTTTAATTTTTCAGATTTTATTTGGGTAAATCAAATAATGATTTAAACAACTTTACCACACAAGCTGATTACGGTAGTACTGGAAACACTATGCAGATAGTTCCATCTTAATAATCCTGGTAAATTGCAATGCTGTCTGATATCCTTTCCATTAAAGTGATTGACAATTTGAGAATCATCGGATTTTAATCTTTAAAGGTAACAAGTCATGATTTATTTACCTTCACCGCAAAGATTCATGAAACGGCGACTAGCAAACACCGATTGCCGGTGACGCCGACTGAAGTTATTTGGATTTCCTTTGACATTTAGCATATTATTATGCGAATGCCGAAAAAACACTCAAGAGAAATTACTTTTAGACGAAAACAATTAGAGACGAGCTCAGAATGTATTTGCGATAGGGACAAATGTACAAATTAAATGGTAATAAATACTAGCTGTAGTTTATAACCTATGAAATGGTAAACTGCATGCTCTTTTGTTACGTGGGAATGTTAGCCTCGATTTCGTCAAACTACTTAACCTATGGTTTAAAAAGCGACCCGTGTTAAATCATAAGTGGCAAAATTAAGTTATGAAAGAAAATAACAATAAATGAAACAAAATATCTTCGCAAATCGTAGAAATTAAGTTTAACTTTGTTGTTTAATGGCTGGACGTGGATAATATCAGAATTATGGGGATTTCAGAAAGCTTCCTCAGATCGTTCTTGTCCGGTCGCAATCCTGACTGTACGGTCCACCCGTACAATGCATTACATGTTTAATGTAAAGTAAGCAGATTTGTACCGCGTGCGCATTTTACTTAGTTCGCGTTAGGTCAGCGCCGCGTGTACTCATATCATAATTGTATCATTCTATCAATAACATTATATCTATAAACTTATATCACTTTTATCATCGTATCATTTATAGATGTCCCGTACACTGACAATAACGAAAAAAGCTGACATGTCAGGACAAATCCTGTCGTATGGCAACCCTATCACCGTCTTACTTTAATGAGGGTGGTAGAGCTCTTATGAATGAGCTTGAGGTCGGAAGCACCACCGTCTTACCTATAGGTAACCTGCCGCCAAATAATAGTGCTACCATTTGGTTTTCTTTATACAAACATACTTATAATTATTTATTTTCTTAAGATGTCAATATTTACATACATATTAATATCAGTAAATAAAAAAAATAAAAACATATACCTATTTACAAATTTACAGGTACCTACGGTGGCATAGAATTCCTCCGCAACGAACTCGACTGCAGGGAACGTGTTCAGAAGGCTGACAGCATTGCCACCTTGAATCAATTAATTATGACAATAACCTTAAAGCTTATTACTATTATCTATCCTCTGAAATGGCGCCCGCCATCTTGCGTCCTAGATATAATTGTCGGGTGTCATTTTAGGTGGTCACGCGGTGTCGCACGGTTCTTTCGAATGTTTGATATTTACTTTTGTTTTCGACCTACCTATAATAGAATAGTTACAAATTATTTTATGTTATTAACATTTATTTATTAACTAGTTTTCAACGCACCGATAGCTGAGTGATTGATCGCAGGACTGCTAAATCGAAGATCTCGGGTTCGATACGTACCCACGGCACACACCTCTGGCTAAAAATTGTTAAACGGTGAAGAAAAGCATTGAGGAAAACTGCACACTTTATAGTGCCTAAGGTACTCAAGTGTGTGTGAAGTCTACCAATCCGCACTTGGCCAACGTGGTAGTCTAAGGCCTCCTCCTTATGAGAAGAGGCCTATGTCCAGCAGTGGGACATGTATATATGTATACAGGGCTGTTATTATTTTCGACAAAGGCTCTCTTCTATATCCTCCTCTATCTGACGCCCTAACCTAAACTCTACTCATGAATTCTAAAAACATATTGGTGAAAACCGCATGATAATCCGTTCAATAGTTTTAAGTTTATCTTGACCAGACAGACAGATAGACTTGGAGAACTTTGTTTTATAATATGTAAAGATAAATACAGGCTGATGAAAATTTAAAGATGCTGTTCGTATCTCTGAATGAAACGATCACGTTAGTTATCTCAATGTAAAAATAATAAAGAATTGCTATTCTATTTTTAAACTGATCTAATTTTTTTTTTATCCAAAGCCGAATTATAAAAAGTTTACGATGAATGGAGAAACTTTGAGAGCTGAATTCAAAAGAACCGTGAAATACAATTTATTTGTTACTGAAAGCCTTTAATACATTTTAAGAATTTTCTTTAATATTTAAGAAAGCGACGGTAACGATTAAATTATGTGCTAACTACTATGTACTAACTTCCTGACGAAACATGGAAAACTTATCGGACTATCCATATTAATATTAAAAAGAGGAAAGATTTTTTTATTTGTCTATTTGTACCCAATAAGCTCGGAAGCTACTGGACTGATTTGATGAAAATTTGTATGGATGTTCAAGACCGCAGGAGTAACATAAGCTACTTTTTGTCAACGTACTACGCGGGCAGTGCCGTGGGCATAAGCTAGTATTTAAAAAAGGCAGAAATAATTTTCTGTCTACTGGAAGAAAATATGATAAAGTTTAAATAAAAACGAAGGTTTGCTGATTGTTATTTTCCATTTCTTTTGATCAAACTGGACAACATCGAGCCAATTATCAAATAAAGATAACAAAAATACACAATATTGGAAAAAAAGGCCACTTAAAGTTTAACAAAAATATTGGAGGTAGTTTTTCTCCCCTTCTCTGTGATTTATAAACAGCCCAGCAGTCATTGTTAAAAAAAAGCTTACATCAAAAGATTGTTAACATAAAATGAGCCGCTGGGCATAGACATAGTACCTACAGACCCTTTTTAAACATTTAAATAAAAAATGAGGTGCCTTTAAAGCTTTATAGGGTTTTCACTACAATTTTTTTTTTATCGTTAATTGAATAAAATACTTGATATTCCATGGTTTCTGCAAAATTTCAGTACTTACTTAATTAACACGATGGGTGTAGGCGATCACAATTTAAATAAGTACACCATCAAAATAAGTTATTTATCAATCTTTACAAACATTTTTTATAATTTAATATGGTTTTATAAAAAACTCAGTATCTCGCAGAAAGCAACTGAAAATAATTTAATTACCATTGTTAATATCTTAATAAGCTAAACTATAATTAAAGTTCAGAATGGATGTTTGTTGCGATTTAAATGAAGGAAAGTATTCTTTGCCCGTTCATGTGCGCCCACTCTCTACTACAGTTACATACAGAATACTTTCTACCTGTATAACCCTCCTGAAGTACCCACTCATGTACATTACGTACTAAATGAGAGCCGAGGACTTAGCTTTAGAGTTTCATTAATCTCATTGGGATCGCTTCATTGACCGTCCCGTACCACCGTACACCGATTGAACAGCTATTGAATATAAAGGCTTAGAGATTTACAAAAGTTAATCCCTTTATACATAAATAGATTTAGCCCCAATTTCACAGGTGTTAGATAAACGTTATGGGAAGGATAAGCATATATAATAGCAGCCCTGTCTCTAATACATGTCCCACTGCTGGGCTCGGGCCTCTTCTCATGATGAGAAGGGTTAGGCCATTGTCCACCACGCTGGCCAAGTGCAGATTGGTAGACTTCACACAACCTCGAGCACTTATTACGCACTCTCAGGCATGTAGGTTTCCTCACGATGTTTTCCTTCACCGTTAGCGAGCGATAATTTATATGAAAGAAAGAAAGAAAGAAAATTATTTTTATTTTTAAGAAGAAGAAGAAGAAGAAGACTAACATATATACAGCAAAAACAGGTAAGTAATAAACAAGATGTAAGAAAACAGTGGCGGTTGCTCAGCTTTAATGCTGTGGAGTCTTGCATTTCTGCAAAACTTTCACAGCACTGATTTTCAGCAACCACCACGGTTGACGGCACGAACAGAAAACAGGTACAGTAACATATAAAGAGACAGTGACGTAAAATTAAATTAAGCAAAGTTCGAGGAAAAACACAAAAAATAATAGGTGTACATTATACGAGAGAATAATATATAATAAATAATAAAACTTAAATTAGGTTATAAATACATGCATAGAAAATTATAATTTTATTTATGGTTACAAAGTAATTACAAAGACGGCAAGAAAAAAAAGAAAACAAAACAAATAAAAATAGTAAACTTAAAACAATTATTATCTAGATATTATTATCTGTTCTAATTAAACTAATAATATAATAAACATAAAAAATATAAAAAATATCCGGATGGCGCTAGTATCGCCTTGCGCTGGCGACGCGACGACAGTTGGTACACTGATAAATACACACATATCTTAGAAAAGACGAGAGGTGTGTGCCGTGGGTTCGAACCCGAGACCTTTAATTTCGCAGTCCTACGGTCTCCCACTCGGCTATCGCTGCTGTTAGGATAGGAAGGATACGCATATAACACACATAAATTAAAATGACAGCTGTGCTCTTTTTTCAAGTGCAACTTGTATCACTTTTAAATTCGGTCGGATAACATCTATGCGGCATCTCAGAAACTGGCCCTTAGTCACCTATTTTTTTTAATTAATTAACAAATACTATGTTATAATGCTGTGATTATGTTTGCTGTTGCCTATTAAATTTTAATAAGCTAATGCAAGTCAGCAACTTAGACTATTGTTATATTTATTGACTTATTATATTTATTTACCTTTACCACACACTATGTCGATTATTGATTGTTTACAACTAATATTTACAGTTTAAAATAACCCGAAAGATTTTTTAACTATTGTATCGATCCCTTGGGATCTATTTCTATAATATTGTATTTTCTAGTTAGATAAGCTGTTGGAGCTCCATGTAATAAATAAATAATTATCATGCATTTTCATGAAACTAACACTATTGCATTGGTAATCTGTGACACAGGTCTGCCTACTGCAAAAATCAGTCTCTCACAAAGGTGTTTTGTAACAATGTAAACTATATTTTATTGTTTTATTTCGTTATTGTACATACTATCCTGAGCACCTTAGTCGAAGACAAATATTTTTTTAAATCTTTATTGCAAAAAAACACAGTGCTACAAACTACAGTATTAAAGCCACAGCTGATGCTGTAATGTAAACACGACAGTAGAATAGAAAGCTAAAAACTTACACGTCGCGGTAGGTACAAATTGACGTCAGACTCCACCCTGCCATATTCACATCTAAAATAGAAAATACGTGAAGTGGAGCATATTTTCTAGAAAAGTATTGTTACGTCTGCCTCAAGGAAGGTAAGGGTATATTTTATTGCCAAACCCACATGAATCACATACATAGAAATACGATGTGCCATTTAGCTTCCTTAATAGTACTTGGCCTGGACTGTTTACTTTTTTTAGCACTATTATATAACGTAACTACGACAAATTAATCCTCAAACCTCGAAAGCAATTTTCCTTTTCCAAGCAAACGCGCGACTGAAACCCATAGAATCTGCTGACAAACTTATTTGACGAGTACTCTGAGGATGGAATGAATATCGATGAATTGCAAAAAGCTGGCGAATTGAATTATTCATGTCCTCTCGTTTGCATTCCGATGGCAAATAAGATGAAACTAACACGTCTGACTGGCTCGCACGATCACCGCAATGCCTTGAAAGTCGTCATCAGATAGCATTGAAATTTACACAGAGCGTTGTAAAGCCCTAACAGAGTTGCCGTCTTTGGGTAATCCGATTACTTGCAATATCGTGCTGCACACTGTCCGAGTGTTCGTGTGCACTCATGTTTAATGCACGAAAGATACGAAGTATGCCACACTAGGATCAACATACACGGAAAACTTTCCTATTCTACATAAACTACACCCTTAACTCGAACTGCAACTTAGATTGGTTTCTGTTTCTTTTTCCAAACATTCAAGAATGTGACGCTGGCACAAAAAGAGTTGAGAAATTTCGGGTCTAGCAACATACAAATCCATAGCTGAATTGGCAAAGCACTTATACGCGTATACCCAGGGGGTGCAGGTTCGAGTCCTGCTGGATTCTTAATTTTTCAACTTTAATATTACCTAAAATTAAAAATGTGTCGATTAATTACTTTTTTATCTACCTGTTTCTTGTAAAATACAGAGTCGTTTCGATGATTGTATCTTATTTGACACTCACTTAGTCGTTTTGGGCGAAATATAATTACGAAATAGCATAACATCACGCCTATACCCAGAAGCGTGTGACAGAGGTGTACAATTCCAACATTTCACCGGTTATGTTTTTAGGTCCCATTAGATAAGGGGTGGGTCTATCGCCATATACCGGGCACAATTCCAACTACGTGCTACTATTGAGAATTTCCTGATGGAAAGTTCATAAATAATTACCCGACCCGGGAATCGAACCCAAGACCTCGCGGTGCATATTCTAGCCACTAGACCAACGAGTAGGTATTTAAAGTTTTGAAACCTATTAAAACTCTTAACTACCTCTCAAACAAACGTATGAACCGAAGAAACATTACAAAATACAACATGTTGATTTACACGTGTTTTAATTAATTGTTTAGAGGCAAAAGCAATTAGATGAAGCAATAACGAGAGCTGTGGATGTGAGAGCCAACTGTAGTATTGTAAATAGGGTTGCCAGGTAAGTCGGGAAAAATACCGGACAACCCCAAAGGAGGGGGGGAGAGGAGGGGGGGGGAGGGGAGGGGTATGCTAGGTCGCAAAAATACGTTTTACCTAAAACCTGATAGGTATGTTTAAAAATATATAAATAAAATATGTATGAATCGAGGGATTTCATATTATTATGCCTTATGTAGGCGCTTGTGACCAGTAGTACCGACTTTCTTCAAAATACCGGACATTGTTCTGTCCGGTATGACCATTTATTATATTTACCGGACAAGCCTCGAAAATAACGGACTGTACGCTTAAATACCGGACATCTGGCAACCCTAATTGTAAAGGATGTCGCACACTGCGCTTGTTAGCACGACGAGATTAATGATCCGTTATGACAATGACAACTTGCATTAGTTTTACAGTGCAAGGATATAAATGTGATTTGTTTTCTTGACACATCTTGCACTTAGTTCTTCTGTGTTTATGAGTGATACTGTTTTCAATATTCAATTAAAAAAAAAAATACTATAACCATTTTAGCTAAATTAAATTACTTAGTTACAACATAGCGTACATTTCCATAAGCTTGCTTAAAATTGATTATTTTTTATTAGCAAATTATACTAAGAAACTGTTGAAAAAGAATGGGGCCGCCAGGATTTAAATTTGCGACCTTACGCAAACCGGCACAGTATAAATATGTACAAACAGTACGGAAACTGCCTACAAACGTGCGAAACGGCCCGCACACATAAACATGCACACCGACGAGACCCAGCGGCACTCGCTACTGAGAGCACCGCGACAATCGCTTAGGGGTCTCGTCGGTGTGCATGTTTATGTGTGCGTGCTGTTTCGCACGTTTGTAGGCAGTTTCCGTACTGTTTGTACATATTTATACTGTGACACCGGGCAGCCGCTTTAACCAGCTACGGTCGTCTCTTGCCAGGCCCCTTAGAATCTTAACATATATTACGTAATTTCGTGACGTCACGTTCATCCATTTGTTCCTATCTTAAGTAGGATACTATATAATATATTTTTTTTAACTGTTTCTTAGTATAGCTTGCTTAAAATTCATCAAAACTTCAAACAGTACATTTTATCATCCCAAACTGTTATTATAACATGAATATGTTGATAGATGCATAAGAAGATAAAGGATCATGCTAATTGTTGTGGTCACACAAAGGCAATTTGACCAAAAAACAACCATTAAAATGAACTTTTCTTTTACAATGCTCATTATGAATAAGTTTCTTCGGAGCCCTTACTTTGTCTTGTTTTTATTAGGGACTTTTAGAATAATTATTCAATTTATTGTGGGTAGGTACAGCCAAGTTTTATACTTTATTTAGAGCAAATTAACTGCCAGCATATTAATTTACTATACTAAAGAAAGAAAAAAAATATGTGAGAAAAACATAATAAAAAATACTTGTGTACAGCCCTAAACGGGCTTGAATATAATGAAAATATTATGCATAGGCGGCATATTTGATTTCACTCTTTATTATTATATCGTAAGCTCCTTCATCCACTATGGAAAGTGGACTCATTCTTCCGCACTTAGACTCTCATTTGGTCCATTGTTCGTGCCTTCATCCACTAAATCTTACACTGCATATATAGGTAGGTCATATAGTCATGTATCCGCTAAACCAAAACGGATACAGATCAGATACTGAAAACAAATACCATGCCTCTAAGGTACCGTATCGATATTACAATAACTAGTATAGAGTAACAGGGTGTGATGTTCCTCCACCAAAAAGGGAGGATCCTCCGACCAGGCTCAGTGGTATTGCCTGGCAGACAGCTGTCCAACGGGGGCGTATTAGATGTGGTATATATGTTCTCTCTCTATGAACATTTCGTTATCGCGATTCAGCACTCTTTGACATTTATGACGAATGTGTCACTTCTTGACGTTGTCAATGTCATCTGACATTTGTCATGTGCGAATACCGCCACACTAGCAACGGCTATCAGATATTATATATCTACTAACTTTGACGCGATACTTCCAACACAAACTGCTTAAACTGTTGATAACCGAATTAACAATAACAAAATAAAACGGTAAACATACGATACCAAACGTTCTACCAACCGTGCCATCTCTCCCATTCTTAACGGCATCTCGCGTTCAAGACAGAGAAAAAGTGAATATTGCTACGGTATCGTTTAAAATCATTACATATCAGATTTTCAATTAATTTATGAGAATCTATTTTGTTAAGTTGATGTAGATAAATAAACGTGGGTACTTAAATACAGGTCAGTTATCGCACACCTTCTACAATACCGGAAGGCTCTTTGGCAGCAAAGCTTAGCTCTCCAGATCCCATAAACCAGACCTTTTGCATATTTATTCAGGTACTCCTTCAAAATTTAGTTACAATACCCTTTAGTATACAGCTTCACAAACATGGTTTCCACAGACGAGCTTATCCAGCTTTTGATGCGATGAAATCCGGATAAACCTTTTATATCCGAACCGTGTTCGTACTGTCCGTCTAAAGCGCTACTGTTTTATAAATGCCAAAATTGTATGTACATATAAGTTTTGAAATAAAAATAGAAGCAGACTATAACATTCAGCAGTTAAATTAGTATTTTTTAGCGTATGTATGTATACCCTTAATTCATCGTATTTTCTGGATTTTAGGTCGTAAGGCTACAATGTCAACACTAATTATCTAGTATAGGTATTGCCGCTGATATTCATAAGGGTTGGTAAACGCGAAAACGAGGTTCGTAATAGAAAATGTGACAGTACCCACAAACTCCCTAACGACTTGAAACGAGTTTGTCGGCGGTAATCATGGTATCTCGTGTATTTAGTCAATTTTCTTTATGCATCTTAGATTTTGCATCTTTGAGTTATAAATTTATTTTTACGAAAAAACACTCGATTTCCGAACAAACCGACTGCTTTGAAAGATCAATATCTTACTGATTCTGAAAAAACTACTTTCGGGATCCTGGTAAAATAAAAATAATGTTGAATAGTAACAGAAATTGGAAAAGTCTAACAGAATAAGTACGTTGTGCTTGACGGGTTTTTTAATCTCGGTTCATACCCCAAACCTGTTTACATAAACAAAGATCAAAGTTTTTAGCACAGGCAATACCGCTCCTTTTGTAAAAAATATGTAAGGGTTTTAATATCTTTTTTTTTTAATTTAATACATGAAACACACACAAAATGATATAAGCTTTAAATATTGAGAAATAATAAGTGAAGCTTCAAAATTTATACTTTATCGTCAAAATTACTAACTCAGCCACGGGTTAGGTTAGGTTAGGTTGCTGACTTTGCGCAGAGCTGCGCGTGTCGGGCCTGGATGACTCCATCACGGCGGAGGAGGTCCGGGAGCGCATTATAGCGGTTGCTGAGTGCGCTCCCGACTCCGTCAGGGTCGGTGCCGTCCGCCCCGGCCCTGGAGGTGTGGGTGCAGTGTGGGCCCGGTGCCCCATTGCCGCGGCCAAGCTCCTGGCCAAAGCTGGGCGGCTCCTCGTGGGTTTCTCCTCGGCCCGGATCACGGTCCTGGAGGCGAGGCCTGCGAGGTGCTACGGGTGCATGGCCAGGGGCCACTTGCGCCCCAACTGCACTAGCGGTGTAGACTGCAGCGGACTATGTTTCCGCTGCGGTCAACCGGGGCACAGGGCAGCGGAATGCTCCGCCGCCCCTCACTGCCCCCCGTGTGCGGCGGGCAAACGGCCCGCCAACCACCTGATGGGACGGGAGGGGTGCACGATCCCCAACGTGCCGAAGCGCCCGGGGGCTAGCCGATCGACCACGGCAGCTCCTGGTGCTCGGCCGCTGACCGCGGGAGGAGATATGGAGGTTTCGGAAATCCAGTAATGGACTACGAACCCTCCAATCTCCTCCAGACGAATTTGAACCACGCCGCCCGCGCCCAGGACCTCCTCCTGCAGGCGATGGCGGAGTGGTCAATAGGTGTGGCCGTGGCCGCGGAGCCCTACTTCGTTCCTCCCCGCCCGAATTGGGTGGGTGACTGGGACGACTCCGTGGCCATCGTCAGCTCCGGTGCGCTTCGGTCCCCGCCCTTGTCTCTCAGGGACAAGGGCTCGGGATTCGTTGCTGCTGACTGGGGGGAGGTAACGCTGGTCGGCGTGTACTTCTCCCCGAACCGGAGTCTGGCGGAATTCGAGGTCTTCCTCAATAGAGTGGAGGCCTCGATACGGCGAATAGCACCTCGTCAGGTGCTCGTTCTGGGGGACTTCAATGCCAAATCCTTGGCGTGGGGGTCCCCTAGGACGGACGCCCGCGGTCAGGCGGTGGAAGAGTGGGCAGCGTCGGTGGGCCTCTGTCTCCTAAACAGAGGCACCACCGACACGTGCGTTCGGCGGCAGGGGGGGTCGATAGTGGACCTTTCGTTCGCTACCCCTGCCGTCGAAGCGCAAGTAAGGAACTGGCGTGTCCTGGATGAGGTTGAGACGCTCTCGGATCACAGATACATCCGATTCGAGCTCTCCCGGTCCCAGGGCCCCAGTAGGGGTCACGTTCCCTCCCGGCGTCGCAGCGCGTTTCCGCGGTGGGCTGTGGGGCGAATGGACGGGGATCTGCTGGAGGAGGCGGCCATTATTGCTAATTGGTTCGTCTCCCCGCCTTCGTCTGAAGGAGCCAGCGCTGCGGCTGGCCGCATTCGCGATGCGATTACGCAGATTTGCGATGCGGCCATGCCCCGTGCCAAGCGTTGGTCCCCGAAGGCGGAGGTCTACTGGTGGTCCCCGGAGCTAGCCTCCCTTCGCGCTGCGTGTTTTGCGGCGCGGAGGTCCTACGGCCGCAGCCGGCGACGTCGCCCTCGCGACGTCGAGAGGGAAGACCGGCTTTACGCGGCGTACATCGACCAGGTGTGCGCCCTAAAGCTGGCCATTTGCCGCGCCAAGGAGGAGGCGCGGCAGGAGATGTTGGAGGGTCTCGATCGTGACCCCTGGGGCCGCCCCTACCGAGCTGCGCTGAATAAGCTACGCTCGCGGGCCGCCCCCCTTACGGAGACTCTCCAACCCAGCTTCCTCGCAGAGGTGGTTGGGGGCCTATTCCCGCAACGGGCGGAGCACACGCCCCCGGCAATGGTCGCAGAGACCGACGACCGGGAGGCAGACCTCAGTGCACCGCCCGTCACGGATGCGGAAGTAGGGGCGGCTGTTCTTCGGATGCGTTCCAAGAACACCGCCCCCGGGCCCGACGGGGTACCCGGACGGGTGTTGGCCCTGGTCCTCAACCACATGGGGGATCGCCTCAGGGAGCTGTTCGACGTGTGCCTGGCGTCCGGACGGTTCCCTGACTGCTGGAAGGCGGGGAAGCTGGTTCTCCTCCCGAAGCCGGGACGGCCGCCCGACACCGTGGCGGCCTACAGGCCTATCGTGTTGCTGGACGAGGCGGGAAAGCTGCTCGAAAGAGTGATTGCTACCCGTATCGTCCGGCATCTTGATGAAGTAGGCCCTGGTCTGTCGGATGCCCAGTACGGATTCCGTGCTGGACGTTCGACGATCGGGGCCATCCTGCGCCTGAGGGCTGCTGCGGAGGCGGCCGTAGCCGGCGGAGGGGTGTTGGTGGCGGTATCGCTAGATATCGCCAATGCCTTCGGGACTCTACCATTCAGCTGCGTTAGCGAGGCACTCCGGTACCATGGAGTGCCGGTTTACCTGGCGCGGCTGGTGGCCGACTATCTCGAAGGCAGGGGGGTTCTGTACGAGGACCGAGACGGAGCTATGCTCCGCAGGCCCATGTCGTGCGGTGTCCCGCAGGGATCGGTCCTAGGACCGCTCCTGTGGAACATCGGTTGCGACTGGGTGCTGCGTGGGGCTTTCCCCCCGGGCCTAGACGTCATCTGCTATGCGGATGACACGCTCGTCACGGCCCGGGGGCGAAACTCCGAGGAGGCGGCGCGCCTGGCCACAGAGGGTGTGTCCCAAGTGGTCGGGCGCATCGAGGCGCTGGGGCTTAGGGTGGCCCCTGCCAAGACTGAGGCCGTGATGTTTCACGGGCCTCGTCGTGGGCCGCCTGCTGGCGCCTCGATTACCGTCGGCTCGGTCCTCGTACGGATCGGGGCCCAGATCAAGTATCTGGGCCTGGTGATAGACAGGCGGTGGAGCTTCGACGAGCACTTCCGCATTTTGGTGCCCAAGCTGGAAGGCGTGGCTGCCGCTCTCGGTCGGCTTTTGCCGAACGTGGGCGGCGCCAGCGCCGCCAGCCGACGGCTTTACGCGGGGGTGGTACGGTCAATGGCACTGTACGGCGCACCCGTGTGGGCGGAGGCCTTGTCCGCCGGGAACAGGACGCGGCTGTGGAGACCGCAGCGCGTCCTGGCGGTCAGGGCCATTCGTGGATACCGCACGGTGTCGACCGACGCAGCGTGTGCGTTGGCTGGAACACCCCCGTGGGATTTGGATGCGGAAGTGCTCGCCGAAGTGTACAAGCGAGGCGCGGCTGCTCGAGCTGAGGGTTCTGTCCCTTTGCCCGGGCAGCTGCGAACTTGGCGGGAGGAGGCCCACCGGACGCTGATGGTCCGGTGGGGGAATCGGCTGGGGGCTCCACGGGCTGGTTTTCGGACCGTGGAGGCGCTCCGGCCGATTCTCGAGGAGTGGGCAGGGCGGCAGCATGGGGCTCTCACCTTCAGGCTAGTGCAGGTGCTGACCGGGCATGGTTGCTTCGGGAAGTACCTGCACAGGCTGAAGAGGGAGGCGAGCCCCATGTGCCACCACTGCGACTGCGATGAGGACTCGGCGCAGCACACTCTCGAGCAGTGTCCTGCTTGGGAGGTGCAGCGCCGGGAACTCACCGCGGTCATTGGGAGCGACCTCTCGCTGCCAGCCGTGGTTGCGGCCATGGGCAGCGCGAGGTCGTGGGATGCGGTCGCATCCTTCTGTGAGGACGTCATCTCACAGAAGGAGGCGGCGGAGCGGATCAGGGAGGACTCACTCCTGGCTGATCCGCTCCGCCGCCGGCGAGCTGGGCGGCGAAGGCGCGCGTACGCCGCGAGCCTAATGCCGCCCTAAGCGAGGCCGCGGGCGGTGGAGGGGGTTTTCCGCCGCCCGCTGATGCCTTCCGCGACGGAGTGACGCCCTGGGTGTGCTCGGGGCGTCGCTACGAGAGGAGGACTGAAGAGAGTCGGGTGCCCGGTCGGAGGTCGGACTGGGCACGGTCGTCGCGGCGAGCCCTGTGGATATAATATCGATCCGGGGCTCGCCGACCCACCATCTTTCGGCGACGAGGGCACACCGCGGGGTTTTAGTGGGTATTCTGTGCCGTTTAACATCGTAGGCACGGGAGTCCCACATAGCCGCTCTGCCCGTCCCCCCACGGGTAGGGTGGTATGCGTAAATGCATTTCCCCGCGAAAAAAAAAAAAAAAAAAAAAAGGTTAGGTTGCTGACTTAGTAATTTAGAAGGCAACATACATTTTTGGGGGCGAATAATGGTATTAAAAAGAAGCCTGTTTAAATAGCACCCTTAAATATTTGTATATATAAAAAAGACTGGGAAAAGCCTTAGCTGGGTCATCCACGTTGGGAGTCTGGTTTGTCAGTTTATTCCCATCAAACCATGAGTGTGGGAGAATATTGCAAGCTCTTATGTTATGCGCTGACGTTTGAGCACTATTATGTGCGAGATTAGCCAACTGCAACTAGGAGGTCGTTACTAAGTACGTGAGTACATGCTCGTAATGGTCGGTAGCTGCCAAATCCAAAGAGAATATAACAGCAACATTATGAGCGAGCAATTTCGTGAAGCCAGTTGTCAGTCGTGTTCGAAATCTAACTGCAGCTTGTGGTTATCGAATTGCAGTCAATTCGTGGCGACGACGGCTTGTTGCTTAAATTAGATTCCTTTGATGCAGATTAAGAGTGAGATCCGGAGCCGTTAAGACATAACTTACTTTCAAAAGGATGAAACCTTATGTATTAAGTGTTGTCTTATGTAATATACGGTTTTGTGTAGTTGTCACTGTGTCGCCTGAGCAGGTACCGGATGAGAAAGAAACCATAGAGATTCGTGACGTATAAAACCCCTAATCTTCACTGTATAAAAAACCCCTAATTGGTACAGATAATCGACGCTCTACTAACAAAACTGGCTTCTCATCGTTTCTATGACGTAGTGTAATCTATTGTAATGCATATGATAACTATCACGCGCCGTGGCCAAATAAGGAACTATCGGCAGACTGTCACAATTTACTTATAAAATTTACGTATGCATTATACAGCAAAAATAAACAAATATTGGTCATAAAACCTGCTACGTAGTTACCTGTAAGAACAATGGCAGTAGTCACATGCATTTGTGTACATTTCCACAAGAATGTTGGAAACGAGAACAACAAATGAAATACAAAGCACCAGATTCCATTATTAACTTTAATGCTGACTCTCCCTTCAATTTCGAAACATCTAACAGAAAACGATCACACCATATTTTTTTTGCTGGTGGACACATTTCTTTAAAATATTTCCCTTTTGAGTACTTTTCATTGGCGACCTGTCTGCCACTAGGTCTACCCCATTGGTGCTCTGCACTTGTTTTGTAGAAACTTTCTTCGTGGTTTCTGCAATATGTCACAGTAACAATAAGTTACATCTGCCAATCTGATTGAACACACAATCACATTTTCCACTAGTGACATTACTAATCAATCTGCAAACTATTGTTTTTTTGTGATTGGCAAAACGATGGCATGTGTGATTCTTGTAATCCTCCTTTCATAAATAATATAACCATGTTTAATTCATACTGCAAGGAAATAATGCATTACTAAGGATACTTCTATAAATAATCGTCTTCAATATCGTTTTCGCATTTCATATTATGCATTATTCGATTAAATTTGTTTATTTCTTTTTTCTCCTAAAAAAAACTCATGAGAACTAAATCGTGTAAATTCAGGTAGTACACCTGAATTTTATTGATCATGCTATTTTAGACTGGAAATAAAAAAGTTCAATATTAATCTTAGTAGGTACTTAGTATTATTATATTCTGTAGGTTCTTAATTAGCTTAATGACTATGAATGTTCTTAATATAGCAATATTTAAAACCTCACCCACGCGTTGTGGGCGAGGTTTTTAGAGGTTGAAATAAAAGTAATTAATCACTTCTGATACACTTTATAGGTATATCACAAAGGTTACTATAATAAATATCCAACATAGAGTATGCATCGGAGTTTGAATTCTTATCGTGTTATTGTTTTACTGGCGACACTAAGGTCCAAAAAACTACAATGTATGTTGTAAGCACGCTTGATTTATTCCTTAGTCTGCGCCCGTCCAAATCAAATTGATTAAATGGCTGTCTAACTAGCTCAGCTCCTATCCCTGAGGAGCTCATTATTGCAACTCACACTGACTTGGGATATTTGAGTATCTTGACCATAGAAATCTTAATAACTAGTCAATAGAAATGCTATCGACTATCTTTTAACACTGGGACGCATGTCGCCGGTTTTCAAATACCACTTATTGTATTCCTGCAAACAAAATTATTCTTTTTGGCGATGACATTAAGACGACAATTCCTCAACTCGCACTTGTGTTCGATTAGACAAATGCGCTTGTATTCCTGCAAACAAAATTATTCTTTTTGCGATTACATTAAGACGACAATTCCTCAACTCGCACTTGTGTTTGACTTGACAGATGCGCGGCGACAAGGTCACGCGTCTTTGACATTTCTATTGCCTTATTATTAAGATTTCTATGATCTTGACTTATATGTTTTTAAACTTTCGCGATTGGAGAACATTTTTCAAAAGTTAGACAACGGGTCTGAATCGCGTAATTATTATAAAGGTAAATAAATACCTATGCTCGACGTTTGAGCGACGTTTCGAAATGTGACGACCAAGTGAGGGTAGTGGACAATATACGCGCTTCACGGAGACGACGCTGAGCTTCACCAGTCGGCTCGTGACCAAGATTGATGCTAGTCATTCGAAACGTCGAGCATAGGTATTTATTTACCTTTATAATAATTACGCGATTCAGACCCGTTGTCTAACTTTTGAAAAATATCTTGACTTACTTGAGTCACCTTTGCACAAGTACAACTCAGACAAGTTTTGGTTAAAATTTCCTCGTGTAAAATAAAATACTTCATTCACAATCACATCAAATTGAAAAAGAGTAGCTATGTCACATGGATAGAAACCTATGAATGATGGCGATATAACTGAAAGAACACTTCATTTTGATATTAGTAAAGAATGCAAATTATTGATAAGACTTTATAAATTCTAATAACAGTTGAAGCTGAAAATAAAGCTTTTCGCAAAACCATCCTTCAAATCGAATAAATTTAAGAACCAACCCAATCCTTGAGAAAATTGTAGGGTAAACGTTTATTATGGAAATTGGATTTAGGAAATGAAATCAATCATTCTGTAGATTGGCGATTACGATGCTCACCGGATTATGGGTAACAATGGTAATTTAGATACTGTCTTGCGATGAGACTGAACATTGTCTTAAACGTCCAATTTTATTTATTTATAATAATACTAGCTGTTGCCCGCGGAGTACATTGCCAAAAAAATATTTGTGTTAATCTTGGTTATAAACCACCGTGTGTCTTGTTTTATCTGAATCCGTTTCATAGTTTCTGCTTAAACACACATCTGAACTACCTTACATTAAGAATCTTAGTAGAATAGAATAGGATTTAGATGTTATGGCAAAAATTAAGTTTGTAGATAATCAAGAGCAGAGAGAAAGTTTAATTTTCCCAAGACTCTGTCCTAATTTTTCCGTGAGGTTACAGCATAGGGTTCTTGAAAATTATATTTTGACTGGCCGACCGGCTATCGCGTAAGGGCATGATGACTTACGATGAAAAAAAGAATAACCCACAAAGGAGTTGCCATTTGGGCTGATAAGCCCATAGGTTACGATCTCTTGCCATTGAAGAAACTCAAACCACTCCACCCGCGACCTCACCTTGGTGTTGATGGGGAGGAAATCTCAACTCGCCTGGCTGGTGGGAGACCTCCAGGCCCACCAATTTATCTAATTTAGTGAAGAAGCTCGACCATTATAGTATTCGTTCTCATTTTCCATGTATAATTCCAAATAAATAAATAAATAAATAAATAAGTATGATTAGTACATACTAAAAACATATATATGTATAAGTATCAGTTATCAAGCTCGGCTTAAATTGGGACTTGATGACGTTGTGTGAATGTTGTGTGTTATTTATGGCATCTTGCCCAGCAGTTCGAAGATCAGGAACGAGAAACGCCTGGAGGATAGAATGAGGTATTTTTAACTCTTTACATCTCGTTCCATGTCGGTTAAATATTTTCAACGTCAGCTCATCTCAGTATTACTTAAAAGAATCTTGACGAGTTTATATTTAAAGAACAACGTACTATTAACCGCTAAGGAGATGTACCTTCCAACATAAGCGCAGCAGCTCTTTTTTGAAGTTGGATAAAACGCATGAATATTATTTATTTTATCTTTTTACTTGTAAGTAGCGATCGAAAAGGAAAATGAAAAAGAGATAATACGAAGAAACACAATGTTTTATTACAAATAACATTTATACAATACGTGAAATATGTTGAGGAACACGAAAATACAACAAAGTGATGTCATATCTCATTACTTAAAGTTATTTTATAAATTATTCTATGTTTTTAAACACACATCAAAAATAAATATTATGAAAATTAGTCTAAGAAAGAAAGAAAGAAAACATTTATTCTGACAAAAAATAAATAGGAGAATAAAAAAATAGAACTTACAACTAAACAAACTTTTTGCCAGAAGTGGACACCATCTCAGCCATATGCTGCAGAGCAACAAAGCCCTGCAGCGCTGATTTTCTGATGGCGCCAGAGACAGAGAGGACGGACGATATCACATTAAAAATAATAATAATATTAAAAACTTAAGTATGTACATATAAACATCAAGAAATAACAAAGGTAAGATCTAAAATTAAATTTTAAAAATAAAAAAAACAAACTAAAATAAATCTTAATAAAACAAAGCAGGGAAGACCAAAGAAAAAATAAATATATAAAAACATAATACTAGTAAAACGGAACGCAACCATGACGCTCGGGCCATAGCGCGAAACAAATGGCCAGTGGTGGCGTCCGTATATCAAACAGAAGTGCAATCGCCAATCATAGCGCTTCAATTATCAATTGGACCTATGCGCAAAAGATAGAGAGCGCTACGATTGGCGGGCACGTCGTTGGCATAAACACATAGTACATTAAAAAATAACAGACATGGTAAACAAAAATAAAAGAGAAATAAGCTAAATTATTATAAAAAAGTGCTCAATTATTATAATAAGTGCTCAATTAAGTGCAGAGCTTACACTAAATACGAATAGTCTAGGCATATAACTGGCGATTTATTATTAAAATATATAATAATATCAAACAATTATTTTTTTGAATCGGACCCCAGTATAAGTGAATTAACTAATTGTATTATAATAGTTTTGTGAACAAAACAAGCAATAAGTAAACACGATTTTTCACTCAAACTTCAAAAGATTATTTTCTTAAAAACTAATGAAATTATGTTCAAGTCAAGTCATTTTATAGCGAACTAAAACTCTTTAGGTGAGTTCTAAATATCAGATCGATCTAACAACAGGAAAGGGGTATTCATTAATGATTTGACCCAAACAAACAGGGCAATGAGGCAAACTATATAAAAATGTGCTTTTTTTCGTTTCTTTTTAGTTTCTACATTTTCTTGATATATTTTATATGTACGACTTGACTTGTACAATAGCCATGATGTTAATAATACAGAATGAAATAAAACCTAACGAATCTCGCACTGAGAAAGGAATAACGCGCCACAAGTTGAACTGAAGAGGTCGTTGTTTTATAATATTTAAAAGCAGACGTAGTTCAGATCGTTCACGTTCATCTACAAAATAAATATGTAAATAATTAATTAATGATAGAGTTCAAAAGTAACATACTTCGCATATTACAGACGCCAATGCCACCGCCAATGCCACTGTTGATGGTGCGCAAGTTGTTAGTACAAGCGGGAGATCAAAATGTCCGCACGTTTTTAAAACGTTAATTCGACAACATTAATAAAAAGTATTCTAACAATTTAATAAAAAAAACATTTTCAAAATCAAGTTTCCTTAACCGTAATTTAATCCATAATCAAAATAAAAGCGTGTTACTCTACAGTAGGAAATATGAGGACAAAATAACACGCTTTTATTTTGGTTATGTATTGAATATACGTACAACATATTTACTTGTTTTTAATAAAGTTATTTCATACCAAATTTTTTTTTTATGAAATGCCCTATGAAATCTAAAAAGAACAAAAGAAAGTTTGCCTTAGCTTATAAAAAAATATTTGTTTAATACATATAACGGAAATGAGTCATAGAACTAACTTTAACTCATGTAAATATACAATAAAAATAATATAAATAATATTAATGTTGATAGTGACAACTGCAAAGAGTGTTAAAATGTAAATTAAAGTGTAAGTGAAAGGTTGTTGCATTTTATATAGCTAATTAATGTTTAAGTGATTTTAATCCGAGTGCAATGTATTTCCACAAACAAACCGATCATTCGGTTTTAAGGAGCCTGATTAAAAATGTATGAAATTATTTATGAATAAAGCATTTTATCTATCTATCTCTCTATTTAATTTTATTTTAAACTTTTAAGTAAGATATATTCCTAAGCCTCAAGGAGTTTCTTTAAAGAATACACGTCAGGCTGCAGCACCAAAATGTCCCCATCATATTAGTGTATTATCATGAAAACTTGATAACTATGCAGATTTACTTATGTATGCTCCTAAGCGGTGAGGAGTTCCCCTAAGAAAAGACATGCCGGGCTACATCATCAGACATTACACAAGTATGCCAAGTTTAAGCTTGATCGGTCAACTAAAAGGATTCGAAAAATGCAATTTGTAACCCACATATGGGTACATATAGTAAGCTAAATAAAAACTTTTAATATAGATTTTTTTAAGACATAATTATCACTTACTGTCACATTTTAGACAATTTTCCATTATTATAATCTTTATGGTATCCAATTTTTCACGCGTCAAATCCATCAATATAATACCAATAACAAAACTAGTAAAATTTTGTATTATAACAATCAACCAGTTGACCACGGTGAAGACATCCATCCCCTGCAAACAAAATTGCCTAAATGAAACATAATGAGCATTAACGCTCTCGCTCACGACCGATAATGGGTGCACGATTTCTTGTAGCAGAGAAATAGAACATTCGGAAATGTATGCACTTACGCACATGTCCTACAAAAATCTGACTGTATGAATATGACAGCTGGCCTGATTATCAGACTTACAAAGAATCGGTCGTGGGTGAAAGCGTGAAAGAAAAAGAACCAACAACCTGAATAAAAAATAATCATTAAAAAAACAAAAAACCCGACTGCTTAAAAAAAAGAACTGAAAAGATAAAAACAAGTATAGCATTATCTACATTAAATTCATTAACAACAAATGAAATATGTCAAACTAAATTCTTTATGATGTTGCAGGCGGGGACAAACAATACTTTGTTACTACTATATAACTTCGTTTGTCACCGCCTGCAACATCATAAAGAATTTAGTTTGACATATTTCATTTGTTGTTAATGAATTTAATGTAGATAATGCTATACTTGTTTTTATCTTTTCAGTTCTTTTTTTTAAGCAGTCGGGTTTTTTGTTTTTTTAATGATTATTTTTTATTTCACTCTTTTTAGTTCTTTTAACCGACATGTTTTTTATATCTATTAATTTGTAGAAATCAAATCTCTTTGAGATCAATGAGCCTTAATCGTGAGTCATACTATCAAATGCAAAAACAATTATTCAAATTCGACCGGCAGTTTCCAAGATTAGCGTGAGCGAACATACAAACTAACTTCCACCCACTTCGGGCGCGCGAGCGTGCCGATATATAAATTGGTAAATTGTGTTTAATCAGTAATATAAATGTGATAAGAAGTATTTATTTTTGAAATGGTCTTTTCATGGCCTTTTATTTCATACCCATATTACTATGATGAAAAGAAAATCCATACCTCCCCCCCTTTTTTTTTCATTTGCCTGCGCCATTTTGAAAATTTATATAGCCTGTGTCACTATCACTGTTTCGACAAATTCAACGACACCTCATTTGTCAAAATCCGTCTAGCCGTTTGGGCTGTAGGGCGTGCCAAAGAAATAGACATACATACATACATACATACATACATACATACATACATACATACATACATACATACATACATACATACATACATACGCTCGAAAAACATAACCCTCCTTCTGACGCAGTCGGGTAAAAAGTATGCTAGAGAGAATTAATAAGTTACAAATAATTTAATTTTAATAAATGTGGGATGCTAGATGTCAGTTGATCTTAATGACCCCACACTTTCTTGAACTTATTGAAACGTAAGAGTCAGTACCCATGGTGTTGCGTGAGTCCATAGGCTACGGTAACTGCTTACAATCAGGTTGGCCGTAGGCTTGTTGACCAGTCGAATAAAAAAACGTTGCAATAAATCATAACGTTATGTTTTCAGCATTCACCCAGGAGACTGTGCAGAGGTGTAGGACACCCTCATCTCACCTTTTCGTTTAGGTCCCATGTGATAGGGGTGAACTATCCACCAGAATCCGTGCTGATATCGTGAATTGCCTGACGGAAAAATCCCAATAATACTTTTGCCCGATCCGGGAATTGAACCCAAACCACGTAAGAGATAGGCAATAATATATAAAGCTTTAAAAAGATACGAATTAAATTAAGTCTTACATGTTCCTTTAAAACTGTTATGAAGATATAATTTAAATGAAGTGTCTGCGATATTGATGTGAGCAGAAATATGGTTATCTGGAATAAATAATCGTAGTTATATATAGGGTGTAAATGACATCATGACTAATTCAATTCAATTCATTTCATTTATTTATTTCAGACATAGTCCATATAAAATTACAATCGGATTAAAACAAAAACATACACCTTAATTAATAAAAACGACTAAGCCGCTTACCAATGATTCAGTACATGATTTAGAGACCCTTGGATGCGAACATTTTTCATCGGGAATTTCCGTACAACGGAAAATCGGTCTTCAAAGGTCTTCTATACACGTCATAAGTAAATCGCAAATATAATTATGAGAAATATCACTTACCGACCATTTGAAAGTAAAATCGCCCTCAGTGAATGAATCTATTAAAGATTCATATATTTGAATATATTTTCTTGGTGAAAAACTATTTGATGGTGTTTTGTCAAATCCAATAGTCTCCATTGTTTTGTGAATGATAAAGATGCGCCAATACAAAAGAGAAAATATTAAAATAATATTGTACTGCCCCGCATCTATGGCTACCCAAATGATAGTTGCTGACATAATTTCTGGTAATGAATAAAGTGAACAACCTTCAAAGTTAAAGCTACAATACAAAACAGAGCTCATAACTCTAAGGAACAGTATAAGAATAATGCCACAGTTAACAAGTTTTAGAAACCTCTGGTATAGCTGTCGGGCATATGGCAAATTATCTAAAGGTATTATACGTGTGTAGAAACGAGAAATATATTTTTCCTTAGATGTCCAAGACAGAAAAACAGATGATATATATATTATAGAATAAGAAAATATCTCCGAACTTGCGCTGCAATACGTTACATAGCAATATATAATTACAGCAGCAATTATGACACTATAGAGTTTTGAAAAGTGTCGTAGTATAGGTATAGGTACATTTATATGATACCCAAAAAGGAAGCGAATAAATTTCACCACGGTTATATTGCACACTTTTTCTTGACAATCAGCCATTTTTACGTGCGTATCGTGGCTCAGAACATTGTAAGTAAATGTTTTTAATTACTTAAAGGTTAATTTGAATAACGATTCATTACAATAGAAATAGCTCTTGTGATCTTATCGGATGATGAGGGTATGGCGATAGTATAACCACAGCAAACATTATAATAACTATGAAATTTTTAATTTAAAAGCATAATTCATAAAAATAACTTGAAATTTAGCCTGAAGGTTTCTTTCATGACGTGTCGGGGCAGACTATGAAGGAATTTTTGGAAATTCAATTTCGAAGGGGGGTCAATTAAGGGTTGAACTGTTGTGTAACAGTATGAGTTATTAGCAAAGACAATTTAATATCAATAATATTTCGTGGTTTCATTTTCGATATAAATTTAACAGGTAGTCCCTTTTCCTATTAGGCAACACTCGCACGTTTTAAAAGTTTTATTTAATTAGTAACTTTAATCGATTTTTGTTTTGTCAAATCGATTTAAGTTTAATCGTCTAGCCACACTACGGACGCCATGACAGCTCATTCTTTTTCCGTGCGAGGCAACGAAGGGTATCATAGTCTGTGAGGCAACGAATGCACACGTTCCTATGGTCTCTTTTTTCTTTTAATTACCATGGGCAAAAGAACTTATGATTAAAAAATTGATCATTACGTAAGGAAAATGGAAAGATTACGGGATAAACATCGCCGTAAACGACGGCGATTGGAAAGTTCATCTTCGGATCAAGAGAACCAACCAGGTTAGTACTACTTACATTAATACATAATAATCTTCTTACCACACAATACTGTTCAAAACGAAAGTTTTGTTGTGGTATTTTGCCATAGATTCAAATTTGAACGCGGCAAACAGTTTATCCCCCATAGATTCTAACTAGAACGAGGCGTTAAGATTAAAACCATACGTAATGGATTCAAATTTAGAACCGTTACCGCTTACATTGTTTTACGCGATGGGTTCATACACTTCATACTTCGAACCATTGTCTTATAAACTACTTGTTTCTTCAGAATTATAATAATGCATTTGATGCAACGGTTAAGTTACCCGGTACTATACTAAGTGATTTAAATTGGTGGTGCGAAAATATTAACAAGGCAAATAATTTTATTAAAAATCAAAAGTATATACTTGAAATCAACATGGATGCGTCACGGACCGGCTGGGGCACCTTTTGTAATGGGTTTAGAATAAACGGCGCTTGGAAAGAGAGTGAAACCTCTTTTCACATTAATTATTTAGAATTATGAGCAGTATTTTTCGCCCTGAAATGTTTCGCTTGAGATTATACCAAAGGTGCCATATTAGTCCGTGTAGATAACACCACGGCTATAAGTTATATTAACCGTATGGGTGGTATAAAATTTCCACATTTAAATTCACTTTCTCGTGACATCTGGCAGTGGTGCGAGACGCGAAATCTCTGGTTATTCGCTTCCTCCATTAACACAAAGGAAAACGTGGAGGCCGATGAAGAGTCGCGAAGGGTTAATCCAGATGTAGAATGGGAATTATCCGATTCCGCATTTACCTACATAACAAGAAAACTTGGTCAGCCCGAAATTGATTTATTTGCCTCTCGCATAAATGCTAAATGTCATGAGTACATGTATCCTGGAAACAAGACCCAAACGCCGTTAGTGTGGATGCTTTCACAATAAACTGGCATTTAAAATTTTTCTATGCGTTCCCACCATTTTCTCTTTTATCAAACTGTTTACAAAAAATAGTGCAAGATAAGGCTACCGGCATTCTAGTTTTCCCCATGCGGCCTGCACAACCCTGGTATCCAGTATTATTGGATTTAATTGCTTCACCTATAGTTATTCTCAATCCGCGCCCAAACTTAGTATTGTTGCATTTCAGGCAACAACATCCGCTGCATCGGACGCTTTCCCTGGGAGCGGCGTTGCTCTCAGGCTCGCGTTCTCTCGGCGCGGGACGCCACCAACCGCCATTCGCCTGATACTTGCCTCATTGTCGGACAACACGCTGAGGCAATACGGCGTATGTTACAAGCAGTGGTGGCATTACTGTCAGAATAATAACTGTGATGTATTTCAGACTTCGATTTCTCATGTTGTTACTTTTTTATCAGAGCAATATACGCTGGGTTCGTCCTACGGTACGATTAACAGTCATCGCTCAGCATTATTATTGCTATTAGGAAATAATTTATTATCAGATGAATCTATTAAACGCCTATTGAAAGGCATATTTAAATTGAGACCTTCCTTGCCAAAGTATTCTAGTACATGGGACCCGCAACTGGTATTGAACCATATTACCGAATGGGTGCCCCATAATCAACTTAGTTTAGATAAAGTAACCAAAAAACTAGTAGTTTTATTGGCTTTGTGCACTGCCCACAGAGTACAAACATTTTCTTTAATAAAAATAAATAACATTGTATTTAAAACCAATGGTGTTGAGATTTTGATAACCGATATAATTAAGACTTCAGGAATAGGACGAAGTCTGCCAGTTTTATACCTACCTTATTTTCGCGATAATCATTCACTTTGCCCGGCTAAAACATTAATTGACTCATTCTCTTTTTAAAGAGATATCAAAACGACTGATCGACACTTCACGTGATCAGAAGGCTGGTTTTTACTTTGCTCAAAGGTTGAGCATAGCAATTCAACGCGGCAATGCCGCCAGCCTTCTGGGCACGTCACCCGCATTTGACATTGATGCGGAAGTATTTTTTGACGCATAACTTTTAAAAAATTTTAGTTCTATTTTTCTTACAGCTGTACATAGTTAGGTATTCAATTTTGTTTTTTTTTTATTAAGTTATTAGAATATTTAAATGTACATAATATTTTTATTGTAATAAATTTAAGATCCAATAAAAAAAAATAAAAATTGACTACATGTCTATAACAAAGGACCAAAGACCTTCAGATATAGACCATCTCTTAATTACAGTGAAGCGTCCCTACAGGAACGCGACAGCACAGTCTATAAGCAGGTGGATACAACAAGTATAGTGCGCTAGCGGCGTCGATGTGGCAGTATACAGCGTTCATAGCGCTCGCCACGCTGCGACATCGGCGGCGCGCGCGGCCGGGCTCATTCTTGATGTGATTAGAAAAACGGCAGGCTGGACCTCGTCCTCCCAAACTTTCGCCAAATATTATAAAAGGCCTATTTTAGAAGATTCAAACTTCGCTGAATCGGTTTGTCTACCTAATAATTCTAATATTTGTTATTAATGTTTTTGTACCTCGATTACTTTAAAAAATATACGTTTAAGTTTAAACTGTGATTAATTACTTTAACTTATGTTGTATAAGTAAAAATATAAGATTTGATTAAAATATTCTAATGTTTCATTTCTTCAAAACATTTATTTAAGTACATAAATTCATGTACGACAAATAATAACAAAACCTACTCTCTAAACATCTACCTGTTAAGTTTATATCGAAAATGAAACCACAAAATATTATATGAGATCAAACGAACTTCTGGAAGTGAAGTTCGATCGATGTAATATGAGTGGTTTCATTGAAGATATAAATTGCCCAACTCACCCTATTTCCAGTTTTGTTATTAACACAAGAACTTTGTGGTGTAAATACCTATCTCTAAAAAGAATGAGCTGTCATGGCGTCCGTAGTGTGGCTAGACGATTAAACTTAAATCGATTTGACAAAACAAAAATCGATTAAAGTTACTAATTAAATAAAACTAGGGTGCATGAAAGGAGCCTCCCCGAGTGACGTACACAACAATTCCCTACGTCCGGCGCACCCTGGGCAATTCGCGAGATCTTAAAAGCGAATTGGCTAATCCTTTCACCACGATGGCAAGTCAAAACCTTGACCACCTTACTGACTGTCCAAAATGCCCTACCACCTGCACAAGAGAGGCGCTCATTAAAGCCGACGAGAGCGCTATAACAGTGACCACTTATTGGACCAATCAAATTTGACTCAGCCATCGACATGACGAAGAGAAGATTAAATAAAACTTTTAAAACGTGCGAGTGTTGCCTAATAGGAAAAGGGACTACCTGTTAAATTTATATCGGAAATGAAACCATATTATATCGATCGAACTTCACTTCCAGAAGTTCGTTTGATCTCATATTGTCTTTTGTTATAGGGTTCCGTTTTTACCCTTTGGGTACGAAACCCTAAAAGTGTTCGGCAAATTAGTCAAATGGGAAAAAAAATATCGTTAAATTCACCGTGATATTGAAATAAATTGATATTGTCTAGTGAAATTACTCTTTCTTAGTTAGTCGGAAAAAAAATTGCGAAAAACTAAACTCCACGACAAAATCATGAATATTCCGGTGAAACATTATTGCCCATAGTGTCACAGAATAAGAATAGTGTCTCAGAAACACTTACTGATGGTATAATCACTGGTAAGCTTTGTTTCGGCATTATGTCATTTTTTATTTATTTATTTATTTAAGATATATGGAAGACTTATAGCTAATTAACAGAATTTTATGTAAATGTTTTTAAACTTCGCGATTTGAGAACATTTTTCATAAATTAGACAACGGGTCTAAATCGCGTAATTATTATAAAGGTAAGTCGGCTCGTGACCACGAATGATGCAAGTCATTCGAGACATAGAGCATAGGTATTTATTTACCTATATAATAATTACGCGATTTAGACGTTGTCTAATTTTTAACCGACTGCCCAAAAAGGAGGAGGTTCTCAATTCGGCCGGTATGTTTTTTTTTTCTATGTATGTACATCGATTACGCCGCGGTTAATGGACCGATTCGCGTGATTTTTTATTTTTTGAGCATTATTGTTATTTGAACGATGTCATTTGGACGATAATTTGTATATTAGTATAGATAACTTTAACATTTCTAATCTGATTTGCGTAATTCTTTTTTTGTTCGTTAGGGTATATATTCAAGTTAGTACCCTAGTCATCTAGTCAGCATATGATAATGGGATCACAAGGAAATCGAGAAGAACACTCAATTTATAAGAATATAACTGTTACGTTTCAGACAATATCATACAGTTTGTTCAATTATTTGCATTTGTTGATGATTTCCTATGGATGAGCTGATGATGGAAGGTACAACTCCTCAAAGGTTAGGAGTTCAGAGAAAATTCTTTCAAAATTATACCTACATATGGATAACGAATAGTATTCCTTGAGGCTATTAGGTTGACCTTGAAGGTAAATCTCATTAACGTTTAGGTTTAATAGTGTTAAATGATGTTCTGTGATTGTTAAATAAATAATAAGCGAACACTTCACATCATAGCCTAAAGCCCTTTTGCCCAGAGTAACATGGGGAGCGTTCTCCGCCTGGTGCACCTGAACCATCAGATATTTCGCGTCGAACAAAAAAACATCACGTAAATCGGTACACACGTAATAAAATGAAAACCAAAAGAAGAGAAAACATACCACCCGAATTGACAACCTCAACTTCAATGATGTAGGCGAGGAGAAATAAAATATTTAATCTTGATTTAGCTGCCTTAATCTTTGCATTTCCTTTAGTGCTTCATCATGTCATCATGTGGTCTGTTCAGTAATTTTGACGGCTCCAAATCACATAATGCCACACCGCACGCAAAAAAAAAATGCCGAGGTCTATTACCGCCCTCTCTAATGTCGTACCTTGAAGCTTGTGAACAGTAACGGCCCAACTCAAGATTAAAGGTAGCATTAATCTCTCAACATCACCGTAACCTTTGTTAGCCTGAAAGACGCTCTTGAGTCTTAGTTAGTCTAGCCTCTTATTGTTCCAGCGTTTCATGACGTGAACGTGATTTTGAATAAATTTTCATAGCCAATAAACGTTCTTCACGATCTTTCTGTGTTTTCAAAGAACGTGAAATAGCATTACGCGAAGCATTACTTCGAAGACGAGCTTTTTTTTCTGTCCCCGTTTCAAGAGATCTATATTTTTTGAGGCGCGCAGCAACTTTCGTAAGCCTACCCATAGTTAAATCACTAAAAAGCAAAAAAAAAACCACTTAAAAATACTAAAAAGCGCAAAAATAGTTAAATAAATAAAAAAATACTAAATTAGAATATTATAAAGCTAAAAACTATTAATTTAACAACTAAAAAGCAAAAAATAACTTACGCAATTTATAACACTTTCCTCTACTTACCTACTAACTACTTATTCTTTCCGCTTACTGCTTGGTTTGAAGTCGGTGCCAAGCCCTATATGAATAAAAAAACTACTTATAGAAATAAAATGGTGTAACAAATAAATTTCTACACGATAACCTACTAACTACTAACCTACGTAAATAAATCAGAAATACCGATAAATGACTATGAGAAACAAATGAAAACGACGATGAAATAAATGTAATTTATATTCTACAACTATAGTGGTCCTGAAAGGACCATCATTCAGCCTTTCGTAGTCCACTGCTGGACATAGGCCTCTCTCAATTTGCGCCACAAAACCCGGTCCTGCGCATCCAGTCCCCTTCAGTGACCTTTTTCAGGTCGTCAGTCCACCTGGCAGGGGGGCGTCCTACCTTACGGTTGCTGAAAAGGACCGTTTATTTATTTTTATTTTTATTTATTTTATTTCTAATATTGATAACTCTAAAATGTGCTAAATTGAAGAACTAAATCGTAGCAAGAGCATGCGTCTAAAATTTAGAATTTTAAATGCAAATGGTGCCAAAATTTTTGTTGACCTTATTAAATCATGGAGAATCTTAACACCGCGATTCAGAAATATGACGTCACTTCACAACGCCATCTAGCGTTCAATAGCACAACACGTGATATCTCTTTTGCATTATAGATGGCTGATTACTTTTTTGTATATTGTTTATTGTAGTTTTGCTAATTATGCTGTGGTTTGGCACCGACTTCAAACCAAGCAGTAAGCGAAAAGAATAAGTAGTTAGTAGGTAAGTAGAGGAAAGTGTTATAAGTTGCGTAAGTTATTTTTTGCTTTTTAGTTGTTAAATAAAAGTTTTTTGGTTTATATATTCTAATTCAGTATTTTTTTATTTATTTAACTATTTTTGCGCTTTTTAGTATTTTAAGTGGTTTATTTTTTAGCTTTTTAGTTTGGAAGTCGATTTTTTTTATTATTATGCCAGAATTAATGATTTTTCTTTCTTCTTTCTTCTTCTTTCTAACTCTAAGGAACAGTATTAGAATATTGCCACTGTTAACAAGTTTTTAAAACCTCTGGTATGTCTGTCGGGCATATGGGCAATTATCTAAAAATTATACGTGTGTAGAAACGAGAAATATATTTCTCTTTAGATGTCCAAGATAAAAGAACAGAATCAGATGATATATATATAGGTATATTATAGAATAAGACAGTATCTCCGAATTAGCGTAGCAATATCTTACAAAGCAATTATAATCACAGCAACAATTATGACACTATAGAGTTTTGAAAAGTATCGTAGTATAGTAAAAAAAAATATATAAAATAAAAAAGTAAAAAAATAAAAATATAAAAGTGTCGTACAGGTACATTTATATGATACCCAAAAAGGAAGCGAATAATTTTTTTTTGACATTTATCCATTTTTACGTGCGTATCGTGACTCAGAGCATTATAAATAAAATAATGTTTCTAGTTCCTTTTGAAGGTTCATTTGAATAATGATTCATTACAATAGAAATAACTCTTGTGATCTTATCGGATGATGACGGTATGGCGATAGTACACCACAGCATACATTATAATAAATATGATATTTTTTTTTTATTAAAACTGACGTGAGTTTGTAACATTATTCAAGACTTTGAGACTTTGAGACATTGTGCAAGACTGGCTGCGACTCAGGCGCGACGTATCGCACTCTCTTGATAATGCCTAAACGTATAGGCGAAACCACGGTCGACTAAATAGACCAACATTACGTGAGTATCACCCGTATTTCATAATTTGAATAATGATATTTTTGGTCTGGTCTGGTCTGGTCAGCACATCCAACTCGTCCAATAAGAAACTTTATTACTAGCTTTGTAGGACAATAGCTACTGAATATTTGTAATGCTCTCGAGGGCGCTGCATATTACGTTAAAAGTGGAAGCAAGAGCACGGTATTTATATTTAAGCTCGTAACGAAACCATATCGCGATTCAGAAAAGATGTACAACGCCATCTATCGAATGCATTCGTAAACTTATCAGCAATTATGTGATTTGGCGCCGACTTCAAAAAAATATAATTAATTGGTATTGCATAATTTGGGTTTAAACAAATTAATATAAAGGTAAGCAAAGTTTAGCGAATATTTTATTTTTTACTTTTGAGTTTTTGAAGGCGGTTCCTTTTTCTTTGAAAAAAATTAGTACATATTATAATATTTAGAATACGCTCGAGTTAAGAATATTCTTTTTTTTAATTAGTTTTTTTTATTTTATTTTTTTAATTAGTTTTTTTTATTTTATTTTTTTATTTCAAGCTTTTTAGTGTCTTAGTTTTTTTATGAGACAGATTAATTTGTGTTTCATTTGTAATTTGTAATGCCCGTTTACCTCTAAAGGTGGCCTTCCGAAGGCAGCGTCAGCGACCCCGAGCGTAGCGTCGCAGCATATTTTCATAGAAAAAAAACTGCGCACGCAGAAGTGACAATTGCGCACGCAGAAGTGACATTGCACGCGCAGCTTTTTGTATGATAATATGCTGCGACGCTACGCTCAGGTTCGCTGACGCTGCCTTCGGAGGGCCACCTTAAAGATCTTTTATCAAATCCTTATATATTATCAAAAAATTCTTTCTGAGATCTTCATGATCATAAGTTATCACTACGATAATAACAAATATGCTGAAACGTAAGCCCCGTCCAAACCTAAGCAGAGCTTTCGGTACTTTAAGGGTAGGTAAGTAGGCTATCTCTGCTTACCCTTCAAAGCATACACAGGCATGATGTTATGTTATGTAGTGGTGAAAACAATACATAGATACACGATTGCACAAAACGTGGTTCATTAGCTATTCGTTTTTGAAGAGTTCCGTTGCCTGTCTCCAAAGATCTTCATCAGATTCTGATAAATTATATACTAAAACCTTCCTTGAAACACAAGAATTAAAATACCGAAAACTGCATTCAAATCGGATCAGTAGTTTCCGAGAAAATCGCGAACATAAAAAGGTGACATACATACATACATACATACGGATCGAATACAGAACCTCTTTTTTTTTTGAAGTCGGTTAAAAATAACCGTCTCCAAAAAAATGAACTTGAAATTTTGCCTGAAGGTTCCTTACATGGCGTCGGGGCAGACTAAGAAGGGATTTAAGGAAATTCCTGTCCGAAAGGGGTAAATTAACGTTAGAACTGTTGTATGAAAGTTCGTCATTTCTAGAGTTAGAACACGTACATTCGTAAAGTTGATCTGGAATAATATGAAATGAATTTCTATATCGGGGTTTTAAATTTTTTTATCATAAGTTAGTGTTTTAAAGTTTACATCACAGTGCCATAGATAGCACGGAAAAAAGAAAATAATGTTTGCCACGTGTTAGGCTGTGGGCGTGTGGGCGCGCTGGCTGCACATGTCACACACGCGCACACGCGCGACGATCGCAAACGCCTAATGTGGGGAACGCCTAAAACCGCGAGGATCTACGACTCCCACGCGAACGAATTCGCAGGCAACAACTAGCTTTGTATATTTTTTTGTGTCAATTAAATTATAGTACTGATTGCAATGAAACGATTTGACACCGGAGCTTAGATTGACGTTAATTCAACTTAGAAATTTGAATTAAAACCAATACAAGTACCAGTTACGATGGGTACTGCATCATGAGAAGAGCTGGTAAGAAACTCATGTGCACCATTTTTGCAAATAATTCATACAATATTTGTTTCATTTTTGTCAATAATTCTATGTGTAAGTTATAGCAACCAAAACAACATTATGGCTAAAGATGGTTATGGAGAGAATAATAAACTTAAATATTGCAATGGGATTAAATTGATACTTATAAATAAATTTGTCCATAGTATATAAAGTTGCAATATCTTACACTTCAAGCAGAAAATAAAAAAAAGTAGGTAAACTAAAAAGTGGTGCCAAGTAAATCGGATAATTAAGAACTAATATTCAGTCAGAAAATAGTTGTTAGAAAGATTGATATTATCTATACAGAGTTATTGTTTACTTGGCACCGACTTCAGAATTATAAAATAATTATTTAATAATTTTTATTTAACTAAATGAAAAAATGTATTATTTTGTGCGAAGTAAATTTATTTTTTGCTTTTTAGTTTACCTACTTTTTCAAGTCGATTTTTTTTTGAACCGACTTCAAAAAAAGGAGGAGATTCTCAATTCGGTTGTATGTTTTTTTTTTTTATGTTTGTTCACCGATTACTCGAAGACGCCTGGACCGATTTGAGAAATTCTTTTTTTGTTTGAAAGGATATACTTGTCATGTGGTCCCATTTTTTTCAAGTCACGTTCTGATGATGGGATCTTAGAGAATTCGAGGGCAACCCTCAAATTTAAAAGGCTTCTATATTGTTTTTTATATATTATCTAAAGCTACTCGAATATTTGCATCTAGAAGTCAGCATTTTATGTTGCTGAGCTGATGCTGGAAGGTACAACTCCTCAACGGTTAGGAGTACGAGTACGAGATAATTCTTTAAATATAGGCTCCTTGAGGCCGTTTACTGTATTCTTTCAAGTTATACACAGATGAGGCGAGACGTTGAATATAACTTATGTTTATTCATAATATGAGGTCATGATTTGATGATGGGATCCTAGAGAAATCATGAGTGACCCTCAAATTTCAAAGGCTTCTATATTGTTTTTCGTTTATTAGGTACCTAAAACTACTTGGATATTTGCATTTTAAGTTGCTGAGCTGATACTGGAAGGTACAACTGCTCAACGGTTAGGAGTACGGGGATTATTATTAATAAGTTTTCCGTCTCAAGTAACCGTCGTCTCCTCATTCGAGAAAAATTCTGGTCTACCCATCACTTAAAACCGTAAAATAAAATAATTGTTAACAAAAAAAAAACCGACTTCAAAGAGTAGGTAAACTAAAAAGCAAAAAATAAATTTACTTCGCACAAAATAATACGTTTTTTCATTTAGTAAAATAGAAATTATTAAATAATTATTTTATAATTCTGAAGTCGGTGCCAAGTAAAAAATAACTCTGTGTATAGCCTAATCTTTCTAACAACTATTTTCTGACTGAATATTCGGAATAGTCGGTGCCAAGTAAACAATAACTCTGTGTATAGACTAATCTTTCTAACAACTATTTTCTGACTGAATATTAGTTCTTAATTATCCGATTTACTTGGCACCGACTTCAGAATTATAAAATAATAATTTAATAATTTATATTTTACTAAATGAAAAAACGTATTATTTTGTGCGAAGTAAATTTATTTTTTGCTTTTTAGTTTACCTACTCTTTGAAGTCGGTTTTTTTTTTGTTAACAATTATTGTTAAAAATTATTTTACGATTTTAAGTGATGGGTAGACCGAGTAAGAATGTTTCTCGAATGAGGAGACGACGGCTACTTGAGACGGAAAACTTATTAATAATAATCCCCGTACTCCTAACCGTTGAGGAGTGGTACCTTCAGCATCAGCTCAGCAACTTAAAATGCAAATATCCAAGTAGTTTTAGGTAATATACGAAATACAAAATAGAAGCCTTTGAAATAAGAGGGTTACCCATGATTTCTCTAGGATCCCATCATCAAATCATGACCTCATATTATGAATATACATAAGTAATATTCAACGTCTCGCCTCATCTGTGTATAACTTGAAAGAATACAGTAAACGGCCTCAAGGAGCCTACATTTAAAGAATTATCCCCGTACTCCTAACCGTTGAGGAGTTGCACCTTCCAGCATCAGCTCAGCAACATAAAATGCTAACTACTAGATGCAAATATCCGAGTAGCTTTAGATAATATACAAAAAACAATAGCCTTTTAAATTTGAGGGTTGCCCTCGATTTCTCTAGGATCCCATCATCAGAACGTGACTTGAAAAAAATTGGACCACATGACAAGTATATCCTTTCAAACAAAAAAAGAATTTCTCAAATCGGTCCAGGCGTCTTCGAGTAATCTGCGAACAAACATAAAAAAAAAAAACATACAACCGAATTGAGAACCTCCTCCTTTTTTTGAAGTCGGTTGAAATTAAAAGCAATGTGTGTATACTTCTGTATTCATAATGGTTCAGGAACAGACAAAGAAAATAATTATATATATGTTAATAACAAATACTAATTAACAATAAACCACGTACAGTATCCGGCGATAAATATTGCACATCGACCTTTGGAAAGAGACTTTGCTCATCGGCTAATTTCGGTTTCGTAGACTTGCCGCTAGTACCGTTCGTAGATTAACCGCTGAAGAGATGTACCTTCCAACATTAGCGCAACAACATAGTTACATTAAAAAACGTTAAGCATAATACCTCCTCTTTTTTGAAGTTGGTTAAAACACATGGATAATATTTATTTTAATTTTTTTACTTGTAAGTAGCGATGGAAAAAGAAAATGAAAAATAGATCATACAAAAACACATTTTTTATTACAATTAACATTTATACAATACGTGAAATATGCTGAGGAACACGAAAATACAACAAAGTGATGTATGTGATATCTCATTTCTTAAGCTTATTTTATAAATTTTTATATGTTTTTAAACACACGTAAGAAAATAAACATTATGAAAATTAGTCTAGGAATATAACTGGCGATTTACTATTAAAATATGTAAGAATATCAAACATTTTTTTTTATGAAACGGATCCCAGTATTAGTGAATTAACTAATTGTATTATAATAATTTTGTTAACAAAACAAGCAATAAGTAAAAGCGATTTTTAAAAGATGATTTTCTTAAAAACCAATTTAATTATATTCAAGTCAAGCCATTGTGTGAAGTCTAAATATAAGATCGATCTGACAACAGGAAGGGGGTATTCATTATTGATTTGACCCAAACAAACAGGGCAATGGGACAAACAATATAAAACGCTGAATAAAAATGTTTTTTTTAGTTTTATTTTTTTTAGATTCTACATTTTCTTGATATATTTCATATGTATGACTTAACTTGTACAATAGCCATGGTGTTAATAATACAGAATGAAATAAAACCTAACAAATCTCGCACTGAGAAAGGAATAACGCGCCACAAGTTGAACTGAAGAGGTCGTTGTTTTATAATATTCAAAAGCAGACGTAGTTCAGATCGTTCACGTTCATCTACAAAATAAATATGTAAATAATTAATTAATGATAAGGTTAAAAAGTAACATACTTCGCGTATTACAGACGCCAATGCCACCGCCAATGCCACCGCCAATGCCACCGCCAATGCCACTGTTGATGGTGCGCAAGTTGTTAGTACAAGCGGGAGATCAAAATGTTGGCACGTTTAAATACATTGATTCGGCAACATTAATTAAAAAATATTCTAACAATTTAATAAAACAACGTTCTAATTGATTATTTTTATAGCATTTAGGTATGCTTAGCAAATTATACTAAGAAACAGTTGAAAAAGATATGGGATCGGCAGGATTTGAACTTCAAATCCTGCCAGTCTCATATCTTTTTCAAATTATATATAATTTTAATTCATCATCAAAATAAAAGCGTGTTACTTGATAGCAGGATATATGAGGACAATGTAACACGCTTTAATTATGGTTATGTATTGAATATTCAAACAACATTTTAACGTGTTTTTAATATAGTTATTTTATTTTATTTTATTTTAAACTTTTTAGTATGATATATTCCTAAGCCTCAAGGAATCTAAACGAATATACGTCTGGCTGCAGCATCAAACTGTCCCCATCATATTAGTGATTATCATGAAAACTTGATAACTATGCAAATTTTCTTATCTATGCTCCTAAGCGGTGAGAAATTCCCCTTTGATAAGACGGACATGGCTACATCATCCGACCATTTCTTACATATTATTGCATTGCCACCGGAATTACTCAAGTATGTATGTCAATTTTCATTCGATCGGTCAACTAGAAGTGTTCGAAAATGCTTTGCAAGATTTGTAACCCACGTATGGGTACACCCAGCTAGCTAAATAAATGCTTTTAATAAAGATTTTAATAAGACATAATTATCACTTACTGTCACATTTTAGACAATTTTCCAGTATCATAATCTTTATGGAATCCAACTTATCAAGTGTCAAATCCATTAATACAATACCACTAACGAAAGTAATAAAATTTTGTATTATAATAACCAACGAGTTTACCACCATGTAGACATCCAACCTCTGCAAAAAAAAATCCTAAATGAAACATAATGAGCATTAAGGCTCTCGCTCACGACCGATAATGGGTGCACGATTTCTTGTAGCAGAGAAATAGAACATTCGGCAATGTATGCACTTACGCACATGTCCTACAAAAATCGGTCAGATATAGTATGAAAATGACAGCTGGCCTGATTATCAGACTTACAAAGAATCGGTCGTGGGTGAAAGCGTGAAAGAAAAAGAACCAAGAACCTAAAAAAATATGCTAGAAAGAATTAATAAGTTACAAAATAATTTAATTTTAATAAATGTGGGGTGCTAGATGTCAGTTAATCTTAGGGCCCTCACCCACGACGACTTTTTGAAGCGATGCTGTCGCGCGTCCGCATTGATACAATCGCGAAGCGATCGTTTTCTGTGTGTCCTCGCCCACGGGCCCAAGTTCAGTCGCGATGCAAACGCTACTCTGATGCTCGGTTCTCCACTCACGCGCCACCCGCCCTCCGTTCTCTCCCCGATGTCTTCCAAAACGGTCGCGCGTTTGCATCGATCCAGTCGCGATGCAATAGCGCGTTGCAAATGCGACTAACACGCGTTAAAAGATGTGTCACATTCACTAAACGAGCGATAGCATCGCTACAAAAAGTCGCCGTGGGCGAGGACCCTTAATGACCCCACGCTTTATTGAACTTATTGAAACGTAAGAGTCAGTACCCATGGTGTTGCGTGAGTCCATAGGCTACGGTAACTGCTTACAATCAGGTTGGCCGTAGGCTTGTTGACCAGTCGAATAAAAAAACGTTGCAATAAATCATAACGTTATGTTTTCAGCATTCACCCAGGAGACTGTGCAGAGGTGTAGGACACCCTCATCTCACCTTTTCGTTTAGGTCCCATGTGATAGGGGTGAACTATCCACCAGAATCCGTGCTGATATCGTGAATTGCCTGACGGAAAAATCCCAATAATACTTTTGCCCGATCCGGGAATTGAACCCAAACCTCGTGGTGAGAAGTTACATACGCTAATCACAAACGATGTAGTCAGTAATAAATAAAACTTCAAAAATATACTAATTAAATTTAGTCTTACATGCATCCTTGCAATTGTTATAAGGATATAGTTTATATAAAGTGCCTGCGACATTGTTATGAGCAGATGTATGGTTATCTGGAACAAATAATCGTAGTTATATAAAGGGTGTAAATGACATCATGACCAAGCCGCTTACCAATGATTCAGTACATGATTCAGAGACCCTTGGATGCGAACATTTTACATCGGCAACTTCCGTACAACGGAAAATCGGTCTTCTGTGCTTTATTCATGAGAGTGCTCATGAGTTTTACAGAGGTTTTAGTTGCAAGAATGACGTCAAAGATACTCCTCCAGATAATGATAGTTATTCTGAAGATGAGTAACTCAAGCCAGTTTATCTGACTAATATTTTTTTATTGGAACGAAGTTCCTTATCGCGCGTTGCGAAAGGGGGCTAGACGGAAAAATTGGGAGGAAAAGTTGTAACGACACATTTCGTAGCAATTCTCGTAGCGGCGTAGTAATTACATGCTACGTTACAGCTACGGTGCTACATTATCAGACACACAGAGAAAAATGCGCAAATTGTTTTTTGTTTTTGAATCTTGAAGCTTGAAGATTTTTTTATAACTTAGAAAAATAAAAAATTTTTTAGTAATTAATCGAAAGGTACTTCGTTCCATCCGGGTGTCCCTTGACATCTCAGTAGTTTTTTTGTTTTCTTTGTGAGTTAGTTCATTTTGTATTATTATCTTACAGGAGTTTATTTTTTGAAAGGTTTTAGTTTGTGTTATTTAACAGCTGACTTAGCCGTTGTGCTAGCAATTTGATATGTAATTTTCCTAGATATTTTAAGATTAAAACAATGGTTGTGTAATTGTGATACCTACTATAATATTTTGCAAAAGTAGATTTAAATTGATTACTTACTGTGATACTCGCGCAAGATTGATCTGTGCCATTTGTAAGTGTTAAGTTAAAAAGTACTTGTTTTTTATTCATTTGTTTTGTACTTACGAGTATGTAATAAGTTCTTATTGAGAGTATATAAGTAATATTCGTTTTTAAATTATGATAATAAAATTTAAAAGTACTTTTCATAGCAATGTTTATTAAAAATATGACATAATTTAAGTTAATTATTGTTTTTAAAGAGTTTAATAAAAGTTTATTATTCTTGTATGAAAGTTAGTGTTGTATTTATTTTCACAAATAATATGTATTTTAGTTTGGGGTATAACTTGATATATATCATCTGTCAATTCAGTTTTATTTTGAACATAGGGAATGAAGAGTAAAAAAATCAAAGCTTTAGGTAATCAATAAGATTTGTTTGAGCAACATTGGTTTTCTATACACATATATAAAGACTGGCTTCCGTCCGCGGGTTTGTCCGTGTGGTTTGTCAAAAAAAAGTAGCCAATATGTTAATCCAGGCTATAAGCTACATGAGTACAACAATTCACTAAAATCGACACGGTAGTTTTTGCGTCAAAGAGTAACAAACATCCATATAAATATACTCACAAACTTTCAAAAGTGTAATATTAGTAAGGATTCATTTTACAACTAGGCAAAAAGCAAAATAGAACCTGAAATCTCGCGGTGAGAAGTTACATACGCTAATCACAAACGATGTAGTCAGTAATAAATAAAGCTTCAAAAATATACTAATACAATTAAGTCTTACATGCTGATTTAAAACTGTTATGAAGATACAATTTAAATGAAGTGTTTGAGATATTGATGTGAGCAGAAATATGGTTATTTGGTATAAATAATCGACATTTTATACAGGGTGTAAAGGACCATGACGAAGCCGCTTACCAGTGATTCATTACATGATTCTGAGACCCTTGGGTGCAAACTTTTTTCATCTGAAGGTTCCCCACATCGGAAAATCGTTCTTCAAAGGTTTTCTATACACGTCATGAGAAAACCACAAAAATTATTATAAGAAATATCACTTACCGACCATTTTAAAGTGGAATCGCCCTCAGTGAATGAATCCATTAAAGATTCATATATTTGAATATATTTTCTTGGTGAAAAATTATTTGTTGGTGTTTTGTCAAATCCAATAGTCTCTATTGTTTCGTGAATGATAAAGATACGCAAATACAAAAGGGAAAATATTAAAATCATATTGTACTGCCCCGCATCTACGGCTGACGACATGACAGCTAGTGCCACATAACCCGGTAATGCAAAACGAAAACAAGCTTTAATGTTATAGCTACAAAACGAAACAGCGTTCAGGACTCTTAGGAACAGTACAAGAATAATGCCACAGTTAACAAGTTTTTGAAACCTCTGGTATGTCTGTCGGGCATATGGCAAATTATCTAAAGGTATTATACGTGTGTAGAAACGAGATATATATTTCTCCTTAGATGTCCAAGATAGAAAAACAGATGATATATATATTATAGGATAACTCAGTGTCGGCAAACCTGCGTAGATATATGTTACATAGCAATATATAATTAAAGCAGCAATAATTACACTATAGAGTTTTGAAAAGTGTCGTAGTATAGGTACAGGTACATTTATATAATACCCAAAAAGGAAGCGAATAAATATAGCCACGGTTATATTGCACACTTTTTCTTGACATTTAGCCATTTTTACGTGCGTATCGTGACTCAGAACATTACAAATAAATGTTTCTAGTTCTTTTTGAAGGTTCATTTGAATAACGATTCATTACAATAGAAATAGCTCTTGTGATCTTATCGGATGATGAGGGTATGGCGATAGTACACCACAGCATACATTATAAAAAAATTGAAAATTCTTATTAAAAGAAAATAACTGATCTCAAAAAAAGAAACTTGAAATTTGCCTAAAGGTTCCTTACATGACGTCGAGGCAGGCTAAGAAGGTATTTGTGGAAATTCCTGTCTGAAGGAGGTAAATTAACGTTTGAACTGTTGTATGAAAGTTCTTCATTTTTCGAGTTAGAACATTCTATTCAACAATTTCTATATCGGGGTTTTTAAAAATTTTATTATCACGTTAGGGTTTTAAAGTAAATAGGAAGTTTACATCAAAGTGCAATAGATGGCACCAAGGAAACAGAGAAAACCGTTTGCCACGTGTAAGGCTGTGGGCGTGTGGGCGCGCTGTCTGCACATACGTCACATGTCACACACGCGCACACGCGAGACGATCGCACACGCCTAATGTGGGGGACGCCATAAACCGCGAGGATCTACGAATCCCACGCGAACGAATTCGCGGGCAACAACTAGCTTTTTATATTTTTGTTGTAGAAAGTACCAAGTCATTAATACACACTCACGTCTCTATCTCAAAAACTCCTACACCTATTTTTATGAAGCATTAATTACATACACTTATGAAATTTACGACACATGTGTAGAAGCTTATATCGATCAACATATTCGAAAACTATGCAATTCTGACAGTATTCATTACATGCTGCCTCGGTTAACGTATGCGGTTCTCACCGTGAGCTCTCGGGTTCCATTCCCGGGTCGGGCAAAGTGTTATTTGTGAACATTCCGTCAGGCAATTCACAATAGCAGCACGGAGATGGAATTGTGCTCGGTGGATGGCGATAGGTTCACCCCCTATCCCATTACACTTAAACATAAGAGGTAAATAAACAAATTCATTTATTGTTAAAGTGTGGGTGTTGTACACCTCAGCCACGACCTTTTGGGTAATATAGGCGTGATGTTATGTATACTACTTTCATTTTTTGTAGTCGTCAAATAATAAAAATAGGCTCTGCTTTGACTTACTATGTACTTTAATAAATTAGTTAGAAAAGCCTCGTGTCATTTATAAATATTATCTACAATACAATACAATACAATTCTTTATTGATAACTCAATGTTACATGTCAGTTTTTTACATTTTCTTATAGTATTTAATATTAATAAATTAACGTCGATATGTAATAAAGAAAATTAGTAAAGTCACATGATTATTGAAAGGAGCAATAACTAAATTAGTATTTTATGACTATACTTTTTTATTTTTATTAAATATTTTTTGTCGCATTGTTGGGCAAAGGTCTCCTCCAAAGACTTACAATACATATTTAATTAAAATTAAAGATACTAGTAGGAATAACATAGAATTAAGTACATTAGGTAAGATTTTTTTACAAATATAGTAATTTGTTAAAATATTATTACTCGCGTTGGGCAGCTGGATCAAGGGTCTGATGCAGAAGGCGGTGCTACTCGACACGGCACGCATTTTGAGCACGGTTCCTCTCTCTGAAGCCCTAACCACCGGTAGCTTGATCCCTGCATCCGATGCCGGTGGGGTACTATTTTTTATATTTTAAATATTTTTTTGTACTTTATATTAAAAAATTAGAATTTTATAGTTTAATATTTTGAAATGTGCTTTACTTTTATAATTTGTAATTAAAAATATAAAAAAGAGAGTAAATGAATGAGGAAATAATAATTTAATTCATAATAATTTAAAATTACAAGGAAAAATACATTGTCATATCACAACAATATCACAAGTCAGTATTATCAAAAATTCCATCGATAGATTATAAAATTCTTCCAGGTTGAAGAATTCTTTGTTGTTGAATTTTTGATGTTCTTTGTCTTGTAGCCAAGTTTAAAGTGCACTTCTGACAAATGTTACGCTTCTTGGAAACTTTCAATTGCCCTTGATATACTTGTCAGCCATCGCAACTTTAACACCAAACAAATTAAGAACTTGGACAGTTCAGCACTAATTGTCGTTTTACTTGTTTATCCGTTTAATATTATGTTATCCAAATTATTGCGTTATTCAATTATTAATTGTATTGTTATATGAAAAGGTGTGATGTTATAGAACGAAGAATAATAATAAGTAGAATTGATTTAGTAAAGTCGGTTAATGTAAAGATTAATTATATTTCTGCTACTCCTACATTTGGTATTGAACTCTGAATCTACGTAGACGCGTGGCCCCACACAGCATTTGGCGAGTTCATTTATTTTAATATCATAATACTAACATAACATACAAACTTACTGACGCTAGAGCTACTAGACACATATATCTTTGTATAATAAAAGGAGTCGTTCCATCAACCGAGCGGGATATCAAAGCGTTTTAAATGTAAATTACAATGCTGCCATATACAGAGCTTTCCTAATTCACTTTCCTTGCTTTCAATCGACGCTTCTCGGTTCCTCCATACCGTTACGTAACTACATGAGATGAGAGGAAGAGGGTAGTTCGTGCAAAGATATTATAAGAAATTTTTATTAATTATTATTTCATTCTTATATAAATATAGATATCGAACATAGGAACAAATGGATGAACGTGACGTCACGAAATGACGTATCATACAGTTGAGAAATTTAGGGTGCCGGTAAGAGGCAACCGTAGCTGGATGGCTAAGAGCGGCTGCCCGGTGTGCAGTAAGGTCGCAGGTTCAAATCCTGCCGGTCCATATCTTTTTCAACTGTTTCTTAGTATAATTTGCTAAGCATAGCTAAATGCTATAAAAATAATCAAAATTAAAAATGGACGCTAAATCCATGTTTAACAAAAATGTCTTAAATTGATTTGTGATAAATTTATTTAAGAGACCAAACTCCATTTTTCGTTTGGTTCCTTTTGTTTTACATTTAGCATGATGCCGATGAAAAATTTACGTGTTTTAAATAATTTCCCCCTTTATTGTAAGTAATTTCTCAACGTCGCGTCGCTGGCGGTGGCGTACATCGTAGCCGCACTAGTATGTATCGAATGCAAATAACTCTCACGATCATTAAATAAACTACATTAATAGCCTTCATTTCCAGGCATTTTATGTATTTGCGGATGTTCCTGCATACCGCCTAAATTTGATTTATAAGGTAATTAAGGTATCAATCAATTTATTCGATAATTAACTTGAGTAACCTAGGGTTTATTTTAACCAAATTCAAGAATAGGAAGAATAATATTTATTTGGAATCTTCTTCTTCTTATTTATTTAATGGCAACTGAGTCTCCTTGCGGTGACTATTTCTGCCAGTGTCAAGTGTAGAGTATAATTAAAATTGTTAGCGTCCAAAATGGCGGGTGATATACTCGGATTCTGACGATGGCGGCACAGGCGAACACACGCTGTGAACGTGCACTCACCCAAGCCGCCACCGCCAAAGTCGTATTTGGAATCAATACAACTTAAAAAACAGACACTTCATGTCTGTTTTTAATGTCAAAATAACAATGTTTTCAAGCTTGTATAGTTGTTTGCACGATGTCTTTGCCTAAAATATAGTTTTTAAAATGTTTGTCCGTCTCTCTGTTTTATCGGCTAATCTTCTAAATGACTAAAGGAGCCTCCCCGAGTGACGTACACAACAATTCCCTACGTCCGGCGCACCCTGGGCAATTCGCGAGTTCTTAAAAGCGAATTGGCTAATCCTTTCACCACGATGGCAAGTCAAAACCTTGACCACCTTACTGACTGTCCAAAATGCCCTACCACCTGCACAAGAGAGGTGCTTATGAACGCCGACGAAAGCGCCATAACAGTGGCCACTTATTGGACCAATAAAATTTGACTCAGCCATCGACACGACGAAGAAGAAGAAGACTGGAAACTCAACCACGCGAGAAAGTTTATTTGTTTGTTTGATGCGCTAATCTCGAGAACCACTGGTTGAAATTAAAGTCTAAGTCTCATTAAAGGTCTTCTGATATTTAGTATTGCGCTTAACTCCACTGAAGCGGAGCAGTAAGGCTGAACGCGATTAATACAACGAATCCCACGCGGACGAAGTCGCGGGCATAAGATAATATCCTAATATAACGCTATTCATAATTTCATGCTCAGTAGTCTTAGAGATATTGATAGTCTCACTCGAGACTTTACTGGGACTTTTAATAAGATTTGTTCCTTCACCTTGGCGTCTAAGCTTGATAACCTTACAACTTTGTCTGTCATGCCTTTGATCTACGCTAGAAGTTCCGACTCCTACCAATGTAATTTATGAAACTTATCAACAGCTAGATAGAGCTAGAGATAATAGCCACGGTTTCACACGCGTATTACGTTACTGTTCCCGTAATGTTCCCCAGTTTTCAAATCATTTTTTTTCTTTTCATTAGTTTGAACGCCAATAGCAATCACACTATCCAATGGTCGCAACGAAAAGGCCAAATACACAAATTCACTCACACAAGCACACCCAGTCTCAGAAAATGCGAATCACACAAAGTTTTGTCCCATGTGGGATAGATCGAACCCACACCACCAGTGCAGTGGAGAGAGGTGAGGCGACCGCTTAAACCACTACACCACAAGAGCAGACAAGTTTTTTATAACAGGTTTCACTGCTGCTAACTCCTTTAATTTGTATCGTGATGTTATAGCCTAAAGCCTCCCTGAACAAATAGTCTATCTAACGAACGTCATTGTATCTAAAACAATTTTTCTATTTGGTCCAGTGGTTTCTGAGATACTAATCTCAGAAACCATCCGAACAACGCGTTCATCCAAACAAACTAACTCTTTTAGCTTTATAATAATAACATAGATAATTTCACACAACTAGTTTACATAATAAATCATTGGTAAGATTTATTTATATATATTTTTCTTTTAATTTGTTTACATTTACGAAATTAGTGGACTACAAGAAAAACAGGAAAATAAGTAAGGAATTTTGCGTAATTATAACAGTGTGCGAATATGGATACGTATTGAAAATTCTTGAAGTGAAGTCTCTTTAGGTTGAAAAGTCAGTCAAGTTTTCAATGTCACTTATTTATCATAATCGTAATTATTTCGTAGTTGTATGGAAGTTTAAAAATTTAATATATACATCAACTTTTGTTCCTTACTTTAAAGTATATTTCCTACTTGATAATTATTCAAATCTTTTGATGTAATCAGAAAAGCAATGATATGTTTGGTGCTTGTTCTTATAAGATCCTTCCGCGAACAGTTTATAAATCGACGCAAAAAGAAAGACAAGTTAAACGCAAATAGGAAAGCTGGGAATTCTTTAAAACAAAGCAAATGTACACAACCCCTATTGTAGAGTAAGGCTCATGCCTAAGGAGTTTTACTTTGATCACAAAAGACTCACTGTAAATTTATTCCAGTTCCAGTTTTAAATTATACTTTGTATATTCTTTACTAGATGTTGCCCGTGACTTTGTCTGCGTCGATTTCGCTATGATAAACATAAACTGTCTTGTTGATACGGTGGTTATATGCACCTCTGATCGCGATGTTTCCGATCCATTATTTCTGTGGTAAAAGTGTTCAAGATACACACAGACAAAACCATTTTTATTTACATTTTTGTTTTAGTACCTTTTTATATATTATATATATGTACTTAGTAACGGAATGCCCTCCAATAAAAAAACAAAATATCTTTAATGTACAAAATTTGACCTTCAACAATAAGTATAAATTTCAAGGACAACATTCGCTGAAATGGTAAATTATACAGTGGATTTAATAAGTTTGTTAATTATAAGTAAATGGTTGGGAAACGCAAAAAGAGGTTCGTAATAGAAAATGTGGCACAGCCCTAGAGACAGTACTGTACCCTCGAACTCCCTAACGGCCTAAAACGAGTTTGTCAGCAGTAATCATGGTATCTCGTGTAATTATTTAATTTTTATTATGCATCTTAGATTTTGTTAATTTATAAATTGCAATTTGACAGTTTCACAAGCTTTGCCCAGCGTTTTCTCAGTTATACGCTTATAAATGTACGCTTTTTATAAAACAAAGGCGTATATTAATGAGGGTTTTTTTTTAAGTTAATGGTGGACTTGAAGAACAACAAATGAAACACAAAGCACCAGATATCATTATTAACTTTAATGCTGACTTTCTCTAACATCACACATCTAACAGAAAAGGATCACATATATTTTCTTTGCTGGTGGACACATTTCTTCAAAGTATTTCCCTTTCAAGTACTTTTCTCTGGCGAACTGTCTGGCAGTAGTTGTGCCCCATTGCTGCTCTGCACTTGTTTTGTAGAAGCTTTCTCCGTGGTGAATGTAATATGACAGAGCAACAATAATTTATTATAAGTTACATCTGCCAATCTGATTGAACACACAATCACATTTTCCACTAGAAATATAACCAATCAATTTGTAAACTATTGTATTTTTGTAATTGGAAAACGATGGCATGTGTAATATAAGGGTCGTTTTCAAAAAGTTTGTACATTTGCTTTGTGTTTTTTTTGTGTTATCGTGACAAAAAAGTAACACAATGGGAAAGTAAGGGCAGGGTCACGACGAAATATTTAAAAACCAATTTGGTAGTAATAAATCAGTTTAATCTTATTTAATTTGACAAAATCAAGTAAAAGAAACTTAAAAAGTAAAATAATGATTTATTGATTTTTGTCTAAAACATAACATAAAATAAACATTATTATGATTATTAACAGGGTCATAAAAATCACATTTAGAGATTTGAAAGTATTAACAGTCTGGCATTTGTAAAATACGTATGATGATGATCATCACCATGACCATGACTACCATCTATGTCGCCATCATCATATCTATATCCGGTAGGTCTTGCATCTATAGATAGATAAACACCAATATTAGCAAAGTTAATTTTATAACAAATAGCAAATGCATACTACCTAAGATAATAAAAATAAAACGTACCTACCCATTCCTGTTATTATTACTTTGACTAAAACCCACTTGATATTATGTATAATGACCATTTTAAGTGATTAATTTTGTACAATTTATTACTTTGACCAAAATGGGTACCTTTTATTCATAATAACTGGTTATTATTCATAATAGATTAATTAATCTTTATCACTTATTATTTCATTCATAATAGATTTATTAATCACTTTGGCTACGACATATACACACAATTTTGACAAAACTGACTTCGTGAGTTTAAAGATATGTACGTGAGTAGGTATTTATATTATAAACAAGCCCTAACCCATTCCATTGTGTAACATAACACAAAAAATATAACACAATGGTTACCCAAATGAAAAAAAATAACGTGTTCTTAAACTTCAAAAAATAATATATTACAAATTTCACCCTCAAGATACTCGTAAAACATGTATTTGACTACAATATACAATACACTAAAGTGCTGCACTGTATGGTATAGTACTTACTGATTTCATATTATTGGGCACTTTTAAACAGATTCTTAAAGTCTTAATTACGAGGCACACACAGTGAAACCATCCATCACAAAACAAGATGAGCCAAAAGAAACTAGCGCCCTCTCGTTGAAACTATTTTGACGCGTGGATTGTGCCATTCGAAATTTTGAATTTACTACTATTATTATAAAATATCCACGTTACACAAAAGAATAACACAAAGGAATGCAATATGAGACACGTGTAAATGAGCAAATAAATAAATGAATTATTATATTTAAATTGTTTTATTGTATATATCATACAACTTACAAGCTTGTCCAACAAAATATTTAGGAATCAGGTTAATAATAGCGTATGTTTTTAATAATTCGTTGCTTATTTAAAATACATGTGTCCGCTGCGGACATTGCACTTTTGTATGAGAAACAAATTACGGCAGAAATTAAAGACAGTTTTTTTTGTAAAAATAGAACCAATTCCCGCAAAAAAAAATATAACTGTTATATGATCAATGAACATTATAAATGTTGATTTATATGCTAACATTTCGAAATATATTTTATACTATTATACCAGTAACTTTCATGGACACGTAATTTCAACAAAATGTACACAAATTTTGTAATCGACCCATAAGGGTCAATTTCAACAAGCGATTTTTTTTTGTCATTTCGGTGGACTTTTTTAATTTCAATGCTATCTATATATTTTAAATGAGAAATGAATCTTTAGCCTATTTTATAACATTGTGTGTGAGTGGACATCAAATATCATCAAAACTTACATAAATATTAAAGGATGAAATTTTTATAGTCCACTGAAATGAAAAGTGTCCTCCGAAATGATAAAAAATAACCACTGAAATGATAAACTGTGCACCGTTTCTTACTGTGTGATAAAAAATATAAAACAATATGAACACTACTCAAGCAAATCAGTACTTACGGCGAAATTAAATACACAATTTTGAAATAAATTAAAGGAATCTAGCTCGAGTTATAACAGCCACCGAAATGATCCTACTTTTGTCCCCATATCACTGAAATGATAAACTTACTTTTGTGGTGGGAAACCGCAAGACGTTGGGACTGGTGCGATCGCGCCTAGAGCTTGAGCCGGCCTGATCCGAAGTGAGGAAAGGTGAGAAGGGCATAACAACGCAATGTTGACGTGGCTATTCTACTAAAACTTACTGTCCTCTGAAATGATAACTTTTTTCCAGACAAAAGTTGACTGCCTGTCAAATCCATGAGAAAGAAGATAAAGAGAAGGTATTTTATGAGCGGAAGTGGGTTCGGGACAGGCCACCGTGATGTTAAAATGACACATTGTAATTTTTTTTTTGGTGTATTATTGGGGAGAAATCAATGATTTTTTTTGCCAAGGTAGAGAAGTACTTACTTTTTTGAGCAAAAATATATTAAATAAAAAATCAGCACATTGCACTACCATTCTCACGTTTGCCGTGTATTTTTTATGCTTGTGCAATTAACCCATAAACATGTTTAATTCATACTGCATGGAAAGAACGCATTACTAAGGATACTACAGTCATAAATAATCGTCTACAATATCGTTTGCGCATTTCATATGCGTTATTCGATTAAATTTGTTTATTTCTTTTTTCTCCTAAAAATACTCATAAGATACTATACCGTATAAATTCAGGTATTTTTTTGATGATGCTATTTTAGACTGGAAATAAAAAAGTTGAATATTATTCTTAGTACTTAGTATTATTATATTCTGTAGGTTCTTAATTAGCTTAATGACTATCAATGTTCTTAATATAGCAATATTTAAAACCTCACCCACGCGTTCGTTGGCGGGGTTCCTAGAGAAGAAAATTAAAGTAATTAATCACTTCTGAAACATTGTATAGGTATAGGTATCACAAAGGTTACTATATGCCAGGAGGATAGTGAGGCGCTCCAGCAGGACATAGATAGGGTAGCTACCTGGGGAATTAATAACCATCTAGACTTTAACACATCTAAGTGTAAAGTAATATCCTTTACACGGGCACGTACACCGTATATTCACACTTATGAATTAGCAGGTGACCCGCTGGAGCGCGTCACACAGATACGTGATCTTGGTGTAATTCTCGACAGTGCTTTAACCTTCAATACGCATATTACTAGTATCTGCTGCAAAGGATTCAAGTCGCTTGGGTTTGTAATGAGACAGTCTGCTCGATTTCAGGACAGGAGCGCTATCGTTGCGTTATACTTTGCCTTTGTGAGAAGCAGTTTAGAATTCAATTCTATAATCTGGGACCCACACGAGGCTGAGTATGTCACAATGCTTGGGCGTGTTCAAAGGAAATTCGCCCGTTTTTTATATAGGAAACTATACGGATATTACCCTCATTTGTATCCGTCTCTGTTCGTATCTGGTATGGTGGGTATCGATACATTACAATTACGCCGGCAGTGTGCTTCATTAATTCATTATTACATATTATTGAATAATAATATTGACAATGTAACTGCGTTATCACTTTGCTCCTTATCAGCTCCTAACCAATACACGCGGCTGCGCTCGCGCCGTCTCATGGCGATAGCACCCGTTCGGACGTGCACTGCACAATTTGCGCCAACCAACCACGCTATGGCATTAATCAACACACTGATTGCTCAGCATCCAGATGTCGATATATTTTACATGAAGTTTGCTGATTTTTTAAAAATATGTCTGAATTTCTATTTATTGTAATATTGTATAATTTGTTTATGTACAATATTATGTATTTTATACCTAGCTCATTGTGCGTATTGGGATATACTGTAAGCGCAATGAGCATCTCATTTAATAAATAAATAAATAAATAAAATAAATATAGTAAATATCCAACAAACAGTTGCATCGGAGTTTGAATTCTTTTAGTGTTATTGTTTTACTGGCAACACTTAGGTCCAAAAAACTACAATGTATGTTGTTAGCACGCTTGATTTATTCATTGGTCAAGATTGCTTCTGCCCCCGTCTAAATCAAATTGATCAAATGGCTCTCTACGGCTTAACTAGCTCAGCTAATATCCCTGAGGAGGTTATTATTGCAACTCACACTGACTTAAGATATTTGAGTCTCTTGACTTGAAGTTTTGGTAAAGATTTCTTCGTGTAACATACAATACTTCACATCACATCACATTATTAATAGAGTGTCCCGCGGCTATGTCACATGGATAGAACTAACACTGTGACACGAAATTTGAATAAATTATACTAGCTTATACCCGCGGAGTACATTGCCAAAAAATGCTTTGTGTTTATCTTGGTTCTAAACCACCGTTTGCCTTGTTTTATCTGAATCCGTTTAAGAGGCTCTGCTTAAACTCACATCTGAACCTCCTCACATTAAGAATCTTAGTAGAATTAAATAGGATTTAGATATTATGGCAAAACCAATGAAGTTTTTAGATAGTCACAAGAGGAGGGAAAGTTTAAATTTCCCAAGACTGTCCTAATTTTTCCGTGAGATACATATTGGGTTCATTACAGCATAGGGTTCCTAAAAATTGTTTGACTCTTTGTCTCGGTTGGTCATGAGGCGGGTAGAGAACAAAATCATTACCACTCCACCCGCGACCTCACCTCGGTGGTGATGGGGAGGAAATCTCCACTCGCCTGGCTGGTGGGAAATCCCGAGTACCCCACAGGCCCACCAATTTATCTTTCTTAGAGAAGAAGCTCTTTTTTAGTGACCATTATAGTATTCATTCTCATTTACCATGTATGATTAGTACATACTTAAAACATATGTATATATTTTTCTTTTGTACATATAAAAGAAAAGTATATACATTTGTATAAGTATCAGTTATTCTAGTACCCATAATGGAAGCTCTGCTTAGTTTAAGACTAGATGACGTTGTTTGCATGTTGTGTGTTATTTATGGCATTTTGCCCAGCAGTACGAATATCAGGAACGAGAAACACCTGGAGGATAGAATGAGGTATTTTAACTCTTTACATCTCGTTCCATATGTTGGTTAAATATTTTCAACGTCAGCTCATCTCAGTATTACATAAAAGATTCTTGACGAGCTTATATTTAAAGAAATAAATCAAATCAAGGGGCGCTTGAACACTTCAAAACAAACATAAAAATATAAATTTATAATAAAACTTAACGAATTAAATTATTTATTAATTATTGCAATAAAACGATTTGACACCGGAGCTTAGATTGACTTTAATTCAACTTATAAATTTGAAGTTCCAGTTACGATGGGTACCTACTGCATCATGAGAAGAGCTGGTAAGAAACTCATGTGCACCATTCTTTCAAATAATTCATACAATATTTGTTTGATTTTTGACAATAATTCTATGTGTAAGTTATAGCAACCAAAACAACATTATAGCTAAAGATGGTTAAGGAGAGAATGATAAACTTAAATATTGCAATGGGATACTATAAATTACTACTATAAATTGATACTTATAAATAAATAAGTCCATAGTATGTAAGGTTATATAATATCTTACACTTCAAGCAGAAAATAATAGTTATTTATGGTACAAGTGAGAAAAAGTTTATATTTCTGTTGTGAGTGCCAATTTTAAATCTTGAGGTTGCGAAGTAGTCTTAAATTGAATCACGAGCGTAGCGAGTGATTCTTATGAAGACTACTTCGCAAGCGAAAGATTTAAAGAGGTCACGAACTGGAAATTAAATTTTTCTCACCGCGTTACATACAAAACTTTTCACCTCTTCCAGTGAGAAAATATGAAGATTTAAATAAACTCGTACTCGATTGCTTTACCTGGAATAATTCCATGAAATACGACAGTAATACCAATTCAGAATGCGTTTTAGGGCCTTTAGTAAATCGCCACTAATTAAATATGTCGTACGCTTTCAAATACTTTTCACGTGATTTTTCTGGTAAAAAAGCAAACTTCTGTGTTAGAAGCAAGTTGTCGCAACTATTTTGGAGTTCCACAAAGTTCTTCATCACTGAATTCACTATTTTTTGTTAAAATGTTCCAGTAAACAATTAAACATAAACTGAAAAGAATTTATAGTTGCCCGCGATGACTGACACAGACACAGACTTTTTTTTTTTAATGGTGCGTTCGGAAATTCGTTCCGTAACATTTATTAATAGAGTCTAATATTAAGTACCTGATTTTAATTAATTTAATGGTCAATCACGAATATAAAACCATTAAAATACTAAATAAGCGCGTATTTATATAATTTAAAATAATTTAAACGTATAGTATGTAGTTATTTAATAAAAATGATGTCAATGTTTATTACTAACCTACATGGTGGCTGTTTTGTTTTTTTTCAGCGACCGTTTTTACTCACTAGTGAGGCAAAGTGATTCAAATTTCGAAACACAAAATCCTTCCAATAAATAGGTCATTGGAAGGATTTTGTGTTTCATATAGAACCTCTTCTTTTTTGAAGTTGGTTAAAACACATGGATAATATTTATTTTTATTTTTTTACTTGTAAGTAGCGATGGAAAAGGAAAAAAAATAGATCATACAAAAACACATTTTTTATTACAAATAACATTTATACAATACGTGAAATATGCTGAGGAACACGAAAATACAACAAAGTGATGTATGTGATATCTCATTTCTTAAGCTTATTTTATAAATTTTTCTGTTTTTAAACATACGTAAGAAAATAAACATTATGAAAATTAGTCTAGGAATATAACTGGCGATTTACTATTAAAATATGTAAGAATATCAAACATTTTTTTTTTATGAAACGGATCCCAGTATTAGTGAATTAACTAATTGTATTATAATAATTTTGTTAACAAAACAAGCAATAAGTAAAAGCAATTTTTAAAAGATTATTTTCTTAAAAACCAATTTAATTATATTCAAGTCAAGCCATTGTGTGAGGTCTAAATATCAGATCGATCTGACAACAGGAAGGGGGTATTCATTATTGATTTGACCCAAACAAACAGGGCAATGGGACAAACAATATAAAACGCTGAATAAAAATGATTTTTTTTAGTTTTATTTTTTTTAGATTCTACATTTTCTTGATATATTTCATATGTATGACTTGACTTGTACAATAGCCATGGTGTTAATAATACAGAATGAAATAAAACCTAACAAATCTCGCACTGAGAAAGGAATAACGCGCCACAAGTTGAACTGAAGAGGTCGTTGTTTTATAATATTCAAAAGCAGACGTAGTTCAGACCGTTCACGTTCATCTACAAAATAAATATATAAATAATTAATTAATGATAGAGTTAAAAAGTAACATACTTCGCGTATTACAGACGCCAATGCCACTGTTGATGGTGCGCAAGTTGTTAGTACAAGCGGGACATCAAAATGTTCGCACGTTTAAATACATTGATTCGGCAACATTAATTAAAAAATATTCTAACAATTTAATAAAACAACGTTCTAATTGATTATATTTTTATAGCATTTAGGTATGCTTAGCAAATTATACTAAGAAACAGTTGAAAAAGATATGGGACCGGCAGGATTTGAACTTATAATCCTGCCAGTCCCATATCTTTTTCAACTGTTTCCTAGTATAAAACAACGTTTTCAAAAACAAGTTTTCTATGATATAGTAAGGCCAACCAGACGAGATAAAAAATGTAAACAAATGTTCAGGGGTTCAAAACATTTTTATTTGAATAAATTATTGTTGTTGTGGATTGGGTTGAGGTAAAGAAACCAGGCGAAAAGGAAATAAATTTTATTAAGAAAATAGGAAATAAACTAAAGAAACACTAGATAACTAAAAGACTGACAAGGAGCTTATATTGTCAAAAACATAAAAAATATAACATAAATATATTAAAACTAAGTAATAAGAGCAAAAATCAAAAATAAAACTAACAGAAACGGAATAATAACAACAAAAAACCAAGCAAATATGGAGACGAAAAAATATGTATCACTTCCAACGCAATCCAAACAGGAATGAACTTGATCACAAAATGACGGACCAAATGTTGACAACTGCGGTACTGACTGCTTTCCTGTACCACGAAACACACAACGACAGCTGTTGTCGATCAATTGACGTCAACTGCGCGTACGAATGATAAGGACAGAGATAATAATCCCTCGCTATCGCAATGTAACTCAGTAACGATCCGTTTGTTTACATTCTTTATCTCGTCTCGTTGGCTTTGCTATAGATAAGTACTTAAAAGACGAAAATAAGCCTTAAACGATAATTTAATTCATAATCAAAATAAAAGCGTGTTACTTGAGAGCAGGATATATGAGGACAATGTAACACGTTAATTTAATTTTGGTTATGTATTGAATATTCATACAACATTTTAACGTGTTTTTAATATAGTTATTTTATTTTATTTGATTTTAAACTTTTTAGTATGATATACAGGGTTATTGGGTAAGTCGACCTAGATCCGTTAAGAGGTGGTAGTTCCCATCATTTCTGACTGATCTGACTATGAAACACCCCACCCTAAACCTAACCGTTTTCGAGATATTGGACTTAGAAGGTTTTTTTAAAAAATATCCCGATTTCTTAACTATAGCCTATTTTTTTTGTATCCTATGCCTTTTATTTTTTTTTAATTCTGATTTTTGTGTGCCAGATAAGTTTGTTTATAATTCTCAACCCAAAAAGTGCAAGTATCTGAACCAATGGGATCGTAGTAGACGATTGATACCGTAAAAAAGTAATTAATTTGAAAAAAAAAATTGTTTCTTTTAGTAATATTTAAAAAAAAATCTATGGCGTTAGTTCTGCAGATATTTTAAATAATATCTACGTTCCATTAGCTATCCAACAAGGTATCACAAGCTAGGGTCTTATCACAATTCATAGAAAAAAAATCGATAAAAGGCTCCCAGGTAGTAAAAAAAAACAATGGTACTTAAGATTAAACTTCTCTTTTGGGCCAGGAAACGAAATAAAACAATACAAATAATTATTAAACAACATTTATTTAAATTTATAAATCTTGTTCTACATGGCCGCCTCTGTTTCGCACACACACTCTCATTCGGTGTCTTAGTCCGCTTTTAACTACTACAGTCGTTAAGTCTCTTCGAATTTCGTCAGCAGCCTCAATAATCTTCTGTCTTAATATGTCAATAGTTTCAATTGGATTATTCTCATTGTAGACTAATGTCTTCATGTGTCCCCACACATAAAAATCCATGGGAGTCAGGTCAGGACTTCTTGCTGGCCACGGTATGGGTCCACCTCTTCCGATCCACCTATTAGGATACTCGTTGTCTAGCCATTCCCTGACCCCTCTTCTGTAATGTGCAGGGCAACCGTCGTGTTGGAACTTCATGTTTCTAATCAGATTTAGGGGTAAATCCTCTAATAAATTTGGTAACTCTTCTCTTAGAAAATGTTCGAAAAATTCTCCGTTTAAATTATCAGGTAGAAAGAAGGGCCCAATTAATTTGTTTGCTATGATTCCCATCCAGACATTTAAACTAAATCTTCTTTGTGCGGCTTTTGTCCTCTTCTGGTTAGGATTTTTTTGCGCTTTTGGGGCCCAATAATGAGCGTTGTGGTAATTTGTAATTCCATCTCTATCAAATTTTGATTCATCTGTCCACAAGATTTGTTTTAAAAATGCTGGGTCTTCTAAATCTCCATGAAGCATAAATCTACAAAAGTCTAACCTCCTCACTGGATCTCCCTCTTCGATAACATGTACTGGCGTGTAGTGATAGGGGTAGAGGCCTGCAGTATTCACCGTAAACCACACTTTCCACTGCGAGAGTCCAAGTTCTCGGGCAACAGCATTAGTTGAAGTAGTTGGATCCGCTCTAAACCGTTGAACTATTTGATTATCTTCATCTTCATCATCAACAATGATCCGTGGTCGGCCTAGGTCTGCTCGACGCCTTAAAACAGAGCCAGTCTCTCTGAGTCGCCGGTAAGCGCCGTCAAAGACAGTGACATCCGGTATTCGGCGGCCGGGATAACGTGCAATGTATTCGTCACGAGCTCGTGCAGAAACACCATTGCAGTACCCATAACAAAGTAGAATATCCGCGTATTCCTCGTTCGTGAAGGTTGCCATCTTCAACAGTTCCAATTCAGAAGCACAATTCAAAGTCCAGTTAACAAGCACAGTCACAATTTGTAGGAAACAGTCCAGAAATACTAGCCAAGTCGGGTAAGAAATGAAGAGCACTAAATATCGCATCTACTACGGACGAATCACGGAAGCAGACTAAAACGAAACAATAACAACAAATTGGCCGGGATTATTTTATCTCGCTTGCACCTGGTCAGTTTGTCCCGCTCGCACGCACCACAGCTCCGTGGAAGAACAATAGGACCAAAGAACCCAAATTTGTACTGCTACCTGAGAGCCTTTTATCGATTTTTTTTCTATGAATTGTGATAAGACCCTAGCTTGTGATACCTTGTTGGATAGCTAATGGAACGTAGATATTATTTAAAACATCTGCAGAACTAACGCCATAGATTTTTTTTTAAATATTACTAAAAGAAACAATTTTTTTTTTTCAAATTAATTACTTTTTTACGGTATCAATCGTCTACTACGATCCCATTGGTTCAGATACTTGCACTTTTTGGGTTGAGAATTATAAACAAACTTATCTGGCACACAAAAATCAGAATTAAAAAAAAATAAAAGGCATAGGATACAAAAAAAATAGGCTATAGTTAAGAAATCGGGATATTTTTTAAAAAAACCTTCTAAGTCCAATATCTCGAAAACGGTTAGGTTTAGGGTGGGGTGTTTCATAGTCAGATCAGTCAGAAATGATGGGAACTACCACCTCTTAACGGATCTAGGTCGACTTACCTAATAACCCTGTATATTCCTAAGCCTCAAGGAGTTTCTAAACGAATACACGTCTGGCTGCAGCATCAAACTGTCCCCATCATATAAGTGTATTATTATGAAAACTTGATAACTATGCAAATTTTCTTATCTATGCTCCTAAGCGGTGAGGAGTTCCCCTATGATAAGACGGACATGGCTACATCATCCGAGCATTTCTTACATATTATTGCATTGCCACCGTAATTACTCAAGTATGTATGTCAATTTTCAGTTCGATCGGTCAACTAGAAGTGTTTGAAAATTCTTTGCAAGATTTGTAACCCACGTATGGGTACACCCAGCTAGCTAAATAAATGCTTTTAATAAAGATTTTAATAAGACTTAATTATCACTTACTTTCACATTTTAGACAATTTTTCAGTATCATAATCTTTATGGAATCCAATTTATCAAGTGTCAAATCCATTAATATAATACCAATAACGAAAGTAATAAAATTTTGTATTATAATAACCAACGCGTTGAGCACCATGTAGACATCCATCATCTGCAAACAAAATGCCTACATGAAACATAATGAGCATTAAGGCTCTCGCTCACGACCGATAATGGGTGCACGATTTCTTGTAGCAGAGAAGTAGAACATTCGGCAATATATGCACTTACGCACATGTCCTACAAAAATCGGTCAGATATAGTATGAAAATGACAGCTGGCCTGATTATCAGACTTACAAAGAATCGGTCGTGGGTGAAAGCGTGAAAAAAAAGAACCAAGAACCTAAAAAAATATGCTAGAAAGAATTAATAAGTTACAAAAAAATTAAATTTTAATAAATGTGGGGTGCTAGACGTCAGTTGATCTTAGGGCCCTCACCCACGACGAGTTTTTGTAGCGATGCAGTAGCGATGCTGTCGCGCGTCCGCATTGATACAATCGCGAAGCGGTCGTTTTCTGTGTGTCCTCGCCCACGGGCCCAAATTCAGTCGCGATGCAAACGCTACTCTGATTTTATTTATTTATTTACTTAAACATATGTACAACATTACAGTTCTAAACCAAGACGTTATACATGAAAAAAAAAAAAACACACAAACATAAAATAATATTAGACAATAACTTGATAGAAGAAAGAACAAACAAAACAATACTAAACAAGACACAAACAATACAATTAATAACAAAATTGGCTAAACTTTATCTAAGGTTTCGCAAAAAGACAAAATTTCGCTACGTACTTTTATCCAAGCCGAAGCAAATAGGTCACATTCCGATTTTGATGTCATAAGGTTATTAAACAGTGTCAAGGAACGTATGAGCGGAGAGTTGGCATGAGCCACGGTGCGTGCATCGGGTATGGCAAAAAGTACATGTTTACGTGCACGAAATTCGTAAGCTGGGAGAGCAGGTACATTAAGCCTAACAAGCTGGCCTACTAGTTCTGGACAGTCAGAGTCGCCCCTCAAAGTCTGGCAACAAGCTGTCAGAAGGCAGAAATTACGTCTTACTTCAAGTGAATTGAAACCCATCATACCCAAGAGAAATTTAGTGGGATATAGGAAAGGATAATATCCAAATAGTTTTTTATAATAAAATCTCAGAAATTCTTTTTGTACTTTTTCTATCAGTAAGGCGTAAGAACTCTCGTAGGGGTTCCAAATAATTGCTGCAGATTCTAATTTACTTGTGCTGATGCTCGGTTCTCCACTCACGCGCCACCCGCCCTCGGTTCTCTCCCCGATGTCTTCCAAAACAGTCGCGCGTTTGCATCGATACAGTCGCGATGCAATAACGCGTTGCAAATGCGACTAACACGCGTTAAAAGATGTGTCGTTGATTTCGCGCATTCAATAAATGAGCGATAGCATCGCTACAAAAAGTCGCCGTGGGCGAGGGCCCTTAATGAAGCCACGCTTTATTGAACTTATTGAAACATAAGAGTGAGTACAATCAGGTGGGCCGTAGGCTTGTTGACCAGTCGAATAAAAAAACGTTGCAAAAAATCATAACGTTATGTTTTCAGCATTCACCCAGGAGACTGTGCAGAGGTGTAGGACACCCTCATCTCACCTTTTCGTTTAGGTCCCATGTGATAGGGGTGAACTATCCACCAGAATCCGTGCTGATATCGTGAATTGCCTGACGGAAAAATCCCAATAATACTTTTGCCCGATCCGGGAATTGAACCCAAACCTCGTGGTGAGAAGTTACATACGCTAATCACAAACGATGTAGTCAGTAATAAAAATAAAACTTCAAAAATATACTAATTAAATTTAGTCTTACATGCATCCTTGCAATTGTTATAAGGATATAGTTTATATAAAGTGCCTGCGACATTGTTATGAGCAGATGTATGGTTATCTGGAACAAATAATCGTAGTTATATAAAGGGTGTAAATGACATCATGATCAAGCCGCTTACCAGTGATTCAGTACATGATTAAGAAACCCTTGGGTGCGAACATTTTACATCGGCAACTTCCGTACAACGGAAAATCGGTCTTCTGTGCTTTATTCATGAGAGTGCTCATGAGTTTTACAGAGGTTTTAATTGCAAGAATGACGTCAAAGATATTCCTCCAGATTATGATAGTTATTCTGAAGATGAGTAACTCAAGCCAGTTTATCTGACTAATATTTTTTTATTGGAACGAAGTTCCTTATCGCGCGTTGTGAAAGGGGGCTAGACGGAAAAAATTGGGAGGAAAAGTTGTAACGACACATTTCGTAGCAATTCTCGTAGCGGCGTAGTAATAACATGCTACGTTACAGCTACGATGCTACATCATCAGACACACAGAGAAAAATGCGCACGCCGTGCGCATTTTTTTTGTTTTTTGTTTTTGAATCTTGAAGCTTGAAGACTTTTTTTATAACTTAGAAAAATAAAAATTTCTTTACTAATTAATCGAAAGGTACTTCGTTCCATCCGGGTGTCCCTTGACATCTCAGTAGTTTTTTTGTTTTCTTTGTGAGTTAGTTCATTTTGTATTTTTATCTTACAGGAGTTTATTTTTTGAAAGGTTTTAGTTTGTGTTATTTAACAGCTGACTTAGCCGTTGTGCTAGCAATATTTTAAGATTAAAACAACGGTTGTGTAATTGTGATACCTACTATAATATTTTGCAATAAGTAGATTTAAATTGATTACCTACTGTGATACTCGCGCAAGATTGATCTGTGCCATTTGTAAGTGTTAAGTTAAAAAGTACTTGATTTTATTCATTTGTTTTGTATGTACTTACGAGTATGTAATAAGTTCTTATTGAGAGTAAATAAGTAATATTCGTTATTAAATTATGATAATAAAATCTCAAAGTACTTTTCATGTTTAGTAAAAATATGACATAATTTAAGTTAATTTTTGTTTTTAAAGAGTTCAATAAAAGTTTATTATTCTTGTATGAAAGTTAGTGTTGTGTTTATTTTCACAAATAATATGTATTTTAGTTTGGGGTATAACTTGATATATATCATCTGTCACATATTTTGAAAGAGCTGTATTTTAGCAAACTGATACAATTCAGTTTTATTTTGAACATAGGGAATGAAGAGTAAAAAAATCAAAGCTTTAGGTTAATATCAATAAGATTTGTTTGAGCAACATTGGTTTTCTATACACATAATAAATACTGGTTTCCGTCCGCGGGTTTGTCCGTGTGTTTGTCAAAAAAAAGTAGCCAATATGTTAATCCAGGCTATAAGCTACATGAGTACAACAATTCACTAAAATCGACACGGTAGTTTTTGCGTCAAAGAGTAACAAACATCCATATAAATATACTCACAAACTTTAAAAGTGTAATATTAGTAAGGATTTATTTTACAACTAGGCAAAAGGCAAAATAGAACCTAAAACCTCGCGGTGAGAAGTTACATACGCTAATCACAAACGATGTAGTAGAGTATAAATAAAGCTTCAAAAATATACTAATACAATTAAATCTAACATGCTGCTTTAAACCTGTTATGAAGACAATTTAAATGAAGTGTTAGAGATATTGATGTGAGCAGAAATATGGTTATTTGGTATAAATGATCGACATTTTATACAGGGTGTAAAGGACCATGACGAAGCAGCTTACCAGTGATTCAGTACATGATTTTGAGACCCTTCCCTTGCAAACATTTTTCATCTGAAGGTTCCCCACATCGGAAAATCGTTCTTCAAAGGTCTTCTATACACGTCATGAGAAAACCACAAATATTATTATAAGAAATATCACTTACCGACCATTTTAAAGTGGAATCGCCCTCAGTAAATGAATCCATTAAAGATTCATATATTTGAATATATTTTCTCGGTGAAAAGTTATTTGTTGGTGTTTTGTCAAATCCAATAGTCTCCATTGTTTCGTGAATGATAAAGATACGAAAATACAAAAGGGAAAATATTAAAATAATATTGTACTGCCCCGCATCTACGGCTGACGACATGAGAGCTAGTGCACCAAAACTCGGTAATGCATAAAGAAAGCAAGCTTTAATGTTATAAGCACAAAACGCAACAGCGTTCAGGACTCTAAGGAACAGTACAAGAATAATGCCACAGTTTACAAGTTTTTGAAACCTCTGGTATGTCTGTCGGGCATATGGCAAATTATCTAAAGGTATTATACGTGTGTAGAAACGAGATATATATTTCTCCTTAGATGTCCAAGATAGAAAAACAGATGATACATATATTATAGGATAAGATAGTGTCGACAAACCTGCGTAGCAATATTTTACATAGCAATATATAATTAAAGCAGCAATTATTACACTATAGAGTTTTGAAAAGTGTCGTAGTATAGGTACAGGTAAATTTATATGATACCCAAAAAGGAAGCGAATAAATTTCGTCACGGTTATATTGCACACTTTTTTTTGACAATCAGCCATTTTTACGTGCGTATCGTGACTCAGAACATTAAAAATAAATGTTTCTAGCTTCTTTTGAAGGTTCATTTGAATACCGATTACAATAGAAATTGTTCTTGAGATCTTATCGGATGATGAGCGTATGGCGATAGTACACCACAGAATACATTATAATAAATATGAAAATTCTTATCAAAAAAAAATAACTGATCTCAAAAAAGAAACTTGAAATTTGCCTAAAGGTTCCTTACATGACGTCGAGGCAGACTAAGAAGAGATTTGTGGAAATTCCTGTCCGAAGGAGGTAAATTAACGTTTGAACTGGTGTATGAAAGTTCTTCATTTTTTGAGTTAGAACATTCTATTCAACAATTTCTGGGGTGCATGAAAGGAGCCTCCCCGAGGGACGTACACAACGATTCCCTACGTCCGGCGCACCCTGGGCAATTCGCGAGTTCTCCAAAGCGAATTGGCTAATCCTCTCACCACGATGGCAAGTCAAAATAAATTTTGACTCAGCCATCGACACGACGAAGAAGAAGAAGATTCAACAATTTCTATATCGGGGTTTTTAAAATTTTTATCATCACGTTAGGGTTTTAAAGTAAATAGGAAGTTTACATCAAAGTGCAATAGATGGCGCCACGGAAATAGAGACAAACGTTTGCCACGTGTAAGGCTGTGGGCGTGTGGGCGCGCTGTCTGCACATACGTCACATGACACACACGCGCACACGCGCGACGATCGCAAACGCCTAATGTGGGGGACGCCTAAAACTGCGAGGATCTACGAATTCCACGCGAACGAATTCGCGGGCAACAACTAGCTTTTTATATTTTTGTTGTAGAAAGTACCAAGTCATTAATACACACTCACGTCTCTATCTCAAAAACTACTGCTCCGATTTTGATGAAGCATTAATTACATACTCTTATGAAATTCACCACATATGTGTAGAAGCTTATAAAGATCAACATATTCGAAAACCATGCAATTCTGGCAGTATTAATTACATGCTACTGGTTAGCGTTCTCACCGTGAAGTCTCGGGTTCGATTCCAGGGACAGGCAAAGTGTTTTTTGTGAACATTCCGTCCGAAAATTCACAATAGCAGCACGGAGATGGAATTGTGCTCGGTGAAACACGATAGATTAACCTATCCCACGAGACCTAAACATAACAGGTGAAGTGTGGGTGCTATACACCTCTGCCACACCCTTCTGGGTAATATAGGCGTGATGTTATGTATGTAATGTTATGAATTACATACATTCATATAGAATTGATAACTTTCATTTTTTGTAGTCGTCAAATAATAAAAATAGGCTCTGCTTCGACTTTACTTAGTACTTTAATAAATTAGTTGGAAAAGGCCTCGTGTCATTAATAAGTATTATCTACTTAATATTGTGTCTCCAATACAATACTGTTTGGAATTGAAACAGCGTGTAAAGAAAACTATATATTTTCTTTAAAATTAAATTTACAGAAACACTAACGTGTGCCCACGCACATAAGTACGTTAGAAAAAGGAAGAAACAAAATTAAGTGTTGCCACCACAAATAACTTAGTGATGTGATTATGTTAATCGACTAAACCAAATAATATTATGCAAGTCACATCACTAAATTAATTATACAAAAACTATAATAATATGTTCTTGGCTGAAACAAATACAATACAATTCTTTATTGATAACTCAATGTTACATTTCAGTTTTTATATTTTCTTATAATATTTAATATAAATAAATTAACATCGAAATGTAATAAATAAATTTAGTAAAGTCACATGATTATTAAAAGAAGTAATATCTAAATTAGTATTTTATGATTATACTTTTTTATATTTTTAACATATTTGTTGTCTCCATTGTTGGGCAAAGGTCTCCTCCAAAGACTTACAATACATATTTAATTAAAATTAAAGATAAGAATACTATAGAATTAAGTACATTAGACAAGATATTTTTACAAATATAGTAATTTGTTAAAATATTATTACTCGCGTTGGGCAGCTGGATTAAGGGTCTGATGCAGAAGGCGGTGCTACTAGACACGGCACGCATTGTGAGGCGGTTCCTCTCTCTGGAGCCCTAACCACCGGTAGCTTGATCCAGTTGGTAGCTGCATCCGATGCCGCGCCGGTGGGGTTCTATTTTTTATATTTTTAAATATTTTTTGTACTTTATATTAAAAAATGTAAAATTTTTTAGTTGAATATTAACACGCTTATATTAGCTTCACCTGTATGTTTGTTTGTTTGTTTGTTTGTATGTAACCGACTCCTTTGGACTCGATTTTGACCCACTTTAAACGGACAGATTTAATTCAAACTTTCTACACTTGTAAAGAATCAGCGACAGTATAATAATTTCATAAATTTATCTCATTATCCTGATTAGGATCGCCAGGATTAAAAAAAAACTAAAAAACACGCTTTTAAATAACATCAAACTAAAAAGTGAAAAATAAATATAGTTTAAAAAAACTAAAAAAACACGCTTTTAAAGCACATCAAACTAAAAAGTGAAAAATAATTCTTATTATAACCTGAAAATAATAATAAACGAAAAATACTAGTACTATTGTGAAAAAAAGCGTGGGTCGCTCGATAGACGAAAAATATGGCACAGAGCGCCCCACGCTTTTTTTATTTGAGGATTTAAATTAGCAGTCACAATGAAACTTTTTTATTTTCTTTTCATGTTGTTATGTCATTCCGGCGGACATTTCATTTTGGACGTAAAATAAATAAAAAATATAAAGCAAATTGTCAGCGATATAAAATTATTGTGCCTTTGTGTTTATATTTAAACATAATTGTTGAGTGCATTCATACTAACGGTTTTTTTATATAAAGTAAAAATGGCACGAGCCAGACGTGCCAATATAGGTCGGCGAACGCGTATTGCAAATGATATGACATTTCTAAGACGATCACAGACTGCGGATGAACGCGCACAAGCAATGCATCACAGCGTGAACGTAATGCACAAAATAGATCTGTTGACCCTGTACCTGTACTGAATCTTGCACGGCGATCACGAATACGTCGTGCTGTTTTGGCAGAAATGATGCGTGCTGCTTTTAATTGTTTGTTCGCCGATTACTCGAAGACGCCTGGACCGATTTGAGAAATTCTTTTTTTGTTTGAAAGGATATACTTGTCATGTGGTCCCATTTTTTTCAAGTCACGTTCTGATGATGGGATCTTAGAGAAATCGAGGGTAACCCCTTAAATTTAAAAGGCTTCTATATTGTTTTTTATATATTATCTAAAGCTACTCGGATATTTGCATCTAGTAGTCAGCATTTTATGTTGCTGAGCTGATGCTGGAAGGTTCCTCAACGGTTAGGAGTACGGGGATAATTCTTTAAATATAAGCTCCTTGAGGCCGTTTACTGTATTCTTTCAAGTTATACACAGATGAGGCGAGACGTTGAATATTACTTATGTATATTCATAATACGAGGTCATGATTTGATGATGGGATCCTAGAGAAATCATAAAGGCTTCTATCATAGACTACATAAAAAAAAGCAGGACATAGTCTCTTGAAACACTTACTGAAGCACCCATAGTAAGTCACACGTACACACAGAACACACACATTGACACAATAGTAAGTCAATCGCCCGCCATTACGCTTTGGACTGTGCTGATGCTCGGATCTTCAAGAAAAATAATTAAAAATGCCGTCTTGTGTTGTGTAAAGCTGCCGAAACCATAGCGCCTCGACAAAAAAAAACCAGGGGATCACTTTTCATAGGTAAGCAAGTAATATATTCAGCTTATTGCCGAAATTATATTGTTTTCGTAAAAAATTATACCAAAACTATCAGTGTTGACAGTCAATAAATATTTTCATTTACCCTGAATTTGGGTAAATATTTTTTAGTAGTATAATACATTTAGTATAAATTATTATTCTATGTTCTATAGATTTCCTGCTGCAAACGACGCGACGCAAGGAAAAATTTTTGGGTAGAAATAAATTAGAAACTGCAGAAATTATAACAGTTCGTAAAATTAAATCAGCATAAGGGATTGTAAGTAATTGAAAAGCACACCACTGAACATTATTATTTACTGTAAAAAAAATGGAACGACACAATTAATTTTACTGTGCTAATGTTAAAGCAATTATTGCTTGAACATTTGCACAATAAAATTAAAAATAAATGTAAGTAATAATTACAAATAAAGTTAATTTATAAAAAAACCATTTTACGAAGAATTTTTTTTTGTCAAATTTTTCAAGCACTTTCTGATAATTTATGTAATAAAGAATTTTTGATTTTGAATTGTTTTTTATTTTTTTGCTAACTGCCATAACTTATCCTACTATCCGATTTCGGCTCCAGGTCCTAAACTGGGACACCCTGTATATCACTAAAGCATCTTCACCATCTAAGAATCAGGAAGCGCCGTAGGAGTCGTAATTTTAAAATATATTCCAAAAACTGGGTAGCTGCACTAAAGCATCTTCGCTGCCTTGCGTCAGGAGTGCCCAGAGCAACGAATTTTGTACATATTCCCTTAATAAAATCAAACAACTTCCACCTGCAGGCCCGCATCGACTGCTAGAAATATAAAATCAACTTTGTTTCGAAATTCAAACATAAAGTTGTTTTATATTGTTTGGTTTTTGGCCACGGTAGTATAAAACTACCTATATCATGTTTGATGGTAAAAACCCAATAAAAAAATACAAGAACTAAACCTCTAAAATATTTATTTAAATTATTGTAAAAATGTGGGTAATATTTCTCATGGCTGGTAACCCCTAACACACGCACACATAAACAGACCGCTGCCATTTTGGTGCTTCAATCATTTTCTATGTGACATTCTCTCCTGATTTTTTTATGTACTCTATGGCTTCTATATTGTTTTTCGTATATTACCTAAAACTACTTGGATATTTGTATCTAGCAGTCAGCATTTTAAGTTGCTGAGCTGAAGGTACAGCCCCTCAACGGTTAGGAGTACGAGGATAATTATTTTAATATAGGCACCTTAAATAAGTTTTCCGTCTCAAGTAACGGTTACTTGAGACGGAACGGCACCGACTTCAGAATTATAAAATAATTATTTTTATAATTTCTATTTAACTAAATGAAAAAACGTTTTATTTTGTGCGAAGTAAATTTATTTTTTACTTTTTAGTTTACCTACTTTTGAAGTCGGTTTTTTTTTGTTAAAAATTATTTTATTTAAAGTTTATTTTTGCACAGATGTTCTTTAAATGCTTACCTTCACACATTATTGTCTACCGTTACTCATTTCTACACTCACACAAACACAACAGTCGCCCCAGACACAGAGACAGATTTTATGTAAATAATTCATTTGAGTCTTTATATCGTGCTCAATAAAGCTTATATTCGCAAATATATAATTGACCTATTTTTTTTCCGGTTTCTACTCTCATACAAAACGTAAGCAACTATTTTGCCACAGTTGTTGTAAATCGCGATCTAAACTTTTATCGCGTTAGGATAGTGTTTGAATCTACCCTCATTATGATTAATTATTTTAGTTTGTCATTGGTAATGAAATTGCATCTACTGACGAAACTTATTAGCTACGGACTGTTGTGCCATACCTTAGATCTTAAAGATTACCTACTCGTTTTTTTGTTTAATTACTTATACAATATAAATAATAGTCACCTGACTACGCTATTGAGAGCGGAAATATTGTTCTGCATAAACAAAATATTTCAATTAGTGAATTTCCGAGACGTCTAAACATTTCGGTAAGTGATCCAAATTTATATTTTAATTTTAAGTATGTATTATATTTTTATAAAGTGGATTTCGTTATTTATCTTCAAATTATTGTTTACAGGGGAGAACTGTGCAGTTGTGAGTCCACCGGTATGCAAACTTTGGACACAGATCCTCGTCGGCCTGGCCCACAGGCTATTGCCTATACCGATGCGAGTTCGTGGCACAAAGATGTGGTGGCCACCCATATGGCTGATTCATTTGCTTGCCCGGTCTACTGCGACTACACCATGGTGTTTGTCTTCGAATTGTCCGAAACCATTTGCGTGCTACGGGATTAAGATGTTCCAAACCAGCACAGAAGATTTAATTGTCTGATCGTCATCGCCAACAAAGAATAAGCTTTAAAGGAATTTTTGGATTTTGACTGGTCTTAAAATGTAGTTATTATAAGTGTATATTACATTTAGTGATTAAAAGTGTTTTAAGTTTGATAAGGATGGACACAGCATTTTGTGGAGAAAGCCAGGTGAGCATTAAAGTGAAAAATTACCTTAAGAAATCAGGGCCATGAATATTGTTCTATTTAAGAAACATCTAAGGACCTTTTTGCTAAAAAAAAATGCTACTATACCTTGAACGAATTTTTTAATGACAAAACACATAATTTTATACCTCATAGTGTCATCAAGTGGTAGGACAATTGTATTAACTATTTTGTACATACATTGCGTAATAAACTGGCTACAAGTAAATAATTTAAAAATCAATTTGGAAAAAACACAGGTTATGTCATTCTTCCAGAGAAAAAAAACTTTCAATCTTAATATTACATATGCCGACCAAAAAATATTAGAAACCAATAGTACAAGATTTTTAGGACTCCAACTTGATAGTCAGCTTAATTGGAAAAAACATATAGAATATACTTGCAAGAAATTAAATCAATACGCGTATGCACTACATAATTTAGCAAAAATAGTAAATGAAACAGTAGTCCTTACCGCATACAAGGCTTATGTTACTTCAATTCTTCGATTTGGCATTATACATTGGGGTAACTCTTCTGATAGAGAAACAGCTTTCAAAGCTCAAAAAAATGTTTACGTGCTGTATTTAAGCTAAAACCAACGGATAGTTGTGTTCCATTTTTTAAAAAATATAACCTCCTTACTTTCCCTTGTTTATACATATTTGAAACTGCAGTATTTGTAAAGTCGAACTTAAATATGTTTCCAACATTGAAGTCTCTAAGACACAATAAAGAGATATGTGCAAGAAAACACAACACTGCACTATTTTCAAAAAAATTTTTAGGCATGGCCCCTAGGATATATAATAGGATACCAGAATTTATAAGAGACAAAGAAAATATAATTGATTTTAAAAACGAACTATTAACATTATTATGCACAAAAGCTTATTATACTGTGAATAAATATCTAACGGATAAATAGCCATCAATTGTAAATTATTCTAATATTGCTGTACTACCTTTTACTACTATTATATTTTAACTGTATATTATGTTATATTTGTACGCCAATGATGGCAAGACATAGCGATCAATGTGTTATAATTATTTAAGAGAATATCTGTATACCTATGATCTACAAATAAAGGATTTTAAATTTTGAATTTTGAATTTTGTATATTGTTTTGATAGTAAATTATTGTAGTAGTTGCCCCGGTGAGCTCATTGTAATAAGGGTAAAAAATAATACCAGTCAAGGTTACATAGACAGCCTAAATATCGTAGGGGAGAAGAACAAAGTTGTTCTAGGATGGGTCCCCGGACATTCAGATATTATGGGCAATGAAAAGGCCGATCAACTGGCCAGAACTGGTACAGAGATTCTACAAATAGGACCGGAGCCTTTCTGTGGAATCTCAAAAAACCAGGCTTACCAATTCCTCAAGGGAAAGCTATTCGAGGATTCATCACGACTCTGGCAACAGAGCCAAGGGATGGATCACAGCAAAAGCCTTATCGAAGGCTTCTCGAACAAATTTGCTACTGAGCTGCTGGCACTTAGTAGGAACAAGGTGTCCCTTGCCGTTAGATCCCTCACAGGACACTGCAAGCTAAATAGGCACTTATCCCGTATGGGCTATGCGGACGATGACTACTGCAGATTCTGTAAAGAGGAACCGGAAACACCGCTGCACCTCTTCTGCGACTGCGAGCCACTGATCCATAGACGAAGCATCATCATGGGACGCCATATCTTGGATCCGGATGATGTCAAGTCACTCCCGATCGGCCGACTGCTCCAGTTTATGGAGGCTATTGGCCTAAAGGAGAGTCTATAATGAGGCTATAATCACAATAGACCCACGGAGGTCGACGTGAACACCCAAAGCCTCTTCCCAATAATAATAATACATAGACAATTTAAAAGAGGTAATGTGTGTAATTATCATCTAATACCAAGTAAGGAACCAATAAGTGATTGATGTTATTGTTAATGAGATTAGAAATTATGATACCTCAATAATTTTTAACTAACTAACATGTTTATTCATATCACCTATACATACTTACTTGGTATGCCAATAAACCGTCCATCCATATCATACTTATTATAAGGATTATTAAATACATATTATTATGTTATTGTTAATGAGATAAGACTGGAAGATAAGAAATTATGATACCTTAATAATTTCTAACCAACAAACACGTTGATTAATATTACTTATCGTTTACCTACTTACTTAGTATTATATGGCAGTAAAGCGTCAGATGGTGTTTATATTATTAAATATAGTTGATACAGGAAATTGTTTTATTTTTTGTTTTTGTCTTATTAATAACTTTTTTTTGTATTTGCTGCTCATTAACTTTGCATTGCAATTATTTCCTTACTTCATTACTTTTAGGAGAAATATCCTTAACAAATAATCTACAAGTAAAATAAATCAGATACAAAACAATAAAATTAACAAAAAGAATATTGTTCCCACTTGGTTTAGAACTCAATTCAACGCAATAATCTACAAGTAAAATAAATCAGATACAAAAAAGTAAAATTAATAAAAAGAATATCGTTTCCACTTGGAATAGAACTCAATTCAATCCATTCACATTTTATTTTAACCACCTCTTTCATTTTATTATAACCACCTCTTTGACTCGGCTATTTGTGTTTATAGTAGAATATGCAAAACATACTTTCTTGTTCAATTACAATTCTAATAATGCATGTTTTGGAATAGTACCTATGCAATTGTGTGAGTGAAGAAATGTGTTATAGGTGGAGTATTTATGCGTGTAAGTAAGTAATAATACACTATAGGCTGACCGTTTAACTGAGACTTCGCCTACGCGGTACAGGGGCGCGGGGGTATGGCGACAAAGGGGACTGAAACAGCTGCGGGCGGTGGGCAAATTTTTGTGATTGTTCATTCCGTTCGCTACATGGGTAGCGATCGCATGTGTTAACTGTTGCAGACACCTTGTGAGAGGTACACATGTAATGACAATCTCAAGATGAATCGAAAAATCTTCAGACATAAAGTAAACAGTCAGTGCAAGCAAATGGCTTTTAACGTATACATAAATTTTAGAAAAATGAAACTGGACCCAAAAAAAGTTTTGACTTTCTTACGATTTAATTATATGTTTAGATAAAAAATAGTATAATAGTTTATTCTCAATTATTTTATTTACGTACATAAGTATATTAAAATTTTGTATCTTCTTAACTATTTTTCATATGATAAATCACTATTTCTTTTTTCCTATGATGTCACATATCTTAGGAAATATCTTGGTGCATTTCATCTCCTGTATGTTTCATTAAGTGCCCCCACCGCCCGCAGCTGTTTCAGTCCCCTTTGTCGCCATACCCCCGCGCCCCTGTACCCCGTAGGCGAAGTCTCAGTTAAACGGTCAGCCTATAGTTATACGTTACTCACACAAGGTTATATAGTAGTGTGGCCTGCACAGCGAGCTCGTGGTCCGACTGTACATACTGAAAACCGGCCAAGTGCGTGTCGGGCCACGCGCAGTAGGGTTCCGTAGAAAAATAATTAATTTAATTAATTTTACTTTTTAACTAAATGGCGTCTTCAGAAAGGAAATGTTTGTATTACACGAAACCAGCTAGCACGTATGACGAGATGTATGAATGTTGAGGAAGCGAAAGAAGTATGTAAGGAGCGAAACACATGGCGTTCCATCGTCGGACTCAGAACACAAGACAGAAGACAAAACATAAGGTGTCATATATGACATAAAAAACTATCAAAATATTAAAACTAAAACATATATAGAAAGGAGGTTCGTGTCGCTAACACTCCCCACCCCAGTGCTGGATCCAGCACTCAATCACTTAGAGATATAGGAGCGACGCGCGCGGCGGAAAGCTTCCACGTTCGTTGGTACGTATCTCCGTTCGTCTACTCGTGTGAGGTCATCTATTTCACCTAAACGATTAGCTACAAATGTCTTGTAAGTACGAGCGCTGTTTCTAATCCATTGTAAGACTACCGTGGAGTCGCACCAAAAATATCTACGTTCTGGTTCCATATTGTGCTCCTTTAAAATAGTTTCTGCCAATCGTGCAGCTAATAAAGCTGCTTGTAATTCACAGCGTGGAATAGTCTGTGGCTTCAAACCCACGACACGGCACTTGCTAGCTACAAAGGCTACGCAAATATTACTATTTTGTGTCCAACGCCAATAAGCTAAAGTACACATTGCCTTTGATGACGCATCGCTATACAAATGCAACTGCAAATTTTCAAAATGAGGCTTAGCACTTACTACGGTCGTAGCAAACGGCGTAGACGGTCTTTGTGCGTAATGGGTATCCTCCCTTACCCCTTGCACAGATTCATTGCTAGGTCCTGCTGACATATAACATCTAGGTATTCGTAAGTGGGATACCTCTTGAAGCAGCTCCAGCCATGCGCACCATTTACTATAAATGATATCAGGTATTTCTTGGTCCCATCCGATATCTAAGCGCCACGTTTCTTGTAACATGATCCTTCCTTGAATAGTGAATGGCGCTAGAATACCAAGAACGTCAAATATAGACGCGCAAATGCGTAACATAAGACGTTTTGTCGGTCTAAATTGTTTGCTTTTATCTATGACGTCAGGCGGTATCTTCTTGAAAGACACGTCAAATGCAAGTACATCCTCCTGGGGGTACCAGATAAGGCCTAGTATCCTTTCACCTTCGTACTGAACAGCTCTTACCGCTTCAACTAAGTTTTGAATTTTAACAGCGAATGCCACGATATCTTTTTGATATTCGTTACATAATGGTGGCAGTTTCCTGATATCATTCACAATCTTGGACAAAATATAATCAGAGTTTCCGAATCGTAATTCAAGGGTAGACATAATAGTATCGGGTGACAACGCACTTATGAATAGTGCGGCAGTGGTCTTAGCCTTTCGCCGCTCGATTGCTAATATCATCTGTGCCTTCCGTGCGCGTTTTGAAGGCACCGTGGATAGATTGCACGATTTAACGCTTTCTTCATGACCGCGCGATGATAGTGGTCGCAGCGGTGATTCCACTTGCGGTACATTTTTGTTCACCGCGTGCGACTCCGCAAGTTGGCTGCAGGACGCAGCCGCATCTTGGTTCGAGTCCGGTTCTCGTGGCTCGCTCAATTCCTGAACGTCGCGGAAATTCTGATGTTCCTTACGCTGCATACCCCGCGTATGAACCATCCTGTGCGGGGGCGTGTTGAACATAGATCCGGCTCGAAGGACCACTTTGTTAATGCTGAGCGAGGTCCGAAAGGCAAACAACTTCGGTAAAGCTTCAGCAAGCTCAATAAAAGCTTTTAATAAAGATTTTAATAAGACATAATATCACTTACTGTCACATTTTAGACAATTTTCCAGTATCATAATCTTTATGGTATCCAATTTATCAAGTGTCAAATCCATCAATATAATACCAATAAGGACAGAAGTAAAATTTTGTAAGATTGTAATCAACGTGTCAACCACAATGTAGACACGCAGCCCCTGCAAACAAAATTGCCTAAATGCAACATTATGAGCTTTAAGGCTCTCGCCCACGACCGATAATGGGTGCACGATTTCTTGTAGCAGAGAAATAGAACATTCGGCAACGTATGCACTTACGCACATGTCCCACAAAAATTGGTCAGAAATAGTATGAACATGTCAGCTGGCCTGATTATTAGACCAACAAAGAATTAAGAGAAGAATTAAGAATCGGTCGTGGGTGAAAGCGTGAAAGAAAAAGAACCAACAACCTGAAAAAATATGCTAGAAAGAATTAATAAGTCACAAATAATTTATTTTTAATAAATGTGGGATGCTAGATGTCACTTGATCTTAATGACCCCACGGTTTCTGAACTTATTGAAACGTAATAGTTGTACCCATGGTGTTGCGTGTGTCCATAGACTGCGGTAACTGCTTACAATCAGGTTGGCCGTAGGCTTGTTGACCAGTCGAATAAAAAAACGTTGCAATAAATCATAACGTTATGTTTTCAGCATTCACCCAGGAGACTGTGCAGAGGTGTAGGACACCCTCATCTCACCTTTTCGTTAGGTCCCATGTGATAGGGGTGAACTATCCACCAGAATCCGTGCTGATATCGTGAATTGCCTGACGGAAAAATCCCAATAATACTATTGCCCGATCCGGGAATTGAACCCAAACCTCGTGGTGAGAAGTTACATACGCTAATCACAAACGATGTAGTCAGTAATAAATAAAGCTTTAAAAAGATAAGAATTAAATTAAGTCTTACATGCTCCTTAAAAATTGATATGAAGATAAAATTTGTATGAAGTGTGTGCGATATTGATATGAGCAGAAATATAGTTATCTGGAATAAATAATCGTAGTTACATATAGGGTGTAAATGACATCGTGACTAAGCCGCTTACCAGTGATTCAGTACATGATTCAGAGACACTTGGATGCGAACATTTTTCATCGGAAATTTCCGTACAACGGTAAATCAGTCTTCAAAGGTCTTCTATACGCGTCAAAAGTAAATCGCAACTATTATTATGAGAAATATCACTTACCGACCATTTTAAAGTGAAATCGCCCTCAGTGAATGAATCTATTAAAGATTCATATATTTGAATATATTTTCTTGGTGAAAAACTATTTGTTGGTGTTTTGTCAAATCCAATAGTCTCCATTGTTTTGTGAATGATAAAGATACGCAAATACAAAAGGGAAAATATTAAAATAATATTGTACTGCCCCGCATCTACAGCTAACGACATGAGAGTGGCTGTCCCTAATTCCGGTAATGCATTTCGTATGCAAGCTCTAAAGTTAGAGCTACACACCAAAACAGGGAGCATGACTCTAAGGAACAGTACAAGAATAATGCCACAGTTAACAACTTTTTGAAACCTCTGGTATGTCTGTCGAGCAAATAGCAAATTATCTATAGGTATTATACGTGTGTAGAAACGAGATATATATTTCTCCTTAGATGTCCAAGATAGAAGCACAGATGATATGTATATTATAGAATGAGTGAGTATCTCCGAATAAGAGTAGCAATATTTTACAAAGCCATATGTAATTGCAGCAACAATAATTACACTATAGAGTTTTGAAAAGTGTCGTAGTATAGGTACGGGTAAATTTATATGATACCCAAAAAGGAAGCGAATAAATTTCGCCACGGTTATATTGCACACTTTTTCTTGACATTCAGCCATTTTTACGTGCGTATCGTGACTCAGAACATTACAAATAAATGTTTCTAGTTCCTTCTGAAGGTTCATTTGAATAATGATTCATTACAATAGAAATAGCTCTTGTGATCTTATCGGATGATGAGCGTATGGCGATAGTACACCACAGCATACATTATAATAAATATGATATTTTTATTTAAAATAAAAACGGTCAAGTGCGTGTCGGCATCCTCATGATCTCAGGGTTCCGTACCAAATGTACCTATTTGCACATTAAACAAATTTGATGTAACACAAAAATACATGAAGTTTTAACAATTTTGTTGTTATTTCAGGTAGCTCAGAATATTTGTCCCTTTGACAAAATATAACCAAGAGAAGCACACATCCACTTAAAATGTTGAGCATTGTATATCGGTGTTTTTAAATCTAGCAATGCAAAACCAGCTTTATTGGAAATGTCTAAGTTGATCGGTAACTGTGTGTAGTCATATTCTGTGCTCTGAACTGTGATCAGAGATCATAAATACTAATAACACATTGATTATATTGTATAGTGTTAATAGTGAATGTAGTAAAAAGTCATTTATAGTTATTCTTCTAAGTATGCATTTAAATTTCATTTGTATTTTTATTTATTTATCAACCTTACAGCTATCTCTACAGTATTTTATACTGTATACATTTTATTCTTTATATTATACACTGATATTCAGCTGAATCTGTAAAACTCAAAGCGGACCCCAATCTAATTGGTATTGTTTTGTATTATTATTGTTTTTGCATATCCGGATATTCAATGTTATATGACTATACACATTACGATCTATGATAATAATATTCTTAACTATTTAACATTAATGTTTAGATAATATGTGATCACAATGATAATTGCAAAGTTGGAATAACGTACCTTTTTATATACTTAAAATCATTTTGATCTAACATTGCTGTAACGGTATGCCCATATTATCCATTTCTCCATTTTTTGTTTCTGCTGCGGGTAAGCTGTATTGTTATACAACTTTGAAAGGTCTGCATATTTTTTATTAAAATAAAATACATGGTAAAGTTTTAGTTATTTTTTGATGACATATAATATAACTTAAGTTAACATAAAGTATCTCAGTAAGTAAACACAAGTACTTAGTGTTATTTTCTTCCTTCTAAACTTCTATACACTAATCAAAACATATCAGTAACATGGACCCTACCCAATCACTGTCAGAATTGAGGAAGATGGCAGAGTTTGAGGCAAGCATCGGATTAAAACACAAGTTTTTGTTGTACATAAATTAATAAAAAAACTCAATAACAGAAAATAAAATACTTACCTACCTAAATAAACCTATTTCTGATGATAACTAATCTAAACTCAATAAATAAGCAAAATCCCTATAAACTAATATATATACGAATGTCTAATCCTACCTAACAGTATTATAAAATAACCTACGGTCACTACGTATAATATCAAATATACTACCTATACTTTAACTTTAATTAAAATCTATATTTACAGTAGGTACGAATTAAAAAATAAACCTTTGGGTTTATCTTTATAAGTCGTACCGCAAATAATAAGTTTGTTTTTTACTGTATATAATATACTGGATACTTTTCCGGGATAAAAAGTACCCAGTGTGGTGACCAGGATATTAAAGAATCATTATACCAAGTTTTATCGTAATCGAACCGGTATATTTTGCGTGATGCCTGAACAAACAGACAGACTTTATTGAGTTTAGATTAGTTATTATCAGAAATAGGTTTATTTAGGTAGATAGGTATTTTATTTTCTGTTATTGAGTATTTTATTGATGTATCTACCACGCAGATGAAATCGCGGGAGATAGTTTGTTTGATTGAAAGCGCTAAGTTTAAAACAACTGGGCGAATTTTGATAAATACCTTTGAGTTTGATAATCTAAGTCTCAATAAAGGTCTTAAGATATTTAACATGCTAAACTCTACGGGCTGTCACGGACGCACGTGTCGCAATTTCTATTATTTCGAAATATCAAGTAGTTTCGAAGTAGGTACATGAGTTGTACCTATTTGTCTGTTTTGATTTGTTTGAATATTATTTTCCTTGAGTTTTTGTCGTATATTTGTTTTGGTTGGTTTGGTAATAGATAGGAAAGTAAGTACATGAGTTGTACCTACTATTGTTATTTTGACATTGTTACTTTTATTATAGAAATTTTACTTCTACAGATTTATTATAAGTATAGATAGATTGTTAGCCAGACTGACTGACTACCGGATTCTCCAACGCAGAGCCTAAACCGTCAGGCTAGAAACTTGAAGTTTTGGATAAAGATTCTTTACCTTCATGGCGTAAGGGCGCACTCTGAAAGGATTTTTTGGTAATTCCATACCAAAGGAGGTAAATTAAGGGTTAAGTGGTTGTATGGAAGTCCATCATTATAAAAATTATGAAAAGAAAATTTCGTAATGTTAATCTTAAATAAAATGTCTTTTATGCCCCTACACTATAAGGGTTCCTAAAAACTATATTTATTGGTGCGGGAGCATCAATTGTATCTACATTTCACATAGGTCATATAATAAATATGATTCTCATTACAACAATTGAAGTGGTTTATTGGCCACTTACAAATTGCGTGCAAAAGGATGCAAGCAAGCGAGTACCAATGAAAGAAGCGGTAAGAAGTAGTATAGTTTGTATTTATAAAAGAACAGTATAAATATTACAATGGTATATCGGAAAAACAGATAGCGTAATGAATTGCATTTAAATCATAACAGGTATTTATACACAAAAACTATTCGCTAATCCCTTACATGCGCCAACATCTAACGATATGACTCAGAAGTGATTCTAAGGAGCGTTTGAACGGCCTACTGGACTGGCCTACTCCCTACACAATTAAAAACAGTCACACGTTCGGTTATACATTAATACGTTATTCAATTTCCGTGGCACAATACATACGGCATCGGTCTTACGACCACCCCAGGCGAAAACTCTCTCCTAACACAAGCGAATAAAGCTTAGCCGGAAGGAGTTAATAAGAATACTAGTAATTTTTATCAGCAAATTACTAGGAATCAAAAATAAAATGAAAAAAAGTAGATTATATATAAATTCGATGAAATTCTGTTCAGTTGGGTTGATATTCCAATAAAAACGTCCAATTTATGAAAGCATGACAGTTTTATCGGTAGATCAGACAAATGGGTATTTTGTATACGTGTCAATACAATTTGTGAAGAAGATTGATGTCCAATAGGGCATAAAAATAAGTAACGATTATTTTTTATAATATACCTACATTTTTGTATCTTTGGGCGATACAAGCTCAATGTTATGTTATGACTAAGATGATTATTAGCTAGATAAGGATATCATTATTATCCAAAAAGGGAAAATAATTAAATTATTCCTCCAATACAAACTGAAATAACATTTTGTGTACCAAAGAGGTCGTAAGTCTTTTACAACTAGAGTGGCGTAAATACCAAAAAAGCGAAGGAAGTCAAACCTAGTAATACAAACACCTATTAATAGCAAAAAGGAACCTATGAAAGTCAAAAATGAATACATAATTTCTGTATTTATATGGTGTTGGTGTAGACACGCTGAGACAATTAATCCGTTCTATCTCCTTCTATGTTTCTCTGGTATGCACGCACCTGCTTAGACACTTGATTTTACAAGCACTACTATTACTTACACTCCACCTGCGTCTACGTCGATAAAAGAGCCTGAAAAGCAGCCGCTGTGTTATTATCAAAATTAGCGTAACGAGTAACAAACATTCACAAACTTTTAGTACGTATTTATTAGAAGCATGTGTGTTTCTTAGTGTAATAAACTAAGTTTATGCTCACAGGCATGTTTTAGTAACAATAGAAAGCATATCAAAACGTGTGTATAATGTAATTGATAATATTGTGTGCTAACATAACATTGCTGTTAGAACTCTAAGGCGCAAAATACACAGAAGCGACGAAAGATTCTGATACGATGTGGATGAGAGACGGATACGGCACCGATGCGGCTTAAATTACATATAAAAGGCAAAGATCTGCTTAGGATTGTTATTATACAGGCTGACTTTGTTGCGAATCATGTCTTCTTCAGAAGAAGAAGATGCGTTTGCTGTGCTCCAATTTATGAATATACAAAATGTGCATAGACAAAGGTCTTATTGGGTGCATCCTGTGTGGAGTTTGTCACAAGAAAATTGATATTTTAAGATAATGGAAAAATTATATGAATATCCAGATCGTTTTCCTGAAGTATTCAAAATGTCATTAGAATGTTTCCATATTATATTGAATACGGTAAAACAAGGTCTTCAGAAGATACATACTAATTGAGGAGAACTTAGTTAGTTACAGGTGAAGCTAATAAAAACGTGTTGCGTGTTAATAAAAGCTTGTAAAATAATATTATTATGTAAAATAAAAGTAGGTTGCACCAGTTTTTAATCCTATTTGTACCCATATTTTATCCTGTACACTTCTATTACAGTATTCAGCATTAGTATAATCGTAAATAGCAGGATATTGCTCAATTATCTCGCAAAACTTAACATTAAATTCCATATCGTCACGCATTTATCGTTTTGGTTGCTCAAACTTGTATTCGTTGATATGCTCTTCGCACGGCGATTGGTCGCACCTGCAAGCGAGGTGGCGCGGATTCTCAAGTGATAAATCCGCGCCGCATCCTTTCTGTGTAATTTACGACGCATCTCTTTCATACATTTTGTACGAATAAGATTTGAAGCGACCAAAAATCCGATCCACATCACATCCGCATCGTATCCTAATCGCTTCTGTGTATATTGCGCCTAACGTGACCACTGTCTGTAATTTGTCAAGTGCATTTGTAGCAAGTTCCGTCCCGGGTCTGCGGTCACAAGACTTGTAGCCAAGTTTAAAGTGCACTTCTGACAAATGTTACGCTTCTTGGAAACAATTGCCCTAGATATACTTGTCAGCCATCGCAACTTTAACACCAAACAAAAGAACTAGGGACAATTCTGCACTAATTAACGTTTTACTCGCTTATCCGTAGAATATTATGTAATCCAAATGATTGGGTTGTTTAATTATTAATTGTATTGTTATATGAAAAGGTGTGATTTTATAGTACGAAGAATAATAATAAGTAGAATTGATTTAGTAAAGTAGGTTAATGTAGAGATAAATTATATTTCTGCTACTCCTACATTTTATTTCTTTATTTATTTATTCATTTCATCTTACAAGCACATTTGGTATTGAACTCTGAATCTACGTAGACGCGTGGCCCCACACAGCATTTGGCGTTCATTTATTTTAATATAATTATACTTACATAACATACAAACTTACTGACGCCAAAGCTACTTGACACATATATCTTTGTACAATGGGATGTACGGTGACCAATTACAAACAAAAAAATATATGTTATTTCTTTTACATTTTACACAAAGCAAAAGTTGATTACAAAATCGCTGACTGGTATGATTGTGGTGTTTTTGTAGTGATAAGTTAAGTAAGTAATCATGGTCCTTGAATATTGAGACACATTTGCCACCAAAGTTGAGTTCGCCTAAGCAAATTTTCAGGTCCAACTAGTGAAATTATATACTTAGACTTTTGATATTGCCTAGAGGAGATTCTAAACTGAATGCCGCGGTTCCCTGATGCGCCGCGAAACACGATTTTTTTCCTTAACCTAAACGTTTTACAACGCTACATATATACAATTATTGTATATATGTAGCGTTGCATTATATGTAGCGAACCTTTGAAAACATCTGATATAGCGCATAAATGTAGCTCTTACAGGTTGATAAGTACTACGTCATTATCGAAAATTAGTATCGCCTATATGAAGGAAGAGTTGAGTAGGTTTTGTGGAATCAGGCCACGCTCGACGATTGCAGTGCACTCGACAGGTTCATAGCTAATTGGGCCAACTGCGACGGAAGACGCAAATGGAGATGGAACGACAGGCTGGAAAATTTTAGATTAACATTCAAATGCTTTTTATTCAACAGTTGAACTAGCTTGTGGCTGCGTGGTACGCCAATAAAAGTAGCCTAGGATAACATATCTATTGGCTTCTTTTTACGCGAAGCTACTCGTGTACAATTTGCATGTGTTTCATTAGAATCCAACCATTTTACATGAAAAACTAGTCACAAACTTTTGCTTTTATAATATTAGTAGGATATCTGTTGCTCACAAAACCTAAACTTTGCCAAGTGTGAACTCTACTAGTATAGTTCAACAGAATTCCAGATTCTAGTATTTATCACCCATATTGTACCTCAAGCTTACATAATAGCTTAAATAATTATGCTTTTGTAACAAGCTATTAACATAGCGCTAGAGAGACATTTACGTGTTTGATATTAATAGTCGTCAATTAACGTTGCTTCTACAATATTAATGAAAGCATCTTCACACGTTCCGATACCGAATGTCTGCCATTCGCGCCCTAATTTCAAAATTAACGGCTTTGTAATTACACACACGTATATCTTGTTGTTTTTCCGCTTCCGGTTGTCAACTAAACAACATCGCGTTCGCGAGCTCTCGACAAAATAATAGATTAACCTGTTTAATAGTGTGCAATCAAAGCGAAAAGTGAATTTGATTTTGAGATTAACATTTAACTTAGTGAAATAGTGTTAAATTGTCAAGAATCAGTGACGATTTTAACCAAATTACGTGTGATGAAACTGTGTTTGACATTTGTAAAAATATCTTTTTTTTATCTTACCCACTTATTATAGCAAAATATTTGACCGAAAAAACGAAAGTGAAGTCTCAAATTATAGTGAGAAGTGATCTGGGTTGCCATAAAAATACCTATCGGTTGTCATATTTATACCGATTTTTTCGGCCGAATTCATACAAATTTGAAAATTGGATCAGTGTTTCAAATGTAATCTTAAACCCGACGACCAAGCTGTTAAAGTGAAATGTAAATGCTGCATATGCGTTAAATGTAGCGATCTGTCGGCGACGGAAGTCCGTGTCTTTGGACTTCAAAATCCCAAACTATCATACCACTGCGATGATTGTGAGGCTGGTCTTAGGCAGGTATCCGAGTTACGTAGGCTTGTTACGGAGCTTCAACAGCAGGTTCTAGATCTGAAATCGACTCAATCGTCTGTTGTTAATCTGGATGCTGTCATCGTCAGTCGGAATGTCGTTGTTTGTGGAATACCACAATCAATGGCAACATCCCCAGGAGATAGAAAATCTGATGACATGAACAACTTTATCCAATCTCTCAGTGTGTACGATCATGCACATCGTACAATATTTATATTTTACATGTATCAGCATTCATTAAACAAGCAATGAGTTCAGATTTTACCGCATTATTGTAAACACGTATTTTGTGTGCAATAAAAACATTTTATCAAGAAAACAGCAAGGTTTATTATTTTATAATAAACATCAAGTATTGTATGAGCTGACAAGGGCCCATACATACGTCCTTCGAGTCTGTGCGTGTTAAGTGTGTGCATGATCGTACACAGTGACTTGCCCATTTCTAAACCGGACATAGTTGCATAGTGCCACCAGTATTCTCAAGAACAAAAGTAAGTTACCTAAAGCCTTTAGGGTTTATTCCGATACGACTGTGTATCAACGAGAGCAACTGAAGAAGCTACGTGAGGAGTTGGCAGCGAGGACCGATAAGGGTGAGTAAGATCTCACTATTAAATACAAAAATGGAATTCCTAAGATAGTAACTATTACAAAAAACTAGCTTCAACCCACGTAACCGAACTCCTTATACTTTACACAAACCTGGCTTCCATAACGACAAAATTTGATTTATTCCTCATTGAAGTTAAAACTTATAATCCTATATTTATTTTAATTACGGAAACACATCTCCATTGTGGCATACAAGACAGTATCATAGCTATACCTGGATATATACTTTACAGATGTGACAGGAACATTAAAAAAAAAATAAAAAAAACTAATTAAAAAAAAAGAATACTAATTTTTTTCAAAGAAAAAGGAACCGCCTTCAAAAACTCAAAAGTAAAAAATAAAATATTCGCTTAACTTTGCTTACCTTTATATTAATTTGTTTAAAACAATAAACCCAAATAATTATGTAATACAAATTAATTATATTTTTTTGAAGTCGGCGCCAAATCACATAATTGCTGATAAGTTTACGAATGCATTCGATAGATGGCGTTGGTTTCGTTACGAGCTTAAATATAAATACCGTGCTCTTGCCTCCACTTTTAACGTAATATGCAGCGCCCTCTAGAGCATTACAAATATTCAGTAGCATATTATTGTCCTACAAAGCTAGTAATAAAGTTTCTTATTGGACGAGTTGGATGTGCTGACCAGACTAGACGATAGTCATTCATTACTCTTACGTGAAAGTTTACTGAACGCAGATTTGATTGGATGAGTTTTACCTCGTTATTTAATCATCTTTAGATCCTGTCAGGATCTAAAGATCGGTCAGGAACTCAGGATCATCCTGAGTTTCCATTAATTTTTGCAATTAGGTAAAGAAGGTTTGATAAATTACCTTATTGTCAGCATATTTTTTAGTTTTAATTAGTATTTGTTTTGTGAGTTTTTCAATCACTAGTTAAATAAGGCTTTGATAAATTACTTCCAGCATTTATAATTTTAATTGGTATTTGATTTTGTGATTTTTTCAACAATTATTTCGGTAAATACGGTTTTAATTGTTATTTGATTTATGATTTTTTCAACTATTATTTCGGTAAATACGGTTTTAATTGGTAACAAAATGGAAAAAATCACAAAATCAAATATGATTTTGTGATTTTTTCAACAATTATTTCGGTAAATACGGTTTTAATTGGTATTTGATTTTGTAATTTGGCGCCGACTTCAAAAAAATATAATTAATTGGTATTACATAATTATTTGGGTTTATTGTTTTAAACAAATTAATATAAAGGTAAGCAAAGTTAAGCGAATATTTTATTTTTTACTTTTGAGTTTTTGAAGGCGGTTCCTTTTTCTTTGAAAAAAATTAGTATTCTTTTTTTTTAATTAGTTTTTTTTATTTTTTTTTATTAGTTTTTTTATTTTATTTTTTTATTTCAAGCTTTTTAGTGTCTTAGTTTTTTAGATTTAACGATGGGGTTAGAAAGAAATACTAAGGCATCATTACGCATGAAACACAATAGAAACAATCAAAATATAGCCCAAAGAATACGACGGCGCCTCCAATACTTAAGATCTTTTATCAAATCCTTATATATTATCAAAAAATTCTTTCTGAGATCTTCATGATCATAAGCTATCACTACGATAATAACAAATATGCTGAAACGTAAGCCCCGTCCAAACCTAAGCAGAGCTTTCGGTAGGTACTTTAAGGGAAGGTAAGTAGGCTGTCTCTGCTTACCCTTCAAAGCATACACAGGCATGATGTTATGTTATGTAGTGGTGAAAACAATACATAGATACACGATTGCACAAAACGTGGTTCATTAGCTATTCGTTTTTGAAGAGTTCCGTTGCCTGTCTCCAAAGATCTTCATCAGATTCTGATAAATTATATACTAAAACCTTCCTTAAAACACAAGGATTAAAATACCGAAAACTGCATTCAAATCGGATCAGTAGTTTCCGAGAAAATCGCGAACATAAAAAGGTGACATACATACATACATACGGATCGAATACAGAACCTCTTTTTTTTTTTTGAAGTCGGTTAAAAAAGGCGGTGAGTCCTTGATATACACTCTTCGTGAAACCAGCAATATTTCTATCAAAACAAAGAGAAAACATTTCATTTCAAGACCTATCAATAGAAGCTGTCTGGCTTGATGTTCAGATCAAAGAGTTAAATTTCACCCTGGCATGTATTTATTGCACATCGTCAAACATTTTTTCTGATTCAGATAAAATTCTGTTTGATGTGGTCGAAAAAGTGTCAGCACAGAATACCGTATTCATATGTGGCGACTTTAATCTACCAAACATTAATTGGGTTCTCGAGCAAGTTAATAGTTACAGCAGATCAAGTGAATATTTAATGAATATGTATACTAATAGTAGCATGAAACAGCTAGTTTCGCAAACTACCAGGAAAAGGAATAATGAAGAGTCCTTATTAGATCTCATACTATGCAATGATGACACATTGATAAGTGATATTGAATACCATCCACCTATAGGCAAAAGTGACCACCTGGTTATAAATGCTTCTATACAAATGATCAACCCAGTAAACAGCAAATCTACCAAGGAATCTCACTACGATTTTTATAATGCATATTATAGTATAATTGATACTTATTTTTCTGAGAACCTAAACTTTAGTAGTAATTCAATCAACACAACAGTGTGGATTGACCTTAAAAACCAAATACATTCAGCAATAGACAAATATGTAGAAAATAAACATAATAATAAGAATAAACATTTTATAAACCATGGATAAACAAAGAAATATTACAGTTAACAAGACAAAAGAAAAAGTTGTGGAATTTGTATAGACTAGATAAAAGTAGTGACTCATACCATTCTTACAGGACAGTCAATAATAAAATATTCAATTTAAGTAGATCTAGAAGAATAAATTTTGAATCAAATATAGTAGACTCGGGCCCAAAATCTTTCTACGGTTACATAAGGAAGCAAATTAATTCAAAAGTCAGTATACCTACTGTGCTGAAAAATTACTCCAATGAACTAATAGTAGATCCGCTCGCGATAGCTGAATTATTTGCACGTCAATTCGAATTGAGCTTCACCAAAGAACCGGGTGGCCCGCTACCCAACATTAATATACCCAGAATTACAAATTCGTTTGACAACATAAACATTACCGCAGATCTAGTCCAAAAGATACTTCTCTCATTCGATGACACCACTGCCACAGGACCCGACGAGATCCCTGATGATAAAGGGCAACCCACAGATGTGGTTTATTTAGATTATGAGAAAGCTTTTGATCGTGTCACACTACGACGTCTTTTACACAAATTAGAGCATTTTGGCATACGTGGGAAGATACTTAACTGGATAAGTAATTTTTTATCCAATATAAAATTCTGCGTACGTGTGGGGAAATCCACATCTGCTGCACATCCAGTATATAGCGGGGTGCCCCTAGGATCAGTGCTTGGACCCTTAATTTTTATATTATATCTGACTGATCTGAAGAGTTCACTAAAACTACCATTCTCTTTATTTGCTGATGACACCAAATTCTTTGGAAACCCACGCTTACAGTCCCAAAACATACAAAACGATTTAAATGCCATATTGGAATGGACTAAGCATTGGCTTTTATCACTTAATGCTTCAAAGTATACTGTTCTGCATATAGGCAAAGCCAATCCTCATAAACAATATTATCTAGGATTGCAACAATTGACAGCAGTTAACACTCAGAAGGATCTGGGTGTCACAATAAGCTATGACCTGAAGTGGGAAACACACATCGTCAATATTTTTAAAAGGGCAAACTCTATGCTGTACCTAACAAGAAAAGCATTTAGATACCTAACACCAAAAACATTTTTGAAACTCTATAAAACATACATTAGACCAATGCATATGTCATATGGGATCCTTACTTTAAGAGAGATGTCATTCATTTCATATTCAAATATCTTTATTTAATAACTAATACATTAAACAAATGCACTTACCAAAGTTACAATTTGAGGCAGGTAGGTACTTTACACTTTATTAGGCTAACAAATCGCCTTTCAAAGCTTACAAATTAAACACATATTAATTATTCACAATGTAAACAGATAAATTACACATCATAATACAATTGCAAATTCATTAGTAATAAAATTTGCTTATTAGTTTAAGAGATTAGGTGATTTTAACTAATCGCACGGTAGATAGCAGAAATAATGTTAGACATAACAATGCATATGTCATATGGGATCCTTACTTTAAGAAAGATGTGGCACTCCTTGAAATGTGCAGAGAAGAGCAACTAAAATGGTAGCAGTATTGAAAAACAAGTCTTATGATGAACGCCTTACAGACCTTGGCCTTACAGACCTTGGCCTTAAATCTCTTGAAAACTGCAGACAGAGTGGAAGTTTGATTGAAACCTATAAAATATTAACAAACTATTATGATGTTAATACAATTAAAGACATTTATGTAAGAAACCAAAACAAACACTTACGAGGCCATTCTTTAAGAATTTGTCAGAGACTATCGGAACTAAATCCTTTGAAACACTTTCTACCAAATAGAGTTGCCATGAAATGGAACAGACTACCAGAAAATGTTGTTATGGTGAATACATTCAAAAATAGACTGGACTAATTTTCTAAATCACAAGACTCACACGCATCAGCTTAATAGCTCATAGTGTGCTTCATATATAATAATAATAATCTCCCCTTTGGGACAGTCGTTACCTCACCATGAGGATAACGCAACATCCGGAGGCATATTAGGTATCTGCTTTTTAATTTCCTTTTGATATAAACAAAAAATATATCTAAAGATCGATTAAGAGCACACAAACCGCAGGGCAGCTTGTGGCGAGCTGAAAGTGAGTGGCGACACTGCGGTCCTGATTCCCCAGAGAGTCGGTCAGGGGCTCGTCTCTGGCTGGCCTTCATTAGCCGCTCGAAGCGGAAACCGAAGAGTGCCCGCAGGACTCTCAGCTCTGTTCTTGCTTTAACCGGCCGGTCAGAGAAGGGTCGCCAGAGCAGAGATGTTCGGGGTTGGAAGTGTCAATTTCAAGGGCATAACTACGAGAAAACCTTAGGTGTTCCACCGAGGGTGAAATCGGCGCCGCACTGCTCGACACCCCAAGCCGTTCACGGTAATGTTGCGCCCTGTCGCCTGTATGGCTTTGCCTTAGGTGACCGTTTAGGGGGCCCATATAGTGAGTTGGCGAGTCACCGTCTGCCCCTTTTTCCGTGTACTAGTGTAGGTACAACATGTGTTTCAGGGCAGGCGTCAGTTTTACCTACCATAAACCAGAATAACCAGTCCATTAGCACCTCAACACAATAGCTCTTATCATTTAGTCTCCATTTTTTGCAATAGGTCTGCTCAATCCCGGGATTGTCCTTGGGTGCATTTATATAATGTGAACAGGGATAGTCACCGGTTTGTGCCTCATTACATTAAGAGTAAAGTGTTTATCGGGCCTCTGTGCTGTTGGTTTCGGCCCCACACATGCCTACCAAAGAGCCGGGACTCTATAGTCCCGAGATATGGTAATATAAACCACAAATAATAATCTTATACAGGGCGTTTATAACATCGTTACAGAGCCGCTATAAAAAATAAGATTGAAACCTTTAAAAAGAAAGAGAACCGACTGATTACGGAATAGTAACATTACTCTAGCCAATTGTCCAATTTTATTTATCTAAAACTAGCGACCCGCCCCGGCTTCGCACGGGTACAATGCTGATACTAAATACACTACAGAAAAACTGTGAACGTTGTATATAAAAACACAGCGGCCCGCTCCGGATTCGCACGGGTATATAATATATAGCCTATGTCACTCACTGAAAAAATGATTAAAATTGATCCAGTAGTTTGATTTATTCATTACTGCCCGTGGCCCGCACGCGTTAAATTTGGAGTAAAACAATTTCCCCTTTCTCTATACCATGAAGATTTCCTGCTATCTTTGGAATATACACAACATTTTTACTTATTTATTTTTTACATTTCTCAGCTCTATATCTATCCCGAAGCTGACTGAGTCGAGACTAACGCCCTACTGACGATTCTCTGTCCCTCTGAACAGGCTCGCTCCCGCCGCCCCGACCGGCCGATACCGCCGCAAACGCTACGTCCCGCAATTTTTAAATCTGTAATATCTTCAAAAATATTCATTTAAATAACATGCTGTAAAGGGCAATTTTGATCTACATGAAATGCACAACGTATCTAATGTGTTTAATTGGATAAGGAATGATACTGTATCGTTTAAAATAGCTTGGTAAATAACCCATCTTTTTTTTGTAATATGTAAAAGATAAAAATGGTTACTCTGGGTTATCCTTAGGAGATAAACATATGCTGTCGCGGATTTTTTTATTTATCTTTTTAATATATACAATTCCGTATTACATAAATTTGATCTATCTCGTAAGGTTAAGCCAGCGTTTGCAATGTAAGCGCAGAAAAATATGTTTGTTACGACATCACATTGCAAATCTTTAAATTTCTCGGCTTTTCTCTACTATAATATGCATGTATTATACATAAAAACCTTCCTCTTGAATCACTCTATCTATTGGAAAAAACCGCATCAAAATCCGTTGCGTAGTTTTAAAGATTTAAGCGCACATAGGGACAGAAAAGGCGACTTTGTTTTATACTATGTAGTGATGATACATAAAAACCTTCCTCTTGAATCACTCTATCTATTGGAAAAAACCGCATCAAAATCCGTTGCGTAGTTTTAAAGATTTAAGCGCACATAGGGACAGAAAAGGCGACTTTGTTTTATACTATGTAGTGATAATGTTGCCCGCAGATTACATTGCCACAAAATGAATTTGTTTTAATCTTGGTTATATCTTTTCTGCTTTAGTTTCTGCTTAAACACACATCTGAACTACCTTACATTAAAAATCTTAGTATAATTCAATAGGATTTTGCAATTATGGCAAAAAAAAAATAAGTTTTTAGATAATCAAGAGCAGAGAGAAAGTTTAATTTTCCCAAGACTGTCCTAATTTTTCCGTGAGGTTACAGCATAGGGTTCCTGAAAATTGTACTATGCCCGGCCGACCGGCTATCGCGATAAAACAAAGAGTAACCCATAAAGGAGTTGCCATTTAGGCTGTTAAGCCCATAGGTTACGATCTCATACCCATTGAAGAAGTTGCAACAAAGTCAGTCCGTGATGACCCTTTATTTTGTTTTTATGGTAAAAATACCAAACCATTAAGGGATGCGGTGTGATTTTGTGGCGCTACCACCCATTAAAAACAACACCGTGTGCTGTCAAGCCGCGTGGGAGTGGCCGCTGGAACCGCGAATACATCATCTACGACCGGCGCGGCTACGCCTGCGTGCGAGTCTACCTTGGGGCGAGGCAGCCGATGACATAGATGGGTAGGCTAGCACACCAAAAAGACGCTCTGTCTCGGTTGGTCATCAGGTGGGTAGAGAACAGAATCATTACCACTCCACCCGCGACCTCACCTCGGTGGTGATGGGGAGGAATTCTCCACTCGCCTGGCTGGTGGGAGACCCCGAGTACCCCACAGGCCCATCGATTTATCTTTTTTAGTTAAGAAGCTTGACCATAATATTATAGTATTCATTCTCTTTTTCCATGTATGATTAGTACATACTAAAAACATTTGTAAGTATATACTTTTCTTTTGTATAAATAAAAGAAATGTATATACATATGTATAAGTATCAGTTATTCTAGTACCCATAATACAAGCTCTGCTTAGTTTGGGACTAGATGACGTTGTGTGAATGTTGTGTGTTATTTATGGCATCTTGCTCAGTAGTACGAAGATCAGGAACGAGAAACACCTGGAGGATAGAATGAGGTAATTTAAACTCTTTACATCTCGTTCATGTTGGTTAAATATTTTGTACGCCAGCTCATCTCAGTATTACATAAAATAATCTTGACGTGCTTATATTTAAAGAAATAAACTACGTACGTACCTTTAACCGTTGAGGAGATGTACATCTCCTTTTTTTATTTTTTTACTTGTAAGTACCGATGGAAAAGGAAGATAAAAAAGAGATCATACGAAGAAACACATTTTTTTATTACAAATAACATTTATACAATTCGTGGAAATATGCTAAGGAACACGAAAATACAACAAAGTGATGCATGTGATATCTCAATACTTAAACTTATTTTATAAATTATTCTATGTTTTTAAACACACGCATAAAAATAAACATTATGAAAAGTTGTTTCTAGGTATATACTTATATAACTGGTGATTAACTATTAAAATATAATTATAATAATATCAAACTATTTTTTTACTAAACGGACCCCAGTATTAGTGAATTAACTAATTGTATTATATATAATAGTTTTGTGAACAAAACAAGCAATAAGTAAAAACGATTTTTCACTTAAACGGCTTTTAAAGATTATTCTCTTAAAAACCAATTAGATTATGTTCAAGTCAAGCGATTTTATAGCGAACTAAACATAAACAGGGCAATGGGACAAACTATATAAAGCTGTGAATAAAAATGTTTTTTTTTAGTTTCTACATTTTCTGGATTTTATATGTAGAACTGGACTTGCACAATAGACATGATTGTAATAATACAGAATGAAATTAAACCAAAGAAATCTCGCACTGAGAAAGGAATAACGCGCCACAAGTTGAACTGAAGAGGCCGTTGTTTTATAATATTTAAAAGCAGACGTAGTTCAGATCGTTCACGTTCATCTACAAAATAAATATGTAAATAATTAATTAATTATAGAGTTTAAAAGTAACATACTTCGCATATTATAGACGCCAATGCCACCGCCAATGCCACTGTTGATGGTGCGCAAGTTGTTAGTACAAGCGGGAGATCAAAATGTCCGCACGTTTTTAATACGTTGATTCGGCAACATTAATAATAAAATATTGTAACAATTTAATAAAAAAAACATTTTAAAACAAGTTTTCGTTTGATAAATAAGTACTTAAAAGACGAAAATAAGCCTTCGGCAGATAATTTAATCCATAACAAAAATAAAAGCGTGTTACTTGACAGCCGGCTATATGAGGACAATGTAACTAACACGCTTTTATTTTGGTTATGTATTGAATATACATTCATCAATTTAACTTTTTTTAATAAAGTTATTTTATTTAAATTTATTTTACATTTTTTAGTATGATATATTCCTAAGCCTTAAGGAGTTTCCTCAAAACACACTTCTGGCTGCAGCATCAAACTGTCCCCATCATATTAGTGTATTATAATGAAAACTGGATAACTATGCAAATTTTCTTATCTATGCTCCTAAGCGTTGAGGAGTTCTCCTATGATAAGACATGCCTGGCTACATCATCCGAATATTTCTGTCATATTATTGCATTGCCACCGGAATTACACAAGTATGCCAATTTTCAGTTCGATCGGTCAACTAGAAGTGTTCGAAAAATGCTTTGCAAGATTAGTAACCCACATATGGGTACACACAGCAAGCTAAATGAAAGCTTTCAATAAAGATTTTAATAAGACATAATTATCACTTACTGTCACATTTTAGACAATTTTCCAGTATCATAATCTTGATGTTATCCAATTTTTCAAGTGTCAAATCCATCAAAATAATACCAATTACGAAAGTAGTAAAATTTATTATTATAGTAACCATGAAGTTGGTCACCAGGTAGTAGAAATCCGTCCTCTGCAAACAAAATTGCCTAAATAAAACATTATGAGCATTAAGGCTCTCGCCCACGACCGATAATGGGTGCACAATTTCTTGTAGCAGAAAAATAAACAATATGGAAATGTATGCACTTACGCACATGTTCTACAAAAATCGGTTAGAAATAGTTTGAAAATGACACTTGGCCTGATTATCAGACCTACAAAGAATCGGTCGTGGATGAAAGCGTGAAAGAAAAAGAACCAACAACCTAAAAAAGTATGCTAGAGAGAATTAATAAGTTACAAATAATTTAATTTTAATAAATGTGGGATGCTTGATGTCAGTTGATCTTAATGACCCCACGCTTTCTTGAACTTATTGAAACGTAAGAGTCAGTACCCATGGTGTTGCGTGAGTCCATATACTACGGTAACTGCTTACAATCACGTGAGCCGTAGGCTTGTTGACCAGTCGAATAAAAAAACGTTGCAATAAATCATAACGTTATGTTTTCAGCATTCACCCAGGAGACTGTGCAGAGGTGTAGGACACCCTCATCTCACCTTTTCGTTTAGGTCCCATGTGATAGGAGGTGAACTATCCACCAGAATCCGTGCTGATATCGTGAATTGCCTGACGGAAAAATCTCAATAACACTTTTGCCCGATTTGGGAATTGAACCCAAACCTCGTGGTGAGAAGTTGCACACGCTAATCAAAAAAGAGAGAGTCATTAATAAATAAAGCTTTAAAAAGATACGAATTAAATTAAGTCTTACATGCATCTTTAAAGCTGTGAAAATGATATAAATTAGTTGAAGTGCCTGCGGTATGGCTGTGAGCAGAAATATGGTTATCTGGAATAAATAATCGTAGTTATATATAGGGTGTAAATGACATCGTGACCAAGCAGCTTACCAATGATTCAGTACATGATTCAGAGACCCTTGGATACGAACATTTTTCATCGGAAATTTCCGTACAACGGAAAATCGGTCTTCAAAGGTCTTCTATACACGTCATAAGGAAATCGCAAATATAATTATGAGAAATATCACTTACTGACCATTTTAAAGTGAAATCGCCTTCAGTAAATGAATCTATTGAAGATTCATATATTTGAATAATATTCAAATATATGAATCTTCAATAGAAAATATATTATATTTTCTCAGTGAAAAATTATTTGTTGGTATTTTGACAAATTCAATAGTCTCCATTGTTTTGTGAATGATAAAGATACGCAAATACAAAAGGGAAAATATTAAATAGTTATTTGATATACAAGAGTGCAAAGTTGCTTTTTAACCGCGTGTTCAATTTTGATGACCGAGCAAGCGAAGGATTCAAAATTAGAAACCTGAGCGTTAGCGAGGGAATCAAAAGAGCACGAGGTGAAAAATCTTTGCACTCGAGTGCAACACGTAACATTTCATTCCACCTCAGCGAGGAAATGACTAAATGGAAAAAAAAAAACGTTTACAATCACAAGATAGGTACACTTTTATTTTAGTTTAGGTATTAATTACTACATTATGACAGGTAAGTATTACAGAATAATCTTTAAATTATAACAAAATAATACTAAGGTATAATTAAGAAAATTTTAAAGTACCGTTGCTACAGTTATTTAAATTGAGTGTAATATTTTTGTTTGGTACTGTAATATTGGTGTTAGTCACTTGTGTACTGTTTTTCGGTAAACTATCTGTCATACTTAATAGTTGTACCGATTATCGGATTTCCTTGGCGTGAATGTTGGAGAGAGAGGGAGATGGTTAGGTGTTTCATAACGGCTTATTTTTGATGTAGAAGGGCCAGTCCAAGGATCCGATTGAGGCTCTTTCAGTGTAATGGCTCTTACGATGCCTTCACATATTTTAGACTTATTTTGGATGGAATCCTCTATGTGTCCCTCTTCAACTTCAACTGCATTGGACTTCCAGCCTCCGTGGCGCTTAAGGGACAGGAGATCAGCTCCGGAATCAGCCAAAAGTGTGGCTGAAGTTCGTCGAAAACAATGACCCGTGTACAACAGGGTTTCTGGAAGTTCAAGAAATGTTGCTATTTCTCGTGGGATACTGCCAATTTTATTACTACCCATAGGCTGTCTAACACACTTTCCATTGCGATACTGTAGAAAAAATCGATTGATTGGAGTGTTAGGCGGGCGTAAGGCTTGATATTTCTCAACAATCGTTACGTATTCCTTGCGAATGACGAATTTGTTTACCTAATACAAAGACAAAAAGAAGACTCTTTTTGGAACGAAGTTCCTTATTGCGCGTTGCGAAAGGGGGCTAGGCGGAAAAAAAAGGAACGAAAAGTTGTAACGACACTTTTCGTAGCAATTCTCGTAGCAGCGTAGTAATTACATGCTACGTTACAGCTACGGTGCTACATCATCAGACAAAACAGAAAAATGCGCATTTTTCTGTGTCCGTCTCTCTTTCTCGCTTATAGAAAAAAGAGATAAATTAAATTTAAAAAAAAAAATAAAATAAAATAAACTATAAAGAAAAAAATTACTAGAATTGAGTTCTTAAAAAAACCGCGTGCGCGTTTTTCTGTATCCGTCGCTCCCTCTCGCTTATAGAAGAAAAAAAAAAAAAAAAAGTAGAAAAAAAATTACTAGAGTTGAGTTTCTGCAAAAATAGAGGCGCCGAGCCGGCGCGCTCAGAAAGGTCTGCGAAGGCGTACACGATCGCTGTTCTAGTCAGATACCAGTGAGTATATAGCTCGATATCGCGCACATTACTTCTCAATTGGATCTGCAGAACTTACTTAAACTCTAAATCGGTGGACCTTATATACAGGACCTTGTAACGAAACCATAGCGCGATCTAATTCGATCCCAACGCCATCTATCGCGCGGCTTCGGAACTAATTGGTGCTACAGAAATATGCTGCGCATAGAGAAAGCAAGCGAAATATTTTCATTTAGTCTCTCTATGAATAATAAAGTAACTAAAAAAAAAATATTGTCATAACTTAAAAAAAAAATACAATTCCCGCCTTTTGTTGAGTGTATACAGGTGTTTTGTACATGATAAATTATTAAAAATAGTTATAATAATGAATCCTGACAGTGTTTCTGCACAAGTTCTGGATATTGCTGATGGATTTAGGTAAGTAGAGATTTTATACACACAATAATAAATGCTTTTGTATTTTAGCAAGTACATATTATAACCTTTCTTTACTATTGTGCTAACCAAGTCATACGCGTTATAATCTCTTCATTATTGTGTGTTTAGCAAGTGTACGTCATAACTATATTAAATTCAAAAGCAAATTATTTTTTAATATTACCACAGAATGTTTACTAATTTTGTTATGTACATTTCATGGAATATACGATTAGAACACATCTAATTATGTCATTGGGATTGGTGATGAGATTATTGATAATGAGATCTGATATTATTATATCACGAGTAAACTTGCGAATACAATTTAAAAGAAAGCAAGATAATCGCAGAAAAATAATGTTAAAGATAAGGTTTGTTATGTGTGATCATAGAACTATTACTCCTAGAAACCGAGTACACGCATGAAATGTAAAGCCACTTTAATTGTGCCGTTTCAGTTCAGTGTAACTCTCTGGTATTTATCAGATTTTCGTTTAGTTTGTCTGTCCGCCAAGCGGCGCATTATAATTTTCAATCAATCTGTTTTTAGCCTTACTTTATACTTAAATTCATACAAGCAGTTTATTTATCTAGGCATTATAAGTCTATGCGTGTGTTTGAATGAACCTCGCTTTTGATATTTTGAAATTCGAATAGCGCGAAAGTTCGAAGATAAGAATTATTTTGTTTTGAAATTGAGTGTGTAAGGCACAGGAAATATTGTTATGTAGCCATTCAGCCTATAGAAGTATTGTGATAATATCTCCACAATGATTTTAAAAATAACATTCGATTATTTTAAGAGAATGATTAAGTGATTCTGAATGATCGTGTGTACGCTTGCTACGCTTGATAATTTAATTGTCTTAATGTTTGTTTTTTTTTTAATTTGGTTTAAATTTTTGTTACCGTATATGTAGTTTATTAATAGACTGTTTTATTTGTTTAGTGGTTAAGGTCGCATACCTTTTACTGCAATCTCGGGTGCGAATCCTGATTTGTTGTTATTTGGAATTACCGAACTTCGTTCCATCCGGGTGTCCCTTGACACCTCAGTAGTTTTTTTTTGTCTTTGTATTAGGTAAATTAATTAATAGTAAGTCATCTGAATGTTTCTCAATGTTTTTGACATTAAGTTGTGTTAGTTCATTAGGTCGACATGCTCCGTTTATTCCAATAATAAGAACAACCTGTAACGTAAAGAGTATTGTAGTAGATAAATGAATAAAATTGATATGAACGCATAATTATGCCTATCAACATCTACTAAGTATACTATTTAATTGAGAGATACTGAATGTGCAACTGACTTACTTTTGCCGCCAAATATACCTACAGAATCGGGTGCTTCGTTAAGAAACTTTTCAATATCAGATACTGTGAAAACCTTCGATTTTTGATGACCAGATGAGGCTCTATTTAAAAATGCCACTAATTTAGGATAAGTATTATCGATACCTATGTATGTCTTTTTTTATCTTTATTGTTGCTTTTAGCATCGAATACGTACTCCATAGAGTGCTTGCTTTCTTGTTCTCGGATAATTCTATAAAATATGCCACCAAAACGTTCTGAGAAAGTTTTGGGCTCCTTTGGCTAGTCGACACGTGTTGAACATATCGTACTGTTTTAAATACTTCTCGCGTGATTGTTGAGGGAGAAAGCTCATTTGCGCATTATTAACAGTTTCAGTCAATTCTGTTGGCGTCAAACAAACTTCCTCGTCGCTAGAATCACTCATTTTAGTTTTTCACTTGTTTTCAAGTTTCTTGTTTTTAATATAAAGTTTAACAATGACGTGAAAAAATGCCGCGTAAAGAACCGCGTACAAAACAAATTGAATAAAGAACACCAAGAAGGTTCCGAGTCTGAGTTTTTAACAAATTAAAAAAAGTTGTATGATATATTCGGCACCATAGAGGTAGCAGTAAATAGGTTTAATGTTTTTTTTAATTCACAAACTTAGTGCACACGATGTTCTAAATTCAATTTACTTTAACCTCTAGAGAATAAAAACGGCTTTTCCACTCAGATATTGAAGATTCAAAATACTCTTTCCGAGATGGTGGGATGAAAATAATATTTTATTGCCCCGAATCTATGTCTACCCACATGAGAGTTGCTGACATAAATTTCGGTTATGAATAGCGTATGCAACCTTCAAAGTTAAGCTACAATACATAACAGAGCCCATGAACAATACACTCTAAGGAACAGTACAAGAATAATGCCACAGTTAACAAGTATTTGAAACCTCTTGTATGTCTGTCGGGCATATGGCAAATTATCTATAGTTATTATACGTGTGTAGAAACGAGATATATATATTTCTCCCTAGATGTGCAAGATAGAAAAACAGATGATATAATATATATTATTGAATAAGAAAAGTTCTCCAAACTTGCATTGCAATATGTTACATGACAACATATAATTACAGCAGCAATTATTACACTATAGAGTTTTGAAAAGTGTCGTAGTATAAGTACAGGTACATTCATATGATACCCAAAAAGGAAGCGAATAATTTAAGCCACGGTTATATTGCACACTTTTTTTTGACATTCAGCCATTTTTACGTGCATATCGTGGCTCAGAACATTATAAATAAATGTTTGTAGTTACCTAAAGATTAATTTGTATAACGATTAATTACAATAGAAATAACTCTTGTGATCTGATCGGATGATGAGAGTATGGCGATAGTATAACCACAGCATACGTTATAATAACTATGAAAATTTTAATTTAAAAAACATAACTGAATTCATAAGAATAACTTGAAATTTTGCCTGAAGGTTCTTTTCATGGCGTTGGGACAGACTATGAAGGGATTTGTGGAAATTCAATTTCGAAGGGGGTAAATTAAGGGTTGAACTGTTGTGTAAAAGTATGAGTTATTAGCAAAGACAATTTAATATAAATTGTCTTTGGTTATAGGGTTTCGTTTTTACCCTTTGGGTACAAAACCCTAGAAATGTTCGGAAAATTTGTCAAATGGGCAAAATTTTGATCGCAAAATTAACCGTAATATTGGCAATATATTGATATACTTAGTCTAGTGAAATTACTCTTCCTTAGTTAGTCGGAAAAAAAAATTTGCGAAAAACTACAGTTGTGCACGACAAAATCATGAACATTATTGCCCATGGTGTCTCAGAACCATTTACTGATGGTATCATCACTGGTAAGCTTTGTTTCGGCATTATGTCATTTACACTCTGTATACATAGTGTCACGAGGGTTTTTCCAAGTAATTTATTAAAAGCATATAATTTATTAGAGAGTTATTAATTCGATATGTATGTATGTAATTAATAACATAACATACATAACATCACATTTGGAAGAGGCTTACAGCACCCACATTTCACCAGTTACGTTTAGGTTCCATATGATAGAGGGTGAGCCTATCGCCAACCGTCGGACACAATTCCAACTCCGTGCAGCTATTGTGAATTTCCTGATGAAAAGTTCATAAACAACACTTTGCCCGACCTGGGAATAGAAACTTCGCGGTGAGAGACGCATACGCTTACCACTGGATCATCGAGGCAGCATGTAATTAATATTGTCAGAATTGCACAGTTTTCGAATATTTTGACCTATATAAGCTTCTAAACATGTGTGCCAAATTGCATAAGTGTATGTAATTAATGCAAGTTTCATCAAAATCTGTTCCGTAGTCCTTGAGATAGAGAAGTGAGTTTACTTGGAAAAAGTACTGTTTCTACAACCAAAATATTCAAAAACTAGCTGTTGCCCGCGAATTTGTTCGCGTGGGATTCGTTGATCCTCGCGGTTTTAGGCGTCCCCCCACATTAGACGGGCGTGTAGGCGCGTATGTGACATATGACGTGTGTGATGCCAGCGCGCCCACACGCCCGACGATCGCACACGCCTATCACGCTTACACGTGGCAAACGTTATTGTCTGTTCCCGTGGCGTTACTTTAAAACTCTAACTTGCTTATAACTAAGACTACGCTGTCCATCCATCTGTCCGTCTGTCACCAGGCTGTAACTCATCAACTGTGATAACTTAAAAAGAAATATATACTTATACTATGTACTATACTACTATTTCAATAACTGTGTCCCTTATAGCAACAAATAAAAAAAACCGGCCAAGTGCAAATCGGACTTGCACACGAAGGGTTCCGTGCCAATATCTATAAAAACTGCAAGGAAATTAATCATGTCTGTTGTATTGGAGTCCCCTTTAAATATTTATTTAAATTAATTTACTTATTTTCTTTTAAAGTAAACATACTTCCTTAACACTCGTGAATACTTTAAGCGTCTACCTGTTGCCGTTATCAATATCGTGCAAAAACAAGCAAAAAAAAAACACGTTATGTAGTTTAGTTGTTATAGCGACAACAGTTATACATCACGTTTCGTTTTTACCCTTTGGGTACGAAACCCTAAAAACTTTCAAGCTTTACATCATCATGCAAAGTTTCAGTTATCTAGCACTAACGGTTTCGACGCAATGCTTCGGATAGACGGATGGGCAGACGAACAGAACCGCTGGTGAAACTAGAAAAATGGTGGCTTATACGTTTTTTCTGAAGCTCGGAGACTGGGTATTCGCTTCATCAACGCAGAGCCTAAACCGTTAAGCTATAGACCGACCGTTTAACGCGCGTATCGCCTGCGACGTAAGAAGTGAGCGGGGGTAGGTAACGGACTACTACGGCTACACACGGAGTCATTGATCCAAAGACTTATCTCGAGATAGACATTGTAGGCAAAGTAAAAATATAATTGTAGTATCTGTACTTTTAAAGAAAAATGAACATTTCAAAATAAAAATAACTTATTAAAGAAAAAATTAAATTTTACAATTATTATTATAATTTCTCTTTATTTATTTCTTAACTTATTTTATATATTTTTAAATATGATTAAAAAAAATACAAAAAACAGTGGTGCTAACCATCGGCAGCGGTGCAGTGACCAAGTTGCCGATGGTTAGGGCTCCAGAGAGAGGAACCTCTTCACGATAATCACGATGCATGCCGTGTCCAAAAGTCCGTGTCCCTCTGTAAAACCGTCTACTTCATTTTTTTTCTTTCGGATTCGTTTATTTTTTGTTGGTGATTTAAACTTTACTTGACTTTGTTCATCTCTCAGTTCATTTCCTTCTTTTACTATTTTACTTATGGTAGTCACCGAGAGTCCTGTAGCTTCAGCAACAAGTTTGTTTACGTTTACGTCTTGAAGATACTCCGTAGAACTATGATCTTGTTTTCTGGCTTTAAGAGAGAATAATACTATGAAATTAAATTCTTTGTCAAATAGACCAATATTATATTAATAAAATTATCCGTAGTATATAAGGTTGCAATCTCTTACACTTAAAGCAGAAAGGAAAAGGAGTAAAAACAATGTGTGCATACATACTGGTACTAGAACAGACATAGAAAAATGAAAAAAAATCTAAACTGTAAAATTAAATGCTAATTATTTATGCTACTAATGAAAACAAGCATAAAAAAAATTACAAATTTGTGACAGAAAAATATTTTTATTATTATTATTACTATTAAATAGATTAACACAGTACAAATAAAACAAAAACTCTAACTTAATATCTTATAAGTACATACAGGTTAACATATAGGTTCTCTTCTGAAAACTACATTAAAACCAGCCAAATGCGAGATAATCGCAGATCAACATACATACAGACTATGAGAACTTCCTTTTTAATATCGGTTAAAATAAAAATAATTTAATAACACATCACAAAATTGCGCATCATATTCATAATGTAACATCAATTTTGTGAAATAAATAAACCAAAGAGGCAACGGCACGGCGGCGTTTAAAAAACATACCTACATTATTATTAAGTATTTAGTAGTTATTACCAAATACGTATTTTATTAACTCACCTTTTGTGTTCAGAGGGTACCTTAAAGAACGTTAATTCTGGGTTTGAAATAGTGTCGTTTGAACAACCATAAACTTCACAATAATATCTATTGACTCGCGAATACATTTTGCAGTGCAGCGCGTAACCGTACCTAATTTTTTAAACAAACAGCGACCGCTCACAGTAATGGCACGGCCCGCACTACCGCTGACCGAGAAACTGGCCGAGCGGCGTAGTGTGCGTGCGTACGTACATGAACCCGGGGCGTGGCAAGCGCTACGCGTACATACAAACGGCGCGATGTACCTTTGTTCGAAGATAACTCACTATTTATACTATGGTTAAACGGTCAGCCTATAGAAACTTGAATTTTTGCATCAAGGTTCCTTGGCTACATGGCGTACGAGCGCATATTAATTGATTTCTTTGAAAGTTCTATCCCGCAGGGGGTAAATTAAGGGTATAATGGTTGTATGAAAGTACATCATTATGGAAAATATAAAAAGAAATTTTGTAAAAATAATCTTAAATAAAACAAAGGAATTTCAATATCGAGGGTTTTTCTGAATTTTATCCCCAAGAGAGTGAATTTAAGGGTTAATTTTAACAAACTTTCCTCGTCTAAGTCTATGGCTTGAGTTTATTTTATTGTTACCGCAGACTGTGAATGAGAGACAAAATGTGTCTTTCATTATTACTTCAGACACAAGAGACGTATAAAAGAGAATCAGGTACTAAAGCGAATTTCCCAACAGAGGAAGAACCCAACCCAAAGCTACGTGTTGTTGAGTCACCTTTACTACAATGACGGGGATATCTTGCCAGTGAGAACAGTTCAGCTATCAGCGGCTAAGTTGAAAATTCTTCAGCCATTCTACGAATGCCTGTATGATTGAAAAGATCTGAAGATTGTGCACATCTATTGGATTTCTATACAAATATATAAATACTGGCTTCCGTCCGCGGGTTTGTACGTGTGGTTTGTAGATAAAAAATAGCCTATGTGTTAATCCACTCAATCCACAAACACCAATCGACCCGGTAGTTTTTGCGAGAAAGAGTAACAAACATCCATATAATTATATGCTCACAAACTTTCGAAATTATAATATTAGTAAGGATTTATTTTAAAACCAGCCAAATGGCAAAATAGAACCGGAAACCTCGTGGTGAGAAGTTACATACGCTTATCACAAACGATATAGTCAGTAATAAATAAAACTTCGAAAATATACTAATTAAATTTAGTCTTACATGTTCCTTTAAAACTGTTATGAAGATATAATTTAAATGAAGTGTCTGCAATATTGATGTAAGCAGAAATATAGTTATTTGGAATAAATAATCGGCATTTTATACTGGTTGTAAAACATCATGACAAAGCCGCTTACCAGTGATTCAGTACATGATTCTGAGACCCTTGGGTGCAAACATTTTTCATCTGAAGGTTCCCCACATCGGAAAATCGTTCTTCAAAGGTCTTCTATACACGTCATAAGTAAACCACAAATATAATTATTAGAAATATAACTTACCGACAATTTTAAAGTGAAATTGCCTTCAGTGAATGAATCCATCAAAGATTCATATATTTGAATATATTTTCTCGGTGAAAAAATATTTGTTGGTGTTTTGTCAAATCCAATAGTCTCCATTGTTTCGTGAATGATAAAGATACGCAAATACAAAAGGGAAAATATTAAAATAATATTGTACTGCCCCACATCTACGGCTAAAAACATGAAAGCTCCTACCACAAATTCCCATAAGAAAAAACGTATGCAAGCTTTAAAGTTATAGCTACAAAAAAGAACAGTGGCCATGACTCTAAGGAACAGTACAAGAATAATGCCACAGTTAATAAGTTTTTGAAACCTCTGGTATGTCTGTCGGGCAGATGGCAAATTATCTAAAGGTATTATACGTTTGTAGAAACGAGATATATATTTCTCCTTAAATGTCCAAGATAGAAAAACAGATGATATATATATTATAGGATAATTCAGTGTCGGCAAATATGTTGCATAGCAATATAACATTACAGCAACAATTATTACACTATAGAGTTTTGAAAAGTTTCGTAGTATTGGTACAGGTACATTCATATAATACCCAAAAAGGAAGCGAATAAATATAGCCACGGTTATATTGCACACTTTTTCTTGACATTCAGCCATTTTTACGTGCGTATCGTGACTCAGAACATTACAAATAAATGTTTCTAGTTCCTTCTGAAGGTTCATTTGAATAACGATTCATTACAATAGAAATAACTCTTGTGATCTTATCGGATGATGAGGGTATGGCGATAGTACACCACAGCATACATTATGATAAATATGACATTTTTTATTTAAAGAAAATAACCGACCCCAAAAATATTAACTGGAAATTTTGCCTGAAGGTTCCTTACATGACGTCGGGGCAGAATAAGAAGGGATTTGTGGAAATTCAAGTCCGAAGGGGGTAAATTGAGGTTTGAACTGTTGTATGAAAATTCGTAATTTTTAGAGTTAGAACACGCACATTAGTAAAGATGATCTTGAATAAAATCAAATGAATTTCTATATCGTGGTTTCTCAAAATGTTATTCTCAAGTTAGGGTTTTAAAGAAACTAGAAAGTTTACATCAAAGTGCAATAGATGGCGCCACGGAAACAGAGAAAAATGTTTGCTACGTGTAAGGCTGCGGGCGTGTGGGCGCGCTGGCTGCACATACATCACATGTCACACACGCAAACACGCGCGACGATCGCACACGCCTAATGTGGGGGATGTCTAAAACCGCGAGGATCTACAAATCCCACGCGAATGAATTCGCGGGCAACAACTAGCTTTTTATATTTCTGTTGTAGAAACAGTACTTTTTACAAGTCATTAATAAATACTCACATCTCTATCTCAAAAACTCCTGTACTGATTTTGATGAAGCATTAATTACATACACTTATGAAATTTACCACACATGTGTAGAAGCTTATATTGATCAACATATTCGAAAACTATGCCATCAGTGTTACACAAAATGGTGTGACACAACGGGAACAAAGGTGCAATTCTGACAACATTAATTACATGCTGCCTCGGTTAACGTATGCGCCTCTCACCGTGAGGTCTCGGGTTCGATTCCCGGGTCGAGCAAAGTGTTATTTGTGAACATTCCGTCCGGAAATTCACAATAGCAGCACGGAGTTGGAATTGTGCGCGGTGGATGGCGATACGTTCACCCCTTATCCCATTAGACTTAAACATAACAGGTTAATACAAATACAAATTACAAATACAAATTCATTTATTGTTAAAGTGTGGGTGTTGTACACCTCAGCCACGACCTTTTGGGTAATATAGGCGTGATGTTATGTATGTTATGTTAATAATTACATACATTCAAATATAATGGATAACTTCCTTTTTTTGACGTCGTCAAATAATGAAAATTGGCTGTGCTTCAACTTACTATGTTACTTTAATACATTAGTTAGAAAAAGCCTTTTGTCATTAATAGATTATCTACTAAATATTGCGTCTACAATACAATACAATACAATCATTTATTGATAACTCAATGTTAAATGTCAGTTCTTTACATTTTCTTATAATATTTAATATTAATAAATTTACATCGAAATTTAATAATGAAATTAGTAAAGTCAAATGATTATTGAAAGAAGTAATATCTAAATTAGTATTTTATGACTATATGGCAAATATAGGAGATCTTTGGCCAACAAAGACTTACAATACATATTTAATTAAAATTAAAGATAGGAATAATATAGAATTAAGTACATTACATAAGATATTTTAACAAATATAGTAATTTGTTAAAATATTATTACTCGCGTTGGGCAGCTGGATCAAGGGTCTGATGCAGAAGGCGGTGCTACTCGACACGGCACGCATTGTGAGGCGGTTCCTCTCTCTGGAGCCCTAACCACCGGTAGCTTGATCACTGCATCCGATGCCGGTGGGGTTCCTATTTTTATATTTTTAAATATTTTTTTGTACTTTATATTTAAAAATGTAGAATTTTATAGTTTAATATTTTTAAATGTACTTTACTTTTATAATTTGTATTCAAACATATAAAAAATAAAAGGGTAAATAAATGAGAAAATAATTAAATAAAAATAAAAATTATGGATTCCAAATCAAAATCATCATCAGAAATCAATCAATCAATCAAAAATTTTATTTTCTAATTATCACGGTGGATGAATTACAGCCTGGTGACAGACGGACAGACGGGACAGCGTAGCATTAGTAATAGCAAAGACAATATAATATAAATTATTTTTTATTCTTCAAAAGTAATTGTTATTTTATGGTATGTACAAGTGAGAAAAAGTTTATATTTCTGTTGTGAATGGCAATTTTAAATCTTGAGCTTGCGAAGTAGTCTTGGATTGAATCAGGAGCGTAGCGAGTGATTCTAATAAAGACTACTTCGCAAGCGAAAGACTTAAAAAGTCACGAACTGGAAATTAAAATTTTCTCACGCGTTACATACAAAACTTTTTACCTCTTCCAGTGAGAAAATATTAAGATTTAAATAAACTCGTACTCGATTGCTTAACCTGGAATAATTCCATGAAATACGACAGTAATACCGATTCAGAATGCGTTTTAGGGCCTTTTGTAAGTCGCCACTAATTACATAATATGTCCTACGCTTTTAAATACTTTTCACGTGATTTTTCTGGTAAAAAGCAAACTTCTGTGTTAGAAGCAAATTATCGCAACTCTTTTGGAGTGCCACAAAGTTCTTCATCACTGGATTCACTATTTTTTAGTTAAAAAGTTACAGTAAACAATTAAACATAAACTGAAAAGAATTTATAGTTGCCCGCGATGACTGTGACTGACACAGACACAGACTTTTTTTTAAGAATGCGTTCGGAAATTCGTTCCGTAACATTTATTTATAGACTAGTATCGTAGTACCTGATTTTAATTAATTTAATTGTCAATCACGAATATAAAAACATTAAAATACTAAATAAGCGTGTATTTATATAATTTAAAATAATTAAAACGTATCGTTTGTAGTTATTTAATAAAATTGATGGCAATGTTTATTACTAACCTACATGGTGGCTGCTTTGTTTTTTTTTCAGCGCCTATTCATTGGAAGGATTTAGTGTTTCGAAATTTGAACCACTTTGCCTCACTAGAGAGTAAAAACGGTTTTTACTCACTGAATTCTGGCACGCAAACGATCTTTTTCGTGCTGGTGTGGTGAAATAGTTATTTATGGTACAAGTGAGAAAAAGTTTATATTTCTGTTGTGAGTGCCAATTTAAAATCTTGAGCTTGCGAAGTAGTCTTGAATTGAATTACGAGCGTAGCGAGTGATTCTAATAAAGACTACATCGCAAGCGAAAGATTTTAAGAGGTCACGAACTGGAAATTAAATTTTTCTTACGCGTTACATACAAAACTTTTCACTTCTTCCAGTGAGAAAATATTAAGATTTAAATAAACTCTTACTCGATTACTTAACCTGGGATAATTCCATGAAATACGACAGTAATACCGATTCAGAATGCGTTTTACCGCTTTTTGTAAGTCGCCACTAATTAAATATGTCGTACGCTTTCAAATACTTTTCACGTGATTTTTCTGGTAAAAAGCAAACTTCTGTGTTAGAAGCAAGTTGTCGCAACTCTTCTGGAGTTCTACAAAGTTCTTCAGCACTGGATTCACAATTTTTTTGTTAAAAAGTTCCAGTAAACAATTAAACATAAACTGAAAAGTCTACGGTAGTATTACATTATCTTTCTTTGTAGTTATTTAATACAATTGATGCAATTAATACAGCTGCTTTGTTTTTTTTTGCAGCGCCTATTCATTGGAAGGATTTTGTGTTTCGAAATTTGAATCACTTTGCCTCACTAGTGAGTAAAAACGGTTTTTACTCACTGAATTCTGACAAGCAAACGATCTTTTTCGTGCTGGTGTGGTTAAAACATAATTAAATATTCTGTGAATATTTAAAGCCTGTTGCCGTTACCAATATCGTGCAAAAACGAGCAAAATAAATCACGTGTTGTATGGGAGCCCCCTATTTTTTTCTTGTGTAGTGTCGGTATTTGTTGTTAGGTATAGCGGCAACAGTTATACATCACGTTCCGTTTGTACCCTTTGGGTACGGAACCCTTAAAACGTCTCCACTTTACATGTGATGTGGGGGGAGGTACACGAAAAAACAATAAATGACAAAATTCATGCAAAATTTCACTTATCTTGCACTAACGGTTTCGACGCTACGTCTCGTATAGACGGACGGGCAGACGAACAGAACGGCTGACGAAACTAAAAGATGGCGGCTGATAGATTTTTTTCTGGAGCTTTTAATTATTATTATAAATAGTTAGCCAGACTGACTGACTACCTGATTCACCAACGCAGAGCCTAAACCGTTAGGCTAGGAACTTGAAGTTTTGCATCAAGATTCCTTACCTACATGGCGTAGGAGCGCACTCTGATAGGATTTTTTGGAAATTCCATCCGAAGGAGGTATATTAAGGGTATAATGGTTGTATGGAAAATTATGAAACGAAATTTCGTAAAGTTAATCTTAAATAAAACAAAGGAATTTCAATATCGAGTGTTTTTCTAAATTTTATTCCCAAGAGGGTAAATTTAGGGGTTAATGTTAACAAACTTTCCTGGTCTAAGTCTATGGCTTGAGTTTATTTTATTATTGCCGCAGACTGTGAATGAGAGACAAAATATCACTTGAATTGTTACGCCGACGATACCGCTGCCGATATTTTTGCACCATCATCTGTGATATCTTTAACAACAACTTACTTACATTACATGTGCACATCTATTGGTTTTCTTTACAAATATATTAACAACTAGATTTCGCCCGCGGCTCTGTCTGCGTGGTATGTCGATAAATAGAAATAAATGTTAATCCAGGCTATAAGCTATTTGTGTACAAAATTACATTAAAATCGACTCTGTAGCTTTTGCGTGAAAGAATCAGACATCCATATATCCGTATTCACAAATTTTCGAATTTATAATATTAGCAAGGATTTATTTTATAATCAGGCAGCGCTAAAAGTACATTACAATATTGAACACTACGTAGACAAACAGTGAAATTACAGAATTATAGTGATATCTAAGATACTCGTTTATTTATTGCTAATCTAATATTTTAAATTGGTAAAAAATGAGTGACGATAAAATTATGCTGACCCCGGCGGAGTTGAAAAAGAATATAAAGGATGCAGAGTTAAGTTTTATTTCCACCCTATCGTTTATTTTTATTAAGTATTATTTTCTGGTGAAAAGTTGTATGTGCGACATGAAATCAAAGTTATTTACATCTCGTGCTTTTGAGTCCCTCACTACGCTCAAAAACAATTTTCTTTGCTTCGCTTAAGATTCTAACAAAATCACGATCACAATTTTACTATAAAGTCTTTCGCTTATTCGGTACTCAAAATTAGCACTCGAAGCAAATACGCTATAAAATGCTCTCTCTTGTTGCACAAAAACATTATGCTACAATTAATAGGAGCGAAGCAGCAGTAAAATAAGTTACAAAAACGAGTGACGTGAGCGAAGCAGTAGGTTACCTATATCGTGGGTAAAACACCACGCTTGTGTTACCTAGAAGGGTGTGGAGAGGTATATAGCATCCGATTTAACCTGTTATGTTTAGGTCCCATGTTAGGTCCAGCATCGAAAAAATCTCAAATCACACTTTTACTCACCCCAGAAATCCAAGCCGAGATCTAGCGATGAGAGCCATATACGCTAACCACCAGACCATCGAGGCAGATTCTGTTCATAAGAACAATTAATTATAAATAATAAATAAAACGTTTTTAAAAGCTTTCATAATGGTAAAACTAACTAAAAAGTTATAAATAATTCTCTCTCCAGTTAATTCAATCCATAAACAAATTACATAGCGTAATCTTATTTTTTGCCGCTGTTAAATGCTACGCGCTTTAATATTTTTTTTGGATTGAATTTATTGGTTTAAAAGGGTTATTCTTGCCAGTGCCAGACTCAGTGTGGTAGGATAACATTGCCCTGCCAGCACTAGGTCCACCCTGCCATCAGCGACATACTCACTTACCACCCGTCTTCCTAGATTTGTCCCTAATTGACACCAGCAAATTTTAAAATCTGGTAACCCTAGTGATAATTAACTAGCGTTTTGCAATTACGAGTAGGACTATGGGATGTTATGTTCACAATGTAAATACTAACTACATAGCCGCTAATGTGCTTGTGAGAACCTAAGCGGGTCAGTTTATTAAGATCTTTTGTTTTGTGATCAAGAATGCGGGACGATATTTCATAAAAGCTTTTATTTATTTTTAACTTGCTCGGTGGGTATGTATGTGGGTTCGCAAATCTTGCGAAGCATTTTTCGACCACTTTCAGTTATTCGATCGACCTTAAGAATGGAATACTAACTTGTGTAATTCTGGTGAGAATGCGATAATAGGTATGGCAGTAATATTTTGGCGGTCCACGCAGGATCGTCGCCGCAGGACATGATGATTATGATAATGACTTCGTCTGAGCATTATTACCTCACGCCTATGTTATCCAGATAAGACGTGTGGCAGCATCAAATTTTACCAGTTATGTTTTAAAATAGAACAGGGGAAATTTAATGTCCGGGTCGAGCACAGATAAAACCCTAAATTATAACACTTTTGCCCAACCCGAGAATCGAAACAATCGAGACCTCGCGGTGGGAGGCCGCATACGCTAACCACTAGAATCAAGGGGTTAGCGTAAGCCTCACTCATATCACTGCCTTATTGATCAGTGACTAGATCAACAAGGCAGTGGTGAGCACAAAAAGTAATTTTTATTTTCTTTGTGGTCTGATAATAATAACGCCCTCTCGCGGTGTTTCATAACAACTTCTGCTTTGCAAAGTTTTAGAACGCGTTTGCTGTGTGTAGCGCTCGTCTCGAAGGCAATACAGAATACTGCGATTCCATTGGTCGTTTCTGCAGCTACATATTTCTGACCAATAAAAAGATTTTATTTAGCACTTAGGTGCCACGTAAAGGAGAACAAAGTGTAACAGAAAACAAATTCCTAGTATCTGTCAAACAGATGACTGTTCAATCGGTGTATCCGCCTTGAAAATAATAATTTTTGATACAATAAGTAAGTGGAAGTGTTCTTAAATTGTATTAAAAGTTCATATAGATGTGTTATTGTGATCTCAGTTACCAGAAACCCTCTACCTGGTCATTATTCCTCATAAACAGGCTCTCGTACACGCTCACCAAATTGACGTCATTCTAATGATTTCCATCAAAACCATGAGATTTAACGACAATTTACAAATTATTTTAAAACCAATCAATCGTTTAGAAATAGGAGTAATGTTTTTTATCTGGTATTGATTGGTGCTGAGTATCAATGATAGGTCCAATACAGTGTTATCCCTTTTCTTGGCAAACATCTTTGCAGTGAAAATAAATATTGATAATGTGTTTTACACAATAGATAGGGCTTGTAAGAACAACGCTATTTTAGTTTCCATAAAAGATGTTGTTGTGCGTGTATGATGGTCTAATATGAAACAATTAGTTTTCAACTATGCTTTAATTAGGGGCTATTAGGAATATGTGTCAGCGCCTTGCGCCGTATGACGCCCTAAATCGTATAAGCCACTGTTAATAATAATAAAGAAATTCTATGAACATATTGTAGATAACAATGATAAGATAGTGACTGCTAGTACTTTGTTATCCATTTTTGTAAACATCTACACACTACATACAAACTCTATCACATCATAATACACAATCTACCATTTGGAATTTAATAATCTCTGAAATTGTTTTAGGCTAGGGGTACCAAAATGACAACCCAAGTACAAGCCCTGTATGACTTCATAGGTGAGAGCAACACCATGGAAATGTCCATATTTAGTGGAGAAATATTAACTTTAATCAACACTGAAATTGGAGAAGGTTGGTGGGAAGGTAAAAATTTAAAAGGAGAGACTGGATTATTTCCTGCTGCATATGTAAGAAAACTAACTCCGGAAGAATCAATTCAGACCAAATCAGCACCTGCTGCTCCAGCCGCACCTAGATATGACCAGGCAGCTGATGACTGGGGTGACCAGCAATTCAGTGCCGGAGATAGCAACTTTCAGAGAGGTGCCTCAAATGAAGATGGCTGGGATGATGATTGGGATGATGACACTTACTCAGAAATAGGACCAGCTCAGCAGCAGAACAAATCACAACACAGTCAACAACTTGCCCCCTTGCCCGGCATGCCTATCAGTGATTACAATGCACATGCTGAAGAAACTGCATCTAATTATGGATCGTCAGTTGGCACAGTTCGAAAAAATAAGTTTGCCCCATCATCTAAAATCAGTGGAGAAAGCTATTTACTTGCCACCCTAAATGTAGAAGTATCAGAAGGAGAAAAAGTTTATATAGTTCAGGAGGAAGATAGATATGAGTGGTGGGCAATAACACATCCATACACTGTGACAGTAGCCTCTCCAAAAAAAGAATCCAAGTTTAAGGGCATAAAAAGCTTCATAGCATACCAATTGACACCATCTTTTAATAACATACAGGTGTCTAGGAGATATAAACATTTTGATTGGCTGCATGAAAGACTTCAAGAGAAATTCACTCTCATTCCTATTCCACCTCTGCCTGATAAACAGATCTCTGGTAGATATGATGAACAATTAATAGAGCGCCGCAGAGTCCAACTTCAGGAATTTGTAGACTGGATGTGTAGGCATCCAGTGCTATCTAAATGTGAAGTATGGCAACACTTTCTGACCTGCACTGATGAAAAACGATGGAAAGCTGGTAAGCGGCAAGCAGAAAAGGATGCCTTGCTAGGTCTTAATTATTGTATATCAATAGTAGTACCTGAGAAAGCTTTACTGCAATCACAAGTAGATCATATAACAGAACAATGCCATTTGTTTGTTAACAGCGTTGACACATCTGTGAAGTCTGTTGTCGGAATGTGTGTTATTCAAACAAAGAGATTCCAGGGTCCGTACAAGGCAGACTGCCAGAAAGTTGGTGAAGCATTCTGTAGTTTAGCTGCCTCGCTAAGTTTGGATGAGGGTTCATTAGCTTCCACCTCAAAACTGACAACTGCTATTAAAATGACTGGTAGTGCCTACATAGATATTGGTAGAATGTACGATGATCAACCAAAATATGATTGGGACCCACTGGGTGATAAATTTCACTTGTACAAGGGAGTTGTTGGGGGCTTCCCTGATGCATTGAACACTCACAAAAGTGCTGTACAAAAAAAGAGGGAATGTGAGAGACTAACAGCAGAAAATAAAATGGAAGTAGCACAGCTGAATGAAGTATTGCGAAGAACTGATGTCATATCTTATGCACTCCTCGCTGAAATCAACCACTTCAAGGCAGAAAGGACCAAAGATCTGAATGCTACCATGCAGAAGTTCTTGAGACAACAAGTGCACTTTTACAAAAAAATTGTTGAAAAACTAGAAACAACATTGAAATACTATGATGAATAATAATTCAGATTGAGCAAAAAAAACGATTAAGTATAATTAAATAAAATAGTATTCAATTGATCCATCACAGAACAATTTATTTAGTTCATTATATACTTTTTATTTTGTTTTTTTTTTTTTGTGCTAAAGTGGCATTTTATTTTTAATAATGAGTTCAGCTATGAAAACAGCTTCATATTAAAATATTTATGAGAATGTACAGTAACTTCCAATGTATATGAAATAAATGCATCTAATTTATTGAATTTGATAATAGTTATTTATGCAACTGTTCTATAATGAGGGGTATCAAAACACGAGTGTGGGTTTATCACACGAGGCGAAGCCGAGTGTGATAATAGTATCACATGAGTGTTTTAATACCTAATTATAACAGTTGCATACAAGACTTTATCTACACCCATGATATGAATCCTCTATAAATGTTCTGAAACCATAGGGTATTAGGGTACAGTGTTCTAAGAACTCTATGTAAATTCATGGAAAGTTTAATTAGTGAGTATCTAATACAAAAAAAACTATGTATAGGTAATAATATAATTATTTATTGTAATAATTATTTACATTTTGGATCGTACAATTATTAAAAAGTATTTTTTCAATACTATTATTGAACAAAAATGGCGGGATACGACGTCAATTCAAAAATTCGAATAAGTTTTTATTTAAATTACGGCGCTGTGGTAGTGAAACGCGCGTGCATGACATGTTCTTTTTTTTGAAATTCATAAAGATGCCATGAGAATGTGGCTGTTCGATGAGTAAAAAAGGAGTTGCATAATGAATTTCAGTACAACATTATAACACCCGTTTGGGTGTTATAATGGTTATTATGACACTGGCTGTTTTAATGTTGGCAATTAGCTAACTGTTTCAAGAACGTTTATAGAGGATTTATAGCATGGGTGTAGATAAAGCTATATCTTGAATGATTCATTAAATTTTATTATCTTATGACTTGGGTAGGTAATCTAATAGAATAATTTGATCATAATTATCAGTTTTTATTTAGTTGTCTTATCAATATGAAGTTGTATTTAATATATAATAATTCAATAATAATAATATGTACTTGTGTAATCCAAAGGATTAAAAGGCAGTATTGGAATAAGGTTGCTTAGATTGAATTTACATTGTGATGAAATGAAGGACTGAATGTAAATTATAATAAATTATAGGTACATTCTGCTTAAATAAAACAGATTCTGTATATATTTTTTTCACTCTTACAAGGTCTTCAAGATACAATGTTTTATTATGTACACATAGTTTTATTTTATTAAATTTACTAACTATGGATCAATTTTTTGAGACATTTTTGTTCTATAATTTAGCATAAGTCTTGTACTATATTCCACTTTTATAAGCTATTTTAGACATTTAATAATTAAATAAACAATGTAATATGTTGATTTGCTTTTTAATTTTCCTCTTTCTCTAATAGATTGAAATATAAATATTGTAAGTATATTTTGATAAATTGTGTTTTTTGTCTAAGTATGCATTTAATATAACTGCATTACTTTTTGCTTTTCAGGACAGAAACATGAGCAAGTGAAGCTGTTAAGTATCTAGTGAGTGGCGATTGGTGCAACATGGCAGAAGAGAAAAAGAAAGATGGCAATGCACTGCTGGCCAAGAAGAAAAAAGTGAAGCCACGCAAGTCGCGGGATGCGGATTGTTGCAGTGTCAACTTCCTGAAGTGTGTGCTGCATATATTCAATGTGGTGTTCTTGGTGAGTCTTTGGACTGCTATATACCATGAGGAAATATCTGTAGCGGAGGCGAAGCTACTAATTTAAAGCTTTCTATTTAATTCAATAAGATTAGTGGTCTCAAATAGCCTCAATACAGTACAATATTCCAAAAAAAAAAAACATTTGAAACGTGGGTGTTGTACATCCTTCTGGGCAATATTGGCGTTATGTTTATAATGTTGAAATAAGTTTCTGCAATATGAAAACTGCGTTAAACTATTCCAAAAAGCAGTCTGTACTGGTAGCTACTATTACCTAACAGTGTAGAATAGTACATTGTACACCAAGGGATGAAAGTAGTTGATTTCATTGAGGGTGTAGTTTGAGGCCCGAAGCGTAGCTGAGGGCCTTAATACACCCGAAAGAAATCAAACTTTCGCCCGAGTTATACATAGTGCTTTATACTACACCTACAAGGAAAATAAAAAGATTGTGCATTTTTCTCACTTCTCCATTGCAGAAAATCTGCATACGCTTTATTATATCTGATCCTTGACTTTTGTGGTAAGAGGTCCTCAATCACTGCTTGAGCAGTTACTTTCAATTCCTCCGGAGTCAATAAATCGTCAGTATCACTATCACTCGACATATTAAGTTCTTGCAACAAATTGTTTATTCAAAAGTTTTAAAATGATGAGGAATTTGGAGCGAAATGCAAAAATTTTCACAATTTCTTCTTTCATACGCGCATAGAGACACGGGTAACAATCGCATGCAGCGAGCTACACTCTATGAAGTTGATTTGTGAAAAAACGTTTGTAATTATTTTGTAACAGGTAATAATAGTGATTTTAGTGGTTTATTTATGGAGTTATTATATAATTAAGTTACATTAATTTATTTATTTTTATAAAAGTAGTTTATTCTTTTAATATTCTTTTTTATTTATGGTTTACCAAAAAGTACAGAAAACAAAATGAAAAAAAAAAAGAAATTTAAAAAAAAAAAAAGTTCATTACTCCCATGGGAGTAAAGAATTTAGGAGTAATATTTCAGACCTATAACATACATTACATGTTGCTTTTCAGAACTCGTCTGAAAAGACTAACTTTCTTTGATAGATATTCTCCGTATTAGATACTGCAAAGAGGTACTTTCTACGTAGGTGTAGTATAAACATACATAATTGGATTATCGAACGTGGGTCCACCATCAACAAACCGGCTCATAATCTACTGAAGGTCAACTGAAGTATATTCTATTTAACGGAATGAGCCTATCTAACTACTTAATAATTAAGCCAATAATCACCCTATTACAATACAATTAGTTAAAGAAAAATATGCGTTAATTGCATGGCATAAATGCAAATGAACCTTAAAAGCTGATTTTTGGATATGTTGTAGAGGAAGCTTTAAAGAGCATACCCTGATATTTTAAATCTCGATTCTTATGAGTTTTCGCCCATCTTGGAAAAGTAGATACAATGAGGATCTACACGCAAAGCTTATTGTAAATGTCGCTAGCGGCGGGATGGCCGCTGTCAAATCATATACGCTTTGTTTACACTTTGTTATGTGCGTGCTATTTTTTATGTTTAAACCATTTGATACCGGTCCGCTATCGTTATTGACAACATGTACGGTATCTGGAAGCTTAAAGAATTGAAAGATGAGCTAAAACAACGAGGAAGAAGGATAACTGGAAGAAAATCAGATCTCATTGAGTGGTAGGCTTAAAATATTTTTTATCAGTAGTATGCTCCAGATTTTGTTATGTTTTTAGTTGTAACCTGTTAATTGTTGCTTGACTCTTGGTAGGAAAATTTACGAGAAATGGGAGAACATTACTTTAATGGTAAATCGTATTGTTACTTTTAGGTTAGAAGCTTTATGATCCAAATCTAAAATTAACCTTCACAGTGATCTGATTTATGCCCAAAATCAACAAATAGTTCCCTATAGGTCTGACAATTATTTGAGCCTGTGTGCTAAATTTCACCTCCTTCCTCTATCATGCCGGCGTGATATAGCGGATGTAATATTTCTAGAAAAGTTGCTTTCGTCGTCGTTGAACAGCCCGGAACTACTCTCCAAAGTCAGTATTAGTATACCTACGAAATATACGCGGCACTATTCACCCCTCCACCTTCCACTAGTGCCATCTAACTATCGGCAGAATAGCTTCGTCCGGAGAGCTAGTAAGACCCTTAATGATGCAAGCAAATTACATGATGTTGATGTATTTAATGCAAACCTGGAGTCGATGAGACGGGTGCTAAGCCGGGATTTCTTTTTTCAATATCAAAAGTGTGCTTAGTATTATTGAAGCAATTGATTTGTATAAGGCTCTGTTATAATTTGTTGCAGTACATTCGTAATTCTTAATTTTATAATATATTGTAACTTATTCGTGAGGACCTGTAATTGGCTGAATGTTGCATAATATTTTTGTTAATATTAATTGTTACTGCTGTTGGTCTTCCAATAAATAAATAAATAAATAAATAACTCACCAGTTTAAGCTGACTCTCCAACATAATCAGATTCTTGGAAATTATGCCGGCATAACCTGCTATGCTGTGTCGCTACGAAATTTTGGCGACGTATAGCCTTTCCCACTCCTTTTTTGAGTTTTATCTTTGGGAAATAAATGCACGCCAAGGTTATTACATCCAGGAACAGCACACAGAGGCATTTTAAGAGAAAATTTAAATTTACCAAATTATAGGTTACAAAATGTATTGAATTGACAGCTATCAATGGCCATCCCGACTATGCGCCACCTACCGTGATAAAAAGGCAGTGAAGAACCTCATTATCTCGGCTTGCCGTAATTTTACAAAAAAGATTTGCATGGACGTTGATGACATTTTTAGCGGTCTATTATTAAAAACAACAAATTTTCACCTACCGACGTTCAAGGTGGCGATATCAAAAGATTTTTTTTTTTTTTTCTCGTTCTTCTGTGTGTGATACACATTACAATAGCATACAAATATAATGTATTCATTGCCTTAAAAATTGTATAAGTGATGTTTAAAATTTATAAGGATATTAACGTTTCGCTGCTCTTTTACTGGCTTCCATGGCATTTAATTAACGTTTTGAACCAAGTTTACTGAATAAAAAGTGCGAATTTGTTTGTTATCTCATACACTTATGTATACACCAAACACCTCCTACAACTATACTTTTGTCTATACACATCTTTATTCTAAAATGACGAGGATCTGCGATAAATAAAAATCTTTGTTTTTTTACCACTTTTATAATAAAGTGGCAAAAGCTCATAGGAAATTGAGGTCGAATAGTTTAGGGCATGTTCTTTTAAATTAGCTTTCTAGGATCATTTGCATTTACGAATCGTTTAATTTTCTTGTACTAAATATAAAGTATATGAAGGAATAAAACAATTTTGTATCCCTGGAAAGATATGAAATAGAAAGAAAAAAAACAATGATATTTTTTTTATGTTGGGCCAAAACAGTAAGATACATGAAACAAAAAATACAAACATTAATTTTTAAAACAATATGCCCCGCAGTTGTCCCAAATGGGTACCGGTTCAGCATAATTGCTACTGTATATACAATCCCTGTAAGGCTGCGTTTTCACCAAAACTGTACGGTATATATCTAACGGTATCCTTGCTCAGCGCGACTCTTATAGAAATAATTTTGGCAACCCTAGCTATGTATTAACCGTAGCAATACTCGTGTACAGTTCGCGGGCGTGGGCGTGCTGTGCGTAGGCGCGTGGACGGTGTCGTCGCGGCACCGCTTCGTGCCGCTGCTGCCGTCGCCCACGTACCCCGCCATCGCCTACCTGCTGGTCATCGCCGGCGCCGCCGCCGTGCCGCTGTGCGCGCTCGGCTGCTGCGGCCTCAGGACCGAGAACAGGACCAGCTTGCTTTGTGTGAGTAGATGAATATCCGTGGCAGCAAAGGATGGACTGAAGCGGCCATTCCCAAAGAACCGCTGGACTAAAGAATTGCCTGAGGTGTTATTGAGATTGAAAACTGATTTAAAAATCCTCTCCTTAAGCCACTTGAAGGTTCCTCTGACGCTGTCAAATGGCCACAATGAGTTTTATTCGAAACTAATTAAATTAGTGAAGGAACATTGTTAAAACAGTATATTCATTTAATTGTGCTTTCCTCACAGGAGTTTCTTATTTGCAATAGCTGAAAATCATTAAATAGAATCCTTTATCCTTACCATAAAATACGAAATTTGTCCGTTATTTATTTGTTATTACCTTTTATTTCTAGTACACGTACTTCCTGCTGATAACGTTTATCTTGGAGGTGGGCGCCGGTGGCTTGGCGTACTACTACGAGGTGGCCGTGGAGAGCGAACTGTCGGCGGAACTCAACAACACGTTCCTGTCGAACTACGCGCTCGATGCAACCATCACTGACGCTGTGGACCGCATGCAGACAGAGGTATGTACTTTAAAATAGCCAATTAGTTTTAGCCCCAGTCTTCTTCGTCGTGTCGATGGCTGAGTCAAATTTTATTTTAACTTGCCATCGTGGTGAAAGGATTAGCCAATTCGCTTTGAAGAACTCGCGAATTGCCCAGGGTGCGCCGGACGTAGGGAATCGTTGTGTACGTCACTCGGGGAGGCTCCTTTCATGAACCCCTAAACCCCTTTAGCCCCAGTGCCCTTGTAAGATAAACCTTATTGGCAGGAATAACACACGTCAGTGAAAGTGACAAATTGGTTTTTGGAACGAAGTTCCTTATCGCGCGTTGCGAAAGGGGGCTAGATGAAAAAAAATGGGATGAAAAGTTGTAACGACAGATTTCGTAGCAATTCTCGTAGCGGCGTAGTAATTACATGCTACGTTACAGCTACGGTGCTACATCATCAGACACACAGAGAAGAATGAAAAAGATTTTTAATATGTCCCTTGACACCTCAGTAGATTTTTTTTCTTGTGTAACTTTTATATTCTGTCAGGTTTTATTTATAGACAGCAATAGCCGAGTGGGAGACCTTAAGACTGCGAAGTCAAAGGTCTCGGGTTCGAACCCACGGCATACACCTCGGTCAATAAATCGTTAAGATTCGTCTTTTCGAAGGTATGTGTATATTTATCATATAAATTTATCGCTCGCTTATGGTGAAGGATAACATCGTGAGGAAACCTGCATGCCTGAGAGTGCCTAAAGAGTACTCGAGGTTGTGTGAAGACCGAACCCTTCTCATCATGAGAAGAGGCCCCAGCAGTAGGACATGTATTATATACAGGGCTGCTATTATTATTCTATATATTTATGGGGCAGTAAGATCTATCCGAAAGCTCTGAAACTAGGCCCTAATCTGGTAACTCTTTTCAAATTATGGACATTTCCGTGTCTAAATAGTCTCATATCGATCGATTGCATTTCACGCAGACCAATTCACTTGTCCGTGCGTGTACTTGTTTATGTGAAGTAAACATGTAAGTGATATACGACACAGTTGTATAATTATATTGTGTTGTATGCAGTTCAAGTGTTGCGGCGCGGTGCGCTTCTCGGACTGGCGCTACAGCCCGTGGCACGAGCACGACCCGCGCCTGCTGGTGCCCGATTCCTGCTGCAAGAGCGTGGCCGACCGCTGCGGCGCCCGGGACCATCCTTCCAATATTTATTATAACGTGGGTGTAAACATTGTACTATACAGAGTATTCATTTGATGGATTTTTTTTGCTGGTTCGATTTTCCAGTGATGAAAGCATGATAATATTTAAAAGTATCTTTAAATGCAGTTGTGTTCTTTTCAAATAATTAAGTAAGAATAACTTTAAGAAAAAAATGCTGTTTCCAATATTAAAAGTCCTACCATGTAGAATGTCAGTCGGCGGAGAGAAGCGGTGCCTTGAATAACCAACCATATTACGTTATCTCCACAACTCCTGTCATTACCTGTCAGCTTCGTCGCATCTCGCCGTTCGGCTCCGCTTTTGTGGAAGCTGGGCCTTACGGCCGGATGGCGGAGTCAGTAATGCACCTGCCTGCAACGCCGGGTTCGATGCCCGCTCAAGACAAATTTTATGAGCATGAAAATGAAGGTTTGTATTGGTTTAGGTATTTCTATGTATAATAAGTAGATACATATGTATTTACAAAATAAAAGTACATTAGTATTAGTATAAGTTATTCTAGTACCCATAGTACAAGCTCAGTTTAGTTTGAGACTAGAAGGCGATGTGTGTATGTTGTGTGGATTGGGGTTCTGCAATAATATCCCATAAATAATTTGTCCTATATAATTATGTAAAATGATTTTCAATTAAACCATCATAAAACATGGAATTTTATTGACAGGGCTGCCTACATCACTTCACGAATCACATAAGAGAGCACCTGATAATTCTGGCGGCGGTGGGCGTGGGCATGGCCGTCATCCCAATCTTCGGGTTCCTGTTCTCGTGCGTGCTGTACGTCAAAGTCAAACTCGTCATCGACTGACAGCGCGCCGCGCCGCTCAACGCCAAGAACCGCAAAGTGTTCGACAAGTCGCGCGGCGCGCCCCCCGCCAGCGCCGCCCCCGCCGCGCGCCCCCTGCGCCGCGCCCCCGCGCCCCGCCCCGCCGCGCCCTGCCCGCTGCACCCCTCGCTCGCCCGGAGGCCCCCCATCGCCACGATAAGCGACAACGTCAGCATATAAACCCCGCGGACGGACCTGAGAGCGAATCTCTCCATAGCTAGCTAATGTGTTCATCGGTTGTTTATCGATATTATACAAAGTTAAATAAATTGTGTACTAGTGATGTAGAAACTATGACCGAATTTAAATCAGTGTATCGAGCGAGTGCTCGATTAGTTACTACTATGTAAGATGGTGCTATACTATGTTGGTAACAAGTTGCGGTCTATTGCGTAAAACAATTTTGGGCAGAAGAGAATTATTTATAACGAATTTTCGTAATTTATTTTATTCAAGTTCTATGTTTAACATTGTCAACTAATGCACTTGCTTTTAATGATGTACTTAACAAAATTATGACACTTTTGTACCTTCCTTTGTACCTTGTTCTTTGTACTTAAATACGTGTCATTATTTGCACTGTTTTGTCTTTCAACCTGTCACGAACACGGGAATCACTCTGTCTTGTTCGTTATTGATAGTTTTAAGATCCATCCGACACGTGGAACTACGCGATTGCAATCGATCTGATTGGAATAGTTTGATAATCTAGCTACACAAGTACGTGTTCTGAAACCGGTACTCGCCGTGTCTGCCGGTGGCCCCGTAGACTTGTAGTAATGCATAATATCAAAGCACACTGCTCTTCGATTGCGTTGGTGTGCACGCCTCGATGCCAGCGTCTTTACTATAGCTGACCACCACTGCAATGATTTGATCGAGCCTATACTTTATACAACTTTGTGGCATTATTTACTTATTTCTGTACAGGTACCAATCACTGAGATATTTAAAGGAGTTTCATTTTTTTGTTTATAATCAACTACTGTTTGAAAAAATCGATAGTTGAAATTAGAGATGTGCCAACTAGTCGCCCAATTTTGGGCTTCTACTATAAATGCCAACAATCTTGTATAAGAAGTGCTACATAACATTTGCCGCTTTGAAATATACTGCATGTCGTGGTGCAACAAACAATACAAAATATAAATTTGATTAAAATTAAATTAATTTATGTCAAGCTGGGTAACTTTGAACGTTTTATACAGTTTATTTTACCCCATTATATTATTTCATAGTGTTATTTTGAATTGGTTTATTTATCTAACACAGAAAATTTTAACAAAATAGATCAACAACAAACAACTTTGAATAATATTTTCTGTGGGATGTAAAAACCTATAATATTCGAGTATTTTAAAGTTTAGATGAAAGTGTTTGATTTTAATTTTAATTGTGTCACTTTTACATAAGTTTAAGTCATAATTTATCTGTGGGATATCAATTACTCGCCGATTTTGTAACAGGTTCTTTATAACGATTCTAAATAAGAGCAAAAACACTGCTAACAACATTAACACAATAAGTCGGTGATTAGCAAAATTGTGATTTTACCACTTTTTTTTTTACTTTTCGTTTGCTACATACATATTATCAATTCATTTAACACAGTTACTATAATAATATATAAATAAGTTTTTGATTAATAAATCAAGAAATATATTTTACAACTTCGTTCAAAGTTACCCGAGTTAACCGTAACGGTTTTAATTTATCCGAATCTATGATCTGATCGGCCTCGCCGACTAGTTTGCTCATCTCTTGTGCAAAAGTCTAAATATGGTATGGTATAATTTATCTACCTACAATGTTATAAGAAAGCGCCACTGTACGTCCTGGCCTGCTTGCATAATATAATAAAATAATATTTTACTCTCCAAGGAATCTGAATGTATAAGAGCTCATACACATTGATTGATGAGTGTTACTTAAAATGATGATTAGATCATTCATGTAATCAATTACATCTAAGCAGAAAATTGTGCCTTAATAACATTTAAAACTGTACATAACATATAAATATATATGAGAAATGTAATTTAAGAATAGTTGAAGAGTATGTATGTTATTCAAATTATAAAATACGGGTGTTACTCACGTAATGTCTATTTAGTCAACCGCGGTTTCGCCTATACTATACTTTTAGGCATTTTAAGAGAGAGCGACACGTCGCGATTGAGTCGCAGCCAGTCTCGCACAGTCAAGTCATTGTATCTTGTATAGTATAGGCGAAACCGCGGTCGACTAAATAGACCAACATTTCGTGAGTAACACCCGTATTTCATAATTTGAATAATGTTACAAACTCACATCAGTTTTAATAAAAGTATGTATGTTATTATTATTTCTCAAATTCTTTATGTTATTTTAGTCACAACATACTAAAGTTTATCCAAAGCATTAATGTTATTGTTTTATAATAGTCACTAGAATTTAATTTGTTAATTTAGAAGAATAATAATGTGGAAACCAAATGTGTGTCACTTGTTTCATTCATGCAGGTATGAAACTTATTGAAATCTATAATAGCTTGTCATCAAAACTTGAGACTCTATTTGGATAAGGTAGTTGACAAACAATGGTGTCATTGAACTATTTGTAGATGGCAATCCACAAATAATGCCAAGACACCTTTGTATGTTATAAAATATACTTTTCAATTCTGTTTTTAATAAAATCAAATTTCCTAGTTATTTACTGTATTAATGACTGTGTTACTTTTATTCGATTATAATATAATTCATGAATAATTTCACCATCATAAAGACTCAAGTTATGCTGACCAAAAGATTGTGGCAATTATTTTAAACTATACTAACACTGTCATTTACTTTATATTGTCATAATCAGCATTAACACTACTTATTGCTACCGACATTACTATTTTATTGAATGGGTATGTTTTGTAATGAAGTAAATTCTACTTAAGGCTGACCCCACATTAGGCGCGTGTGGGCGCGCTCGCTGCACACACGTCAGCAACATGCGCCGCCGTGAGACGTGTGTGCAGCCAGCGCGCCCACACACCCGACGATCGCACACGCCTAATGTGGGGACACCTTAGTTATGGATATAATAGAATCATTATTTACTACCTTGTGCTCCGACGGTAAAATTCACGACCGCTCACCGCTCGATCCCTAGATCTGCCAAACATGCTGTTAGGAATTTCTTCGTAGCAGCACAGATTATGGATAGATAGAACCTAAAACATATTTTCTACCAATGACATCTGGTTTGTAAAGAACAACACAAGAAATAATTCATGTCAAAGCTAAAGTATAGAGCCAAAATATAAGGTCATAATTATTTTTTTATTTAACCATAATAACTATTTGTAAGTTCTGCTTTAATAATATCGTCGATGCAATAAGTTGTTAATGTTACCTTTGTCTTCGCGTTCTAATATTGATGTTAATAATATCTACAGTTCTGCAAGAAAAATGGTTGTTTCATTACTTTCACTAGCCACCTTTCTGATCAGCGCTAACTTTTTGCGCATCACATCTCTGTAGGGTTCCGTGAAACCAACGACTATTTAAATACACTAGACTGAAAACCCCTCGCAATTTTTATTACGCCGGAAATAGTTCGAGACCCCTTTAAAAGATTTAAGATGGCGCGAGGCGAAATAGCCTGCAACATTGCTTTTTGATAGTGCATGAAAGGAGCCTCCCCGAGTGACGTACACAACAATTCTCTACGTCCGGCGCACCCTGGGCAATTCGCGAGTTCTTAAAAGCGAATTGGCTAATCCTTTCACCACGATGGCAAGTCAAAACCTTGACCACCTTACTGACTGTCCAAAATGCCCTAACACCTGCACAAGACAGGCGCTCATGAACGCCGACGAGAGCGCCATAACAGTGGCCACTTATTGGGCCAATAAAATTTGACTCAGCCATCGACACGACGCGACGAAGAAGAAGAAGAAGAATTGCTTTTTGATCTACTGGAAAATGAATAACCTTGTGCCATTTCCTATAACCAATGTTTCTTAAAAAATATACTTTTATTTTCCTTTTCGGTTTCTAAGGAAAAGGCAAAGGGTTACTTGTTTTCCAGTGGCTTAAAAAAAATTGAAGTCTATTGCGCCTGTAACGCTATCTAGTTATGCAACTTTTTCCGACGTCAATTTTTTGAACGAGAAAGTCAGTCTATATTGCAATTAGTATACTCTTTGCTATTGCATTGATGGTCTTTTGAAGAACCTACAATGAAACCTATAAGTTTCGCCCTGTTTGCAGTAGCGTAACTATGGAAGGGGGTAATCCACAATGTAAGTACTTACTGTGGTCCAACGTGCAGTGGTGCGGAGGCCAAAGGACGGGATGCGGGCAGAGCCGTCCTGAGTTGAGTAGCCATACAGTTACAGTTACTCGGGCCCTAAGATTGGAGGCTGTCGCGTAGCGTACTTGTTTTAACACGCGATCTTTTAGATATAAAAATGGTGCATACTTGTTGTGCTGTAAGTATAATATAAACAGGAATACCTGCCTAATCAAAAATAGGTAAACCAGAAATAATGGCATGAAATTTACTAATTATAATAATAGTTCATGTTTAGGTACATGGTGAAGTGGTTGATGAAATTAATGTCGATTTACCGCTCGTCACACGATTAGAAGCGGAGGGTAGGTAAACAAGCAGTGAAATATGGCGTATTCCAGTGTTGGGTATTTTGCAATCTGACTACCTATGCTCAACCTATGCTTCGTTCAAAATAAGAAACTAATTTTAAAATTTTCCACGGTTAACAATTTTACCCTTGATAGCATTGAACAATTAACTTAACGGGGCGCCGCCGCCTTAATTTTTCAATGAAGAAACTATTCATAACGTCTTAGGTGAAAATGAGATGCAATGGAAAGTATTCATTATTTTATTTCTGTTAAGGTATTTTTCTCAAAACTTAATATTTCGTATCTTATTTTCGAAGTATGATAACTACGACAACCTAATCGAAGTTACTAGCAATTTAATAACTACCTACATGAAAGAATCGTAAAAAGTATCTAGTATAGACATAGAAATATATACTAGTATAGAGCATTTCGATGAATAACTACATAGGTAGGTACTAGTTGCAGTGCAATTACGGAATGAGGTGATCTAAATCTAAATACCTACCTAAAGTTCAAGGAACAAAAAAGAAACTAAGAGAATACCTTGCAACAAAATTGATTGTGGGACATTTGGTTGGACATCGATTCAATACGTAGGTAACATTAAAATATAGTGTAAACAGAGATTCGGTTTAATTTAAGCCTTATCTTTTTACTAGCAGCAATGACCGCTGAGCATAAATTATGAATTCTACACTAACTTGTTACTGGTCTACTAGTATGTTGTTAAGTTGGTAAATATCTAATAGTAGACAGTGTTATTAACAAGTTTGAGGGTGGCGATTTCACTGCCTCATCTAGGTACTTACCAACGTAAAGTATTTTAATTAACGCTTTTTAACGAGATTTTAGAATCATTGTTTACACTACAAATTATTAGATTCATATAAGCAATACCGTTGGATTTCCAAAATTCAACAATTATTATTTAGTTGTACTTGCAGTGGTCGGCAATGATGACAAAGTCACATTCATCGTTTATGCGTTTACGTTTTTTACAAATTTCTAAAATTAGTCAACGGTTAAAAAGCGCAATATTTAAAGGTAAATAAATACCCATTATCCCGACGATTCGGTTAAATTTTCCTTCCTGTAGTTACCCTCGAACTTGTTAACACCAAAGGTAGGTTATCTAAAATATATAATAGGTTATCTCTTATTATATATTTTAGATATTTACCAACGCAACAACAAAGGCCAGTAACTAGTTAGTTTTGAATTCATTATAATTATTTATGTTCAGGTTCAACGACCGCTAGGTATTTTTTTTTAAATAAAAAATTGAACCCTGATTCTATTAGAATAGACAGTTGAAAGCAGAAAGCAGTGCAGATGTAAAATAACAAAATGACTATTAAATAAATATTGTTTATTTCTGACAACCCTTACCTCCACACATCTGTCTAGACGTTGCCGGCTTTTCTACAAGATCAAAGGCGATGGACAACTGTATGATTTAAGCTGTGGAAGTGCCACCATTAGTTTCCAATGTAAAAAAAATATAATAAGTCGGCGACTCTTGTTTTTTAAAAAACGTCTTCGCTGTCAGCTCTCCAAGCCATTTCTTGCTACAACTAAAATACATAAGGGTCGACACACACCAAAAGAGCGGCGAAGGGCAGCGAAGCGCAGCGAAGCGCAGCGACCCGCTCGGTAGAGAAGGCGCGCGGATTCTCGCGACTGCTCGAGAAGTCGCTGGAATGTTCGAGAGGTCGCGGGACTCCGCGCGCCTTCTTGGGCCTGCCCGCGATGAATTCACGGGTCGCTCTCCTATGCGCAGTTCACTTTCAACAAAACTCGAGTAAACTTGTGTTTAAGCAGTGAAAATGGGTATTTTGGATTTAATTATTATTGCACATATAATTGAAGAAGAAGAGGAAGCGGCCGAAGAGATAAAGAGGAAAAGATTTTTTTTTTTAATCCATTTCCATCACTTCTGTATTCGTTGCACTGCAAGGAGTGAATACGAAATAATACGAATGCTCACGCGCAACAGACGCGCGCGGGGAGCGGGGCGAGGGGCGGGATATTGCCAGCGGCCGCTTGCGACTGCTCGAGGTGTGCGTTACCCCAGCAAAATAATGTTGAAAATTGTAATTTTTATCTTACAGATTTTTAGTTGTCCATCTTCTGTAATTGTTGCGCACATTTTTAAATTTGTTGCACTTATAGTTTTTTAGTTATTTAAAAAAAACTAATCCTGCTGGGGTAACGTTACTGCAGCCAGACATTTTCCTTTTTAATGGGAATATTGAAATAAATATTAGCTATATAATTAGTTGTCTAAACGAGGTAAATGTTGCAAATAATTTTGTAATTTTTCTTTCTTCGGCTGCGAAGTTATTCGAGATCCTGCTGGAGTAACGTTTGTGGTTTTGCTGGATCTCTGAAACGGTCAAGCGGATTCTTATCATCTTTTGTACATGATTTTTTAAGAATTAGTTTTAATTTGTTGGGCAATAAAAAAATGAAATTAATGAACCGTTCAAAAGTTATTTAATGAAATATAAAAACACTTAAATAGGTTCTGACACCTTAAATAAGAACTTTAAAGACTTACTTTAAACGTTATTTTGTAGCTTATAACTGTCTTTAAATGTATGTAAAGTTTCATTAGTATCCTGTGTGTAATAAACAAGTTATGATCAATTCAGTTTACCGTCTCAATGCGCGTGGAGTTATTTGGCCACAGATAACCCTGTATGTGGATATATCAACTGAATGATACGTCAATAATTAGTTGCTTAGTTCAGTTATATACCTGCAAAATTTCAGCGCAGTACATACAATAATTTACGAGATAATAAATAAAAAGTCATTAGGAAGTGCAAGACCGTAGTAACCCGACCATGTTTAGGTGGTTACAAAAATGCGGCCGCGTAGTACATTATGGTATATTCTTAAATATGTAGGATAGTGTAACAAGTTTAGTACAGATGTGTACACAAGTGTTTTAAAAAACTATAATTATGTTTCTTAAAGAATATTTATTTACAGGTTCAGTACACAAATTCTGCAGAACTTTTTTACATTAATTTAACTTAAAAACAATAACAGATAAATATTATAGGTAGCAATTCTGCTTTTATGGCATTTTCCATTTTGTTTTATGATATGTATTCACATGTGCAATTGTGCATAATTTTAATACATACTTATCTAATAAGTAGCCGAAAGCCGAAATAATAATTATAATGTTTTCATAGTTCAGATATTATTATATTGTTATCTACTATTTAATCGGTATTTAACAGTGTACGCGTCTGTACCGAACTTGTAAGGTGTATGATACTAAACTTTTTTAGAAGATACCATAATGTACTACACGGCCGCATTTTTGTAACCACCTAAACATGGCCGGGTTACCACGGTCATGTACTTCCTTATGACTTTTTATTTAATATCTCGTAAATTATTGTATTTACTGCGCTGAAATTTTGCAGGTATATAACTGAACTAAGCAACTAATTATTGACGTATCATTCAGTTGATATATCCACATACAGGGTTATCTGTGGCCAAATAACTCCACGCGCATTAAGACGGTAAACTGAATTGATCATAACTTGTTTATTACACACAGGATACTAATGAAACTTCACATACATTTAAAGACAGTTATAAGCTACAAAATAACGTTTAAAGTAAGTCTTTAAAGTTCTTATTTAAGGTGTTAGAACTTATTTAAGTGTTTTTATATTTCATTAAATAACTTTTGAACGGTTCATTAATTTAATTTTTTTATTGCCCAACAAATTAAAACTAATTCTTAAAAGATCATGTACAAAAGATGATAAGAATCCGCTTGAACTTTTCAGAGATCCAGCAAAACCACAAACGTTACTCCAGCAGGATCTCGAATAACTTCGAAGCCGAAGAAAGAAAAATTACAAAATTATTTGCAACATTTACCTCGTTTAGACAACTAATTATATAGCTAATATTTATTTCAATATTCCCATTAAAAAGGAAAATGTCTGGCTGCAGTAACGTTACCCCAGCAGGAATAGTTTTTTTTTAATAACTAAAAAACTATAAGTGCAACAAATTTAAAAATGTGCGCAACAATTACAGAAGATGGACAACTAAAAATCTGTAAGATTAAAATTACTATTTTCGACATTATTTTGCTGGGGTAACGCACACCTGCTCGAGCATTCTCGGGACTTCCCGCGACTTCTCGCGCAGTCGCACGACTCCGCTTATGGAATTCGCCGGAATTCCCGCGGCGCCGCGGGCATCCGCGCGACTCGTTTGAGTTTCTCATGCGATAATAAGTATTATAGTAATGAAAATAAAGTTAAAATTCATATGACACTGAAACTGCGCTTCGTTTCGCTGCGCTTCGACGCGCTTTTGGTGTGTGTCGACCCTAATCAAGTCGGCGCTTCCTTACTGTTGACGGTAATAAACGCTTCGGTGCTACTTCGCAGTTTTGAAAGACAATCTCCACAATCAACTAATAGCAGCTCAGCAAGGGCGATTTGGTGGTTCTTTTCTTCAATCCAGAAATGTATTACAGTTTTATAATTTATCAGAAAATGCCGATTTTAATGGTAAAACATGAAGCAACACAAAATATATTTTTTATGACATGATTTGGGGATTACAGGTGTTAAAGCTAGTACTTAGAATGAGAAGTTTTAATTATTTAACAGTTCTTATTGATTTTTGTGGAGGCGACACCTAATATGAATCTCAGGTGCCACCCATGATAGCTACGCCACTGCCTGTCTGTTTGACCGAGGCATAACGTCGAACCTGTAAGATTGCATAGATATTTAATGGTTATCCCGACGAAGTGCTAAATAATATCGTATGAGATCTTTTTACGAATTATTTTTATTATTATAATAATTGTATTCAACCTTAACCCATAACCATCATATCATTTTCTGATACACTACGTAAACATAACCTCTAGTTTTGGCATGTAAAATAGTAAGTTCAATTAATTTCTAGGTGTATTATTTATCAATACTTTATCAATAATTTATCAAAGAAAAAGTAAAAAACACACAAAAGCCAATCATACTAGTAACGCCATCTATTGAAGAATAATATTAATGTGAATATAAAATCATGTTCTTACCATAGACTTAGGATCCCGGCGCGAGCGAGCGTAATAATAAAATTGGTCTCTAAATCTTAACATAACGGTGCAGCAGAGCAGCACTAAATCATCTTCTTCACTAGCCAAGATTTAGAGAGCGCCCCGAAGATGGTGAATGTATTTAATATTGCCTAAAAAAATTAAGAATCTGCACCATATTATATTAATGCGTCCTCGGTGCCAAGAGTCTTCGGGCTAGTAAAAGAAATATAGCATAACAGAAATCAGGAGCTGTGCAGAGGAACCTTGTCTGGAACTTTGGAAGGGTACTTACACGGTAGAGTTTCGGGCATTTTCACTGCTATTCGTAGAAGACACAACTGCAGATTGACTGATATCATGATTAGTCGTCTAAGCTATATTGTTTGCACCTAAATCGACGTTGATTAACGGTAAAGTGGCTACTCTGGTTTCACCTAAACAAAAAACAATTATGTCATATAGGCCTTTGTAGCAATGACAAAAAATATTATTTAAAAAAAAAAGTAACAAAAAACCAAAGACCTAGGATGAACTCATTGCAAAAAACACTCAATTGACAGAATAATGACGTTTAATGTCAAATAATTGTCATTGTCAAGATATTTTCATTCATATAAATTTTGTTTTAATTAAAGTTTAACTCATTCATTCAATACAACGTGGAGAAGCCGGCAACGGTTCAAGATTTTTGCCAAGTAGTCCATACGTATTTTTCGATTATATATTTTTGAATATATACCGTTTACTAAACAAATCTTGTGTAGACAAGTGTCGCAGATACAGTGAGACCAGTGTGTCGACCGAACAATAAATACTTGGAGACTGAACGTGGTGTTAACCACGTGTATATACTATATACACTTTGTGTTTCTACGTTAAAAGCCATAAAAGTTAATGTGTCTTGTACGTGGAAGCTGTTTCTGAGAACTATTCATTCCTATATACAATATCGCCGGTAAGGTTTACCGGATCGCTGCCACACAGACACGTGCTTCTAATATGAATACCAAGGCCGAAGGGGATCTTCGCGATGGACTTTCTGCATCCGAAATCTTTGAAAATAGAGAAGGACTCACTTATAATGACTTCCTGTTGTTACCCGGATACATCGATTTTACTGCTGAAGAAGTGGATTTAACATCGCCTCTCACTAAAAAAATTAACCTGAAATTGCCATTAGTATCTGCACCAATGGACACCGTCACAGAAGCGGACATGGCAATCGCGATGGCTCTTTGCGGCGGCATCGGTATCATCCATCACAATTGCACTCCTGAGTACCAGGCCAATGAAGTACACAAAGTAAAAAAATACAAACATGGATTTATCAGAGACCCTATGTGCATGGGCCCCGAAAATACTGTTGCTGATGTGATTGAAGCTAAAAGAACTAATGGCTTTACTGGATATCCTATAACAGAGAATGGTAAGCTAGGTGGGCGCCTCATAGGTATTGTGACATCTAGAGATATAGACTTTAGAGAGGGAGATCCGCATCTAAGTCTAAAAGAGGTTATGACTCCTATTGATGATATGATAACTGCACAGTCTGGTGTCACTCTACAAGATGCCAATTACATACTTGAAAAGAGCAAGAAAGGTAAGCTGCCAATTATTAATGGAACTGGTGAATTGGTAGCTCTAATTGCTAGAACAGACTTGAAGAAGGCTCGCAGTTATCCTAATGCTTCTAAAGATTCCAACAAACAACTGTTAGTAGGCGCTGCAATTGGCACTCGCGACACAGATAGGGAACGGCTCAAGCTACTTGTCAATAATGGAGTTGATGTCATAGTACTAGACTCGTCACAGGGAAACTCACAATACCAAATTGATATGGTAAAGTATATCAAGCAAACATACCCAGACATTCAAATTATTGCTGGAAATGTGGTGACTCGAATGCAAGCAAAGAATCTTATTGATTCTGGGGCAGATGCACTGAGGGTTGGCATGGGCAGTGGCTCCATATGTATCACACAGGAGGTAATGGCGTGTGGATGTCCTCAGGCCACTGCTGTGTATCAAGTAGCAAGTTATGCACGTCAGTTCAATGTGCCAGTTATTGCTGATGGTGGCATACAAAATGTGGGTCACATAGTCAAGTCCCTTGCCTTAGGAGCATCAACTGTAATGACAGGCTCTTTACTTGCCGGAACATCAGAAGCACCAGGTGAGTACTTCTTCTCGGATGGAGTGAGACTGAAGAAATACCGTGGTATGGGCAGCTTAGAAGCTATGGAGAACAAGGATGGTAAAGGAGCTGCAATGAGCAGATACTTCCATAAGGAAACTGATAAGCACAGAGTAGCTCAGGGAGTGAGTGGAAGCATTGTTGACAAAGGCTCTGTCCTGCGATATCTTCCATACCTGCAGGCAGGCATGCAGCACAGTTGTCAAGACATAGGAGCTCGCTCTGTGGCCATTCTGAGGGGCATGAGCTATTCCGGAGATCTGAGATTCATGAAGAGGACATACTCTGCACAGCTTGAAGGCAATGTACACAGTCTGTTCTCTTATGAGAAAAGATTGTTCTAATTTATGTTATAAGCGCTAAGGACCTGGACCTTAACCTTTTTATATGTATATCTGAATGTAAGAGAAATATCTAGTTTATATTTTGTGGATTATCTAATCATTTTATACTGTAAGTGTGAATGTAATAAGTGTTAAAATAAATAATTTTAAGTTATTATGTTATCCATGCAACAGAGTATGCCATTTAAATATTTTGTCATGTTTTTCTTGGTATTTACAATAAGCAATTTGATGTTGCTTTGTGAGAGGAGATTTAATTTAATTATTAAAAGTGTGTAATATATTTTTGGGTTATTTTATTTAGTAAAAAATGCACCTAAGCCCTAGCTAGTCTTTTTTACAATGACAACAAGTTAATAATGACATAGCAGTGGTATTTCACTTTTTCTTATTTGTCTTTCATTACACCCAATACCTGGGAGGTTTAGTCAAATTCTATTCTTTTTTAAAATAATGGCAATAGGGTTGACCTTGACCAAAATCGTGTACTCCGGCGGGACAGGATAGGCCGCTCCCTTGCCCTTTACAAAGCGTAGGCATTAGCACCGCAGATGTTTCCGTACCTCCCCTCTATCTTCTGAACGCTCACCACCTATGTAAATGGAGAAACCAACTCCTTCCCTAACCCCTCCTGGCTAGACGCCATGGTGTGAAATTTTATTAATTTTTTTACTAATAAATCTGAGCCTCATCATATCTAACTATGTGCCCACAATGCCAGATACTGCCGAATTCTCTCACTCTCAAACCTGTGGACTAACTACATAGACCTGAGGAGAGATTTGTCGTGTCTGAATTATATAATGTAGATAAAGAAAACAACAATTTCTAATAATTACAATTTAATGGAATTATAAATGCACAAGCTGCGCAGGCATGATTATTTTAATTTGACAATAAATATCATAAAAGTGCTATAACTTAATAAATCATAAGTGCTACAATCTATTATTTAGACTGGTGCGTCCAAAAATGTTATACTTAACATTTTAAAACTGCATCCTATTAGCTTACACTATCGATTACATGTTATATTTCGTAATGTCAAAGAATAAATAATACTCTTTTGGTAAAAACTGTGCTGATTCTGCCGAATAAATAATGTTTTCAGAGAGCGCAACCATGTAATAATACGATTAATACTAGAATACATATAGATATATAACACAGGTTACACCGGCCCTTACGGCTCTCATTTTAAAAACTGAAAGCCTTCATGTGCTACAAGTTGATCTTGCTGAATAGATCAAGACAACCCAGCTGATATTATAGTCTACCCTGACACACCGTAGATGGACTACCACGACCTACCAAGTCTTTTATATAATTTTGTAAAAACGGATACCATCCATGAGGTATTTCACAAGCAGTGTCAATTTCACTATCAGTGATTAAGAGCGTTTATTCCATTTCAAAATGTAACTGTCAATTTTTGTAGTGTTTTGGGAATATTTCGTAAAAACTGAATGAAAGTATGATTTTATTCAACTAACTTTTTAGAATGCAAGTTTTGAAAGGTAAATATAACAATTATACAGCATAATTTTGTAATATAACAACTTAACAGTTAATATTCTTTCAACTGATAAAATAGAAAAGTATGCTTTAGTTATTAAATGTAATTGTCATATTTACCTTTTAAAGCCCACATTCTAAAAAGTTAGTTGAATAAAATCATACTTTCATTCAGTTTTTACGAAATATTCCCAAAACACTACAAAAATTGACAGTTACATTTTGAAAAGGAATACACGCTCTTAATTGTCCAGACAATTAACTTAGTAGGTCTCCAATTTTGACTCACCTACTCATTAAGTAGGAGCAGATACTACCACAACATCTGTATCTTATCTTCTTCAAACCTAACGCACCAGTCGGAATGCACAAGTCCAGCGACTAAAGCGTATATCTTACTGAGATTACATCTGAGTTCAGCACATTTAAGCGTGTCAATCAATAATATTGAAATCATCGAAATTCTCTTAATGACTTACAACTAGAGTGGAATACTTGTAGCCCGGGGTAAGAATGTGGATTTGATACAAAGCTTATAGAGTGCGATGTAGCAATATTTGAATATGTCGGTAGACGCGAATCCTACGGTATAAAAGTGGTTCCACATTCTATGTGAGTGTGCCCGTGGTCTATTCCTTGGTCGCGTCGGCGTCCTCGCCCTCGCGCTGGAACTCCGGGCCGTGCGTCACGTCGTCGTCGAACACGATCTCCTCTGGGTCGGGCGCGCGCGGCAGGAACTCCTCGCCCGGACAGATCTTCTTGAAGATTTGTTCAGCCTGGGTGCAATATTATTTATAACATTAATTTAATTATTTTTCTAGTTCTACTGTATTGCACTAGCAATAATATATGTTCACATTCTCCTTGCTGCACATTTTTTAGACCAATTTAAATACAAGGTTTATCTTAAAAGGGGAGGCCTTGAAAATATAATCAAAAGCTTCTTATTCCACCGTACTTAAATAACTAACTATATTATATGACTAGTTGATATAATTATTACACTTATCCGACTTAAGTATTATATAGTCGGCCTATAAAGAAGCTTAACGGAATTAAATTGCTTTGTTAATGACAATTGAATGATTTAAGTACCTATATCATTAAGTCTTGAGTGATTAAGTGAGTGCACGTTTGGCGTAGTGGTTCAAGCGGTCGCCTCGCCGCTTTCAACTGCGCTGGTGTTGTGAGTTCGATCCCCTCATGGGACAAATCTTTGTGAGATTCGCAAAGATTTGTTCTGACTCTGGCTGTAGTCTTTGTGTGTGAAATGTATGTTTGTGAACACCCCTGCGACACAGGAGATATTCCTAGTGCGGGCGTCGTTTTAAAAAAAAAATGAACGCAATAATTTCGGCAATGTATGCGTCACGTTATGTACACAAATAGGCCAGTTACTTCATTGATAATACTTAACTATCTTGCCTAAGTTTTTATAAACTTATTAAGTTGATTGTTATGATTTAGTAAATGATATTATTATAACAATAGATATGATACCATTAAAATATGATAAAAATAAATAACCAAAGCTTAAAAAAACTACACATTTGATAACATTATAAGAGCCATAGACACCCATGGCCGTGACAATGTTATCAAATGTTAAATGAATGTTAACATAGAAGATATTTAAGAAAAAGTAATTTGAGGGGCCTGGTGATATAGTGTGTGTCAGTAGAAGCCTATAAACCGTCTGCCTGTATGAGTGATCGGGCGGCATCACGCAAATACTACAGCATTAAAAGCAGACCTACAGCAACACACATCATGTTATGCTAGCTTCAAAGCCCGAAACTAGATGCAACGGAGAAAGACAAACCGATAGGATTGCACCACTGAAAATAAAAGAATAGTAGGACGAAACCCATTAGAAAAGGAGGAGAATATTATAAAAATTAAAGGAAAAATAATTTACGGGCGATCTAGGGTCGGGAAGGGGAAGAGGGTGGGTTTTAAGGGTAAAAAACGGTTTTTCTATTGCCAAATAAGCTGTAATTTATTTGATTAGAAATAATTCTTTTTCACCTTATTTTGAATTAATATCGAAAAAGAACCTTAATTTTCAATCGAAAAATCACCCGTCAAAATATCAGCTTTTTCAAAAAGTTGGTATGTTTTCTGTTCGTTGAAATCTCTACTTTCCGATGGTGAAAAATATATATATGTTACTATAGTAAATCTTCACGTTCGTAACATAAAAAGGTAAGTTTTCACCAAAAGATAAAAATAAAAAACCAAAAACTTGTTTTTTTGAATTTTTTACATAAATTTTGAAGGTCTATGAAAAAAGTGTAAATACAAAAGTTTTAGATCTTTTTATTACCAACAACTTTGCTATTCGACTTTTTTCCATAGGACTTTTAGTTTTGCCGGTAATCGAGAAAAACCGTTTTTTTCCTTAAACGTAATAAGAGAAATATAATAAGTTGTTATTTATTTGGTAACAGAAATATGTACGATTATTACATTTAATACTTAAATATTGAAGTAAAGTTATTTTAAGTTATTATAACACTTGTAATATTGAAGTAAATTTTAGCTATGCTAAGAATTTATTATACAATTGGGTTCTACGTAACCAGAGGTGTGGGTTTGAGCCCCACTAGAATCATAATTTCTCAAAAAGTAGATACTGTGGCGGATAAAACAACTAACAGTTTATGAAAAACTTTAATATTTTAGAAAGAGTCGTGCCACATTGCCGTTTCCACCATATTATATGTACATTGTGCATAGTAACTTAGTGTAATGTGTGCGAGGTTATCGCACCCAGTACACAAAGAAACAAAGTTTTTTTATCTCATCTAATAGGTCAAGTCGCATAACAGCAGTCACGTGGATCTGAGGGGGAAGAGGGGAATGACGATTCACAATGACGTATAATTATAATCATCGTCATTACCATTTCTAATCTAACAGTTGCGAATGGATACATCAAGTAAATGGCATTCAGCTTCCAGAGCTCATTATACAGCTCGATACGATATTTTTCGGCTTCTACAGTTTCCACAACGATGGGTATAGGTTTAAAGAAAGATTGGAAAGCGCCAAGACCCGGCAATTTAAATAATAAATATGTGGTCGAGCTTCAGAGAACGAGTTCTTCTCTACCACCAAGCAGCTGTTTGGACTACTTTATTCCAATCTTGTGCAAAGGTTAGACCATTTAGCTGAATGAGCTCTTATTATTTTGTAAATACCCTCTTTTGTGTCAATAAAGATCATTCTTTTGTACACAATAGATTTCATTGTCAATATTTCGCACTTTGACTAGTTTTTGTGGTGCTTTTTCTAGTCAAAACGGATATTGACAGTATGCAGATGCAGTAATGCATATATTTTTAGAGTTTATTAGGCTGTAGGTAATATATATATATATAGCACAGTCGAGTTCTCATTAATATGGTAGAAATTTCGAGCCTTGATTTCGATCACAAGGTTTAAAACTGCCAACACCTGATGGTCAGTGGTACGGTCGAGTACAATAGTAATGCACTCGACTGTACCACCATCAGGTACAGTATATGCTCTTTCTTTGGCAGGTCGAGAGCGGTAAGCGTTCCTTAGCCAGCGAGGCAATCTTCAAATGTAATTAATACTTCTTAGAATAATTTATTAAAGCATATTAAAATAAGATTAACATTAATGCGTTTGCGTTACTAATATTGATTAGAACTTATTTATTTCTGATACAATAACAATGGGCGCAACACATTAACAATCACCTTAACAAAACTAATTAAAACGGTGCAGCGGCTAGACCTTGAAAGTGTTACAAATGGATGAGTTACGTTTACTTTAAAATACTTATTATTTCTTTTAAATACCTATTTTACTATATAAAATAGGTATTTAAAAGTAGGTAAGTATTTAAATACCTATTTTATTATATAAAATAGGTATTTAAAAGTAAGTAGGTATTTAAATACCTATTTTATTATATAAAATTGGTATTTAAAAGTAATAATAGGTATTTTATATAAAAATATTTTTTAAAAACAGAGGTGGTCTGAATGGCGTTATCACCATATTTTTTAGAGCCGCCAGGTACTCGGCGCCTTTTCGAGGCGTTTAAAATTTCATGGAGAGGTTTGGTTGGACAATAAGCCCACCACGCTAGATCAATGCGACTTGTTAGGTCGCCAGATTGCCTCGTTTGTTGTTAACACACACAAACACATAATATCTTTATCTCTCTAAATATTGATAATTTTAGAGGGTTTTGAAATATATGACTCAGGTAATTTAAGTATAGTTCGGCAAAAATATTCAGGTGCAACAAACTAAGTTTATGACGACGCTCAGTAAATGGCTACAGGCTTTCATGCTGTATCATCAAAAACTGAAAAGAAAATATTCATTATTTCAAAGAAAACATTTTGGGAATCCGATATTTTGTATATTAGTTTCCATAAATAAACATTCAATTTTATAATTATAGCTGAATCAAAAAAATGAAAGTGGTACAAACTGAAATATAAACATCAAACTACATTAGTCTCGTTGTTACGTACCTGCCGATGGTTAAGTAGGACCGTAATATTTTTGTTTGTTTCTAATTAATAATGCAGCAGTTTGTTATGAAATAGTTCCGTAGATGATCAATGGACGATATTACTGGCAGCTCAGGCCACCGGATGTCGCACAGATGATGAACCAATATATATGGCAATGAGCATGTCTGTCTATAGAATCATTTGACTCTAAACTTCTCCATTAAATGTGTAACGTCATTATTTTAGGTGGGTAGTGTCTATCAAGACTAAAGGGATATGACCAATCGACTATGGGATTGTTTATCGCTGCTGTGCTATCTATTCCGTGGCTTTGTCCAGATAAAAACTGCTGTATTGTTTGTAGAATAATATGAAAGTTTAATTTTAAGCCGGCTATTTTCATAGTAAGCTGGGATGTCATGAAAAAAGTTAGTAAACAAGTACAAAAAACGTGATAATTCTATCAAAACAAAATTAGATTCTAGTGCATCCTTTATGTTTAAATAGAAAATCTCTTTTGTTTATTAAATCCCGCTTAAGTTATGTCTTTTATTACTAGATAATCGTCATACACAAAACTAGAAATTATTTACTATCTTATATTCGTGACAGAAGGGTTTTTGCGATACAGTTTTTGGGCATTGCCTTTTAACTAGACGCACATGCAGAGTTGTTCCATCGTATCTCATGAGTCTTATCGCGGGATGGTAGAATCCGACGCGCCTATAACATAAACTGTCAAATCAATAATACATTATCTTGCCATTATGAGTGGGCAGGCGTTTCTATACTTCATTAAAGCATTTTCATTCACACACTATTTTACACTATTTAAAAACCCTATTAAAATTAAAGTTAAAACAGTATACGAATTTAATATACAAAAATTATGACCAAACTTTACTTATTTAAAACCGACTCTTCAATGTTATTAAAATATAATAACACAATAGCTTTTAAACACAACACATACAAGCACTTATTGTTTTTAGGGTTTTTTAATGCAGTTATTAAAATTTAAAACTAAACACTTAACTTTGCAATCCATCAATCGTATCTTTGCCATTGACGCTTTTTGTCAACAATTCTAGTGAAAATCTCATAGAAATCTCTTGAGTATCTTGTTTTAGAATTTTCGGCACTTTGCGTAAAGTTTTAGTTTATTTGTAGATTTTTATACTGTTGCAGGATCTTATTTATTTGATTCCAATAAAGAATATACGACAGTAGCAGTGAAGTACTTCTTCCAATACATTGTTTCCGTGCCTCCTCCTGCGTACGCCCTTGGTCATATCCCTATCAAATCAGTGTTTAAAAAAATTATGCAAAAGGTGCTGTTTATCAATCTTTTGAAATGTCATTATAATTTTATTGACAATGACAGTACTTTGTTCACAAATGAGAACAAATTAGACTTTAAGATATTTATTAAATTTAATAGCCCAATGCGTGGCTATAGCGCTGCGTCGAGCGTTTGCATTGGCTTTCATAATATCTTCTTTTGTGCAGTGGCCATAGTTCGTATAACACTCATAAAGCAGAAACAGAGTAGAGCTGCGGTATCGCGTATCTAGGCGTAGCGTATATAGGTCCATTAAGTCGTCGTTGGTGACGTGAAAACCAGACAAGGACGCGGTCTTCGCAACTTGCCTATGGTAGGCAATTCTTTTTCAGTGACGTGGAAATTGTGGATGATTCTTTTTATAACACCCTGGTCAAAGTTGTCAATGTCTGTTATTGGTTTTTGTTTGATTCTTTTATTTTTGCCGGGAGTTCCGAAGACAGTAAGGAACTCTGAATCTTTTGAACCTTTTACAATTCGTCTCACTGTAGACTCAGAACATTTTGTTGCCACTGCGGTCCGTTTCATACATTGTTTTAAATTATCAACTGCATTATTATCAGCCTCTCTCTTCATAAGACAATATACATCACAAATCATTTTTCTCACTTTTCTGTGTAAAACCATTTCGTAAATAAAAACTTTTGTGTGCGATGGTATTTTGAGAACGAATATAACGTGGACACAGTACCATAGTAAAAATAGATAAGTATGTTATCTTCGAACAAAGGTACATCGCGCCGTTTGTATCGACGCGTAGCGCTTGCCACGCCCCGTGTTCATGTACGTACGCACGCACACTACGCCGCTCGGTCACTCACTCGGTCATCGGTAGTGCGGGCCGTGTCATTACTGTGAGCGGTTGGTGTTTGTTTAAAAAATTAGGTACGGTTACGTGCTGCACTGCAAAATGTCTTCGCGATTTAAAAGATAAATTATTGTGAAGTTTATGGTTGTTCAAACGACACTATTTCAAACCCAGAATTTATTAACGTTCTTTAAGGTTTTAACGTTATTTTGGTTGCTATAACTTACACATAACAATTATTGTTAATAAACAAACAAAATTGTATGAATTATTTGAAAAGATGGTGAACATGAGTTTCTCACCAGCTCTTCTCATGATGCAATACCCATCGGAGCTGGTACTTGGATTGATTTTAATTCAAACCTCAAAGTTGAATTGAAATCAATCTAAGCTCCGGTGATTCAAATCATTTTGTTGCAATTAATATATTAGTGTGCGTGTATAGAACACCAATACGAAACAATATAAAAATATTTTTTGAAAGACTAGAACATGTTCTAAGATATATCACAGGAAATAAATACCAGAATGTTGTGATTGCTGGTGACTTTAATATAGATGTCATAAAACGAACAAATATATCTTTGGAATTTGAATATTTATTATTAAATTTTAATCTCAGATTAGCTCTTAATCAGCCAACAAGATTAAGTTCTGGGACTTGTATAGATAATTTTGCTCACAATTTTAGAAAACATTGTAAGACTGAAGTGTTTGAATTTGTCATCTCAGATCATACCGCTCAAATGATAAGAATACCTGTAAAAAAGATATTTAAATTAAAGTGTTGGTATAAAATGAGACGTGACTATAGCAGTGAAAACATTCAGAAATTTAAAGATATTATAAATACTCTCTCTTTTCAGGAGATTTACGAAACAGACGATCTAAACATTGCATATCGACATTTTATTGAGCTTTTCAGCCTTTTTTATGAGTTATGTTTTCCCTACAAACGAATTACCATTAAAGTTAACACTAAACCTAAATGGATATCTCGAGGAATTAGGATTTGTAGCAAAAAGAAAAAACATCTATTGTGGATGTATAGAAAAAAGCCAACGACATTTAAAAAAGAAAAATATGTAGACTATTCAAAAAAGTTTAAGAAAATTATAAACCTAACTAAACGTGCACAAAATAACTATAAAATTAATACATCGGATAATAAATGTAAAACAACATGGCAAATTATAAACAATAATAAACTTAACATACCAAAAAATCCGATTGATAGTATCAATATTAATAACTGTATGATTAGCAACCCTGCAGATATTGCTAACGCATTTAATAATTTCTTTATTGATAAAATCATACCTACTGCGAATGCAGGTTGCAAATCCACCGCTCTCATAAATCGTCAATTAAATTCCATGTTCTTGTCTCCTAGCTTGCCATATCATATTCACTCGATTATAAAGAATTTAAAAAACACAAATAGTGTTGGATATGATGGCATCTCTACCAAAATAATCAAATTAGTAAACCTGGATATATGTCCTCACATTAGTCATATTCTAAACCTTAGTATATCAAGTGGAGTATTCCCTAGTGATCTTAAAATGACAATCATAAAACCTCTATTTAAAAAAGGCGATAAACAAGGAATGGAAAATTACAGACCTATAGCATTGATTTCTATCTTCTCCAAAATCTTTGAAAAATATTTATATCACGAAATAAATAAGTATATAGAAAAACATAACATCCTGTGTAAGGAACAGAAGGGCTTCAGACAAGCAAAAACCATAAATATGGCAGTCTATGACTTTCTAAAAGAGGTTTTATCACAAATGGACAAAACCTCACCTATCTGCTCTATCTATTGTGATATGTCACAGGCATTCGATTATGTGGACCATAACATACTCATAGACAAACTTGATGCATATGGAATAAGGGGTAACATACTAGATTTAATCAGATCATACCTATCAAACCGCAGACAAGTAATTGAAATATCTAAATTAAATCTTAAATCAAAAACTGAAGAGGTTTACGTGTCCGATGAGCGTTACACTGTTTATGGAGTGCCCCAGGGTAGCGTATTAGGTCCCCTTTTGTTCATCATTTATATAAATGATTTACCAAGAGCAACATCGGAACCTATGTCACTGTTTGCGGATGACAGTACTGTTACAATAGCTTGCAATGATAAAAAAGATACAATTACATACAATAATCGAATTAATAATGCTCTAAATAATATAATTAATTGGCTCAACAATAATAATTTAAAAATTAATTTAAATAAAACAAATATTATGCACTTTAGGCAACGAGAATTAAATAATCCTTCAGAAATAAAATTAATTTATAATGATATTCAAATTGAAGAAGCTTCATCTGCTAGATTTCTGGGTATTAATATTGACAGTCAACTTAGTTGGAAAAATCATATCGATGAACTCATTAAAGGGGTCAGTAGTATGTCTTATGCACTTTTTAAATTGGCTCCCTGCGTCAACATTAGAACCTTACTAACTGCATACCATGGTCTCATTGAGTCTAAGCTTAGATACGGGATTATTTTCTGGGGCAACTCAACAAATATTGATGCTGCCTTTAAAAGTCAAAAACTTAGTATTCGTTCCATGTTCGGAATGCAGAGTACAGAAAGCTGTCGACCGATGTTCATTAAACATAACATTCTTACACTTCCGTCACTATATATCTTAGAAATAGCGTTGTTTGTTAAAACTAATCTCCATTTGTTCCCTCGGCTGTCTGATCACGTGACCCGCAACCGACGCCATAACAATGACAAACTTTGCTTACATCCAGCCAAGACTACATTGGTCCATAAAAGTATTATATGTATGGGTCCAAAAATATACAACAAAATACCTGAGCAAATTAAACATCTCAGTACACAGTTGTTCAAGGTTCATCATGAGAATGCTTATTAATAAAGGATATTATAACATCAATGATTTTTGTAACGATAAATTTTAAAGTATAAATTACTATGCATGTACTCTTTTATAATATTTATTGTAGGTATTTTTATTTTTTCACTTTATTTGTTAAAAATTTGTACACCCTAGAGGGTAAAACATAGTGAAACCCTTTTGTACTGTAAACAAGATCCATCTATGTACCTATGTTTATACAAATAAATGTTTCTGATTTCTGATTTCTAATATTATGATTTAATTAGCTTAAGTTTTATTTTAATTTTATTTATTTGAACGTTGATGTTTGTTTTGACGTGTTCAAGCGCCCTTTGGGGCCCATGGAAATAAATGATTTGACTTTGACTTGACATAAATAAATGCTTTGTTTTGTAAAAAAAAGGTTTTTTTATAATTAAAAAAATAATTTCAATAGAGGTAATTTAAAATATCAATCTGACAAGTGACAACCCTGCGCCTCGAGCAAGTTTAGGTATCGTGCGCTCCTAAACGCCGGGAGTTGGCCTACTTATCTATTTTTACTATGACAGTACGGAAGCCAAAGGTTGACTGATGAAACAATAGCGCACCGGCAAGCATGCGGCGCGGGACCCGCCTGCCCCGCGCCGCCCCTCATACCGCCAAACAGTCCGAAAAATCGCCTAATGCGCAGCTTGACCGCCAGCGTTCTTTTTACATGACGCGACCTATAACTAGATTTACCTATCAAACAACGTGTGACATTTTGTGGGAGTGATAAAAGCCGGCACACGTCTGTTTGCCATTAACCTGTCAATAACGAAACTATTAAGTATAACAATAATTAGCAATGATGTGACTATTGCAAACAAGATAGATGTCATGTCACCGGTTGACGTTGTGGATTGTTTGTTGACTACAAGAAAAGCAGTGTTGTATTCTGTGTCGTTATAATAACTGTATGTTATATGCTCGTAGATGGTATATCCCATACTCTGCTCTGTGTGAATTGTGATTGTTGACGCCTATATGACCGAATAGACCCGCACTCTCATCACCACAAACGACCAGTTACCTCTTCAAGTGGTTGACCTATATTGCTTATTTTACTTACCAAACCCAAAAGAAACCCTACTGCTAGACTCTTAGATCATATTTAATGATAGAAAACTCTGACAATACTGTTAATCTCCTTTTGATAGTCACTCTCCTCGACGATAGACAAACACACAAATAAATGACGTCATCACTGGCGCTAAATTCATTCATAGGCTGTCTATTATCTTGATAACTATACCTCGATAAGTATCGGATAGTTAACATATAATTATTAATTACGACTCAATACTAAAATATCTAGACGAAATCGGTGATGAATATATATCAAAAAGCCAATAATACGGCGCAGCGTTTATATATCTTTGAAGACTTTGGATAAATACATGATCAGGCAATATAAAATAAATATCAAATTTCTCCACTATTATTCGCTATAATATCTCCTTAGACAAAGGGTTTACACTAATACCTGAGTAGTGCACAATCTGACCAAAGATGATGATGATTACTCGCGTCAATAAAAAGTAACCTATGCACAAAATTAGAGGCAGAGCACGGGTGCTTACAGCGCTGCCCACAAACGTGAATGTCTGTGTATGTACTTGAAATAGACTCTACAAACATCAGAGCAATAAGCCAATCGGAGAAGTCATAGTTAGGTGTCCCCCGCAGCCAAATGTCGAAGGGCACCGCTTTTGCACTGTCAGGTTTTCATATAAAAATAGTTGTCAAATCATTCATGCACGAAACAATTTGCCTTCCCCCCCGCACCTCAGATTTGGTTCCCTTTTTTGCATAAATATTGACGTTTATCTCATGTCCTTATTGGTGTCTTAGTGTGAGCTGCAAACGCGACAATCGGGTGTTCACTAAAGAAAGTTACCGATTACACGCTCAATCTTACTGTTTGTACAAATTTCAAATGTATCAAATTATCAATTTACACAAGAAAGTCTTATCTTCTCTTTCTTCTTTTCCTCTACGGCTCAAAGGTTTGCTGGCAGAAAATTCAATACTGAATTAAGCTCACCTTTGTTTCTAATATTTTAACTGTTTTCTAATATTATTTTATTGTAAATTTTGTGTGTACAATAAAGAATTTTAAATTTGAAAAATAAAGATCGTGCGTGTAACATTTGCCTAAGCTGCGGCCAAGGTGTCCTTCTTCTAGTTTTTAACCGACTTCAAAAAAAGGAGGAGGTTCTCAATTCGGTTGTATTTTTTTTTTTTATGTTTGTTCACCGATTACTCGAAGACGCCTGGACCGATTTGAGAATTTTTTTTTTTGTTTGATAGGATATACTTGTCATGTGGTCCCATTTTTTTCAAGTCACATTCTGATGATGGGATCCTAGAGAAATCGAGGGCAACCCTCAAATTTAAAAGGCTTCTATATTGTTTTTTATATTATCTAAAGCTACTTGGATATTTGCATCTAGTAGTCAGCATTTTATGTTGCTGAGCTGATGCTGGAAGGTACAACTGCTCAACGGTTAGGAGTACGGGGATAATTCTTTAAATATAGGCTCCTTGAGGCCGTTTACTGTATTCTTTCAAGTTCTACACAGATGAGGCGAGACGTTGAATATTACTTATGTATATTCATAATATGAGGTCATGATTTGATGATGGGATCCTAGAGAAATCATGGGTAACCCTCAAATTTCAAAGGCTTCTATATTGTTTTTCGCATATTACCTAAAACTACTTGGATATTTGCATTTTAAGTTGCTGAGCTGATGCTGGAAGGTACAACTCCTCAACGGTTAGGAGTACGGGGATTATTATTAATAAGTTTTCCGTCTCAAGTAACCGTCGTCTCCTCATTCGAGAAACGTTCTGGTCTACCCATCACTTAAAACCGTAAAATAAAATAATTTTTAACAAAAAAAAAACCGACTTCAAAAAATAGGTAAACTAAAAAGCAAAAAATAAATTTACTTCGCACAAAATAATACGTTTTTTCATTTAGTAAAAATAGAAATTTATAAAATAATTATTTTATAATACTGAAGTCGGTGCCAAGTAAACAATAACTCTGTATAGATAATATCAATCTTTCTAACAACTATTTTCTGACTGAATATTAGTTCTTAATTATCCGATTTACTTGGCACCGACTTCAGAATTATAAAATAATTTTTTTATAATTTCTATGTTACTAAATGAAAAAACGTATTATTTTGTGCGAAGTAAATTTAATTTTTGCTTTTTAGTTTACCTACTTTTTGAAGTCGGTTTTTTTTTTTGTTAAAAAATATTTTTGTCATTAGTTCCGTGGTTTAGTTGTGACATCGTGGCTTTAGTGAGTATATCGTACCTGTTCGACGGCCCTATCGAAGTCGAGTCCGGAGTCAGGTCCGGAGCACACATGCACGCAGTCGGCGGCGCTCTGTGTCTGCGCGCTCGTGTCCTTCACGTTGTAGAACAGCGACCACAGACACTGGAGACAACAAATACTACGTTAAAATAATAGGTTACTCAACCCCCTCATGTATAATTTTCAGGGAGTATTGATGAATACCGAAAGGTACCTAGAGACTCTTGGCTACAGTTAATTTAAAAACAAGTTTATATAAAAAATAGCGTTAATATTATTTCCCCAACCTTATGGGCGTTGCCAGCTCTTTCTCCATTAGGGTCACTACAGTCATATTCACTATAGACGTTTGATTGCAGCGTCCATCTCACTTAAGTGACAGATGACTCGGATAGACGCTGCAATGGAATATAAAATGTGCAAGTTCGAACCTGCCTGTCCGTTTGTGTGTAGCAACCCTTACACACCAGCGAAATTGTATGGAAATAAACCATAATAAATTGTTAGGCCCTTCGTTCACTATCCGACGTCATTCCACTCTTACGACGCAATGTATGTACGTAAAAGTCATAGACAACAGGAGACGAGCGTCGCGTAATGGACGAAGGGCCTTAGTGTCATAGTTTTAAAAAAACATTAAACTCATACTAAGCTTTCTATAGAAGACCAGGGAGGCTCGGTCTTCTAATGGTAATAATGAACCAAAAAGACTAGTATTATTGTTAAAAAGCGTGGGTTGGTCGATAGACGAAAAATATGGCACAGAGCGCCCCACGCTTTTTCACAATAATACTAGTCTTTTTGGTTCATTATTACCATTTTCAGCTTATATTAGGCATTATTTTATACTTTTTAGTTAGAAGTACTTTAAAAGCGTGTTTTTTTAGTTTTTAAACTATTATTTTTTTCAGTTGTTACGCATACCTTGGGTTTCTCAGTGTCTTCAGTTTGGTCGCCGCCGGACATATCGAAGATCCTCTCAGCGACCGGCATGAGGTCGGTCTCGGCGTCAATAACCTTGTTGGTTATGAAGTACACCACGACTGTAATGTTACATAAAAAAAATTGTTAATACATGACTATCTCGATTTATTTATATACTCCCATTATTTATAGTAAATTGCCTAAAACCTGGAATAGCCAAAGTTATGTAACACTTAAAAGGCAACTTAAAGCATTTCTTGTAGATAAAGCGTATTATAGTGTGACAGATTTTCTAGCGGATACAGTGACATGATAGAACTATTTAATTAAATTGACATCTTATTCTATATACCTATTATTATTACATTCTTTTTTCTATGCTACTTTAATTTTGTAATATAAAATTTTAATTATGTTTTTAATGATTATTTTATACTAAATGATCTATAATTTATAACCACACTATGATGTTTGCATGCCTATTAGGTAGAATAAAGAGAAGAAAACTATTTTTTTTACAGCATTATTGTACCTTGGTTCAGTAAATAAAGTTATTCTATTCTATTTACCTTGCAAAAAATAACTCTATCGCTAAATTCTGCTTCGTAGATACATTCATAACATCACGCCTATATACCCCAGAAGGATTTTGCAAAGGCTTATAAAACCCACACTTCGCCTATTTTGTCTAGGTCACGTGTTTAGGGTGAACCAATCGCCATCTGCCGAGCACAATGGTCCGTGCTGTGACTAAGACAATTGTAACGGAAAAATCCCAAATAACACTTATGCCCGAGAATCGGACCCAATATCTCACTGTAAGTGAGACTGCTTAGTGAAAAATTCTATGGCTATTCTATGTTAAAAATATCTCATTGACACACTAATTTATCCGCAATTTTTTGAACAAAAGTCATGTAACATTTTGCTTTAATTGTTTTTTTTTGATTATTTTTCAAGTAATGAAATCCTTTCGGATCCATAAAATATAAAAAACATATAAAATACGTAATTAAGTAGCCATTCGGATTGGAATGTTCTGTATGAGTCACACATTACACAAAGGCGGGAGTGCTTCCGACTGGCGAGTGGCGCAATACTACAAAAAACCGCTGTAAAAAGTTAAATGAGCCTGTGACCCTGGACGAATTTTCGTCAAGCAGTTTTAGCGAAGTAGCACCGGCTAGTGTAAATCACATTCTAACATTCTCATTTCATGCAAGTAGCTGCTATTGACTTCGTTTTCGGCGAAATTCGATCGAATAAAGAAATATTAGGGGTGTACCTTTAGATATACCTTTAGAGGATACCATGAAATATTTCTCGTACATTAATTTTATAAAAAACAATATGAAATAAAATTGGATCATTTTCAACCTGGTGTAAGAGAGATCTGTGAGAAAGAAGTTCTGATATGGCTTACTTCTGAGCTTGTTTGTTGTCATGAAGGAGCACTACATTTGGAAAGATAACATAAAGTACATAACGTATCGCGTTTATTATTGAGTACTAAAACAATACTTACACAATCCCCTAGGGCAAGAGCCCGTAGCATGGCCTACTTCGAGGACAGTGATAGCATTATCATCATCGTTGAGGGGAGGGAAGCGCAGCAGAGTGAGCGGTTCCTTGTCACTCTTCACCATGCTGCCGTTGGTGATGAACACCGCCTTTGATATGTCGCAGCCGTCCGTCGGTTCAGGCGACAACAGCTCCTTGGGGCACTCGTTGATGCCGATGACGAGGTGGTCGCAGTTCAAGGTCTTCGACTTGCTGTCGATAGTGACCACGGTCTTGCCTTCGTCCACGGTCTTCGTTTGCACCTTGTCGATCGGCCGGTTCAGACAATAAACCCCGCCGAAAACAGCGCACAATCTAAAAATAAATGACGAGGAATGCTTAAATTCTAAAATAACGAGTAACCATACAACACACATGAAATATTGATAGATGTTCCATGAAAATATTAATATCAACTTTCATAAAACTGATCACTTCCTAATCTCATAAAACTAGACGAGAAGTCGAAAACTTAATGTGTTGAGGTTTTATGCCATTCAAGATTATCTAGATAATAATATGTACTCGTTAAAACGAAATTAATAAAGGGGATTCTGCCAATAGTTAACTTTTCATTATAAACTTCCTGGTGAATAACCTTGTGAGTAAAGCAAAAAACCAGTTCAATGGATTCATGAACATAAATGTTTCAGCGCTCAATAGAATGTTTATTTTATTTTTGTTGTGTTGCAAGATTTGTTGTTTTGTCGTCCTCATTACATTGTACACATTATTTAAGCACCTACATCAAAGATTACCATTATAATCACCACCATCTTTTCGTTTCTTTATATTTAAAAGGGAAGGACAAGTGTAGTATTTTGTCAATTATCTTGCAGTAAGTAACATGCAAGGCACTTTCGGCGCTTTCATTACACATGGATAGTTAATTATGCATTTAAATTAGATATCTATCGCTCATTGTCTATACAAAGTTTAACACGATACTGATAACAATCGCATTTTCCTCATTCCCGGCATGATTGGGAGCGTCGACGCCATCGATGAATCATCGATGTTTTTATAGGTACAAAATATATAAATAGCAGTTACGCACAAACATTAGAATTTGATATAAGGAAGGAAGAGCAACCCTGATTTTGACAGCAAATTATTTATACAATAAGTTATCTATCGTCTTCCAAAAAATCAAATAAAGCATAAATTTTGAATCAACATTTTGGTTGGTTAGTCGTAATTCAGGACAGGCGCTGATAAGCGATAGCATATAATAGCAGCCCTGTATCTAATACATGTATGTCCCACTGCTGGGCTCGGGTCTCTTCTCATGATGAGAAGCCGAGAAGGGTTAGGCCATAGTCCACCACGCTGGCCAAGTGCGTATTGGTAGACTTCACACGACCTCGAGTACTTTTTAGGCACTCTCAGGCATGCAGGTTTCCTCACGATGTTTTCCTTCACCGTTAGCGAGCGATAATTAATATGTTCGAAAAGACGAATCTTAACGATTTATTGACGTATTTAGGTGTGTGCCGTAGGTTCGAACGCGAGACCTTTGACTTACCAGTCCCACGGTCTCCCACTCGGCTTTCGCATAAAATTAAGCGATTCGCATTCAAGCGATAGCATAATCGTATAAAATTAAATAATAATGTAATAAACGAAATATTTTTGAAATACGTGCGGCATGCAACAATAGAAAGTTGCTTCATTTTTGTTTGCGTAGGCGACCGTGCACATTTGGGTCATTGAACCACCGAGCGACGCCTGCCGTCGCCGCCGCTTTCATGGTGCACTTTTTGCATCAGCAATCATAATGACGATGCTACGTCCATAAAAGGTGCTCCTTTTATGGACGATTTTTGAGTTCGAGGGCGGCAGCATCACTGTCTCGCTTTTAACTAGCCACCAAACCAAATAGTAGAGCTTGCACTTGTTCGGGTTTGGTGGTAAGATCTGGCCCTGAAATTACTGGCACATGAGGCATAACACTATAGTCTTCAGATGAAGCGACGCATCTTCAATCTGCTTTTGTGGAATGTTGATGTCTATGGCCTATAGTTACCACTTACCATCAGGTGGGCTATACGACCGTTCGCGACATGTCGTATAAAAAACCCAGCTCGTAATACGAAAATAACCTCATTCAAACTCTGTGTGTCCTTAGTCCTTAGGTACCTTTATTATAATGTTACATCTTTGTTTCAATCCTTAATATCCATACTTCCTTATTACATATTATATATAAAAATTACACAGTCTGTTTGTCTGTCTGGCTTTCACGGCTTAACTACTAAACCGTTTCTGATGAAAATCGTATCGAGATAGTTTAAGATCTGAGGAAGGTCATGTGCTACTTTTACTTAGTACCTGTAGGTATGTCGACAAAAAGTAGCACATGTTCTACTACTTCAGCGCAGAATCTTGTAATAATATATGTAAAGGTTGCCTGGAACAGATCACTTTATAGTGACAAGGCCGCCCATTGTGTATGTTTCAATCAGACTGTGTATCACAATTATGTACTTCTTCTTTGTGTACAATAAAGAATTCTTTATCTATCTATCCATCTATGTAACAATCACTTTGGCTTATTTTTGGGTACCAAACTGCAAAAAACTACGCGGCTACGGTATTATGGCTCGTGTTATGTTAGTGACAAACGAATGTCACGGTCATTACTTTATCTGTTAGTAATGAAAATAAACATAAAATAAACGTCGACTTTTAGACTAATCATCACCCTGTTTTAAACTTACGCAAGGATAGGGACTCTTCTCGAAAATCTCTCTCTTTAAAGGGACTTAACTGATGAAGAGTGTGAACATCGCATACATAATTAAAAGGAAAACGGGTACCTAATTAGATTTTCAAAATAATTTAGAACAGCTTAATTAATTAATTATTACGTACGAACGTTAAAATATAGAATGTAAAAGTTAATTCAGACTGAAGGCCGGGTGACGTATCTTATGCAGGACTGTTTTCGACTGAAAATAAGACTAAAAAAAAGAATAATTTACCTGCAGAAGCATTGAGGTAGCTCTCCACTGCCATACATCGGCCATAAGAAAGGTGTATTTCCATAGCGGCCGAGGCTCATCAGGAACTTCTTGCACTCCTTGACGCCCTCCAGACATGGCATGCTCTTGGTGCCCCCGGCGATCGCGATTAATACGTAGTGGATTAGGTTGGGAGGTAGTTCCTTGTGTGCCAGGTATTCTTTAAATGTCTTGTCGTTCCAATCTGAACAAAATGAGTTATTGTTGTTATGGTAATTTTATGTAACTGCGCATGTAATGGTTGTCAGTTAATCAAACATCTTTAATGATTTTGTGACAAACTATTTGTTGATGTATAATTTTACCGGGTTCAAAAGTTGTGTACCATTTAATCTGATTTTTTGTACCTATAGGTAAGATACCAATTAAAACATAATAGGAGTAAAAGTTGAATGGTCAATAAATTAATGACGATCATATAATACTTACTCCAGGCTTTATTAAGATGTATGACGAATTAAAGAGGGTAATATAAATTCTTAAGTAACACTTACATAATACGACCATTTTTTTAAATCTAGCTCACCTTTAAATTCGTTTTTCATTTCCTCTTCATTGTAACCGACGATGGATGTAAGCATTTTCATGAGCTGTCGTTTTTCTACAATGCCCACCGTATCTGTGCTAAACACATCTGCTCTGGAGCAGGGCACCGGCAAGAGGTGGTTGTTGAACCACGTCAGCACGCGAGTCACACATCGGAACTCCGCGTAACGAGCGATGTTGGAAGATATCAGGAGTTCCACCAAAGGACCGCGAGAGAACAGCAGCTAAACGTCCCAAACAAAAACCCATTATTCAATGATCATTACTCACTATCGTATCGCACTCTCTTGATAATGCCTAAACATATAGGCGAAACCGCGGTCGACTAAATAGACCAACATTACGTGAGTAACACCCGTATTTCATAATTTTAATAAGATCATTACTCAGTTTCAGCAGGGTCGGACTGGTCAAACATTGAGGGTGGCGATCGCCAGCGACAGAAAACCTAACCTTTACCTGCGCTAGTAGAGTACCGGGCCCTTTTATACCACCCCCCTAGCACTCAGTTCGGGGCCCTTTGTGAGACCCCATTTGTGCCCTTCAAGAGCAGTCCAACCCTGATTTGCATCACTTACTTCTATCATAGTGTCTACTTCATATGAAATAGGTACTATGTTACTTCTTCCTTTTCGGAATTAGAGATAATTAAAAGCAACCGATATTTCTAGAGATTAGAGCATTAGACCAAACAAACATACCAATAAATGCAGCTCAGCTTTAATCATACATATATTTATTAATGTATGAGAATTTTTTTTACATAATACTACATAAAAACAGCACATAAAAGGGGAAGATAAAACAGATTATGTGTTGGCGAGGAAATAAGGAACGCAAGCACAGTATATGCAAATAAAGTAACAAATAAGGCAAGGGTGACGATAGCTGTAACATGCAAACAATTATGCTTTTGAAGTTACATACCTTGGGGGTCATATCAATATTGAACTTCCTGTACTCTGCAGCAAATCTTGCCTGGCTCCACACCTTTTTAGAAGGATCTTCATCACCTTGGTCTGCATCTTCCCTACAATTATATTAACACTAGGTTTTACTTAATGTTAAAACAAGGTTTAAAAATAATTTTCTCAACAATTAAAAATAGAAACATGTTGGTAAAATTTATACTGTTCATATTATTTAATGAATAATAATATGATAATTCTCACTTTCACTTACTTTTCTATATACCATTTTTCCGATAAGTTGTATACTTGGAGCTGTCTCTTTGGATCCTCAGTCACTTCTTTGATAAATTTCTGCAGCCCATCAAAGTTATAGGAAGCCCAGAGACCTCCATAGTGGTCACTTGAGTCTAGATGTAACACATTTTTTCCTATTCTGCTGCAGGCAGCAGCTACTATGGACTCCACCATACCTACGCACAAGGAGAAAATATACTAAACATGTAAATAATACTTGTAATATTTTAAAGCAAATTTTAGCTTTGCTATGCCTTTTTGTAATTTATAAAATATTAAAGTTGAAAAATTAAGAATCCAGCAGGACTCGAACCTGCACCCCCTGGGTATACGCCCCAAGTGCTTTGCCAATTCAGCTATGGATTCGTATGCTGCCGGACTCGAAATTTCTCAACTCTTTTTGTGCCAGCTTTTAGCTAGACGAACCTTATTTGGTTTTAGCGCCATCTATGTGATTTGATAAGTCACTATTCACATACTGTAAGTTTGAATTAAGATCAACACTGTTACAGTCAAGAGATGACGCATTTTGACAAATTTCGAGTCCGGCAGCATACGAATCCATAGCTGAATTGGCAAAGCACTTGGGGCGTATACCCAGGGGGTGCAGGTTCGAGTCCTGCTGGATTCTTAATTTTTCAACTTTAATATGTAAATAATAGTTTCATACATGTTTTATTTTTCACAAAAGTGATTAAGGTCAGAAACAAAGATTTTGATTTATATTGATATAAAATTGAACTTGCTATTAAATAGTATTTGAAAGCGCACACATAATGCTACCACCTTTTTTGTAGGGCACCACCACTTGGGCATATTTTTATAAGGGTGGGGCATACCCAGCAAGTGCTTGCAAAGGGTTGGTCCAGCCTCAAGATTATCCGGAACAAACAAACTGACAGATAAAAAGTCAGACAAACATTCTATAAGTGGTATTTAGGCAAAGATATCTTGTTAATTGTGTCGTTTCATCAAATGTCACTCGTGTGCAATCAGGGCTCATGAAATTATACAAATTAACAAAATTCAAAAGCTTAAATGACTAACATTTTGGCTTTAAAACACATACTACAAATGGACATTTAAATTTTGATTTTTGTGTATCATTTGTACAATTACATGAGCCCTGATGGCACTGTAGGTGGTGTTGGAATCAGATGGCAATGTGGTTTTAAGTATATAAATAGAAATAAAGTGTCTGTTTTTATGGTCAAAATAACAATGATTTTTCAAGCTGCTATTGCTTTGCCTAAAATCCAGTTTTAAATTTTGTGTCTGTTTGCCTGTCAGTCCATTTTTCTGTCTGTCAGTTGGTATCAGCTAATCTTCTAAATGGCTAGACCAATTTTAAAATAATGTTAGATGCAGGTATCTGACTACAAGGTGCGTAACATAGAGTTAAGTTAGTTTGTTTACTGTTACTAATCTCAAAAACTACTGGTTGAATCTTGATCTTCTTCTTCTTCTTCGTCGTGTCGATGGCTGAGTCAAAATTTATTGGTCCAATAAGTGGCCACTGTTATGGCGCTCTCATCGGCGTTCATGAGCGCCTCTCTTGTGCAGGTGGTAGGGCATTTTGGACAGTCAGTAAGGTGGTCAAGGTTATGACTTGTCATCGTGGTGAAAGGATTAGCCAATTCGCTTTTAAGAACTCGCGAATTGCCCAGGGTGCGCCGGACGTAGGGAATTGTTGTGACGTCACTCGAGGAGGCTCCTTTCATGCACCCTTTCCCATCTTGATAATTCTTGTGTTTGATAGTCTAACTCTCAATAAAGGTCTATAGATATTTAATATTACAGGCAGTAAGGTTGAACACAGGTCAAAGCGTGGGTAGAGCTACTGCTTAAGACAATAAATTCTACCCCAACAAAGTCACAGACATGAGCTAGTATTAATTATAAATATATATATGATTTTTTTTTTCTGATTATACTTTTATAGGCCAATCTAACTTCCTAATCTAAGCATTTGGCTGTTAATACAGGTATATTGAGCCATATGTCAAGTGCCACATACAAGAAAGATAATAATAAGACATGCTCCACCATTGCCTCTGCCTATCCCAATGGGATGAAGGCATGATTTTAAGAATGTTATGTAATAGTAAAAGGATTATAATTGATTAAAATTTGCAGTAACTATATCAAAAAGACATCTTATTTTCAGGCAAAAGAGCAAACCTACAAATTTAGAAAAAATAGAGAAAGGTGGTTGTTCAGTAAGTGTATAAATAATTAGTAATTATAAGGTAGTTGGCAATTATATAAATACTAAATTAATTATCAGGTCTTTTTAATACTAAACCAAAAAAAAAAACGACATTTCTTATTATTAAATTACTAAGCATAGCTTAATACTAAAATTCTATTAAAAATATTTTTCTTTGTTTAATACCTTTACCTATTATTACTCTATCATTGGGTGGGTCTAATGTATTCGTGTTTTTTTTCAGCTTTTTCCTACATAAATCAATTTATAAATGGAAAATAATCATTTGGAACTAATTGAGACATCCACAAAATAAAATATTTAAGCTATTACTCATAGCTCTGAAACCTGTAGACGTAGTCATAACTCAAGCAGACAATGACAGCAGTTCCCGACATTGCAAATATTTAATTATGCTGCAAAATTGGGGTCGGCCATTAATGCCTATCAATCAATTAGGCGACTCAGTCAAACGTTATCAGTAATAAAATAAATTGTTAACTTAGTATTTAATACTGAATCACAGCATTTTCAAACCTAAAATTGGTGACTAGACAGCTGTGAAAAAACGGATCGATAAGTAGACTGCTATCGCCATCATGACCGGTAAAGTATTATACAGACATTATAGTTTACCTGTTCCCACAACGATGACCTGGAAGTCGGTCGGTAAATCGTCGTCCATGATTGCCTATTATTTTCAATCCACAGCAGCAAAAGATTAAAAATTAACAATATTGTAATACAACGATCCCACAATCAGCAACAGCAACTTGACACTTGCTTATTCAACATAACTGTTGGTTTGACAAATGACATGAAAGAAGTGCCAAACTGGATGTCAAAATGTCAATGCTTTGCTTGTCATGCTTGACATACGCGTCTAAAAACCAGATTTGAAACGTTAACACAATCAATCTGGACATTTAAACTACACCTGTTAAGAGGCGAATGGATCGCGTTTTAATTAATATTCGACGTAAGTTCAAACAGCAAACAGAATATCGCTATCTCTTTTTAATGCAATTACGTGTTTAATCGTTATTTTTGCTGTTTTTCTACAATATCACTGTTTTCAAAGTGAATGGTTGATAATTCTCCTCCTGTCTTTTCTTCGCGACCGACGATAGAAATCCATTAAGTACAAAGAAATGTATCCGCAGGAAAACTATTTATTAAAAGAAAAATATCTATAAATAAAAACATTATTAGGTACCTACTCATCTGCATGGCGCTGAAAAATCATTCAACAAAACTTGGTCATCGATATTGTTGGTTAAAATATTGGCGCGTAGGTTGGCTTGGATAAAATGATATATCCAAAAGTTTAATATCCCGTCATCCCGTCAGATATATTTTCGTCCGATGGCAATTTCGTTGTTTTTTAACCGACTTCAAAAAAAGGAGGAGGTTCTCAATTCGGTTGTATTGTAATTATTACATAATTATTTTATAATTCTGAAGTCGGTGCCAAGTACAAAACAACCTTTCTACAATATCAAATTACAGTACACACAATATTATGATTGATGAGGCGTAGTTGTGCAAGTGCGCGGTCGCCCAGTATTGGTACTTACCACAGAAATATAACTAATATTCAGTCAGAAAATAGTTGTTAGAAAGATTGATATTATCTATACAGAGTTATTGTTTACTTGGCACCGACTTCAGAATTATAAAATAATTATTTAATAATTTCTATTTAACTAAATGAAAAAACGTATTATTTTGTGCGAAGTAAATTTATTTTTTGCTTTTTAGTTTACCTACTTTTTGAAGTCGGTTTTTTTTTGTTAAAAAATATTTATTGGATGTACCTACGCTGAAGAATTGGTTACGTCTGAACGTTGGCGTAGCTATGTCAACAATATAAATCAAAATTAGTCCCCACTTTACAAGTGAGGTCTAATTTGCTCGGCCGTTTTGAGGGTTCCGTAATAAGTTAACGTCGCTCGCTAGCCGCTTTAGTTTTCCTTGAAAGTTCATTACATGAACTACCACCATGATATTTTCAGATTTTTCGAGCTAACAGTTGGACATTTAGAACAAAAATTGTTATTTAAAGAATATATCTTGCGAATGGATCTCTAAATCAAAAAACTTGTTTCAGCAACCCCTTTGTGTTTAAAAAGACCAGCAAGATAATTTACTCTAAATAACATTTTTTGTTAATAGTTGGCGTTAACCTAATCAGTTCAAGAGTAATTGGGGTCCAAAGTGTAAAATGCAGTTACATAAAATATTTCGTAGAAAATACAAAAAACTATTGAAAATAATGACTTGTATGAAGTTGTTAATGTTAAATTTAGATACCTAATGAACTTGTTTTGAGCCCATAGTTATGTTGTAAAGGCTAACCACGGAACCCTATTACCTACGCGTGACCCGTCACGCACTTGACGGTTTTGTATCATGATCGCCTATCTAGTATAATACTGTATCGAATGTTGTTGTTTTGCGCCACGCGCAGTGATTATTTTTTGCAAGATGGAAATGCTAACTTTTTTACTAAATATCTTGTTGTAACTTAGCGATAAACGAAACCACTATGCCGCTATACAAATAATTATTTGTGAATTTAACATTTTAGAGATCGACTTCTGTCGCTCTGATTTCGGTACAGAGTATGCTATATATTTAGAATACCATTTTGTGATATTTAGGGCAACAAAACAAAAGAAAATTACCATAAGAGCTAATAAGATTATTATAACGTCCTTTTGAAGCCTTTAATATACAATATGAAAGTTGCCTGCCACCATCAGATTTGAACTAGGTGGCAATGGGACCACCTTGAAAGTACACTCTTTCAAATATAACTATATTTTTTAAATCAGTTTTCAAATGATAGAGAAATCGATAAACTAACGTGAAATTTGGTAGTTTACATAAACATACGCTTACGTATACAGCCTTGTTAATATCAATATTATTTATTAATATATTACACGCGGGCGGGAACTATTCTAAAATAAAAACCGGCCAAGTGCGTGTCGGGCCACGCTCAGTAGGCTTCCGTAGCTAGTCGTAATGAACAACATATTTCGACTTAAAAGGGATTTACTATCTGTATTAAACAAGTAACATCTTCATACAAGTCATTACTTTCAAAGGTTTTTGTAATTTGCACGAATTATTCTAAGTAACTGCATTTTACACTTTGGACCCCAATTACTCTAGAACTAATTAAGTTAAAGTAACCAGATAAATAGCGTCCTTCAGATAGGAAATGTTTGTAGTACACGAAACCAGCTAGCACGTATGACGAGATGTATGAATGTTAAGGAAGCGAAAGAAGTATGTAAGGAGCGAAGCACATGGCGTTCCATCGTCTCTGCCTACCCCCGTGGGACTAAGGCGTGATTTTATATAATGTATTATGTATGTTTATTTATGTTTCAAGAATTTTGAACGAAATATTCTGAGTAACTGCATCTGACATTTCGGACCCCTATTCCTCTTGAACTAATGAAGTGAACTTATCCGCTATAGTTTTCCTTTAAAGTTCATTACATGTACTACCGACACAATTTTTTTCAGATTTTAGGATCCAGTAGTTTAGCTTTTAGAGGGGGGGGGACGCCCTACTCGAACAAAAATTTGCTCTTTAAAGTTAATTATCTCGCAACCGGATCCCTAAATCTAAAAACTGTCTTAGCAACCCCTAAACGTTTTTAAAAGTCCTATCTAACAATACCCCACACTATGGGGTAGGCGACAAAAAAAAAAAACATCCCTACTTTACATGTAGGGGAGCTACCTGAAAAAAAAATATTTTTCCAAATTTTACTCTACGACTTTCTTTGTTTAGTTAACATACATGATTATGCAAAATTTCAGTTTTCTAGCACCAACGGTTTCGTCTCTATGCCGTGGACAGACAGACGGACATGGCGAAACTATAAGGGTTCCTTGTAGGTACTACGGAACCCTAAAAAGACAACATCCTGACAAAACGAGTCGAGTCAACAAAGAAGAACTTAATTAAATTTTGAAAAATGAAACAATAAATGAATTGTGTTTTATATTTACAAGTTTTTTACATACATTTCAACATTTTACAGACTACAGGGAGCTCTTTTTAATTCGAGCAACGAACATTACATAAACTAACACGTAAATCTAAATCGTAATAAAAACGACTTATGCGTAATCAATTTACGAGTCCGCGTGTGGCTACGGCGCGGCGACCGTGGCGGGAGTCGGGACGAAACACGCAGAATCAATAAAACCCCGGTGTCCGAGTAACATGGTGACTAAACAAGACAGGTGGCAGTTTACTTGGAAGTGACATTAATACAAGCAACATCTTAGGCCTCTTCCGACTTCAAATCAAATTATTGTTCGAAGGACGTATTGGTCTTGTGTGCCCGTGATTTCTAAGTAAAACTGTAGTAATACTAAGTATAATACAAATACACGTTCCCAATTGACTTGACTGACGACTATCTACCCTAACAAGTTATATCTACATTGTACAAACACCAAGTGAGTCGGCAATACTTTGGTTTGATCGTCATTCGTCAACCGCGCTTTTAGTGAGGTCAACGGTTAGTCCGGTACAGTTGAAAACCTTGTAAATAGAGTGGCAATTTACAGAAGTCATAAATTCTTCGAAAACTATTATATTAAATAATTACATTAATTTAATGTAACTACAAGTGACTAATTCGGCAAATCTTTACATATTACGTTTACATCGAATCGAACACTATGGTGAATACCAGCGGTAGGTATTAGGTATGTGTTATGTTTATTGTACTGATCAGCTGATAGCAAAACAAGTGACAATAGCAAATAACTAATTTGCTACCTATACATACAGATGCAACATAGTATTATCATTAATAAGTACATTGATTATAATTTTGCCATGGTGTGGAAACATCAACAATTTGAACATCAATTATTTATCAACAAAAAACAATCTATTATGTACATGAATTACCTTTACAGATTAAAATATCGACAGATTCGTTCCCTATAAAGTTAATAATAAAACAATAAGCGTAAGCCTTAACGTTAAAATGTGCTATTTGCTTATTATGAAGCAATGAATAATAAGGTTAAAATGTAATGTAATAATTTCGAATAAGTTAATAATATAGTAATAAAATTTCAATTCAATTTGGTGAATAAGACCAAATGATATGTCAAATTTTATGATATGTTAAAATACAAAGAAAGTGTTAGAACAGAGTCGATATTTTAATGTGTTTGTAAATTTGCTACACGCGGTAACCGCCTGCATACGACTAGAATAACGTTTCCCGCGAATGTGAGGCGCGGTCCAGCCGAAGCGGCCGCTGACCAGGACGACTCGAAAGCTCTGTGCACTCGCCGATCAACGTCGTGTCACCTCCACCACTGTCCGTCGAAAACTGGTCTACCTCATCATCGGTGGAATCCCCGTCATCCTCTGCAAAAACAGAATCTGCACCCACGGAGGCTAACTCACACTCTACTGCGTAGGACGGTCCTACGCTACCCACTGACGCCAATGGGGCGAGTCGCTCACTAGGACATGGTGATAAGCGCCGTTCGGCCAAAGCGCACACCACGGACGAACCGCGTCTCTCCAAATAAGAACTGCCTGAACTCGAGCAGGTCGCCGAGGATAACCGCCGGTCGCGAGGGCCGGCCGAAGCACGACGCTCAGCGAAGCGCAACGCGGACCCAGGCAGTGAATCGCCACGGATGGTGGATAAGCGACGAGGCGGCGTCAACAGGCTACCGTAACCACCACCGTACGATGCAAATCTCGCAGTTCGAGGCCAAGGAGGTTCATCACTTATTGAAGGACGAGACCGCGCGCGCTCCGAAAGAGCTTCCTCCAGAGCTGCAGTAAGTTGTCGCTCCTCTTCAACTGCCTGTTCTTCGGCTACTACAGCTTCGGCCATCTCCACTAGTTTTGGATCGTTCAAAGCTTTCACAGTTTTGCTCCGGCTTTTATAAACAATCAGAAAAACCATTAATGCGAAAAAACCGCCGAGGGTGGCGGCTATGCGCACACCCGTCATGACGTCATAAGTAGCGTAGAACTCGACACGCACACGGTCACGTTCCGCTGCCTGGGAACTCTCAGTGCTGTTCTCGGTCGCGAGCGATCCTCCGCCATTCCATCCATCTCGCCGATCCATCGCGCGGTCAAACGTTCATCGCCTGCGAACAATACAAAAAAATATTATTACGTTATCTGATTTGGTAGATTGTGCTGTATTTGTATGTATGGAAAGCTTTGACTGAGATAAGTTAGATATTGCAATAAAAAATATCGGTGGCGATAAAAAATCACAATCGATGGGTGGTGACTGATGATAACTACGTATACAGCGTGTCCCAGTCAAGAGCGTCAAGCCGAAATGGGGTTAAAGGGACAGAAAGTTATCAGAGAAATAAAAAAAGAAACAAATTCCATACTTAAAAAAAACACGGTCATTTAAAAAATTCGTGAAAATATTCACCCTTCGACGGACTTTTTGCTCCTACTACTTTTTTTTTTTTTTTTGTTATTTTATCAGGTTTTATTTTATTTTTTTTGTTAGGATAACAAAACAAAAAATAAAAAAATAAAACCAGAGTTCTGGTCAAAAATGACATTTTTTGTTTGATCAAAGCTTGGATGAAGGATAGTACTGGATAAGGGAATGGCGTGGTCAACAGCGAGACAGAGAATCTCGGCACAGTGTGGCGACAGTGCAAATTAAATTACCCTAGTTTTTGGATAAATTTGCCAAAATATTAAGATATATTATTTACTAATTCCAAAATGAAAAATGTATTTATTTTATGAAAATAAAACAGATATAAAGAACAATTGTTCGGTTTATTGAACATATTGCGTGATGTACTGTTATGTTAATACTGCATAGGTAATGACTGAATTTAAGTCGATCAACCAACAATCCAACAATTGGAAGTTTCACATCTGGCGTTTCAGCTGCGTGTTTTTGAACAGTCACTGCTGGCATCATAGTATTGAGTTTAGTAGACACATACTCTTGGCTACTCGTTGACGGCATTACTATGCTAGCTCATCCACTGCTTCTTTTGCCTGAAACTGTAAAATTTTTAATAGTAACTTTACGCAAATTTTTAATAGATGGCGTTTAACATACTTTCTAACTGACGCACGGGGACGGGTAGTTGAGGCTGCCACAGGTAAAAACGTGAGGATCAACGAATCCCACAGAGCAAAAGTCACGGACCATAGCTAGTTTTATTAAAACAAATCAAATATTCAAGTCTATATTGCACGTAAAATCCTTAGGACCGTAAAAAACGTAGATTTCCTTTCAGTGTTGCGCATCAATTCAAAGTATCTCAACTTGACTAAACCCAAATATTGTAATATATATAAATAAATAGTCAGGTTAAATATTAATTTACCTGTTGTGGCACAGCATTCATTAACAAAAGAGTTACTCTCTTTTTTTAATAATTCAGTCGTCCAAAATATCTGCTACAAACTTTAGAGAATTTTCTCGGAGCCCAATTTGTTCGTCCTGTAGCTTCAATCCACTTCGGACGTAAATCAATATTTTCCGGGAAACTGTTATGCAATTAAGATATTGAAACTGACTAAAATACTACATGATATATTTATCATAAGAAATGCAACATAAAATTTTACCCACAATTTTGGGGAAAAAAATATGGAAGTCTTGACAACATCTAACAATATTTTATAGTAGGTTATGAATACTAAAATTTCATATTTTAGATGATTTTGTCGATCAAATTATAAACAAACATAGTTCACACAAGATAAAATCATTGAAAATACAACCTGGCATATGATTCAAAGGCCAAAATGTGTTATACTTACGAGTGGAACGATAATTCAGGCAGTTTTCTTCTACTATCACTTTTACATCCTAAAACACTACACCGCACCATATTTCCTACAATAATGCTTAATAAAGACACTATTGTTAAAAAATTGCTAATATTTTTCAGGTTTCACGTATCTTTTATAGCTATAAACTAACTAAAATTTAAAAATACCAAATTATTTTGCCAGCGTTGTCAAATATGTCAAAATTGATTGATAAAGTTTTGAGCAAACCTCAAGGTTTGCTCAAAAACCCGACACGCATGGCGAAACAAAAAATCTTATCACCTGTCTTGTTTTTTTACACAAAATTGGCGTAAGTTTATCTTTGTCTTGTGTGAGGGAGATCGAAGCTATCAGTCGTCTATACTATTCTCTGTCTACGGATCAAAGATTCAACGTTAATTCATAGCCCGGCTTTGACTAACCGTACTGAAAAAAAAAGTGATAGTCGAGTTGAGCAAGTATCGTTAAAATGTTGGGGCATTTAATAAGGATTTAAAAATAGAATGACGCCTTTTACTTTATTTCTTGAATCGTGAAATATTTTTTTATCAATAAAACCTAGTACGGAGTTATGGACGGTGGTAGTGTTGTCCGCTAAATTGAGGTCATAATTTTTTCTTGCGGCCAAGGAACAAATGTTAAAGGTAGTGTAAATATTAACGAGTTCTTAAAATGCCCATAATTTTTTCTTCGATTCTTCGATTTTTTCATCATTTGTCTGATAGCTGTCATCATAACTTACTATATTACCCGATTTCGGCTTGACATCCTTAAATGGGACACTTTGTATATGCTACAAGAACGTCAGCCATGAACTTTGTAACATTAAAACAGGACGCTTACGCCTTCAAATTCTCTACTGCATTTGTACTATATTGAAGTACTACATCTCCACTCATTTATTGAGTTTCCTCTGTGCTTCAGACTAATATTCTGCCGTAACCGTTAGGTTAAAAGATGTGCTCTCAAGAAGTAACCCATCCCACGACCAACCACGATAGGCGTTTGTAATTTTTTTTTCATTAGAACGAGTTTAAGAAAAAAAAAATGCAAATATTAAAGAAAAATAAGCTTAAATTTTCTGCCTTCGGGCTGCAGAATGTGAGGGACCGAAAATGTACCCAAGATAGTGCTTTAAAAAAATAATTGAAACCAGGGATAATAGTCTCACAGTTTTGGTGACCTAATAAAATATGCTTAAAAGTCAAGTTTTAACACATTATCATATTTTATTCCTTGGCCGACACTTTGGAATTTGGTCTAAAAATGAATAGAATGCACGTGAAGTCCTTAGAATAATTTTGATTACTTCAAATAAGAATATCTTTGAAACGTTGCTCCACAAAATAGTTATTTTTGCATATTATTATAAGGCAACAGTAGCCATATAAAACCTATTACCAAGCCAGTCACCTAGTGGAGTCTGAGTACTACTACTACTGAGAATAAGCTTGCCAAATCACTTTTCAGTAAATCAATGATATGTTCTAGAATCTCTAGGTTCGAAATTTATTTATCGTAAAATTCTACAAATGGAAATTGAAAGCCGATGAAAAACTTAATACTTCCCTTTAGTAAATAACCGATTCAATTATGGATTCGGTATAAGCAGGCCTAACCTATATAAGCCAACTCAATAATAATGATCGAGTAGGTGACTCATATCCATAGTCGAACAAGAGAGACCGCACAACAATGTTGTCGCTAGGCGATTTCCGTTCGCCAGTTGCATCGGACTACACTCCCGACATATCTGGGACACCGTATACTATACTTATTGTGGAATAGCTGCCAGATTTCAAATTTTCATTCACAGATTAGCTATTAAATTTACGGCTATTTCACAGAATTGGTAAGCCAAATAATAGGCCAGACATTTATGCATTTCATCTAGAAATGAGAGATAATAAGCTGGCTTTTTGTATATACCTTCATTGAAGCGTTTTTAATGTCTCAAAACTCAAGTGGAATTGCTATTTAATTTTAACACCCTTTATACAATTCTGGCAGGCAATGTATCCACCAGAATGGATTGGCAATTTGTTTTTACACTAAAACATATTAATGTAAATTACAACATATTAGAATTGCAGCCTTGTGGCTAAGGCTTTTGAAAAAGAAACAAAAAAAATAAAATATTATGACGCAACCGCGAAATGCCTGCCAAAACGTAATTTTCTTATCAGGCTGATAATAAATCATCATTTCAAAGAATTCCAGCCTCGGGGAGGCGGGTTAGTCCGTGGGTTCGCTATCTCTTAGTCTAATTCATGCGATTTTACCATAGAAATCTTAATAATAAGGCAATAGAAATGTCAAAGACGCGTGACCTTTTCGCCGCGCATCTGTCAAGTCAAACACAAATGCGAGTTGAGGAATTGTCGTCTTAATGTCATCGCAAAAAGAATAATTTTGTTTGCAGGAATACAAGCGCATGAGTCTAGTCGAACATAAGTGCGAGTTGAGGAATTGTCGTCTTTATGTCATCGCCAAAAAGAATAATTTTGTTTGCAGGAATACAAAAAGTGGTATTTGAAAAACGGCGACATGCGTCCCAGTGTTAAAAGATAGTCGATAGCATTTCTATTGACTAGTTATTAAGATTTCTATGGATTTTACTAACTATATTTTATTGTTATCGCCACGAATTACACGACTTATGACCACAGTGCAGTTTTTAAAATGTTTGACCCTCTAGTTGTTTTAATATAATGATGGCGTTCAATAGCAGCTGACTGATTATGTTGAGAACATCTTAGGTCATTTCTAAGTTTTAATTTTTATCATCTGCAATATTTTAAAATTCTTGCAAAAAATCCACGATAAAACCTAGCACGTACACGTACCTAGCTGCAGCTAGTCGTAAACATACAAAACCAAATGTTTTGCAAACAGATATCGCACATTAAAAACTGAAACGTTATTATCCAACAGTCGTTCATATTCAAATTTTTTATTGCGCCTATCAAAACACAAGAGAATTGCAAATTTATTTCGTTCATTTTCACAACGAATATTCATGTTTTAGATGGTTCTATAGCGCGATCAAGTTGTTTGAAGTGTAATTGCTCCTCATGCAGCTATAGATACATCTTTACGTAGAAGTAGCAGTCCTAAATTGCACGCGAGATCGATGTATTACACATTACACCCAACACACAATGAAACTAAATATAGCGTCGCAGGTGGAGCACTCGGTCACTCATGAAGGAGTAACAGGCCCGATCATTACCCACAATATGGGCTGTTTGTTTCGTACAGGCCGGAGCTTTTAGATAATTATTAAGCAAATTAAATACCGCACGTTGTCAAAATACGGCACAAATTGGAAATGGAAATTGCATTTGTGTCCACTTCGTGTTTAAACCTATCGACCTATATCCATATCTACAAAATTAAACTAATTAACTGCCTCGGTGGTTTAGTGGTTAGCGTAAGGGTCTCTCTCCGCAAGGTGTGAGTTCGATTCCCGGGTCGGGCAAAGTGTTATTTGTGAACATTTCGTCAGGATATTCTTAGTATTCTTACGATACGTATGGCAAAAAACCATTTGCGCAGGTAAGCGCGTGCTCATAATACGCAACGCTATACCTTTTTTTTTTTTTTTTACGACCTGCTTAACCTGGTTTGTACAGGTTACGTTATTGTTAGTCTCTAATTAAGCTTTAAAACAAGACTGCAAAACGTTATTATCAGGCGGGCCATCGGACAATCAAATATTCTTCGCGGGCCGCTTTTATTTGCGTTATCTAAAGGTGTAGTTGGTGTCTAATAAGCTTATAAAATATTTGGTTTGTCTATTTGGCCCGCCTGTTAACAAAGTTTGGCACTGAATCTAGGGACATGAAAGTTTGGAGTTGAAACACTGCATTATGGCTATCGAAATAGAGGTCGCAAAATACCAAATATGAGAATAGGTATCCCAATTCCCAGGTATTCGTATCTATTATTAATATTTCAGATCTTTTATTTTTCTTAAATATAGCATTTCTGTGTTTCTCTCTTCATACAGATTTATATCAGCAAAGTGATTATTTGATGGATATTATTCTATGTGTAAATAATAAAACCGAATAAACTTGATTAAACGTAAACAATTTACAACCAAAATAAACAACTAATATTTCTTGTTAATGATTGTAATGTTCCGTAAGTCGTATATTCAATTTCTTGCAAGATTTAAGAACTTATAGTACTATAATAAAAAAATATCATAATAAAAACAAAAAACCCGACCCGACTGACAAACGTAGTTATAAAGTAGTAACAAAGTAGGTATTGTTTGTGCCTGCAGCACTATAAATTGTAATACTTGTTTTTATCTTTTCTGATAATAATTTAGCGTAATTAAGTAATTAGGTACACATATAGATCTTAAATATTTTTTTCGACAGGAATTTATCATTATATTTTTGATGGGATAACCTTCTTTGCTATTTTGGTTAGAGCTTTATAAGTCCATGTCCAGCCGTGGAATGTGCATGTATAGATACAGACCTACAATATAGTTATGTGGTTTTATTTTATGCTTACACGCACATAAAATATTATAATATAATTATAATGCGGAAGAGCTGCTTTTAGGTAAACAATTGAATTTTTGTATACGCTTTACGCTTTACTTGTCTGGGGCGGCGATAGGTATGTACATTTGGTTCCGGATATATTTGTTTCCCGTTAGCTAAATCGTACGAATATACATAAGCAGGGCCAGGGTTCTAGGGACAGTAAAACTGTTGGGCGTCAATTAACGGCGCAAAATTAGGTAAGATAGCAAAACTAATGAAAACGCCAAAAAAAGTTTATGCGCCGAAATGTGCCGAAATGGCGCCATTCAGAAAATTCATAACGTCGTAACATTATGATTGGACTGGCCTTGTGCATAGGCAGTATCGCCAACATAATCCTAACAAGAGAAATTCCCGAACATGTTTTACTCACTAAAAACTTAGCCTTGATATGGTTTAGGTTGTACTTGCAAAGTGGCAATGAAACAGTATATTTTAATCTTTAAAGTCCTGACGCTACCGTTAGTATGACTCAGCTCAGATTATTACACAATAAATCTGACTCAGTATTAAAATATGAGCCTGTGCAAAGCTACTGTGTACAAAAAATAACTAAAAGAATTAGCCCCAATTTCACAGGTGTTAGATAAACCTTATAAGCAGGATAAGCATATAATCATATTATTATAACACACATTAATAAGTGACAGCTGTGTTATTTTTTCAAGTGTAACTTGTGTCACTTTTAAATTCAGTCAGGCTATATTTTATGGGTTGGATTAGATCTATCCGGAACCTCAAAAACTGGATATAAATCTACCTTACGTTGTCCCTTTATGTTTTTGATAATAAGCTTGCTAATTTACGGGCTAGTTCTAATTTACTAGCACAAACAGTTAATTTTGCCATCTACACACACATCTCAAAGTGCAAAATTAAAATTTTCATACATTTGTAATTTCCTAAATGGGATTTATTCTATTCCCTATTTGCATAAAGCCTGAGGAGTTCCACAATCAGATCTTTGATACAAGACTGGTGGACTATTCTGCACTTTAATAATAATATCAAGAACTTACAAATACACACAAGAAAAGCAACCATGTCTGAAGTTAAATTCAGAACCAGATATGTAAGCAATTCAATATTGCCTCCCACTTTTAAGACCTAAATCTAGCACTGGTTGTGAGTCAGGAGCCAGCATACTGATAGGAAGTCCATCCGTTTAAGGGTAAGGTAAGTTATGGCAGTAGGCCTATAGTTTGATGAAGCACATCAACATTAATTGCTGATATGGGCACTAGGGGGGAAAAGGAGGGTGCAGTAGAGAGTGCTTGCAATACTGATAGCAAATGCTTTTCTTAAATGTACATATTTGCACTCCTTTTGTTGATTGATGTTGCACTTCCCAATATTTGAAATAATTTTATCTAAACTCATGATTACCAGGTACAGAATCAACATGGATTTCCCAGCTAGCATAAACAAACACATAATGTTATTGGACAACAAAGTGTTATTATCTCTGAGACTATCAGTATAAATCTATCTCTTTATGAACACATGTGTGTTAAATTGTAAAATTTTATGTTAAAATTAATAATTTCAGAGATATCTTTCTGAAATGTTCTATTATTAAATAAATAATAATTATTGTAATATTGTGTGATATTTAAAAAAATAATTAAATATTACTTACATAAAACAAAAATTTACAAATTGCTAAATATTGTTTTGAAAAATGTTATCATAATTTGATATTTCAATTCTATAATAATTGTACTTAAACACAATAGTGTTGAGTACAAACATTAAAGATATATATTTTCTACCAATAAAGTTAAAAATGTATTCAATTGTTCAAGAAAACACTAAAGATTAGGGATGAAATGCTTCATGACCATGGACCTAGTCAAAGATCACATTATTATTATACAAGACCTTTTGTACTTTCAGCTCAAACACACATTTAAATATTTATTTTCTTTTTACAAAATTCATTCAACTTCATCTAGTCCCAAATTAAGCTAAGCTTGCACTATGGATACTAAAATACCTGATACTAAATCATGAATACTTTTCTTTTGTAAATACATACTTATTATACATAGAAACACCCAGACCAAGACAAACCTCCATGTTCATGCACACAAAGATTTAATAATAATAAGAACTATCATGAAAATCTTATCTTGTTACCTGCATATGCAAATAAAGCTATGATAACTAATAATTTCCCAGCTTTTTCTGTTGGTAACTGATTTCAGTTAAATGAATTTCCACTATAGACAAATCATAACTTAAGACTATGTTTTCTAGAATGAAAGAAACAATATAATTATTTACCAATAGCATAGCATGATTCGTCGCCCGCAGAAATTGAAGAACGTCGTGAGTAGCGATAATTTAATATGAACATGTCCTTGGTATAATATTGAAAATGTTAGACACCCATACATTTAAATTAAGCACAAGCTACATTATGCACCGATTCGAAAGCGATAATTTTATTCAAATAATCGCACTAATAAAATAATAAAATTTAAAGTCCATTTTCACGTTTCGCTTTTGGGCAATAATTGAATTTATCTGAAAACACTATTTTATATCATCACGCAAATGTAACATTATTGTCACGTAACACAATTTTCATTTACGCGTAAATTTCAATGATCTAAATCTTAAGATCTCAATAAAATTCTTGTACCACCGAATTATAGGAAAATTAGAAAATTTGCGATTTTACGGCTGTTGATTTTGAGCACAGACTGATTTTCACCCGAAAAGATTTTCCGTAGTGATGAGACAAATCGATTCATACCCCTTGATAACCTACTCCTAGTTTTTGAGTTTATGTTTGAAAACGCATTTTTTTTTCATATTATTTTATTTTATCAAAGAATATAAAATAAGAATATATATTTTAAACCCATTCTGCCAGCACCTCTATTAAATTAAATTTTGTTAAAAACACAATTCGGTATGTTAAGTTTTTTTTTTGTGATTTTTTTTTTATTTTCAATTTGTAGATACAGTTATTTTAAACAACTAATTTGAATATTTTATTTTTTTATGCATTGGTTATTTTTTTATGATTTTTTTAAGTTTTTGATCTGATGACGTCACAAAGTAGCCTGAATAATTTAGATCCTTGACACATTTCAAGTATATTTAAAAAAAATAAGGAACTTCACCGGGACTTCAAATTTGACAGTGACACTTGACATATGACACGGATGAATGATGCTCAAGCTCACTATTTTTCTTCATTCTTGCTTTGACTTTGGCTAATTACTTGTTTTGCAGTGATTTTCGCTGTTAAAAGTGATATAAAAAGATAATAACCATTTATAATGAATCGAGCAAAGACTCTTAGTGCGAAATGCTTCATCCTGTCTTATAAAAACACTACTACTAATAGCCGGCACTAAGTTTTTGTGTTGGTAAAAGAAACTCTGAAAAAGAAGTGGTGCGAGGAAGTGAATGTGGAATACGTGCCTGGGCGGCGTTTGTATTGTTGTGAAGATCATGTAAACCCAGTAATCGAAACCAGAATCCCTTTTTATGCAATCACACTTTTCCGACCACTCGACCAACGAAGCAGCAAATGTATTATAAATGTAAATAAATAAACAAGTGTGGTTTAAATATTTTTTATATTTAATGTTTTTGCACTATCAATAATTTTTCTGTAAATATAAGTTTTCAAAAAAAAATCTGCTTGTTTTATTTAATCCCTGGTGTATTTGAGGATCATAATTTAACCAATGCAAGGTTATCTGTTTATTTTCTTCAAATTTAGGATCAGCAATGCAAAATACAGCTTTACTTTTATTTGCAGCATGCATTTGAGCAAAATATCTGTCTTGCACAATACCATTATTAACATAGCTACATAATGTTTTTTTTGAAGCAGAGCATTTAACTTCTATAATAAAATCTTCTGCAACTCCATCAGCTATCACAAGTTGTATGTAGTAATACATCGTCTTTTTCATTGATTGTTACAGTTTAGCCGACACTCGATGCTCTGGTACAACTTTAGCTCTTACAATGCATTCGACTTGGTTTTTTTTAACCTCCACATACACATACTCGACAGCGGTGTCAACGTAAAATTCACAAAATGACCTGTAACAATAATTATAAGAAGTCGGTTATTATCGCTTTAATGGTGATATAAGCAATTTGAAACTTGATTACGATAATTTGTGTATCAATATTATTACTTACATCAAAGCCTGGGCCCCGCGGATTTCAGCAATGTTATGGTTATTATTATTATTCATGAACTCCAGAGTCATAACATTGTCAAATTTGGGCAAGTTGGTAGAGTTGGCGCGTACAAACGGGTCCATATTTCAAACAAAATCTAAACGGTGGGCAAGCAGTTCCTTCAATCGAGCAGTGGTCAATGTAGTAGGCGATATCAAAGTCCAAAAGAGAGCAGGGTTGGTCAAGAGAAAAGCACAAGGAACAAGCACGATTAGAGCAACGAAAAATAAACCTGAAAAGCTACGAACATAACAATCATTGACAGTTCACTGTCAGTTGAATATTTTTTGTAATGCACTGACAATTCGTCAATTCAGCCTACTTTGTGACGTCATTTAGAGGTCAAATGAAAGTCATCTGATTTTACATATTTTTGTTAAAATAAACGCAATCTTACAATTTTAGGAGCTAAAATTACGAAAATACGACTCGGGTACCTGAAATCTCGAAATGGTTTTGGAATTGGCATAGGTTGATTTTTACTTAACATACCGAATTAACGATATTTGTGACGTTTTGTCTCTTGACAGCGATATACTTTCCTACCACAAGATGGCGTATATTGGACCATCGGAATAAAGTGGAGAAGAGCGATTTCATATCAAAAGTATTAATAGTTTAAAATAATGTCGACTTATTGTCGTCGGTGCAAATAAGCTCGCCTTAAAGTGGAGCATCTTTTTGTTTCCTGTTTGCTTATATCTTATTCAATTCCAATTTACGCCATCTAGTTGGATAAAACGTTATTATTTCTTAGCATTGAAATATCACTTTTAGACTCGAACGTCACAAATTTTAGTTCATGGTTCTCATTGTGTTCGTTGATCTTTTGGTGTAATCGCTAAATCTTTAATTTAAACATGAAAATCACGAACCAGTTCTATGTTCATATGGTTTAAATCCACCTAAACAGGAACCAAAAAACGTGTTAGTTGGGCTTCGTTTGTCAGGTGTGTACCCGGCCAATTCGTAGTTGCTAAAACAATGGCTAGTCGACTGGGCCATCACTATATTTATCAACCTCTATTTCCGTTCATGTCAAAATAAATGACAATCAACGATGACATTGATGACAGTTTTGATTTTGACATTTTATTTTATATTATGATGAATTGGATTAGGATTTACAATTCCGGAATTCTGAAATTCCGTAACTCCTGAATTCTGCATAAATTTTACCGATTTTAGATCCGGAATCAACAGGATTCATTCCAAATATAACACAAAAAATAGGCCCATTTGAAATAATTAAATATTTTTATTTTAATATTGATTTTTTTATATACCAGCTCTATCTATTGTTGTTGATGTGACGTGTATCTGAAATGAATATGATATTCTTAAAACCCCAGAAAATTATCTGGCAACGAATCAAGCCTGAAAGAAATAAAAATATGTGCAGGGTGGGGTGAGGTACCATGAGTACAGAGTGATAGCAAATCTTTCAATGCCAACAAGTAAATAAATATCAATTTATAATTTAGTTCGTATGGCGCCAGACCCCTTGATGATTAAAATAATCGATGTTAGTCATCAATCACAAAAAAAAACTGATTAACTTAATCAATGATCAATCTCATGTTTCGTCAAGCCATTTTACAATTACACTAGGGTCGACTTCTAGTCGAATTAGTAGCATTTAGCTCAATATAAGATTATTACGTGGAGCAACTGCCACCTAACCTCCACTAGTTAATACGATACTCTTAGTTATAAAGACTGTTTGGCCTCTGACTACCTGTAACTATTGCCAGAGATGTTTAAATGGCAACCGGGACCGACGGCTTGATGTGCTCTTTGAGGCACGCCGGTAAATTCGTTTTGTTAAGATGGTCACCCCCCCACGGCCGACCGTAGTTAGCATTGTTTAAAATTTGAGATAGATCTGTTCGCATGACTTTGACTTAGCCACGAGCTCCTCGAACCAATCGTTAGTTATTAATTATGACTGACGTATCCATCATAAGTTATTACTCATTAGTTAAACTATGTTTGCCCCGCACTGTATTTTGATAACTACATATTTCTTCTAAACGCACGAGATCTCTTTAACGTCTGTGGAATATTATACACTAAAAATAATTAAAATAATAATTTATTATAAATTTCGATTGAGTTTTTATTTTACTATACAGAGAAAGAGCACGGAAACAATTACATAGACAAATAATTTTAAAATCTACAAAGCTGAAAATATCTTTTTTAGAACCAATTCCGCAAATCCAGAAATAGCTGTCCAATATCGGATCTCAATTCCGGAATTGAGATCTTGCCGATATTGCAAGCCCTAGATTGGATGTTATGTTTTGCTTTTGAGTGGAATACTCTGCGATGTGATTTCTGTGATTCCAAAAGTATTACGATTGGAAATTAATTGTATTATATTATAGTAGAAATTAATGTGACTATTCTAAAAAAAGTAAATATGAGCGATAATTGGCTAGATTATGTCAATGATCCTAGAACAGTATGCAAGTACGGTAGTAAATGTTATCAGAAAAACACAGACCATCACGATAAATTCAAACATCCTCCGCAAAAGAGAAAAGAAGTGAATCGTAACAAAAGACGCTTTTCGCCATATACAAGAACCACTACTCAATCACCTAGCACTAACGAGGAAAGCGATAACATCAGTAAGGGAGGTGAATCATCTAAATCTAATGAAGAAGTTACAGTGCAGAATGATTCATCTAAAACCGAGGAACCTGGGACTGATCAGGATTTAAATTTACCCGTTAATCTCACAGGCGATTTAAAATATTATGATAAAAAAATAGACAAGAATTTGCTAAAAGAAATATTTTTTGTGGAGATGCCTGAGGACTTTTATAAATTCTATGAGTTTTGCGAAGACATTGGTCAATCTGCAGAGCATTTGCTGGCTGGTGTAAATTTAGAACTCATTGGTCCTTATGATTTATTGTTAGGGAAATTGCCTGTTTTAGAAGATAAAGAACTGTATTTAGTACATTGGAGATTTTTTTATGATCCTCCAGAATTCCAGGTAAGGTATACATTTGTTTTGTATAAGGTCTCTATTATACTTAAAAATTATAAATGGTTGTGTACCCATATATAAAAGAGTGCAAAGTCTTGTTCTGCATTTGAATTCTATCCTATCAGATCACTGTCCATTGCAATATTATCTTAAGTCAGAGTTAGACTGGCTGTAGAGGAACAGGGTGTGATGTTCCTCCGCCACAAAGGGAGGATCCTCCGACCAGGCTCGGTGGTATTGCCTGGCGGACAGCTGTCCAACGGTAGCGTATTGGAAGTGGTATATATATATACACTTGCTGTGAACATTTCGTTATCGCGATTCAGCACTCGTCGACATATGTCACGTGTGTGTATTATGTGTGCATACCGCCACATGGTCATACATTCAGCATTTGATTGACAGCCGGGATCCCCTGTGCAGGGCTTTGCTCTTTAGGCTTGCAGGGTTGGACACCAAAATTGTATGTATGTCTCCCCCCATCACAAAAGCATTGTAAAAACACAATTACTTGATAAAACCATCCCGCTACCCATTTGCACTAAGTCCCTGCTCTTTGTGAGATGTCTTCTAAGCCATTCAAGCCCAGTATAAGGCTGTGCTAAGTAAATAAAGTTTCATAATAATAAATTAATCAGGTTCATTATATATTCCAGGCTGTACTTAAGAAGAAAAACAGTGAATACCACATAGGCTACTTTAGAGATGATCCAAGTCAAAACCCGCAGTTTCTAGCCAGCAATGATAGTTCCAAGGGCTATCACATTACTCTGATGAGTGAGAATATTTTTGGAGCTGTTTAGTAAGTATAAGAAAAGTATCTATTGATACGGACCGACACTTATTATTGATGAGCGCGTAGTGTCAGGTTGACTGCTAACCAATAGAATAAGGAATATTTTGTCTTCCCCTTTTTCTACTGGTTATTTACATTTAGTTCAGGAGTGGCTTAGACTTTTAAGATCACCAACAACAAAAGCTGAAACTAAACATAAATGATCAATAGGGAGAAGAATATACAAAATTTTCGTCATCACATTGGTTTATACATAAAATTTTGGCTATTGCAGTCGGCAATGAGTGCTAGCCTAGAACATAGTTAAATAATTATCGCTTTCTCCATGCCCTAGAATCTAGCTATTGTCAATCATCCAAAGCTGTCAGATCTAGATGTAGAGTCCTATACTCCTTTTGACAAAATAATATTAGAGTTTACTTCCATAAACAAAATTAAACTTTAAGCATATATTATTTATTAGGCACTACATCCAATTCTTATCCTATCCAAGTCCATTATATCATTTAACATAAGACTTGGAATTCTGGCCGAATTGCATGTTGATTATGTCTTATACCGGATAATGCAGTGTACTGCATCAGATTCCTAAAAAAAGTTTTTGACTACGAATATTTAATATTATTTACCTTCTCTCTTTTTGCGTGATGGCGATCGCGCGCGCATCTTTTTTGTATAAAAATATGTTAAAATACGCCGGGCGCTGACGTTGACGCTTGTTTCCAACCGCAAACTTAAAGTGTTTTGAGTGTAGAGCTGAAACTGTTGATTGACGTTGTCTTATCCATTCCACTATCGATCAACACCTGATCTATTGGTGTATGGAACTGTTAAATGACGTTGACCAATCCATTCCACCATCAATTGATGGCATTGATTTAACAGAACTCCGGTCTCGTGAGTTTAAAATTAAAAAGGGTGTTTGTCTACAGTTGCAGCGCGAGTGAAAGCCGTGTCGTAAGTTCCCCTTATGTGTACCGAGTGATATCATTACAGAGTAGTGTCTTCTGTCATCCTTATCATTACATTGGCAGTGGTATTGTAGTCAGTATCAGATAATTATTTAGAATACTAAATATCTTTCATAACTTCCACCTGGTTGAAAATGTAATATAAATCATGATATGTACTTCATTTTTGTAATTTCTTTTCAGTATGTATTTGGAAAATGAAAAGAAAAGTTCCCCATTTACTGCTATGTTCTGTCAAAAACTTATGGATAAAATAAAGAAATTTGCTGAGGAGAACAAAATCTCTCTGGAAGAGTTTAATATGAAGAAGAGGTCATCACAAATTGTTACTAAATCTTTTCATGGAGCTGGTGTTGCTGTGCCGTATAATAAAAAAACCCAGCTTGGATACAGACGCTTAGCAGAAACAGATGGTAAAAACTAAAATATTTTATTTTACATAGTTTAAAACAAGTTTGGGTAGTTTGCACATTTAAATATTGTTATTAGTAACATAAATGCAAATTTAACTTTGACTGCCATCTGTGACTACTATTGAAGTAAAGGGCGTTATCTGACCTGGTCAGTGAAATATGTGCGTTTGCCCAGCACGGCCGTGCTTATTCCGTGAAATATCTCGAAACGCAGCCATATGTCTAAAAGTTTACACAAACCATTTAGCAAGCTACTTTTGACCCCTTTACAACTCGAAATCTATTTAACATACATACTTGAAATTTGGCACATTTCTTTTTGTTTTTATTATAACCCATTAGTTTACCTAGAAACCAAAATTTCATAAATATAGCTCAAACAGTTATCTATCTGGGTGTGGACTGCATACTCCAGGGGAGATCCTTGCTGTCTAATATGTATAATGTATGGCCAATCCGACTATGTGGTGCCCTTGACCTTTAGCTTGCAAGACACATGTCGCATGTAGGGCATGCAATTATCCGTCAAATTTTACTATCCGGATAATCCGAATTCTGCCTCAGAACTATTCGGATAATCCGGATTATCTAAATAATTGGGAAAATTGTTATAAAATGTAAATAAAACAAACATAATATTGAATCAATCAAATTAGAATATTAGGTTAACAAACTGTTATCATCAGTTATTTAAAATCTTAAAAAACTAGTATGTATAAAAAAATCATCATCATTGTTTCATTTTTAGGTCATAAATCTCAATTACCCTTTTACTACTTTTACTTTTTAAAAATCACTAAGAAAACTAAATAGTAAAATAAATCTTCTTTTAACATCATTGCTTATAAATAATCAACACGATTTTTGTTTACTAACTTGTCCAAAATCAACAAGGTTTTTAAATATTTTTTTAATATCTTAATTAAAATCTAGGTTACTAAACATTTCTACAGAAAATCAATATAACTTTAATATAATCTTTAAATATTTGTTAAAAATATTCTAAGTCTAAAATAATCACACAACAATCAGTCAGTCTTCTAAAAACATTAGAAACTATGAATCTATGTCTTCAGTCTTTGATAATGAGATCTAAGGAAACTTAAACAATCTAAAGTTGCATCGCTTAGAGATGTCCTTAATTGATTACATAAATAACCCGTGGAAGAAAAACCCTTACAGCTTAAACGCTGGTTGGAGGAATACTTAAAAGTAAATCATAAACTTGATTAAGATGAACGTTTCTTGGCCCTCCTCTATCAAATAGTGCCATCTGTACTCGGCAAAGAGTTTTTACTTAATCATCGGCTTCTAGAACCATTACTTGCTGCTGATAATGATATAATGATAATTACCTCTAAGAATATTTATTTTATATATTAATTTCACTTTCGTTAAAAGTTGTATGTAATTTTCCAATATAATACAACTTTTAAGGAAAGAGCAATAAATTCATTAATTATAAAATAAATAAATAGTTATTAAGAAGATAATAATTATATAGTTTTGGCAGTAGTTAAGTTTAGTTTTTATTTGAATACTGTTCTTTTTGTAAATAAAATAACGATAGCGAAATTATTCGGATTATCCGAATAGTGACCTAATGAAATCCGGATAGTAAAATTGACGGATATCCGGATTTTGCGGATATTCGGATATCCGGATTTCATGCCCTAGTCGCATGCTACTTTCCTTATTACATTATTGTATAAACCACTTATTTCTTGATCCTTTTCCTGACACCATAAGTACAATATGCATAGTTGCCTCCTTTGACTAGTCTTATTGTCTACATAATTAACAAATAAAATTAAATATGATTGTTTAAAGGCTTAAAAAAAACATTTGGTTATTTAAGATACTGCCTGCATACAAAATAATGTTTTTAAAATGTACCTATATATTTATTACAGCAAACTTGAAGAAAGTGTTCATTAGTCTTCAAGATGCTAAATCGAAAGAGGATAAAGATAAGATACTATCAGATTTACAAGTAGTAATAACAAATGCTAGCATTGCTGTCGACGAGTGTGACTTTGGCACTGGATTGGAGCTGGGCATTGATCTATTCTGCTCGGGATTGAAGGAGTTACAAAGCATCGCCTTAAATAATCTGACTGCTGCCTATGGTGTCTTAAATAGAAAACCGTTTGCCCAAATAGCAGAAGTATGTATTTATGGCTGCTGCCATACTTCAAATTTTACCAGTATTATTTTTCTAGGAATGGATTCAAGCCCGTCTATTCCCACATTAGTATAGACATACACTCTTACAAAGTGGTATAATAAATCGTGTAAACAGTTTTAGAATAATACCCCATTTAATAAAAAATCTTTATTTGCACACTGGCTTTCCTCCGCCGCCATCTGCAGAACCTTTTCCCAATAACATTGAAGTCTGCTTCTAGTCTAATGGATTAAACAGAATATCATTCTGTTTAAAAAAAAAATTGTCTACCATTATTACAAGTATGATTATTTTATGTTCTTTTTTCCAGGCTCATTTGAAATATCGGCGCAAAGGATCAAATATGTCATTGTTAAGTTTACGCAAAGTGAAGTGAAAAAAATATTGCTAAGGCAGTTATTGTACCTACATAATAAAAACATCGACTTCTCTTATATGTGTTGTACGTTTTATTATTTATCGAATATTGTTTAGCTGTTATATCTTGATAATATATTTTTGTAATTAAAAACGATTGCGCCGACTTCAAAATTAAAAATATTATTATGTATTATTTGGATGTTATAATTTTGTAAAGTGTATAGAATAAAACATTAATTATGTCAAACAAATAAAAGGCATATTTAAGTATTTTGATTTTTTTTTTAAATTGGTTTATTTCTATCTTTTAAGTTATTGAGTACAATAATTTTTAAGTCGTTAAATTTTTAAATTATTATTTTATATATTATATTTATTTCATGATTTTTAAGTTTCCATTCCTCAACAGGATAAAATCTGAGAACACAATATGACACTTTCTTATTTAAAACGGAATTACCAAATGCTGTATCGCCGTATATGTATCTCAAAAACTACTGATCCGATTTTGATGAAACTTGCATCTATCCTTAAGTTAGACTAAACCTATTATTAGTTACCTAGATTTTCAACTCAAAAAATAATCCAATTTGACTTGTACAGCTTGTATTTACTGAGATATATACGGATCAACATTCAAACATACAGACATACCTACATACACTTATGAAATTTGGCACACATGTTTAGTAGCGTATATAATCAACATACTGGAAAACTGTGCAATTCTGACAATATTACATACAAATATATCGAATTGATAAACTCCATATTAGTCGTTGAAAAATAATCTCAACCTTATAATTTTTTTTCCATTACCTAAACAGTCAGCTCCTTTAATAAAATTTAGTAACTGCATTAGATATCCAAAGAGGTTAAAATGATAATTAATTAAAATGCTTACTCTCCAATTAGGGTGCCAACCTAGTATGCATTTTTCCACACAAACGCAATTTTTTTACGCACGCTTTTGTTTTCATCCTGGCACAATCGGGTTTTCTAATGAAATTGAGGTCGACTGTGTGGGTATGACTCTGTTTCTTATGTTGTTCCAAAAAGTAAACTAGAAAAAAAATCGGACCATTCGAGAACAATGAAATAATAAAAAAAATACTGCTGCATTCAGAAGAATAACAGACAAATTTTACAAGTGTCTAGGGTAAAAAAAGTAAGAGGGATAGAGTAACTACCTCTTCTTTTACATTTTGATACCAAAAACAATAAAAGTGGCTGAGTTTTGGAGGAGAAACAGAATAAGGATCTGATTGTGTCCCTATCGCACAATGCGGGGGGACCTGAGGTAAGGGAAGACCAGGCTTACTATCATAGTATATTACTATATTATAGGGAAGACCTAGTCGAAAGTTTCATTGATATTTTATAGTAATGATTATTATGCCTATTATTAGGACTAGTAGTTAGCGTATGCGGCTCTCACCGCGAGGTCTCGGGTTTGATTGCCGGTACGTGCAGTGTTATTTGTAAACATTTTCATTTATTGCTTCATATTTTTGAATACTTTGTATGCTTCGAAACCATTGGCGCTGTGTTTGTTACTATAATTTAGAGACTTTGAATGCACTCATATATTTGAAGGTCGTAAGCGGCCGTGGCGCAATGGATAAGGCATCGGTCTTACGATCGAGAGGTCGTGGATTCGAATCCTGGCCATTACACCACGGACGTGAACTTTCTCCTAACACAAGCTAATTAAGCTTAGGAGGAGGGGGTTAACAAGAATACTAGTAATTTGTATTTGCAAATTACTAGTAAGCTTTAAAAAAAAAAAAAAGGTGTCTACGTTCGGATATATGGTGATTTATACAATGAGAAGACTTTGGTCGTACTGTCATTGATCAGTTTAGGCGGTACTATAATATCTGGTTATTTTGTCTGTGACTATAATTATAAGGAGCCGACTGTACTATTGGTACTAGAATAGCTGACACTAATACATAATATATACATTTCTTTTGTAAATACATCCATATATTCTATGTTTAATAGAAACACCCAGACTAAGACAAACCCCCATGTTCATGCACACAATATTTGTCTTAATGCATCGATGTATTTATCTCCGACATACATATTGCTAACACAACTGCCAAAGTTCTAAAAATGGTTGAATTGTGATGAAGAGCAGTGACTTTAGTTTATTTCATGTAGCTTCTTCCAAAACAAACCTCGATAAGTAGCTAACTTAATAACGAACAATCTAAAATTAATAACCTAGACATCAGCAGGTCTTTCCAAGAATATAAAAAGATATTGTTTGGTTTTGACAGTGGATGGAAACCAATTGCGATACATCGTAAACTAATATTAATAGACACGTTTTTTTTGTAACTATTAATGATACAATAATAATATAATCAAGATTTACTTAGTATAATTTTATTGTGTAACTTAAAAAATGTACCTACACATATTATAACAATGTATAACCTAGATTAATACCACAAACTGCATGACACGTGATCGAGTCTTAGTAGGTGGTCCCAAATAAATAAATAAATACCTAGCTCGGGAAACGAATTTATTCTTCTCTTTTCTAATCTTTATTATTTCTATTAGCATAATAAATAATAATCTGCAGAATGCCTCAAGACTTCAAGAGGCGCACATATATGCTTCTTGACAGCGGATATATGTGGGGACCGGAAGCGCTCAATCTGTATTAGCAGATTTCGACTCGCCTTTTCGAGGCCACAAGTTCTCAGTGCTGGTATTTATTTTGGCCAGAAGTTGAGCATTGCCATACAACGTGGCAACGCTGCCAGCATTTCGAGAACATTGGCCTCTGGCAGCGGTCTTTTAGATTAGGTTTGTACATAGTTATTTACTTTAGCTAGGTAATTTATTTTTAGCTTACTAGAATTTTTTATCTCTTTTTATTAGGGTTCCGTAGCCGAATGGCAAAAAACGGAACCCTTATGGATTCGTCACGTCTGTCCATCCGTATGTCACAGCCACTTTTTTCTCTAACTATAAGAGCTATACTGTGGAAACTTGGTAAGTAGATGTATTCGGTGAATCGCATTAAGATTTTCATAAAAAAATAGAAAAAAAAACAATAAATTTGGGGTTGGGGTTCCCCATACTTAGAAATGAAACTCAATTTTTTTTCATAAACCCATACGTATGAATAGGTCTTCAAAAATATATAGAGGTTTCGCGAGAGACGCTTCTAAAGTGGCAAAATTTGTCCCCCCGTAACTTCTAAAATAAGGGAATAATAAATGTAAAAATAATATATATATAATAATATGATGTATGTATACATTACCATGCAAATTGCCACCGAAAATTGGTTTAAACGAGATCTAATAATTAGTTTTTTTTAATACGTTATAAATCGTAAACAGCATTTAACCTTTCATTCAATCAACTACAATATAATAAATACAACATTTATTTAGATTTAGTGGTACGGAACTCTACGTACGCGAGTCCGACTCGCACTTGGCCGGTTTTTTAATTACTTATGGTGAAATAAAAACATATTTGGAGTATCGATTGTGTTTAGCAATAAATATAACTTTAAAATTCAACGTCATAATGTCCTCAAGCTCTTACACAAATATCCTACCATCATGAAATTTTTTTTTTTTTATTTATTTAACTTTAGCACAACAAAAATGTACAAGGCGGACTTAATGCCAAAGGCATTGTCTAACAGTCTACCTAGGGTGATGCAGAGTTAAAAAGTGGTAGGTGCATATTTAGTTTAATAATTAGATTAGAACTTTATCTTTATAAACGATTATAGGAAGATTTATAATGAATGAATATATATAAAATTACTTTAGACAAAGACTTATTATACATAAATTATATATTTAGAATTACATAAATGTAATACATATTATTATTAAATACATTTACATATAATATTACAGATACTATAATATAATATACATAAACTGCTACTAATATATAATAACGTAACTTATAGATGAGTTATTCTGCTAATTTGCTCAACAAGAGCTCACGAACTTTGATTTTGAGAGTGAATCGGTTGTTACACATCCTGATTTCAAGAGGGAGCGCATTCCAGAGGATAACAGACTGCACGAAAAAGGAAGAATTCACGAAACCAGAAGTATGGGCGGGACATAAGAGTAAGCGATTATTAACGGAGCGGAGATTTCTATCATGGTTAGAGCATAAGTATTGAAGGTAAGGAGATAGATAGACAGGAGGTGTAGGAGAATTAAGAAAGGAAAAAAGAGTGGTGAGAGCACGCAAACTGCGGCGTTGGCGAATAGGTAACCATCTAAGTTCAGAACGAAAAGCAGACACGTGGTCATACTTTCGAAGATTATAAACAAATCGAATGCAGTTATTCAGAAGACGGTCAAGTTTATTGAGGAGGTCTGCATTCAGGTCAAAGTAACACACATCACCATAATCAATGACAGGAAATATCAAGGATTGCACAAGCATTACTTTAGTTCTAGGCTCAGGCTAAATTTCCTTCGCTAAAATATTTCTGTTGAATATTCTTTATCTAATAATGATACACTGACACTAAACTTAATACTTGGCTAATGGTACTAAATCCAGGCTATCTTACAGTAATTAATCAAAGGAAATCATAATAATGTACCTATGTCAAGAAAATTAAATAAAACTAAATTAAACAGATTACAGATTTAATCCAAAATTTATAGAAATAATATAATGTTACTTCCATTGCTACTCTTTAGGTTTGTCAGCACTGCTCAAATGCAGGAATAGTGATAACGGACAATGGTCGCTGCCATATACACCATCTCTTATCACATTGTCACACACAGCTGGTAACAACCTTTCTGATACGATGAAATAGTCCAATCGCCTGAAACAAATTCATATAAGGTCAGACAGACATCGAAATAAGAAACATTATTCACACACTCTTGGGCTGAGATATTTTAATAAAATCTATCTTACAGTTCATTTACATCATGAATGGATTTTCATTAAAAATTGACGAACGTCCCATATAAACGTACACCCCAAATTTACTTGGGATAAAATACAACGATAAAACATTACAAGTTTTATGTTAGACCTCCAGCTATACAACTGAAAACCGCATCCAAATCCATGCAGTATTGATGCACGTACGATCATACAGACAGACAGACAGAAATACTACAGCTGTTACAAAGACCCTCGTATAAATTTTTCTTAAATATCGTCAATGTGCAGATATGGCAATTTTTTTATTTTATTATATGTATAGATGAAGTATAAAATTTAAGGTCGGGAACAGTGGCAACGTGAGCCTAGCCCATTCCACGTTTACACTAGCCGTAGACTTGACTGACGTGCTTGGCTCCCGAGCAATAAGTCCAAACGTGGCACACGAGTGGTTTATTGACTTATCATGCTCTTTTTATTACTAATAAGATGATTCATGATTAAGTCAAGGTCGACATACCACACGGGCGGAAGTTAAAATTATTATAATAATAATGGTAATAGCTTACCATCCAACATTTCTAGGTCGGCTGTTGGACATGTAAGTCCAAAATGTGTATGCACCGGTTTTATCTGGATATAGGTGTCTGAAAGTATCGACAAAGCCATCGCCGAGCAATTCCGTCATTCCTTCGCGTTCCTCGTCCGTGAAACCGGCGTTCTTCTTGTTTGTTTTGGGGTTGGCCAAATCTGCAATGGAAAAGGACTTAGACTGACTAAAATCCTAATATAACACGTCTTGGCCGACGCGGGGCTCGAATCCCAGACCTAACGGTCATCGGTTCAAAAAATTATATTGCTAGACCACGACCACGCAGTTGATACACAAATAAAAAAAAACATATTAATTTCTTGAAAGAACTAAATACCAAATTTAAGAAAATAAATTTATGATGAGTTTTGATAAAATTGATAAATACGTACCAATTTCTTTGTGAGATACATTCAAGTCACCACAAATAATCACAGGTTTTTTCTTGTCTAATTCCTTTACATATTTGCGGAACTCCTCATTCCATTTCAGTCTTTTTGGTAGTGTGACTAGTTTTCGTCCTGAGTTTGGCACATAAGTACATACTAAATAAAACTGTTCATACTCTGCAGTTATTATTCGACCTTCTGTATCCAGCTCTTCATTCTGCAAACCATAAATGACGTTCATCGCAAGTTTGGTGGTGTATATGCCTACGCCAGCGTAGCCATCTTTTTCACCAGCTAACCAATACCCGTGATAGCCTGGTATATTTGTTATTTCAATTGGTAGTTTGTCTTGTGAGCATTTTACTTCTTGTAAGCACAAAATCTCAGGCTTTTCATATTTTAAGTAATCAAGACCACCCTTAGACATCCACGCCCTGACGCCATCAACATTCCAGCTCGATATTTTAAAGTTCCATTGCTTGCCATTACTATTTATAGACGAATTTGAAAAATCTAGAAGTTCGTAATCTGTTACAGATTTATTTTTAGCAGGAGCTTTCTTTTTTGTTTCTTCTGTAGCTGAAATAATAACTTACATAATATCACTCTTTCTTTCACTTATTTATCAATATACAGGTGATTCTGAATGACAGCACAACCTTGTAAAGGGCTATAGTACAGCTCATTTGTTACAACTTTATTTATGGAGACAAATCGGCGGAAGTGAACCGTTCTTGAGATATTTTAGCTGAAGTTTTTTTAAATGGCCACGTGGGCTTTGTGCTTATCAAACGAGCTTAACAATGAGCCAAAACTAAAAAACCAAAACATTGTAGAATTTGGATCGCGTTACACACAGAAAACTGCTTGTTTACAATGTTTTTTTGGGTTATTGCTCATCAGTGTAGACTAAGTCCACAATGCCCGTTGAATAATGTTGATATAATAGCTATAATTAAATTAATTAGACTACAACTGAAAATATCGAAAATACCTGAGACTTTTTTGTATTTATAGTTATAAAGTCAATCTAGTAATATATCTCAAGAACGGTTCACATTCGCCTTTGTGTCTCCTTACCTAAAGTTGTTGAAAATGAGCTTTACTATAGCCATTAACAATGTTGTGTGTTACTCAAAATCACACTGAATATTTTAATGTACCTTTTTACTACTGAAGCAGCCCCTTCACCAAAATATTAAAGTTTAACCCCAAGGACAGTATCATGAATAAAATATTCTTTGATACTTTTGAACACACCTATTTCTTTAAGAGCGTGTATTCCTTCTCAATATGTAACTGTCAATTTTTGTAGTGTTTTGGGAATATTTCGTAAAAACTGAATGAAAGTATGATTTTATTGAACTAACTTTTTAGAATGCAAGTTTTGAAAGGTAAATATAACAATTTCATTCGTAGATACAGCATAATTTTGTAATTTATCAACTTAACAGTTAATACTCTTTCAACCGATAAAATAGAAAAGTATGCTTTAGTTATTAAATGTAATTGTCATATTTACCTTTTAAAGCCCACATTCTAAAAAGTTAGTTGAATAAAATCATACTTTCATTCAGTTTTTACGAAATATTCCCAAAAAACTACAAAAATTGACAGTTACATATTGAGAAGGAAATACTCGCTCTTAAGTATATTGACTAATATTGCGTTTTGGAAGTTCCCAAAAATATAATCTTATGGACCAATTTCACTGGCCTAAGTACCACACTCAACTGGTTTCAGATCTCTGAGAGCTTGAAATCAAGTTTATTAAATCTTTGAGCACTGTTCATTATATTTACTGAAACAGCCACTAAGAAGCAAAATAATGAATACATATTTAATAATTTGCAATATTTACTAACCATTAGTTTGTCGCAATTCACTGATGATAACATGCATGTAACAGCAGTACAGTACAACATATTTATAATATATAAATTTAAATCATGTAGATATCCAGTAAGCACCTCAACACCCGTTACAAGAGATAAAATTACATTAGCAAGATCTAACTTGTCACCAAAATAATTGAAGTTTCATTAGGCATTTATCGCAAATACTGGCGATATAACAAAAAGCTCATTAGCATTTATAATGTAGAGTTAATAAAATATATAGAAAGGAATGAAAATAAATAAAGGATTCAAATTTATTTTTTTAGAAAATATTTATTAAGGAAACAATCATATTATTATTACCTAATACAAACATAATGGTCAATAGTTTAAATTAATTAACAGTACTAATTACCCTTCTCCTCGGCCACCTTGCGTCGCCGTTTCGTGGTAGGCTCACTGGTGTCTACTGGTTCTTCGTCAGTCTCAACAAAAGCTTCTACTGCTTTCTTTTGACCCCTCTTACCTTTAGCAGGCTTCACTTCCGGAATATCTTCCTCATCTGAAAACCATAAATACACAATTTTATCTTGAGGGCACGAACAGACATGAACAACAAATTTAATGTGTATAATAATTATTTGTGATGAATAAGGAATATTTTGTATAATAATATAATATACCTTTGGTTTTTTCTTCCTTTTTGGTGACCTTTCTCTTTTTGGAGGAAGGTGTGTCATTCTCTTCCTCAGCCTTTTCTTCTACATCCTCTTTAGCTATTTTACCTTTTTTGCTTTTGACTTCTTTTTTTTTAGGTTCAGGCTTTTCTTCTTCATCATCTTCATCAGATTTATCTTCTTGTTCTGTCTCAACTTTGGCTGGTTTGCGACCTCTGCCCTTACCACCAGCCTTAGGTTTACTCTCTACAGCAACTTCCTTCTCTTCGTCATTCACTTCTTGTTTCGCATTTTTTCTGCCTCTGCCTGATTTTGGCTCAGGTTTCTCTACGGGCTCTTTCTTTGTTTGTTTCTTTCGGCCTCTACCAGAACTTGGTGCTTCTTCTGAATGACCATTGGTTTCCTCAATTTCATCATTATGTTCACTTTCTTCAGCCTTACCAGAAGATTCATCAGCCGACTGCTCACCATTAGAAACTGGTTTGTCTTCTGGCTCACTATCATCTATTTTTTTCTTTCTACCTTTCTTAGCAGGAGGAGCTACTTCATTATTCACATCATTAGCAGCTTTTTTACCCCGTTTAGTAGTTTTTTTTTCTGTAACAGCAATGGGCTTCTCATCTAATTCTGTGTCTGCTGCTTCAGGCTCTGGTTCTCCCTTTCCTTTGCCTCTTACTTTTTTGGGAGCATCATTTTCTACAACTTTCACATCTGCTACTTTCTGAAAAATCAGTCTATATTAGTTGTTTGAATGCAAACAAAGATAAATTGTCTTATAACCTGCACTAAAATAATACTTAGATTTGCTTTTGTGACTGTGTTATCTCTAAACCTATCTTTTAACCTTGAATAACAATTTTAACACCTGTAATTGTTATTTCAGATTGAAAACATGGTTGAAGTTGAAACTATTTAATTAAGCTCTACTGCTATCTTAACTGCACATACTAAAATAGTACTTGTACTATGTAACTTAACCAAACCTCATTTAATTATTGACTATGTTTGTCACTTTTCTTGTATATAACTATTTTGATATTATAAATTGACACGAGTCTTCAACAGTGTAACATTTTGAATTGAAGTTTGCAATAGCGGCTACTAGTTTGCATAGTATTGACGGCCGTTAATTGAGGATTTGGCGCCAATATGAATAGCTCCAGCACATGCGTTATATTAGCACCTTTATGTATAGCATAAATTCATTACGTTTTCCCGCTACAATGACTTAAGGCTGATCGTAGCAGAATTGTTGCATTTGCCTCAACTATCGCATGAAGTCTCTATAATCTAGTCACATAAATTGAACGTGGACAAAGCCGATAACAGCGGCAGACAATATAACTATTGTGGCTATTACACTACAACAGCAACTAGCTTTATAAGTAGCACAATGAAGATATAATTATATGTAATAACAACACTATAAAAAGAAGATTAACACAAACGTGATGAATGCAGTGCAAGGGCCTAAACAACAATTTACGCAGCACAGTATATTTTCACACAAACAGTACCTTAGCTTTAGCAGACCTAGGCGCCATTTTCACGAGGCTTTCGAATTAAGCAATATCACTGATTTCACCGTTTATATACAGAAATTGATATGGTTATTTTAATTTAAATGCGTTATGGAGTTGACGAGAAAAGAAGTTTCCGGTAAAGTGACAGATTCGACAGATTGCGTCGCAAACAACCACTCAGTGCCAAAGAGAATGCAAAAAGGAGGGATGATCCTTCGTCGGCCGGTTGCCGGTGCCGCCAAATTTTATTGAAATGTCAAAATAGCAGCTGCATTTTGGCAAACGGCGGGCATTTTACCGGAAGTAGTGTTGCCAACTCTTCATGCCGATGTCGATAGAAAATACTTACCCTATTTTAACCCGGGTCCACACCGGGCCAACGCAGGCCAATGATCATGGCAATACACGCGTTCGTTGTTCTTATTTTGAAAGGCTTAGCGAATGCTAACGAATCCTTTATTATTACCGTCACGCTTTGGATTGCCAGCGAACGCCAATGAAAAATGGAATTTGTCTGCTTGACGCGTCAAAACTACTCCAAACCGGAACCAATATGGAGCCAGCTTAAGAATTACACGATATGAACGCAAATAACTGTGTAAAGAAGTCTGCCATACTTGTAAAGGTGCAGAGGGGTAGATTGTTCCGCGCTTCTATCATTTGACAACTAAAGTAATTAATATGAATTTAGTTCATATGAAAACGTGACATCATGCAAAAACTGCGCTCTTTCACATTTGCTAGCGAGGCCTGACAATGACTCATCCAGTTGGCTTATTGCTCTCAGTTGGTTTCAGCTCGAATGCGACCATACGAAAAATATAACGTTATTTGGGACTGAGGACAGCGATATAATACTTTACGAATGTCACTTTCCGATTGTCAAGACTGTCAAATGTAGAGATGGGTCGTGAGTATTTAGAAGTACGAGCCTATTGTCGTCAAATAGAAAATTGTTACAAAAATTACGGCTTCGTAATTTAACTGTTCAAGGCAGTCAAGCTTTATATATCTGTAATCTTTTATTTAGTAAAGAAAAAGACTTAAAAAAGTAAAATATAAAAAAAAAATTTAGTACCTGTTTTGTTAACTTCAGTTACTGACACCTTTTAAGCCCCAAGTTCACCAAACTTCTTTATCCACCGTTAAAAATAGGCTTGGTTTTAATCTTTTTTATCTTATATGTTTTCACGGGACAGAGAGTTAACGTTCGTTGAGCGTTAAACGTTGGTTTTACACGTAGGTAAAATTAGGACAAAAATAACATTACCATTATCTTTATCGTAACAGTGATGACCAGTACCTTAATCCAATAGATTATTATAAATTTTTGTTGTGTGTTGAGATAACAAGGCATTTGAAACATTTCTAAAAATATAAACGGCTGTTATATTAACGTATATAGTAAATATAATTATTATTACGTACGCAAATAAATATAATACATATTATTATACATATTTAAGACATAATCTAAATTATTTAGATAATTTATTAAGAAGTAAAAGTCACTGAATTTTCCGTCTTGTAGCAACTTAGAAATATAGAAGAAAAACACTTTACTCGCACATACATCCGTCGAACGCATTTCGAACGCTTCTCACAATGTTCCAAATTTTACGAGTACAGTAACTAAAAAAGTACCTAAGAGTACATTGACGTATAAAGTAAGGACACGGCTAACGCGCGATAAATGAACTGAACCTTTTTGGAGTCAATCAGACTACAAAAAGCGCGTAGTGAAATTGTCTGTGGTTGGCTGCCTCCGTGAGCGGTCAAACACGACAAAATGCCTAATTGTGCACTGAAAAGTTGTACGAACTACCAAATTAAACATAACAAAAAAGATTATGGTATTACATATCACCGGTAAGTCACAAATATCTTATTATATCCACCTCTTTACATTATTTTATCAATTTTATTTGCTAAAATTTTTCGTTCCGACGCCATATTCCTTAATCGTGAATATCCGCGTGACATGACTTACTGCGCTTAGTTGAACTATGCCGCGGGCGTTCAAGAGAATATTTTTGGTAATTTAAAAAAGTATTTGTTATGAATTGTCACATGGTAGTTCAATGCAGATGGCGTTACTGATCCTGCTATTCATAATGTCAAATTTGAAGGGCAATTTGTTCGGACAAGCCATTTCTATAGTATATATTTCTATGTAAGAGTACAAAAAATTTGGTTGATTTGCATTTGGCATTTACAAGGAGCTTATTCACACACGTGTATTTCGAACGCGTTTGCGCTGCGATAGCTACTTGGCGGATAGTACTTCTAAATACTCGTAAAGCTTCCGTACGTTGAAGAGATACTAGGACCTCATACTTCTTTAATAAAAACCTAGTTAAACCTGTACCAGTATTTACGCCTCACCTCTAGTCAAATGTCATTAGTTTAGTGAACTTTAGTGCCATTAGTGTCAGTGTCAGTGTCGTGGCAACGTGCAGTGGGAAATCCTTCGTTTCCTTTTATTAGTCTTTTATAGATTTTTTGAATAAACTTCTGTCTTCTTTTTAATGGTAAGACCCTATGTTATCTGATGCCTCTATTTAAATTACAAATTTAATTTGTTTTTCTACATGTAATAAATTTTTAATTTATGATTATATTTTTATGTGTAGTCTACAGTTGCCGGGTTTTTGGATATTCATGGTGTGTCAGATGTTATAAACGTTATCGTGCAATCTATTTCTATTTCAGGCTACATTAGATAGAAAGGGGACCTTTAAGGTCGAGTATCTTCAAGAAATTGAGAAAAAAGTGCAGGCAAGGTGGGAAAATGAGAAAATATTTGAAATGGAAGCTCCAGACGATGGGCAGCCTCATGAAAAATTTATGTGCACTTTTCCTTATCCATACATGAATGGGCGCTTGCATCTTGGTCACACATTTTCTTTATCTAAATGTGAAGTGAGTAAATTATCCTGCATCATAATACACTAAAAATATGAACCTAAATAGTGGCCAATAAAACAAATTAAAATGTATTTCAATATTAATTACATTACAAATTATCTTGTCTTAGGTATGTTCTATTTTATTTATAATGTCAAAGTTGTTCTGTGGTATAAAAAAGAAAACACTTATCAGACTGTATAGTTATAGTTGTAATACAACTATAATTAAGCAATTATAGTTTTCATTATAGCAATTTATGGTTGTCATACAACTATAATTATAGTACATATTTATAAAATGATGCAATTTTTAGAAGTGTTGCTTTAGATTTCATCATAATTTTTTTTTACTTGTAATTACTTCAGCTGATTTATTTATCTCTTTTGTTTAGTTTGCAACAAGGTATCAAAGACTTAAGGGGAAAATGGTGTTGTTCCCATTTGGATTTCACTGCACTGGCATGCCAATTAAAGCCTGTGCTGACAAGTTAAAAAGAGAAATGGCACTCTACGGATGCCCACCAGTATTCCCAGAGGAAATGGAGCCAGTTGTAAAAGAAGAGGGAGACATTATCCCCAAAGACAAAAGTAAAGGGAAAAAGAGTAAGGCTGTGGCAAAAACTGGTGCTGCCAAATTCCAATGGCAGATCATGCAGAGTTTGGAAGTGCCAGAGGAGGATATCAAACTTTTTGCTGATGAAAGTCACTGGCTTGAGTACTTCCCACCACTTGCTGTTGCAGATTTGAAACGGATGGGTATTCATGTAAGTCTTAAAACTATTTCTACTATTTAATTGACGAAAAAAAAACCAGAGTAAGTTCTTAACTTGACTGAATGAACTTGATGTAATTGTATCCAGGCAATTATTCTGTAACGGTTGGTAACATCTAAAACTTTATATGGCGATCAAAAGTATGTTACCTATTGAGTAATATTGCATCAAAATCATTTTCAAATTAATATGGGCAACAGCTAAAACTATAACTTGAATCACCCTCACAGATTTCATTTTAATTGTTTAGTTTGTGCAATTCATAAAAATCACATGTAGGTACTCTTAAAAATGTTTAAAGTTACCCGAGTTGACTGTATGGTATGTTATACATACATAAAATCACGCCTTTATCCCACGGGGTAGGTAGAGATAATGGAATGCCATGTGCTTTGCTTCTTACTTCTTCTTTCACTTCCTCATAATTCATACATCTCGTCATACGCCGGCTTTGTGTACTATGTACATGTCCTTTCTGAAGGACGCCATTTATCCCCTATAAATCTTTTGTGGACAACCTCTTTCAGTATAATATCTTCTAGGAACTAAGAGTCATTTTCAATTTAGATTCATTACCCATTTGACTAACGCTTTGTTGGAAATTATCACATTTGATATGGCAGTTATTAATTAACCAACTTCAAAAAAAGGAGGAGGTTCTCAATTCGGTTGTATGTTTTTTTTTTTTGTTTAAACATGTCATTATGGTAGAAACTTCAATTTTAAATAAGTAGTCAAAATAGTGTAAAGGTGAATAATGATCTATGGCTGACCCAACACTAGGCGTGCGCCATAGTCTGGCGTGTGGGTGCGCTCGCTGCACACACGTCACACTGCGTCGTGTGTTACTGCTGTGTGCTTTGTGTGCAGCCAGTGCGCCTTATGTGGAGGACGCCTATGGCCCAGTTGCCACCAAAGCGGAGAGGAAATGTGTTTTGAATAATCAATCAGATTTCGTTATTTTTACATTTCCCCGCGCTGCTTTGGTGGAAATGGGTCAAACAAAAAGGAGAGAAGTGTAATTTTTTTTATGCGGACTAGCTGCGTGCGGCGCTGAGATGTGTACTGCTGGGACAGAACGGGCAGCGAGCCTTCTCTCCTTATGCTTTGGTGGAAACTGGGTCTACAGGGCTGATAGTACTATAATTATATGCTATTTTACCAAACATATATATAATATTCATTTTCATAATTCTGTTACAGGTGGATTGGCGTCGTAAATTTATTACAACAGATGCCAATCCCTTCTATGATTCATTTATAAGGTGGCAGTTCTATCACCTCAAAGACCGTAAAAAGATCATGTACGGGAAACGGTACACTATCTTCTCTCCATTGGACAATCAGCCATGTATGGACCATGATAGAAGCGTCGGGGAGGGAGCCGGGCCACAGGAGTACACAGTTGTCAAAATGGAAGTACAAGAACCATTACCGGAGCCTCTGAAGTATGTTTTTTAATATAATATTAAATCCATAATTTGTAATGCTACAATTTGATATTTTTTTATGAATACTAAAATTTGTTACACTTTATCCATTTTCATTAAATCTATTCTAATATGATAACGTCAAAAGATTTCTCATTTGTTGCTGAGACTTCGGAAGTACTGAACTGACCTTGATCTGATGAAAATTGGGGTATAGATAGTTCAGAACCCCAGGAATAACAAGCGAACTTGTTCATGTATAACATAAGTTTAATTTTGTTTAAATTTAATTACTTTGCAGAGCTTTCAAGAACAAGAAGGTGTGTTTGGTGGTCGCAACCCTAAGGCCAGAAACTATGTATGGTCAGACCAATTGCTGGGTGCATCCAGATCTTAAGTACATCGCATTTGAGACTGTCAATCATGGAGTGTTCGTGTGCACAAGGAGAGCCGCTAAAAATATGTCTTATCAAGGATTCACCGAAAAAGATGGTGAATTCAAAGTTTTAGCAGAAATTCTAGGACAGGATCTGATGGGTACTGCAATTAAAGCACCATTTACTTGTTATCCGACAGTCTATGTTCTCCCAATGCTGACCATTAAGGAAGATAAAGGCACTGGAATAGTTACTAGTGTTCCTTCTGACTCTCCTGACGATTATGCGGCTCTCGTGGACTTACAAAAGAAACCAGCATTCAGGGAAAAATATGGCATTCAGGATCATATGGTACTCCCTTTTAAGCCCGTGCCTATCCTTGAAATTCCTGAATATGGCAATCTGTCTGCACCACATTTGTATGATTTGCTCAAAATCCAAAGTCAGAATGACAAAGAAAAGCTTACTCAGGCCAAGGAGATGGTGTACCTCAAAGGGTTTTATGATGGAGTACTTCTAGTTGGAGAACACAAGGGCAGGAAAATTCAAGACGTAAAAAAGCTTTTGCAAGCTAAACTAGTTGAGGAAAATGGGGCTGCAATTTATTATGAGCCAGAAAAAACTATTATTTCAAGGTCAGGAGATGAGTGTGTAGTGGCTCTTTGTAATCAGTGGTATCTGGACTATGGCAATGAAGAATGGAAGAGACAAACAGAGAAAGCTCTTGCTACAATGAATACATACCATGATGAGGTTAGGAAAAATTTCCAAGCTACACTAAAGTGGCTGCATGAGTATGCATGCTCTCGTACTTATGGTCTTGGTATGTTTGAACTAAGTCTTTTTTTACTTACTATGAATCTTAGAATTGTACTGGTCTGATGTTTGATGATAATTCTGCTCTTTTATTTAGGAACAAAGGTACCTTGGGATCAGCAATGGTTGATTGAGTCTCTGTCAGACTCAACTATTTACAATGCATATTATACCATTTCCCACTTCATACAAGGGGATTCCTTCAGGGGCAACAAAGAGAATGCTCTAAAAATTAAACCTGAGAACATGACCTGTGCAGTCTGGGATTACATCTTTTTCAAAGACGCTCCATTCCCGAAAGAATCGAAAATTCCAAAGAGTTCCTTAGATCGTATGAAGAAATCCTTCCAATTCTGGTAAAAAAATGTTGCTTTTTCGTTTATTTTCTAATGTGTGATGGTATCATTATTTAGCCTGCTTTTCAATTAAGGAGTTTTCATATATATATATATATATATTGTCAATTATATTTGGTTTGTATTTGTTTAAAGGTATCCTGTTGATCTTCGAGCCTCTGGAAAAGATTTGATCCAAAACCATTTAACTTTCTATATTTATAACCACTGTGCCATCTGGCCTAACGAAATGGATAAATGGCCCAAGGGCGTCAGGGCTAATGGTCACCTTATGTTGAACTCGGCCAAAATGTCGAAATCTGATGGAAACTTTTTAACACTTACGGAATCTATAGACAAATTTAGCGCAGACGGTATGCGGCTCACTTTAGCCGATGCCGGTGATTCTGTGGAAGACGCTAACTTCGTGGAAAACACCGCCGACGCGGCTATTCTGAGGCTTTTCACTTTTATTGAATGGGTGAAAGAGATCATCGCCGCTAAGTCATCCCTGCGAACAGGTATAGTTTATTGTCATGCATTTATCAAATTATACACTAACATTTACAATTCATCACTTTTAGATCTAAAAACAAGTCGTTATTTACAGGTCCATACAATTTCCACGACAAGGTGTTCGTAAGCGAGATGAACACGAAGGTCAGTCAGACGGACGACAATTACAACAAGATGTTGTTCAAGGAGGCACTTAAGACTGGATTCTTTGAGCTGCAGGCAGTGAGAGACAAATACAGGGAACTTTGCTCCGAGAGCAACATGCACGCAGAATTGGTTACTCTGTATATTGAAATACAGGCTAAATTAATGTCGCCTATTTGCCCTCACGTAGCAGAATATGTGTGGGAGTTGTTAGGCAATGTAAGTATTTTATTTTTTTGGCGCGCATTAATTAACTGTAATACAATATAAGTTTTTTTTTTCTTCTATGTTAGATAAATAATGTTTTACTACGCTAATACTGCATTCCATAAGTTATTATTAGCTTTCGCTGGATGTGTATCAAAAAAATATAAAATTACTTATTCTCTATTTCAGAAAACCAGCATACTTCATTCCACCTGGCCTGTAACAGGCGAAATCGATGAAGTTTCTATAAAAGCTAGCAATTACCTAATGGACGCAGCGCATTCTTTCCGAATTTACTTGAAGAATCACTGCGCGGTTAAGAAACCGAAGAAAGGCGAGACACCCAAGCCAGAGAGGAAACCGAACACGGCCGTGATCTGGGTTGCCAAGGAGTATCCTAAATGGCAACACATTATTTTGACTACGTTAAAAGAACTTAATGGGGTAAGCGGTACATTCAATTACAGTGGCGTCCTGTGTTGAAGACACTTGAGTGAGAGTACTGTATACTATAAGTACTTTTTATTGCAGGCAACTGGTCTCCCCGACAACAAAACGATATCAAGTAAACTGGGAGCAATTCCCGATCTAAAGAAGTACATGAAGCGGGTCATGCCGTTCGTACAAGCCACGAGGGAGAACATGGAGCGCATCGGCGCCGAGGCCTTATCGGTGGGCCTTCCCTTCGACGAGGCCGCCATCTTGAACGAAAACAAGGCGTATCTGCTGAACACCTTGGATGTAAGTATATCAATGTGTACAATAAATTATCATCGTTTAGAAATTCACATCTCGAATCTTATAACTTAATTAAAATCTGGTCACGCTAAGTCTTGCCGCGTTCAATTCCGTCTGTATACAATTAAACATAATTCAATTATTACACCTTGCGGTTGTCTAAGAATGAGCGAGAAATAAAGAACAGCGAAGGCCATGTGCAGATAAGGAACAATAACATTTATTCTCGTTTTAGCTTGATTCAATCGAGGTCAAATTTACGGATGACGCCGAAGCCCCAGAGAAGACCCGTGAAGACTGCGCCCCCGGACAACCGCACATTAGCTTCAGTGTGGAAGCAGGCGTCGGCGCCACGTTCATCAACCCTATGGCTATGAACGGTCTCTTTACTGTGTCAACTACGCTGGCCGACGGAGATACTGTGGCGAGAATTAAGGCTAAAATTGCAAAAGAAGTTAAGGCAATCAAAGGTAAAAACTAAGAATACTATTTACTCATACGGGTGTAAATAATATCTTTTTTTTTTTACCACGCCCACAGCGAACGAAAGTGTAGTCCATCTGATGGTAAGTGGAGTACAGCCCATGGACATAAACAATCCACAAAAGCAGATTATAGATGCGTCGCTACAGCTGAGGACTACGGTGTTATGCCTCATGTGCCAGTAATTTCAGGGCCTGATCTCACCACCAAACCGGAACACAGTAATAGAAGCACTACTATTTGGCGGCAGGTTAAAGGTGAGACGGTGGTGCTGCCGCCCTCGAGCTCATTCACAAGAGCTCTACCACCAGTAAAAATATCGCGATGAAGCTGCTTACCAGTGATTCAGTACATTATTCTCGACACTTTTGCATTTTTTTTCTTTTACACCCTGTAATCAATCACCTTAACAAACATTTATGAAACCTTTCCCTTGTTACATTTACACAATGATGAAACAGCGACATTTTTCTTACAGACTTAAGCTCTCTAAAGTTGTGGCGATACAAAGATCCAGTCCTGGGCCCCAGATCGATACCTATTACTGGAGACTATGAGACTAAGTGTGTTTTATTAGACAATGGCTCCATATTAAAAGTAGACATAAGCACATCTACTATAGACCTAGTCTCCAACGGCAAGAACCTGCCCGTGGGCACACAGTTAATATATACTTACGAAAAGTAATAGAATTAATTTCAATATAATTGTGATCGGTTGGATGAAGAAAATGGTTACTTTGGTGTTACGTAACGCATATGGTGAGTGGAGTTTTGCACCAAAATCAGTTAAGAAAAAAATGCGACACGTAATACTTGAACGCTCCCAGGAAATAAATTATTTATTAATTAATTTCAACTTTGTTTTATTTGATTACCTCATTTAATTTTTATGCAAATGAAGCTGCTATTAAAAAAACATCAGAATTCACGTGTCTGATAACATGAGTCCGTTGTCGTACATCTAGAGCAGACGAAGCTTGCAAATTTTTTCCATTTTGCAAGAGTCACTGCCATCGTGATCATCCGCCTGGCTTTATGTATTATTTGAGGTCGGCCCTATAAACATTAATAATAACCTCAAGTTGGGGCACTTTGAACGTTTTATACAGTTTTTTTTACTTCACAATGTTATTTTATTCACTACCCCGTTATATTATTGCCTAAATAGTGTTCTTTTCAATTGGTTAAATAGATCACAAGTACCCGAAATTTGCCCAAACACTCGTGTTCAAAGTTAAATGTGTGTTTGGGGTAACTTTGAGTAATATTTTTGTAGTGTGTAAGGTTCTTTATAAAGTTGATACTGTTGATACATCAATATATATGTATGTGTATTACTTCTACTTTGTTGGACAATTAAACATATTCTTAACCTGAACGGACGTGTTATAATTTCTCTTCAACTCCCGAACTGTGCCTCGTACCTCGTCACACCACATGGCGACCCTGCCACTCTAGTTTGATATTTGAACTTCGCTGTCTGCTGACTCTGCTGCATTTTTTTGAACCATTCCACGTGGGAACATTTGGACTACTGCTACAAGGAATAATTGGCTATGGGAAAAACACAGAGTAGAGAAAAGGTTGTGATTGCGCAAACTGCCACTGGTGACAACCATGCCCAGGCTACAGCTGAACATCTGAAGACAAACAACGTGCTGCTGTCCATCATCTGCTCATGTATGCTGTTGGCTGCACTACTCGTATTTTGCTACATGAACAAGCGGTGCCACACGGATTGGATGCAGAGACAACTCAGGAACGAGGCTCTGGAGCGCGTGATGTCCCGCGTCAGCTACCGTCGTCGCAGGGAAATTCAAAACCACGAGGATCCCGAAGCTAAGCAGTAAAACGTGAGTGAATTGTGCGTTAATCTACAGTTACGATGCGGTATACTATTATCGGAGTTTAGTTTATTTTTAGAATAATGTTAGTATAATTTTATTGGTAATCAAATGGGTTTTCTTTATTTTTTGATATTATTATGAATGTATAATTAGAATTGTCTAGCATTTATGAAAAATTAAATCATCTCAAGGATAGCATATCTAAATTAGGTCCTCAGAGAAGGATTGGAAGTAATTTTAATGTGCATTAAAATTAGAAACAATGTCCAGCGAAAAATTCAACTTTAGAACTGCGCCTTTTAACCATGTGAGCCTTTTACCAAAAATGACGGGTTACGAACGAACCTACTCAAGATTTAATCTTAAGCTTGATAATAATAAAAATTGTTATAATAGGGGCCGTGGATTTCGGCATCGTAATTCGCATAATTATTTCCCAAGCAACAGGAATGTGTCGCAACCGCATCATATTTCGGCTGATGCGTCAAGAGGTACTTACCGAAGCGGGCGCGGCGGCGCACGAACACGAGGTTCATCAAGTTACAGGTCAGTCTATATCCGCGGAAATTACCAGCGTGGGAATTGCGCAAATACAAACTTGAATCATTTTACGACTACTGCGAATGCACCGGATAACAATGAGGAGGTAGAGTTTTTTCGTACCTAATCAGGTTTTAATGTGCGATAGTTTAAATTGGGTAAATTTAAGTTTAGATAATAATAATACGGGGGCCTCCTTATCAGCAATTAAATATGAATTATTAGATTTAGCTAAAGTAGAATTACATAAGTGCGATTTAAATATACATGGTATTGGTGGAAGTTTAAAATCGTTAGGCTTTGTTTATTTGTCTTTACAATACAAACATACAATTTTCACATATAAGTTTTATGTGTTTGAAAATCTACCATGTACAGCAATTGGAATATTAGGTCAGGATTTTATTAAGCGGTACTGTGGCGTCATAGATTATGAAACAGATACTTTGTCTCTAAAATGTGAAGAAAGTAGGGTAACACTACCTTTACATTATAATAACTTTTGTATGAAAATAGGACCGAGATGCGAGGTTATTAAATATATACACACGAGTATTAATTATGATTGTGTCGTTGTTCCCAAAGAGATAAAACCGGGAATTTTTTTTAGCTAGTGTTGTAGCTATCTAGAATTATATTGACTTCAGATGAGTTAAAGAAGATGTCTAGCAATTCCGTATGCGTAATGACTAGGGCGCAAAAGAGAAAAAATGCTAATAGTCAATTATCGGATGTGACCCAAGTATCAGATACATCTAATAACAATAGGCCTGATCAACCTAAAGTTTTAGAGGTACTCAAAAAATGTGATATGGACGTGGAATTAATATTTTTACCGGAAAGGACTTTACGCAGAAAAATAATACAGAGTAACGATACTTTTTATGTCTCACAAAATAGGAATTTTGTATATGATAAGAGTGAAAATAATTTGTTTGCATGCTCATCCTCTTTATCAGTAAACTCGCGAGTCGATTTACTGAAAGAAATGGCATTATTTTGCAAGAAATTAAATATTGAAGAATTAATAATAATGAAAACACAGAAAAATAAAGTGTTTATCGAAAGTATTGTAAAAAATATTACGAAAAATAAAACGAGTGATTTACCTCGAATATGTATTGTGAGGGATGTTCAAAGAATTAATTTAGATGATGAAAAAAGGATTATAATGAATGATTTTCATTTATTACCCAGTAGTGGACACGTAGGTATTAGGAGAATGGTTAATAATATTAAAAAATATTATTATTGGCCTTCGATAGAGAAAGATGTTAGATGTTATGTTAAAAAGTGCGACAAATGTCAAAAACAAAAATACACCAAAATTCACAAAGAGCCGTTAACTATAACGAGCACGGCATCCTCATCTTTTGATAAAGTTTTCTTAGATATTGTAGGTCCGTTAGATAGAGATGATTTAGGTTACAACTATATTTTAACATTGCAATGCGAACTAAGTAAATATGTTGAAGCTTATCCCATAAAGACTAAAACAACAACAGAAGTCGCTAAAGCGTTTGCAGAAAATTTCGTTTTACGTTACGGTATTCCAAAAGAAATTGCGAGTGATAGGGGTACTGAATTTGTTTCAAATGTAATTTCAGATATGTGTAAAATTTTAAATATTACTCAAACTGTTTCTACGGCATATCATCATCAAAGCATTGGTTCATTAGAAAATTCACATAAATCGTTAGGAGCATATTTACGAATACAAACTAACAACCATCCGTCTAGCTGGAGTTCATGGTTACAATTCTGGTGTTTTTCATACAAATTCAGAAACTAAATATACTCCTTACGAGTTAGTGTTTGAAAAAGTGTGTAGGTTGCCTAATAATCTATGTAATGACGTAGAACCATTGTATAATTTTGAAAATTATCCATTAGAATTGAAATACAGGCTACAAAAATCTCAAAAAGATGCTAAAAATAATTTGATTATAAGTAAAACCCGTAGAAAATGTAATTATGATAAATCTATTAACCCAATCATGTATAAATCAGGTGATTTTTTATTATTAAAAAATGAGACTGGAAATAAACTCGATACTTTATATTCTGGTCCATATGTTGTAATTGAAGATATTGCACATAATGTTATGATAAATGTGAATGGAAAAAATGTCTTAGTTCATAAGAATAGAACAAAATTATATAAGAAACCTTAGTTAAGAATAGTTTTAAGTGGGGTAAAAAATAAAATAAAAATGTATTGTAATTTTATTTTTTTTGTTCAAGGGGGGTGATGTAGTGTGTAAGGTTCTTTATAAAGTTGATACTGTTGATACATCAATATATATGTATGTGTATTACTTCTACTTTGTTGGACAATTAAACATATTCTTAACCTGAACGGACGTGTTATAATTTCTCTTCAACTCCCGAACTGTGCCTCGTACCTCGTCACACCACATTTTCTATGGGATGTACAAACCTATAATATTCGAGTATTTTAAAGTTTAGATGAAAGAGTTTGATTTAAATTTTAACTGTGTCACTTTTACATAAGTTCAAGTTATAATTTATCTGAGGGATTTCAATTACTCGCCGATTTTGTAACAGGTCCGTTATAACGATTCTAAATCAGAGCAAAAACACTGCTTACAACATTAGCACGGATAAGTCGGCGATTAGCAAAATTGTGACTTTACCACTTATTTTTTTTACTTTTCGTTTGCTACACACATATATCACTATCACTACATAGTATAAAACAAAGTCGCTTCCTCTGTCCCTATGTGCGCTTAGATCTTTAAAACTACGCAACGGATTTTGATGGGGTTTTTTTTAATAAATAGAATGATTCAAGAGGATGGTTTTTATGTAATTTAAAGATTTGTAATGTGACGTCGTAACAAACATATTTTTCTGCGCTTACATTGGAAACGCTGGCTAAACCTTACGAGATAGATCAAATTTATGTACTACGGAATTGTATATCTTAAAAAGATGAATAAAAAAGTCCGCGACAGCATATGTTTATCTCCTACGGATAAACCACAGTAACCATTTTTATCTTTTACATATTACAAAAAAAATATGTGTTATTTACCAAGCTATTTTAAACGATACGGTATCATTCCTTATCCAATTAAATACATTAAATACGTTGTGCATTTCATGTAGATCAAAATTGCCCTTTACAGCATGTGATTTAAATGAATATTTTCGAAGATATTACAGATTTAAAAATTGCGGGACGTAGCGTTCGCGGCGGTATCGGCCGGTCGGGGCGGCGAGAGCGAGCCTGTTCAGAGGGTCAGAGAATTGTTAGTAGAGCGTGAGGCTCGACTCAGTCAGCTTCGGGATAGATATAGAGCTGAGAAATGTAAAAAGTAAATAAGTAAAAATGTTGTGTATGAATATTTCAAAGATAGCAGGAAATCTTCATGGTATAGGGAAAGGGGAATTGTTTTTCTCCAAATTTAACGCGTGCGGGCCACGGGCAGTAATGAATAAATCAAAACTACTGGATCGATTTTAATCATTTTTTCAGTGAGTGACATAGATTATATATTATTATACCCGTGCGAATCCGGAGCGGGCCGCTGTGTTTTTATATACAACGTTCACAGTTTTTATAATACGTTCAGTTACTATAATAATATATAAATAAGTTTTTGATTATTAAATCAAGAAATATATTTCACCACTTCATTGACAGTGGGAAAGAAGGGATTCAAAGTTACCCGAGTTGACTGTACACAAACAACACTTTGTTGGACCATTGGATATTATTAAAGCCATATTCAGCAATTCTACCAAACAGTTGACGGCTGCGTCCAGCTTCTATGGCGCTCGGACTCTAATGTTGCCAACATAATATAATAAGTTCGGATCTATCTTTGTCCTATTTATTATGTAGTATATAGAATAAGGTTCACGTGTAATAAAAACAAAATAATGCGGTATAAATAGATTTATAACATAATGTTGTATGTATAGTATGTAATGCCAAAATAAACCAGCGATGGCGGTAATAGCGCCGCTAAGTGGGGGCAGTGGGCGCGAACAATTTGTCTAGCTGAGCGCCGTCGGGAGCGTCTAACGCACTGCGCGGCTTCTCCTTCACTATGTGCATGGTGGGCAAGTCCAGGATGTACACCTCTTTCTTGAATAATTGTCCTACGTTTCGGCCGATTAACTGTAAACAAATAATAAACAGTTTTATTGAAATGTGGTGACTTAAGTACACGCATTTGGCGAGTAAGCTCTGAATCGAGTCACCAGACAGTTGTCAAGCTCAAACTCTTTGGCAAACATCTTTTGTCGCTTTCGAAAATTTAACATTATGACGGTTTTTGTAGTTAATGGATGCCAAAATGCAGTGTTTTAGAGTCCCTCACTACGCTCAAGATTCTAATTAACTATTATTATTCTTGTCTGTCAAAAATAACCAGAACTTTTATGTCTCTATAACGGAGCATAACTCTATTATTTTTCTAAATTTCATTATAAAATACCTTTATATTATCACTAACGTTAACAATTTGAACTAAATATTTAAAAGTTTTATTGTCTCTTCGCGGGTTTCTCCTTCTCGGTAGTTAAAAAAAATAATCACGAAGGCTGTGGCGGTAGCTCTGCTCTACAGACACAGCCACTTTAACTTGAACAACTTAAGAAATCTATAATAAGACAGAAAGATACAAAAATGTTGATATTTTATACAATACTAGCTGACCCGGCGAACTTCGTACCGCCTTAGCGTAAATTTGATGCACTACTTTATTTTGTATAGCTGACCTATCTTATGTATGCGTACCTATTCAATTTGAACTGGAATCTATAATATCCCCCATATAAAAATGAATACTTTTTTTTTTCTTTTTTTTCTTTTTTTTGCCGTAACAACCTTGTACAGAGTATTAGAAAACTACAAAAAAAAATATCAGTCAAATCGGTCAAGCCGTTTTCATGCCAAGTCGTGACAACGGAAAACGGGTTTCATTTTTATATATTGATTAAGGTTGAAAAACTAAGAATCCAGGAAGATTCAAACATGCATCTCCTAGATAAACGCCCCAGTTGCTTTGCTAGTTAAACCATGGATCCGTATATAAAACTTTAAAAATATTACAGTAAAAATGATGTTTTATTATAGGTTTATCTTTGGTATTTTGTGAGGAAAGGTAATTGGAATATAAATAATAGATGATACGTGTTCACGCAAACTGTTTGTATTCACGACTACTTCACGACTGAGTTAAGTGACGGGTCGCAGCCGCGTCGCTAGTTGTTTACATTTTAAACTATGTTTATGTTAACATAATAAATTAATAATATACACTGTACCTACACCATTCCCCCCTTTTTTAAAACAAAAAAAGTAACAAATATTTAATAAGTAATTAAAGGGTTAAGCTAACATATTTTCTTAAAACACTTTACTTGTAGATAAATGCGGTTGCCGCCTGCTTAATCTCAAGCGCTTTGTGAGAGCTAAACAAACTGCTACTCAACGAAAGCGTTGTTCACAAAAAAAAAAGAAATACACATAAGCTTTTATTATAATTATAAATAAACAATAAAAATGTCTTAACCTATGATTAGCTTATACAAAAGTATATTTAAAATAAACAATAAACATTTCGAAACCTATGAATAGCTTTCACAAAAGTATACTTAAACAAAACAATAAAAGTGTTTATAACTAAAAGTGTTATAATAATTCCTTTGTGTCAAACGCTACTTATGTTGCTTATTCTACGAATCTCAATGGTGTTTTGATTACTCGGCCAAAACGCGTTGTTTTGTTATGACTAACCTTTGCCGCTGCGCTTTGTTTATCGTTTAAGTTACAATCCAAATTAAAACTATTGTCGGTAGAGTTTTTACAATCGCTATCAATTACATAGGCAGGTTTCAGCCTGTCTATGGAAATACACTTTTCTTTATCGCCTACCTTGATAGTGAAAGTCTTTCCTTGTCTTTTTACGACATTGTATGGACCGTCATAAGGTGGTTGAAGACACTTACGCATTAAATCAATTCTAACGAACACACTTTTACACGTATTAAGATCGTTGGATATGAATAGCGAACGTGAATTACTATGACATGTTGGTCGTGGTTTCAATTTATTTATAGAATCCCTAAGTACCTGTAAATATTCAGAGTCCGACATACATATTTTACTTTCATCATAAAAATCACCCGGCAATCGAATCGTTTTACCGTAGGTCAACTCAGCTGCGCTTACTCCGCTATCACTTCTGATAACTGCACGCAGTCCTAATAATGCGATCGGAAGCTCGTCCACCCAAGACTTGTCATCTTGTAAACGTGCCATAAGGGATACTTTTAGTGCTCTATGCCAACGCTCAATGACGCCGTTGCTTTTTGGATTATACGGACTTGTGCGTATTTTATGTATACCTAAATATTTCATAAGGTTTTTAAACATATCACTCTCAAATTGTCTACCCTGGTCGCTTGTTAGCTTTGAAGGGCATCCAAAACGTGAGATCCAGCACTCAAAAACTACTCTAGCCACGGTCTCCGCTGTAATATTTTTAACAGGAACCGCCTCTGGCCAACCCGTTGTCCGATCTATAAGAGTTACGCAATATCTATAACCATCAGATGATATCGTTAAAGGTCCGACTATGTCAATGTGTAGGTGCTGAAAACGTTCAGCCCGTTCAAAACTACCTACACCGGAAACAGTATGTCTATTAATTTTTACTTTCTGACAAATAGGACAAGTTCTAGCCCATTTGGTAACATCTCTATCCATATTCGGCCAAAAGAACTTTTGTTTAACCATCTGTTTAGTACATTTAATTCCAGGGTGGCTAAGGTCATGAATTGAATGGAATGCGATTAATCTAACATTTTCAGTTAAATATGGCCTAATTCTATTCGATGAAATTTCACAATATACTTCGCACCTTTGGGAACAAAGGGTCACTTCTGCATGTTTTCCAACTTTACAGGAGGAGCATTTTAAACTTTTTTTTGTTTCTTTTTTTAAATAGCTCTTTATTACTTTTGTGTATTAAGTCGATTCCTAGGATATAATATTGATTAGGTTTTCACAAATAATCGTGAATAATATAAATACTCTATAGGTAGGGCTTTCTGAGAAACAAGCCATAAACTAAGGGAAGGGTACCAAAAGTGACGTTTTGGTTCCATTAAAAATAAATATCTTATGATAAAGTGAGATTTATAAACAGAAGTGACGTTATGTTTGCAGCAAAGAAATACAAAATTTGGTAACAAAACGTCAATTTTATCCAGAAGTAACATTAATATTGCAAGAAATATAAGTTATTACTTACCGTAGTGCCCCTTCGTTTAAAATGCACGAAGTGACACGTCGGCTGTCAGCACACTTCTGACCGGTTGAGACGTTACATTTCAAACAATCGTGCTAATCACGCAAAATAAAAGAACGTCACTCCCTCTCTCACAAGGCCGTTTTTCATGCGAATATCACCATTTTTGGTGTGTATATAAAGTCGATTATCGCGGTTTTTTCTGTATATTTAAGTCATTTTTGCAAAAAATTGCAGAAGTGACCCTTTGTTCCCAAAGGTGCGACTTGTTTATCACAACCTGGTAAATAAAATTGCTTAAACTGTAAATTACTATTTGTTACTTGCAATGCCTCTCGTAAGTATACGTCACTAGATTGGGTTTCTGCTAATGCCGCATAATCTAGTATCGTGGGACAACTTACTGTCTCTATCCGAGATAAAGCGTCTGCTACTACGTTTTGATCACCGCTGATATACCGAATGTCAGTACTGAATTCGCTTATGTAGGAAAGTTGACGAATACGTCTAGGACTTTCTTTATCGCTATTTACTTTACTGAATGCGTATACGATAGGTTTATGATCTGTGAATATCGTTAATGCCCGACCTTCCACTAAATGTTTAAAATGTCTTATTGCCATATATATAGCCAATAATTCACGATCATAAGTAGAGTATTTCATTTCTGTAGGTGATAATTTTTTTGAAAAATATCCTAGTGGTTTCCAATTGGTATCTATTTGTTGCTGTAAAACCGCGCCTACACTAGTATTTGAAGCATCACACATCAAAGATAAATTAGCATCGGACATTGGATATGATAATGTAACGGCGCTTTTTAAGCTCACCTTACATTTCTCGAATGCCTCGATGGCCTTATCAGTCCATTTTATCACGGTTTTGTCGCGCTTTTTGCTATTATGCAGATAACTATTTAACTCTGCCTGACTATCGACTGCATTAGGTATATGCGAACGATAGAAATTGACCATACCGAGAAAACGACGCAATTGTTCGATATTTTCAGGTTTCGGAAAATTTACAATTGCCTGTACCTTATCATCGAGTGGACGAATACCGTCTGTTGACACCTCGTAACCTAAAAAGTTTAATTTTGATACTCCAAACACACATTTGGAAATGTTAATTGTGACACCAAATTCGTTAAACCTTTGAAATACCGCATTTAATGCTTTTTATGAATTTCTTCGGATTCCGATGCTATGCACAAATCGTCAATATAATTATATACGAAATCAAAACCATTAAGAACTACCGTATCCATAAATCTCTGGGACGATTGCGCTGCGTTCCGCAAACCAAAAGTCATACGTGGGAATTCGAATAATCCGAAAGGAGTAATGATTGCAGTTTTTTCGATATCTTCTAGGGCTATAGGTATAAAATGATATGCTCTATTTAAATCTAACTTACTGAATACAGTCTTATTACCTGCAATTAAATATTTAAAATCATTTATACGTGGAATGGGATAACGATCCGGCTTTGTTATTGCATTAAGCCGCCTATAATCCCCACACGGTCTAATATCTCCATTTTTCTTGGGTACCACGTGAAGCGGGCTCGCCCAAGGGCTTTTGGAGGGTCGACAAATTCCTAATTCTAACATATTCTGAAATTCAGCCTTAACTTTTTTGAATCTATCCGGTGCTAGTGGCCTTGCCTTAGCGTATACCGGTGGTCCTGAGGTTTCAATATAATGGCACACCGAATGTTTAGGAACTTCTTTGAACGATATTGGTCTGGTAATGTCTGGGTATTTTGATAGTAATTTATGCCATACATTATCATTTATTAATGTTTGAACTAATGACTCACATACGTCATGGCACACAACTGAAGCGATAATATTTAAATGAGTAACTTGATCGATTAACTTTCGCGCGCTTAAATCAACTAACAACTTATAATGGGTTAAAAAATCTGCCCCTATTATCGGTTGTTTAACAGCCGCAACAATGAAGGTCCATCGGAAAGCTCTTCTTAAACCAAGATTTAAAACTAAACTACGTACACCGTAAGTTTGTATCTCGCTACCATTAGCCGCATACAGCTTGTAACTATCACTTTCGAGTTTGTTAGAATTAATTTTACCAACCGGAATTACCGAAACATTTGCTCCCGTGTCTATCAAAAACTTAAGTCTACTATTACTATCTAACACACATAGGCGATTATAGTTATTGATACAAACCTCCGCCACAGGCTGTATCGCCGCTAGTTTTCCGTCGGCTTCGCATTGTCCTTTGAAGTTTTCCAATTACACGGCTCCACACACTTAGTAGATTTAGATCTAAATTTGTAGTGATAATAGCACAGCTAATTAGGATCTTTCCGACTTCTACTTACATTTCTAGAGTGTGAACTTGATTGTATATTCCCGGTACGACGTTGAAATTGCCTACCACGTCGTAGCTCTGCAACCTCGAGGCTCAGCTTTTGTACTGCCGCTGCTAAATCCGTCGTCACGCTGGTGTCCCTGGGGGTGGGGTTTGACGTCACCGCCGCCACTTCTGCTGGACGAGTCGCCTCCATCACCTTGTCAGCTACCACCGCCAGATTGTCCAACTCTTTGACTTCTGTGACCGCCAGTACCGCCTGAACTGCCGCCGGCAGGTGACTGTTCCACATTATTTGCAGGGTCGAGTCTGGCATTTTTGCACGTGCCAAATCTCTCATTCGCCTCAAGAGTTGTGATGGCTTTTGATTTCCCAGCTCCATTTCGCCAAGTAGTTTCTGGAACTGGCGAGTCTCTGATTCTTCAAAAACTTGTAGTAGTCTGTCTTTTAGCGTGTCGTACTTTTTAGTCTCCGCTGGGGCCAAAAGTAAATCACTTACTTGTTGGATAGCACTTTTGTTCAGCTTCGTAATGACCAAGTTTTGTTTTGCAGCCTCACTCAATCTCTGATTTGCTACAACTGCCTCAAATTGAACGAACCAGAGTCGCGGTTGGTCCGCCCAAAAATCAGGAACACGCGAGGAAACCGTTATACTAGCCAACACCGACACATCCTCGATATGTGGCTCATTGTTCGGCGCCTGTGCTTGTATCACTGGTGTGTTCACTTCTGAGTATACTGGAGTAGCCATTGCCCAAAATTCCAAAAACTAACTATTATTAAATAGCACAGTTTACAGGGGTCACCAATATAGGTTTATCTTTGGTATTTTGTGAGGAAAGGTAATTGGAATATAAATAATAGATGATACGTGTTCACGCAAACTGTTTGTATTCACGACTACTTCACGACTGAGTTAAGTGACGGGTCGCAGCCGCGTCGCTAGTTGTTTACATTTTAAACTATGTTTATGTTAACATAATAAATTAATAATATACACTGTACCTACATTTATGATAAATAAAAACATTGTTAGTGCCAAAAATGAATAATCAATAACTTTTATATTTAATATTTATATTAATATAGTTGCGTTTTACTATCCCACCTGTACAAATCCCTTTATTGCTATCCTTTGTATCTTTATAGCATCTCAAGTGATAATAGTACAATATAGACGTTTAATTGCCTTATTCGTAGGTAATTTTATAATATATGTAAACCACTGAAATATGGTGTAGCGTGTGAAATGCACGAGTACGTACCTTACTAGTAATTTTCTTGAACAAGTCGCGCTTGCTCTTGTCGATCTTGGACGGCTTGGCGCTGTGCGCGGACAGCTTGTCGTCCAGGCGCTGCAGGTCGTGCGCGTCCACGCCCGGGATGCCGCGCAGCACGGCGCCCACGCCCGGGAACACGGGCCGCAGGATCTCGTACGTCTGGAAGGTACGTTTGTTTTCTTCTATGAAACGAGATACATTAGATTCAGTGGCGGTCGTTCCGAGTCACGGTAGCGCCAGTGGAAACGGTGCGGCAAGGCGAACTTTCAAGAAGACTCGAAATAGCTGAAGCAGTCGATTTAAGTACAAGGACAAAAAGTAATATAGTATAACAAGCTGACCCGACAGACGTTGTCCTGTCGAACTATGCATACATTCTCTGTGACGATATTTGCAGCACGAATTATGTCAATGTTATGTCAAACCCCATGAAGGTATATTCAAAAAGTTCATCAAAAGCGCTGTTACTAAAATGGCTATTAAAAAATAGGGGTTGGGGATAAAAGGGAAAAAATTTATTTATTTATTTATTTTAAAACTTCTCGCACTTAAAAATAGTACAACGGCGGACTTAATGCCTTAGGCATTTTCTACCAGTCAACCTTAAGGTGATGCAGAAAGAACAAAGGTAGGTGCATAAGAAAGTAAAGAGTTAAAAAAAGAAGAAAAAGTTATGTGCTGAATATGTGAATACATACATGGAGTAATATCATATCAAAAATTCGAATACATAAATATGGTAACAAATATACTAATACATACATTTAAATAAAATATATATAAATATATATATAAATATTTACACAGGAGATTAAGGTTTCAAAGATTCTGCTGTTGTTTCACCTTGGAGAAGATGACGCACTCTAGTTTTGAAAGTAGTATATTTACTGTTGGATGTATTTTTTAATGCCACATTATAAAAAAAATAAACAAAAAATGTTGTCCAAAATTTAAAAAAAAAAATGTTAAGAGCAATCCTTGTCACTTAGCAGTCATGGGCGTTATTAGATATTTTTGGTAACCGGTATTACACCGGTATGGTGATACAATACCGGTATAGACAACCGTTGCCGAATACCGGTATTTTAGGCACAGTTACTTATTCTAGCTATAGCGTTTACAAACGTTTTAAGCTAAGGTAGCGAGAGCGATCACACTCGTTTACAGTTTGATTAAGCCGTAGCGCAGTAGATATAAGGTCGTCTATGGCTTATAACAATAACCTTGAATGGTTTGTGCCGCTCTCGCCCCTTTTCTTTTATGCATGCGATATTATCACTTGCAAGAGAGAGATAGATTAGTTAGTTAGTTATGATCTGTTGCGTAGATTCAGTTGGTTTTGGTTGTCAGTTATTTAGTTATTAGATATGATGTGGGTTCGGTTTTCAAACTACGTTGACGCGGGGACGCAGTGATTCGGTAGTTACTTCATAGTTTCATACTAATACCTGATAACCGTTGGTAACTATTTTAATACCGATACGGTACGTTAGAGAGATGATACCCGTTTTCAGTTACGTTTTGGTATAGCGGACACGTGACTATCACTTAGGGGTATGAAAAATAGATAGTAGCCGATTCTCAGACCTACTAAATATGCATATAAAATTTGGTAAAAATCAGTAAAGCCGTTTCGGAGGAGTAAGGTAACTAACATTGTGATGCGAGAATTTGCTATGTAAGATTACCTGCACGGCAAGCGCCAGCAGCGCGGCCTGGTTGGCGTCGTGCTGGCCGTGCGTGCGCAGCGCCGCCAGCACGGCGCCCAGCGCCGCGTCCGCCTCCGCCGCGCCCAGCCCCCCCCCGCCCCCCGCCAGCGCGCCCCGCAGCGCCGGCACGGCCAGCGCCGACGCGCGCAGCGACGACAGCGAGTCGTTCCACGTCAGCGCGCGCAGCACCTGCGGCGCAAGGACACGGCGTCAGACTTGCAATCTAGCTCGTGGATTCGATCCTGGCCATAACACTAGGGACGCGAGGAACTTAACTTAACACGAGCGAATTAAGGTTGGCTGAATTATTATTTTTATTTATTTATTTATTTTCTTTTAGAGAAGGCTTACAGACTAATTACACAAAGATATATATAGTACATATAACTTAGATGAACATATTGCTAATAACAAGCCCCCACAATTAAGTAGCATGAAAAAAAAAACATAAGTAGAACTATATTAGATAATAGTATTAAAAATAACAAAAAGAAAAACAAACAGTTTGAGTGCCGCTATTGTTCGGATGTATCTAAGAAGTACTCATTAGCTAAACGTTTCCTCACTGTGTCAGCACTAGTGCAGAACAAATCAAAGTTTAGGTTTATTGGCAGTTTATTGAAGCCTAACGCAGCTCGAATGCAATATGCATTGCGCCTGTAGTTAGTAATGGCAAAAGGAACCTGTAGCAGTGGTCTTTGACGAAAACTGATTTGATTAGTGCGAATATTAAATTTAGATGCAAGTTCGGGACAGTCGACAGAATTGTTAAAAATTTTGGATAAGTAACAAATGTCACTAATATTTCGCCTACATTCAAGAGGTAAAAAATGGTACGTTTTGCAGCGATGTTCGTAATCTATCGATCTTTGCTGTGCCTTGAAATCGAGATAACGCATAAATCTCCTTTGGATCCCCTCAATACGCGTTTTATAAACATCGTATTGAGGGTTCCAAACTTCAGAAGCATATTCCAAGTGGCTACGCACAAAGGAGCAGTATAATATTTTTACGGGTTTGAGAGAACGAAAACAATCAGTGGTCCTTATTATAAATCCTAGAGCCTTGGATGCCTTATTCACTATACTCTCGACATGTTTATCAAATATCAGCTTATTGTCCAGTATAATGCCTAAATCTTTAATTGAGCTAACCTGGCTTACTATTTGATTATTAAGGGTATACCCTGTGTTAAGTGAGGATTTCTGACGCGTAAAGCATAGGTGGTAGCATTTAGACACATTAAGCTGTAGCTTGTTAAGAATGCAGTAACTTTGGAATCGATTAAGGTCACATTGTAACTCCTGTGCATCTGATATTGTACGTACGAGCTTATGAATTTTCATATAGCTAGCTAAAGTTAGTTTAGTCAGTAGAACTGATAGAAAATGTATATTGATAAGTTCATACTCACAGTGTACAGCACGGCGGGCCCGGCGTGCGGGCACGCCAGCACGAGCGCGCCGAGCTCGGACACGGTGTCCGGCGCCCGCTGCACGGCGGCGGGGGCCGAGTCCTCCTCCATGTCGTCCACGCTCGCCTCCGAGCTCAGCCCGCCATCCACCAGTGAGATCTAAACGACCATTACATTGTACAAAACAGGTTATTTTGACATAAATGTCAAAATCGTGATTTTTGCCCAAATCTCGTTAGTAGAATCTGCCGCGATACGATAATTAAACATAACCACAATTTACATGGTTCCTACAATCTGAACAACAAAACGTCTATCAGCACCTAATTCCATGATCGCTACAGCTACAACCATTTTCTCTCGTTAAAAATCGATGTCATCTAGAAAAATTAAACAATGTTTTATTTCAACAAAAACTGACCAAGTGAAAGCTAATTCGAATTTAACCGCACTAATTGTTTAATAATGATATATATATATATATATATTTTCACCACACCAGCACTATGTGGTCAATAACTAGGGATACCATCACTCAAACAGCTCTCGAAATATATGGGACGCGAGGCAAATTTCAAAAAGACTGGTTTGCAGAATCTGAAGATGAATTGAGCCCATATATTGAGAAAAAACGCAATGCTCACCTTCGAACTATGTACCTACCATCTGACGACCGGGCTAAGCTTGATTACAAAGCTGCTAAAGCTGACTTGCAACGTGTCTCACGACAGTGCGCGAACCGGTATTGGATTAGTCTCTGTGAGAATATTCAACATTGTCGAAACATCGGTGACTTTCGAGGGATGTATCAAGGCATCAAATCTGCATTAGGACCTGTCACAAGAAAGCGCGCAGATATTAAAGATCAAGAAGGCAACCCCATAACCGATAAGCTACAACAATTAAAGAGATGGGCAGAACACTATTCCAACCTCTATTCTGATGAGGTCAACATCGATCCGGTGGCTCTAGATGCTTTACCAGTTTATCCTATTATGTCAGAACTAGATAATCCACCTACTCTAGAGACATTTGAACAAGCGATCAACAGTTTAAAACTAGGTAAGAGTACCGGTCGGGACAATTTACCAGCAGAAATAATTTCTCACAAATGCGTGGTACCGTTGCTGTACCAAATTTTGCTGAAATGCTGGGAAGATGGCACAGTACCTCAGGATATGCGGGACGCAGATATAATAACACTTTATAAGGGAAAAGGTGACAGAGGAGACTGTAACAACTACAGAGGTATATCGCTCCTAAGTATTGCTGGAAAGGCTTTTGCCAAAGTAGTTTTAAAGAAGCTGGAAACTCTTGCCGCAAGAATTTATCTAGAGTCACAATGTGGTTTTAGGCCTGGCCGTTCTACAGATGACATGATATTTACCCTTCGCCAACTTCAGGAAAAGAGTCGTGAACATCAGAAGCCTCTGTACATTGCATTTGTTGATTTAAACAAAGCTTTTGATTCAGTCAGTAGACAAGGCCTTTACAGCGTTCTTACTAAAATTGGGTGTCCACCAACCCTACTCTCACTAATTCAGGCGTTTCACGACAATATGCAGGGTTCTGTAATTTTTGATGGGCAGGCCTCTGAACCTTTCTTTTTAAATCGTGGCATAAGACAAGGCTGCGTTTTGGCGCCTACCCTCTTCGGTATTTTCTTTTCGGCCCTGCTTGTCGAAGCTTTTAGAGACTGCGATGTCGGAGTACATCTGCATACAAGAAAAGATGGAAGACTTTTTAACGTTAAACTCTTGAAGTCTAAAAAGAAACGGTATGAGATACTGGCCCGTGAGTTGTTGTATGCTGATGATGCTGCACTTGTCGCTAACCTGAGTTAGCGACAAGTGCATCTATTTACGAGCTGCTGCAATTCTTGCTCTGAAGCAAGAATTGCAGCAGCTCGTAAATAGATTCGATCACGCTTGCCGCCTATTTTCTATGAGTATTAACACGAAAAAAACTGTCATTATGGCTCAAGGTGTTGACCTACCACCTACTATCACACTTAATGATACATCTCTGCAAAATGTGGACCACTTTTGCTATCTCGGATCCACTACAACCACAAACCTTTGCAACGATAAGGAAATAGATACTCGTATAGGAAGAGCAGCGTCAACCTTTGGTAAACTCACTACGCGTGTTTGGAGAAACAACAAACTAACTGTTGCCACCAAGATCCTCGTGTATAAAACCTGTGTACTCAATACACTATTATACGCTTCTGAAACATGGACTACATACTCCAAGCAAGAACGTCGCCTCAACGCTTTTCATATGCGTTGTCTGCGCACAGTACTGGGTGTCACCTGGAAAGATAGGATGACCAATGAAACTGTTTTGTCCAAAACCAACTGCAATAGCATCTTGGCAATTCTGAAACAGAGAAGACTACGCTGGCTGGGGCATGTTCACCGAATGGACACGGAAAGATTGCCGCGTGAAGTCATGCTCGGACAAATTGCTGATGCAAAACGACGAGTTGGTCGCCCGAATCTGCGCTTCAAGGACTGCTGTAAGCGCGACATGCATAGTTTTGGAGTCGATCCGAAGGCATGGGAGACGCGCGCCAGTATGAGGCAGGATTGGAGACGTGACCTGTTAGACGGTATGACAAAACATGACAAAGCCTGGCTGGACAATATAAAGCAGAAAAGGCTTCGTATCACCAACGCTGCGCTACCCGTGGAGGACTCGCGTTTTATCTGCGACACATGTGGCAGAAAATGCCGTGCTGCTATTGGCTTGATCAGCCACAAGAAAAAATGTATGCAGCACTAGTAGCCACATAAACAACATGCACTGCTACAATCATCTGAGAAGATGCTGTGGCCAATGATGATGATATATATATATTTTCACCACACCAGCACGAAAAAGATCGTTTGCTTGCGAGAATTCAGTGAGTAAAAACGCTTTTTACTCACTAGTGAGGCAAAGTGATTAAAATTTCGAAACACTAAATCCTTCCAATGAATAGACGCAAAATAAACAAAACAGCCACCATGTAGGTTAGTAATAAACATTGACATCAATTTTATTTAAAAACTACAAACGATACGTTTTAATTATTTTAAAATATATAAATACACGCTTATTTAGTATTTTCATGGTTTAATATTCGTGATTAACCATTAAATTAATTAAAATCGGGTACTTAATATTAGACTATAAATAAATGTTATGGAACAAATTTCCGAACGCACGATTAAAAAAAAATGTCTGTGTCTGTGTCAGTCATCGCGGGCAACTATAAATTCTTTTCAGTTTATGTTTAATTGTTTACTGGAACTTTTTAACAGAAAAATAGTGAATCCAGTGATGAAGAACTTTGTGGAACTCCAAAAGAGTTGCGACAACTTGCTTCTAAGACAGAAGTTTGCTTTTTTACCAGAAAATTCACGTGAAAAGTATAAGAAAGCATACGACATATTTAATTAGTGGCGACTTTCAAAAGGCCCTAAAACGCATTCTGAATCGGTATTACTGTCGTAATTCATGGAATTATTTCAGGTTAAGCAATCGAGTACGAGTTTATTTAAATCTTAATATTTTCTCACTGGAAGAGGTGAAAAGTTTTGTATTGTAACGCGTGAGAAAAAAATAATTTCCAGTTCGTGACCTCTTAAAATCTTTCGCTTGCGAAGTAGTCTTAAATTGAATCACGAGCATAGCGAGTGATTCTAATAAAGACTACTTCGCAAGCGAAAGATTTTAAGAGGTCACGAACTGGAAATTATTTTTTTTCTCACGCGTTACAATACAAAACTTTTCACCTCTTCCAGTGAGAAAATATTAAGATTTAAATAAACTCGTACTCGATTGCTTAACCTGAAATAATTCCATGAATTACGACAGTAATACCGATTCAGAATGCGTTTTAGGGCCTTTTGAAAGTCGCCACTAATTAAATATGTCGTATGCTTTCTTATACTTTTCACGTGAATTTTCTGGTAAAAAAGCAAACTTCTGTCTTAGAAGCAAGTTGTCGCAACTCTTTTGGAGTTCCACAAAGTTCTTCATCACTGGATTCACTATTTTTTTTTTTTTCGCAAGCTCAAGATTTAAAATTGGCACTCACAACAGAAATATAAACTTTTTCTCACTTGTACCATAAATAACTATTGTTTTGAAGCATTGTACCAAAGGGATTATTTACCATCTACAAACATTTTTTATTAAGACGAATAGTTTTCGAGTTATGAAGTGATTAATAAATTAATAATACCCAGACAATAATGATGTGTGACGTATGTAGTTGAATCTTTATCCTTACCTTGAGTACATCGAGATATTCTCTAGTAAGATTCCGCACGAGGATATCTTCAAGAACCTCCTGAGATTCACTGCCCGCTTCCTCCTCCAGTTTACCAGACTCATATAGTGAAGTGATATAGTCCCATCGCTGTGTCAAGTGGTTCAACACTGTAATAATAAATAACGGTAATCACGCATTGATTTATTGGACTTTAGCAGTGATGTTTAACCGTTCATCCTAATATCCCGGGTTCGATCCCTCGGTTGGACCAACGAGTTTTTTACGGAAAGGTCAAGAAATAATGAAAGTTTTGGATAGCTGAATACTCACTCCTCGGGGCGAAGTGCTCGATGAGCGGCAGCGCCACGTCGCGGTAGTGCTTGGGCGGGCAGTGCAGCAGCAGCGGCTTGAGCGCGCTGCGCACCACGGGCCGCAGCCAGTGGTCGGGCAGCAGCTCCAGGCCGTGCAGCAGCGACTGCGCCAGGAACGCCGCCAGCCCCGGCACGGCGTACAGCTCGCGCCCCAGCGTGGCCGCCGCCGCGCCTAGCAGCAGGCACACGTTCTCGTGCAGCGTGTGCACGAAGCTCTGCATGCGCTCGGCGGGCCGCGACGGCGCCGCGTCCGGCTCGCGGGCCAGCAGGTTGCGGCGCTCGGCGGCCGGCGGCGTGAGCGCGCGCGCGTGCGCGGGGTGGCGCAGCGCGGCGAGGCGCGGCGCGTGCAGCTCGTGCAGCGCGCGCGCCAGCGCCAGCGCGGCCGGGAACAGCGGCAGCACGTGCGCCGCGCACGGGTTGCGCCACAGCGGGTTGCCGGCCGCCGTCACGCCGGCGCCGAAGCCACCGCGGGCCGCCTTGTCCGGGTCCGGCGGCACGCACGTGCGCTTGACGACGCCGAGCGTGAGCGTGAGCGCGTGCAGCAGCGTGCGCCGCGCCTGGCCGCGCTCGTCCTCGGCGTCGGACGGGGCGGCGTCGAGCCCCACGAGGCGCGTCAGGCCCTCGGCGCTGCTGATGTGCGGGCTCAGGCTCGCCCAGCGGGAGCTGCAGTCGCCTAACACCTGAGGCGAACGAATCTTTTTATTTATACTCTTCGATACGGAGTCACTATTAATATGGCAACGTAATCCTATACTAATAACCAGGAGTGTACAGATATTGTACTGTTAAGACATGAAAAATAGACCAGCAACAGTTTAATGTTTCTTCCTTCAAACAATGTCATGTGACCACAATTCGAAGTGATTTGAAGGTGTAACTACCTGTGCCACGAGCTGGCTCTGTCGCTCGTAGCAGCAGAAGTGGTTGGACACGAGCAGCAAGGCCTCCTGCAGCGTGACGCTCTCCACAGCGCTGAGGTCGGGGCGCGCCAGCGTCGCTATGCACAGCTCGTGCAGGCGCCCGAACACCGGCAGCAGCAGCAGCGGGTACTGCAGCACAAATCATGCTAGTGTATTTCATTCTATTACATATTTTTTATAAAAAATATGTAATTATATTATAATATATATATAATGCATTATATAATAATTTGTAATGCATTCTATTACATATCTTTTGTAAATAATTGTATGTGTATACTTTGTTGACATCTCATCTTTTTTTTTTAATGTTTGATTTAATTATTTATTGTGACTTTTTAAAGTGAGTGTATCTTTAGTGTCGTATAGGATTACATAATCATTTATTAATCATTAGTGAAAACTTGTAATTGGCCATCACACAACATACATATTTTTATACCTTTCGTGCTAGCTGTAAGTTTTCTGTATTTTAAAATAAAATAAAATATTTCAGAATCAAAACTAACACCATGTTATCATTTGCATGTATTGAAAATATCTATGTTAGGAGGTTTATATCATATCAGTTTATATTATATGAACAGAGGCTCCTAATAGAAAAGTGTATCTATCTAAACTAAGATAATACAAAGGAAAGATTTGATTTTGTAATTGTTTGTTTGTAAATGATTTAACCCAAAAACTACAGGACCGATTTGAAAAAAATCTTTACCATTACAAAATTCATAATAATAGGCAGGTATCCTGGTGGATAATAGTAATATCTCATATCATCATTATGTAGTGTGAGGGTTGCCTCCAAGTTATCGTTCAATGAATAGTGTAGTACTGACCTTGGAGCCGAGCTTGACGAGCAGTCCGGCGGCGTGGCGGCGCACGTTCTTGACGTCACGGGGGCGAGGCGCGGCGGGGGCGGGGCCCTCGTACACCAGCGCTGCGAAGATCTTATCCAGCACGCGAGGCAACAACTCTGCACCTGCACCACCTACGCCCGGACCTGGCACAACCATAGACGAGAGTGAGGATCTGCTACTGCTATTCAACACTGACAGGTAGGGAAGGTGGGTCGTACCGGCGAGTTGGCTGTAGGCGCAGCTGAGGAACACGAAGAGCGCGGAGATGAAGGACAGCAGCAGCGAAAGCACGAGCGGCGCCCGCGGCTCCGTGGCCACGCAGCGCGCCAGCAGCGTCAGCCCCGACGCGACTGCTGGGCGGGGCTCCGCCACCAGTAGCCGCGACAATACCATATCCAGCACCTTGTCAACGTCAACACTATTATTCTACTATTTTTTTCGTGCCTCCATCGCGGTATACCTTACAAACTTATATGTTGGAATTGGGTAAGGTAATCTACTTAAACCTCGTGGAACAGAGCAGAAACTGGGCGACTTCCTAGAGGCGATATTATTTGCAGGAAATTACGTATCTACCGACTCAACTACGTGGATCAGTAACTAGTCAGTCGTAAATCCATCATTAATGTCCAGGGTCAATGACCGTTAGGTAAACGTTTAGTAGTAAATAAATCAAATATATGAAATTCGAAATTGATATATTTTATTATATATTTATTATTTAAGCGATGCCCCACCAAATGTTATTTCAAGGAAGTCTTCCAATTTCTGCATTGTGCCGTGAACTGTAGGTAGATCAGCTCACCTAATGCCGGGATCTGATCATTTATATAAGAAAAAAGATGTAAGAATTTGCTGCAACCCGAAAACCTACTTGACTGAACCCTTTTCACCATGCGAGAGCCATGCTGTACCTGTGACAGAGCCTCCCATTCGATGAACAAGGGGTGTTGCGCATCGAGCTGCGCCGGGCACGACTCCACCTTGTCGAGCGCCGCGCGCGTCCATTGCTCCACGAAGCCCCACGTCACTAGCGGCGCCGCTGTCATGCAGAATCTGCGGACACACGTTTTAAATACTAGGTGTAGTGTATAAGAAATAAACAGTGTTATTCCTAATAAAAAAATATATTACGGACTAGCGTTTTATATTTTTTAACTTTCGCGATTTAAGATCATTTTTCAAAAATTAGACGGGTCTAAATCGCGTAATTATTATAAAGGTAAATTAACACCAATGCTCGACGATTAGAAATGACTTGCATCATTCGTTGTCACGAGTCGACTACCGTTTCATTCAAAATCCAAACTTCAAACTTTATTTATTAATTGCAAACATGGGAAGGTACATTATTGGTATAACATTATTATCACTGTAGAACTCCACATTTTGCTCTTAAGCATGCAACATTAACACATAATATATGCATCCAAATCCATGGCTGAATTGGTAAAGCACCTGGGGCATTTACCCGGGGGATGCAGTTTCGAATCCTGCTTGATTCTTAATTTATCAAATTTAATATTATATAAAATTAGTATTATTTGTTATATTAAAACATAGCATTGCATAAAACATCCCTATTTGCATTGTTCAAAATAAATAATGTAAACTCACTTGAAGCTCTCTAATATTTCGGTGCGGCAGCGGGAGAAGAATATGGCGAACTCCTGCTCGCTGTCGTAGTCCATGCAAGCGTACGTCACTGCGTCGTGAGCGCTCGCCACGCGCGACGACGGGTACGTCACCTTAAACAATAGCTGCGTTTAGATAATATTACGGTCAACTCTGGTAACTTTGAATTTGTCGTCTAACTTTGAACGAAGTAGTTAAATATACTTCTTAATTTATTATTTATTACACAAAAACTTATTATTCCTTCTTATTGATTATTTGTATAGCATTTAGCTATGCTTAGCAAATTATACTAAGAAACAGTTGAAAAATTAAAAGATAAGAAGAAGAGATACAATAGACGTGACGCATGTAATGACATAATATATAGTTACGAAATTAAGGAATATTTACTTGTTAAAGCGGCTGCCTGGTGTGTAGAGGTCACATGTTTAAATCCTGCATGTCCCACCATTTTTCAACCGTTTCTTATACCTCATTTACCTTTTACCTCCAATCGCTTCTTTTTTTTGACATTTTAACATTATGGACGCCGCTTCAAGCATTACCGATTCGATTTTCTAATTTATACTACGCCCACAGCGAACGAACGTGTAGTCCACCTGTAAATGGAGTACAGCCCATGGACATCAACAATCCACAAAAGCAGATTATAGATGCGTCGCTGCAGCTGAGGACTACGGTGGTATGCCTCATGTGCCAGTAATTTCAGGGCCTGATCTCACCACCAAACCGGAACACAGTAATGGAAGCACTACTATTTGGCGGCAGGTTAAAGGTGAGAAGGTGGTGCTGCCGCCTTCGAGCTCATTCACAAGAGCTCCAGCACCAGTAAAATTTCTAATTTGAAGTAACTAATTCAAAACTATGGCATGCGGTATAGTTGAGGAATACCTTGAGCACTTTGGGCGCGGAGGCCTGCAGCCAGCGCGGCACGGCGGCCAGCACGGGCGGCAGCTTGCAGATCTGCTCGTGCTTGAGGAACGCCAGCCACACGGAGTTAGCCGTGTGCGCCAGCGTCAGCGACGGGTGCGCCGTCAGCAGCAGCATGGTCTCCAGCAGCAGCGGCAGCCACGCCTCCGCCTCCGTGGCGAAGCTCCACAGGGATGTCAGCTGCTGAGCTATGCCGGCTAACACCTGTTGGAAATATCATAAGCGATAGGTGGTTGAAGTTCATACATATTTAGTTACAACTTTGTCTATATTATTATTAATATTTTATTTATTATAGCTCTATTTATCTATACAACTGTATTTCCATTTTTTTGTTTCAATTTATTTGTTCTTTGTATGGTCCCTGTAGGAAAAAGCTCCTCCATCTCTCTCCATATTTTTTTGTTTTGTGCAGTCTATAACCATGATGAAAAAGCGGTCAAAAACCATGATTAAAACCTATCTATGCCTACCGTAAATTTTGGTTAGCGAAAAAGTATTTTTCTTTTTAATGATGACGCCCACAATGGGTTTAGATTCAGCAAAGTACAATATAATATATTATCATATTACCTGTGAGAATTTTTTTAGGAACAAATAGTGGGCCTCGTCGACGGCGTTGATACTGTCGACCGCCGCGCGGTGAATACACGATATAGCATCTTTGCTAAACAATATTACTAAAGGTTTCCTCTCTTTCGTCTGAAACAAATACAATATAATATCACGATTATGTTATCTTGAAGGGTATGGCTTGGGAGTTGTAATTACCGTTGGTTCCAAAAGTAACTTTGAAGTAACATAAAAAATATATTTAGCCATGGAGAAGCATTTATATCCTGTTGTTGACAGTACAAAGCTTCGCTTAAATATATACATGTATATTTTTTATAAAATCAGCTTTAAAATTAAAGTACCATTCAACTCATCATTAAAATAAAGCTATTTATGAATGATGTGCATGCAAGGTATCCCATGTTAAAAAAAAGTATTGCTTCAATCAATTATAACAATTTTTGATTATTATGTTAAACTAAGATCAGCACTAATGTAACACTTGAGAATTTTTGATTATTATTTTAAACTAAGATCAGCACTTTTTTTTTTTTTTTTTTTCCTTTTGATGTCCTGCGAAGATCAGCACTAACGTAAAATTTGTTTATTTGAACTCTCTGAAATTACTGGTTACATTAAGATAACTTATTTTGCAAGTTTTGTCTATATTTTAGAAAAGGTATTAAGTTATTTGACATTACGCTACAATCCACAGGAGCGTAACAGTACGGTTTAAGGCGGTGAGCAGTTCCAAGTTTTATAGAACTCATAGCTTATAACGAAAAACACTTGGAACTTAATACCTATTCAATCACGAATCACATGTACTTATTGGAATAGGGGACCAAATTGGGGCATCTCCTTTACTTACAGATCCTTTCCTATTGACAATTTGTAAAAGACACTCAGCTGCCGGCAATTGGAAGACGTCATCTTGCATAAGGATACATAGAATTTGTAGTAGGCGGCCATTGTTCATTACCACATGGTTTATAGACACCCATTCCACATATCCAGTTAATGTGAGCAACACCACCTGTAAAATTAAGTGCATTCTTTACTTGATTTAAATATTTTATTTATCTTGAGTGACCAATATCAAAATGGTATTAAAAGATCTGATAGGTACCAGCTTCACACTATCCATCTTACTTACACAAACTTAGTATGCAATTTATTTATTTTTTTCTTTGAAAAACGACGCTCGCACCGCACCAGGGATAGCGACACAAGAGTTTTTCACAAACAAATTTTACACACACAAATAACACCCAGAGTAAGAACAAATCTTTGTGGATCACACAAAGATTTGTCCCATGTGGTGATCGAACCCACATCACCTGAAAGTGGCAAGGCGATTGCTTAAGCCACTACGCCAACCATGTAATCAAATCTGAGTGATATTTTGCAAGACATTTCTAAAGTGGGTTGTCAAAGAATTTTTTTTTTCAAAGCTTTATGTGTTTTAGCTTTCAAGATCTCAAGATATACTTAGACACACATTCACATGGTCATGCATACAATGTTTATTCATGAGGATTACTTTTGTTGTAGTATTTACCTGCACAACTTGTCCATGACTAGCAGCAGCCGGGTAGTCACCCGCAGCCGTTTTCTCCCTAAACCCTGTCACATGCAATTCTATGAGCCGCATGAAGAAAGCAAATATCTCCGACATGTTCCCTGTGAGGCCTTGGTTGATGTCCTTCCGCCTTTGTGTGTTATCCAGAGTCTGAAAAATAATGATGAAAGAATCTAGTATTAGTTTACCGAAATTATTATAGACTCTTGCTTATTGCAACAAGGATCAGGCGCTAATAATAAAAATAATATTTTTGGCATGAGCCAATAGCAAATCTATACAATAATTTTTCTGCACATTGGCAACGCACATTAAAGCATGCTACATTTTGCGTTTTAATGACAACTAGCAAATATGGTGTAGCTTTTTGATAGCTGCAAATATTTTCTCAATATACTTTTGAAATTAAATAAGATTTATTTGTCACCTGTAATATAGCAACATCTTCAGCAAGTCTAAGGAACACATGCAGCACAATCTGTGTATGCCGATGCCCCCTTGAGCAGGCATCGCTCAACTCAGCCAGGAGAGTGGGCCACTGTTGAGGCCATTCTCGCTTTATCATTTCTACAATGACGCGAGCGAGAGCGTCGTTCAAGTGACTTGTCTCCCACCCACCCATTATGAGCAACTTCATAGAATTTTCCTAAAATAAAACAAAAAAATATAGTATGAGAAAGGAAAATATTTAATTAAGGTCTTTCACATAGGCCCATAATGGGAATGTTTACATGTTTACCAAAAAAAGTACTTTTCTGATTGCACTGGGGGCCTAGCGATGCATTGTGCAAAAAATAAACATCTAGGACCGATCCTTCGATATGAATGCGTTGTAATATTTATTTATTATGTTAAGATACATTCAAATTCATGGCATCTTTGACTTAGGAGCCCTCTTGGGCCAAGAGGTTGTGACAATTTTGCCACCCCTGCCACTCTATAGTTATGCCACTAACAAAGGTTCACAAACAAATTATAGAGGCACCTACATAACTTAATGAGGTTATTTTTGCATAAATGAATAATTTGCAAAAATTATAAATATGTGCCTTGTAAAAGGCGATTAGTCTGTAAAACACCTCCTATATATTTATAGAAATACATGGCCGTCAAATAAGTACAGTTAAGTAAAAGCACAACTATTTTGTAGATCAACAGTAAAGCACTGGTTTTCTAACTATAAGCACTTTGACTATTGGATCCCTTGCAGGTACCTGTCAAGCACTCACAAGAGATCTAGTGATTATCCCACCCTTAGGAGAGGATAAGTTTGTAGTCTTCCAGTTTGGAGTAAACACTGGTGCTTACTCTCTGAAACTGAAAAACAGCTTAATGGCTCCTCTACATCAGCCCTCTCAAATATAATGAAAGTAAAAATGGTAAATATTAAATATACCTTAATAAATATTTTTTCTGCTTGTGTTATCTGTGTCCATCTATATTTAACAGTATGTTCCATGAGTTGCAGTCCAAAGTGTTTGACTCCAGGTGAATATTGATTGCCACTGGCCAATAGGAGGCCAGCTTGGGCACACCATGGTGAGTTTTCCTTGAAACTGAAAAATTCATTACTTATAAGAGTTACCAAATAAATGCATGTCATTTCAAAACATCAAGCATAGGTATTTATTTACCTTTATAATAATTACGCGATTTAGACCCAAAAAAATAAAAAATGTTAAAAACATATAATTAAATAAAGTAATAATAATAGAATAAAAATTACTCTATTATGGGTATAGACCCTATAAGATAATTATTTCAAAATATTTAGTTGTTCAAAAACAAAATGATCCTTAGAAAATTATCTTAGAGGGAGGTTAATTATTTGAAACATAACTTTTGGTAAGTAATAAAAGATAGTAATATATTAATATATACCTTTCACAAGCATTATAGGCCTGACTACGTTCCTCACGTGGGACAGTGGGCATCAACGTGAGCTCCACTGCTCTGCTGAGTTCATCCACCAGCAATGCCACCTCTCCTGTGACCTCGCTCATGCCCCCAACATTCATTATAGGTCTGTCCTACTGCTGAAAATATAAAAATCAATAAAAACAGACAGGTTAATTATATTATGTAAATAAGTTCTGTTCAGGCATAGATTTGATTTATTAATTTGTCTTTTTTTTTCTTATTAGGCATTTAAAATAACTGATGAATGCCTAATATCTTATGAATATCAGTAATTGAAATTTTTTAAACAGAGCATGGGATTTTAAAATCTGATTTTTAATGTCCCTTTATTTTATGGAACATATTCTATTCTTTTGAATTAATTTTGAAACTACAATAAATAAAATAAAACCACTAGAACAATCCACAATCTGCCCCAAAACACAAAATCATAGTTATGATGAAAGATACCCAAGTTGACTGTATGTAAGAGCTTTTAAAAAAAGTTTGGTATGGTTAGTTGTGAGTAATTTAAATTGATTATACTTATTAACTTATTGATCAAGACTTAAATTTTTAAATATAATAATATTATTTTTAATTAGAAGGGCTCAACTTTTAAGTAAAAACATGCATACAGCTTAAACATACTTTTATTTTGACTTACCTAGTGAACCTGGTATAATAAAACCCATAGAATATCCCTTTGTCACTGCATAATCTATTTGGAGAGACTGAAAATTAACACCTAGTAAGCATTACTTCGTGTAAGTCTTAGATATTCGTAGGTACAATATTATCCCCGGCAGGCACTGCATGCAAATATTAGCAATAAAATGCCAAAATAAGTTGAACTTCAATATGACTAAAATTTAGATAACTAGATAAAATTTTATCAAGGCATTTATAACAATATCTAACAAATAACATGAATGAAACAATTATCACTAAATTATAGAATAACAATTCAAAACATTAGATATACACCTCGTGTGTTGAGAAAGAATCAAAAATCGAATGAAATAAAATCATACATAGACAACAATCTATTTAATTTACTCGTAATCAAATAAATGTCAAATGAGGAATTTTTGCATGTCCCGCCGATGTACCTCATAAATTATTCGTTGATATAAGTATTTTTTTTTATATCTTTTTGATTTAAAGTTAAATCATGTTTAACGTAATTTCAATTTCTGTTTAATATAGAAAATATTTAAATAAACTACGCCCTATTCTTTGGGCTCCACTCTACGAAATGCCGGGTACACAGCTGGCCAACGAACGCGTTCGTTCGTTTCTGTTTGGAGTACTTTGGACGGTAAAGCGGACGCCATCAATCGTTTGTTGGCGTTCGCTGGCAAAACGTAGCAGTAACATCAAAAGATTCATTAACTGGCGTTCGCTAAACCCTCCAAAATAGGATCCACAATTTCGTTCGTTAAGTGTGTACCCAGCAAAATAATATCATCCACGCGTTGACTGGCCTCAACAAGCCCAACCTTGGCGCCAAGCTCCGCTAAAAGACTGTTGATGAAGGCAAGCAGCAACAGGCAGGTGAGTGAGGCATGTGTATTGTGTAATCAGTGCTCCATGAGTAGTTCGTTTTATGGTGGGTCCACACTGAGCCAACGAAGGCGAACGAATGGGTTCGTTGGCCATGTCTGGACGGATTGGCGATGGCCAACGAACGTTCGTTGACGTTGGCCGGCGATCCGTAGCGTGGCGGTAACATCAAAGGATTTGCGCCATTGGACCGAATTCAGTTTGGACGGTCGCCAAACACCAACAAACGAACGTCAACAGAATGGTTGACATTTTGACATTCGACGGTCTGTTTAAATGTCAGAGCATGTGTCTACGTAGTAAATTACATTATCTTGAAGCTAAGTAGTTAATAACACAGAATAATAGCTGACTTGTAAATAATAATCATGGACATAAGACAGTTGCTAACCCCATTGACACATGATATCCTTAGGCTATGATCAAAATACACTTTCGAGTATTGTCTATGGAAAGCAATCCGGAATCATGAGCAAACGATGTTTTGGTCAAACACCAAATGTGTTTGGACGTTTGTCCGAAGGCCAACGAACGTTTGCTACCAACGTCAAAAAACCTTCGTTCGCCTTCGTTGGCTCAGTGTGGACCCACCATTAAGAGCGTGTATTCCTTTTCAAAATGTAACTGTCAATTTTTGTAGTGTTTTGGGAATATTTCGTAAAAACTGAATGAAAGTATGATTTTATTCAACTAACTTTTTAGAATGCAAATTTTGAAAGGTAAATATAACAATTTCATTCGTAAATACAGCATAATTTTGTAATTTATCAACTTAACAGTTAATACTCTTTCAACTGATAAAATAGAAAAGTATGCTTTAGTTATTAAATGTAATTGTCATATTTACCTTTTAAAGCCCACATTCTAAAAAGTTAGTTGAATAAAATCATACTTTCATTCAGTTTTTACGAAATATTCCCAAAACACTACAAAAATTGACAGTTACATTTTGAAAAGGAATACACGCTCTTAAGTTTGCTACAAAAAATATCTGTCAACGTCAGATGATTTTGTCACTGTCAAGTTTTCTTTGTTTATACTTCTCGTTTTCTGTTGGCTTTTCATAGTCAGTTAATTTGAATTTTTATGAATTAATATTGGAAATACTGGAATATCATAATATCATTAGAACATATTCATATCAAAAGTTATTCAACTAAATAACGATTGTTATTTAGTTATAAGGCTTATGAAATGGAAACAAAGTTGTCATTCCTAGAACCATCACTGGAGACTAAATTGAAGGGACACAAAAATGCAATTACAGCATTATTTTTTAATCCTAATGAACGACAAATTGCCAGCAGTTCACTGGACAATAGCGTGCTGGTAGAAAATTGCACTATATATTCGAATAAGGGACTCGTGAATTTAATTATTAATTGATGTAATTTTTATTTAGTTATGGGATCTTCGAGGTACTATGAGAAGCTACAGGTTCCAAGGGCATGATGAAGCAGTGATGGATGTAGCCTTCTGTCCTTCTGGAAAGTACATGGCGTCAGCATCTCGCGACAAGACTGTTCGGCTTTGGGTACCCACAGTGACAGGCAGCACTGGTGTGTTCAAGGCTCATTCACAAACTGTTCGATCCGTAAAATTTAATTACGATGGAACCAAGGTATAGATTTATTTAAATCAGAAGAAATGTGGGTATAATACACCTCTGCCACAACCTTTTAGTAATAGAGGAGTGATATTATGTTAAGTTAGCTGTTCCCCCTCAGTTTTACCTGTTGCCCCTGCTCTCCTCACACCATTACTACATTTGTTAGAAATGTATTGAAAATTTATTAAGTTATTTAATTACACGAAAACTTCTGGTTGGGTTCTGAGAATGTTTACATTCAGATAGCATAAGATAGGTATTACTAAATTATAATGGACAAAGATGGATGTCAAATTCAATCAGCTATAGTAAGATAATGGAAATTACTTGATATGTTCATAATATTACAAATTTACAAGTTCATAAATAGCATGGGCTAGTCTTACCACAATACACCTGTACTATTTAACTGTTATCATATTGTTACAACATAATTATTGGTGGTGTGAAAATAAACTCATTTTTCATTTCAATAAACATAACATCACATGTATAAATCTTGACAGAAAGTTCACAAATAACACTGACTGATCTAGGAATCTAACCTGAGACCTTGCAGAGAGAGATCATTTTAATATACATAAGTTAAAAATATATATATATTAATTGATTACAGTAGTTAGTGATGCTTTTCAAATCCACTGACATTGAATTTGTTTCAGATAATTACAGCTTCAGATGACAAAATAGTCAAGTTGTGGTCAACCGATAAACATAAATTCATATCTTCATTTGTTGGCCATACTAATTGGGTGAGGTGTGCTCACTTGTCCAGTGACGGCTCTGTAATAGCATCCTGCTCTGATGACAAGACTACCAAGCTGTGGAGCCCTGATTCTGGGGACTGTGTACATACTTATAAAGATCAGAAAGGTCATGGTTTATGTCTTGCTTGGCATCCCTCTGGCTGCTACATTGCTGTTGGCACTTCTCATGGCAATGTTAAACTTTATGATGTCAGGACACAGGGTCTGGTGCAATATTATAGGTGAGTTTCTCATTTTTATTATTCTTATCAGCCATATGAACATTATTCTAAAAAAGAACCCAGAAATAAAGATTTTTTATTTTTTTAAAAAAGCTTACTAGCAATTTGCATATACAAATTACTATTATTCTTGTTAACCAGCTAAGCTTAATTCGCTTGTGTTAGGAGGAAGTTCACGTCCGTGGTGTAATGGCCAGGATTCGAACCCACAACCTCTCAATCGTAGGACCGATGCCTTATCCATTGCGCCACGGCCGCTTATTTAATTCACATGTATGTATTTGTTTTTTCAGTATACATGACGAAGCAGTTACACAATTAGTTTTTCACCCAAGTGGTAGTTATTTATTAACTTCTAGCCAGGATGGGAAAATGAAGGTACTTGCCAATAATTTTTATAATGTACTAGCTGACCCGGCGAACTTCGTACCGCCTTAGCGTAAATTTGATGCACTACTTTATTTTGTATAAAAAGTAGCCTATATGTTAATCCAAGCTATAAGCTACATGTGTGCAAAATTTAATCAAAATCGATCCGGTAGTTTTTGCGTGAAAGAGTAACAAACATCCATACATCCATTCTTACAAACTTTCACATTTATAATATTAGTAAGGATTATTTATCTGAGGAACAAATTAGTAAGACTAACTTGTTTCTTATTTAGATTCTAGATTTATTAGAAGGCCATCCAATATTCACACTGAGTGGTCACTCAGGTGCTGTGAATGCAGTTAATTTTTCAGCAAGTGGAGATACCTTCGCCTCGGCGGGTGATGATAAGCTGGTAATAAATATTAAAATGATTTTAAAAACTTCAATTGACCTACCATATAATTGAGCTTTACTAAACAGTTTGGTGTATATTACAGGTATTCATATGGAAAACAAACTTCACAGAACTAGCCAGTGATCTTAAAGAAAATATGACTCAAAACAATATGTCGACAATACCCAAATCTACTTCTCAAACTTCAAAACTAACTTCCATATCAAAAGGAAGAACTCAGGTTGCACTAAAAAGATAGTTCTTCATTTAGTAGTACACTTTAGTGTGTAATTTGCAATATTAGAATGACATAAGATTTATATGGTTGGATTGAGGTAGTATATATAGTATACAATTTATCATTTAAAGATAAAAATCTAATTCATTGCTCTTTCATTCAGGATTCATTAAAAGCAGTTTCAGCCAAGTACATGGTAGCTCTTCAGAAAATAGATTTCAGAGATAACTGCAATTAGAAGTACAGTTTAAAGCACTCCTTTTCATGCTAACTTAGTTCAAGTATTAATACAAATTTCATCATCTATAAATCAGGGTGCAAGAGTTTGGTATCTGTGCTATCACAGCATTAAGCTGCCTATGGCTAATTTTGTTCACCTGGATGATGTGACTGAAGCATATGATTCAATTAATTCTTCAATGGAAGATAGACCAAATGCTAATAGTACGCAAATTGAACCAAGAATACACAGTCATACTGACCTACATACAACCCAAACATCTGAATTGTATGATGGCACAGAAGGTTTGCCAACGTCTCCTCCACAAAAACTTATTGTAACAGCCTATCCAGGCACTTCTTATGATGTTGGGCATACCAGCCATATACCTCGAATCCCACCTAGTCAAACCACTTTCACAATTCCAACGATAGACAAGTCTATGGTGACAAGAAATGATCATGAGGAAAACCTTTTTGGTTTGATAAGATTGCAGAGCAATGATGTGTGTTATACAAGTGGCACCATAGAGTGGGTTGGCAGAAAAAGAACTTATCCTACAAATAGTGGCTTTAAAATATTAACTGAAGAAATTGGTGGCATACATCAGACAATTCAGAAGAAATTCAGGAAGTTGGACCAAACAGCCACTAGTAATAGAGAAAAAGTTAAGGAATGTGATTGTGCTGATGTTTTACCAACAGTTAATGCTATTGTTGATCATCTCAATGCCTTGCATGAAGCTGTGGATCTTGTGGACTTGAGATTAAATACTTTAGAAGATGTGATGAGTAAGAATTAGTGCTAATTGCATTGAATACCTTTAACATAAATAAATAGTTATAGAATTTGTAACAGTTTAACTTAATAGTCTTTATTTTAAAATACATAGTATATTAAAATACTGTTTTGTTTTATTATTATACCACAAGATAAAATAAATTTATTTTTATTATTTATTTATTAAACAAAGTTAAAAAGATACAATACAACCATAGAGTAATAACAAAATATACATTTTAAATTGGCATATAAAATGTTAACTTTTGACAGTGCCAAACCTTTATAGGACCTTAAATGACTAAAAATATTTTTCACAACTAATTGATTACTTTTGTGTTTCTATCTAGCTGGTTCATCTAAGTTTCAGAACCTATTTAATGTTAATACTCAAATTACTCCAATACAAAGACCTGACATGCAAAAAATGGGATAGATATCTATTTGATGACAGGTTAAAATTGGAAGGAATTTTCTAATTAGATTAGACAAGTGTGTTGAACTTGATATGAGCTTACATTGGTTAAATTGCTCTCAGGGTGTTGCAACTAGATATAAACACATTACATATTTCAGGTAAGTTACCTTTAATTATATTACAAACAATACTATATAGAATAATATTAGTATAGTCAGCTTTCTTATTCCAGAGAAATTCATATTTATTGATTATTAGCTTTAAAAATATTAATATCTACACTCCATGTACCTTGCGTAATTTCCTGTGTTGCCCAAGCTGGATTCAATTCTAAGTAATAATCCATTTTTTTTAAATTGGTTTGGGGTTAAGATACCTGCCAAAAGTAGCAAGCCCTGCTAAGGGGACAGAAAGGTCATTTATATCCATGTACCAGCATAGTCTAGCATAGTGGAGCTAATACTTAGAACATCAAAATTTCAATATTTTAATAGGCTGGTATCAATCACTAAATAATAAACTCGAAGGAGTAGTAATTTAGGCTGTAGTTTTATCTCTGGAATACAAAATGACTACATATTATTAGGAAATTTATATGCTTAGAATTATTCAGTTCCCACATACGTTGTCTGTTTGCCTGTTTTCTTTATAACATCATGTAACTCGTCAGCACTTAATGTTGATGTGACACACACCTTTTTATCAGGCAAATTAATACTAAAATTGTCAACTCCTTTTCCCTTTAGCCTGTTGAGTACTCTCTCTACAGCTCCTGAACAGCCTTCGCACGTCATCTCAACGTTGAAAATATGAGTCTGGAAAGAAATTTCATGTTAATATAGAAATCTTCATTCATGAACTGATTACAGCTGATAACAGAAAAACTACTTACTGATGACATGGTGGGTGTTGTAAACCTAATAACAGATTGCGACTTGGTCAAATTAAACCGATACCGGATACTAAATCTGATAAATAGTAAATTTATCAAACAAAATACGGCCAAATTATATGGTCTCAATATGTCAATTATGTCAAAATCAAGAGACGTGTCGTCCACCCAGTGTTTGTGACAAGTGACAACTCATATCAGTTAATGACACTGACAGTATGCTGACAGTTAAATGTATTCTGTCTTTGCATATGTCTTGTCTATGCTTAAAGTAGGGATTACACGGAACGCGGGCGGAGCCAGTTTGGCTGGCAGCGCGCCGTGGCAGTCCAAGTCTACAGGTTTGCGATATTTCTGCGATGGCTCGGCACGTGTTGTTTAAAATCATCAGAAATTACGATAACAGTTCATCATCAACGCCAAAATGTAACCAAATTTCAGTGACATAGATTATGGCCGTAGTGTTGGCGCCAACTGCTTAGCACCATTATTCCAAATTTACACGAAGCCAACGCTGGCCGCCAGTCTCATGGTGGGTCCACACTGAGCCAACGAAGGCGAACGAATGGGTTCGTTGGCCATGTCTGGATGGATTGGCGATGGCCAACGAACGTTCGTTGACGTTGGCCGGCGATCAGTAGCGTGGCGGTAACATCAAAGGATTTGCGCCATTGGACCGAATTCAGTTTGGACGGTCGCCAAACACCAACAAACGAACGTCAACAGAATGGTTGACATTTTGACATTCGACGGTCTGTTTAAATGTCAGAGCATGTGTCTACGTAGTAAATTACATTATCTTGAAGCTAAGTAGTTAATAACACAGAATAATAGCTGACTTGTAAATAATAATCATGGACCTAAGACAGTTGCCAACCCCATTGACACATGATATCCTTAGGCTATGATCAAAATACACTTTCGAGTATTGTCTATGGAAAGCAATCCGGAATCATGAGCAAACGATGTTTTGGTCAAACACCAAATGTGTTTGGACGTTTGTCCGAAGGCCAACGAACGTTTGCTACCAACGTCAAAAAACCTTCGTTCGCCTTCGTTGGCTCAGTGTGGACCCACCATCACTGTGGAACCGAACTGCAGGAAAATACTAGCCTCGTCTAAAGGTGGTAATAGACAATCTTGCGGCCAATTTTTTGTGTGTGTGTGTGTGTACTGAGGGTGCACTTTTATTTTTGCGGATTTCTGCAGTTTAACTAACAATAGTGCTTAGTAAATAAAAATTCAAAAGATATATCGCCTTGAGTGGGTCCCTCAGTTCACACACATAAGCTCCCAAATCTAGATATTTAATTACTAAGCACTGAAAGGCACCACATTTTTGTAATTGTTGTTTTTAATTATATTTTAAACAATTAGCATTTGCAGTGTGTGAACTGAGTGCCCACCAACAAAAACGTAAAGTTTACAATGTTAGTTAAACTGCAAAAATCCGCAAAAATAAAAGTGGGCCCTCGGTACACACACACACTTTTTTTTACATTAAAATAGGTTTAAATTCTTTACATTATGAACGTAATGATCTAGCAGCCGAATCTCGAACTATAATAGAATATTCTAAGTAGTTGAGTTTTAAAATCGTTCTTGCGTGTTCGGGCGTGGTCGGTCCGCGGGGTGGTTTCTTGAAAGCGTTCTTATGTTCTAGCGATTTGATATAATGTTCCATTCGCTCTGTTGTCAACAAAATTTTCGGTATTTTGGAGAAAATGGAAATGTGAACAGAATTTTCGAAATTTTGGATGACTTGCCCGTTTTATTTTTTATTTTTCTAAGTTATAAAAAGAATCTATTTTTAAGTTATGATAATATTTTTTTATTCATTATCATACTTAATCAGTAGGCTCAATTTTAGTAATAATTGGCTTGTGGTAACTGAAGTAGGAAACATATTATTATGTTTGGGATTCTATTTATATTTAAATCTGCATCATATCCGGAACTTGTGCAGAAACACTGTCAGGATTCATTATTTTTATTATTTTAATTATTTATTATGTACAAAACACCTGTATACACTCAACAAAAGGAAGGAATTGTATTTTTTTTTAAGTTTTTATAGTATTTTTTTTTAGTTACTTTATTATTAATAGAGCGACAGGGGGTGCATGAAAGGAGCCTCCCCGAGTGACGTACTCAACGATTCCCTACGTCCGGCGCACCCTGGGCAATTCGCGAGTTCTCCATAGCGAATTGGCTAATCCTTTCACCACGATGGTAAATTAAAAATAAAATTTGACTCAGCCATCGACTCGACGAAGAAGAAGAAGAAGAAGAATAGAGCGACAAAACGAAAATATCTCGCTTGCTTTCTCTATGCGAGAGAGAGATATTTAGTACTGTAACACCAATCAATTTCGAAGCCGCTCGATAGATGGCGTTGGGATCGAGTTAGATCGCGCTATGGTTTCGTTACAAAGTCCTATAGATTAAGGTCCACCGATTTATAATTTAAGTTGGTTTTAGGATTAATGCGCACGATATTGGGCCATTAATTCACTGTTAACTGACTAGAACAGCGATCGTGTACGCCTGCGCGGACCTTTCGCAGCGCGCCAGTGCCCCTTATACATTTAGAAACTCAACTCAAGTCAATTTTTTTTTTTAAGTTTTTTTTAGTTTATTTTATCTTTTTTTTTTTTATAAGCGAGGGAGAAAGACAGACACAGTCTCTGTGTCTGATGATGTAGCACCGTAGCTGTAACGTAGCATGTAATTACTACGCCGCTACGAGAATTGCTACGAAATGTGTCGTTACAACTTTTCGTTCCAATTTTTTCCGTCTAGCCCCCTTTCGCAACGCGCGATAAGGAACTTCGTTCCAAAAGCTGTCTGTTTATTACGCATTATTTTTTTATATTTTTAATCAATTTTTCTTCAGTGTCTTATTGCTTAACGCATAACGAGTATTTTGTTTCGGAATTTTATGGTGAATCCCATTGTGTAGGTCATCAAAATGTGCTGATGGACATTCTGTTGTTTATTCTGAATTCACTGGGATAATCCCGCAGTTTATTTCGCTGTATGCAGTACTCAATTTGGGTTAGGTAATTTTATCATTTTTTTATTTGTCATGTATTTTGACGGCCATAGACAAGAATTTTCTGCGTCCTCTTATTACCTAACGAACGAATGCCAACGACCGGATATGTTGGTTCTATTTTGGATGGCTTAGCAAACGCTAACGAATCCTTTGATGGTGCTGCCACGCTTTGGATTGTCAACGAACAATCGATGGCGTCCGCTTAGCCGTCCGAAGTACTCCAAACAGGAACCATCGACCGCGTTCGTTGGCCTTAGTGTGCCAGGTTTGTACCCGGCATTGATGAGATGAGGCCAGTTTTTTTTTCTGATAGTGGCAGCCAGCGTTGGTTTCGTGTAACCTAGGCATAATGGTAAATTTGCATTGGCTTGGCAATTGGCACCAACACTACGTCCAATTAAATGCTACGAAAAAAATATTTCTAGAGAAATAGTCTAGTCAATGTTGGCTAGGTAAAAATAATATATTGATTGAAGTCCATGGTATCAGAGCGACGTGACGGTGTAGGGGACGTAATAAAATTATTATTTGTAATAATCTGTTGCAATTGTTATTTTCTTAATTTTCTATAATCTGGGGTTATATTATCCTATTGCACGAAAAGTTAGACAAGAAAAGCACAAACACTTTCAAAAACCTCAGATGTCAAATTAATTTAACCAATCATACTCCCCGTTTTCCTACTTAAGGCAAACAGGTACAACATTTATGTCACACTACCGTACAGTTTATAGGTGTCAGAGGGACGGACTATGTGCAGGGAGGGGAAGTGAAACTATGAATGTGACTATTTCTCGTAGTCGGGTAGTAATAATAATACCTTACCGTATCTGTCATGGTGCCGTACGTCGTCTAGTAGTTTTATTTAAAATTAATTTTCTTGAAGTCATGTTCATTTGACTACAATTAGAATCATGTCATTGCAAGAAAACCTGAAAGTGTTAGGCTGGTAATTATATTTCTACAACAATCGTTATATTCTTGAAGATTATGTGTTATCCAGTAAATTATTTTATCATTTTCAGGCACCTAAGTCAAGAAGGTATAGATATTGTTAGTGAAAATGGTCAAATACAGGATATAAATTTAATTACTAAGAAAGCCTTAGATGTAAGTATTGAACACCATGCGTATTTATTATAATTAGTCAAGGTTACTTTACAAGCTGCTCTGATCATGTTCATAACATATTTCTTATTATTTCCAGTATGATTTAAGAGATATAGGAGAGGCAGCCCTCCCGGAGGATTTTACCAAGGACCCTTCTAGGCTGGAGGGTCCAGTAGTAGTCCAAATACAAAAGATAAGGAATGTATCTGCACCTAAAGCCAATGAGGAGTCAACATCTGCGCCACGAATGCTTAAGCTCACTCTACACGATGGCAAAGCGACATGCACAGGCCTAGAAACAAGTCCTATTTCTTTCTTAAGTATTAATACACCTCCTGGTACTAAGTTATTGTTGAACAATGATGGTCTTGAGGTGTGTCACGGAGCCATTTGGCTGGTACCAAGTGTGATAACAGTGCTTGGTGGCAAAGTAACTCATATGATAGAAAAGTGGGAGTTAAATAGGAGTCTTGCTAAACATACTAGAGGTAAGTGTTATTTTAAATACTTGCACTTGCATATAAATATTAACCTTGAAATTTTTCAAATTCAAATTCAAATCATTTATTTTCATAGGCCCCAGGAGGTGCTTGTTATTAATATAGGTAGATTGCCAAATAGGATTTCATGGTTTTATGACTTATCAACTAACCAGCTATATTATACTAGAAATGTAATAACAAAATATATTAATGTGTGTAGTATGGTATTATTATAAACATATCACACATAGTATAATGTATAATAATCAAATACACTTTCTGAATATTATGTTTTTTTTAAATTTATCATCAAATATAATGTCCTTCTGTTGCATCCACTCTCTATAATAATGAATTGCTTAAATCTTGCTTGAATCAGTAGAAAATAAAAGAACAAAATACATCACAGGGTAGAAGGTAGGTTAGGGTAAACCTGGCGAATATCGGCCATGTCAACAATTTTCGGCATTCATCTTTATGTTGTTTTGAAATTCCTAGCATTTTATCCAAAAATGTGTCATTCTTACAAACTAAATTAGTAAATCATTCTTAATTCAAGTTGTTTTCCAACAACTATAATATTTAATATCTTTTATGACAGTTTTTGTGCGAAATTCATTGTTACAATATGGCCTTTCTTGTAATATATATCATAATTTTAGCCATGTTGAAAAGAAAGAAAATTATCTTTTTTTTTTTTTCTTTAAAAAAAAAACGACGCCCGCACTAGGGAACTCAGCTGACAATTTGGCAATTAAAATAAAATTCTCAACTTTTATAAAGAAAATGTTTATTTTAATATAGAAATATTTGTTTTTATCATTCTTAATTTGTTTATTTCATTTTAAAGTGGGATAATTTTGTTTTTAAGGGTTGGCTACAGATGTTGTAAGTGACCATATGCTAAGTTTACTGCTTTCCGCAGGTGGGTCGAATGATTGCTTGCCACCTTGGTATGATTTAAAAGTGTTACAAATTGACAAACAAAGATGTCAGTTAAATTCATTGTAAATAATATAAATAATAGTGGCCTTTTTTAGGTAAATGTTCTAGGTATATACTATTGGCCGTAGCTCAGTTGCATTTAATAAGGCAACAAAAGTTAGGCAGAGTTAGTAACCCAATATCGGCCACTGCGCCAATAAAGAGTTTAAAGATTTTTTTTATGCAGAGGTGTATTACACCCACATTTAACCCTGTTATGTTTTTATGTGAAGAGGATGAGCCAGGATGAGCATGAATTATGTTTAGTATATTTTTTTATAAATACTCAAAATTTTCATTTTTCATTCTGTTTTCTTATTTTGTTTCAATTGAAAACTCATGTGATAATTTATTTTAGGTGGAATTGGAGTGGACGGTGGGCCACCACCATGGATCCCGTTTGGCCAAAGATTGGAAGCTGTCATGCCAGATAAGCAGTTCAAAAGCTTGCAGGAGGCATCTAACAAGGATAATGCTGAATTTGAGGCTCAGAGGAAAGGTGCAATTGCTGAGGCACAGAGATTGTCAGGTGTTAAAAAAGTAAATATTTCATTTGTTTTTACTTACACACACACAGTTGTAATTAAATGTGTTACATAATACCCTGTCAGTGTATATTAAATATGTAATATTTTATGATTGATATTCAAGCATGCTCTACTGCATTTAACTTTCGTTAAAAATATAGAATGTTAAGAAGTTCTCATAATACATTTTCAGGTATTTGGTGGTGGCACAAAACCTCTTTTAGATGCAAATGTTCAGAAGATTGTGGATGCTGGTTTTTCTGAAGAACAGGCTGAAAATGCTCTCAAGTATACGAAAAACAATGTTGATAGGGCTCTAAAAATTCTGCAAAAGAGGGATAACTCAGAAAATAGAAATAAAGAAAAACAACAGAAGGAACCGGATCAACCCAAACGCAAGGGCAGAAATAAAGATATGAATGATGAAGACCAGCCAGTGAAGCCTTCTGGAAAAGTATCCTTGTTTGATTTCTTGGAGGATAAATTGCCTAATGTCCCAGATAAGGACAAAAATAATCGTCAGGCCAATAATGCACCAGACGATAGACATGAGAGAAATTATGGTAACAATAGAGACAGGAATGGATCTAAAGGCAACCCTAGAAATCAAGGATCGAGGTATGAGGGTCCCAATAGACGTTCTGATAACAGGGGACACTACTCACAGGACAATCACCACAGAGATGATAGGAAGTATCAGAGCCAAAATGAAAAACCTCCTAGGTTTCAGAAAAAATTAGAAGAAAAAAACAAGCAGCAGCAAATGCATCAACAAAATCAAGCAAACAGCATCAACACCAATATGAATATGCAGTACCCCAACTCCTATCACAACCAGCCACCAGCACAGAGTCATTATAATGATAAGGCTATGCGAAATGGCAGAAATTTAACTGAGAGTTCGATGCAGCAAAATCAAAGTTATCAGAACACCATTAACAACATGGATAGCTTAGTGGATGCTGCAGCTAACCTAAATCTCCTATCTAATCCGTCTCGGCCCCTGGAAGAGATGCAGCAAATTAGAAACTATCAGCCCCCAAAAGGCTACCCACCAGAGCAGATGTACCAAAACATGCAAGAGGCGCAGTCGTACAGGAGAAACAGCGACATGCAGAAATATCAGGAGCAGGCGTACCAACGCAGGCCACAGAACGGCTACGTGGACCGCCAGAACCAAATGTACGCCAACATGGGGTACATGGGCAACGCCGCGGCCGCCGGTGGCTATGCGGGGCGCCAGTACGGCTACGGCGCGCGCCCGCAGGACTTCGGCGCCGTGCGAACCCCGCCCTTCCTAGCGGGGTCGCTGCTAGGCTTCCAGAACGCTGCCGTCAACGAGCAGGCGCGCGCCATGCTCGGCGTCGCCGACATCAACTGGAAGGTCGGCGATCGGTGCCTCGCTCTCTACTGGGAAGACAATAATGTGAGTCTGTTTCTGTTTTCTTTTCACTTACTAAATCTTGATTTCATTGTAATTCATTTCGTTTCTTTTTTTTAGTTCTACGAAGCGGAAATTACCGGCCTCTCGGCCAACACTGTTGTGGTTAAGTTCTGCGCCTACGGAAATCACGAGGAGATACTCAAGTCCAACTGTCTACCGTTCCCCAGCCAAGGTGAGTCGATAAGCAGAGTGCGCGTCGCCGCGTAGACGGACACGCTTTGCGCCACAGGAGTGACACGGCATTCAGTTGCAGGCTCGGGCCCCGGCGACAACGGCTACCTGTCGCAGCGCGGCGCCTTCGCGGCGCGGCGGCCGTAGTGGCATGCCGCGGCGCGCGCTCGCTCCGTCGCCAGCTGACGCCCGCCGCCCCCGCCGCCCGCTCCCCCCGCGTCCTACGACCTCCATCACTATCCCTCACACTTGCACTCTGCACTCGGCAGCTAGTACTGTTTTCCTAACTTGAATACCTACTCTGATCCCGCGTGCTTCTGTGAGGGAATATTTCACTGTAGATCTTACATGTAGGTTTTATTTCAGGCGCCCTCGACGCGACTCGAACTCAACTAACGCGCTGCAGACGCGATATTATGTTTGTTTAGCAGCGCCAACAACGCGCGATAGCGAAACCAGCGGCGATGGCGCCTGTAGCCTGTAACGCGTGTTAGATCCTACAAGACCAAAATGCGATTTTGGGTGCAGTACTCAAGTTTTCAGTAGGTTGTTTGGCTCGATTGAGTTGGGTTAATGAATAAGGTTGTAAGATACTTCCAGTTGAAATGTCTGGTAATCCACTCTCTAAAGATAACTATTAATTGCTAACAGTCTTCGTTTAAAAACATTTTTCGACACAAAATATAGTAAAATTAATAAATTTATGTACATAATGTGTTAAAAATGTTCATGTAAAATAATGTTTCATCAACGGAAGTTCATAATTTCAACATAATTCATCTAGTAAAATGGGGATTATAGACACGCTACTGCATAGTTTCTCAATGCTTACAGATTAATATTTAATCGAGTTGTAAGATATTTTAAAATGATTATATTAGAGAGTCGTCTTGGTACTTTATTATACTATTTTCACTTCAGGGAACACCTAAAATCAAGACGTAGTGGAAGTCGAACTAACTCTACCTGCGTCTGTTCTTTAGAGATTAACGTGCACCCAGTATTCGATCAGTCTTATTTAATTAAAGTTTCATTTTGATGACAATGTCGTCTGTACAGGGTGGACACGATAATGATGCAGTCGCGGCACGTGCAGTTGCAGCCTTACCGCCGCCGTGCCTGCACGTGCTGCTGTGTTCGTCAGTTCCCGATGGCAGCTCAGTTCGGATTAGTATCTTAAGTTTTTCAAAGCGATAAGTTACATAAAATAAAGTATTAAAAACGATGAACTTATACAGAACTTATACAGATAGGCCACAAAATGCATTTGTAAAAACTTTTTACCCTAAACATTCAGCGTGTATAGTAACGTCATTAAAGTTGCCTTCATTCATGCAGATTTTTAAAACTGAGAAGAATGCTTTTAGTTGATGTATGTATATATTATTATTATAAATCAATACTGAGCAGCCCACTTACATAAAGAAGAAAAAAATATTAATCTGAAAGCGAAAACGTCTGTCTTGCTTTGACATTTGGGCAGCCATGAGGTGGTCGATCGACAGTTGAGGGGATATGGCAACCGTAAATGTTTCAACCACATTTGTGCTGCGCTGCGCTTCGCGACCTGCGTATATAGTTTGTATAGAGCAACAGCATAACGCATGAGAAGCGCTGCGCGGCGTGTCACGCTCATTCAACTCATGTTGCCGCAATTCTTCTTCTTCGTCGTGTCGAAGGCTGAGTGAAATTTTATTTTGACTTGCCATCGTGGTGAAAGGATTAGCCAATTCGCTTTGGAGAACTCGTGAATTGCCCAGGGTGCGCCGGACGTAGGAGATTGTTGTGTACGTCACTCGGGGAGGCTCCTTTCATGCGCCCCAACATGTTGCCGCAATGCCGCGCCGCGTCATGTCGCGTTTCACACTCAAAAAGCAGGCAATCTAAACATCACCCTTATAATGAATAATAAGTTTGCTGTGTTCCTTTATGAGAAACTGCGCGGTTCGTGTATTGTATCTAGGTCTAATAGCGTTCTTAAATGTTCAATACTAGATAATGTAATGTTATGCGTTAGCATTAATTTATTGTCGGTCCGTATGTAACCAACAACAGTACCGAGTTGCTTCGATAAGTGTATTATGTTGTACTTTTAGCGCAAAATATTATGTAATATAATAATGATTACGGTTTATTTACATTATTGTTTCAAATATATTTTGTTTTTAATCCGTGTCTAAATAGATATAATATAAATGATTGTATGTATAGAAATTAAACTTATCTTTTACTGCTTCTTGTCTTCATTAAGGTAAAAAAGAGATAGCTATAATTATGTGTTTTCTTATTGTATAGGTTAATGTATTTCACAAATTCATACTTGCTACTTATAACAATTTTCTGTCTTAAATCAGAATCAGAATCCTCCTAAGCTCGTTTGAAATATATTTTATATGATTTGTTTTAAATAACTCTACCTATTCCGACGCTCATCACTGATTGACAGAATTTATCAGAAGTAGCAAGTGAGAATATGTTGTGAGATGAAGAGGACCTAATGTACAGCTGTGAGGCAAAACTCTTCGGACTTCACGGAATTCTATTCGTATCATGTTATATTTCACGAGTCAAAGTCATGAATTATCTATTTTTGTTTTTAAAGTTTCTACTGTTTTTAAAAAAGGCACTATGACCCTTGTGCGTTCAAGGTTTTACCTAAGATTGTATCTACCTTCATAAGGTCCAAAGGGGCTAGCGCGAGATAGATTTTGTCACGTATTTGTCATGTATTTGTCATCTCTGTCACTCATTAAGTGAGATTGTCTATACTTGCAGATGACTCCGAGCTTGGCATAGTTTTGCGTTCAACAGTCGAGTATTCGTGGTACCCTTCACCTTCCGGAGTCCCTTACCGCAGACCGTGTCTCTATCTGGCTTTTGAGAGCTAGAACATGTTGTAGATATTCGTGGTCAAGCACCACTGACTGACCATAAACTGGACTGCAGTCTGCAGGCTCCTTTGTTATAACGATCATATAAAATAATTACTTGGATATAATAATAAAATGCGTATGGGTACTATGCATTGAGTAATAAGATTTTGCGCGCAAGAGTCATATAATTTAAAACATTCAAACAGTGGCGTAATGTGGATAAATCTAGACGTGCGCGATGTTTTGTCTGTGTCAAATCTTTCGATTTCTTTCTGTAAATATGGTTTTCTAAGATGTTTTGGCCCGGGGCATGTGCTCTCTACATTAAATGGTCCCACGGGAACTCCCAACAGAACTTGACGGAGGTTGACCTTACGTCAATCACCGAGCTTGTTCTGTTAGCGACCTTGGGCCCATACCCAGAGCCCATCGCGGTCATCATTCTGTAAAACCTTAAAGTTTGTTTGTAATGCCATCTAAATGCGAATCCCGCACGTCCAGCCCTCTACGCCACAGCCATTCCTACATCAAATTATGATTGAATGTAAACCAAAGCTCAATTTCATCTTAGTTAGTAATGGACGCAGTATGCTCATGTTGATGTAAAACAGCGTTATAACTTACATTTATACCATCAAGTTTTTGTTGAGTTGAGTTGAACGTTTATTAACAAAAGCTAATAAAAGAAACTGTGACACACTGTTGTTTTTTTTTTAATAAATCCCGGCCGGTTTCGACCAGAAAGCAAGCTGCGATCTTGCTTATGAATAAAACGTCTCATCAAACTTGGCCCCAGCACGCTTCCTTGCAGTACACCATAATTGAAGAAATAATGAGAAAGAAAATAATAAGGCCACACCGCCGTTTCTAAAGATGGAAAAATATATTTAAGTACTCTTTCTAATTTCGTATACCTATTGAAAATAAATTAAACAAATAAAGAATGAGAGAATCCCCAGCTCACAGCTGTTTGGGCTCCTGCTTAAGATAATAATTATAATCTTTTACCACATTTTAGCGTAATGTTCAATATTTTAAAATCTTCTTTTCTAGTAAAACAATCAAACACGAAAAGAATTCTTTAAATCAGGCCAGTAGTTTCCGAGATCAGAGCGATCAAACAAACACTAACTTTCGCCTGCGGTTTCGTCTGCTTGGTAGGTACATCGTTCAAAAATAGGCTATGTTAAGCGCCTTGTAGCCTGCTTCTAAATATCATCAAATAATCCATACAGCAGAATAAAGTTTTTCGCCTTGACAAGAAAATCAATGCAAAGCAACATGGAGGCTTTCATTTATTACGATCTATTACTAATTTATTACTTATTTCGATCTATGTGTTATGGTGCTGATTAATTTGGTTGCGGGTTCCAAGACCATTTCATCTCTCCCTGGGATTGCCCGTGTGTCATGCACGGTGTTGGTTACCGCTGTTGATCCTGGCAACACAGGAGTCGCAGTGGTGAACGTGTGGATCGGATCATACCCCATTAAATAAAAGCAGTTATAAAGATCAGTAGTCGATACAAACAGACAGACAAAAAAAAACTGGCTTTTAGGCATAGGTATTGTGCAAATAACTGTTATAGCTTATAAAAAACATTGTTACGTACTATGACATTAAAATATACACTTTAATTATAATTATTTGTATTGATACATACTCAGATTACAGAGTTATTTTTTAATCTGAGGATATATAGATAGAACATCTATCTAGGTATGTAGGTTGTTTTGCTACCGAATTTATTAGCTCCACTTACTGGTACCTTTGCAGGCAAAAGGTAGGTACCAGTAAGTGGAGCTAATAAAATTCCATGTTTTAATTTCATTCTTCACGTCAATAAAAAAATGGTTATATGTTTTTTTATATTATGCCTACTTACAATAGCTTCCATCCGCGGCACCGCCCTACATCAATAAAAAGTAGCCTCGAGGTTTTTACTATCCCCATCAATTTTTATCAAGATAGGTCTAGACTCTAGTACATTCGGAGCCTTTTGAGTACAAACATGTAAATTATATTTCATATATCTAATATACCTATAATATTACGGATTATTTAACCATAGTCTCTTCCTTCCAGTGCAGTCTGCTCAAATAATGTCTCTACGTAACGTAGCTTCGTACCTAACGACCGCGTACACTATACGACAATCAAGTGGCCTAGTTGCGAACACATAACACTTTAGCGGACCCTTCGAAGGCTGTCGCATACCACCTTCAGCCGCTGTAGGAGGGGCATAGCCGCGTGCCTGAGTCAAACAAAACCAGTTACCAGTAGTGCCTACACCAGCAACCACGGTGCACATTCCGTGCCCAACGGACAATGAACACAAACAATTATCACTCGTGTTACTTTGGTGTTTGAATGAACATCTTTTCGTAGTGACGTGCGAAGTGCCAGTAATGATAAAGTGAAACTGTTCCAGCTAACGGTTGTTTACACGACGATTGAATTTAGTCAACGTAAGTCTTAGACGCCACGGAACGGGTCGGAGAATGCAAAATGCATGTTATTCCACGACTATCATTTCATTGCGCGGCGCAGTAGATTGTAAACAAACTTTGCTTATTTCACATGCATTGTGTATGTGAATCGAACAATTCATTGTAAAGTTACTTTCACTCAATATTAGAGAGAATGGATTAGAGGACCTTGTGATATCTGTAATTTATTTTACCTTGAGTAATGTAGCGTAGCGTCTGTGTAAGCCGTGTAGTTCCTTTAAGTGGTCTACGTTCGTAACACTCGATGTGCACGTATGACATACATTACTATTGCACGTATGAGTGATAAACCTTACTAATTACAATTAATTGCATAATATTGTCACTCACATGAGTCACAATCGCAATTTTGACGTTATTTATTATCATCTTTAAAGTTAATTTTTTTCATTTTCCTAGAAATAACAGAATTGTTGGTATTAAAGGTAATCTTTGTATTATTCTTTCAATATTTCTGTTTTATTGAATCATCTCACATATTTTGAAGATTAGCAGTAACAAATTTTGTTTATTTATTTGTGTATATTGTGGTGATGATCACTGTGCTCGTATACAGGGTGTAGGTTATCGTTAAGTGTGTCCAGGTGATTATTCCGTAACTATTACAGATATCGAAAATCTTTAACCTGATATCAACTTGTTAAAATGAGAATTAGCCAACATTTTTACTTTAATTCCTTCCACGCATTCTTCATACTAAATATATGAGAACGTTAAAAGTGAAATTTTGGATATTTCTAGTTTTATTTTTTGTTTATTAATGTAATTTTACTGATAAGACAGCAAACTTTTGATTTGTTTTTTTTAATTTACAGAATAATCGCTGGAACAAACTTAACGATTAAATTTGAATTATAGGAGTATCTAACTAAAGTTAAAATTTTGGCTATTTCACGTTGCATTTTGAAAAAAATAATAGTGCAGTTTTACTTATTAAGTAACGTACCTACTTTTGATATCAGTTTGAAGTTTTTCGATATCTTAAATAGTTACGAAAAAATCATCTAGCCACACTCAACGAATTCACCCTGTGTAGTGCAGTTGCCGGGGAAGGCATTGCTTATTTCTTCTTTTCATTTCTTGTTTCTGAGCTCGACAACTGCACAGACTAAGAAAATTTGATTTATATTTTATTTATTTGATGATTTTACTTTTTTCCTGTAAGTGCATCCGAATATTTAGGGATGACATGTTTTATGACTTAAATGGCGTCGTCGATACTGTACGTAGTCGGATAATTAAAACAAGAATACCCTCAATCCTCATTATTAAAATAACATCTACTAAAATACACCAATTCAAGCACATGTTCTTGTAAACAAAGATAAATAGTAATGGACAATAATAGGACATCAGTTTAAAATGGATTTCAAAACAAACAAGAGACGTAAATCAACTTATTGGAGGTGAGCTGCAATGATTTTGATCTGCTTAGTGCGCCATGGCATTCGAGATTGTAATGTAGGACATGTAGGCCCGCCTACGTCTGCACAATGTCACCCAGTTGTTGTACTTACCCAAGACAATGATTAGTAATCAAAACGTATATCATAATATCACGGCGTAATATATAATAGCGGTAAAACGAAGTTCTTCTTCGAATCTATTTGGTAAGTGATTTTTATAAGCACAGCAGAGCAGTTTCTCTTGGACTCATGGCTCATGGAGAGTGCTATTATGCCAACGGCAACCAGGAACTCGTCAAAATCGGCGCAGAAGTTAAGGCGTATAAGCGTAATAGACAGGCGGACATAGTTAGAAAAGGAACTATAGGTAATATTAGCTAGAATAACCTTGTCAAATCGGACGAATACGTTAAGAAATTGAGAAAAGTTCAGTTTCCTCCGATATGGAAAAGATTTTTTGTTTAGAGTGGGAACTCTTTGTTTTCAAGTAGGTATTGTACATGTGCAATGTTTTGATAACTATCGAATGATTTTATTATTTATTACATTGGGTCGGCCTTGTAATCTAATGGATTTAGCTGAACGTCATTATTTGACGAGGAGCACTGCCATCAGATCTCCACAACCCAGTAAGAGGTGATACGATATTCTTTGTCAGACCTTCTGGCATCTGACTACCTGTAACGACTGCCATAAATCTTCAACTGGATTTCACATAAGTTTATAATAAGGCATTTAGAGTGTTTTTCAAATATATTAAAAAGGAAGATTGTGCAAGTTAATTTTAACTGTAGAACTTTTTGATCTTCATTAGTTGTCCATCGAATTTCATACGGTATTTTTTGTATGGCCACCGCCCACCACTTTATATCTGTGAAATAATGTTTTGTACCTATCTTTTCCAGAATCGCGATGGGCATGGGAGGAGCGATGGACAGTTGTGGAAGATGCATGAAGTTCTCATTAATATGCATCAATGTAGTCACATTTGTAAGTATTTCCTTTCTTGAACTGTACAATACTGGTCTTGCACTCGTCTCTCCTATCAGTCAACACGCGGACCGCGGCATTGTATGGTAGTAATTCCATCATAAAAGGTAGCGACCCGTGTGCAAGTATGTCTATTAAGTCAAGTTAAAATAAGCTATGGCATTTATTAATAAGATTCTTCTCCAAAAATCTTCAAACCATATATGTCTGATATTAAATTCTGTTAACTGGAAGACTTTAGGTGCTCATGTATTACGTAGTGGTTGCGGATGCGCAAAGGTTTGGTTAGGTCGTCTTGTCAAAGTCAAATAAGTTTGACCTCTAATGCATTAATCGCCCGCGGCCTCATGCGTCAATCAAGATCTTTAATATCCGTAATAAACAATGATGGTGGACTATGGTATACATAATTTCTAATTGATTTTTATATACCTAGCATTTAACCATGATTAGCAATTTTGGTCTCAGTCGAAAGAAATCGAATCCGGAATACAGTCAAAATATTCGTGGATATGGAGCAGGGCTTGGATAACTGAGTGGTAAAGCGATAGGCTGGAATCCTTTGATCGCGGGTTTAAATCCCGCGTCAAGTCTTAAAAAAAATTGAATGATCTTTGATTAAAAACATGGAAGATTTTGTTAGTTATCTGAATTATGTGATACAGAGGTATAAACAAAACTAGCTAAGTAGTCTGAGGGCAGACTTATAATTAGTTAGTAATTGATTATTTTTATAGCATTAAACTAAGCTTATCAAATTATACCAAGAAACAGTTTTATCCTACTTAAGATAGGTACAAATGGATGTACGTGACGTCACGAAATGACGTAACATATATTTGAAAATAAAGGGTTATGGCAAGAGGCGAACGTAGCCGGTTGGTTTAAGCGGCTGCCCAGGTCGCAGGTTCAAATCCTGGCGGTCTCATATTAGGCAACAAATACTTTTTCCTGATGGCAGATAATAACAACAAACCCAGACTCCTGAGATACTCTTTATATTAATGAAGGAAAATATGATTTTAATTTTTTTGTCTGGTATTTAAAAAACTTGGACGGTACAATTAATATTTTTATTGTCAGATGGGGGGTGCCTTAGCATTGGGCATAGGTCTATGGATCTGGCTAAGCCGGTCGTTCTCGAGCACGCTAATGATGAACAACATGTTCATCGCGTCGGTCGTGGTGGTGGTGGCCATGGGTGCCGCCATGATGCTGTTGTCCTTCCTCGGTTGCTGCGGTGCCGTCATGGAGGTCAAGTGCATGCTTCTGACGGTATGTTTATAGCTTGATACAAGAGAATGACACATTTGGGGCTGGTTGTATAAAAGTTATTTGAGTAAAGAGAGTCTTATTCTTGTCATATTGAGTAAATAGACAATATAGACAATAGACAATATATTTATTTTCTCACCACATCAAAAATTAAATACATAAAGTCATTTGCTAAGATACAAGTAATACAAGTACAGTAAAATTCGTTATTGTGGCAGTAAAGCATTTTTCTTTTCCAGTATTACATACTAGTATTCATTATATTCGTGGTGATGCTAGTGGGCGGCATTCTACAGTTCGTATTTCGGGAGAAAGTTCTGACGACGTTGGAGAGAGAGATGACAGCGGCAATCCCGTACTACGGAGCCAGGCATGAGTACACCAAGGCCTGGGACGAGACGCAGACCTACCTGCAGTGCTGCGGGGTCAAAGGGTACCAGGACTGGAACGATAATGTGCCTGACAGCTGCTGCAAGGAACTCTATCCTGGAAAGGTAAAAATACCATATTTAATGCAAATAAAATTAATTGAATTGAATTAAATTGAATTGAAAAACTGCTGTATTGTGTCTCAAAAAAAGAAAAATCGATATGAACCTCTTTGCTGTTTAGGAAGGTGTGTTTCTGAACTAACACTTGTACCAATACCCCAAAATAGCCTGCTCCTTCTTGTCCTGGTATATATAGACCCTGAACAAATAGAAAATGCAATAGGATGAGAAAGTTGCAAATAGCACCTTATAAATTATTTGACTTCGATTAACTTTACTGACTAACATGCTAACGTTCCAGAGACTGGACTGCAAGGCGTCCCCGAATCCGACAACGATGTATATGGACGGGTGCCGGGACAAGGTTATAGACTTCTTGAGAGAAGACGCGCTGTACGTCGGCATCGCCGGAGTGGCTGTTGCATTCTTAATGGTAATCCATGTCAATGAATATTATTAATGTGGAATTAACACTGTCGGTGTGTTTTTTGTGCATACTTTTACCTACGTTGCGCTCGAAATTTCATGTTACACTCAATGTGTCGAGTTCGAACCTACACAATACAAATGATGTCAAACGACTTTTGTGATAACCAAATTCAAGGATCTTCATTAAGAAATGAAATAGATAAAGAAGATACATCCATTGACTTATTATTCCGGAGAAGAGCGGAGAGGAGCTGTGTTTTGAATAACCAAACATATTTCGTTATTTTCACATTTCCTTTTCGCTCCGCTTTAGAGAAAATGGGTCAAGCGGAGAGGAGAAGTCTCATTTTGAAAATTGTTGTATTGTACATTTTATTTTTACTGTTTGAGACGGAAGTACCACTTACCATCAGGTGGACTACACGTTCGTTCGCTGTGGGCGTAGTATAAAAAAATAAAAAAAAAAGTACGCTTATACATAGGTTACCTTCGTCCAACTAACATGAGTACTTTTCTTGTTTCAGTTGCTGGCTCTGATATTTTCTTGTGGATTATTTGTGAAGATAGAATGACAAAAATAACGTGACAATAATGGAACATGACTAATTAGAGTACCTAAATCGTATAAAATAAATTAACCTCGCAGTGTTGCGAGACACAAATTTTTAATGATGAATGTAAATACTAGTGATTAGTTTGATTCGTTGTTGTGGTAAGTTTGGAATGAGACGACAAGCGGTAACGCGTCAATAATTAAAGTGCATAGAGGCGATTTTTCTTGGGCGTGATGTTGCGTCTAAGCACTTATTTGGTTAAAAAATATAGCTTCGTGTTATAACTACTGTATTCCATACAAAAACTAAAACTAAAGCTTTTCAATAAAATACTGATGATGCAGTTGTTCGTAGCATCGTACAATACTACAAGTCTGATTCTGTAAGTCGTAGTTCAGGAAATCGGCGAAAGCCGTAAGCAGACGGCTCATGAGCTGGTCTCAGTCTACATTATGTGAATTTAACTTAAGTAGTTTACTTTCATAATGCGGTTACGGTTCTCGTCCGACCGTCTCCTATTACTCGAATCGTCTCCTTCCTTTTTAATACGAATAATCTTTTAGTGAGATTCATTTTTTATATTTATTTGTAATAAAAATGTGATTAAATATTTATTCGTTTATTTTATGCACGTAGTATTTTCAATGTGAAGTCCGCAATCAAGCTCTGCCCTCGTTATCATAATTACAGTAACTCAAAAGTTTCAGTTGTGAGTTTTTTTCTTATAAGATTTGGTTAAAGTTTAACAGTTGTAATAAAAAGATAGGGTCGGCACTGACCGACAACCGACATCTTTATACCTTCAAAAGCATTTAACAACGCAAAAAGTCGACTAATAGTTCTTAAAGTCTGTACAATTTATGATAAGTCTTTTTTCGTACAAATCAGTAGCAAAAGTTGAAAATATTCACACTTCCTTAAAATCACATTTTTCACATTAAAATATCCCTAATATAAAATAGTATATTTATTATCGATCGATTATTTACGATTTTAGGAATGAAGTGGCTTTAACATTTTTTTGTGTGTAACTACTTCTGTTGCTGACTGTACATACTTAAAAACCCACCTTTATTGAAACAAATTACATATTCACAGACCATTTATTGAATTTAAGCCAATGCAATCTCGAGGAGTTTTTCACTGAAACAAAAGGTATGTAGACTGTGATAAGCTACCTAGTCAAATTAAGCTAAAATGCAAAACGTCAAAAACAAACACTTTCTTTGTAATTTGAATAAAAACGCGGGCAGTGACGTCATCACTTTTTCGAGATCAGGTATCGTACTTATAATGATAAAATTATAATAATATATATAATATAATAGTTTATTTCTCTCAAAAAGGTATAAGTACATACATTGGTAACATACATCAATAAACAGGTACAGTATTAGTTACACCTTAGTGAGAGCTGGAGTTTGTAGTAGGTTCGAAACCTGTGGGACAATTAACAATTGAAATAGCAAAACGTATTTCAAACTAATTCAGTGAATGCAACTTATATTTTAGAGATATTATTTATGTAGTTACGTATTACGTAAAACTAATTTATTTTTTAACAGTCTACATCCCTATTGCATATAAGTATACATAAAGTACATATAAGATCTTACTGATGATGCTATGGATGTCTATTTCTTTTCTTTTTGTTGGTGTGGGAACTTGATGGTGTTCGGGGTGCCCTCGCGGTACTGCCCGCTGCGGGTGTAGAAGCCACACGCGCGGATGATGCAGTCGTTGGTGGTGGTGCCCAGCGGCAGGCCCAGCGCGCTGATGCGCTCCAGAGTCGGAGGTGGACCGGATACTATCTGTACATATCGATATGATAAATTCGTTGGATCGCGTAGCCTTAGTACTTGAGTTGGCCATTGTGAAGAAATCGACGTTTTTATCTATGTACTAGCTGACCCGGCGAGCTTCGTACCGCCTTAGCGTAAATTTGATGCACTACTTTATTTTGTATAGCTGACCTATCTTATGTATGCGTACCTATTCAATTTGAACTGGAATCTATAATATCCTCCATATAAAAATGAATACTTTTTTTTTAATTTTCCGTAAGATCCTTGTACAGAGTATTAGAAAACTACAAAAAAAAAATCAGCCAAATCGGTCAAGCCGTTTTCATGCTATGTCGTGACAACGAAAAACGGGTTTCATTTTTATATTTTTATCTATGTATATATATATATATATATCTATAACTTTAATAAAATTGTAAATTTGCCACGTTTGTACTTCGAAGATATAAACAAATATATATACAAGGAGTCTTTTATATCAGCAGTAGAAGCCATCCGTTTTGTTTTCCAAGGACAACAGATGATTTTTTTCATATTAGAAAAATTGAAAAATAACTAACCCTCTTGGCTCAAAATCTGGATCCGCTCTTGAACTCAGTTTTCACAAATTACATGGAAACTTGGTAGCAGTAAGTACTTCTTACAACATACAATAGAATAGAAATTACTTACTCTACCGAACACGACGTGTTTTCCGTCAAACTGCGGCAACGGCTTGAAGATGATGTTGAAGAAGCCGCAGATCTCGTTGTGGTGGTTAACGGCCATGGAGAGCACGCCTTTAATTAAATAATAATTACATTTATCTAAAATAATTATATAATTATAGCCTACGGATGAGTAACATTCCTTTGATTCCTCGTCGGAAATTTGCCCTTCAAATGATATATTAAAACCATCAATAACCTTAAAACCATAGGTTATAACAAAAAAAATAACTCGAATTTAGGAAATAGAAAAGACATAATTAGTGTAAAATTTAAAAAGCACCAACGCAGTAATGGATTTATACTTCACTGTGCAATTATGATATTACGAATATTAATGGTTTTTAAATAAATAAATAAAAAAAACACTAATTACGCGTTGATGTCTTTAATAGGGCGGTTATTCGTTCCAAAATCAAAAGTACGTTATAAGCGTTGTTTGTCAAAAAAAGGTGACAGCAATGGATCGCCGATTAATTTTATTACTGTTTATATGCAGTGTTGATTATGTTCGACGGTCAACGACCGTTGATTATAAGTAACTAGCGAGCTGGCCTGGCTTCGCTCTGTAGCTTATAGTACAGTATAATACAAGTAGTAGTTTGTAGTTTGTAGTAGTTTTAGTATCTATATGCATGTTTTATAATGAAAAACCATAATTATAAATCATTTTATTAATCTTTTCATTCTATTCATTCAATTATATTCATTCAATTCTATTCATTCTATTAATTCAATTCATTATATTAATCGTTGCGTAGTTTTAAAGACATAATATTTTGGGACAGATAGCATATATAGGGACAGACAGACAGACGGGTAGCGAATTTGTTTTATGCTATGAAGTGAAGTGATTAGGATATAATGAAACGGGAGGTAGGTAAAACTCTTGTTATAGAGCTGGAGGGAGAAAGCATAAGATATCACCTTGAAACTGCCGTCAAAAAGTAGTTATATGCTTGACTTAATTGTATTGAATGCGATGAGATTGGGCTCTAAAATGACTAGCACATGAGACAAATACATCGTAGTCTGCTGCTCTATATTTGCTGTTGTGAATTGTATGTTAATTTGCTGGAGTTGCCATTTGCCACGCCACATTAGGTGGTCGTATAAAAAGTGTACCTGGTATAGTATGATTGAGGGCGAAGTTCTCGGGGATGCGCGTTGACTCGTCGTTGGGGTCCGGCATGTAGCAGCCGTAGCCATTGTCCTTCGTCACGTCGCCGCCGCAGCAGTACAGATCCGGTACTATCCTACAAGTGGCAATCAATGGAAGGATTTTCAGGTCGTAAAGGTTGGTTAGGCTATTAATACTATTATAAGACCGCCTCGTTGGTCTAGCGGTATGATTTGTGTATCGCGCAGGTCCCAGATTCGATTCCCGGGTAGAGCGAAAGTGTTTTTTTGGATTTTGTCGTCAGGAAATTGTCAATAGCAGCACGGAGTTGAAATTGTGCCCGGTGGATAGTGATAGGCTCACCATCTATCTTGTGGGACCTAAACATAACAGGTGAAATGTTGGTGATGTTTACCTCTGCCAACCCCTTCTGTGTAATATAGGCGTGATGTTATGGTAGCCCAACTTAAAAGGTTGTTTATTTATCATTATTATTGCTTACAGTGTAAAACCAAACGCAACAAAAAGTAAAAACATTAAAACATTATAAATATTGAGATATAAAATACAATACTGTGTAGTATTCTACATGTTGCTATATGGCTACAAGTTCAGTGACTCCCGTATAGTTTGCATATTAGCTCGGTGTTACTGACTTGTCATACATAATGCCTAGTACAAAATTGCCGCTTTATCATCACAGAATTGCGTAGCAGTAGTAACGTAGTAACGCCGCTCCATTCTTCTATTTTTATTATGAGTTTAAAGTACAAATACCAACAATGTGTAAACAAGATACAATACAAACCTAAAGAACCTAGTGCCGGTGTAAGCATGGCCGTGATCGTCTCCCTTGACGAGCCGCAGGAACAGCTGGCAGGTACGCGGCGCGATGTCCGTGAACAATTCCACTATCGCCTTACCGATCTTAGAGCCGCCTCGCACCCAAATGTCAAATAATACTCTGCCAATAATACAAATACATACAATTTAAGGTCTGTAAGTTATATCCGACCTGTAGATATTCATGACTCACTATAATAATTATATTTCAAAGACATTATTACGTATCTTTAACTTCATTTGTTTAAACGAAAAAAAAAAAAACAGTTTTTTTATATTTGTTTGTTTGTTCGGGCTAGTCCTAAAAATTACGGGAACGTTTTTATCAAAAATGTGCGAAAAACATGCTTACTTCGTGCGAGTGACATTCAAAGGCTTATCCATTGCCGGGTCCCTTATATCTTTGTCGATTTTGCCAGTCTTGAATAATATAAATGGCAACCTGTAAATTAAAAAGCCGTGGTAATGAGTCATAATTGAAATTTTTCTTTAAAACTGGATCTCCTGCGATCAAAAATTACCTAACATTTAATGATTTAAATCAATTCTGAAGGAAGTATGTAGAAGTAAAGCAATTGACTCAAAAAAAGTGCATTTACATCATCACGTATTTGTAATAAGTACTTACGATGCGAAGCAGCGATAGCCGAGTGGGAGACCGTAGCGCTGCGAAGTTAAAGGTCTTGGGTTCGAACCCACGGCACACACCTCTCGTCTTTTCGTAGTGTGTATGTTTATCATATAAATTATCGCTCGCTAACGGTGAAGGAAAACATCGTGAGGAAATCTACATGAGAAGAGGCCCGAGCCCAGCAGTGAGACATGTATTAAATTCAGGGCTGCTATTACTACTTACGATGCTCCGAGAATTAATTTATGTTTCGTATCTTTCCATAGCTCATCCAACTCCTTTGTGAGATACTGCTCAGACCTCTGAAATAATTAATCATATTACGTAATAAATATTCTCAAAGGATACTCTAGCTGGGATAACATAACAAAATATTGGGTACGTGATAAAAAGTAGCCAGTCTTTTTTGGGCTATTTTATTATCTTTAAAAAATTAACATCAGGTCTAAATCGCGTAATATGCTCGATGAACTTTTGATGGCAGTCGGAACATATATGGAATTATTTTAAATTTTTATCAAGATCGATTCAGTGTTGGTAATTATTTTAGAATTTATTTTTATTTATTTATTTATTTAACAATTTATTTACACACACACGAATGGTTAGAAGGACAAACACAATATAAACAACAACAAGTACAAAAGCACTGCTTATTCCTTAAAGAAATTTCTTCCAGCAGACCCGCGAGATTCATATTGTTAGCAAGCATGGCATAAGCATAAAAATACAATTTTACAATCAATTAAGATGAAAATATTTAAATAATATGAAATAAATAGTTGGGTAACGAACTGCGATGAGAAGCCTAGAGTAAAAGTAGAGGTTATTCTTCTGTATTTCATCGAGGACGCGCTGCCGCTGCCGGCACAGCAGCTTGTTGATCTTATTATTCTGGCACTCCATCCAACAGTCCACGTATCCCTGCAATAGTCAAGATTAGAATTAAAATATTTATGATTGATACAAGTCAGAGTTCTAACAGTATGGACATGCTATGTGGTTGAATACAAAAAAACGTTTAGTACAGCAATAAACATAACAGAAGTCCAGAACTTTACAATACTACTGCCTCACACTAATGTATTTTAAAGGAAATAGGTATGTTATAAAAATAAAGCAAAACACCAAAGCAGGAACACAGTCGGGAAATGTTCGAGTACAGGCGGTGGTTTTTATTTTAGCCGTAATCGCATCACGCTTATATAACCTAAAAGGGTGTGGCAGAGGTGTTCAACACCCTAATTTATCCAGTTATGTTTATGTCCCATGGGATAGGGGTTGAGCCTATCACCATCCACCGGGAACTCCATGCTGTTATTAATAGATATCAATAGAATAGTAATATATTTGTCTCATCAACAAGTACCAAACTCTTAAATACCAAATTCCCCCGAGCTTAGGCACCAGTCTCCTACAATGATATTTTTAATAATTATATAAAATAATATGTAAATTTGAATTGAGGACTGTTGTATTTAAACTATCATTGTGGTGAGAAAATAAACAATTGTCTATTCGTCTAAATAAATAGGGAACAAAACGAAGGTGGGCACTGAGGGCGTCACTAGCATGTGCTAGTGTATACTTGTATTGACTAATTAAAAAAAAGTTTATTGTTTACGCTAGTGCAGCACTCTAGATTTGCAGTACTGTCCGCTATTTAGAAACATTTCTTCATAAACTGAATGAAATAGCAACCCCTGTCCGTTGTATGAGATTGATCCTCTTGAGCAGTTCCTTGTTGACGGTCATGGTTTCCTCGACCTGCATGGCGTAGAAGTCCAAGCGTCGAGGCTTCAGATACAGCTCCGAGAATAGCTCCGGGGGACTGTCGTCCACTATGTGACGTGTCATCTGCAACTGTTATTTAAAACCTGATTACTATCCAAAATAAATGCGAAAGTTTGTTAAGTTACGATGTTTATTACTCAGTCACGTAAGAACCACTGAACCACAGTAAAGACAGAGTAGTTGGGTGGGTTGGAGGGGTGCATGAAAGGAGCCTCCCCGAGTGACGTACATAGCGTTTCCCTACGTCCGGCGCACCCTGGGCAATTCGCGAGTTCTCCAAAGCGAATTGGCTAATCCTTTCACCACGATGGCAAGTCAAAATAAAATTTGACTCAGCCATCGATACGACGAAGAAGAAGAAGAAGAAGAACCGAGTAGTTTATCTTCATAAAAACGGCCACGTGCCTACATCTCGGAATAAGAACGCAATAAGGAGACAAATCATTTAATCATTTGTCAATATTTGGACCAAGATGGCTAGGATGGCATCATTTTGAATACCCTATACTTATATTACCTTGAAAGCTATAGGCTGACCGTTTAACTGAGACCTCGCCTGCGCGGTACAGGTGCGCGGGGGTATGACGACAAAGGGGACTGAAACAGGTGCGGGTGGTGGCCACCCCTATTTCAGTCCCCTTTGTCGTCATACCCCCGCGCCCCTGTACCGCGCAGGCGAGGACTCAGTTAAACGGTCAGCCTATAGGATCTTTTTGATGCTGACTGTAACTACATTTTCAGGTCTCATAACCGGGCCAGGCGAAGCGGCTAGCAAGTGTTGACTTTTGATAGTCAAAATAACTTATGTTGTGTGTGTGTAAAAATATCTCAAATTAAACTTACTTCCTTTTGATGATTGCACCATATCGCATAAAATTCTTTCGAGAGTAACGGAAATCTTGGCGGCTAAAACACAAAACATGGACTATTTAATATATAGTTAATTCTGTATTAAATGGAGCTGTTATGCCGGTCATTGGTGTAACGCAAATAAATCCCCATGGCTATGCTACTAATATAGGCCAATTCCCAATTTAAATAATTCATTAATGACCATGGAATGAAGCCTATATATACCTTTTGTACCGATTTCATTATTTGCTAGAACAATATAAGCATTAAAAAGAAAGAAAATTATTATAAGTAAGTGGCCGTGGATGGATAAGGTATCGGACTTACGATCGCGAGGCTACACAGATTAAACCACGGACATGAACTTCCTCCTAACACAAGCGAATTAAGCTTAGCTGGAGGGGGTTAAAAATCATACTAGTAATTTATGTTAAAGTGCAAACCATTAGTAAGCATTTTATAAAAAAAAGTTATATTTTGTTATAAAATTTACGATAAGTAAGTATTTTTTCTTTATCAATTGAGAGGAAAAAAAAAACTACAATAGTAACGTAGTGGTTGTAGTTGTAGTAGATGACGGTGAGGTGACATGTGATCATATTTAAAGTAGTACGGCTACCACGCCATACATATGTGCAATCAAACTAATCTGCACCTGTCACTTCCGGTTTACTTTGGGCTTGCCTTGGGGTGCCTGCCCGCCTGCTATTGTGCTCCTGAGCGTGTCACTAATGGTATCTAATTATGTTAAAATACAGAAATACGCTTAAAATATATCTACTATCTGTAAATATAAAAGCTAGTGGCTACATATAGCTTTAAGTTATATAAATTAAGTTTGTGTTTACTATCAAAGTGCTCCCAGACCGCGCGAGTATTTGCATTGCGGCATCACACCATTTTTGAACACAATTTTAAATTTCGGATTGTATTCGATACCTCGATCGTAACCTTATTACAATATAAACAACTTAGGTAATAAGTTATTCTAGGCTTAGTTGGAGCTAACACTTCTATCTAGTCACAGAGTAACGAACAGAGGCTAAGCTTTTAAAGAGCGTCTAAAATATTTACCTATTTTGCTAGGGTTGGCACTTGGCAGTGTTGGCACAACAGAACAAACCATGTGACTAGTACAATTACTACACTGGCGGCATAGTGGTGTTTTAAACGACGCGGCGGTTTTTTTTTATTGTATTACCTGTACCTAATCATAATAAATCAATCGCTAATAATAAGGGTAGATAGGTATTTTTTACATATTTCAACAAGTCAAAAAAGTAATAAAAGTCTTTAAGTATAATCCTCTCAAATTGGTACCTAATGTGATAAGTAGAACCTTTTACAATTTAATTTTAACGTACCTACCTACCTTTTAACGTATTAGGTAGAAGAGCGCATGACATTGCGCTTAAGAACTTGAGAACTGTCATTCTCATACATCTATACAATTATAGGTATAAAAAGATAAGACCCCAGAAATAATATAGGCTACATCGACGTACCACGCGGTTGGAGCCGCGCGTAGAAGCTAGTGACTCATACATAAGTAGGAATATATTATTAGCTGTGAATTGTGTCAAGGTTACATCGCATTACAAACACGGCACAGATTTAAATTTGCTTTGATATTGATGTAGGTACACTAGGTACCTACCTATGTAATTAATAGTAATTATGTATGAAGTATCTATCTACCCCACTAAAATAAATTGAATAGGTAAATAATAAAAATAGCTACTCTTTTACTATCAATTTACTACTCACCTAGTAGATTCCTTGGGATAGAAAAAAAAAGATATGTTCTTATTTCAACGATTATTGTTCTTAAACACAGTACAGTACATTTTGTATTATTAAAAAATAACGCGCGTCGTGCCCTTTAGGACGAGATTTGCGAGTGAGCATACGTGCGTGCGCGCACCGCGGCTGCGCTGGACTGCTGTAGACTGACAGAGTACATTTATGTGAGCTGCGGTAGTGTCCGCGAGCCGCGCCGAGAGCGTGCGAGAGCCCTTCGCTAAGGCACTTGCGAGCCGGTAGAAACCGGTTTCGCCACGTACGTGATAGGGCCGCAAGTGCTCACGCACACAGACGTCTTATGCTTGTGTGAGTGGACTTATCTGAGCGCGGTTGTATGCAGCTTAGTCTCTGGTTACTCTGTGATCTAGTGTCAGTAGTGATTTTATAACAAAACAACTAACAAGTTTGAATTGTCGAGGCTTGCGCACGCGCGGTGGGCGTACCCTCTCGGGCTCGGGTGGCGGCGTGGCCAACGCCGGGTTCTCTAGCAGCTCATCGCAAGCTCGCTCCCGAAGAGGATGCATCGTGCTAGTTATTTCTTATAGCCTTCTAATCTATAAACAATTAAAAAGGTATTTTAATTTAAACAATCTGACTTCAAATTTGTACCTAAATGTACCAACTGATGCCCCTTATCACCAACTTATCCCTTACTTGTTTCTTCAGTTTGTACTGGGTTTGTACCTACTGCGTATGACCGTAGTATTAATAAGATTAAGTAAGTGCAAGGTAAAATTTCTGAGTAAGCGTATATAGTGGTACACCGGAGCACCATCAACAATGCTAATCATAATAAAATTCCCATTAATCTTGTAAGTGAGGATTGTGTTATTTCTAGCCCTTGTAAGCATACCTTCAGAATAATGGATTATCAACTGATTCTATAGCATAACTAAATTTAAATCCTAATTAATAACTAAACTGAATCTAAAGCACAATATAATAAAATGACATCATAAATTTCTGTCAGCTGCTGTCAGCCAAAGAGAAACCATTTCTCCAAGAAAAAAGTTCGATGCCTCTTGACTTCTTCTCTGTATAACACCAATACCACTTAACAATATGGAGAGGAGAGGCAATGAAAGCAAATATAATATGCAAATAAGGCTGCCAAAATTCGAAGGGAGTTATTCCGCGCATCTATTAATTGAAAACTAGTTTATGCTACTAGCGGCGCTCTTCCATTTTTGGGGGATGCCTTACCATGACGCCTCCGGAGATTACTATTTTTGGTTAAATTTTCTAAGGAGCCATAGCCTAACTTAAAGAGAGGTGAAAACTCTGCTCTGAATTATGCTGACCTCGGTGACCTCTTAACTTCAGAATATTGACATAATCTATGATTATACCATTCGGTGACATTTACACAGCGACCTTGCTTTTCTCCCTTTTTTTCTCAGAATCACCAATAAAAATATTATTGCTTTTTATTTAAGTTTTTAATAAATCTTTAAAATATTGAAAAAAGTATTAAAAATAAAGCCGTAATGAGGAGCAGTGGTGTCCTTCTGGTCTCTTGTGCCGGTCTACTGTTTGTAAGATATTTCGATTTCGTGTTATAATATCTTGATCCATCTAGGCACAATGCGTGTTTATATAGTGGTGGTGGAGCTCGAGGGCGAAAACACCACTGTCTCTTACCTTTAAACTGCCGCCAAATTATAGTGCCAGCACTACTGAGTCTTACTGATTGAATTACTGACTTTAAATTACTGACACATGAGGCATAGCATCGCAGTCCTCAACTAAAGCGTGATTCTTCTGCAATTATTTTTATTTTGTGGATTGTTGATGTTCATTAGTCGTAGTTACCAATTACCTGGTGGGGGGGACTACACGCTTATTATTCGAAGTATAAAGAAAATAATATATATTAACATCGTACCGAAGCTGCTTTATTCAGTGTTCATTCCAGAACCATGTGTTAAATACATATATTATATGGTTCTGGAATGATCAGTTTTGTTTCATTCACTTTAGTCATTAACCATGGGGTCTTCGGGAAAAATACCCGGGAAGCCACTGTGGATCATTCGTATTTTGATTATGGTTTATAAGAGGGTTGGGTTGGGTTTTACATCATATTATTTCTGTTTCCTACTTACTTTAACATAAATACAGGATGTTAATGAAATCGTAACGAAGTAACTTAGCGATTTTGAGATCCTGGATGCCAAAAATTATCACCAACATTTGAATTTTAAATGTTGGTGTATCACGACTTTGCCGACTAATTATGGAAGAATATATCGCTACCCTAGCCTACCCCAATAACTTAACTTTGAGGTTTACTTTAGGATTTTGCGATGATTTTATTTCCTTTTAGTGGATTTTTCTATAAAAACATTTCGGACCTGAATCGTTAAGATCGTTTCTTATTTACATAAAAGAAATTTGAAAGCTTATTCTCATACTTAGCAATTTCCTTATGTACGACATGTAAAATTGTGTCAAGACCGTTTTACGAAAATGTTCGATGATAATTGATCTGATAAATTGCTAAGTCACTAAGTAATTTACATCCTGTTCATACGCGACACGAAATATGAAAGTGAGTAAAAAAAATATACGGTACTCTGATTGCATAAATACTTATTTAGCTAATTTATTGTTACTGTGTTCTAGAGCGGTGGTTCTGTACTCGGCTTGTCTGTGCTATGGAGCCTGTTACGCATGTCCTACTACTTCTGGCTATCTGACTTGGGTGTGGAGTTAGGCTCTAGTATCCTGATCTTTGCTGGATCGCTTCTTTGCCTGCCAGCAGGCTGGCTATCCACGCTCGTGCCCCAGCATACCAAATCTCGGACTATCAATGCTACGGTAAAGTGCAACTACTATGTGACTAATTAAATAATAGAGTCGAAGTAAAACTGAAAATAAATTAAAGGAAATATCGGGCAAGTGAAATGTGCTATATTTAATGGTCTGTAACACTTATTTATCAGCTAGCTTGAGAGACAGATTATGTCCTTAGAAAACCATATAATAAATCCATAACTAAGTTTTATTGTTTCTAAAACAAATTGTATACGTGACTCAACAAGGTACTTAAATACAGGACACCTATTTTTTCAAACTTAATGATTAGCTTTTTAACACAAGATGGATTGATTATTCACCATATTAAGTTTGTTTATTTAACTTTCAAAGGATATGTATGAGGGCACTAGATTAATAGAAATGATGACGTTCCAGTTGCTGGGCCTGCTGAGCGTGTCCATACTGCTCCTGTCGCTGGGTGTGTCATCGATGACGAATCTGTCGCGCGCAGTACGTGACTCCAGTGCGCTAAATGCCAGCATGACTCATGCCATGAGCATCCACAGCTTCGACCCTAACATCAAGACCTCCTTCGCTGCCATGCAGATTGAAGTACGTATAATAGTTGTAGTGATTAAGAACATGATCTTGAAGCTCTAGGTGCAAAAATTTTACTTAATTAAACAAATGGCTAAAATTTTGAGCGGTAAATCGCAAAATTTGTAAGGAAAATTGTAAATCTATGGGGATAGTCTAGCTGGATTAATGTTGCTACTCTATAAATAATAATAATAAGTTGGAAAAAATCTCGAAAAATCGTGAAATTTTGGGTGAAATCTTTTTTCATCTAGGGTCTCAGAATCTTGTACGTACTGAATCACTGTTTTTAAGCGGCTTCGTCACAGTAATTTACACCCTGTATAGCATTGCCGACTTGTCGTTAATATGTTCCAGTTGAAATGTTGTGGCGTGCAGTCTTTCAGCGACTGGTACAAGCATCGTCGCACACTGCCCCTCGCCTGCTGCGGACGCTCCTGGTGGAACGAACAGGTATGCTCCTTATCATAACATCTGATCCAAACTAGGTTATATGTACGAAATACTTTTAGTACGTGGGGTACATATGTACACACAGTACATAAGGTGTACGTGAACATGCTCTTGCATCAGCTCGTTAATTAATTTACCTACTTACTACACAAAAAAGTTATTATTTCGTTTATACCTCCCGCTACCCGAGGCGGCATGCCGTTGTCATGTCAATATCTACATATTTTTTATGTCAAAATGTCGAATATATCTTCATAGTAAATTTTGGTACTCTGACATTACATGGTGTAGTTTCTTTAGGTGTATATTAAAGTGTAAGATATGTTTCCTTATGAGTGACAGCGCGAGGATCACTGCTTCGTGCCGCTGTTTAGCACAGGTTGTCTGCGTCCAGCACTGGCCGAACTCCGGTACTTCGCCAACACGCTCACCACGCTCTCGTCTGCGCTTATTGTCGTCATGGTAAGTAATCAACCGTCTTCATTGTAGCTTAAAAGTTAACTTAGCATTTTTATATATGTCCTATTTAGCTCTGTATACCGCACTGTACCCATAACCTAAACAGAGAACTTTTCTAAGTTTTTTTTTTGCATGCTTATTTAAGGCAGAATGTACTTGGCTCCCAAATTATGTTAACACCAAATTTTATGTACTTACATTCTATGCAAAATAAAGAAATTCTATTCTATTCTATTCTATTCTAGCCTAGTCTTTATCCTGGCACTGACGACGGTTCCAATGCGTGAGCCGCATTTAGTTTGACGGTATCAATTACTACTACTGGGCATAGCGAGGATATACAGGCAATAGTCTTCCTCTTTAAATGTGTTATCCAACAAAAAAAAAAAATGGACCAACAGTTCCTGAGATTACCGCGCTCAATCAAACAAACCTACAGCTTAGGTATACAGGGTGTAAATGACATCGTGGTGGAGCCGCTTACCAGTGATTCAGTACATGATTATAAGTCCTTAGGTGCAAAAACTTTTCACAATCGGAAAATCGGTAATGAAAAAGTTTTGACTTCATGAAAAAAGCGCGAGTGTTGGGCTTTTTTCTAAACTCTAGTTGTGAAAATATTTGATCGGAACAATCTGCAAATGGGAAAAAACTTTCAACGGAAAGTCCCAAGTTGACCGGGAGATTGCAAATTTATTGGAATAGATTAGGGTAACGGTACTCTTGCACAAACAGTCGGCAAATCGCAAAAAAGCTTTTATTTGTCTTCAAAAAAAAAACATGCATTTTCCGGTGGACACGTTTTGCATCCGGGACCTCAAAATCATTACTGAATCACTGGTAAGCGGCTTTGTCACTATATCATTCACTCCTAGTAGTGTATTATTTATTTATAATCTATTGTTGTTGACATTCAGGCGGTGACGCTGTTTACGGCATCGTACTTGCTGGTGATAAACGAGGAGCATCGCCTCCAGCTGAGCTCGAAGTCGGTGGCGCGCATTGCGATCGTGTCGCACTCCCCATCCGCTCCGCAGCCGCGCTTAGCTTCATTCGTCGAACCTCCGATGCCATCTGTCGGCAATGCCGTCTAAAGGTGCTATGCACACCCGACGCCACTATACTATGCTTACTGCGACCAAAAAAAATTTAACGTGCTATGAAAGTTAGCAAAAATAAGGACGCCTTTGACATTGACATTCATAGAGCCTATATTATTATGCCGGGCACACACAGCCGGCAATTCGTATTCTAACAAATTAGCCATTCTTCTCACACATTTTGTTTTCTTCGTTAATTAATAATTCAGACCGATCTTTTGAGAAATAATTTCGGCTAAGCTATGTGTGGCCAGCCTAAAATGATTTTATTGTATGAAAATGTATGTTTCAAATGTAAGATTATTTTGACGCGGCTTTACTTGCCGTATGAATTTTCTTATTACATCAGCAAATTTGCGTATCGCGGCGTCCGGTTGTTTGTAATGCATTATTACCTAAAGCGTCAATTTTAAGTATTTCCCTTTTTTCAGGAATTCTGTGCTTAGTATTATCCTGAATGTAAATCCACTTTAAAGCTTTCGTTATTTTTGTAATCGACTTTACCATCTTTAGCCCTATCATCAGCTTTGTTCACTATTTGCTTCAAGTAATGGCGTAAATTAATCAAGTACACTTAGAATATGATACGGTCATCGCTTGCGAGAATTCGTGAACAAAATGTATGATAGAGCAGATGTTCTAAATTTTGCAGTGCTTTGTATAGTCAGTTAAATTAGCTGTTATTAATAATATAATAGAGTCTGTTATACCTATTTTAACGAATTGGTTTTATTTTATACTGGAAACTGTAGTACATATTTGTAATTTCAAAGAACCCATACCATCACAGTTCATTCCCATAGCGCTGTTCTGTTGTCATGAAGTTAAATAAAACACACAAGTCGAGGATATCTTTTTAATCGTAATTTTTTGAACACAATACAACATGCAAGCATTAAAATGCTTTATGAAAATTAAGAAACAATCATATCTTTTTTTCTATATTTGGTACCTATTTTTGGTTACTTTCAAATTATACAAGAAAAACGATCTCTATATAAAGACAAACAAAAACTATAATATATTATGAAAAATTTCGTACAACAGGGCGAGGCGCGGGCGGGCCGGCACGTGCCGCTAATCTATACTCACATCCGCGGCCTGGGGCGCACATTCCGGCACATACCAGCACATACTCACTACGCAACGTAACATACTCTATACAAACGTGCTCTAATGATGTACATCGTACAACCTCCTGCCGCCTTAGGCCGCTACGCGCACGGCCGGCCCGCCCGCGCCGCTCGCTACACAATATACAGTCTCGCGCGGCGCCGGGCTCGCCCGCCAAGCGCCAAGCGCCTAGCGCCACTCCTATTTACAACAAGAGCTAAATATGTAGTTCCGGTACTAGGATAATAATTTGAAGCGATCGACTTACGCTCTCAGCACGCTAGCTACTTTTGTCAAATCACGCTTTAAAGCGAGTCTACGCGCAGCGTCGCGATTCAAAATTGCTAAAGTAACAAACCCACCACTCTTCCACCGCTCTCACTTCTGCTATCACACACGGGCCCGGCGCGGCCGGTCGGGGTCGCTCCGAGCCCGGACGGATGGCGAATAAATAGCACACTAAGCCCGCTACGCCAACCGCGGCGCTGCAGCCTCGCTGAAACGCGCCCTAAAAAGTAGCTAATCTGCAGAGGTTGTTAAGTTTAAGATTTAGAATGGAAGGTGCGACGGCATTTCGCTCGGGCGGGCGGCGGGCGGCTCGGCCCGTAACATTAGATCTATCTAGAATAAATAAGTTCTCGCGGCGCGTCGCTCAGGGCGGCTCTAGCGCCGCGCGCCGCGGTGCTTGCGGTGCTGCGCGCGCCCGCGGCCCCACCACGCCGCCAGCAGCGACAGCGCCAGCGCCCACGCCGGCCTCCCTCTGCGGACACACAGCACGTCGCACCGCCGGTCGGACCGTCGACCGACGCCGGTACGGTCGCGGTTGCTCTTGGTATACACATATATTCGTGTCGGCATTTTCATATACAAAATTGCCTCGTCTGCTTGCATAAACTGTCACTTTACTCAAATGAACGCTGGAATGGAACATTAACATTGCTAAGCCTAGAGTACCGACCTGAATATATGTATAGCACCCCTCACACGTCTTTATTTAACAACACACCTACGACTAGCTCTACCTGTACAAATATAATACAGATCTTTCATTTATTGATGCTAAGGATTCATAATTTCTAGACATGTGGGTCTACGATGGAATAAATTAAAGAAGGACGGGCAAACATGTAAGTAAGGTGGCCAAGGCTCTAGTAATAGAATGCGATATATCATTCATTGGCAGATGAAAAGGTTTTTTACGTAGGTAAGGTCCCAAATTTATGTGTGTAAATATTATGAAGACAAAGAACTATTATAGTTGCATCGCAGGAGTTTTATTCATCGGTACGCTTGCATAGCGGATGAGTCTGACACTCATCCTCTTATAGACGTATTATGCCTGAGAGGTATGCACAAAGCATTTCTATAGTAAGTGTATGTCGTGCATTATATTATACTATTATCGCTCGGGAGAAGGTTCTATGCCAATTTTGGTTTATATAACTTCACGCACATTGAATGATTTTAATCGCACGCCAAGTACTATTTTCACGATAAATCGCATGTTGCAAATTCTCCTACGCTACGCCCGTCCTGCTTTCAATACTGTTTTACAAATTTACGTTTCAAGGGTTCTAAAGACTAGTGGAAGAACGTGATAAAATATCTGAAATGCGTTTTATTTGCTTCTGAATGCAATTTTAAACGACGCGTAATATTTTTTTTGGTCATGCTAAATATACAATAGAAAACAAAAATAATATTATAAAAGCGAGACTGACAAAGGTTTAGACATGAGATTAATGATTAAAACATAAAACATGCAACTTAAAATGATATCTAAATGATGATGTCCTCGACTTAACAAAATATACATTTAATCTTGAATATCGCGTGCTGACTATTAGATAGGCTTCTAAAGTTTTCAAAAGCTTCGCTGTCTATGACTATTAACAATACAATTATTTTACACGTTATAAAACTGCAATGGTAGACAAACCTGATATTTGAGACATAATGGGAACGCTGTTTGTTGATATTAAACCGAGGACGTAAGCATTCAAATAAACATATGTGTTAATATAGCGAATGTATGAATGAATAAGAAGAGTGGGGATGGTTACCGATGCACACAACACGCGAGATTGCTCACCAAAGTAGCACACTGCCCGCCCTGCAACAAGCGGAAACGATGCATTCACACACATACCGCTGCGACAAGCGCCAAGCGCCGTCACAAGTCACACAGATGTAGCAACACACGGGTTAGTAAGCAACAGCAGGGATCCACGCAAAAGAACCACAGCCTCCTCCAAGGGACTACTCCTATTCCATAAAATACGGTTTGGAGCTCAGACAGGCCGCAGCCATTTGACGAAGTCTTTGCCTGAGACTATACGGGAATAAAACCTCCGGCTATTTTACACCGTATGAAAGGAACCGCAAAAAGAAAACAGTTTGTGAGCTTCTAAACCTCTCCACTTATTGTGTCGCCCTCGATTGTATTGCATTTAATTTAAAGTGAAAATGTAATGAAAAACAGGTAAAATTTTATGCAATAGCTTCCAGGCAGCATAAGGTACGGACCAAAACAATTCAAGCTTAGATATGTAGCTGTAACTTTAACTATATTCAAGTTCTAGTCCTCTAGCCTGGATCTGCTTTTCATTTCGTCCACAGATTATTAAGTCGTCCACAGATGATAAATTGTGACAAGCTTCATAGAAAATAATTATAATGTTGCGGATTTGTGAGCTGGTTGAGCAGCGTCAGTCTGCCAAATACTTGAAAAATAAATGAACATTCCCTCGACTGGAAATTTGTCAAATTGCGAGGTTTCATGATAACTAAATATATATTACCTAAACCGTTTTAGGAGTTCTAGTCCGAGAGGAAATTAGTAACGAGAAGCGGGCTCAGAAACTATTCATTCTGTCACTAAACATAATTTATCAAGTAATACTTAAAACCCAGGTAAATAAAAATCTGACGTCTTATCGCGAAAATTATTGCCATGGGAACTTATTTGAGCGCAAGCAATATTGGTGGTCGAAAGATCCTTGAAGTATCTATTTCTTGATCTTTTGGCGGTTGACCATTAATAATGTCAAAGCTATTTAACCTGGTGGGGCAGATGGTGGCATGGTAAGTAATGAAAAACGTGGTCGACGTCCTTCACTTAATATATAACTTATAATAACTTTAATTAACTTATGATAACTTCGTCACATTATATTTTGGTCAATGGTCGAGGACCAAAAGATATTCGTAGAAAGACGATTATTAAATAACTCCTTTCTTAAAGAAACACGGCACTTTGCAGTTTAGTTAATTTGTAGGACCTTTTAAGACAGCGTTAGTACCGCTTTGTTAATTGGTTAGTAAAGAAGTAATGATCACAACGATTGGGTAAGCATGATCACCGCCATTGGGCCGCAGTTTGTCACAACCACTTAGGGGATTATGTAGTGGCACGCATAGAAATCTTAATAACTAGTCAATAGAAATGCTATCGACTATCTTTTAACACTGGGACGCATGTCGCCGTTTTTCAAATACCACTTTTTGTATTCCTGCAAACAAAATTATTCTTTTTGGCGATGACATTAAGACGACAATTCCTTAACTCGCACTTGTGTTCGATTAGACTGATGCGCTTGTATTCCTGCAAACAAAATTATTCTTTTGGCGATGACATTAAGACGACAATTCCTCAACTCGCACTTGTGTTTGACTAGACAGATGCGCGGCGACAAGGTCACGCGTCTTTGACATTTCTATTGCCTTATTATTAAGATTTCTATGGGCGCACGTATGTCAGGTTTGATTGCATGAGGCACATACCGTGCAGAGGCAGTGCGGCGGCACGCAGGCCGCCAGCTCGAGGCGGTGCGGCGGCGTCAGCGACCCGAGCTCGCCCTCGCCCCGCGCGCCGCAGCACCCCGCGCCGCCGTCCGACCCGCACTCGGGTTCCCAACAGTCTACCTCACCCAGCTGAGGAAGAAACGCAGTCATTGAATAAATATCACCATTATCTTAGAAATGCAGTTCTGATGCAGCATAATTGGATCTATTGGTGTACGGTCTCACTACTGTACATCTTTGCTGACACAGCAAATTCACTTGTAGGGCATGAATTTCTTTTCCCGCATCAGGGGTCCTAATTTTTCGAGGATGAGCAGTAATTTTGCAGTGTCAATGGCAATTTAATGGTTTTTGCCCCCTAAGTGGCAACTTCTACTCTCTTACTAGTGGCCTGTATATTAGTCTTCATGTGTGCAGGAACAATTTTCATACCACTTCCCATACCCCAAGTTTATGCAAGAACTACAGTATGGAAGAAAAAACTCACGAGGCACTCGCATATCTGGCACTGGTAGAGCCAGCGCTCGCCGCTGCGGAAGGTGACGTGGTGCATCTCCTGGTGGCGGCAGTGGTAGCGCGGCTCGCAGTGCGGGCAGCACGCCGCGGGCGCAGCGCCGACGCCGGACGTGCTTTCTAACTGCAAAAACCGACATGGCTTTTAAGTAATCGCAATACTCAAGAACTTGGCTATGATATAACATCTACACTGTGCTGAATATATATAATATATACGGGTTATTTGATAATTGAAAAGTGATTTATTTAAACGTGATACTATTCTGGTCGCTACCCTATCTGGATAAGTCCAACGGGCCTGGTGACCATATCTCTAGAACACCATAGACAGCAAAATATAGGATACCTTAGCAAAATATGGCTAAACAAAAACATTTTTTTTTACATATTATAAATCTAACTCATTTTATGATCATGCAAAGTTTCATTTCTAAAGAACGAAATTATAAAAAATATATTTTATCATTCAATTAACCACACAATTTATAGCAACGTTTGTAACAAAACCATTTTCATTAACGCAATATTTCGTAAAACTATCAAGCAAAATTTCTTCACTATTTTGTAAATACATAAGCGCGACATTACACTTATGTAGCTGTTTGTTTGGAGCGTTTGGGCCAGTCTATTATTAATGAGAATTTAAAATTGTATTATCTAAGGCAGTTGACGTATTAACAAACGAACTATTTTAATGATGTGATATTATGATAATGATTTCTAATATCAAGACGTATTTTGATAACACGCAAAAAATATAATTATTCATCATGCCTATTCCGAGATCAGAAAACACACCATTCAGTTCATTACTTCTATACGAGCAGGCGTCTTTAAATATAACGGCATTTTGTAGCTGCTCCACCTCTTTTATGAAAGCTTTATCAGTGTTATATTATGTATAGTAATACATCTTGTGTATCTATTGCACACTGGAACCAAATGCATCCGGTTCTGCTTATAACAAAATGTTATATATATTGGAACAAGCTTTTTTAAGCTCCAAATATAACCATGCCTTGCTTTTGGTTCTGGTGTCCATTTCTAAAAAAGAGATTGATAAATGTGTATATTACATTAAGGCTTTTTACCTGCAAATTGTTGAAATCCCCTCCGAGTGACTGATATGCAATTTCAAATATACGAGATTTGAATGTTAAACAAATATTTACAAACGTTATGTTTAAATCTAGGGATAAAGTAGATACAGCATAATAATAACGAATATTTTAGGAACTGATTTTTTAGTTGATATCTATTTTATTAAAAGCCAGTTTCGAGGCAGCTACCTTCACCCCAGGCTGCTGTCTTATTGATAACCAATTAACCTTAAGAGCTGATGTATCAGTAAATCGAGTACCTTTGGGTTTCATGGTTATTTCGGACATTCATAACTAGTCTCGAATTAGGTATCTTAAGAAATATTTACCGCAGTGTGGTTGTCATGCAGGTCGCATGCGCAAGGTGCACGTGCGCATGTCGCGACGCCGCGTGCGCATGCGCACCGCCGACAGCCGCCCGCCTCCGACCACGACTCGCCGTCTGACATTATACGGCCTTGCCACGAACAACCTGCAATTAGCAACAATGTATCCTAAGTCCTTGCAAAAAGCTTTATGTCTTATTTAGATATGAACAAATAAATAATTAAAATACATGGAATTTTAGACAAAATTAAAATTAACTGCATACTCAAACTGTTGGGTTGAGAACCACAGACTTTCAGAATCAAAGAGGTTCGGCTATTAGACTTGTCTCCATTGTATTAAAAGACAAATTACATCAGTACCTAAGTATCATCAAATTATTCTTACTTAATTCACAATGCTCTTCTGAATCGCACTCGCACGTAAAGCTGCCGTCGACGTTGACGCAGCGCGCGCTGGGGTGACACGTGTGGTAACCTTCGGCACACTCGTCTACATCTGGACAAAATAGTTTGTAAGACTTAGCGTTTGTATCATAAACACGAGGTAAAGTAATTTATACCATATTCAATGTTGGCAACTGGGAAGACAAAAATCGCAATATCTTAGTCTTTCGAGCCTGAACTAACATATTGAAGCCTTTTGTCTTATATCCTGCTGCTGGTTTAAAGGCACATTTACACGATGCAAGTTTTGCAAGGAGAATTAAATGAATACCTTGGCAGCCGTCGAGCAGCGCATCGCGCCGGTAGCCGGCGGCGCACACGCAGTAGTAGGAGCCGGGCGTGTTGACGCACAGCGCGCGCGGCGGGCACGCGGCGTGCGCGCGGCACTCGTCCACGTCGCGCTCGCAGCGCGCGCCGCCGAAGCCGCTGGCGCATGCGCACTGCTCGCGCGACACGCACGCGCCGCCGTTGAGGCAACCGCCCGTACATATCGCTGTAACGCAACATATTCATACTTATAATGCACCACAAATAACCTGCGCTATCACTCACACGACAGTTAGCATGTCAGAATACCTAATTTTCATCTTTATGATCCACCTCGGCATGCTTAACTGTTCCTAAATGGTGCCAAGAATACCTGTTGTATTAAAAAAAATAATCGTATATTTCCAATATTTTCTAGAAATTCTGGATCTCACCAAAAGCAATTTCATGGTAAATGTTGCCTAGACGTGGCCATAAAATGTCCTGCAGTGATCTGATAACGTTTCGACACTTTATTTATTTATTTATTTATTTATCATATGGAAAACTTACAGCTAGTATAACTTAAATAACAATAAGTTTAGGAACCATAAAGCCAATAACAAGTTTTCGCTTCTAGTGACTGTATAACAATTTGGTGCGAACAAAACTAATGTAAACATTGCGCTTATAATTACCTTATAATTAGGGCGCGATTTAAATAAAGAAAATAAAATAAAATAAAAATAAAATAGAAATATAACACAACATAAAAAAAAGAAGGAAAGAAAGAAATTTAGGCCAAATTATGGCATTGTTTGAAAAAAAAATGGTTTAAAAATAAAAAATTTCAAGTTTCCTATTTTTACTGTTGTTCTTGCAATGATACTAGCTTATATACTAAATATCTACTTTTAGGACTACGGGACCCTATGAATTTTGATCAGTGACAAAACCGGGGATTTTATAAAATCTTAAATATAAAATATATATAATAAAGCTATTCAATTTAAACTTTGTGTAAGTGAAATGCAAACTCAAATTATAAATGACCCAAAAAACCGACGAAAATCTTTGAGAAAAATAGGTAGTAGTACCCTTCGCTTCGCTGGCTCGTCTTGGTGGGGCTACTACCGTGCGTAATCAACGAGGATCAATAAAAATGTGCATTACATACGTGTGCATTCATATCCATCTCCAGTGTATCCTTCCCGGCAGCGGCACGTGTAGGAGCCGGGCGTGTTGGTGCACACGGCGTGCGCGTGGCAGCCGTGCGTCTCCCCCACGCATTCGTCCACCTGCACAAGTAACAACACGATAAAGGAAGACCAAATCTTAAGGTTTCACTCGAGGGCTCATTTGCTGGTTCGTTTTCGACATAACATAGCTCAGATAACCTGATAACCGGCCACCATGTTAAAGGAATGCTTATTCAAAAGCTCTACTTCCATCTACTGTCCCCGTAGCTCAAAGATAACCTTATTCAAATTCAAAGTATGTACTTCCCTAACTCACCATGTATGTACATAGCTACTTATCCTCCATTTATGTAACAGTTGGTGAACCGATGATCTCCTGGCAAATCTCATTAGATTCCAGCCATCAAAATATCAGACTTCATTAAGTAAGACTAAATACATCGAGTACACGAAAGATCACAAGATGGTACCCACTTCTACACAGTTGAATTTGTCTCTTCTTGTGTACCCCGGCAGGCACTGGCACACGTAGCCTCCGACCACATTGACACAGCGCGTGTTCGAGTGGCAATGGTGCCCGTCAAGACCGCCGGCTCTTTGACATTCATCCACATCTGAAATCATGACAGAACTCTTAAATGCTTTGTCAATAAAATAATTGCTATAGTTTTAGAGTTTGACTTGAACATAAACTGACCAAAAGCAAGACCTAAACATGTATGTCTTATTACAATTTTTTTGGCTTGAACATCTGCAGTCAACGTAAAAAAGTATTGTAAGAAAATTGCATACCTATAACTTTATCACGTTTTTGAGCATGTTGAAATCTACCAATATGTAAGGTCAGTATGGAAACCTTTGCCACAATATAAATATGTACAAACAGTACGGAAACTGCCTACAAACGTGCGAAACGGCACGCACACATAAACATGCACACCGACAAGACCCCTAAGCGGCACTCGCTACTGAGAGCACAGAGTAACGAATGTGCTGAGAGCACCGCGACAATCGCTTAGGGGTCTCGTCGGTGAGCATGTTTATGTGTGCGTGCCGTTTCGCACGTTAGTAGGCAGTTTCCGTACTGTTTGTACATATTTATACTGTGCCTTTGCTCACTTTCTGACCTGAATTACGTCATAATAATATGACAAAGTCTGATATACCTGTCATGGCGATTGGCTGTCCCCTTTTCTAGAATATATTATTGTACCTATTGGAGGCTGGAATAGTGGAATCATTAGAAACGCTACCTTGACACGAGAGGCCATCGCCCTGGAAGCCCTGGTTACATTTGCAGGTGTATTTGGTGTTGAGATTCATACACGTCGCGTTCTCGTCACATGAGTGCCCCATGCTGCAGTAATCCACGCCTAGTAATATACAAATTAATATTATTATCATCAGTAGCTTATAAAACACCAGTTATCTTTTGATTATTCTTTATTTAAGTCAAGTAACTATACAATAATTATGTTTATGTATGTTGTTATAATTAGTAATTAAATATAAAAGTAAAGCGGACCGAAAATTATGACCTGCGGAGCTCTGTTTTATCAACAGAATCCTGAGTTTGCTTTCCATTAAACTCAATCGTTCAATCATCCTTACTATTATGTATTTTTAAGTTGTGCTAATATTATAAATGCGAAAGTTTGTGAGTATGGATGTATAGATCTTTGTTACTCTGTCACGCATAAGCTGCTGGATCGATTTTTATGCAACTTTGCACACTTGTGGCTGGATTAATATGTACGCAATAACATGTCCGCTTTTTATACCACACGGGCAAAACCGTGGATGGTAGCTGGTATTACATATAGATAGTTGACTACCGGTCACCAGGTTTCTAGTTACTGGATCTGATTATTTTTTTTTTATATCAATATGTTGTCGCTACCTGGACAGAACTTGCAGCACTCGCCCGGCACGGTGAACTGATCAGCGACGTCACACGGCAGCGGCGGGCACGCCACCTCGGGGTCAACGCGGGTACATTGCATGTTCCCATCGTGGCACACACATTCGGCGCATTCTTTGGGAGCAAAGCGCTCGCCGTGCTCGTACAGAGTCCCTTTCAGAAGGCACTGTCCTGTCAATAACAAACAAAGTATTTGTATTGAAGTAAAAACCAACACATTTCAAACACATAACATTCAGCAGTAAAATTTTTATAGATTGCAATCAGATATTGGCGCGAAATGAAATGTTTTTGGGTAGTTCTACTAACTATGGAATCAAATTTTCGTGACATATTTACAATACTAACATAGCTATTTAAGACCTTTGTTACTAACATTATATGGACAATTAAAAAAGTTTGAAATAAATGCATTTTTTTTTTTTTATTTTTTTTTTTTTTATAAAGATGATGTAAGACATTCCTTAGTAATATTTAGTTCATTATTTTGTATGTAAGTTTTTGATTGATCTAACAGCAATGCTAACCGCGGTCAGCCGTGAATGAGTGATCATCTTTAACATAACGTTTTTCCCTCCGTGCCTCGGACAGCCGTCGGTCCCGGTTGCCATTTGAACATATATGGCAGTCGTTACGGGTTGTCAGAGGCCAGAAAGTTCTAAACCTAGTCTTACAAAGAGTATCGTATTATGTGATACCTCCACAACCCATGTGGAGGTCTGATGGCCGTCGTTCCATGTAAAATACTGATATTCAGCTAAATCCGTTATACTAGGAGCCGACCCCAATGCTATTGGAAAACGGCTCGAAAGAAGACGATGATGTTTAGTTTTAAATAAAGGACACAGTAATTATTCTACATTTAGACATAACATTCATAAATGGTGCGTTGAACTTACTTAAACATGTTGGGCAACATTCGCCCGGATGCAACACCGGATTCTTGCACTCAGCTCTATCGCACTCGACTGGCCTGCACGTTATCTCGCCGTGCTGCAATCAAAGTGCATCCCGAATTAATGTTATCGATTATCTTGACCAATCTTCTTGATTAAGTTAACTATATATTAAGGAATCGTACCACACAGGAGCAGCGATTGCAGTCTCTTTGCCAGGTAGCACCGTCGGCGTGAACTGTGCCATTGGAGTAGCACGACTTCTGACAGTCACACTGTTCGAGCCGCGCTAGCCTTGCCTCAGTCCCGACCAACTGTAATTGTAATCAAATACCAATTTAAGGTAAACGCTTCACAAACAAGTAGGTAAGTATTTTTTTAGAATAAGTTTTACCTTGAGTGAAAGATCATGGATATGTGTAGTGAGCTCCTGCACCGTTGCCTGTAGCAGAGCAAATTGTCCGCAAGTTGGACATTCCGAGTCTAGACCTGGACATTGTGCCAAGTATCCGTGTGGTCCGCTTACTAGTCTAACTTCCTGAAGAGTGCCCTGAAATTGCAACCACAATCATAAAAAAACATAATTAAGTCTTTAAATCGATTAAGGGCGACAAACGAAGAAGTGTACCTTGAATAGGGAATGCTTGCTATTCCTTTGGCCCACCCAGAGCGCGAGCTGTGGTTGCGTAGCATTACGATCGGGAGGCGGGATGAGGCGCTTGTAGAGCGGGTGGCAGTCGACGAGTAGCGTGGCCTGTGCGCCCGACACGGAGAGCGCCAGGCGATGCCACGCGCCGTCTGCCAGCCGGAACGGGAACGTCTCCACGCGTGGCGCCGCGGCGCCCGCCGCCACGTAGTGCAGACGCACCTCATCTCGGCGCCCGCTTGACTGCACCTCCAGGTACCTGCGCACCGCCACATTGATGCACTACTTATCGCACATCGGCTCACCGCCACGCCGCGCTCCCGAGCTCGCGGATCGTCCGCCCCGCCCTCGCAACTATTCCGAGGTACACAATAAACAAAGCAAACAACACATACATGAGAACGGCGACGGGACGGGACCGGCCGCGAGCGGACCTCGGCTCGCTCTACATCTCAATATCGCACGGCCAGGGTAGGAGACCATGTACCTCGGAACGATTGCGTTCGGTGTCGACGGAGACGCTAACGTGTCTGATGGTTAGTCGCTCCAGGTATCGCGCGAACGATAGTCTCGCGGTGTGACCGCTTTTGCGTTTTTTTATTGCAAGGGAGATCGATGAGTGAACGCGATACGAGTCCGCGAGCGGCGCGGAGCTGACAGGAGCGCCGAGCGAGGCGATAGGCACAGTACGAGACAGCAAGGGGTCCCATGTCGCTTGGAATGCAAGTGCGGACAAGCTCGGCGGTGTCCCCTCGGAGCAAACGCGGCGGCGGCGGCGCACCAACAACAACATCCAGTGGGAGAACATCGAGAAACGGAACGTGAGGGGCGGTCGGACATATACAGAACACAACACGTTAAGACACAGAACACAAGACGGACGGCGGTGGACGAGGCGCGGGGAGCACATGCAAGCCGGCCCATCCGCGCACACATACATCCATGCAGAGACAGTGAGCGCAATCAGGTCAACAGATGGATCGAGGAGGACATTCCGAGGCACAGGACATTCCAAGATACATGATTCTCCCTTGGAGGCGCGCGCGCATGCCACTGGCGGCGGCCTGGTGGCATGCGCACGCGCAGCGATGTTGAGATCTAGAACTCACCGTGCGCAGAGACGGCGCCGCTCACGTCGGCCGCGCCCTCGCCGCTCCTCGCGCTTGTCTCATGGCGGTGGAACCACGAACGCCATGTCATGTCGTTCCACTACTCGATACCAGATGAATATATAATTAAGTCGTGAAATCGTAACTTTTACAACATTAAAATCATTGAACATAAGTATCTTATCAAAGAATGTTTAACTCTTGTTGCTACAGAAGTGTGCTACGTCGTAGCTGGCGCTACGCCCGATGCTACGCGCAAGTTTTTTAATTGATTATTTTCAAAGTAACGCTTTATGTATAAATAGTTATTTTGCACTAGATAAAATTGGCTAGATCTCGTTTAACAATTAAATATGTTTCAATAATAATTAAATTCTGTTACTTAACATTGACGACAAAATTACATCCGTATCATAAATCCATAGATATAAAAACACAACGTAAAATAAATAAGAACATAGGTATATACACATATATTATATTGTAAGCAAAGTCATGCTGCATAAAAGTAAAATAATGTAAAACATCGAGATGGCACTTGGGATCTATTGTCGTACCTGTTGTATCCATGCGAGAAAGAGATGATAGTTCCGGAGTTGGCGGGCTCCTGGCGCAGCGCCGCGAGCACCGTGAACTCCGGCGAGCGCCGCAGCAACTCCGCGGCGGCGTCGAATGCCGCACCTTCTACTTGCAGCGATCGAGATTCTCCTGTCGACATCATGCACCAATATATTTTTAATACTTACACAGAAAATCAGAAATGACAGCGCGTAGCTAGAAAAAAAATCAGGACAGTGTAGTAGGTTCACTCTTTCATAATCGTGTGCCGGTAAAAAAAAATTAAAAGAAATAGAAAGAAAATAATTTAAATTCCAGCACAGATTTTAAAACTAAACACATAGAAAGACATATCATAAAATAAAGCAAACACAATTTGTTAACACCGCTTTCAGTAGGTATGGTCTTATATTTAATAAACCTAAGATAAGTATTAGTAAAAAAAAACATAAAATTGCTTTTTTTATCCAAATCTTACCTCATCCAATTCCCCACTTTTTCCATCTCACATTCCTTGTAATAATACTTTACCCTACTAAATTCTAAAATTTACAATATTGTCTGCAAGAACCAGTTCTACCCGGTTTCCCCGGTTCATTATGGTATACTAAATTAATTTCGAGGTCACATATTTAAGGCTGTTTAATATTCGGTGCTGCAGTAAAATAAATCAGACAGCAAACAGCTGTATGGTGCCTACTGCCTATGTGGTATCGTGATCTGGGAGTCCTTGGCGGGTAACGATCGCGATCGCCGCGCTGGCAAACTTCCAACTTTATTATCTTAATTTACTGATTTCTAGGCCTGATTTCATTGCATTCTACGAATTCTCTCGACAAATAACTTCATTATTTTCATTAGTGCCACGCTTATAAACTATTGGTATTTCTGTTTCTAGAAGAAACCGAATGGCTTCTTGAAAACTATTCCTTACGATAAGCGTTACGGCAGTAGTTAATACCAGTTTTCGTTTTCGCAAAATTCAGCTTTTTACAGGATTTATTCATGGTAGGTATTTGCTTGAAAAATGATTGCCGCAAAAATTTTACGATTTGATTCGTTTGCACTACCTTCTGTTATTGGATTCTTGTCTTAGCTGCCTAGTGCAATACTTTTGGGGATGTCAATCGATACCGCAAACGCACGCAAGGATATGAATGATTTAAATCTCAAGATGCCAGAACAAAATATTGGTAGGATTAGGGGATTACTGCTGGACCGGACTTATTGTTTAACAACTTCAATTTTTAATCAAGGTATAATATTCAGTTATGCGCAGTACTACGATCAACTGTTAAATATACCTACCTATATAATGTGTATCATGTGGTGTGTGATAATCATAACTGAAAATTACTTGAATAACAAACACTACATACTTGGGCTATATAAATGCTATGATAATGCCATAATAATAAACATAACACAAAATTAGAAAGATAATGATTCGATTTATGCCATTAAACGGCCATTACACTCCTCTCAAGATTCAATTTGAAAGATTCATATCCAAATACCGAAGCCACCAAATCAATTTTATGCGTTTAATGTTTATTTTCTAAGATCTTTGCCAAATACCAGATTATTTCGGTTAACTAACTGAATTCTAGCTCCTAACCTGCATTGCAGTATAAATTTTCTTTAACAAAATCAAAACAATTGTAACGTCCAACGTAGATAGGTATTTCCTCTGACAATACAAAATGGGGCCTTTTCTTTACTTTAAGGTTTCATCCATTTCAAGCTTTTTCTGCAATCCTTACAGAAAGGGTAGATAAGATAAAATTAACATAATAATATACATATAAATCATTTAAGGCAGTTTTATTTAAAGGTATGTGTCAGCAATACAGGAGATATCACGAGCAGAAAATAAAGTGCGCAATACATAGAGATTTAAATCATAGAGGGTCCGACAAGATGAAGAAATAATATCTGTATTGAATGACGTGATACCCCCTGCGGTGGGAAAATCGTGCGGAAGGGAGGCACGCGACTCACCGGCTCACCGACTCACCCCCGAATACTTCACGGTGAGACTTCAAACTAATAAATCTGTCATTCAGAATATCCTTGCCCTACAAATACAATGTAGTACTCCGTTTCCATGATTGATTTATGTTACGCATTTTTATTGTACCTTCCTTCAAAAAAGAGCAAGACAATTGAGTGTAATAATTCGTTTTTAGAACTCCGTATGAAATGCATAAATTGTGGTCCTGGCATTCTTTTGAAGGTCAATCGCAAGCTTAAAGAGCCTTTGCGATGTCCCAATAGAGCTGTCGTTTCTTTTTCATTCCTAATGAGAGACCTTTGTTGTAGTTTGAATCTCTCTAGTAATTATGAGATCCGCGCCACTTGCTTAACGTTCAACTTATACCACAAAGCGGTAGCACAAAGCTCTCTGTAGAAATATGTTTAATCTTCACCCTATGGGTGAAGAACGTGACGGCCTGAAATGACTAAGTTTAGAAGTTATTTTTATAAGAGAAAGTTTGACTGGAATGCTCTCTGTGTTCTCATAATAGGAGTTGTGATTACCGTTTTCCTTGTTCTCTATTGTTAGCAAAAGGCCGTCGGCATGGCGGGCACGGTGCGTGGGGGTCGGGACCGCGACATTACCGGCCGGTCACGTGACCGAGCTGTCACGAAGACGTCAAACAGCCGGGGGTGGCTTGTAACGAGCACGCGTGTCGACAGCACGTAAAACATGAGCTTCATCATCTTTATAAATCAGTCCCCCTCTCTATCGGCTCGCTGCAGCATCAGGGGCCCATAAAAATCTATTTTAACTCCAAACGATTTTCAAATCGTCTATAGAACCGCATCCCCTTCATCGTTAAATATTCGAATTCAAAGTACATCATGAATATCTGCCATAGAATATTCAATTGAGTACACCCGGCAAGTTTTCAATCTCCATATCTTGAAAGTGAATAGAAAATTCGTAAAAGTTTGGGTTTATCGAAGGAGTTCGATGACTCGCCGCCCACGCGTTTACCCGACACACCTCCTACGTCACACCCCAGTCGTGTTATTGCAAAGCATTCAATGAAAACAATCGGGGAGAGACAAATCCAAGAATTCACTGAACAAGCGACGATTACGTAAGATTATGAGAAACAGTACTTAGTACGGAATGCGCAAATCTGAGTGAATTGAACACGATATTCGCTACGTAGCTTAATCTAGCTTTGTTGGAGTAGTACATTTTCACTTCAGTGATTTGTAATTTAATCATCTGTGTTTGTGAATTCATCGAGTAGATATAAAAATAATATAATTATAATCATTCTAACAAATCTAACAATTCTAATTAAATGTTATGTATGTTAGTCTAACTAAGGTATTTTCATCCCACCTATTCGAAAAAGACGACTTGGTTCGCCTTTAAATGCGACCAAAGTTGGTGTTTTCAGTAAGGAACTTTGAGCGGGCAATAATGAGTTTTTAATCCCCGTTAAGCGGGATTAAAAGTACTTTTAGGCACACTTTTTGAATTTGGAACATCTTAGTGTTCAGCGCCGAGGGAATCGAACGCAAATATAGTTTGAATGAGTGGCTGCTAATACGACGGCCCATAGACTCGTTGCCCCGGCTGAATAAAAAAAAAAGAAATCAAATTCAAAGCGCGCGAATTGTACTTACATTAATTGGCATTGGTGTAATTTTTTAAAGGATAGAAATTTATAGTAAAACCATTTGAAAAATGAGTTCTTCAAGCGACAGTGACAGTATACAATTAACTCCTGAAAATATAAGAGCTGATGCAAAAAATGTGATTGATAATATATTACCTGCGAAATCCCGGGAGCAATATGTAAAAGCATATAGAAATTTTATTGAATGGAGAAATGCAAGAGGCGCCAAGCATTTTTCCAAATCTGTGTTTTTGGCCTATTTCCAATACTTAGGCAAAACAAAAAAAACCTTCTACACTTTGGAGTATCTTCTCGATGTTGAAATCAACAGTCAGCTGTAATAATGACGTAAAACTAGACACATATTCGAAATTAATAGCGTATTTGAAGAGGATGTCTGATGGATATAAGCCCAAAAAATCCAAAGTTTTCACTGTCAAAAACGTGGAGAAGTTCCTTAATGAGGCACCCGACGAAGTTTTTCTTGCCGTAAAAGTAAGTAACTACATAATTATAAAGTGTTTTAAAATGCGTATTTTATTGGAAACTTTAGCTTGATAGACATTTATTTAATACACATTCTGTTTTGTTACAGGTGGCTTTAATTTTTGGAATACATGGAGCTTGTCGTAGGAATGAACTTTTAAAAATATCTGTTGATGATATCGAAAATCACTCGGATGATTTACTATTAATAAAGCTGACCGATACAAAAACGAAAATTGACCGATCTTTCGTAATCCGAGGAGAATATAAAACTATTGTACAGAAATACATGGACCTACGTCCTGCTGATATGAAGAGTAATCGGTTTTTCGTTCGTTATCAAAATGGGAAGTGCTTTAAACAAGTAATGGGAAAAAATAAATTTTCTATCATGCCACAAGAAATTGCTACATATTTGAAATTACCAGATATCAAGTTGTACACTGGACATTGTTTTCGTCGTACTTCTGCTACCCTTTTAGCAGATTCTGGGGCGGACTTAACTGTTCTCAAACGACATGGAGGATGGAAGTCGAGTTCTGTAGCAGAGAGCTACATTGAAGATTCCATTGAGAACAAGGTGAAAACTTGTGAACGTATAGTGGAAAACATTAAATTACCACCTACAGTTAATCCCTCCATACCATCGTCACCGGGCCCATCTACATCCAAGCAAGAAGATTTACCGTCGCCTTTTCCTCCGAAGGAGTCAGATTCGGATATTATTTCAAACACGCAAAATATAAAAACAATCTCTATTCCTAATAAAACTGTAACAATAAATTTTCACCATTGCGAAAACGTCTCAAATGTAAATATAAATTTTTAGTTATTTAATTATTTGATAGTTACATTTAATTTTAGTTGTAACTCTATTTTTTTTAAATAATAATATATTATAAGAAAATATGAGGCATCTTTTATTTTCTCATATGGGTGATGAAAAGTAGAGTGTATGACTCGGGCGCAAATATATTTTTGGCTCGGGCGACGTACTTTGAATCCCTCGCTACGTTCAGGATTCTACTATAGAATCCCTCGCTACGCTCGGGATTCTACTCTAGAATCCCTCACTTCGCTCTGGATTCAAAAAAGCGCCCTCGCCCTAAAAATATTATTTTGCTCCCTTATGATACAATCTACTATTATGTATATGGGCCTTTGATGCCTGCAATAAAAATGATTTGAAATCACAAAGATAATAAATCGCAAGTCTTATAAAAAATGACTAAAACCATCTGTTTCACTGAAGTTCATTTTCCATGAAAATTATGAATAATTCAAGCCTCTTTCCTATCTCCCCTTGCCAAAATGATTATTTAATATCAATTAGTTCGCACGCTTCCCCAGTCAGTAGATAGTTGAAAAATCAACCAGTTCAACTGAGACCCTAAATTTCTTTACTTCTATGAATAAAGGGACAAGTATAAGAGGTCTAAATAAATTGGTACTTGCAACCCCAGGTTGACTTAGTATACAAAAGGGCCGCTAGGGGCCCGGCGAATCTTATAAAACTGCTTCATATTTCATTCGTCTGTTGCTGAAATAACATAAGGGGATCCCTCCTATTATGCAAAAGGTTCTAATATTCTTGTGGGGTATACGTATAACTATGTAAGATGTGTTTTTGTTAGCGTATTTGCATAATTATGCAAAACTTGGATTTATAACCGAAAATAACAGTAGATAGCAACTACATATTTATTTTGAATTTATTTTGTGTTTCCAGTCTTGCATTTACGATACGTTCTTATCGTAATATTAAATTAAGAACACAATTAAATAAAATGGTTATCGAGAGCAAGAGCACTCCTGAATCTCAACCATTATCATCGGTTCGATTAGTTCTGGACTCTTTACCCGAATATATGGTTTCTTTTTTACTATTTAATCATTTTTACTCGGGTAAAAGCAACTTAACTGAACCATCCACTCAAATTAATTTAATTTCAGATACAACAATTAAATAACGTTTGCAAAATCTTCTGCCACAGATAAAAGTTGTGTAACAATTATTAAACCATCCATAAATCAAACAACCAGTGTGACAAATGGTGTGTTTTAATTATAAATCACACGGCGGTGGCAGATATGGCCCGGGACAAATATTTACAGCTTTTGTGTACACATCGTTCTGTCGACCCCTGACAACCCCACGATCTCGATTCATACTCCTATATTAATTTTTATTGCCAATTCGTTCGCACTTCCTTACTCGGGTGATTCTCTTCTTACTTAAAATATATTTGCTCTACTCATGCTTAGTTAGTAGTTTAGTTAGTAGTTAGTAGTTTGTAGTTTTACATTTTCTGCATCTTTTTTCAAAAGGGCTTAGTGCTGTGCTTTTTCCTTCCTACCTTCTATTGACAGAATTCCTATTTTGAGACTTCGGTGGTCGGAAATATATAGCTTAGATCTAATGACACACATGGGTACATACATCATAATACTTACACAGACTACAGTTCGTCCTCGTAATAACGATCATACTTTTCTGCTAAATATTTAATAAAAAGTTCAACAAAAAAAATGGAACTGCGAATCTGAAAATGTGTGTGATTACACTAAATACACCTAGGTATAAAGTACACTGGTATAATCGATCCAGGGTAAATATATTAAAACCAACTAGTGTAGGATGTCAAGTTTTTTAACATTACTAACACTTCCCCTAGGATTATAAGCAGCGCTTTATGCGGGTTGGACAAACTGTTACATATTAGTAATCCAATACCTTCCGTTGAGGGTGGCTTATGATTACTAAATCATTTTAATCACCCTAATACTCTAGGAAGTAAATAATATCTTTTAAAATATATAAGCTGTTTCAATATAATTAATGACGTAATCAGCAGACGTGTGAAATAAATCATTACATGATTAGTCAAGGATTATAATATAACCCTACAGCGTACGTTATATATGCAATAAAAGAGGTTAATAAAGCTTTATTATATTTGACGGTTTCAATCCAGTGTTACTTATATTTATTACACGGGAATGTTAATGAGTATTTCTTTAAGTTGGGAGAATTCACGCACGCCGGGCGATTGGGCACCGTGCTATATTATTATAATATCTTGAAGGGACACGCAAGCCATTTGATTTACATGACAGGTTTATCTACACAAAGTACTCTAAATTATTATAGTTTTAGTTAATTGATATATACTTCGAATTGCGTTATAAAGTGCAATGTAAAACAATTAAAAGTGTCAAAAACAGCGTGAAAAATCGTAAAATTTTTGCGATGATTTATTTTTATTATTCGACAGAGTTTGAAATTTACGTCATGAACTCCGACCTAATAGCGATTCTTTTTACAGCTTTACAGTTACTGTAAACAATGTATGTATAATTGCAACCAAGTGCTATGGCGTACTAGAAAGTACCACATGAGTAAACATTGCAGTCTCGATCGGTGTCTCCAGCACTGTGGACAGTACCTAGTGACCTACATGTAGCATTGACTGACAGTTTTGTAGCATGACTGTTGTGGTAGCATCATTATACGTTGTATACTTTGCATTCAAAAGCAAGCTAACGAAATGTTATGGTAGCCAAACCATTATACACACACAGCACCAGCGGCTTGAATGGCAAAAATATTATTATTACGTGGGAGTGGAGTCAACTTCTGTCTGCTACAACAACTTCTAAGGATAGGTGTAGTGCTTTGAAATTAAAGAAATAGTGTTTATTTCCGCCTGGACGCTTTTCTATACATAATTATATCTGTACTCCTAAAAACTCGAAGCTTATCCAATGAATTCTTAATACACTTGCCAAACTAAAGGGTAATTCAATTTAAAATTCCTTACAAAGTTCACAGTAAGTCCACGGCCACTGTTTATATTTAATGTCCCAGCCCCGAACGAGCCGTTTAGCACGCAAAGTTAAATTTTCACGTGATTAGTCCTCCATCGCGATCGGAGCATGCCCAGCTCATTGGGCGCACGAGATCAGTGCACACCATTGACGCGTAACAATATTACGTTATATTAAATAGCTCTTAATATAATACTTTGATCTTCAGAAATAAATAAAGTTTATTAGAGCCGGGTTTTATTAAGATAATTATTTATATACGAAATCGAAATATATTAATTATTTTAACCCTCTAAAATAGCTGTCGTATTGAATTTTTATTGATCTTGATAACCAGTTTCTGCTTTGTGAACCTCTTTCCAACAAGCTATAATCTTACAGTAGACGAATTTCAATTAATGTCATGTAATTCTTATCCATGTAAATATTTTATTGACAGATATTTCTTCAGGAAGCTCTTTAAAATTTATAATTCGTTACATAACATTAAGTGTACCAGAACAGCATGGTGGTACAGCGATCTAAGCTATTAATTAGTGACTGTCCTTGACACGAACGCTCGAAGCAAACGAGCATGAATTCATCGCTAATCCTACCATTAGACGACTGTCATCTGCACTATGCTGCCTGTGACACTGCCTTTGTGCTTTGACTCGGATTTAGTAACCGCTGGTATAAAGGCGAGGAATTGCGACTCGTGTCAAATCTATTAAATAATAAATTTATTATCTTTGGTTCAAATGAGCACAATCATGTTATGTCAGACTCGTATCGTTTCAAAAAGATGAATAAATTTTAATATAACATGCACAGGCAGTCAACGAAATATTATTTCATTATTAGATTTAGTTTAATTATCTCAAATATCCATGTAGGACAAACAATTTATTTGAGCTTACTATTTTCGCGGCATATATACTTTTTTTGGTGTTAAAAAGTGACATGTTTTATTTAAAGTTAGATTCATAAAGCTAACAATAATTTGTATGAGTCATTCAAACGGCAAACATTTCATGTAACACTTGTGTAAAGCAACTACCGTGTGTAGGTATTATCTTAAATCCATTTGGACAAGTGCTCGTAAAACAACATAAAAAAACATGATTTTATGGAACCCTCACCTTAACAACACAATATGACGTTGTTTACGTAGCGGATTACTTTTTTATCCAAATGTTACATTTAGTCAATGAGCCAAAGTGTTTTGGTAAATGGCCCCGTAACAATCGGGCGCCATAATCCCAGTGCTGTTGGCGTTTGACACTTGAACGAGCGACGAGACAATATGGCCCGCCGGTGATCGCCGATCCCCACAATTAGGGTGACACCCTTCAACAATTACACCATTGCACGCAACTTGCTTAATGGCGAGGATTAGGTTACCCGTAAGTGAAATGCGAAAACGGCCCGAAATCGTAGGGCTGCCTGCGCTTGCATTGTGACGTAAATTAGAAAATGGAATTTGTAACATAATATTCTTATGATTTATCTCGATTAAGGGAGTGTTTTATTACCTGTTACAGATGGACGCGTGATATTAGATTATTTTATGGCAGTAATTATACTATAATAAAAGTAGAAATGCCAAGGCAAAATAGATAATTACTAAATACATACAAGTTCTGATATACTAAATTTATCTATTTAATTCAATTGTCAAGTTATAAATTTCTCGTAATGTACAACCCTAGAGAGTTGTGACAGAATTCAGGGCTATTTGTAGGCGAGTTAATCACTGTCCGCAGCGAGGGATGCGAGTATTTGCCGCGTGGATTACTGGCTCGCCGATAATGGACTCGCCCGCACCGCTACGAGCGTACGCCTCTGCCCTCTACGACTACGACAGTACGCCACTTCGACGCGCTACGGCGCCTCGTAGGATTACAACCAATTTACACCGATGCAGCGATGTCGTTCGCTTGGGACTATTTAAGAAAAAAGGGCAAATGAATGGGCGGGTTTTATTTGATTGAATTTGGTTTTTTTTTTGTGCTTTGGGTGGTTACTGCTCCATTACGATAGCGTAATTTAAATATCTTAAAACCTTATTTAAGAAGAAGACCATATGATGGCTTTTATTCCGTGGAGTAGTTTCCGAGATCAACGGTATCAAACAAACAAACTAACTTTCTCCCGCGGTTTCGTCTGCGTGTTAGGTACATCGATTTTACGCGCCTTTTAGTCAGTTACCTGCTCCTAAAATGTTCATGTTCAATTTTATTTATTTATATTGATTTGTTAATAATTTTTTGGACACCAGTCGTTCATTACATATACGTTTGGCAAACTCGGCATAACTATTTACAAAAAATGACAAAATATAAAAATATACATCGATAAAATGTTATTGTGAACGTTCAAAACGTGGGTTGTAATAACATACATAGATCGATAAATGAATACATCCATGACCGCTGCTGAATCACTGGACTTTTGAATCACTGTTACGTGATCTATGCGATTGTAAAGCAGGTATGGATCGCGATAGCTGCACGAAGTACCTAATCAAATTAAAAAGTTGGCGATACGATATCGTAAGACATATTACGTACAGCATTAAAATGTGGCGAGGCGCGCCGTGCCGCCTGCTATTGCTAATGGACTGCTCGTCTAGGTAAGTGCAATGCGATGGAATTGCACCTCAATGTATTGCATTCACACGATGCTCTGTTTGTACTCCATTAACGTATGGTCTACGTCTTGAATCTTGATGTAATGTATTTTCGATAAGACTTCGAATTTGTCTATTGGTTGTAATAGTTTATTTTAGCAAAGAAACCCAGCCTTAGAAGAAAATTCTAATGTAATAACTAAACACTCCGGTAAAATGCTTAAGCGAATTTAAGAAAAAAACGTTTTGACTGAAGTTGAGTTCATGGACGTTCTAGTTGAATTGAAGTTGTTTGATAATGGTTAATTAGTGACGCAGATGGATTTATTCATTGTAGCGATAAAAAAATGGGCATTAGGTTTAAAGGAACATGTTTAAATTTAAGTTCATTGTCGATTTAACATTCTTAGTTTTTATAATGCTCTCTCTTCGCTACTTATTTGCTTATATTCTTATTTATGCAATTATTTTTTTATGGCATCAAAATTACTTTGCTATAAGCATAAATAAATCCAAACCATTTCAGCCTTTTACACCGTTCACGAGTGTGACATATTATTATTATAGTGTAGTCGTTACAATAGTGAAGGCAGGTAATTTTTTACTACCCAACGAGCCTTTATTTGTTTTGTTCCTCGTAATGGGAGCACCGCTCGTTATTAAAGCAATAACAATTGAATAATCCAGCGTTGGTGACGCATTTATATTCATAAACAAATTAAAATATACACAGCTTTAAATATGTATAACCCTTGTTTGAATGGTTTAGCGACCAACATTGTTAATGCAGTGAAATTCACCGACAATTTCTCTCAATTTCTGACCATTTAAATAAATGACGCAGAGGTCCCGCGCAGCAGGCGCTGTTGACGTATGTATAACGAATAATTGCTATAGGGATTTATCGGACCTCTAGTTATTACTAATGCCTTGCGCAGCATTGACATCGCTTTCAGTTCGCACGTTGGTAATGCGCAGGTTTAGCAAGTATTTAAGAGAATGTATTTATGAATAGTAAATATCTTACTTATTTAGCTATGTCATGATTTATATCTTAGGTGTAAAAAATGTGTGTGTGAAATGTATGTTTGAGAACACTCCCACGACACCAGGAGTTATTCCTAGTGTGGACGTCGTTTTTTAAAAGAAAAGTAAAGAAAAAGGGGAAAAAAAACTTTATACTAAACAAAGAAGGTTTCTAAATTTTGTAGGATTTTTCAATAGATATCTTTTGAAATTGCATCAAACCCTAATTTTATTTTTACCATGTAACAATGATTTCTAAAATTACAGCTACTGTAATAGTTTATTTATGTTACAGTTGCTATTTAGGAAGACATCAGTGTTCCAACAAACAGTATCAGACAATATTAAAAATAAAGTAGTAAAGCTACGTCATAGCGTCGTAGCGGCTTTCTACGTTGTTATTATACTCCAGAAAGGAAAGATTAATGACTATAACACAACAATCGGTTCTCGCTATGGATAAAGAAACAGTACTGCAGTAAGCTACTAACGGTTTTGCAGTAAATCACCTAGCCTAATATTATTTTTGTTTTATCGTAGATTTTATACTGCCGCTTTGGTCTCGCAGCTTTTATGGCTTTTAAACCCTAAATAGTTTGTCAGTTTAGTTAGTAAGATGATCTTCATTTAAAATGTCTGCATCAATCATTTTTGACAGGACTAAAGAGGATGTAAATTGATTGGTAGTGTAAAATACCGTATTGTGTTGTTGTATGATGATGTTGATTATAAACAATCTAAAACATCCTAACGGCAATTTGGCAATTGGGAGTTACATCTTTCCAACAATGTATTTTTAATCCATTAGGCTACGGTGGCAGTGTTTACTGTCTATATGCTGTATATTATGTACAAAGGCAGAGAAAAGCTAAAGATGACCTATCTCCAATTTGTACTAGAATTTCTAATTGCCGATTTTTACTAAGGCACACGTACATGTTAGGTGAATTTTTTTCGTAGACATTACTAACTTTAATCCCTAAATTCACCCTCGTCAGCATCAAATTTAGAATAGCTCCGATAGAGAACTTCCATAAATCCCTTTTTAGTATATCCCTTCGCCATGTAAGGAACCTTTATGCAAAATTTCAAGTTTCTAGCCCTAGCGGTTTAGGCTCTACGCTGACAGATCAGTCAGTCAGGCGAACAATAGTATAGTATAGATTATGCTATAGGCATACCTTGTAATGCGTAGGCTGTGCGCTGTGGCTGCATGCCCGGCGCAGCGCTGACGCCGGCGCGCGACGTGTTGTGCAGCGACAGTGCGCCCAGCAGGTCTAGCTCGGTGGCTGCAACAAACACATAACAATATTACATTTGGGTTGGGGTTTGGTGTATACACATACCTAAATATAAAAGGATTTCATTCAATACATAAAACACGCCTTTATCCAACGCCATGTGCTTCACTCCTCACATACTTATTTCACTTCCTCAACATTTATACATTTTTCGTGTATTACGAACTTGTCCTTTTTAAAAAACGTCATTGTCCCTATATGTCTTTCGAGGACGACCTCTTCCAGTACTGCCAGCTTTCTAGCTAGCATTCTTTCAGCGTGACTAAACCACCTAAGCATACCTTTATCAATCCTAATCACTATATTATTATATTTCATAATAAATATTGTATTATCATGTAATAAATCATTGCTTACATCAACCAAGTACAACTTAAGAAGTGTTGTTTTGTTTTTTTTTTCGTGGGGAAATGCATTACGCAATGGCGGGGTGGTTATGTGGGACTCCCCGTGCCTGCAGATGGTAAACGGCACGAGTATACCCACTAAAACCCCGCGGTGTGCCATCGTCGCCGAAAGATGGTGGGTCGGCGAGCCCTGGATCGATAACTTAAGAAGTGCCTGGGACAGCCTAAATCCAGGTTTTTTTACGTGATTGATCGTCGATAGGAATATGTTATGTAACTTCTATATCCATTGAATTTTAAGCAGAAATATTTTAAAACAATGAAATCACTCAGCACTAAGGTACCGGCTAAACGCTTTCTTGCCCAAACAGTCTGTGAAAACTGGTTGTATTGCCTCAATATTTCTGGTACAAAATGTTAATGAGATCTCCATTTTGACAACGCGAACTCTTTATGAAACGGCCTCGATGGTCTAGCGGTATAGGTTGTGTATCGCTCACCGCGAGGTCTCCGGTTCGATGTTATGTTTGTAAAAGTAAGATCAATGAATGTAACTTCGCCATGTTGGTTTGTATCCTACCTAAGATAGGAACAAATGGATGAACGTGACGTCATGAAATGACGTATCATACAGTTGAGAAATTTAGGGTGCCGGTAAGAGGCGACCGTAGCTGGATGGCTAAGAGCGACTGCCCGGTGTGCAGTAAGGTCGCAGGTTCAAATCCTGTCGGTCCCATATCTTTTTCAACTGTTTCTTAGTATAATTTGCTAAGCATAGCTAAATACTATAAAAATAATCAAAGTTAAAGTAAGATCAAGCCTGTAGTGGATACAAAAGATGGGAATTGGTTATTTAAATTGACCAGAATTAAAATACGTACCGAGTTATCATAACAATAAATTTCTCCTACTTTGTACTATTGGTATGATTGATTAAATGGGGATACGTATACCATTGAGCCTGGTTTATACCACGCTCTAATATTTATAGTACCTTGCTAAATATTTGCCAACCAATCTTACAACATTAGCTTAAAAAAGCGAATTAAACACGATTAAACAATTAAAGTAAACCCAGTGTTTACTTTCTAGAATATAAATTTCACAGTTAGTTGATCATATATCAATCAGATCAATGGATTCAAGACGACGTCTATAAAGTTTTCATGCGGATAATTATAGATCATTTGACGTAAAGTTATTGTTTTCTATATGTAGTGAACATTTACGACCTATAAAATGGCAGTGCCCTACATTCGTAACAATCAATATGGAGTACCTACTATTCCAAAATTTGTAAGAACCCGCAGCCTAGACTATATCGATCTGTACAAAAACCGAACAACCAGGTACTACATACAACTATGGCTTTGGCCAAAGTTTCATACAGTATTGAGTTTTAACTGCCCAATTTATCATTAGTGACTAAATTAAATTCTAATTTTGAAACTTGTTATGCTGAAGACGTTTACGCTAAATAAACATATATTTCAGTATCTTCCAGTTAATAAATTAGGAGCAAGCAATTTGGGTATAACTTTTACAGATTTGTGCCACGATAGCGTCTGAGTTGAAGGCAATTTTTGAAGAGAAAATATAGTATGTTTAACGTTACATTCGCATAGGTATGCTGAGCACCATTTATCACTAGTAACCCGGTCACGTAGCGCTACGCTCGTAGCGCCGGCGGCGGTGGCTACAACTAGGCTACGAAACATTTCGGCTTACATAAACTGACATAACAACACAATGTTCCAAACTTTTAATGTGCTAAGTACCTCTGCAGTACATGCCGAAATAATACTGTACATTTTATCGCAGTATAAATCGAATTGTAAGAGAAATGAAGCGTTGAATATGGTGGCAACTAAATAATGATTTTGCCGACAAAAAAATACAAATAACTTTATTGCCAGACTGAACTGGACTTCACGATGAGATATATGCTAGATTAACGGGCTAGCAGGATTGTATTTGTGAAGAAGTGCGATTTACAATCCTACTATCCGAAAACTTTTAAAACCAAGCTAACATGCATTTTTATTAAAATATACTTTCGAAGGAAAGATATAAGTCCTGCAGCCCTGCAGCAATGAAGATAAATAAGTACTTCAGCCTGCAGCATTCAGTCAAGCAAGTCAGTCAATTAAAAATGACAGTGACATTCCTAAGATTACTTTAAAAGAACAAAGTTTAAACTCTACGTTGCAATATGAATAAGGTTTCACTCTCGGTTAATTTCAAGTTTAATTAAAGACTGTCACAGATTGTGTCAAGAACTCTCGTGTGACACAAGCTACAATTTGCGACGCCCCGCGACCGTCGTCGTTCGCCAAGCCTCCGTTACACAATGTTATCTTAGGGTTGAAAATACGTAGTTATTATGAAAGAAAAACCTAATTTACACACAAAGTAATTGTTGTTTACATACACATATTGCAAATAGGTATGAAAGCATTTCTTTTTCGCAAGTGTCTAATCAGACGTGTTGGTTAAGTAAACAACAGAAGAAATAACCAAGACATTTGTATTTTTTGCTGAAGGTTCTTTTAATTAATATGAATGAGTACAAGCTTATTTTAAGTTAAAGATCGTAAGCCGATAGATAGGGCAGCCCTAGATTGTGATGGCGGACGGAGGCGCCGCGGCGTCGCGCTGTCGCCGACACGTCTGCCCGCCTCCCGTCACAGATACGCCTCGCGACATAAAAAGAGATGCTCCAGATTGCCTCGTAAACTGTCTCTGTAGCTCTCTGTTTGCAGCCGACCCATAACTATTATTCGCATTTGTTTCGTTATCGGCTTCTCATGATATACCTTTTCTATTATCAATTTATGGAACTCAACTACCGCTACTCAAGTCTTTTGAGACTATGTTAAGTATTAAAGATACAATCTTCGCTCTGAATCTGGCATTCTGCCCAGTAACAAGAAAATATGCTTGTTCTCGAATACATTAAAATTTCATTGGTGCAGAACGTGTAGGAACGTATGTATACTATAATTTAGACCAACTGTAGGCATATTATAGCGTCCTTTGGGATACCACGAAGCGTATTAGTAGCCTCAATTTAATTTCGTACGGTAGCTGTAAGACGAGCAACAATACGAGCGTATATCTTGATATTCCCTGCAGAGTTTATAGTTGTGTAAGTTATTATTATTAACCATTAATCAATACAAATAAATAAAAATTAAGTGTCTGTTTTTAATGTCAAAATAAAAGAGTTATTTACACGATAGCTATGCCTAAAATCCAGTTATTTACAATTTTTGGCTGTCTGTCAGCCCGTCCGTTCATCGGTCCGTCAGTCTGTCTGTTTTTATCGGTTAATCTTTCAATCGGCTGAACCGATCTAAATAACATTTTAGGTGCAGTTAACTAACTTTAAGGCGCGTAACACAGGCTACTTTTTAACCGACTTCAAAAAAAGGAGGAGGTTCTCAATTCGGTTGTTTGTTTTTTTTTTTTTATTGCTGTACCTACTACGCAGATGAAACCGCGGCAGAAAGTTAGTTTGTTTGTTTGATAGCGCTAATCTCTAGATTTACTGATTCGATTTAAATAATAATTTTTTGCTTGATAGTCCAACTCTCAAAAAGGTTTTAAAATATTTAGCATTTCGATAAACTCCATGAGAGCGGAGCAGTAAGGTTTAACAGTACAACGCCTGAGAACCAGTAACAACAGCATTCTGCAGATGATTGCAAGTCGCCTAGATTGCCCAATCCAGCACAGATGGATGCTGATCTTGATGGGAAAATCTGTATGACATTTATTTATTTTTAAGAGTGACATTGTAATTGTTTTTTAATTTGACATAATAGATTTATTCGGTGTATTTATTATTTTATTGTAATTTATGAATTCTGACTTTATTGTAAACTGTGGCAATATATGTAATGCTATAATCTTTATTATATTATTACTAATGAATGTTAATTGTATTCTCAATGCTTTTTGTATAATCTGTTTTTTCTTAATGTAAATTAATAATTTCATTTTGACTAATATAGATACTAAGTTTCACTCACTAACAATATTATTGTATGGATTTTTATCTGAAATAAATGTTTAATAATAATAATAATAAATAATAATAATAACGCGGGTCAAAGTGCGGATTGGTAAATTTCTCACACCCTCAATCACTATTTAGGCACTCTCAGGCGTGCAGGTTTTCTCACGATGTTTTCCTTTACCGTTAGCAAGCGACAATTTATATAGTTAATACACACATAATAATATGTTCGAAAAGACGAATCTTAAAGATTTATTGACAGAAGTGTGTGCCTTGGGTTGTACACCCTGTATACTCAGCAGCAAATAAAACAAAGTTATTTATTCCACCCCCTAGATGATAAGTAGATCATTCATATTAATTAGGAGTATGCCTCTTAGATTCAATCTCTTTCTCTAATACTATGTTTGAACGGAACACAGAGATCGAAAACGTTCATTTAGCGTCAACTTCGTTGGTGAGAATAGGGCTAAGAGTGATTTGTTATTAAATAGGTAGCTACTGTGCCGACAGACTTAAATATAACTATAATATATTAAGAATTACATGGTGGTAGAGCTCTTGTGAATGAGCTCGAGGGCGGCAGCACCGTCACCTTTAACCTGCCGCCAAATAGTAGTGCTTCCATTACTATGTTCCGGTTTGGTGATGAGATCAGGCCCTGAAATTACTGGTACATGAGGCATAACACCGTAGTCCTCAGCTGCAGCGTCGCATCTTTAATCTGCTTTTGTGTATTGTTGATGTCCATGGGCTGTACTCCACTTACCATCAGGTGGAATACACGTTCGTTCGCTGTAGGCGTAGAATAAAAAAAAAGAAGTTAAGAGAAATATTTGTTACTTAATCTTGTAAAATAACATCCCTAAATTTTAATTGCAGTATAGTCATGACAGTTAACGCAATGTCTAACGAGCAATTAAAGCAGAAAGTTCTGTAATGTAATGGCTATCGAGCTTCGCAATCGGTCTACGTCCATTCGCTTACTCTGAAACACATAAAACGTATTTTCCACGCGATCGTAAACATATCTACTCCCACACCATTCACTAATACTACATCGCTACTAAGATACCGAAACGACCAGATAATGTTGCACTTTACTTTTGTGGAAGCTAAATACCAGTAATGTACTATATCCCAATGTAATAAAGGTGCTTTTCGGTAAACACGAAATTTTATTCATTTAGCTGTCGAGAATGCAATTTCAGTGCAGTTTATGACTCAGATGTTACGATAGGCATTAGTAATATTGAACGAAAACACTGTAATACATTCAATTATGTATTTTGTTGCTTTTAAATCGAATTCAATGATTTAACTGCCACTCTTGTTCGTCGTTTTGAAGAGTTATGTAAAGAGGCGTCTAATTATGGGCTTAAACGTTTTATCGAGCTAAGTAATTGCTTGAGTAATTAATCAAAAGTAGCTGAAAGGCTGGTGGTAATTTGTGATACATTAGTACGAGGATACTCAAAGTAAAAAGCGGAACAGAGCCGTATACATCAGCCGGTAACCGACTGGCAAATTAATTAACAAAGTTGTTAGGAAAACGACCCCTACGTGGCAGGCAGCGGCTGGCATGCCAGCTATGTTAATTATATTTTATTATTTTTTGTTAAATATTTCTTTTTTTTTCGATAACGGGAGCGACGCTTAGAAAAGAGATAAACGATCACAATTTTTATCAATCACTTCTCACATATATCATTACTAATTGACTACTTAAACGCAACTGTCTTTAAAATATATCATCACTGTTTTTGTTTACCAACAATTTAAAACAATATGACACCCACCGTAAATGGACGCTTCAACATGAAATCGGACACCTCAAAGTTATGAATATCCAGTCGATCGGAAGATGGTCAGTGTATTAGGGGCTAATAACAATTAATTGAAGTCCTTTGAAACCTGAGCCGGCACGCGCAGGAAACCTGCCGTGTTTTCAAAACAACCATATGGACATCGCTACTTAATAACAGTAATTATATGCAAAACCTCAAAACAAGAGGGTTCAACTTAAGTAGCCGTTTAAAATACAATTCTCAGAAATTGGAGTGAACGGTACTAGTACAAAGGTCGGCTCTGATTTATGAAAATACACCTTCATATATTTGGTATAAAACTTTGTTAATTATATTATTATAGAGTATAGAAGTTTAACTTAAAATGGCTTTTGTAACAGTTCTGAACCAATTGAAATTTAATTAAGCTTGAGCAAAAGTATTGTTACAAATTCTCCTCATAAAACTTGAAACATTTAGCTTAATTAAATAAGGAAAGGCTGTTAGACTTCAGTACTTAATTAACGGAACAAATTCGGGGAGCAAGAATTTGGTATTTCTGGAACTTGGACAAATTAACATAACGTATACTATATCTTTCTTATCGCTCATAAAACGCAATTGCTAGGCTGAAATGACGTAACAAATACTTTAAAAACTGTAAGCTAATAGCATCCAATGTGGTGGAAAATAAGGGCTGCCGACCATCACATATGACATGTGTCGACCGCGCGTGCCTTCGCGCCTCGCCTCGGCAATCACCTTACAACCCTTGCGTTTTTTGTAACATATGCAGTATAAGACTAGTTAGTACAAGCCACTAATCTACGGTTGAGTCATCATCAATTTTATTATAAAGACGCATGATGATCTATAAATTTTGATCAATCGGTGGCCTGTATAAACATCACTCAAATTATCTTCATATTTTGTGTTCATCAATCTTCTTCATCATGAAATTTTATCATTTTATAATTCTAATTTATTACATATTAAAGCTGATAAATCAAATATAGAGGATTAGTGTCCAGCTAGCAACGGGCCTCAATATAAACAATCCAGTATCAAGGACAAGCAAATGTTTCTTGAGAAAAATCTTAGTAATGTCGCGGATCTGGAATCTTGCCAGGTCATAGAGTAAGTACTGTGATCAGCCTAGGTATACAGAGTATGAACAGTTCAGGGTACCACTTGGACTAGGACTCAATGCATCAAAATCGTAACAGTTAGCTACTCAAAGTTATTGGAAGTCATAGTATTTGTCAAGGGAAGCGTTAACACGCCAAGCCTAAATAAATAAGGTTAGGTATCCATAATTATTGTAAGACTGAAACAACCTTGACATTTAGTTAGTATTTATTGATTATTGTAAAGCGTGAGGAGCATGGGTCTATTTTCTTTGTAAAAATATCATGAATACATGCACAGTACATTGTTTCATTGTTATTATAACATAGATAAATTATATATACATGCATGCTCGAACATGTTGTCAGATGACAACGTCACATTAGGTATTATTGTCGCAGTTAAAGATTTAAATAAATATCGACAGCAGTCATCTCGAAGAAATTGATACTAAAGGTTTAATTATCTAAGTACCTAATATTTTAAAAGACTGAACGATATTAACAATCTTAACTTGTTTGACGATTGTTTGTTTTGTTAGAGGCAGATTACTGGAAAACCGAACAATTCATTACGTAACACATTCACAAAAACAAATGAATGGTCAAGCTGAGGCATCAAATATGAATCACGCGATGTAAGATTGCGAAAACGGCGGTAAATCTCAGGAGTTCCACACAGCACAAAACATCGTATGATGTCGGCTGACTCTCTAATAATGCCCACGTCTGCTTAATTCGACACGAGAAACGTGTCTTCCGTGTACACATTTACTTAGTTCCTTTAATTATTTTCTCATACGGAGAATAATAAAATTAATGTTGTAAATCGATGATGCAACAGATCATGGTCACCCGTCCAATCGTACGATTGTTTTCGTGGAACTTACTCTAATGTTCATTTGATTCACACACTGATTGACTCATTTGTTCACGGGTAACATTTATGCATTCAGGGAAGATAAAATTAATATACCTGATTTAGCAGAATGTGCAAAATCATATAGGTAAGTAGTTCATATTCTTTATATAGTATAGCAACGCTCTACAATAGATAGGTAAATCTGGGAACCTTCTGTATTCTATCTTAAGATTAAAAACATCTAGGTATATCCCACACATATAATATAAAACACATCAGTTCAGGCCACACCAATTTTACTTCTGCAGAATATGATAGGCATGATGCGATTACGATACTAGGAGTCATTATTTGCCTGAGTTTAGGTGATACACGGTAATATATACACATAATAATTAATCAGGCTGTCAGGCAAATAAATATTTAAATTAGTTCTCAAAACATAAGGCGCCGTTGTAATTGGCAAGAGTCGGACGATGGCACGATGCATTCTCGTTGCACGATGAGTTCTAAGCATACAGATATTTTAAATGTTTCATGAATCCCGCAAATCGCAAGCCATCACGCCATCACATGTAATTTTAATCGCACGACGAAAACGCATATTGTCAAAGTACGATCCTTGTCAATTAGGACGACGAAGCCGTTAATAAGTAAATTGATTTATTTTTCAAACTTATAAATAAATTCATTTCCAACACATTCAATCTGCACCATCATCACGACAGAAGCACCGGGAAAAAAAGGCTAAACGAAAATCAGTTTGGCTAATTTAATGCATTATGCATGTATTTTGGATTTTGGAATACACTTTCGGTTAATAAGGTGGTGGTAGCGGGTGGCGAGGGTGCCGGATCGAACCGGTGCACTGACAGGTGGTGACACGCGCCGCTGCCCGCCGCGACAGCCCGCGCGCGCCGTGCCTTGCCGTACGCTGCGATGGGACACCACCTTTATATGACGTGGCTACTTTAGCTTTTTTATTCCTAAGCGGAAATACCGGGTGATTTACTTGTAGATACTGTAAACATATGGCTCGTAGTGATGTGTCGCTCTCGTAAAATGTGTGACTGTATTCTCGAATTATTGTCAATTTTGATAAATTTTTAAAACATATCATAGTAAATTTTCATAACTTAAAAAGTTAGTAATTAATACTCAAATAAGTCACCAACAGTACATCCAAGTTGTTATTATTTTTTTATAGATAATATCAATGACTGAGAAGCATGCTAATTTGGGGCAAGTTGTTGTTTTTACAGTAAGTACCACATTTACGATAACATTTTTACACTCCTGATATAGGTAGATACTTAATACTTCGTAGCTACATAAATCTAGTCAAATGATATAATAATAATATTTACCGATTGGCATAAATACATATCGATTCATTCGATATTCAACAAAATGTTTCATTGGTGGCAATTCTAATACGTTATTTGAAATTCTGATACGAGGTGTCCTTCGCGTACCCTTTACGGAATGTACCTAAGAGACTTACTAACAACATCCGGTGGATACAAGTAGATATTTACAATAAGTATCTTGATTATTATTCCTAAAAGTTCATACATTATGATTTCAGATACCGCTGTAGTTCTTGTATTATGTTTCAAATTATCGTGCCCACATATTTACTAAATCATTCTACTATTTATTTTCTGCAAAAATATAATATTCATTAGCGAAAAATATAATATTCATAATTCCATTTACAAACGATATATTTTAAGGACGACTATTCTGTGACTAAAAAACTTAATTTACCAACAGAAAAAGAGCATGCTAGTTCTTAGTTTTGTGTTGAAAAGAACGCTTTGTAATAAAATATGAATAAGAACATATTGCTTTGAAGTGTTCATAATTCATTGTTTTATATCATATTATTGATAGTAAGGTCCTTTTGTCCTAATGTTATGATTAGCGAGTAGCATTCTCTATTCGACAGCTGTATAAACATAAAGTATTTACATAACTTAGCCGCACTAACAATTTTGGTGCTATATCACAGAATAGCAAAGAGCTAATTGAAAACCTAACGATATAAATGTGGTATGTCATTAGAGACATTTTTTCGTTTTTACTATAAGAGCGCCACTCAACGATAATAAATATGTATCAACGTCACTTCGAGAACTTATAAGAAAATATTTAAAAAAAAAGGTATTCTTTAGTGATATACAAAAGGGATCTCGATCGAACATAACCAAGCATCAAGATAGGTAAATTTTTATCGTTACAAGACAAGACGAGTACATGACTCGTGTGTTTGCTTGAGAGGAGCACCGGGCCGTCCTTGGGCGATGGGAGGAGAATGATCGAGATTTTGAACTTGACAGTGGACAAGGACTGCGATGGCCGCCGCCGCCGTCTAATCCCGTGCAAACAGCACGAGAGATAAGCGATACACCGATATGCCGCACGTGTGGACAAGCCGCTATTGTACCAATGTACACACCAGCGCTTCCTGCACCTTGAGGCAAAACCCATTGGACACCTCATTCAATAAACGTCTCAAGGTGGCTTTATTCACCAGACACGTTGTTAGGAAGCTGTTCAGAATATTTCAGTTTATTATTTTATATTTCTCTCCTTCGAATTGATAATAAATGTTTTATTTTTTAAATAATAGCATCCTGAACATATAGTTATTTTATTAAATGAAGTAAGTTAAGTAAATGATGTCTATCAAATACTGCAATATAGATTACTTCAATGCCATTTTCAGTACAAATTTCAAATAAGAAAGTGAAATATTTGAACTATCGCGTGGCACGCAGCACTAAAAAAGAACTGTAGCTATCGAGAAGCAAAAATGACGTCATAAGAAGTTAAGAATAGGTCGATACCAAAAGTTCAATGTTGAACAACAACAAATTGCAAATTGACCTCATGATGATCGTTTTAAATTTCAAAGAAAACGGCAATTTTCGTCTGTCTGATTTGATTTAAATACATTTACGTCTCCAGGCGCATGATAAATCACGAGATAACATTATTAGATGCGGGCATTTATAGCTGTCTAATAAAACGATTGTGTGTTGGGTAAACAGTATGGTGTGTGTATGGTCACAGGGCTGCAGGGACACACGGCGCTCGGCGAGATATGGTGGTTAATGCCGTGGTTGCTCGGCGTAGGGTGGCGACAACCTGCCATGCCGGTGTCGGCACCGGCAACCCTCTGTGAATACACTCCACCCTCACTAGCAGACAATTGGCTCGACTCATTGGGTGTTCGTAAAACAAATTTTACAAGTGTAATAAATCTGCCTGCTCCAATTGCAGTCATTATGCCGCCGTCCCTCAATATCTGCAGACTCATTTATTTTTATCACTTCTATGAAATATCGATTTACAAAATAACCAATAATACTAAAACATTATTTTCTTTGATGTATAGTTTTAATATTTTATAGAGAATATATTTTTTATGTAATTTGAATCATAAAAAAGTTAGCATCAGTGTAGAACGGCCATGCACTGCAAGTCAGGTGGTTATCTAACAGAACATCGCGTTTCGTAACTCTACGACCAAAGCTACCGAGAAGGAAACGGCGGTGGTGCCTGCCAGAAAATCATAATATATATGCTTATTGATAGTTAGGTAATACAATGTTGTCTATAAAATATACATTTTTTTTCAGAATTATATGTTTTTAAACTTTGGTAGCTCATCATTTCACTGTCAAAAATAAAATAAAACGTCAATAAATATAAATTGATAACAAAGCAGCAATTTAGGGGTTTCAAAATACACAATACCAGCGTAAAATAATAATTAGTTTGGCATGCCACCAAGCATGCAACCTCGTTAACTTATGCCTGTTCTAAGTTTTCACATAATACGAGGTACACTTGAATTTTAATTACTTCGGCAAATAGTTCAAAGCCATATAAACAATAATATTACCATAAGATATGAACTACACTACTTTTAAAAAGTAAGCTTATAATCGCGAAAAATATTACTATTTCATAACAGCCAGACAGCGATGACGGTACACCGATAAAAAAAATGGCTACATGTCATGTAGTCAGACATATGAGGGAATAGAAAAGCCGGCCTTGAACCCCCTAGGGAACGAATTGGGTCTATGTAGTGGCCCGCCGATAAGCTCCATCTTATCAAACAAATATTTCACACATATTGATATCGATCGCGTTATGTGACGTGACGTCACCAATGATATGATCATGTTTGATGCTTTTTGAAATTAGAGGACAAAATAAAATAACCGCACAGTATAAATAATATATGTACAAACAGTACGGAAACTGCCTACAAACGTGCGAAACGGCACGCACACATAAACATGCACACCGACGAGACGCCTAAGCGGTTGTCGCGGTGTTCTCAGTAGCGAGTGCCGCTTAGGGGTCTCGTCGGTGAGCATGAAAGTTTATTTTGCATCATATAAAGGTTTTATAAATGTAGAAGTGCAGAGTAACACACAATCTATAAAAGTCATACCTTCCTATTATTGAAATCGTTAAAAAGCTATGTTACCCAGTCCATAATAAACAATCGGTTAACACTTTTTTATCTAAATCGGACGAATAGTTTTGTTAAATGGAATATACGGTTAAAACAATTACCCATTTGGCTTCACCGTAGTCGGGTAGAAAGTAAATAATTAAACTGAAGACAACCAAGTAAGGTAAACAAACGAGGTGCGAGGCGAGCATAGACGACCTAATTGTGGTTCGCAGTCATCCATAATTCAACCCGCCGGACGTGGTCTATTCACGAGTACCACGAATAGGTACGAGTGTCAGGGGCATACGGCATACGCTTAATTGTATCTGATCGATACTCTTGTACATTTCGGTAGCTCCGTCGCTCGGTAACGGCACTACATAACTGAACAACTTTTAATTATTCAAATTGGTTATGAAATTTAAAAAGAGTTAAAACTTGCAAGAATACCTGCTTGTTAAAGACATAAAATAAATCAAGACAAGAAATTACTGCCGTTCTGGGTACCGCGGTTTTAACTTGTCGGTAAAATAATATTGCCACTTTCAAAGAATTCCAATAAGACATTAACAGTATTCATAGAGGTGGTTAAAAGGCAAAATTAAGCCTCACTAGAAATTACCCACCCAATATACCATGGTGTCATGCTATTATAAAATAAAATACCTAATCCTATTAGTTAAAAGGTCAGGTATTAGTGCTGTTAGATTAATTTTATCAGAAAGATAATACTGGCTTACTTTGCGTAGTTCTTAAAACTTAAAAACTGAATAACATTTTTACTGGTTTTCGATTGTGGCCATGAGCTGGAGACAAACTAGATTTAGTGGAATCGCCGCATTGCGCGCACTGCGTCACCTGCAATCTCCACTGCGTTATCTTACTGCCAAGTAATACAACACTATTTTATTTTTGCTTATTTATCCCTAAATATATGTAATATTCAATAGTCAACAAAGTATTAAGTAATTTCATAGAACAGTGAAAGTAAAACAGCTCGTTATGATAGCGGTTGAAGATGCATTCAATATGCATGTTAATTTCGCTGTCGTCGAGTGTAGACGATGCCCAAGGTTCCCCACTGCCACCTGTCCACTGTCATGTCTTGAAAATAGATCGTCTTTACGTCACCAATATGAAATTTTCAAAGGAAATAGCGTCCATAGTGATATTTCATGGAAATGAAACACACGGCGCCGGTACATCATGAAATATTTATAGTAACAGGTTAGCTACACTTATCAGTGTCACTGTCAAGGATCAGATTATATAAATCTATTCACACTTCTTTGAAATATACATGTAGACTTTTAAAAATGAATACAATAATATTAATATGGAGTGTCATATTCAGTATGCAACGGATCGATACAGGGCAGTTTATCAATCGACAAGTTGTGGAAAGGAGAGACAATCGTTTATAAAATCAGACATATTTTTTATGGCTTTTACGCATTTCGCAATCCGGCCCGGCAAACATGAGTTTTGGTTTCTAGGTGCACTAAAATCAATGCACGTAACTTTTTTCCCGTAGCATTTATTATTAATTTCAGCAATCATTATTTCAGCTTTTAGTGATTTAAACCATGATTTTAAACATCTTGCCTCGAAAATTTTTGATCGTATCTTTGATCTACGAATGGAAAATTCCAACGTTAAAATAGTATTTTATTTGCAGCAGTAAATAAAAGCTTTTCTTTTCGAAAAACATAGATCCTGAATTGCTTCTCTTTATAACTAAAAACAACTGATTCAAATAAAGTTTAAATTTAAAACCTACGCGCTGCATGATTAAGTAAAATCTAACGGAAATGAACGTGATCATGCCCGTTAGATTTTACTTGATTCAAATAAAACCTACATACTACAATTAAGGCTTTCAATGTTATCGAAATAGAAATTGTTTTAAACTAAGTGTAGCCTTATGCTTTCCGGTTGATTGATTGATAGTATACCTACATTACTTCCACGCTACGGCGTCTAAAGAAATGTGCGTGACCCACATACGGACGCATGTCAATCATAAGTTTTTACGTCGAAATAACCCCAAAATAGTTACAGAATATTCCTCTACAGCAGATATAAAGTCATAAAGGTACTACAGAGGCTAGACCTCTTTTAACATCAAGGAAGTTACAGAGAATTGCTAAACTTAAAGGTAGACTCCCGAGCGCTGTTTTTTATACTTACGTAATATGGGCTTAACTTTAATATGATTAAGTTTTATCTATTTTTATAGACAAATCATATCTTAAACACCTTAAATTCATGTTTGTTCGTGGCATATGGCAAAATTATAGTAATCATTAATTGAACATATAAACTGAAAATTTTAAATAATAATGTTGAAAAAGACGGCACTAACGAATATGCATTTTAGTATTTTAGATATGATATGTCTATAAAGATAAATAAACACATAATATTAAAGTTCAACCCATATAATTTTTGTATGGAAAACAACAAACTAAATGTTCCCCCTGTTCGAATTTCTTAAGTAAGAAATTCTGGAACGATAGTTGGTAACTTTGCGGAGGTTTTTGCGCAAGGAGGCACGACCGACCTCTGAATATTTTACTGGCTTTGTTCCACAAAAGTATGTACAGTAAATAAAAATTCGTGTTACACAGCACTGCGTTATGTGCCGCTAAATAAAGTTGAAGCATGGGCCGTTTCTTTGACGCATAAAGAGCAACCATAACAAAGTTCGCGTTGGCCTTAAGCTACGCAATGTCGGTAATGGTTACAATTGCACCATAGAACTGAATTGAACTTTTTTTTCGAACACCGTTACATGAACACGAAATGAATTATTCTTAAATAAAGACCAGCAGTTAAAAACAGGTACAAACGACTTATCCTATGTAGATTATTTTGTTACATTTAATATTCCACGTCTCGCCTCATATGTATAACTTGAAATAATACAGTAAACGGTGTTAAGGTGTCTACATTTTAAGAATTATACACGTACTAACTCCTAACTCCTAACCGTTGAGAATTTGATCCTTTCAGTATGAGTTCAGCGTCATTAGATGCTGACTGCTAGATGCAAAGCTTCAGAAATTATACAAATACACTGCAAGAACCTATCAAACTTGACGGTTTCGATTTATTTGGGATCTCATAATCAGATCCTGACTTGGCGGCTATGGGACTACCTCAAAAGTACACTCCCTCAAAAAAAAAATGTTTTATCGGTTTACTAATGAGGGAATAATCGATGGACATACATAAAATAAACATACGTGTCAAATATAGAACCTCCTCCTTTTTTGAAATCGTTAAAAAAGAAAAATATCAGTTTCAATCTAGTTTCAGGAGCGAAGGTAAGTGTTACACCCCAATTTCAGTCGTTTTATATCAAATGCTGCTATCAGATGGGCAAAGTTCCAGGCATCGACTCGCATCACCGCTGACCCAGTAACGATTGCTAGACTGAAAACTGAGATAAGTAAAATATTCAAATGCAATGACCAAACTTGTCGGAAAATGTTGATAGCCATCGTCTGGTTTAGTGATTGGCGTGTCACTGAAAAGTTTATGCAAGCATTTTACGTACTGTGTAAAACAAATGTAAAGACAGAACACGAAGCTTGTAGAGCCGGTCGTCGTATTCGAAAGTCTCAGACATCCCCGCGGTATCGCAAGGGTGGTCGATGGCACGCGAGCTCAGCTTTTAATTTTATTATTTCATACAACGAACGACGAACTCGAAGATTTACTTTCTTTTCTGTTTTTCTTTAAAGACTGATATGACAAGTTAGAATGACGTCATGTAGATTGTATCTGTACCGCTTTCTGCTGTACATAACTTAAGCTTAAAACATTAATCATACAATGACATATGAACTCAAATATTGCCCTCGTAAGTTGCTGTGCAGAGAAAATCTTCGAAAACATCTTTAAGCGAATGTATATATTTATATATACAGACATATAATCTGAACCAGTTGAAATTGAAATTGAGACATAATAGTTGTGTTGCTGAAAGCATTGAAAGAGTAATAGAAGTGGTTGTCTGAAGAAATATACCCTAAGCACAGTCGTACAGTCAACGAACTATTTACTTGGATAAAGTCATCTTTATACAACTGCAATTCCCAAAATATATTCGTTATATTAGTATTAATATTACCCCTTTTATTTGGGTACGTGAAAAAATATAATTTCTTTTATATTTTAATAAATAACTTGTATACGTACGCTTCCAAACAGTTTATTTTATGTTTTATCGCTGTCATAAAAAGTCGGTTCCATATTTTCTGCGGAATGATCCCTCAAATTCGATTCCTTGATGGTTTGTTTTACTGTGTTTTATTAGATACTATAATAAAGACATTATGATTATTTATGATGTAAGAAAGGGGACAATTGTTTTTATAGCCACATTGGTCACCATGCCTCGATGGTCTAGTGGTTAGTGTATGCGCCTCTCATCGCGAGGTTTTGGATTCGATTCCCGGGTCGGGCAAAGTGGTATTTGTGAACTTTACGTCAGTAAATTCAAAAATAGCAGCACGGAGTTGGAATTGTGACCGGTGGATGGCGATAGGCTCATCCTCTATCACATGGGACTAAACATAGTAGGTATAATGTGGATGTTGTACAAATCTACTATACCTTTTTGGGAAATATAGGCGTGATGTTATGTTAGTAGGCACCATGTTGTTTCATCGATGCTATTCGAATGAAAAGTAAAATTGCTTGAACAAAATTATGCTCAATTTATCCAACATTATAAACGTTGGCCCTATTGTACTGACGTGTGAATTTTGCAGAACGATCGAAAAATATTTGCACTCTTTGGCTTAACAAATATTAACTTATCCCTCACCCCTGCTGGCTAAACGTGACATTTTGAACCCTGTGCAATTTACCGACTCTTTAAATTGCAACCATATAAGTGTTACAATTTAAATTGCATACAGCGTGAAATATTATGCCCTAAAATAAACTACGAAAAGGCCAAAGTAGTTTCTTTGCCGATATTTCAACGTCAGAACATTTACCATATCTATAGCTTAGATAGAATAGGCAAGTTAGCCTCTTTTATCATGTTGGCAATTATATTTAAATTGGAGCAAAATCTGACTTGTAGAATTAAAATCCTCTTATTGGTAACGCCGCCTGGCTCGTCGGTTATTCACTTGAAATTAAGTATAGTACAAATGTAGCTGTGTAATAATAATATATAAACTCCTGCTAAAACGGAGTTAATAATAAATAAAAACTCATTAGTGTTTTGAGGACCCAAAAAAAAGGGGTTGGTACATGGAAAAATAAATAAAAAAATAAATATTTCACAACTTACACACAACGCCATCTAGTCCCAAACTAAGCAGAGCTTGTACTGTGGGTACTAGAATAACTGAAACTAATACATATATACTTTTCTTTTGTAAATACATACTTATTATACATAGTAACACCCTGACTATGACAAACCTCCATGTTCATGCACACAAAGATTTGTCTTAAGCGGGAATCAAACCCGCGACCTCGGCGTCGGAGGCAGGCACACTACCCACTCCGCCATCCGGTCGTCGGTACGTCTAAAAAATAGGGTTATTTTACCATTAGGGCAAAATATTTTATCAGGTTCTTTTAACCTCACTGTCAAATCGCAAAGATGTGCTAGCACTAATATTTGATGGATGGTACATTGATGGTAAGATGGTACTTTTTCTATAGAAAAGTGGAATATAAGAAGACACTACTTCAATCTATGATTGACTGTTTCCTTTCACAAGCTACCTCACAAAGGTCCTTATAGTAATAGATAAAAATTATTGTTACCCATATTAAATATGAGGAATAAAGTGTCATTTGTAGATAAGTCGGGATGGGTCAATACCGACATTTATTTTGTGTATGCTTAGAGCTTTCCCACGCCCAAAGCTTTCTAAGAACTGTTTATCTGGAAACAATATCACTTATTTTGGAAACTCACACTCAAGTCGATTGACGAAGTTATATGTCCAAGATTATCCAAGTTTTTAAGAAGTTTTATTTCAATATTTTTATAACCTGCCTGCAATTTGACCTTTTTCAATATTTTACTGATTGCCGGCGAAATGGATCATGAAAGATGATATAATAAATGTATTAATGTGGATTTATGTCCTCAATATTTTCTTGTTCCCATGTACTTCAAGTGTATTTAAAATATACAGTATAAACACTCGATGTCTTTATCAGGTAGCCTTACGTTTGTGTCACTTGTTTGCGGCGAAAGTACAATGCCGTTATCAGCCGTGGATTATCCTCTTTAAACAGATTTGAAGATAAGCAATTCATACATAAATACCACTGGCAAATTAATAAGAAGTAGGATCGTATGTACTCCAAATTACACAAAAAACAACGATTAATTGAATTAGACCTTTTTAACGGAATACTTAAATATTATTTTTATCCCTTCTCTCTGACGAACGCCAAGACGAAACCGCTTACCAACGAATTGTAAGACCCTAGGTGCAAATATTTCAACGGAAATTGCCACACATCGGCAAATAGGTTTTAGTTTTGATTTGAATGGTTATGAAGTTGAAGAAAATATTTTGATAGGAAAATTGCAAAATCTCAAAGTTGACCAGAAAATTGGAAATGTATGTATTGAAATATAAACGAAAACGTTACTCTTTCATAATCAGTGGGAAAAATAACGTGAAATTTGCTCGAAAAAGTCATGAAATCGCCAGTAAAAACTGTTTGCATCTGAACAATCAGCTTTGTTACGATATAATTTACGGCCTGTATTAAGAACATATTCAGACTCTCTTTCTTATGAATAGAAAACAGTCATAAGTGTCATAACTTAGTATGTCTAATTTCACAATTGAGTTACGTAACGCAGATTCTGAGATATAACTCTTCAAAGATGGATGGCTGGGTAAACTCTTAAGTTTCTACAAACTTTGCGAATAACTTTGACCTTAAAGTAATCTGCCCGTATTAGTTTAAAGTCAGTGTTATGTATTCCAGTAAAATACCGTCTGTATACCTTTGCATGTAACTTTAATAAGATTTTGATTAAACCTATAAACAGAATAGGCACGAGACGAGTAAAAACAGTGTTTAAGTTAAATAAGTAGCCCGAGGCAAGTCGAGGCGGAATAATAAAACTTCTATGAGCCTCCGCCCTAACATTGCTAGCTGTGAAACAGACAGAATATTCTGGTTGTGTTAAAGTTATTCTCCAATTTTTATATTAGATAAGGCCGAGAAACAAAGCTGAATTTGGAATGCGGCATTTTACGCATATGCCGTATCTTATACAATATTTCTTATCAATCTTTAAAACGCTTTCAATGTTATAAAGACTTTTACTTACTTTATTTCATTGGTTTCAATTACAATCATTTTAAGCTACAATCATCAAGTAAGAAAGCTATATACTTATAACGCGATTTGCCGAGTACAATACAATACAATACAATACAATTCTTTATTGATAACTCTATGTTACATGTCAGTAGATTTGAATATCCAAGGTTCATTTGATCGTCGGAAAATATCATGAAATTGGCAACACTCGAAGTCTTGAATATTTGAAAGAAGGACCGTAAGATATAATATGTACATGACTGCTTGTATTTATTATATTTACCAAGTAAATACGTATTAAATTCTAATCACTTGCTGCCACCTTGTTGTCTGCCACGGTTGTTCTCTTTATGGTAAAGATACCGATCGTTCATTTAAAATATTGATTTAAAAATAACTTAACAAAAATGAGTATTTAAATTTCTTTCATCATGCTATGCATTCTTTGCATAAATAACAGACCTATAAAATATAACTGCATCCGTTAGTATGATAAAACGATGAAGAACTACGATATTTTGCTTACTGCTCGATAAATATTCTAGAATTTGCATAGTAGCACTAATATAATCATGTCAGGACAGCAATGAAAAAGCTAAGAATAAATATTCAAATAATGTGAACTATTAAAAAGATTGTTGTAAATAATAAACTGCGATAGACTATGACAAGGAGAGATCTATTTTAAAATTAATATCCATCACGCAGGCTAGGGAAACCAAACTTAATTTTGGATCTATTTTAATAATTACAATGCGGAGTATTTCAGTATTTTACAAAAGTTAGTACTTACATAAAACCTACTACAAATTCAGACCAACTATCTGACTTTATCCGTGTCAAATCGCAAATGTCTATTTTGGTTTAGTTAGGTATAAAAGGAATGATATGAATGAAAATTACAGGAGATACGAATGTTAAGATCGATGTGCGGCATGACAGATAGGATAAAATAGAGTAAACATGATAGTTTCAGCAGTGACAATAAAGCTGAATCGTTCATGTGACTAAAAGAGCGATCAGTTTTAATGTCGAATGAAGAAAAGATGGATGGAATTCGTGAAAGAAGATAAGAAAGCGGAGAAAGTGGTTTAAAGACGTTCTGCAAGAAGGAGGTTTAGGCAGGTTTAGTTAGTCAGACTTTGCATAGAAATTTGATGGTATTGTGGCTTATTTATATGTATAATATATTCATTATATGTATGTGTGTTATATAAAAAATCTTGATTTACCTACTTCTTCTCTAACGTTTAATTAGTTAAGGGGAAAAAGGTAACGACGCTCAGTTAGGTGATTTGCAGACGATGCAATTTATTTGAGTCTATTATTAACATTTTAAAGAAACCTTTAGAAGTTGCCAGTTGTTACTATTATAATATATAAAGATCTTATGACTATTGTGAACAGCTAGTTGCTAGTTTGTAATAGTTGCTACGTGTGTAAAGCGCGTTATTTATCTACAGAATGCCAAATATTGATGCAGCTCATATCACTTTTTTCAAAAAGTCTTCGAATATTCTATGAATCGATGTATTTTTCTTTTTATTAAGTATCCTTTCCCTAAATACAACGCCCAAAATTACAGTTAGCTAATGATGTTAAATAAGTAAATAGGTATTATTAAAGATTATCGTTCACTAACGTGAAGTTTTCATGACTTGCGATGTTTTATAAAAAGTTTCCTTAGCATTTCTCCGCCCTTATGTATTGGCTGATTCTATTTTTCTTACCGTGCAAACGTTACAAAAAAAGACCTACGTTTCCAGATTTCAGATATAAGCTTGATAGATTTACCATTCAACACTTTATGCAACAATTAATATATTTGGATCCATGAATGAGATGAATCTCTGTTTAATTGCATGAAAGAGGAGAATTATCCACTGAGATAAATGTATTTCAGATAACATTAAATTTCTTCACGCTATTCAGTAACATTTTAGAAAAATATCTATAAGCAAGCATGACAAAAAAAAATTGTTGCATATATAACGCAATATCCGAATGCAACCCAAATATCTTATTCGGTTCCTTTTGAAATGTACATAGCGCAACAAATATCTTAATTTTAACAGTAGCGCGTTGAACTCTTTTGTACGAAAAATTGTCCGGCGCCCAAAATTCCATCGCAAAATTATTTTGGTGATGGTCTTTATTGAGATATTTTGGAATGTATTTTAATAAAAAAATTAAATATGTTCATAGGCATGATTGAATTGTTAGCTCCGAGGTGAATGGGTACCATGAAACGCTTCAAGTTGTCGTAGTGCGGCGTGGACGGTACGTTAGTGTGGCGGCATTGGCTCGGGCTCAGCGTGCAGCGGCAGGTGTACCCTGTCATGCACGCCTGCACTCTATCCCTGAGCCTTAGGCCAGCGCCGCTGCCGGCTCGCCACCGTGGCATGATCGTGGTCAATATTGACGCAGATGTGACACGGTACCACTGCCACCGCCGCCGTATTACGTAATTATATCAACGTTTGTTTAGCCACCGGCTGCGGCCGGGACGACTGCTATTGCTGAATAGTGCCGGCTGGTGATAACCCCGAGCGCACTGCAGGTGATCCCACCTCACTCAATTATATAACATCATTTCTATACACTAATTCTGCAACTTAGCTAATCCTTATAACTTAAGCTTATAATCTGTATGAACGTTGAGAAAATTTTAAATAAAATATAGAGATTTATACATTTTTTAAAGTAAATATAAAACCGAGATCTTATTTGAAAACTGATAAGATATTTAATTAACAACGTACAGCACTTGGTAGTATCCATGAAAAGCATGTAACGTACGCGAGACCGGGGAAAATCGTGAAAAGTCATGTGTCGGCAAAATCAGCCGTTCTGGAGGTCACGACAGGCGAAACAGCTGATCGAGGGATTATTTGACAAGAAGAAAGCGTGAAACATAGACAAGAAACGGTACTCACCGGCTGCGGTAATCAGCCACCACCAGCAGCAGCAGGCGGTTACGAGCGCCCGAGCGCCGGCCATCTCAGCGGCAGCGCATGATACGCGCGCTCTCGCCGGCCGCCCCGGCGGACTAAGCGCCGCCGCCGCCGCCGCCCCGCGCGATCGATGCTCGCTCGCGCCTCTCCGCACGCACCCTCCCGGCGGCCACCGTGCCCCACGCCCCACCCCGCGCCACCCCGCCAAGTCCCCGCTGCCATTTTCCGAGTTTCCTAAGAGAGCGCGCGCGCTGCCCCCTTTTCTGGCGGATCGCTGACCGCCTAATTGATTGGGCCCGCTCACTTGCCGAACACGTTTTAGGTCAGTTCAGCCGCAGAGCCTCTGCGCCCAACTTTAAATGTTCATCTTGCAACTTCATACAAAACTTAACTTCGGATACCAATTTTATTGTTTTTTTCCTATTAGTCAATTATGTTCATTTTTTCAATCACGAGAATTCTTGGGTGGGTTAACGATAGCAGAAAATATAGAAAGATGGCCCCATCTTCAATCTCGTTTGATAGATGTATATGAATGAAATGTATTTAAGCTTATTCTCATACATTTGCGATTTTCTTAAGGCGTTTAAAAAATAATCAAGACTATTTGCACCAACGGTCTTAGTATCAATTACTGAAACACTGGAAAGCGGCTTCGTCGCGCTGTCATTTACACCCTGTATATTAAGTCATCTGATCGCGATCATTTCTAAAAGTAAACTACTGTATGGATTTTCGATAAAATTTGTATTTTTGAATATATTTATGTGATTTTTTATCAGAATTATTGTTTGCTACGAGTATTCACGGCCGGCCTGCTCATTGAGCGAACGAAGCAGGCACCAAGGGCCAAGGATCGGGGGCGCCCCCTGAGCCTCCGGCGCTCTCCATAGTGCAGATTCTTTGATTTATTAAGAAGGCATTTTGGTGCCAAATCTTACTTCTTAAAATAAAGTCGGCAGGGGGGTGACAGCATCGGCGCCAAAATTTTATCGCGCTCCAACCAAAAAAGGCCGACACTGAAATAGTACATTGTACACCAAGGGATGAAAGTAGTTGATTTCATTGAGGGTGTAGTTTGAGGCCCGAAGCGTAGCTGAGGGCCTTAATACACCCGAAAGAAATCAAACTTTCGCCCGAGTTATACATAGTGCTTTATACTACACCTACAAGGAAAATAAAAAGATTGTGCATTTTTCTCACTTCTCCATTGCAGAAAATCTGCATACGCTTTATTATATCTGATCCTTGACTTTTGTGGTAAGAGGTCCTCAATCACTGCTTGAACAGTTACTTTCAATTCCTCCGGAGTCAATAAATTGTCAGTATCACTATCACTCGACATATTAAGTTCTTGCAACAAATTGTTTATTCAAAAGTTTTAAAATGATGAGGAATTTGGAGCGAAATGCAAAATTTTTCACAATTTCTTCTTTCATACGCGCATAGAGACACGGGTAACAATCGCATGCAGCCAGCTACACTTTATGAAGTTGATTTGTGCAAAAACGTTTGTAATTATTTTGTAACAGGTAATAATAGTGATTTTAGTAGTTTATTTATGGAGTTATTATATAATTAAGTTACATTAATTTATTTATTTTTATAAAAGTAGTTATTTTATTCTTTTAATATTCTTTTTTATTTATGGTTTACCAAAAAGTACAGAAAACAAAATGAAAAAAAAAAGAAATTTAAAAAAAAGTTCATTACTCCCATGGGAGTAATGAATTTAGGAGTAATATTTCAGACCTCTAACATACATTACATGTTGCTTTTCAGAATTCGTCTGAAAAGACTAACTTTCTTTGATAGATATTCTCCGTATTAGATACTGCAAAGAGGTACTTTCTACGTAGGTGTAGTATAAACCTATATTATTTAATGCCAACGGTGAAGATGAAACATTTTGTATACCCGAAAGTGCATGGGTACATAACAATTATGTTGATTTATTATTTATTATGTGCTCAAGCACTCCGCACTAGATAAACGTGTTGGACTACGCCCAAGGTCTTGCTTAACCCATGGCATCATGGGAAGAGGCTCGTGCTTAACAGTAGGACATAGTATTGTTACAGGACTAAACTATATTATTAAATCTAAAATAATCAAAATAATCTTTATTTATAGCATCTAAAATAATCAGTACTCAGTGATAGAAAAAAAGGAAATAAATGAACATAGGTACCTAAATATAAAGATAAATGAACAGCTGGACCACGGTTTTTGTAAACTGGCTGGATGAGCTGATCCGGGTGACAGACTATGAAATAATAATAGAAGAACATACTAAGCACCGAACATTCTCCTTGAATATGTACCACCAAAAAAGTTTTCGCATGCTCACTTTTGAAAATATTTCAGTCAAGAGTATCTGTGCAACTAATAAAATTATACACAGCGCTACGAAAGCGGTGCTACGCGATTAGCGTGGCATGCAGAAAATTGCCTAATAGTACATGAAAAAAAAGACATTTGATCAAGAAGGTTATAAAATAAAAAAAGTAACACAAAACCTTGTAGTGATGCCATATTTTAAAGTAATAACATAAATAGGAACATAAACTTTATTATGTTTCTTTTATACGATATTTATATTTTTCGATAACATAATTATGTACCTTATTAAGTTCATTATTGTATTGGCTCTAAGCCGTTGTAATTACCTATTAATAAATTAAAACATAAATTATTGTTTTATTTTAGGTTTTATTCCAAGAACCAACTATAAAAACCTAGTTCGATCTGCCTCCTGGATGAAGATACGTCTTTAATTGGGGAACACGAAATGCTAATGCTGCTATACAAAAATTGGGCGGTGCTAATTAGAAATCAAAGACTAAACCAAAACAAACTAACTTTCTAGAAGAGACTCCCAGATTGCCCTATGTCTTCGAAACAGCGGAGGTGTAGGATTATAAATACGGTAATGCAGTACTGGCAGCAGCATTTTATGGCAGGCTTTTTGCGAGGTATCTAGAACCATCAGCCTACGTAAATTTTGAATGAAATTGCTTGAAATTGTGCTTATATGTGCCTTTTATGACGTATCTGGACTATCAAGGTGGTATTATACCGGCAAGGCGTGGCGTTGCAGAGCAGAGCGGGAATTAAAGTTTATACGGCAAAGTTTCCATCCTCGCCCTGCCAATCTTTGGTGTAAAAGAAAAAGCGTGACGTGGATGTGTACAGCGAGAATTGAAATTTTCGTCGTAAAATATAATTGCATTTCAAATCAAAGTTAAAAACTAAGTAAAGTGTCATTGAACGCCTCTTAGATTTACTCGTATGTTAACATATTAATTTAGATTAGATTTAGATTGTAATGAATAAGATATTTCTTTTAAATATGTATGTAAAAAAAGGTTTTAAAATACAGGATATTAACTTTTACAGCGTGACGTCGCGAGCTACGATATGGAATTTTATTTCGTTAGAAATAGAGTATGTATTTGCTTTTTACGCTTAACATCGCTAGCCGGCTGACGACGCGGTGTAAAAGGTTCAGCGTGTTTTCAATTCGCTTTCTGCCCATCCACGCTCCTTTGCCGGTATAAAACCACCTTAAGATATATATTTTGGAAGTATCACTTCCTAAGGGGATGAATTAAGGTCGGTAATTAAGGGTTCGTAAATTTACATGGGAAAATTGATAGTTTCGAAGGAATTTACACGAAATTTTATTTTATTTTATTTTAAAATACAGAAAACTTACAGCTAGCACGAAAGGTATAAAAATATGTATGTTGTGTGATGGCCAATTACAAGTTTTAACTTATGATGAATAAATGATTATGTAATCCTATACGACACTAAAGATATTATGCACTCACTTTTAAAAGTCACAATAAATAATTGTGCACATAGGTTCCTTACAACGCGTAAATGAGTGGTGTATTTTTTTTAATTCATCTTTTAAAGGGCGATTATGAATATTAGTTAAAAGTGTGTAAGGAAAGCTCATATTTTTTTAAAGAATGGAAATATCTAATTCCACGCAGACGAAGTCGCGGGTAAAAGTTTGTCGATGAATATAAGATAAAAATAGAGATCTTGTTTCTTTTTATTAGTTTATACAAATATAATCGCAGGAGTGGTGTTTACAGTGGTGACTTATTTTATTTTGGCTTAAAAAAAGTTTCATATATTATAAATTTAGCATAATTATTCTTTTTGTAATATTTTTTTTAGAATAAATACTTCACGCATAATTTAATATAATAATATAATTTTTATTCATAACTTTTATTACACACTAGCTGTTGCCCGTGACTTCGTCTGCGTGGAGTTTGATACTTCCATGCTAAATACACTTTCATCCCCAAATTTACACTCTTGGGAATGGAATTTCCAAAAATCTATCTTATTGTTAATTTACGTCATGTAAGGATGGGTTCCTTGTGCAATGCAGAATTTTATGCATTTTCCTTACAAAAAAGACGAATATTCCATATAAACTTACATCCCATAATCTACCCCCATATGGATGAAATACAAAGATAAAACATCCAATTCCATAAAGTATTTTTGCATGATTCCCGTACGAACATTCAGACAAGCAAACAGCCAAAAAGTCTAAAAAATATGTTTTGGCTTCTACTGCTATTAAAAAGGCCCTCGTACTATTTTCTTAAAAATCTTCAATGTATAGGCATGGCAATTTACAATATAATTTTATGTTTAAATAGATGACATTTAAGCAAACTATTTTATTAAAATAAAATACTTTCCGGTAATAAAATAATCATGTTGGTATTGGTAGCAACCAGTGCCGGATTAGCCATATAGCAAGAGTAGCAAATGCTACGGGCCCCGCAAATTGAAGGGCCCCGCGCTCCAACGCCTGTCTGACCGTCAAAATAATTAAATTTAAATAGTAGCGTAAAATATCTTGCTTGTAAGAACAAATTTGTGTATGTTTTGTAAATTCAGACTTGCCCATACTGACCGATATAAATGAGCCAGCTTGTAGAGCATGATTTGTTTAAATAACTAGATATGGAAAATGTTATATCTAAATTTGTCCACATTAAATCAAAAAAGTTGAAAATTAATTGTTAATAGTTATGTTTTATTTAATACCATAAACTTTAAAACCTAAAGCAGGCAAAAGGCCCCATAATATACAAAAATGATTAAAGGGGGGCCCTTTAATCATTTTTGTATATTATGACAGATTTTGCTACAGGCCCCGCGCTGGCTTAATCCGGCACTGGAAGCAACAAATATTATATCGAAATATTAGATATCACAGATTCATAAGAAAATGACCATATTTAGTTTCAAATTATACAAAATAATGACATTGTTGTATTATTTGTTATTATTTATTTATAAGCTTGTTATTAAAATTGAATTAACACACACATGGCCAACAAACCCATTTGTTGGCCTTCGCTTGTTAGGTGTGAACGTGGCATTAGGTGTAATAACACTCTTACTGAGATGGGGTAAACTTAAAATAGGACTTAGCAACCCGAAACCAAAGACAATATACATCTTAAAATTGTCTATTGACATTGATTGACAGATGACATAATGATGACAGATGACAGGAATGTCAAGGATGACAGGAATTTATCACAGCATTGTCAAAAAGTATTACAAAATAAATAAAGTAAAGGGATTCGCCGGTAAGTGTCTATGACAAACACATGTGGTAGAATATTTTTTTCACTTTTTTAGGCTTTTTAAGTTTAAATTAGTTTGATTTTTGGTGTTTGTGTTAGTTTATGTGTAGTTTGTGTGTTATCTTTGCATAGGTAAGTCGAATACTTAACTTTACTGTCTCGTGTTCTATGCCGGACGACCATGGAGGTTGACGATCGGCCTTCTGGCCGCCCGCCAGATCCAAACTCAGTTCCACTTCCATCCCCGAATCATCCTCAACAAATCAACTCTCAAGATGTATTTACATATTCCCCTACCCTAACTTCACCTCTGTCTAATTTCGAACAACATGAAACATTGTGTAGAAAGCGTGGTCCAATCGACTGCGATGTTAGTGTTATACCCACCCCTAAGCAAGCTAAAACCAATGATGCACCTGCTCGATTCAGCCGCACCCGTTACTCGTCTATGGATATTGCTCCATTCCTTGTGCATGTATCAGTGACAGAATCCAACCCTGCATCTGGAACAACATTTCATCCTCTCAAGTTTGGTCAACTTATGTTACAACTAAATATTAAAAATGTTCTGCCTGACGGTGTTAAGAAAGTTGGTCGTAACAGAATATCTGTCGAATTTAGGGCTCCTGAGGATGCAAATACATTCTTAGGAAATAAAATAATACAGGAAAAAGGCTTTACTAGTATTATTCCAACTTACAACATTACTAGAATGGGTGTAGTTAAGGGGGTTCCTTTTGACTGGACTGAAGAAGAAATCATAGAGAATCTTAAAGTCCCCAATGGTGGATCTATTATTAAAGTAAGACGATTAAACCGCAAGGTTTTACAAGATGCCATCACAGAGTGGAAGCCTACATCAACGGTTATTTTAACTTTTGATGGTCAGGTTCTCCCAGAGCGTGTCTTTTGTTTTTACAACTCTCTTCCCGTAGAGATTTATCAGTTTCCAACAGTTCAGTGCTTTGGCTGCTGTAAGTTTGGTCACACCAAGACCATGTGTCGTTCCAAACCGAAGTGCTTCCGCTGTGGTGGCGAGCACTTTGGGGAGGGATGCACAGTAGATGACATCTATTGCTTCTATTGTTCTGGTCCTCATTATGCTAACAGCAGGCAGTGCCCTGAATATTTGCGTCAGAAAAATATAAAAGCTGTGATGGCGGAAAGGAATATTTCTTATGTGGAAGCATCTAAAGTATTCCCATCCTCAACCATTCAAAGGTCCTATGCAGACATTACTTCTTCTTCTCCTCCAACCTTTCTCTCTCCCTCTTCTCCCCCTAGGTCACGCTCAGCTCACATTCCCACTACATCCTCATACCGAAAAACCATCATCATGAAACCTAAACCTCGTGTTCCGCCTCCTCCAGGGTATGATCATAATGCCCATTGTGATTTGGTACGGAACTATTCTTTTACTCCTGCCAATAATGGTTGTGCCTTGTTAAATTCAAATAATTCAACTGTGGATAACTGCTCAGATGACATCTCATTGGAGACTGATATTTCTTTACTCCTTTCCCTCCTTTCCAAACTCAACATACCCGAACACGTTGCCACTAAAGTACTTAATTTAATCCCATCCCATCATCATGGCTTTAAGGTTCCTCCAGTGGAATGCCAGAAGCGCACTCCCCAAAAAACATGAATTTATTTATTTAATTAATTCTCATAAACCAGCAATTTTCGCTGTCTGTGAGACTTGGCTTCGGCCAGGTGTCCATTTTCATTTTCCTGGCTATTGTACCTACCGGGATGATCGTGCAGATGGTTATGCCGGTAGTGCAATACTTGTAAATAATTTATTTAGTCCTATCCTTCTTTCCTTACCCCCTCATGGGGATGAGATTAATGCCATAGGTGTTAATATCCTTGGTATTAATTTTATATCTATTTACATTCCAGCTCCAGACCCCTCATGTATTCATTTTTTTAAAAATTTATGTATTCAATTTAAGCCTATTATTTTATTGGGTGATTTCAATTGCCATCATGCTCTGTGGGGATCTGACTTTTATGATAGTTTTGGTTGTGATTTGTCTGATCTATTGGATGAAGTGGGTTTATGTGTCCTTAATGATGGTTCTGCAACCAGAATTCCTCGGCTTGGCCAGAGCAAAAGCTGTGTGGATCTTACTCTTTGCTCTTCGTCCTTGGCTAGCTCTCTAGATTGGGAGCGTCTTAACTTATCTTATGGTAGTGACCACTATCCAATTTGTACAACATTCTTCAACACATCTGTACCTTATAGGGACACATTACCTTTGTTGAAATACCGGGTCACTGATGCTAAATGGTCAGATTATCGTCAGAAGTTAGAGGATGGAGTACATTTTCTGCCTAATATTTCTCCACAAAATATAAATAATGTTTTGTCTATGTTTTCTGCTACAATCTCAGAGGCTGCAGATCTATCTATTCCCTTGAAAAATTCTGCCTCAGGGAGAATTTCATCTCCTCCATGGTGGGATAGGGATTGTTCTAAAGTTATTAAGGACCGTAATGCAGCTGAAAGGGCCTATATTGATGATATGTCTTTGGCAAACTTGCTGGAATATAAGCATACACTGGCCAAGTCCAAACGATTTTTAAAAAAAAAGAAATTTCTTGGTTGGAAAAATTTTTGCTTTTCCTTGTCTCCTTCTACCCCTTCATCCCTGGTTTGGCGGCGAATTAAAATGTTTAAACGTGGTTGCTCTCCTTTAAACTCTCCATGTATCTCTCTCAATACAGCAGAAAAATTCTTTGATAAATTAGCTCCCCCTTTCGTTCCTTCTATTAATGAATCTCCCTGTTTTTCCAATGTAGTTCCTGATCTTAGCAATCCTTTAGATAGTCCATTCAGTTTGTCTGAACTAGAGCAAGTTCTTAACCATGTACATGACTCTGCCCCAGGGATAGATGGTTTTCCTTACTCCTTTTTTAAAAAGACCGGATCCAGTTTTCGTTTATATTTCCTTAACCTTATTAATTACTTTTATAATTCTTCTTCCATTCCTGAGTGTTGGAAATCTCAACTCATTATTCCATTGCTTAAACCTAATAAGTCCCCTGATAGTGTAGAGAGCTATCGTCCTATTGCCCTATCCCCTACCATTAGTAAAATTTTAGAACATCTAATAAAAAATAGACTGGAATGGTATGTAGAAAACAGGGGACTACTGAGTAGAACCCAGTTCGGCTTCCGTAAGGGATTTAGTACTATGGACAGTATCGCCATGCTTGTGACTGATGCACGTATTGCATTTAGCACAAACGAGTCGGTGGTTGCTGTCTTTTTGGACATTTCGTCAGCCTACGACAATGTTCTTCTCGCTGTTCTCAGAAATAAATTATACCAACTGAATATTCCAGTGAAGATGATTAATTGCGTATGTAACCTACTGACTGGTCGTACAATTAATCTCCATATCCCTGGTAAGAAGTTTCTTCCCCGGACAATCTGGCGCGGTCTCCCCCAGGGGTCCGTTCTTAGTCCCCTGTTATACGCTATTTACACCTCCGATTTACATAGTTCCCTTAACCTTGACTGCCAAATATTGGAATATGCAGACGATTTATGTTTGTATTTGACCAATGGTTCTGTTGAAGAAGCTGTTCCTTCAATGCAAGTCTCCCTTAACTCATTGAACAATTGGCTTAATGACCATGGTCTTAGTCTGTCTGCTTTTAAGAGCTCTGTTGTAGTTTTTACTCGAAAAAGAACAGTTCCTGATGTTCACTTGGAAATTGATGGATCTCCCATAAAGGTCGTAGATAAAGTTAAATTTCTGGGTGTCATCCTTGATTCTAAATTATCAGGCGCTTCTCATCTTAATTATATTGTGAATAAATGTGAGCGAAAAATTAATATGCTACGTGCTCTCGCTGGCGTATGGTGGGGAGCCCACCCCTTTACTCTCAAGCTTGTTTACAATGCTACAATTAGAAGTTTGCTAGATTATGGTACGTTTCTACTAGAGCCGTGTAGTAAAGTCGCGTTAAAAAAACTAGAAATCATACAGTCGAAGTCTCTGCGTATTGTACTAGGTTGCATGAGATCCACCCCTACTAATGCTCTGCAGGTCGAGAGTGGAGATCCACCTCTACTTCTTCGCAGACAGTACTTGGCGGACAGATTTCTCTATAAGACCTATTTTCTTCGTAACTCTGAATTGATGACAAAACTGACTTGTTTAAATGAACTATGGAGTAGTTGCGAATATTGGAGACCTAAAGATCCACCATTAATTTTAAAAACTTTAAAAAAAATTCGTTCTCTTGAAGTAAATACTCCAGTTCAACAATGTACTAAACTCCCATTCTATGATCATTCCTACGACGTTATAAATTTTTGTCCTAATTACGTTCCTCATATTAATTTGGACCACTCCTCAACTCAAGCTAATGTACAATTTTCGGGGATAATAGATGAAAAGTGGCCTGACCACTTCAGATTCTATACTGATGCTTCAAAGCTGTCTCCACATGGCAAAACTGGCATTTCTGTTTACAGCCCTTCTTCTCAGATATTTCTGCAGTTTCAATGCCCTCCAGAAGCTTCGGTATTTACCGGAGAGTGTATTGGCATCCTTGAGGCCAGCTTGTTTATAGAGTCGCACAGTATCATCTCAAAGGCAGTAATTTTTTCTGACTCCAAAAGCGCTTTGGAAAGTATAGTGAAAAGCCCTTTCTCGGATAAATTACGAAGCCCAATTATTTTTAGAATTAAACAGTGCCTGTATGGTTGCCACCTAAAAAACATTGATGTGGTGTTGGTTTGGATTCCGTCACACATGGGTATTAGGGGTAATGAATGTGCAGATGCCTCAGCTAAGGCTGCTGTTGTCAGCGATTCTGCTGACCGCAGACATTACTCCATCCAAGTATATGACTTACTCCATAATTCTAAAATTGACTTATTTAATTCTTGGCAGTTAGCATGGTCTGAATCAAGCAAAATCAAAGGTGGTTTGTTTGCCTCCATCCAGCCTCAAGTACCCACTAAACCTTGGTTTTACAAATATAAAAAGGTTTCAAAAACCGTTACTTCTGTGCTATGTAGAATTCGAATTGGACATTGTTGCACTCCAGTATTTCTCAACAAAATTCGTGTCCGTGACAATTCGTTGTGTGAGTGTGGTCTTGCAGATGGTTCCATCGATCATATCTTCCTCGATTGTCGGTTGAACCAGTCATTCTCTTTTGATCAAATAATTTCGAAATTGAAAATCCAAAAACCTGTTAATGTCCGTCATCTCCTTTCCTTTTTTCCAAATCCCCATATGATAAATGCTTTTATTAAATTTATTTTAGCTAACAATATAAAATTATAATAAGTATTGTATAATTTGTCTATCTGTATTGTGTATGTTATATTATAATTTATCAACTATTATTTCTGTTGTTCTAGATCCAAACATCAATGGTCTCCTAGCTGATATGTTGTAAATAATATATTATAAATTAGTCTTAAAACCCATGTGTAGCCATTACATGACACTGGCAAAATTTGCTGAAAATATCGGCTGATTGCCATTTAAAAAAAAAAAAAAAAAAAAAAAAAAAATAAAGTAAAGTGGCCGAATAAAATTAAAATGTTTTAGTATGAAAATGTAATTGATGTGCGATTAAAGATACCTCAGGATATCATTTGTGGGAACCTAGTGAGGTGCCTGTTACGAGAGCGATTTTCCTAAAATACTAAACATTGAGTTTCTTGTCTCAATGACAATAAATAATAATTTAGCATTCGATTTTTCGTCGCTACCACCGAAATACGCAAATGAAACTATCGCGGGGATATTACGATGTGTTTTTAAAAACCTGTGCTAAATATCCATCGAAAATAGCAGTCAGGCACTACGACAGAGGAACCTATAAATATTATACGTATTCAGAACTGTATGGTGTCTGCGAATACATTACTCAAAATCTTCAGCAACTACAATGTAAAAAAGGTGTTATTGGACTAGTTTCGGAAAGAAATATTATTGTACCATGTTTGATCGCGGCGTAAGTATATCCAACTTACCAAGTAATTTTATTGCTTTGTGTGTAGTATACAACATGTTTCATATATTTTATTTGTTATTCTAGGGCGCACAAATGTTGTACTACATTTATGTTCATAGATCCATCCCAGAATGTAGAGGCAATAGCCAAAGATGTGGAATTTACAATATTGATTACCATCAAGAACTCGGCAGCTAATGAGGATGCAGATTTATTTAGCAAAAAGCTAATTAAGACAATATCAGTGTTTGATTTAAAACTGAGTTTCTACATTCGTGATCAACCTAGTTTTTCAACCAGTAGACATTCTCCTTCCCATTCATTCATAGCAATGACATCAGGTAGCACCGGGCAACCAAAACATATACAAGTTCCTATACAATGCATACAACCAAATATAGATGACTTGACTAAGTTATTTAATATTACACCAGATGACGTAATCTTCTTTTCCACACCTCTGACCTTTGATCCATCAATGGTGGAAATTCTACTAGCCTGCATGAATGGAGCTTCACTTTTGATAGCCCCAGATAAACCTGAAATATTGTTCCCTGAAAACAAAGAGAATTCCATTACATTTTGGCAAACAACACCATCTAAATTTCAACAATTTTCCAATTCTGAGATAAGAAATAAAGTACTAAGTGGTAACTCCACACTTAAGATATTAGCCCTTGGTGGTGAACCATTGAACTGCACTAAAAGATTAAGAGAGTTAAGGAATGATCACAATAAAACTAAGGTATATGTATTATATGGAGTCACAGAGATGTCATGCTGGGCATGTGTCACAGAACTTAACCTGGACAAATCTGGAGAGGATAGAGAAATACCTCTAGGAAACTGCCTCTCAGAAACTGAAATGCTTATTGATAATGTAAAAGAAAATAAAACCTCTGGCAAAATAATTTTGGGTAAATATGTCAAATAATATAACTGCCTTTATATGTTTGGTTTGTGATTTGTGTAATAATAATTTTACTACTTATTTATTTCAGTGAGCAAAACTAGAAAATGTTTCATCTTGAACAAAGTAGAGGGTAAAAATGAAGAACATTGTCTGCAATTTGTAGACACCGGTGACATTGGAGAAAATAGGAATGGTACTGTATACTATAGAGGTCGGAGGGATGACTTTATCAAGAGATTTGGGCACAAAGTGAATCTACAGTATATAGAAACAACTGTCATGCAAGTGCCCAAAGTGAAGACCTGTGCATGTGTGTGGCTGCCTAAGCCATTGCTGCTTGTTCTATATTTTTCTACTACAGAAACATTGACTAGTCAAGAACTGTCAAATTACTTGAAGTGCAAGTTAGATGATAAACATTGGCCTGACAAGATAGTGCATGTAGACAACCTGCCAACCAATAGCCATGGTAAAATCTCAAGACAAATTTTGTTTAAAATGTATGAAAAGACAACTGGAATACCACAGACATTTGACTCTTTAAAAACAATGTTCTTTAATGAACTAAAGGTTATTCTGAATAAATATTTCTCATATGATCAAGTGAAGAGTAAAACCTTCAACTCCATTGGTGGAACATCTTTCATGGCTGTTACAATGTGCAATAAAATATCATTAACAAATCCAACTTTTGGAAAGCTGATTTTACCTTATCTAGTGTCGGAACAGTATAGCATAGATGACATCATGAGAATAGCACAGAAAGAAATATTTAGAGAGCCAAAGTCTAAAAGACGTATTAAAAAAAGGTCTGTTACGGATAGTGAATCAACATTGGATCAACAAAAATCATGCACAGCAGACAACCTGCAGCATAACAAAAAGGCTAATAGAAACCTCTCCTCAGATTCTGGATTTATGATATTATGGTCTCATGATACTGGCAAGTGTGTTGATGCAACACCTACATTATTCCAAATAAAATTGTAAGTAAAGTTGTTAGTACTTCTATATCTGCCATGTTCTAGCAGCATTTAGCATTTAGCCATGTTTTAAGGCAATTTGGTTAAAAAAAAAAGAATTTGTGCGCAAGAGCGAGACAATTCGTTTACTGTACCTATGCAAACCAAATTAGAACAAATTTTCCGACTATGTTGAATGAATTCCATTCACTTGAATTCCTGTTCCTCTAGAAAAAAAGTTTGCAATCGGGCACATGAAACATATTCTACATGGTCGAAAAATCTGTTCTCATTTGATTCACATAATTATGATTAGTATGTGCAAGTGCTTACCAATATCATCCATCAATTTCTATCTAAAATCTAAATTTAGATGCCTTGATTGGCTGTCCAAAATAGGATATTTTTGGATATTCTTTTATACCTGGCCAATAACTCTGCCTTTTATGTATCTCTTGCTCCTATGCTTATGAAACTATATTTATTTTAGAATGTTTAGAACACTTGCATCAATTTTTTTAAGAACTTCGAAAGCCAACTGATTTTGTTTTCGCCATTGATAAAGCGCCATCTATCACTTGAACTTGGAAATAAAACTGCATATTATTGAAAACTAATAGTATAGACGAAAGTTTTGATTTTTATTTGTTTGTTTGCTAGAATTTAACTCTTATACTACTGAACAAATTTTACCTTTTCTTTTATATGCTTAGCTACATTTTTCTTGGTAAGCATTTATATGCTTATCAAGAAAAATGTATCCATCGGGTCCATATTGGCTCACCTAAAGTTCTTTACCCGAAATTGTTCTTCCTAACGATTTGTAATCCGAATGATCACTCTTCCTAAAATTTTTCATCCTAAAGTTTTTATTCATACTATTTGTAGTGCTACCGGTGCTGTTCATAACACTCATGTTTCCGAAAATTGTTATTACTAATATCATTAATGTAAATACATTTAAACTCCTACTTTTTTTTATCAGAACGCTTTTATCCCTAAACATAATGGATGGTATTTAAAAGTGCTTCAATTTATTCCCATATAATTTAACTAATTTTGCCTTTGTTCCACCAAATATACTGAATGTGCACCAAAATATGTTCACTAACATATTTCATAGTGAGCACCTATTTAAGAACTGTTGCAAATTTGTAAAAATAGTACTACACCTATTTTAAAAACAGATTGATTCTAGCACTCGCCGACCGCTGCCGCGGCACGCTCGCTTCGCTCGCTCGGCTCGTGCTGTGTTATGGTCGCAGTTCTAACCTAACCTAACCTACTACTTTACCCATAATTGACCTATGCTATAACTATAGCTTTTATTTTGTGTAACAATCAGATTACACAAAATAAAAGCTAAAGATTATGACTTTGAATAATAGTGTAAAAGATGGTTATGCTGAAAAAATATAGGAAAACTAATAAAAGTACAATAGATGTTTATTGCTACCGACATTAGGAAGTTGAATGCTTCGAATTATGAACATTAGTGACAGAGTAGTTAGGAATTGTAATTGTTAGGATGAAAAATGTTAGGAAGAACATTTTCGGATTTCCAATTATCGGAGTTGAAACTTTAGGTGAACTTTGGCGCACCCGTATCCATCATGTACGCCTTATGGAGGCGTACATGAAAACAATACTTATTATAATTGCCGGCCCTAAAACGAAATCTCTGTTTCAGTAACTTATACGTAACTGTGGGGAGTCATTCTGGCAAAATTATTGTACTGGATGCTCGTAGCGGTGAGCTGCAAGGGACGCTGACCTTGAATTCACGGATAGAAGCGCCAGTACTCTGCTGTTGTGACTGTGATTCTAGTCCAGCGTACGGAGTAGTAGGGACCTACGACGGCACCATCGTCTGTTTCTCGCTACTAACTGTCAAAGAAGTATGGAAGGTGAACATTGGCTCCATGATCAAAAGCAAAGGAGTGTACCGGCTAGGTCAACTGTACATCGCGTCCTATGACGGGAAAGTGCGGCACATGGATATCACGGTATGATACTCATTTTTATGAAAGACAGATAAATTTGTACTAGTGTGATAACAACTCGTACTTTACATGCACGATGATGTTAACGATTGATATTGATGATAACGATTTGTATTAAATTTGACATTAATAGGTATCTATTATGATGTATTGTTGAAACGCTGTAATAGTGCCTAACTGATATATTGCTGAGAAACATCAATGTAGCGGCTGTGGCAATGGATAAGGCATCGGGCTTATCGTCGAGAGGTCGTGGGTTCGAATCCTGGCTATTACACCATGGATGTGAACTTCCTCCTAACACAAGCGAATTAAGCTTAGCTGAAGAGGGTTAACAAGAATACTAGTAATTATTAGTATATGCAAATTACTAGTAAGCTTAAATAAAAATATAAATTTAAATACATAAGTATTGTCATTCTTTCCAGACGGGGGTAGTACTACAGGTGATAGATGTCTGTGAGAATGGAATATCTGCAGATCTAGTGCTTGCTAAAAATGAGTATATACTTTTGGGCTCATTGTCGGGCATGTGTGCGTGTATCCACACAGACACAAAATTGGTGACGTGGCGCTGCTCCCTCAGCAGCCCGGTATTCGCCAGCCCTGTCCTCTACAACGAACACAAATTTGTGATATTTGCTGAAGTCACCGGAGATATAAGCTGCAGAACGGTTGGAAAGGGAATTAAGGTAATTACGAAATCAGCATAAGCAGCGACTCATCCGTTTTAAATTGACGAATAACATAAAATATAGGTCCATAACCATTTTGCGTGTAGGCGGAAACCTCAAGCGAGGTGCAGGTATATTTTTATACCTAAACTTGACTTTTGTTAGAGTGGATCTTCTATTGTTACTTATTCTGTGCCATAAAGCAATACAGACAATTCTTATTCCAATTTTTTTTACTACCGTTCTTTACTCATATCATTGGAAGTCGAACTCTTTTGTCATACTTTTTTCTTCATCGGTTCCCTAAGTGTGCTTCGCGGAGCCTTGGGGTTCCGAAAAGCCTCTGTATAGTTTAGACTGATCCTCGAGTAACGAATTGCGGAAGCACTATCGTCTCACCAATAACCTGCCGCCAAATAGTAGAGCTTGCATTTCTGTGTTCCAGTTTGGCCCTGAAATTATTGAACTACTGGCACATGAGGCATAACACCGTAGTAATGAGATAAGGCGACTTATCTTCATTTGTAAATTGTTGATGTTCATAGACTAGTTAGTTACCACTTACCATCAGGTGGACTACTTGTCAGTTCGCTTCATAATTCGTATCTTAATTTATTATTATTTTTTTTACAGATCTGGCATTTCCAGGGTGCAAAGGGCAATATATTTAGCTCACTGTACGTAAAAAAGATTGATAGGATAAAATGGCAAATGGTGTTTGGGTGTCATGATAAGTCAGTATACAGTGTGTACATTAAGAATTGCCAACCAGTGTTACATTGGAAGTCTCAATTTACTGCTGCAGTGTATGCCACCCCGTGTGCTCTACATGAGGATAACATTGTAGCTGCCTCAAGTGACGGAAAATTATGTGTCCTGGATTCTGAAAATGGGGACATACTGTCAGCATTGCAGCTACCAAAAGACTCATTCTCCTCGCCAGCCGTGTACGGTGACTATATATTAATAGGATGCAGAGATGATCGTCTGTACTCAATCAAATATGTATTAAGTTAGAAATTATTCCTATTTATTTGGCTATGACAATAAATCCTTGTTGAAAATCACTGTTATCTTTGTTGTTGTTACTGTACAAATTAAACATTATTAACCAACCAATTGCTTTTTTTTTTTTATGGGTAAGTCCCTTTATCCTCACCTAATGGTTAGTTAAGTTATGATGCAGTCTACAGTGGAACACTCTCTTGCTTTGAAGAGACCCATTTTGTATTCATGCAGAAACACTATTCATGGGTTGTGGTTAACCTAATTAATAAACCTGGGTGTACCAGGGACACTATTCTTGCCCTAGGTACACCTGAGTGTACAACTGTTAAATTTTATTGCCTCGGTTTGAGCCTTCAGAAACGGGTGCGCTTCAGAAACCTTCCCACATTCCCTTTGATTGTATGTGTGGATAACAGCAGATGAAGGGATGGTGCAGATAGTGTTCCCCCAAGGTTTTCGTTGCGAGATGCAGCTGTTATCCACGGGGGTGTTTTAAGTGGGTGAGGGCTCGACATAACTACATAGTATCCTCTAATGGTGCCGTGTACAGTCAGCTATTTTCACTGCCAAGAAAAATAAGGGAATCCTTAGTTCATCAGTGTATGTGTACCTATACATAATATAGGCATTGTGGTGGTTAAAGTCAGTAGGTTGGCTTTGCCTGAGAGACAACATAACCTCTTCAGTGGGCCTGCACTGAGAGGTATGCATAAAGCATTACCGCCATTACCACACATCAAAAAAAGGTATACCACAGCTCATAGGCGTATTGAAATTGCATGGTCGTCATCAATAAGCTGTATCATGGGCAAGAGAAGGTGCACATGGTACAACCAGGTGAACCCATGACCAGTGTTGTTATATTTATGTATTGTTCTGCATAAACATCTGTCTACTAAGTCTGAGGTTGTATGAAACAACAAAATAAGAAACAAAGTATTATAATTATAACTTTATATTCATGATCTTACACAACATACAGGTAATGAGCATTCATAAATTTTGACTTGTTACAAATATGATATGGTTACAGAATAAACAAATACCAAATTGGAATGCATAACATCTGGTAAAACCTACCACTTGTGCAGATCATTTTGCTTTGTATACTTACTTAGAAGCAGCCTTAAAATAAAGTATAAATTCCTTTAAATAATCTTTTTGGCAATAAAATGCAATTTTTTGGAGCCACTGTTGACGGGGTGTTGTACAAACATTATTATTGATCTACTGTTGATACATCTAAGCTCTTAAATCATCAACCCAAAATCCCTTAAAGAATAATTTGATTGTCACCAGAACAGTTCCTAAACAAATATAAAATTAACAAGCAATGTACATAAATATGATAAATTGTAATCTTGATTCATTGTTCTTCCTCTCCCAGCTCAACTTTAACTTTGGAGAAGTCAAATTCTTCCCCAGTACCATACTTGTATATTTTAATCACATCTAAACAAGTAGTCTCAAAGTGGGTGGTAGCATCATATGACTCGGATACAAAGATTTGACTCTGAGTGCCATCATCAATAGGTTCATAGTAATCGGTCACTGATACAAACTTCTGCCTGATAGGTCCCAGCAGATCCAAACCAGGCTTAATTTCTGTTTCAGGGTCCTTGGTTTCAACAGTAGTGGACACCATAGCAATGAACCAGCCCTTGGCAGCTACCTGGTGAGTGTAGGACACCACAGATATATAGATATCAGAATGCCTACCAACTTGCTTCTGAGGAATGATGATTTGAGTGGATAAAGCATCCTTGGTATTAGGTATAGGATGATCCAACAAACAAATGCAACGGATAACTTGACCCTTCTTGCGGACACGATCAGGAACGTAGCTGGGGTCACAATACACCTGCTTACACTTAGCAATTTCAGTGCCTGAGCGTACACCCACAACTTGGCCACCTTCTCCCAAGACAATTTCATCAATAGGCTTGTCCAGCATGTAGGTACCTCCATAAATAGCAGAGAGACGTGCAAATCCTTGTGGTAACTCACCTAGGCCATACATAGGATATAAATAGGGAGATTTTCCATATCTGGCGAGTGAATCAGAATAGAGCTTAATGCGTCTGATTGTTTGGATAGCAGATTGTTGCAAATAGTTATCATTGAGATACAGAGCCAAAGCATGGCCAGTGAAATCCTGAGTGTTCTTGTCCAATCCAAACTTGTCATAGAGTGACTGCATGTTGGCTGTACTAGGGTCTAAATCTTTCCAGGTCTTAGAATCATCCTCCTGGAAGTCTTGGACATAAATAAGGAAGTTTCTGAAACGCCTCTTCTCGAACATTCCCATAAGATCAGATGCCAACGCCTCTTTTTGATCGACTGGCACTTTAGAGATCTTCCCACCTTTGTAGACATAACTGCCTTCAACAGACTTGAACTCCAAATATCGGGTCACACCCGTGTGAATAAGTAGCTTCACGAGAAGCCCATTTGCCATAAGCAGTTTAGGAATTAAGTCAACGTTCCAATCGCGGCCTCGGCCGTATGTTTCATCGGGGGTCGGAGCGTTGAACTTTGCGAACAATTCTTCTAACGGGGTAATTGACGCAGATTCACCACCATAGTACTTGTTACGATCAATGTGCAAAACCTTTTTGCCAGACACAGATAGCATTCCACTAAGAATGCATTCTTTCAAGCCAGTTCCAAGAACTATTGCGTCGTATTCTTCATCCATGATGGAATTTACAAAAGGTGATTTTCCACTATGAATTCACAAACCGGGAGGCAAATGTCAAAATGTCGGAAAGAATATGGCCGATTCGGTGACGTCGACGTGTGAGTTTTAGTGATGGACGCAATGCAAAATCCAAGACCCGACCCACCGCATTCGTTCAGAAAAATATTTCATTTGGCAATAATTTATTATTCACATATAAATAGGTAGAGGGTAATCAAAAAAATTAATGAGTAAAGCCTCAATTTCACCAGTTCCGGATAAGGTTTCGGATATTTAAATGCCGGTTAATTCTATAAATTGCTATACAAATTTGACATTTCCTCTGTCAAAAAAGTTCCGAATAGGCTATTAGCGACTTTTTTATGATGAATGAGCACACGTTTTACAAAGATCTCACCTGATGGTAAGTGATGATGCAGTATACGGTGGAGCACGCTTACGTGAACTGTCAAATCCTGTAAAAGACCGATAGGCTGGCAACCTTACGACGATGCTTCTGACTTTGAGGTCAAGCGTTTCAAGAGGAGTTTCGAGAAGTTAAATCCACAACTGGTAAAATTGGCAGCAAAGGTGCTCATGTTTAACTTCTTAGTTTTAAAGAAAATATCTATGTAAAAATATCAACAAGCCGGCGCCTGCGGCGCTCATTGGCTCTTGAGAGCAAAGGAATTCAAGTTCTACTTTTTAAAGAAAATATTTACTTTAGATTCTTGACAGCCTATTACTTGCGATTTTGATCTTATTCGATAATCAAAAAACGTATAATTTATAGAATTATATACAATTTTCTTACTTTATCTTGATTTAATAAGTCATTATATAGTTTTAAAAGATTTATTAATTTATTACAAATTGACTGTATGTATATTTGTCTAATAATTATTTATAATATTATTACAGGAGTTTCTTAATATCATACATATTATAAGATTACTTATAAAATATTAAGGGGTATGAAAAATTGACTATGCGATTCTTTATCGGTGATGTGAACTGATGTGCTGTCTATTACTTGGCTTCTTGATTGACGGCAAAAGCAAAAGCTCGGGCTTTTGACAGCAAAAGCGCTCAGGTGCTCTTCTTCTTTCCTTTCATTTAAATAATCAATCGATTGAATATTTACAGCGGTAAATTTGTATGGAAAACATTTTTTTTCGTATTTTCGTAAAGCCTAGTGGAATGGATATTGTTACTGATTCCCAACAAACTGCTTATGTTTCAAAAATCATTAAAAATTATGATAAACATTTGTACTTTGTCCCGCTTTCAACAACAAAATTATTCCGCTTTTTCACTCAAGAAGTTTTAAATTTATTTGACAAAAAGATATTCTCCGTTCTTTTAAGTTTAATTTGGGTTGCTCTGATTAGCTGTTTGGAAACGAACGGCACAGTGTTACGCTGTCACCCCTATTATTGTCTACGCTATTTTGCTAAGCTGTAAAATAATCATAATTTTTATTTCTTAATATTATTTAATAAAATGCGTGGCACGATTTTTTTATTTGGAACCCTCAATTCAGGAAATGTCAAATATGTCAAATTGTCATTATTGTCAATCAGTCAGTTATCTATCCGTCGTCGTCCGTCATTAAGTTCAGTTAATCGTTTGCGTCGCGTATTTTGCTCGTTTTTGTTGTGTTCAGTATTTTAACGTGCATTTTCTACACATCATGGAGATAAAATATTAATGTCTTCAATAAGGAAGATTTAAGAATGTAGTTAAATACAATAAATTCTTTTAGAAGTCAATTCTGTGTGGTGTTTTTTTATTAAGTATGTTAGTGATTTGTATTTCGGTGAACAGGTGACTTCCTGCCATATGTTTCGGTTCGTACGGCACATTCTACATAAATCGTCTTTTACGGATACATCCAAACACGGCGTAGGGAAGCAAAGGTTTTAAATGAAAGGCAATAGTGGGATGATCACAGTTCAAATGAATAAAAATGTCAACAGAAGGAAGCGGAGAGACTCCCACCGTGCCATGTTTACCCGGGGCACCCGAACAGACTTACCTATTTCCGAAAGCGAAAGGTCACTCGAGATCAATAAGTCATGGAGGGACTCCAATGTTGCCAGGGAATCCTACAGTGGCCCGACCACCGCTCAAGTCTGCAATGCGAGGACACCAGCGTGCCCTGTCGCACGGCCAGATCGGCGAGGGCGGGCGGCCCGCCTCGGGTCCTGGCCACAGCCGCACTGGCAGCAGGACCGACTTCATCCTGCCACCTGGTCACCGCGAACCGCCCGTGGCGAGCGCACAGCCGCGTCTCGGTTCTGTGCGCATGCAACAGCACTCACGTCAGGCCTCAAGATCAGATTCCATATACACCATACGACGCACCTCTGTTGTAAGTCCATGGAGAAAAGCTGCCATGTGGGTATTACGTCAACAGCAGCCTGCTGTTGACAACCGTCATCTTATGGTCACTCCAAATCACTTGGTACCTGATAAGACACCACTGAAGGATCACCCAAATGGCCATAGGTGCAACAATAAAATTAGGACTACAAAATATACTTTACTATCATTTATTCCTAAGAACTTGTTTGAACAATTTCACAGAATAGCCAATGTGTACTTTATATTCATAGTGTTGTTGAATTGGGTGCCTGCAATCAATGCATTTGGGAAAGAAATTGCAATGTTACCAGTGTTGTTTGTGCTGTGTGTCACTGCCATCAAAGACTTATTTGAAGACCGCAGGAGGAATCTCTCAGATAAAAGAATAAACAATTCATTTTGCAGAGTGTACATGAAGTAAGTACCTAAACATTATTCTTTATTTACAACTTGTTATGGGTTCTTGTATATTTATTTTTATATTTATTTACAACTAGCTATTGTCCGCGACTTTGTTGATGTGGAATCATTGTATTTTTCCTGCAATTTCGTCTACTTAGTAGGTACAGTCAACCACAGAAGTAGCTTCATACAAAGCCATCTATTTCTTGAAATCGTAATTTCTTAATTAAGGCTATTTTAAAGTGAAAAATTAGATTTATATGCAAGTTTGAAAATTTTCAAGTGTTTAGCTACTTTTGTTGCTGACTGTACATGAATTAAAAGGAACCTATGTTACACGCCTTGTAGTCAGTTACCTGGCCCTAAAAAATATTAATTTTGGCCCATTTGTTTAGAAGAATTGCCAGTAAAAAGAAGCCTGTGTTAATCCAGGCATCTGTGTGTGCCAAAAAAAAACCAGTAATAGCTTATTCTACTAAACTTGGGCCCTAAAATTGACTTTAAAGCTATATCTGCACCTTTGTGTGGGTGTTATTAACAGCATTTGACCATTAATGAGCCGTAAGAGCATACCATTGCATTAACTGATATTTACACACTCTATTCATCATATTGTTCACTGGTAAAGTACAAGGTGGCCAAGTTATAAGTTTACAAGTTTTTTTGCCTTTATTTTTTTTAAGTGCACCGCTTTTACTACTATGACAAAACCCCAAACGGTATAAATCTTTTTGTGGTTTGATACATTTGTTCTTACTCTGGATGTGTGATATGTATGTTTGTCAACACCCACTGCGACACAGGAGTTTTTCTAAGTAATCTTACTTAGAATAACTCCTGTGTCGCAGTGGGTGGTTTAAAAAAAAATATATATCCTTTAGTTGAAATTTCAGTATTGTGGCAGATTAATTTGTTTATCGTGATAATGTTAGGAGAACTAACAGGAAGCAAAATATTCAAAGAAATCTTTGCAGCCCATTTGATGTACTCGAAAGACTTTTTTATCATGAATCCTGATAGCTAAACAGTTGAAATATTCATAGATGATCTATAAGTGTTGTTGCTATAACAAAAAAACTAAAAACCGAATAAAATTAATATTTGAGGGGTGCTCTCCCATACAACAAACGTGATTTTTTGGTTGATTTTGCGTGATTTCATAAATCGTGATAACAAGACAGTTGAAATTTTCGTAGATATTGTGCAACTGTTGTTGCTATAACAAAAAATACTAAAAATGTATTAAAATAAATATTTAAAGGGGGGCTCGCTATATAACGGCAACATGTAGACGCTTGAAATACTTACAAAATATTTAGTTAAATACAGGCTGTCCCATAACACAGACCTCCTAACTAACACATTAAAAAAAGAAAAGAAAAAAGTTAAACAGAAAAGAGAATTTGATGAAGACCTACCGAAACTAATTGCTTCCCCCTTCATTTTGAGGTATTTTGCCACCTTGTGGCCCTAGTCTGCAAAAAGGTTGCCGACCGCTGATCTACGTTGTTGTTCAACCGCCGTCGCTTCACGAAGATCGCGCGTGGAGAGAATTCTAGATATCAGCATAATATCGGGTTTGGTTTTAAATGTGGTTTGATTCATGAATGTAAATATCATTATATCATAAACATTTATATTATTTAATTCCTTCTTCCCCCCCTTCCCGAAATCACAACCTGGCCACGCCTATAGATCAGACTCAAACATCGAGAAAATTGATACTTGAAATAACAAATCGAGCTCACTTACCTATATTAAGGCATAGACGTGTTTGCAATAAACATGGCTGTCAGCAGTGGTCTGTAGGCACGAACATTTCATAATATGCACGTGATCGATAGTTGTAAAATATTTCATAGATTTGTCGACAATCATCGTCGTCAATGCTGTCCTCGAACTTACTCCACGCGCATCTTTGCTCGTTAAGTGTTATTTCAAGTGATTAATTTGAAATTGAGCGTGAACCTAAAGTTTTATGACGTCCTTCAGGTTCTTCAATCTCAAATCAACTCATCTGTATTTTTGTAGTCAAATATTTAAAGTCGTCGGTAGTAACAGAATCATTACAAGAAGGAATGGAATTCCTTCAAGAATGACTCTCACTACGTAAAAAGTATCATACATTCTTACCATTACTACAAGTACTACAACATACTACCTACCTTACCTTATTCCCTTTTTTTTTATTAGTAACTGAAAGTGTGAAATACGGTACGATATTGGTTTTTCAGGCAGAATACCAACTCTACATCTTTCTATTCATAATGTAAGTACCTAAGGGTTTCATTATACTAATCCATCGACATCTGTCGACGTTAAACGATTAGTGTGAATCGAGGTATGCTGGCAATAAACATAAAATGTGATAAATTTGATCGACAACCGATCAATGCACCATCGACTGGTGTAACTGTCGATCGACTAATCCTTTCCACGATCGGTAAATGGCAATTGATATTATTATTTGGTTGGGCTAGTGTACCGAAGTAATGCGGTGGGCACCGCGAAGGTGCAGGAGGATTTTATATAAATGATCATTTTCCAGTTTCTGCTATATTTCCTTGAGAGATACGTTTATAATTTTTATTAATCATTACAATAGTTGTTTATAGAGAGCAACTTTTTATACAATATCAAGGTTAAGAAAAAGGAAATAGTATTTTTTGTGCAGTTAAAAAGCCTTGATAGTGAATATAGCGCCTTGATAGTAAGATTTAAATGTTAAAACAATATTTATTCTCTTACGTTCACAGTCATACTCGCTAAAATAAACCTGTTGAATCGACTTGAAACCTATTAAATAATAGGCCACTATTTTACGTTTCGTATAAAATATGTTTACACAAAACGTAAAATAACGAACAATTATTTAAAAAGGAAAAAGCTTTGGTATAAATGCATGTTTCGCTTTGACTTTCAATTTAATAAGCTAATTACAAAGATATATGGATAAATATCGAATAGTCATAGTGTTTGGTTGTATTGTGTAGATTTAAAAACTTTTGTTCATCCTATTCTAATCTAAAATTACCTTATCTTAGGTCCTTATAATAATCCGTCATTAATGGAGTAACATTTCACATAATTACCTTGAGAGCGAGTAATCCTATGAATGTTTAGCTTCTGTTTTTTTTATTAATTTATTTAATGGTAAGTTACATTTACACAGTTTGATGGTTTTTCTCGCCAAACACAGTTGTTTATAGGCGAGATACGCTCTTTAAGTATTAAAATACCCAATCATAGAATAACCACACTACACCAATTCTCGCATATCATTCGTATCGCTTGGTTATACAGAATCACTTCACAGAATTGTTTCACAGGCAGTGTATAATAATATATATATAGACCTTGACCACCGACTGACCTAGTTTATCGGAGCCACCTAGCTACCCCATGCACCTACCGCACTCCTCATTATATATTAATGGGACCTGTAATCCGTGTCACTCGCTAATGGGCATTCATGAGAAGTACATATTTAATTCACTGTAACTTCAAGGGTAAAATCGGCTGTAGTGACGTTTCATTGCATGCGATGGAACTTCCTACATTATGATATCCAGTTTATATATCACTTTTCAATTTAAGATCATTTGTACAGTTGGTGAAGCTATTATTACAGAGCAGGGTGCAAAATATCTGTATGATACCTTAGCGGTCGACCAGTAAGGAAACTCGTAACAGTTTTTATTTATGATGGATAAGCACGCGTTTGACCACGATGGTAAGTGATGATGCGGTCTACGGTGGTACACGTTTACCTATGATATAACTATTTAGTCATAGTCTTGCTTTGAAGAAACACAGATTTCCCTCATGCGAAAACACAGACTCAGACAGGGCGTTCTATTTGTTGGCAGTTCGCAAAATGGTATTAAATACCGAAAATCGGTATTTGGTAATACCATACCACCGACCGCTAGTTTTAACTAACAAATTCTGTGTGTGTTTTAACGCTAACAGGATATCGATGGATAAATCCGGAGAATGGGGTAATTTGCATTTTTTTATAATTCGAGTGGACTATTCGTAAATTCTACTAAGTTAAGCTGAATAATTAAAAACATTGGTTAATGCATATTCTTTTATTATTGTAATATTTATCACATCACAAGATTCGATGGATCTTATTTTACGATGTAATTCGATTACCCATGAATCACCGGTTTTAATTTCCGTCGATTTCTTTTACCGGTGAATGGCCGGCCGGTCTTACTCCGGTCCTAACGGCTCCGTTGCAAACCTCTTTTTGAATATTTTTTTAAAACGATCACCGACTTTCAGTCGTGTGTGAGAGCCCTAATATTAAAATAATAAGGTCTAATTTCACAAAAGGATTATGCAGCAGGTTTATAAAATTACATCCATAATTCTATTATATATCATTTTGGTCTTTAAGGCTAAGTTTATGTTTGTCTGTAGAGTCTAAAGCCGTGTCTCCTACGACCCAAACATCAGACAAAATATTTCAATCAAAACGCTTGATTTTCTGTAAACTTCCGTCGTTCGTTTTGCGACATGTTTGTCAGTACAGTACAGTCATTTGACTTATCTTCATAGTAGAATAAAATTGGCACGACGATAGTTGTTAGCCTGCAAAAGGATATAGACAATTTTTATCAGTATTTATGCGGGCGAACCCAGCGGTAAAAGAAAATAAATAATGTTTTACGAAGTTTATAAACTGTCATCTCATTACCAACAGCATTATGATATGGTAATGATAAGATATCAAAGGATTATAACCGTAGATTAACAATTAATTGCTGTTGATCTCTATGTATTTGACAACTTAATAATTAGTATCTTATCACCAGCACATGAAACAAAGAACCATCAGTAAATATTTAGAATACTGGTTAAATCAGATTCTCTAAGGGAGATAATTTTACCTCTTTAGTTACGTAGAAAGATGAAAGTTGTGCTTAAAAAGGTTGGAGATAAAGAATAGCTTGCCATAGTATGCAATACCTACAATTATGGCAAAGTAATCTCATTATTACTTTTACGACACACAATAATTAATCTTAACTCACTAATGAACCTACATAGTTTGTACGCTTATCGTGGCTTATGACTATGACAATCTTCATCCAACCTTCAAGTTTAAAGACATAATACGTCTACATACAGAATGTGCCAAGGGCGTTTTTCTTAAATATTCAAGCTGTTCAAAAACTATGAATGACGATCAAAACGACAGCTAATAGAGCTCTTTTTAAAAACAACGGTTTATCTATGAAGTTTTAGTTAGCAATTCAGTTTTATTTCATTTTATATGTGTTGCCCACAAATCCCTTGGAAACACTTTTCGTTTCGCCACTATATATATTCACTTACGGTACAAATACGAAGATCACTGGGAGTGTTGCGTTTAATACTTCTTTTACTTCCTCTGATTAGCGTAGTAGAAATACTGGTTTTCGAGATGTATGACGCACTGCCAGTCACGTAAAAGTGAATCGTGAGAGAAAGTATTACCTACTTAAAACACTAATTAATAGGTAGGTACTTCTTATCGCAGTGGAACATTCTTGCAATATGGCTTTAAATACATAATCCGGTTTTGTTCTAAGGAGCAGCGGACTCGATAGATCAAGCTTCTGTCCTATAAGATCTAAATACAGTATTCAAACATAATTAAGTCGTATTTTTTGCATTTCTGTGATGGTAAGGATATTTGTGAACACGGGCATTCACAAGTATCCTTACCATCACAGAAATGCATCTAATATTCTGCCTTCTGGGCACGTTACGGGTTTTTTTGTAGATCAATGCACGTTACACTTCTTACGTTAACTGCGGTCGATATCGATACGGACGTAATTTTTTACACCTGATTTTTTTACGAGATTTAGTTAATCAATCATTTTATATTATTCTTTTATTAGATGTGTATATCGTTAAGTATTTCCTTAAGTAATTAGTTTTAACGATAACATTTTTGGTAGGATAATATTGTAAATATTTAAATGTGTACAAATAAATTATATCATAATATATTATTCTAAATTGGTCAATTCAAAAGTTGTAGTTTAGTTAAAATTTTAATTGATGTCACTGTAAAAACAGATGCTTCGTATTTCAATTTACGCACTTGCACAATTAATTTATCTCCTTACGAAATTGTAAACAGCAAACAAAATCTTACGTTCAAATTTTCGTTAATTATAAAGTTTTAATTGACGAAGTAATAATGACAAATAAATCTTTTAAAGTGTAAATTAAATTCTTTTTGCACGAGTTACTATACCAATCAACAGTCACTGTTTATCTAAATCGAAATATTACGGCAATGCCTTTCAATAAACTGTATTTCTTTTCATTACTCAGATGTATGTTACTTCTGTGACATAGATATAGTTTATTTAAACAATTACCTATCCGTTATCGTTAAGTACTTAAATGCTATACATGTGAATATTTTTTTCATAATGTAAAGGTAATAAAAATCTCACATCATCATCACAGTACCGTATTTCTGATAAAATCAACAAGAGGCAATTTTTTTTTTGATCACTCGATTCCGATCAGTGTCGAAAGATATTAGATAAGCCAAGGGAGCCCGAAATTATGAATTTTACAAATTTTACCCGCGTCAAAATATCTCTGCTTTGTTCCCGTTTTGCACAGCACCATCTATTCCTATATAAATCCTTAAATTCACCTTGTTAGGAATATAATTAAGAAAAACTCCGATACAGATTTTCTTTTCAAGATTAACAATGCGAAATTTCGTGCTTCTACCTTCAAAACTGACTTACTTTCATACAACCGTTCAACCCTTATTTTACGCCTTTGAGAGTAGAATTGCCAAAAATCCCTTTTCAGTGCGCTCCTACGTCAGTAAGGAATTGCATAAAATCAAGTTTCTAACCCCAACAGTTTAGGCTCTGCGTTGATGAACCGGATAGATATCATACAAAATATTATGTAGACGAATGCAGACATGTAGGGTAGGTATTTTTTTCACAAATGGCGCACATTAAAAGTATTAAATTATTACATGTCATCGGGTCCAACAATACCAATATTTCACATAAAATCTGTACATATTATTATATTACATTTTTGACAACCTGAAATAGTCCCACGGTGTAAATTTAATACCTACGTTTTATCTACGACTGTGAAAATATATGTATTAAAATCGTGTCTACAGCAAGTTAACAGTAGTTAGAGGCCGTTGTAACTTTAAATTTAATAACTGGCATACTGGCAAGCAACACGAAGGTCTCCTAAACCTCAGTCGAATATCAAAGTGACAAGAAGTTACCATTAAAGTTTTATTCCTATTTAATGTAGGTATTCTTTCGTTGCTGAACCCTTTCATGCTGTATGTTCCTTTTGAAAAACTAAACTTACCTTTATACCTTTCTTAATTCTGAAATATTCTCCGATTATCTTTTGTTTGCAACTGTCAGTACAGTCAATGACAATACATAATACTATTTCTGCGAAATCAAAGAGTCAAACCAGAGCTGTGTAAGATCTCGATGTAGGTACTTTCAACGAGGTAGATTGATGATCCACCTTTATACTAAGTAATATTTCTCATCTTACCCTTTATATTGGTTAAAAGAAAAATGTAATAGGGTTTACATCGATTTCTCAATATATAAGAAAGTGTTTACCAAGCGCGTTATGGTAGTGTGGTGACGTACTAGGTTGGTAAGGCCATAATCCTAAACAAGTATGTAATCCAAATACAACACCTGAGCAAACTTACCCAAGTCACGTCATTATCGACGTTTACGTTTGGATTTTCCTGAATAGTGTAGGTAAATCAAGCTGAAATTTAATATTTTCTGAATAATTTTCAGGAGCCAGCATTAAATATTGTATGAGATAAAGGTAAACCTCCGTTAAATGGTCCCCCATGCGCTCATCATTATATTAAATGTATTGTTTAATAAGTATTGTTGAAGTTGAATAAAAAGTTGTCGACATTTGATCTAGACACGCGACAACGTGTCCAGCCAAGAAAAGAGAAAATTACTCTTGTTGTATGGGAGCTAAATAGGAGTTGAATAATTATTTTCTACAGTTTTTAGTATTTGTTGTTATAGCGGCAACAGTTATACATCATGTGTAAAAATTTCAACTGTCTAGTGATCACGGTTCATGAGATGCATACAGCCTGCTGACAGACGGACGGACGTATCTTATGAGCCGTAGTAGTCTTACTAATAAGGTTCCGTTTTTACCCTTTGGATACGAAACCCTAAATCACTTGTGTACCGTAATAGTAATATGAGCAAACAAATAACATACTAGTCAAAACATCAAAATGTGTTCAAGAACATAGCACATTTTTTGTAGATTAGAAATTACTTAATAAAAATAAGGCAAGCTAAATCTAAACATTGAATAAAAAATTGTTATTAATGCTGTATGCAAGCATCATTCAGTTAAAAACCGAATTTATTTAGATAATTCCCATATTTTTCCTTTTTTTTTACATAAAACATAACATAACGTCATTACATAGCAAGGTGTGGCAGAGGTGTACAAAACCCACACTTCATCTGTTATGTTTAGGTCCCATGGGATAGGGAGCCTATCGCCATCCACCGGGCACAATTCCTACTCCGTTTTGCTATTGTGAATTTCCTGACTAAAGGTTCACAAATAACGCTTTGCCAACCTGGGAATCGAACCCGAGACCTTGCGGCGAAAGGCGCATACGCTAACCACTAGACCATAAAGGACGTGCGTCCTTTATTGAAGTCCTGGATATTCCTCGATCATTGTATAAATAAACTCACATTGTAGACTAATTGCATAAGTATTTCTGTAACAAATCAAGAAGGAACAAATCACACATTTTCCTTGATGAGTAATATTCGTCGTAAATTTTGTGACAACGCTGCTTTACATGGCATTTTTACGTATTAATTAAATAAAAAATCCAAAGCTGAAAATACTGTATCAATATTACAAATTGTATCACTATAAATGCAAACGAGACTAATGTTTCGTTATAAAACTGGCCTTTAGTAATGTTTACGTTGTTGATTTTGTCTTACTTGCCATAGATGTATTTATTATACCAATACATGTAAAAGAGTCGATGGCTGTTAATGTGAAGCCCAACTAATGAAACCACTAATTGCGTGCTTCACGGCGGCCTTGGCAATGTGACCTTAAACGGCCTGCGAGGTAAGGACGTTGCCGTTTCCAACTTAACCACCAAAATATTAAAATTACTGGGAAACAGCGCCGCTTCGTGATAAATAAATTCTCAAGCTACTTCTATAAAATTCTATGCTATCTAATACCCACGTGGCCTATCGTGTCCAATTCGTGAGTTATTTCTTTTAGTTAATTGAATACAAAAACACTTGCTTGTCCGGCACTAATGGACAACCTCGCAGACTAGTCGGTCTTTCGAGCGCTGATTAATCGGCTAGGTAGGCAAAACCCATAGCTGGTCCTTCTCTAGTTTAGCTCCTGCTATGGTTCGGAGTAGTTAAAACGTACACCAAAATTAAAATTCGGAGGTCAACTAGAACATTAGTAAGCTTGTTATTGCCTGCTATTTAGTAAATAACTCTTTAATCGTGCATTAACACTGGTAATTACTGACAAGAAGCCCAATCTCGGAGTCTTGCAGGTCAACGGTGCAGCAAAGCGCATCGATAGACTATACCTAGTATGAATATATTTATAATCGTTACCACTTAGGTATCTGGTTCATGACATATTACAGACTAATCATGATGGAAATGAAGAGATTGGACATATGTCAACATCCTATTAAGCCGGCTCCAGACGCTAGGTGAACAATGGCAAAAACCGAACACCGAACAACAAACGCCAACATGTGGAAGGGTGTTAAATGTATGCCTGTTTTTAGAGTTCCGTACCAAAGGGTAAAAACTACCCCTATTACTAAGACTACGCTGTCCGTCCGTCTGTTGGCAGGCTGTATCTCATGAACTGTGATAGCTAGACAAGTAAAATTTTCACAGACTGAGAATTCGTAACCTGAAACAACAACAAAGTTATCGGTATATACAAATAACAATATGGCTATGATAGTATAATTTCTAGCGCAGTTTGATTCAGTTTGTTGTTTTTTCTAGTGTTGAGAATTCAGAAAAACGGTAAAAGTTTTTTTTTTTGTAAACTTGAGGTATTAAAAACAGTGTGGTTAAAGTTTATCCCTTTACTCTTTTCTTATTAAGAATAAATAGTAAATAATTAACTTGCAGATCCATCAATAACACTTTTCAATAACTTAAATTCATTGACATGAAATACGATGTTACTTCGTTAAGCGCCGAAATGCAATTAATATGTAACTTTCTAACCCTTTTTTTATACTGCACATTATTTATTATTTTTGTTTTGACACCAGATCAAATCAATTCAAAGAATTAAGACGCGTGAAGGCATGGCTAGGGACTTACCTAATAAATTCCAGGTAATTCAACAATGAATTTTGTCTTGATAGCTTGTTCTAATGAAAATACGCACTGTATTTTCTATAGAACTGGTTTGAAAAATCCGAAAAATATCGTGAAGGTATGACATGTAATAAAACTAAAAGTAAAACGTTAGCGGCTAAGTTTACTTTAACATTTTAAGAGTAATAGGAGTCCAAATTGTACAACGCGTTTACTTGGAATATTTCGTACAAAATACAAAAACTTTTGACAATATTTATTTATTTATTATTTATTTATTAAACACTTTATTGTACACCTTGAGTTTACAGTTATAACTTATTTGTAGTGATTACAGTACAATGGGCCGCCTTATCACGAATAGTGATTTCTGCCAGGCAACTTTAGGATGGAAATACATTTAGTAGAATTTGGCGTAGTTGTTTGTGTTCAAAAATATATATATATACCAAAAAATTAACATATTGAGGTTGTTACTTATTAAAATAGTAAACTCCTTGTAAGTCCGTACCTATACTTTGACGGCTGACTTCGGAACCCTATTGCGCGTGGCCTGTCACGCACTTGGCCGTATTATTTATAAAGTTCATATTTATACATTATAATTGAAAATATAAAAAAAAATACTTTTTTAGTATTCATTGAAACATATAATTTTAACCTGAGTCTCGCAGTCGTTGAGGTTGTTTACTTGGTTAGAAGAGCCTCGGCATTTCCTCATTGAATCGCGCTTGCGTTATTTCTAAACACTACTAATTGAGTATTGACTATAACGATAATTGTTTCCACTCGCTCGGCTTTGCTAATCACTTCGCATTCCCATAATATTTTTACGTCAACCGATATTGTATGTTCACGTGTGTAGACACGTCATTATCACTGAAGTATTTATCTATATATATAAAAATGAATTGCTCTTCGTTAGTCTCGCTAAAACTCGGCTGGACCGATTTGGCAAATTTTGGTCTTGAATTATTTGTGGTCTTGAAGTCCAGAGAAGGTGAATAAATATGAAAGTTGTTAATTATCTATCAGATTATTTTTATATGGATTGATAACATACCGAGCATTATTTTTTATGAATTACGGATTCCTTTTTTTTGTTATAAATTCATTTTATACAAAAGTTTTGGCCTTTTATTGATCGATTAAGGCAGTACGAAGTCTGCCGGGTTAACTAGTAAGAAATAGAAATGATTTATGTTGTATAACGAACGTGCATACACAAAGCTCGAATATTTACAACAATCACTGCCAGCACTTTCATTATACATCATGAAATTTATCATCGTATTTGTTATTTACCTATCAATTTGCGTTTTTTCAAACGGAGTTCAAGCAAAAGCTAAAATGTTAAATCATAATTAGCCGGTTACCACTCCCTTGCCATTTGTCGTGTGTGTGAGGTATCGGGGTCAGAAAACTCAAATTCATAACCCAAATACCTAAAAATATTTTTATATAATAATTAAAGGCGAAAATGATTTTTGATGTTCGTGACCACACTGATCACCATGCACCAGCATCACCACTGAAATAGCGGCAAGTTCAAATTCAAATCATTTATTTTCATAGGCCCCAGGAGGTGCTAGAACACGTCAAAACATTACAAAAAATGATATAAAAATAAATCATAAATAATACTAAATTATACCGGGAAGAACATAATAACTTCTTCTTCAGAATAACTATAAAAATATCTACTATAGTTATGGGTAGATTTTTTATTCGAATAGCTATAAAAATATCAGAAAGAAGAGTTCAGTTCTAACAAACACTTGTAATTAGGTTTTTTAGAAAACATGTCAACATTTCATCCGATTCACTGTGTATCTTTACGTTTGCATAATTGCAGATAGATATTATGTATTGAAATATCTGTAATCAGCTTCGTAACATCAAACTATGCTATGTTCTGTCTCCATAATATTTCGTTGGTACCTATTCTGAATAGTAACAATAATATTATACAGAGTATTTTACATAGATTTGCTTATATAACCCGAACAAGCGTTTTACATGTACCCACTTGAGTAGTATTCTTACCAGCCCATACTTAATATACAATAATAATTATGTATTACTTGGAAATTTAAGTTATGTAACTATAATATTAAATTATACTGTTGTTATCCTGTACTGTATTATACTGTATCTGAGTACATTTGCATGATTGTAACAGATAAATATCTAATACTAGCAGTTCACCCGCGGACAAAGTCCTTGTCCGGCCCTAAGATCCCATCTACGTCCATACATAATTTCATCTTCTAATATTTAAAGATCTCGTGCCACAGTGTTAGTTATCGAAATCCTCCCAAACGGCTGGACCGATTGTTATGAAAGTTTGTGGGCAATTATTCGATAGCTCTGAGTAACGGTGGTAAGCTATTTTTTATACCGCTAGGTGAAGGTCGATGCGGGCGGTGTACATAGATTACATACAGGTAAGTATTACTTACTTTTTCCTGGTGTAAAACTATTTCTATAACAAAAACCTATTTACTTGGTGGTCAATGACACACTTACTAAGGACTTACTACAGAAACATCTACCTATAGAGTTTTCAGGTCACTTCCAATTCCAATAGATAGTGTAAAAGATAGGTCAATTAATTAGAACGTCTTATGTATTGGCATTAGTGCTAGAGCCCTGCCCAGCTGGGCTGTGTCCACCAGTCACGGAAAACTGGGCCTTGATTACAAACGGACATTCATACTAATTGATGTTTTTGCCGTGATAACTTTTTATGAACTATTGATTAGGATTCGATTGGTTCTCTATCAGTAATGGCATCTTCCCTAACACGCCACAATAAACAATGTATGTACTTATTACTGTTGTAATTTGTAATGCATGGTATTTGAAGCTATTAGCAGCTATGCTTGGTGGTATTAAGGGTATTATGTTTCTTTCAATAAAGAATAGAGATAGAGAATAACAAATTCTCTCTCTCTATTTTACAGAACACTAGAAAAACAATAGAACGGCACTTAATTTTTCCTCGATAGTATTGAGAATCACAATCTGTTATGCTATGCTTATATTGTCAACGCTGTCAATCGATGATCATCTTAACAATATGCGTCATGGAAACCCGTGTCTTAATGTTTCACACGTTAAAAACAATCCTTTTCTGGTCTGTTACCAATAGTACCAATACCATACCATATACTAAAATACCAATAATACTAAATGATCTTCATTATGCTACAATGTGTGTAATTGTAAGCTGGAATATATTCATGACATCGCATGCGGCGGCAAACCGAGAATGGTGACTGGTGACCACGATTACGATGCACGGTCAATGCCAATCGATACGGATAGCGTGCTCGTCTTGTACTACATGGAAAACGTGTCCGACTCACCTGGAAACGTGGACTAATTAGTGGAAAACATGGGCTGCCGAAACGCACGAGGAATGCGGCGTATAAAACGAGACACCATAATGAAACATTACGCAAGCCCGTGATAATACGCCATTTATGCGAAAAGCTTTGAACCAGGTTATACGCCGAAGTAGATTAGTGGTTTATCCTGTCTGTAAATAAATAAATATATTTCACAACATACACACAACGCCATCTAGTCCCAAACTAAGCAGAGCTTGTACTATGGGTACTAGAATAACTGATACTGATACATATATACTTTTCTTTTGTAAATAAATACTTATTATACATAGAAACACCCAGACTAAGACAAACCCCCATGTTCATGCACACAAAGATTTGTCTTAAGCGGGAATCGAACCCGCGACCTCGGCGTCGCAGGCAGGTACACTACCCACTCCGCCATCCGGTCGCCAACCCAACGTAAACTTTTCTACAAATTAGGCAGTGCTGTTTTACATAAAAGATGGTAAACTAAAAATAATGATATATCAAGCCATCTTCTGACAAACGATGGTTTTTTGTTTTTTTTATGGTGGATAGGCACGCGTTTGACCACGATCTCACCTGATGGCAAGTGATGATGCGGTCTACGGTGGAGCACGCTTACCTATGAAATACCTATTAACTCTTGGTGAACTGAAAAAGGGTTTTTCCGTGTTATCCATTAACGACTTTCACAGACTGTCCTAATTAATTATTGTAAGGATACGTGTGTCGATAATAGGTAATTACTAAATGTCGTGTCGTGATCCAACCATCTGGTCGCCCTAACCTTATAACAACGGCCATATTAAGAATCCGTGCAAGAATCAAAACAAATAATAGAGTGTAGGAATTGCTGCGGTTGGTCTCCAAGTGTTAAACATAATGTGGGGATATTAACGAGCTGAATGATCCCCGAAGGTCTTTTCAGTCCGTGGCGACACTGGCACCGGGGCAAACTAATAAAATTTATATTGCCGCTTATGTTTATGAGCTCTGCTTTATTGGTAGTAACTGATTTGGCAATGGCGACCTTCAAATTAGACTTATTTCGAGTATATTTGGCAAACATAGACGTGGACGTGTTTGCGATGTGTTGCTAAATTGAGAAAATCTTAGGCTATTTAAAAAGAAACTATGATTTAATCTCATTTTGTTGTTTGTATTTACAAAGTTTCCGTGCGAGCCTTTTAGTGCAATTATTTATTTATGTTAATTTTAATAGGTACTTTTATTCAGACTCAGTTACCTGTTTATACAAATATACAGAAGGCTCTTCCCCCAAAATCCAAACTGCTATGACCTATATGTAAATCCATGAATCTACTGGAGATCCCAGGACGGTCGTTGCAGATCCAAATGGTTGTATAATTGAACAAGAAAAGACACAGTGCGCTCGCGTCGCACCTCAGCAAACAATGCCTCACTTACTTGACCGCCCCAATTGTACTAGTAACTGCTTCTTTTATGAACTAAACAAGGCCACAGAGCGCCATTGCCGTGGTTACATACAGGGTTTAACTTTGACAATTGAAACGAAAAGACAAAAACGTCACCTGTTTTAATAATGAATAATCATCAGGACTAGAAATACGCTTATTAATATCTTGAATATATCACTAATAAATATGAATAAATCCAAAACATATTATAGAAAACTAAGCAAAACATTACACTGCAACAAATTAAAACACCAGTTATATAATGTTTAAATCCAGTCATTTGCCAATTTCAATACAATCCGCGCCACGAACTAGCCGGCCTGTCATTGTTACACTTATAACATAATCTCCATTGTAATGGTCGGAACTAGTTCCAAGTCCCTGAAGCGGCTAAAGGTTACTTAGCATCCGGTTGTAGAACTCGAGGCATAGGCACAATAAAGTCTCGCGAGGCACGGACTTGTCGTTTTTGCCCGCGGGTGTGACTGTGGCTTTGATTCAGTGCGAGGCCGGTGGAGATCTCGGCTGGCCTGTCACTTCCTGCTGATTACTCGATCCTACTATAGTCTGTATAAATAGTAGTACGTTACATATTTTAGGCACTCCTAACAAAATTGACTCATGTGAGCTCGAGATAGGAGGCACCGTTTCACTTTTTTGTCTTTTAACCAGCTCCTGAACTGGAGCTATACTATTATCGAGTGCCCGAATAAGTAAGCGTTACACTACCTGTTGTAATTCTTTACTTAAGCTTGAATATCAAAACATAAAATTACTGCTTAAGTTCAAAATCAGGAAAGTGCTAAGTAAAATGCTTTATATGCTTATTTTTATATGAAATCCAAAATCGCAATTGATCCTCACGACCTTTACAAAATACGCGATCTTTGTTATAGCAACTATGACGAGACAGGTCGTTGGAGCGCAACACCGTGCGATTCTGATACCCGGTAGCTGCAAAAAAATGAACCATAAAATCGTTGCGTTTACTACAAGTCATAGTGATTTGTTTGATTTTGTTTTGAGTACTAACTAAGTACTTCAATTGCCTCGTCTGGTAACTAATTGGTTGAAATAAATACTAATCGAAGTCTGACCTACCTACTTTGTTGTCTGTGTAATGTATATATATAATATGGCATGGTAGATGTCGGGTACAATACAATCAATTTTAGTATTTCGTACAAGAGTAGTAAAACTGAACATTTACATTCGTTAATATCGTCAAAATGGTTAGTATAAGTATTATTAGTGAAAGTGTAAGAAACATCCACACATCCTAACAAACTTTTGAATTATTAATTTTTAAAACGTACAAGGATTGAATGTTGTTAGGCTAGTGCTACTTTTTATAAGTAAGTAGGTTTGATATGTCATTTTTTCTATAGAATGTCATAACTTTCGATTTCCCTTGAGCTATTGTTCGCCTCTGGTTTGGTTTCCAATTACTGTAACCTTCCAGTTTACTCGGCTATTATGATATTTTTATATCTGGTGAGCAGCTGTTGCGATAATAAGATCTGTGTCATATCATACTTATAAGATAAAGGTATCAACGCTCTTGCACCATTTATCAAAGTTACTACTCGCGTTATTACATCGTTAAAATGTTTTCACTTAATTTATCAAATTTGTCTTTCAGACTATCTGTCATTAGTGTCAGTCATCATCACTGTTCAGTCAATCTTTGTGTTTATAGATAAAGTATTATTATTATTGGGGGAAGAGGCTTTGGGTGTTCACGTCGACCTCCGTGGGTCTATTGTGATTATAGCCTCATTATAGACTCTCCTTTAGGCCAATAGCCTCCATAAACTGGAGCAGTCGGCCGATCGGGAGTGACTTGACATCATCCGGATCCAAGATATGGCGTCCCAGGATGATGCTTCGTCTATGGATCAGTGTATAGATAAAGTATAATTATTATCTAACTCGAATCTCAATATTTTTTTTATACATTCTTAATTACATACTTCGTAATTGGTCAAAACCGAATAGAGAAGAGGTCCTTCGCTTTTTGATATTAAATTTTTATTTTAATAATTTGTATTGTACTTATTGATTTCATAGCAGTGTGCGCCAGTTGTTCTAGTAACGGGCCGTCTCGTGCTTTAGTTGTGTAATATTAACATACAGTTATAGTTCCTTGATTCACCGTGTTGATCTTCCGCGAAATCGTTCCGCATACGATTGGATCATGGATTTCTCCAGTGCGCACGCGCCCCAGCTCGGTAGAAAAGAAAGCGAATAGGTAACGGTACTGCGCGACTCGCCATCATTGCTTGGTTTTTGTGCTTCGCTATCTGAGTACTTAGGGATTAGATTTATTGTTTGTTATATTAATATAATAACTGTTATTGTATATTCAATTCATTATGCTGCATTTTAAGATTATAGAATAAGAGTCGCTGTAATTTCTTTAAAGATTTAGCCCTAATTTCACAGGTAAATAAATAACACACATAAAGAAAGTAACAGCTGTGTTCATTTTCGAAGTGTAACTTGTGTCACTTTTAAATTCGGTCAGGTAATATTTTATAGATCGGATAATATCTATCCGGAACCTCATCAACTGGCCCATAATGTTTAAAATTTGTCCGATAACGAACAGTCGACATGTGTAATGATAGAATGTTGCAATTTCGATCTAAAATTCTACTCAGTTCTTTTAGTGTTCGGTTCAAAGAAATTTATTTCTCAAAAGAACTACATAGTTCACTTAACAGAGAAAAACAAACAATTTTTGAGTAATAGGTACTCTTAAAAATATTTTATAAACATGACTGTGGCATAAAACTGTTTCTTAATATGTTCCTCCAGATGTTTTTTTAAATAAAGTTATTGTTTTACTGCTGGTTATTTCTTCAGGTAATCTATTATATAGCTGCGCCCCTTCGTATAGTATATTCTTCTTCCCGTAGTTGGTTCTGGGTTTCTGAAGTTCTAGTTTGTTATGTCGTCTGGTGTTATATTTGTGGGTTTTTTTTTTTTTAATTGTAGTTGTGAATGGGTATCTTCTGTCAAAATTTTTCTGTTATTATCTTTCATCTAAGTCAATCGATTTATTTGACTTTTATATTGAACTTTGGTGCACCTTGGGAGAGGCCTATGTCCAGCAGTGGACCGCTACAGGCTGATGATGATGATGATGATGTAGAATCAATAAGAGCGCACCGAACGACGCGACGACGATCGATGTACATGTACACATCCTAGAGATTATTGTTACTATCTTAAACAAATTACCTCGGCTGATATTTAATAATATTCCGCGTAAAACAAAATGACCATTTGACTTGGGCCTCATACAAATCACGTCATCGAAACCATCGAGCATAGTTTCAAGGTGCACAATATCGAGTTAAGAAGTCATAGCGTGGGAGGAAGGTGATCCAATGGCCGATATTATGTCACACATTATTTCATGGTTTTATTTACAACTTTAGTACATAGTTGTGATCAGGTTGTGGGAATGCCGCAATATAAACCTTAACTTAAGAGCTAAACATAGGTATCATGGTCATTAATCATAGATTGATATCTGTTTTTATGATATATATAACCTTCTTATACATAATTTACTTATGTGACGTTCTACTATAGAATTTATTCACACTTCATCGCTTCTTAGCGCCTATTGATATTCCATACATAATAATAGTCATAATTATGTAAATAGAAGTTGTTCCATTTTATGCTTACTTACCATACTTCCTTCCTAATCCAAATTCCAAACTAATATTATAAATATTAATGTGGTCGTTATATTCAAACCTCTAAGCGAAACTTGATGAAAATTTATATGCGGACGGAAATACAGACTACTTTTTCTTAAACACATATATATCGCCCGGGGAAACCCGCCGACGAAAGTTGGTTATAAATAAATCTAGCCTCTGATAGGTATTATTATACATATATATTATAGTTATTTATTTGCTAATTCCAAATCTTCAAAAAATTCTTGACCTCTAAACAGGTCTAAGAACTGCTCAGTCACTGATTTGATTTTGAAAATAGGTTGCTAACTAACTTTTACTTGGTAGTCGTCTGACACCAATATTTTATTGAGGACCTGTTTCACAATTGTCGAGTATGCATAACTTAAAACTTACTCACAACATTCTCAACTACAGCTTGTCAAAAAAGAGTAGGAAATAATGGGTCGGACGACACTGTGCCGTTTGTTTGTATGTCAGCACGCAGCACATTATAAATCAACCGATTAGTCCAACGCAATTTAAAAATCTACAAAAACGTGAATCTGTATACTTCGAGCACCTTCGAGTGCACGGTTGGCGTAGTGGTTAAAGCGTTGGCCTTGCCGCTTTCAACTGCGCTGGTGTTGTGGGGTCGATGGGGACACGGGACAATTCTTTGTGTGATCCGCAAAGATTTGTTCTGACTCTGGGCGTGCTTTGTTTGCGTAAAAGGAATGTTTGTGAACACCCCCGCGACACAGGAGTTACACGTAGTGCGGGCGTCGTATTTGAAAGAGATTTTTTTTTTGTCCATGTTGCCACCAGCCTTAAAGAGCCAGACATAAATTAGTTTGCATTTCTAGACATTTATTATTTAAATAAGATCAATTTTGTTTGATTTGTGACCTTCACATTACCAAGTGGTATTGATTGATCTAGCTATATTGACTCTCCAGTGTGTCTTATATTTGACTAGCTCTTACGTGCTGCTTTACCCGCGTGTTAGGTACATCGATAGGAATAGTCTAAGTTACACCTCATATGTCAGTAAAATCTTATCCAATTCGATCTAGACATTTTGAAGATTAGCCGTTCTTACGCATCTCGCAAAACTTGTAAAAATAATCTATTCAAACAGCCTGAAAATTAAATTTATAACAGAAACACCATCATTATTTATTGGTATTTACTGATTGAAGTCTACGAACTTGTCGTGGTTTCACCCCCCCCGGTAAACATGCCTCTTCTCATCAGCAAGCGACGTGATGTTAAATAGCCCATAACCTCTCTCAAAAAACGGAGAATAATAAGAAATACAAACTCAGGCCTCTTCTTTATTATTAGGTATATAAATTAATATTTACATGAAATATAAGACATAAATATAATGTTGTTTTTTTAGGTATACAACTTTAAAATGAAATATAAGACAAAAATAATGTCGATGGTCACGGTTCTTGATTCTTTCGGACATAGGCGCCAGGGCTGGCCGAAATGAAGCGTCAATTCTTTATTGAGCGTCTAAGACCGTGTATCGCCAATTACGAAGCTTATGTTAATTTCCAAGTGGTCTAATCAATAACATCATATTTACGCCTTTTATTTTACTATTTAAATCAAACCTGTAAAAACACACCCACTACTTATTATTTAGTTAATATTTAACGTCTCATACATATGTATTTAGTTGTTTAACTTGCAAGTAGGTATTCCAAAACTAGACGGGAAAACAATATTTCTTTAAAATAATATCCTTAGTTGTTCAGGAAAAACTGGACAAGGAGGAGCTAATATTCTTATCAAAAAACCGACATCAAAGACCTAAAATGACTACCTTATTGTCTAGATTCTAGATCTAGACTACTAGCTAGTTAACTGAAAGAACTTATTGTATGCCAACTCATCGAACATTGATGAACGTGGCTGTTATCTATTGCATTCTAATAGTTGTTATTGTGTGGACTGTGGAGTGTGGAGGCGGGGGGATAGTTATGTGCTTTTCATTTCATGGTCGCATAAAGCGCAGCGTTTATCGCAAACGACTATTCAATTCATTATGACCATTTGCTGTAAGTGCTTCTATGCATTATGACTCAACCATCTACTTTACATTATTCTTAGAAACTCCTTACTCTAGTGCCTATTTGAAACAATTATAACAAAATTAACCATTCAGTATTTAAACAATAGCTCTTCAAATTATGCAAATCTTGTTTTGTAATTAGCTACACGTGAAAATATAAATATTATTCATAGACGGTGTTTTCGTAATTAAGACCAAAAATGGTAATCAATGCAAAATAATTTTGAATTCAGTTTAACAGGTTTTAAATAGTTTTAATAATATGTACATAGCACTTCTATGTTTTAAAAAAGCTTGCTGCGTGACTGCGTCATAAGCATAACGTGACATTAGCCTAGATAAAATAAATTAATAGAACAGATGTTTGCTTAAAGATAATCACAGTAAATGTACGAGGTGAAGACATTGATCGGTCAGCATCGGCAATGTCGGCAATCGACATTGAATATACAACACGATCGAGGTCGCTTTCTTATCAAAATATAGGAAGTTATGACGCACACGCTTTGATTGCTTAGTGAGACGAACAATGGGTCGAGAAAACTTTGTACACGTGGAATCTGCGGAACGAAAAAAAATATAATTATGTGGACTTCACGGTACTGCTAATATTTATTACAATATACAATTGAACCAGATGCTCTGAATATACGCGAATGAACATAATATATAATTTAGTAGGCGTTGAGGAAAATTACGACTCTACGAGTAACGGCGGAATTAGGCCATGCAATATCGGAAGTTTCTCAATTCTGGAAGTGAGATCGGATACTGGAAGCTAATTCTGGAATTTTAGTACTGGTTCCGGAATTGATATTTTTTTTTGGATTTTTCGTCCACTTTCTTTCAAATTGTTTGACTTTCAAGATTATCTTTTTCGCGCGTGTAGCTCATTCGACCAGCGGTTTGTGGCACATTCCACAGACGTCCACAGATTGCGTGCGTTTAGAAAAAAAAAAAAAACTGTGTCGGACAAAAAATAATTTGACTAATAAGTAATTGATTGATAAGAGGATGCTAAGTCGAAGCCCCGTCACCTGATCGATCTTACGGGTTAAGCAATGCTAACCCAAGGGTGGCCCAGGATGGATGACCATTTTAAAAAGGCGAGTTTTCTTTCGTGCTTCGGAGAGCACATTAAAATGTTGGTCCCAATTGCCATTTGAAGATCTATGGCAGTCGCTACGGATAGTCAGAGGCCAGAAATTCTCATAACAAATCTAACAAAGAGTATCGTATTTCCTCGTACTGGGTACGTTTCACGTAAAATACTGATTTTCAGTTTAAACCTTCAGACTAGAAGCCGACCCTAATGTAATGGAAAAAGGCTCGGTGAATGATGATTGAATCGTTTAGTCAGTTTGTTGTGAAATGTTGATCAGTTTATTCATCAATCATGATTTGTTTAGTCATCAATTATGATTGATGCTTAATTTTTTACCTCCGTTCAGGAAAAGAGTTGAAGTGAAATTGTTTGAGGTCGAAAATCACTATAAGCTTATTTTATCACTGTCGAATAGCGCTAGCGATTTTCACAAACCCTTGAGTACTTTTAGGCACTCTCAGGAATTCAGGTTTCCTTACAATGTTTTCCTTCACCGTTAGCGAGCAATAATTTTCATGATCAATACACACACATTTTAATAATTCTCTGCACCAACCTTAAGGATGACTGACAGAAAATGCCTTTGGAATGAAGTCCGCCTTCGTCGCATGTTTTTGTCAAGACGAAACTCACCGATTTATTGACAGAGCTGTGTGCCGTGGATTCTTACCCTAGACCTTAGCAGTCCTACGGTCTCCCACTTGGCTATTGCTGCTTGGGCCATTTTATCAATCATTCTACACTAATGATCGATTTATTGCAATAGTCATGATTAAGAATACCGATTAAATCCTGACTTAAGTCCTGAGTAACTTGTTACTTGTCATTGGTTACTTGATTTGCCCAAAACTGTCAAAATGTAAAAATATGAATATCGATATTTGGGAATTACCTACTCTGTCAATTCCGGAACTAAGAAATCAGTGAAAATTATCCGGAATTCTGGAGTTACGGCATTCCAGAATTCCGGAGTTGCATGCCCTTGGCGGAATCAAGCCTCATAACAATAACAAGCTGTGTTTTTACTGGAGACCTCAAGCAAGAACGCTACAACTTTAATTTCTAGGGCATTCATTGGTAACATACAGAGCTGACATTCATGGAGTTTCTCTTTGTAGCCTTGCGGCCTTGAATGAATCATTTTGGCATTTCAATTTGATGTAGGTACTGGGCTCCTTTCATTCTGCTGGCCACTTGATTTTTCTCTTCAATTCTTTAACCTGTGTGGTACGTACGCCATGACGATTTTGCATACGGGGCACTGACCAGTTTAGTGTCCATAATACAAATGCTTGAGATTTAAAGAAATCCAGTAGCATGAGTTTTGAAGATTCGACGTTTTGAAATGACGTGAGATTACCAACAGGTTGCTAAGGCCACTAGTGAACGTTTCGACCTTCACATTGCCAGCTCTAGCCAGTCCATGTCGTCACTACCGTGGCTTTCGCATTACGTTTATCTAAATAGTAGAATCTAAATATTACGCCTTTTACTTTTAGAACCTGATATTTCTCTCATTGAGGGCATGCAACTCGTGAACGTGATGCTTGCCTCTATAAAGTATTAGAAAACTACCGCTCAGCATGCCATAACACGGTTACTCATTACGTAAGCAATGTCATATAAGTGTGTAACTTATACCTTATACCAATATACATACCTTGTTTAATAATACTGACAATAATAACTGCATCGATGGTCTAGTGGTAAGCGTGTGTGCCTCTCACCGTGAGGTCTTAGGTTTGATTCCCGGGTCAGTCAAAGTGTTATTTGTGAACTTTCCGTCAAAAAAATCAACATAACAGCACGGAGTTGGAATTATTCCCAGTGAATGGCGATAGGCTCAAGGCCTATTTCATGGGACCTAAATATAACAGGTGAATTGCGGCCACACCCGTCTGGCTAATATAGGCGTGATGATATGTTATGTTATGTAATAATTTATTTATTCATTACATTATTTTTTTCTCTGTTAGTTAATGCTTGAGTGGTAGGTATGTCAACCAAGAATAGAAAAATGCAACTGGTGCAATAATATCATTTATCAATCCATCCACTTAAATATTATTTGTAAGGCCATTACATTGCACATGTACATGTACAAACTATAAATAGTTACACCAAAAAACTTGATTTTACATTAGTACACTAAATTTAAGTGCTTGTTCCGTCCTAAGAACTGCGAATTGAAGAGCATTCTATTTTGTAAATTGTATATCTAAAGCCATGTACACACCACACTTGATTGCCCAGCAAATTTAATACAATAAACTGTAGGTGGTCACGTACCGTAATGGCCATAGTCCGGACTTGCATTAGCCTGTTAGCCACGATGTCTCAACAAGATGAAAAATTGCATCTTGTAAGAGTTCCAGAGCTCGTCGCGACGGCGACGTCGAATACTGAGTAGGTCATATTATTATAATAAAGCCATTTTTATTAAACTTTTATAATCATATTAATCATTTTCCTCTACATTTTTTGATAAACGTGTCCGCAAAAGTAATAAAATTAATTTCTTATCAAAATATAGGTAAACAGAAACATTTTTTGTTACATACTCTAAGTCAAACTCATCTTATGTTTATTAAAAGTTTCATATGGGTAAGTATATTTTTAACCCATTAAAAAAAAAGTAGGAGGTACCCAATGCGTTCGATTTTTTTCGTTAATTATTACATATTACATTGGTACAATATGTGTAATAAAAAACTTATATATATTAGAACTATAAATGTTAGGCGCTAAGCTAGAATTATACCGTTAACGTGAATCCATAAGCGGTTACCGTATCGTTAGATCGGATCTGATCTATAACTTTTATTGAAGCTAACTTACATTAAAGTCATTTAAAGTTATTGTTTTAACATCATTAATCATATAACTAATGACTGGGTATAGTAGTATTATTAGCTAGCTAATACTTTCACTGGATGGTGTTGTGATGATTAGCTTCGTTTTATGCATTTATTCTTTAGTTCTCATACCTACCTTTATACCTTTGTCAGGCGTCCCTTATTTACAGGGCGCTTTCACATCTAATTTAAGTACGCTTAATCGGGATGTCTCCATGTCATTATTTCGATAAAAAATAACGATAAAATTAAATATAACGAGATATTTACCAAGTAAAATAACCAAGTTAAGTCTCAAAACTTATATTAACGACAATGTTTAACAAATCTCATATAATACATAATTATAAAGTTTGTATTGAACATTTGCGATACTATTCGTAGAGCTCTTTGTAACTACATTTAATTTCGTACGCTGATTCATTGCTAATAGTTTACAAAACATTCTGTCCAAATGGCATACATCATCGATCGATATGTTGTAGTACAGTACTGTAGTAGTAATCTGAAATAATCTCGATTCTCAAGCACTTACCTACTTCTGATACTGTCTGTCTAGTTAACAATGAAGCTATAACTGTTTTAAATAAAATATAATCTATTGTAATAATTTTAATCAAACAAAATAACTATTTGAAATGGTCTTTGCAACTACTCTTCAAATGCTAATGCTGTTCCCCGACGCACGCGACTGTCTGAAAAGGGTTGTCTTTTAAAAGTCTAATTTAGCTTGCAATGTGGGTATGTATCAGCGTTGCCAGACGTCCCGATTGCGGCAGGACAGTCCTGATTTTTAAGTCAAAATGGAAAGTCTCACCCGGGACAGGCTTAGTCCCGCTTTTCGGGTATTACTCAAAGAATCGGCCGTGGTTATGAATTGAATTATCGGTTGAAGTGTTTGAAGGCTTGTTTTACCTTTCAAGTAAAATAAAAAAAAAAAAAAAAAAACACTTTTATTTTTCTGGCTGTTTTTGTACGATTGTACGAACATTTGGTGCGATATAATTATAATGGAAACAGTTATTACATTTTGATAAATGAAGTACAGTAAAGTATCATTGGAATTCTTGATTACGATAATAACTAAGGCGATTTAAAAATTAAAACAAGAAAATACATATTGTTTTAGTTGGTTCTTGATTCGGCTTTGATCACCCACGCACACTTGAAATATTACTTCACCTACATTTGCCAAATCAATTTAACTCCATACAAAAAGCATTTCAACAAATAACAATGGACCGTTGTTATAAATGGAGATTTGTTATTGTTTATTAAATATGTAGACTAGGCAATAACAATCTGAATTGTTATGTCTTTAAAGATAAATAAGTGAATATTAAGTTACAATATAATCTACGCACCGTGAGTGTTTATTCAATTAGTTTATTCGTTGCTTATTGAAGTTAATGAGTTTTTTAATTTGCTTGTAATTGAGATAAGTCTGCTTGTCCAATGACAGTCATGCGATTATTGGATAGATGGTTTGCACTCGTGTCCTTTCATTTAATCAGGGGAACAGTACAGTGAGACCTTGACGTCAATTACTTAATAAATACACATGCAGAAAGGCACAGTGCATATTGTGTAAAATAAACGAGATCAACTAGTAACAGTGTGTTCATCTTTGACTCGACTTAACGCCTGCAGACTGGTAAATAAATGACAGTAACCCCTGCAGCTAGAAGACAGACAGAATCACACTAACCACAGACGAGTTAAAAAATAATACTCCGCTCCGTTAAAACACTTAGTATGGGCTAAATCTAATAAAAACGCTAAGATTGCCTCCTAGCTATTTTACGCAGATTAGTCCTCTCACCGGATGATAAACAATTACTATAAACGGTGACAATGCCAAGGTTAACCGTTTCCCGTGTCACCGTCATCTTAAAAACTGCAGTCTCTTAAGCGTCGGTTTCCTAGGAAAGCCTCGTGGAATAATGCGGCCGCAAATATAGCGTTAGAAGAAAATTAACTATTTAAAAGTAAATGAAGTGGTTACCTAGAGAGCGGTGTTCGACATAACGTATTACATTCTATTCGTGTTACGGCCATAATGTTACGGCCGCATTATCCCACACCGCTTTCCAAGGAAAACGAAGCTTTAGAGAAAATCATAACATAGAGCTCATTCCACACTCTGACCGTACGTGGGAGAAGAAAGTTTCTCTGCGATCGCCTAAATATAACTAACATTTTGTTTTCGTTTGTATAGTTTGTGTTCAACTAGCTCCAAATCCAAACAACTCAAGTTAAAATTACACATAATGTTAGTGGTTCTTTCTCACAAGGCAAGGCAAGCGCCATTTGCATCAAGGATAATTTATATGTAGACCATAATTTGTCTGATTTTATGAGTTTGATATACACAAACCTCGCAGACTGCTCGCGCTGTAGCATTGTGTTGAGGTGACACAGATTCTCAGCCGGCATTCGTCAACGGCCTGACTCAAGAGTCAAGACTGTACTTAGTATTGTTAATAATCCAGTGGTTCCTTTTAATTATTGCTTAGTTTCTTGCTTTCGGTGAACTAACGTCTAGGTAGTTTATTATATGTCACAAACATCCATTGATATATCAAAAAATTAAACAAATATTTATTAAATTGCTTCAGAGCTCGGTTATCAATAGGGTTGCGTAATCGGTTACATAGTGTTAACGACAGTTTAGACTGGATGTATTTAGCATTGTTTTGGCGGTTACTCGTACAACACAGCGCATAGGTCATGACAGAATTAGGCACACTTTCCAATGTTACTTCATTGTATTCACTACAACCGACAAAGCAGACATTTACGCTTACAATAAGCGACTTATTCCCAAAATAACTTCGGTTATTTGCTTAACAAAAATTTGATTTACACAATGGTATAAAGATTTGAATTAATGTGATTCACACTAACATGTCAGAACTCATATTTTAAAAACATTACACATGCTAAACGTTGTTTCTCTCTCTGAGAGCGCCTATTTGGGAGTATTATAATTATCACGACTGATAAGTGGTGGTCAAATAACTTTTGTATCGTAGCAGAGTAGGTAATGTTATAGTCGCCTGTTTAAAGTATTGTGAATACATTAAGGCTATGAATCTAATTGATTTCAGCTACCGCCCTAACGCGAGTTACCGTTACATGTTAGCCCAATGTGGGTAATGTCTCATTTTATTTTAATATTCGTAGGAAATAAAATAAAAGCTTTTGTGTAAGTTACTAGCACATAACTATGTATATCGGTACCCGTAATATCGGAATAGTCAGTGGAATTATAACGTACAAAACATAGCTACTATGACAAATTACCTCAAAGTTTAAAGTATTGAAACATAAATATAAAACACAAGTGATTCATTTGATGCTATACATTTTATAAATATATACCTAAATATACATATATTATTATGATGTTAAGCACTTCATTAATGTATATGTAGGTATTGTAAAACTGTTAATATCCTTATTTAACTGGTCACTTAAATGAAAGTACTGACTCCGCCGACTCACTGAGTCATCAACGTCCAGTCTAGATCCTTAAAACGTAATCGAAAAATTGAAAAGAGATTTATTTATGCTATAAGACACAAGGAGCATTATTTCAAAATTAACCTACCCATTTATTTAAGTTGTATGCTTCTATTTCACACAAAATATAAGTAACTACTTAACTACAAATGGTTTTATAATAGTCGTGCGTGTCTTCTATACTGTCTGAATAAGTAATGATAAATAGGTGCATGTGATTTTATGTCATAATAATGTAAAACAGTAAACCTCGCGAGAATCGACATTGAAACAAATTCTATGGAAAAACCAAGTGGAATTTGCTTAGACTTAACCATATTAATTAAGGTACTTTTTCATTTATCTGTTGCTCGCGCGATCCTGAAGAAAACGCTGCGCTACAATTTTGTTATAATAAATACACGATGTAAACAACATTGAGGCAAAGCGACTTCCCATTGATTTTGTACGTGATTTAAGATCACTGGGTTTGGCAATTTCATCGAAAAATACCCTACGTGGTATCAGTTCATATACTGGGTGGCGCAAAAGTACTGGCACTAAAGAAAATACTTTTTTTTTTTTTATATGACATTTTCTGTCATTCTGTTGTTGAAAATTGTGTAGTGAACAAATGTAAAATACACTGAAAATAAACATGGACCGTTTTACTCCCCAAGAACGTGGAATAATTGTGTCAATGTTCTTACGGAATAATTCATCAGTGATAAGAACACAACGTGAATTTCGTCGACGATTTCCCTACCGTCCGGCACCGATTGGTCGCACAATTCGACGCTTTGCCACACGCCTTGAAGCAACTGGCTCAACATTGGATAGACCTAAGTCTGGGAGACCAAGAACAGGCCGTTCAGCTGAAAATATCGATGCTGTGCGCGAAGATGTGGAAGAGTGTCCAGAAACATCAACGAGGCGACGTGCCACGCAATTGGGCATTTCGAGACGGACCCTGCAGCGTATTTTGGTGAAAGACTTAAAGATGTTCCCGTATAAAACTCAAATGACTCATCAGCTGCTGCCTGCTGACCACCGAGCTCGTCTAGATTACTGCCAGCGCGTCATAAACCTCAACCTTGAAGAGGATGATTTTCCTTCAAAATTGGTTATGAGTGACAAAGCGCATTTCCATCTCTCAGGGCATGTCAATAAGCAGAATACTCGGTTCTGGGGCACTGATAATCCGCGCATTATTCAAGAAACACCTCTACACCCACTAAAAGTTACTGTATGGTGTGGCATCTGTGTTGACAGAGTGATCGGACCCTATTTTTTCGAAGACGCTGGAGGCAATGCGATAACTGGCACTGGAGAACGCTACAGAACCATGTTACGTGAGTTTTTGATACCCAGTTTGGACGAATTGGGGCTGGAGCACATCTGGTTTCAACAAGACGGCGCTACGGCACACACAGCGCGCGACACTATGGACTTAGTGAGGGACGCTTTTCCAGACCGAGTTATCTCTCGTTTTGGCGATTTGCCTTGGCCTGCAAGATCACCCGATCTGACCAGTCCAGACTTCTTTCTTTGGGGTTTTTTGAAATCTCGGGTGTATGTGAACAAGCCACAGACTCTCGCAGCTCTAAAAGAAAACATTCGTCAAGAAATAACGAACATATCGCAGGAAGTGTTACGGCAAGTTATGCAAAATGTCATAAATAGGGCTCAAATGTGTATCAACTCTGGAGGTCACCATTTAAAAGACATCATCTTTAAATCCTAATGGTACGAAATTTAATGGCACAAATATACATTTAAAAAAATCTAAATCTAGTTTTCTAATTTAGAAAAAATGTTATAGCTGAACCAAATAGGGTCTTTACTTTTGCGCCACCCAGTATACATAATATCATTATTTCTACAATCGTTTATTCTTGAGCTTGACCTGTTGCCTCGGCCTCAACAAAATTCGTTAAATTGTAACCATGAACGAACTAGGAAGTGGGCAACACCTACGTAAAATATGCAGGCCTAGTAGTACGTACGTATTATTTAATAATACGAATATGTAATAGGTGAAAAAGCATAATTTATATTAGAGATAACATTTTATTTATTTAAGTAGGTAGGCCTATTGTACTAGTTCAAAGCGTGAACTGCAAAAAACCCTATATGGTGGCTGACGACTATTTCTACTCTACGTTACGTGAGTGACGTCACATCAGCACTCATGACGTAGGTACACGCTGTAGCCTCATTTCACACTGCGGTGTCGCCACGTACAGCTCAAACATTAAACAGATTAGTGTTGTATTGTATGGCGTAACACTGCCAATCACATCGAACACACGATCTATGGAAAGTTGGTTTCTCACACGATGTATTAATGTGTGTAATTAACCTGTATATTTTGCCACGGTATGCCACAACTATGATGTTATTTAATCTAATTAAAACTACAATTATTGTTGAAGACACACTGCAAACAGTTTACATTGAGTCGCAATATTTTTCTGTTAGGATTGTAAGAATCCATGAATTCCATGTCAACCAAAATTAGAGAACTTTTTAATGTAATCGCGTAGATTGCGATCTTCGATGGTTAATATAATATATCTCTGTATTAAGAATATGGATTTCTTGAGTCTAATGTTTTTGAAAACATAATTTTCTCATCTCTGAGAGACCTAATTTGATAGATTAAACGACGAAAACGTATTTGCCGCGTTAGTTAGTGTAATAATAATAAGGCTCTAGAATCAGACGAATGTGTAGATGAGGCTGACCACCTTTGACATTTACACACAAATCTGTATTATAGTTCTTGTCTCATGTAGTGGCGCCAACGTCATCCGTGCTCTACTATAATCAATCAAGATCTTTGTCCGACCATTGTTACTTTATATTGACCCGCCAACACAACAGATTGATTCAGTGCCCGATAAAGTAACAGCACGTGGCGTGCACCGCGTGCACTCACACCCCGTAACGTAATCACGAAAATATAAAAGCCGGTTATAAATCTGTATTATTGATTGTTTATTTCTGTCTGGCAGGTCATCGGAGCGGTACGTGCGAATGAAATGGAAAGACGTGCGGGTCGGGGATCTAGTTCACCTGTCAAACAACGAGGCGGTGCCGGCAGACATGGTGCTGCTGCACTCCTCCAATCCCCTCGGCATTTGCTACCTCGACACGTGCAATCTAGACGGAGAGACCAATTTAAAGCAAAGAGTTGTCGCGCCGGGATTCAAAGATAAGGTAACCGGTAATACATACTAATGAGAATAATGATATTATCTTAAGTTTTCCTTTTATTTATCTGTCCAGTCCAGTCCAGTAATGGCAAAATAACCTCTATTCTCTATTCCTTTTACAATGAAACATTTTATTAAAGGTACAATAGAGTAAATCACTGACACGACACTGACAAAAGTCTAGCAACCATTTTTAAACTATTTTTATTAGTTACCGTAATATCATACGCATGGTAGCAGTACCGACCTCCGCGACGCGCATTGTTCTTTGAGCACAGTTTGTTAAGAGTAACTGGAGTAATGTCTTTATAACCCTGTTTTAGTTTGTTTACTATGCGTGCTATTGCTAACTCTATACTAAACAGTAGACAAAAACCAGACCGTGGGAATACTTTCTCCAATAATTTTATTTAAACAATTGACGTTGTAAGAACGCGACCCACTTCTCCTAATTCATTTGTATATTTTCATTAACACGAAATATCTGTTTCTTTTTTTACAGCATCACGAATTTAAACCTGCAAAGTTTAGAAGTACCGTGGAAGTAGAACGACCGTCTACCAAAATATACCGATTCACGGGCAGTATGTCACACCCTAACGGCGTTCGAGTAATGCTCAACTCTGAACACCTTTTACTAAGAGATTGTACGATTAAAAACACAGACTACGTAGAAGGTATCGTCGTGTACGCGGGGCACGAGACCAAAGCCATGCTAAACAACGGCGGACCGAGATATAAATGCTCGAATCTAGAAAAGAAAATGAACACAGATGTGATATGGTGTGTCTTAGTGCTTCTTTTCCTATGTTGCGCCGGCGCCGTGGGCTGCAAGATTTGGTTGGACAAATATTATATTAACTTATATAATAACATCCCGTTCATTACTCATGTGGGAACTCCCGCGTACGAAGGACTGATTATATTTTGGACTTACATTATCACCCTTCAAGTTATGATACCCGTGTCGTTGTACGTCACCATAGAGATGACTAAACTGCTACAAGTGTACCACATACATCAGGACATCGAGATGTACGACCCTGAAACGAACACGCGCACGGAATGTCGGGCGCTGAACATAACTGAAGAGTTGGGGCAGATTAGTTACCTATTCAGCGATAAAACAGGCACTCTGACTGAAAATAAGATGGTGTTTAGGCGGTGCACTGTCAACGGTGTCGATTACGATCATCCTCCGGGACCACCTGCAGAACCTTCCATGGAATTGCCTCCAATCGTTACTCCTGTTACTAAAGTGTCGCCAAACAGACGACTGCTGCAACACCTACAAGACAACAACGACACGCAACACACGCAAAAGGTTTGTTTTATTTGTGATGTTATAGTGATGATAACCATCCTGAATAAAAAAAGATACAGGCTGTATGTATATATAGGCTGTACATAAAAAATTATAAAATTCAATTCGACCGACTAATTTAGTTCCTGAGATTACCGCGGTAAACCAAAGAAACGATCAATCAAATTCTTTAGGTTAATAGTATTAGCTGTCAATAAGATAGTATAGATTTGCAAATACTGTCTAATACTGATGAACTCGTTTATAAATTATATTGTTTTATTTATTTACATTACAATCATCATTAGGCACAAAAATATTGATACTGTCCTGAATTTATTTTTTGCCAAATGGTTATGTTGAAAAATACGCCATCTATAATCAAATAGTCAGTTCATGATCAAATAAAGGGGTCTGCTCATCACGATGACAGTTGAGTATTTCGTGCCTGGAATGTATGGAAGTGACGTCACATTTTCACAAATATGGCGGCAAATTTAAGTCTTGAGCATACCTTAGTTCTTTGTATCATAATATAGGTTGATAAATTTGATTCCGCTGGGACTCGATTCCTTGGCCGAAGTGGATAATCCACTGGGTACGTAAAACCCAGAGTGGTGGGTTCGAGACCCACTGGAATCATAATTTTTCAACCGTAATATTGTATGGTTATATCGCAGAAACATCCTAGTTACGAGGTATTAATGTGTTTAAATGTCCGTTATCAGGTTCGTGAATTTCTCGTAATCCTGGCGGTGTGTAACACGGTGATCGTGAGTCAGCCACACGTGGACACGATGCAGCTTAGCGGCTCTAACTCTGGAGAAAACATCAACAATGACAAGCCTTCGCGGTCCAATGGAACGCTACGATCCAACGACAAGTATGCATTCATTTTGGCACAACATTAAGCAATTAAAAAAACAGCAACGATTGCCGAGTGGGAGACCGTAGGACCGCGAAGTCAAAGGTCTCGGGTTCGAACCTACGTTACACACCTCTGTCAATATATCGTTAAGATTCGTCTTTTCGAAGATATGTGTGTATTTATCATATAAATTATTTCTCGCTAACGGTGAAGGAAAACATCGTGAGGAAACCTGCATGCCTGAGAGTGCCTAAAAAGTGGTCGAGGGTGTGTGAAGTCTACCAATCCGCACTTGGCCAGCGTGGTGGATATGGCCTAACCCTTCTCATCATGAGTAGAGGCCCGAGCACAACAGTGGGACATGTATTAGATACAGGGCTGCTATGATAAGCAATTTACGCAGATTTAATATTGAAGTAGAAGTAATGAACCGTCATTGGACTACCGGATATTTAAAAGATAACAATATTAGTCAGCTAATAATAAACATGTCGTGATTTCAGACAGAAAACGTATAACTAAATGATAGTAGGCCATCTGTTTCCACATCCATTCTATCCCAGGGGCTCTCTTCAACGAAGCCCATGCTCCGTTTTATATAAACGCACGTTCGTCTCTATTTAATTTAACCTCTCACAAAACTCACGCCTCAAATAATGTTAAATGTAATTAAGAGTATATTTATATATTACGTGTAGATACGCTCGACTGACAGAATCGCGCTCGACGACGCCGTCGCCGCCGCCGTCGACGGCGTCGCCTCTCCGCATGAAGCTGCCCAGGATCATGTTTGGATCCCACAGAGACGATGCCAGCACCAGCGAACCAAGCTCCACGGCTGAACAGGTTTGTTACCCTTTCATATTAAATGACCTTTGAATCATCTACATTGTAATACGCCAGCGCGGACCTAGTTTTAGTCTGATTGTAAATGGTAACCAGAACTGTCATGAGAACATTTGACCCACTAGTCGATAAGAAAGAGCGACATCTGGCGGCTAATCTTTCTAATTGAACTTCAATGTCAGTTGGAAAAAAAAAGCAATCGTAGGTCACATTATATTTATTTGTGATCTACCTATAAAACATCTAAATAAGGCTATTTTGTAATACTGAAGGTCAAAGTTGCTTTATTTGTTGAACATGGTAAAAAACAGATGCATTAATATGAGATAAGTACAGCATATTCTGTCAGTTCTGATATAATATCTATGTATATTAATAATTATAGATACAACACAGTGTCTATAACTACTAATATAGCTCAGAGCACTGAGCTCAAGTAGTTCAATTATTGGGAGGTTTCTGATCTGATGATGGATCACCGTGGCCTTCATATTTTTAGCAAGTCGATTCAAATATCAAAGAAAAGAAAGTATTCATCTGTTTATACATTGAAAGGTTTGAAACTTTTATGTTAGCCCATTCGCCACGAAATTTAATTGCTAAATAAATAGTATTCCTTTCCAAACAGCTATCTCGATACGAAGCCGAGAGTCCAGACGAGCTAGCTCTGACGGAAGCGGCGTTGGCGTATGGCTACGAGCTGCGATGTCGAGACCCTGAGGAAGTGGAGCTGGGCATCAGCGGCGAGGTCAACAAGCTCAAGGTGCTGAGGATTCAACACTTCGACGCCAACAGAAAGTGCATGTCCATTGCGCTCAAGCTACCTACAGGACAGGTTAGAGCACTTTTCTTGATAAAGATATTCTTAATACGCCAAATATAGGTCTCCCAATACATCAAATATTACTATAAAATTTAATGTCCCTAATCGTTCTAATATTAATAGTTTTAGCTGCATCAAAATTGAGCCAGGATTTCCAAAGAGAAAATCTCGTGTGACTTATATTATATCGTATATTATTATATACATAAATATGACATATTAGCCGTGTGCTTCAATGAGTCGTTTATGACCAGAAAGCTTATTTAATATTTATCGATAATATTTTGCGATAAAGAAGGTACATTCTTATCTCGATTGGTGTAGGGCTTTATCAATACTGATGCAATCGATGCATTTTTGCATTACCTCTATAGAACTTCTGGTGGTAGAGCTCTTGTGAATGAGATCGAGGGCGGCAGCACCACCGTCTCACCTTTAACCTGCCGCCAAATAGTAGTGCTTCCATTACTGTGTTCCGGTTTGGTGGTGAGATCAGGCCCTGAAATTACTGGCACATACCGTAGAGGCATAACACCGTAGTCCTCAGCTGCAGCGACGCATCTATAATCTGCTTTTGTGGATTGTTGATGTCCATGGGCTGTACTCCACTTACCATCAGGTGGACTACACGTTCGTTCGCTGTGGGTGTGGTATAAAAAAAAATAAAAAAAATGTACCTATTACGGCTATTACTTCATTTTAAACACACCTCAATCGCTTTATACAAGGTTCTCGTTAGTCGGAAGCAACCTGCATAAGGACATCAACAATCCACAAAAGCAGATTGTAAAGCGTCGCTCTATCAGAGGATAACAGTGTTATGCCGCCTGTGCCAGTAATTACAGGGCTACCACCAAACTGGAACACAGTAATGCAAGCATTTGGCGGCAGGTTAAAGGTGAGACGGTGGTGCTGCCGCCCTTGAGCTCGCCAAGAAGAGCTCTATCCCTAACACTCGCTCGTATTAAAATAAATATATACTTTATATATATATATATGTATATTCAACAATATATTCTATAGAATATTCAACCTTGCATTTTAAAAATATTATTATATTGCATTTATGTTCAAGTGGCCTCTCTCTGCTGATTACACTACGCCAATCTTGTAGTTGGATTCCTGCTCGAGCTCGAGGACGTATAATTACTAATGTCCCTTTTAAATGACAAAAATAGCGATAATTGTCCAATAATATCTATAAGTTGATAATGTAATAATGTGTATTTTGGCCCAGGTTGTATTATACGTCAAAGGAGCCGACTCCACCGTACTGAACGCCTTAGCACCAATGCTGCCTGGTTCGACAGAAGCGGCCGCCTGTGAAAGGACCCGCGCGCTGCTGTCGGAGTACTCGCGCGCGGGGCTGCGCACGCTGGTCATGGCGAAGCGGGTTATGCAACCGGCGCTGTGGGAGGAATGGGTCGCCGGACATTTACGAGCTGCTGAATTCGGAGAAGGTAAACTACTTTTTTTATGTCGTATCAGTCGTATGCAGCATACTATTTTAGTACATTTGATGGGAAGTAAGGTGCAACTGTATTCCACGACTTGATGGCTGCGTAGGTCGCGAGAAGCGGCTCCGCGACTCCCTGGCGCGGCTGGAGAGCGCGCTGACGCTGGTCGGCGCCACGGGCGTGGAGGACCGGCTGCAGGACGCCGTGCCGGACACCGTGCGCGCCTTGCTGGACGCCGGCATCGTGGTGTGGGTGCTGACCGGCGACAAGCCCGAGACCGCCATCAACATCGCCTACTCCGCCGCGCTGTTCTCGCAGAGCGACCGCCTGCTGCATCTCATGTCCCGCGACAAGGTACGCCACTCACTCACTCTCGACTCGAGCGGGGCGACGGGCGTGGCGGCGCTTCGATACCAATGAGTGCGTTATTCCTGTGCAGGAGCATGCGGAGTCCACCATCAAGAACTACCTGGAGGGGCGGGTGGGGGGCGCGGCGGGCGGCGGGCAGGCGCTGGTGGTGGACGGGCGCACGCTGACGTACATCCTGGACCGGCGCTCGGGGCTGGTGTCTCCGTTCCTGTCGCTGGCGCGGCGCTGCTCCGCCGTGCTGTGCTGCCGCGCCACGCCGCTGCAGAAGGCGTACATCGTCAAGGTGAGCCCCACCCACTTCTGCTACTATGCAGAACTGAGTTGTTTAGACACAAGGAGACCTAGCGAGGCTTAGTAGTAGTTTTCATGATAAGTCATGGTTTTTGTTTAAAAACACATATTTATTTTATTGCTGAACAATACTTTACTTTTTTCCGTTCAGGACCGGCGCTCGGGCAGTGTAGCTAGGTATATACCTATATATAGACAATTTAGCAAGTATTTTGTATGTAAATTTTGTTTGCTTGTTATACGAAATATTGCGTCTATCAATTTTTTTACAAAAGTTGCTATAAATTGTGTGGATAATTTAATTGCGTTCTTTAAAAATGGACTCACCTATAAAACTTTGAATTATAAAATGAGTTAGATTTATATGTAACAAAAAATCCTTGCATTTGGATTATGTTTACCTATATTTTGATAAGGTATCCTATATTTTACTATCTATGGCTCAGTCGTCATGCCTATTATACTAAAAGTATTTAATAAATGATTAATCACGAAACCAAAAAGAACTTCACATCGTCAGGATACCAGCTATTTGACGCACGAAAACGGATTCAGTATGAGCACTCCATTCGTAAAACCACGGACATACGCTTTCGCACGAATAGAATTCGTATCCAATGTGAGCAGGGCCACTGCGCTACATTGACATCGGTAAAACAAAACACTCTGTTCGATGCAATATTTACGATCGAACACCTTATTGCTGATCAGCAATGCAAAGCTTGATCAAGCTAGACTGCTACTGGTGGTAGAGCTCTTGTGAATGAGCTCGAGAGCGGCAGCGCTTAGTGCTTCCATTACTGTGTTCCGGTTTGGTGGTGAGATCAGGTCCTGAAATGCCTGGCACATGAGGCATAACACCGTAGTCCTCAGCTGCAGCGACGCATCTATAATCTGCTTTTGTGGATTTTTAATGTCCATGGGCTGTACTCCACTTACCATCAGGCGGATTACACGTTCGTTCGCTGTGGGCGTAGTATAAAAAAAAGCTATCTAATACGATCACAGCAACCGGGTGCATTCGTACTTATTAGCATAAATTAGCGTAAAAACACCTTTATCGTAATAAACGGATTTACCGGGTTATCGAAGTGTTTAATTAGCTTCCACATAGCAGCGTAGGTAACGTACCCTACACACTCCAAAACAAAACAGGTAGAAGCCAGCGACCTAATATTGTTGTTGTTTGTTGCAGGCGGTGAAAGAAGAGCTGGGCGTGACGACCATGGCGGTCGGCGACGGCGCCAACGACGTGTCCATGATCCAAACGGCTGACGTCGGAGTTGGTATGACGAATCTTGTTATCTGTTATTACTGAAAACCCTGCCTTATCAACAATATCGGATCTTCACAGACGTTCAAAAAGAAAAAATTTATTCGGCTTTCCTGATAGAGCGAAGTGTTTTTTCCCCTCCTGCCGCTATATCAGTTCTTATCCGCAATACGCTATTTTCAAGATTATTTTCGGAATTAATTTATTTATTATTACATCACGCTTAAATTACACAGAAGAGCGTGGCAGAGGTGTACAACACCCACACTTCACCTGTGTTATGTTTAGGTCCCATGGGATAGTAGTTGAGCCTATCGCTATCCACCGGGTACGATTCCAAATAACATTTTGCCCGACCCGGGAATCGAATCCAAGAGCTCGTGTTGAGAGGCGCATACGCTAACCACTACACCAATGAAGCAGTACATCGAACGATTACTATTTATCTCAAATAAATTAATGCGTCCGTAATTATGTGATCCTCAATCTCAATACAACTGCGGTGTATATTATCCGAATGATCAACAATTAATAGTGTCGGTACAGTTTAATATAATAGCAGCCCTGTATCTGATACATGTCCCACTGCTGGGCTCGGGCCTCTTCCCATGATGAAAAGGGTTAGGTCATAGTCCACCACGCTGGCCAAGTGCGAATTGGTAGACATCACACACCCTCAAGCTCCTTTTAGGCACTATCAGGCATGCAGGTTTGCTCACGATGTTGCCTTCACCGTTAGCGAACGATAATTTATATAATTAATATACACATATCTTCGACATTCTTCTACATTTTAATATATTGCCCTAATTATAAGTATGCGCCTTATCTTAAATTACGGTTAGAACTTGAACATACGATAGAAAGGTTCATGCAGTCATATATAACTTGTCTAAAGACTTATTGAAAAATATTACATATTTTAATTATTTTTACAAAATTGTAGTCACTCAGTGGTCAAAATACTTCAGTGTTAGCAATATTTATTGGGAGTGCAACGTTTATTATCATTATCAAACAACGTCATTTAGTCCTATATACTTGTCCTATGTACTATGGGTGCTAGAATAACTGATAATAATTACATAAACTTTTTTTTTGTAAATACATACTTATTACACATATACCTACATATTCATGCACACAAAGATTTGTCTTGAGCGGGATTCGAACCCGCGAATCTGCGTAGCGGGCAGTTGTACTGACTCCGCTATCCGGTGGTCTATGTTCTATCAAAGTGATTGTATTTCAAGTCCTATACTAAAGAATCCACTTGTCAATTCAATGACTATGTGATATAGTATTAGTCACAATTGTGATACATAACATAACAACAGATATAACTACCAGGGCGCAGGACCAATTTTATCAATATATACGACTATCATAGTAATGTACTTGTCCGTTGAAACCATTATCAATTTAGCTTTAATTTATTGATATTGATATAATACACATTACTTACTTCCGTTCGAAGTAACAGATTAAATGATAAAAATAAAATGGCGTGTCAGCGGGCCGTGACAGTAATATCTCTAAGTTTTATATATACCTGTTTCAAAGTGCCACTGTAAGGGCCAGTTAGCTCTTACACTATTTAGTTGTAGGTATGTTAAATTGATGAAGTAGGTACATACACACGAGATAAAAGCATTAAGTTAGTGTCTCTTACTCTTAACAATAGGTTCGTACCACGGTAGTCAATGTACTCAAAGTTATTTGTGGAGTGTTGTTATTTATATAATTGCTGGCACGCGACCGCGACCTACTAATGAATTTGCTGTGGCAGCAAAGATGGTAGCGAGATCGTACAGCCACACACCCTGAAACTACGCTCTCTTTTAAATCTGTCCATCCAAAGGTTGCCTGGCAGAAATTGCGTCAAGCGACAAAGCCGCCTTTTGCATGTTGTTATTGTCTTTCAATATTTGTCTTTAGTTTTTAATGAAAATGGTATGCAAATAAAGTTTTATCTATCTTACCAATCTCATTGGCCTACTAGGTACTGTATGCAACCGCTCTCCGTAAGACTCAGTTTCGATGCTCGCGGCGGTCTGTCGTCTTAGTCTAATACCTAGTAGATGTCGATAGACTAACTTCCTCGCAAATCTTCCTCGTAATCGCATATTCAAGACTAAGTTTGGCTTTGCTAGTCATCAAAGAGCCCACTCAAGACGATAATTTTAATCAAGGTCGCTGTCACCGGATACTGTGAGGAGGACTATATATATATATATATATATATATCCTGGCATCTAAACGTTTCAGGAGAATTGTGGGTGGTTGCTATAATAAATTAATAATAAATTTGGATTTTTTTACATTAGATAGAACGTCAGAAGCAATTACACTATCCAATGGGTCCCAATGACAAGGCCAAATACACACATTCACTTACTCAAGCACACCCAGTCTCAGAACAAATCTTTGCGAATCACACAAAGATTTGTGCCATGTGGGGATCGAACCCACAACACCAGTGCAGTGGAGAGCGGCGAGGCGACAGCTTAAACAGCTAGACCACACGTGCAGACAAACAGATATTTCTAACAGTTTTAAGCAATACATGAATGATGTTATGTTATGTAGGACATAATAAAGTCCTAAAAATCCTTTTATAAATATAAATAAATATCTCACAACTTACACACAACACCAGCTAGTCCCAAACTAACCAGAGTTTGTACTATGGGTATTTGAATAACTGATACTAATACTTATATACTTTTCTTTTGTAAATACATACTTATTATACATAGAAACACAAAGACTAATTAGGAATTGACGGAACTTGTCTTAATTAGGAATCGAACCTGCGATCTCGGCGTCGCAGGCAGGTACACTACCCACTCCGCCATCCGGTCGTCATTAATATTATGTAGTTCAGTTTCAATGTTTGTTATCACAAAAACATGACTATAACATTAATAAATATGTATAGAGCATTGATGGGGCGACACGCAGAGAAACACAGGATTTTTAAACACTATTTTATTGACAGCTTAAACACACTCGGCCGCGTACAGAATCCGTATGCCGTCTCGTCAAGTCAGTCTTGTCGTCCTATTCTTTTTCTATTCGTCTTTTAAATTTAAATATTATGTCAGTCCAACTGGCCAGCTTCGCCAGCCAGTGTCAGTCAACCAAAAAAGTCCACAACAAGCATATTATGGAAGAGTAAAGCAAAATGAATCATATGTTGCAGGCATCTCAGGTCAAGAGGGCATGCAGGCGGTGATGGCGTCGGACTTCGCGGTGTCGAGGTTCAAGTACATCGAGCGCCTGCTGCTCGTGCACGGCCATTGGTGCTACGACCGCCTCGCCAGAATGATTCTCTACTTCTTTCTCAAAAATGCCGTAAGTTTTTTATAATTATATTTAACTCTTCTGTAAGGTAGGTTAACCAAGCATGTTAACCTTACTGTATACCTAATGTACTCAACTTAATGTGTTATCTTTAAATTATTGTAAGCATGTACAAATATGAATGCTGTGTTTACTATTTAAGGACTTACATGAGGTATAGTTTAAGCGATTCATTGTGAATGGCAGAGTGTAATAAGTAAACAGACCATACGTCTGTGAACATATAAACAAATAAATAATAGTTTAAAATAACTAAAAAATACGCTTTTAAAGTACTTCTAACTAAAAAGTGAAAGTTAGTAGTTAGTTAGAAGTACTTTAAAAGCGTGTTTTTTAGTTTTTTTAAACTATTATTTATTTTCTACTTTTTAGTTTGGTTTATTTATAAGAGCATTTTTTTTTTATTTCTTTATTTTTTTTTTATTGAATTATTGCATTGTCATCGATCTTTGACAGGTGTGCAAAATTTTAATGAACTCTGTCCGTTTTAAGTGGGTCAAAATCGAGTCCAAAGGAGTCGGTTACAAACATACATACATACAGGTGAAGCTAATATAAGCGTGTTAAAAAAAGAAAGGAAGAAAGGATGCGAAATAAGTAAGGAGCGTAGTACATATCATTCCATTGCCTCTGCCTACCCCTGTGGGATAAAGGCGTGATTTTATGTGACTGGATGGAGCTATCTACACCACCACTTCAGAGAAACTACAATGTTTAAATAATGTAGCCCGTCTGAGTGGATCAAAGAGGTTGTAAATAACTCTTTTACAACTAGAGAGGCACGAATATCAAGAAAGCGTAGTCAAATCTTTGCACCACCAATGTCAAAATTCACCTATTTATCTATGAAAGTCAAAAATGCATACATAATTTCTGTATTTATATGTGTTAGAGGCACGCTGACGTTTCATATAAAATAGACAACAATTCTGTTCTATTTACTTGTACGTATCTCGTGGATGATAGTATTGACTACTGCGTCGAAATTTAATTCCGTTTTTTTTCTGTTTGCAGTCGTTCGTGTTCCTAATATTCTGGTTCCAGCTGTACTGCGGCTTCTCGTCGATGGTGATGATCGACCAGCTGCACCTCATGACGTACAATCTCATGTTCACGGCGCTGCCACCCATCGTCATTGGTCAGTATTCATTACCTTACACACTTCTAAGAGTAGAGACGATGTTTTGTCGCTGTTTTACCGGTATATATTTGAACGATGCTGTCTATTTGGAACAAGGTTGCCTTGCTCTGCTCTAATGTAGCCTAGAGTTATAAATTACGTCTAAGTGATAAAAGAATGTAGACATTTCCTCGAACGCTAACCTCAGAACACGCTGCAAGTGATGTTTGGTATATTTGACGGCGCTTTCCCGTAACCCCCCAAATATGGACTATAAACAGGATTTTATGTAGAAATAAATGTATCAAAGTTTTAGGCATTATAGGCATTTCTTGGTAGGTCAACATCAGTGCATAACGCACTCATCTAGGTCTGACGATCCAATGTGATAATGTCAGAGTAAAAAAGAAGGTTCTGACCATCAAATTTTATCCATCTATGATCCTGCAGACCTAGTGGTCTATGATGCGACATAACAGGACTAATGCCGTGCCATGATTGTTTGAGACTGTTTGAGTGAAGTGTCGGTGTATAGCAACGGTATATCGCGTTGCAGGCGCGTACGACCGCTGCGCGCCGGCGGCGCTGCTGCTGGAGCGGCCGGGGCTGTACGCCGCCAGCCGCCGCGGCCTGGCCTACCGCGCGCACTCCTTCTGGCTGGTGCTGGCCGAGTCCGTGTACGTCAGCCTCGTCATCTTCTACGTGGCGCTCAGCGCCTACTGGGACACCGAGGTGGACCTGTGGAGCTTCGGCGACTGCGCCATGACCACGTGCCTCGTCATCATGCTGCTCTACGTCGCCATCGAGACCAGGAGTTGGGTGAGCACATTGAGCACAGTCGTTGCCTTCCTGCTAATTTATTTAACAATTTTGATCATTTTATTCAGCGAGTCATGTAATGGCGACCGTTATACAAGTGCTCAGAAAATATTTAGAACCGGTTTCGGAATCGATAACGGTCTTTTGAAAGCTACTTAAGTGACTCATATCACGGTGCGATAGTAATACATTACTCAATGGCACGAAAAACCGTATTTTTTAATTAACATTACCTGAATACTCTAACTATTCAGTCATTTTATAGCATTATACGAGCACAAATGTACAATCAATTATTGTAATATTCACGTTGTTCATCAACTACTATACATATTTTAAAGTAGGCTGGGTATTTTCTTTGACACAGAATCGACTATATGATAGTCAATAATATTAAGCCACAGTTTCAGAGGTATTAGATAAACCCTATTGCCAGGATGAACCAATAACACACAAATGCAAATGTCAACTGTGTTCTTTATTCGAGTGTTACTTGTGTTACTTTTATATTCAGGATATATTTAATGGGGCAGATATGAGCTATTCGGAATCTCTGAAATTGGCCCTAATTCTGATTAGCTTTCAAATAACATCATGTTATAATAGTTGTTCGACTCCAACATCATTAAAATGAATTGCCAGCTTTCATTAATTAAAAATAATGCTATACACAGAATAATGAATGGCTAACATTTATAATTTATAATATTACTGCACTAAATTGGAAATATATTATTATTTTTTGTATAAAATGTATGAACTTATTTATGATTTACATGCAGCTTTTCTATTTTAAACTTGTAAGTGGTTGTTAAAGGAATGCATGGAATGGTTTATATTTTTATTTAATATTGTTCATATTTTTATTTCACTGTGTGTTTTATGTACACATTTTTTTTAAAAGTTGACATATAAAATGTTAACGCTTTATATGCACAATACACATTACAAGTATTTTCTCTAAAGTGAATCTTATACCCAGTGTATGGGACCACTGCCGGTTATATTTTTATTAGTTACACGATTGCGGAGTGTGTCACATAGCTTATCATGATGAAATATCCAATATCATTATGTATACATATTAACATTATGCGCAAGCGCTGTGCAATATTAAAATACGCACCCGTGATTGATAACGTGTCTCTTTGCACCTTCCAAATATCAGAAATGTGATTCCGGAGCTTATTTACTATTTAACAAATCTTGTTACCACAAGTTTTGTAAGAGGAACGATTCGGTGTCAATATCAGTGTTGCTTGTAAGAGTCTGATGGGAATAGTTCGTTTAAAAAATCAGATACCAATAAATTTTCTTCATAAGCACCTGCAAGCCCTGAAGGATTAGCATACGAGCGCGAGAGAAATTCGTCGCGTGTTCGACATATTTTTGTGTAAGAAAACATGATAAAAACGAGACAATAACTAACCTACACTCGTATGCTAGCCCAAGTTGGATGAATTAGATACACATTTCACTCTTATTGGACAATATAGTTATATGCAATAGCGGTTATAATTGAAAACAAAACGTCCGAGCCAAAAAACTAGACTCATTACTTATACAGCTTGACAAAGAAGAGTAGGACATAATAGGGGTACAAAATGACGAAGGGTATGATCGTATATTTTTTATAATGAATCTGTATCTACGATGTACAATGTTTTAGACGGTGATCCACCTGGTGGCGCTGTCGGGGTCGCTGATCTCGTTCTTCATCCTGACGCTGCTGTACCAGTCCGTGTGCAACCTGTGCTTCAACCTGCCGTCCACGTACCGCGTCATGCAGAACGCGGCGGCGCAGCCCGTCTACTGGCTCGTCATCGTGCTGGCCTCCGTGGTTGCGCTCGCGCCCAGGTCTCTATACTACTTGCTTTTACTTCTTTTATTTCTTGTTCGTGAAGGTTACATTTTAAAAAGTTTAGAATATATATATAGGTAGTGTATCTGCCTGCGACACTTAAGTCGCGGATTCGATTCCCGATGAAGACAAATCTTTGTGTGCATGAACATGGAGGTGTCTCGGTCTGGGTGTTTCTATGTATAATAAGAATGTATTTGAATGAATAATGTAAGTTGAAAAATCAAGAATCCAGCAAGACTCGAACCTGCACCCCTGGGTATACGCCCCAAGTGCTTTGCCAATTGAGCTATAGATTCGCATGCTGCTAGACTCGAGTATGCGTTACCCCAGCAAAATAATGTTGAAAATTGTAATTTTAATCTTACAGATTTTTAGTTGTCCATCTTCTGTAATTGTTGCGCACATTTTTAAATTTGTTGCACTTATAGTTTTTTAGTTATTTAAAAAAAACTAATCCTGCTGGGGTAACGTTACTGCAGCCAGACATTTTCCTTTTTAATGGGAATATTGAAATAAATATTATCTATATAATTAGTTGTCTAAACGAGGTAAATGTTGCAAATAATTTTGTAATTTTTCTTTCTTCGGCTGCGAAGTTATTCGAGATCCTGCTGGAGTAACGTTTGTGGTTTTGCTGGATCTCTGAAACGGTCAAGCGGATTCTTATCATCTTTTGTACATGATCTTTTAAGAATTAGTTTTAATTTGTTGGGCAATAAAAAAATGAAATTAATGAACCGTTCAAAAGTTATTTAATGAAATATAAAAACACTTAAATAGGTCCTAACACCTTAAATAAGAACTTTAAAGACTTACTTTAAACGTTATTTTGTAGCTTATAACTGTCTTTAAATGTATGTGAAGTTTCATTAGTATCCTGTGTGTAATAAACAAGTTATGATCAATTCAGTTTACGGTCTCAATCATAGAAATCTTAATAATAAGGCAATAGAAATGTCAAAGACGCGTGACCTTGTCGCCGCGCATCTGTCTAGTCAAACACAAGTGTGAGTTGAGGAATTGTCGTCTTAATGTCATCGCAAAAAGAATAATTTTGTTTGCAGGAATACAAGCGCATGAGTCTAATCGAACACAAGTGCGAGTTGAGGAATTGTCGTCTTAATGTCATCGCCAAAAAGAATAATTTTGTTTGCAGGAATACAAAAAGTGGTATTTGAAAAACGGTGACATGCGTCCCAGTGTTAAAAGATAGTCGATAGCATTTCTATTGACTAGTTATTAAGATTTCTATGGTCTCAATGCGCGTGGAGTTATTTGGCCACAGATAACCCTGTATGTGGATATATCAACTGAATGATACGTCAATAATTAGTTGCTTAGTTCAGTTATATACCTGCAAAATTTCAGCGCAGTACATACAATAATTTACGAGATAATAAATAAAAAGTCATTAGGAAGTGCAAGACCGTAGTAACCCGACCATGTTTAGGTGGTTACAAAAATGCGGCCGCGTAGTACATTATGGTATATTCTTAAATATGTAGGATAGTGTAACAAGTTTAGTACAGATATGTACACAAGTGTTTTAAAAACTATGTTTCTTAAAGAATATTTATTTACAGGTTCAGTACACAAATTCTGCATTACTTTTTTACATTAATTTAACTTAAAAACAATAACAGATAAATATTATAGGTAGCCATTCTGCTTTTATGGCACTTTCCATTTTGTTTTTAAATGAATTAATTTAGTTAACTTACACTTTCTCAATAAAATATTAATTTAACTTAAAAAAAAAACAGATATATATATATATATATATATATATAAGATATATCAATTTTGCTTTTATGGCATTCTCCATTATTTTATTAAATTAATGATTTCAATTAACTTACACTTTCTCTTAAATAAATAAAATTTAAAATATTAATTACAAATTATGTGACTGAGGGTCAAGTTTGAGCTTAGCTATGCAAACAATGAAGAACTCCTTCGCCCCACCCCAACTAAGGACGTGTTACGTTTTATGTGATTCTTGATATGTATTCACATGTGCAATTGTGCATAATTTTTATAGATACTTATCGAATAAGTAGCCGAAAGATAATAATTATAATGTTTTCATAGTTCAGATATTATTATATTGTTATCTACTATTTAATCGGTATTAAACAGAGTACGCGTATGTACCGAACTTGTAAGGTGTATGATACTAAACATTTTAGAAGATACCATAATGTACTACGTGGTCGCTTTTTTGTAACCAACTAAACATGGCCGGGTTACCACGGTCATGTACTTCCTTATGACTTTTTATTTATTATCTCGTAAATTATTGTATGTACTGCGCTGAAATTTTGCAGGTATATAACTGAACTAAGCAACTAATTATTGACGTATCATTCAGTTGATATATCCACATACAGGGTTATCTGTGGCCAAATAACTCCACGCGCATTGAGACCGTAAACTGAATTGATCATAACTTGTTTATTACACACAGGATGACACACTAATGAAACTTCACATACATTTAAAGACAGTTATAAGCTACAAAATAACGTTTAAGGAAATCTTTAAAGTTCTTATTTAAGGTGTTAGGACCTATTTAAGTGTTTTTATATTTCATTAAATAACTTTTGAACGGTTCATTAATTTCATTTTTTTATTGCCCAACAAATTAAAACTAATTCTTAAAAGATCATGTACAAAAGATGATAAGAATCCGCTTGACCGTTTCAGAGATCCAGCAAAACCACAAACGTTACTCCAGCAGGATCTCGAATAACTTCGCAGCCGAAGAAAGAAAAATTACAAAATTATTTGCAACATTTACCTCGTTTAGACAACTAATTATATAGATAATATTTATTTCAATATTCCCATTAAAAAGGAAAATGTCTGGCTGCAGTAACGTTACCCCAGCAGGATTAGTTTTTTTTAAATAACTAAAAAACTTTAAGTGCAACAAATTTAAAAATGTGCGCAATAATTACAGAAGATGGACAACTAAAAATCTGTACGATTAAAATTACTATTTTCGACATTATTTTGCTGGGGTAACGCACACTAGACTCGAAATTTCTCAACTCTTTTTGTGGCATCATTTTCTTAATTTTTCAACTTTAATATTATATAAAATACAAAAGGCATAGCAAAGCTAAAATTTGCTTTAAAATATTACAAGTATGTATTTAAAAAAAAAAAAGTATATATTATGTATTATCAATGTTATCATCAGTTATTCTAGTACCCATAGTACAAGCCCTGTTTAGTTTAGGACTAGGTGGCGTTGTGTATATGCTGAGTAAAATGTATTACGTTATTAAATAACGAGTGATCTGTTCGATGTAGTAACTCATGCGTGGTTGCAGGCTGGCGTACTACGGCGTGCGCAACTCGCTGCGGCCGGGCACGCTGCGGCGCGCCGTGGCGGCCCGGCGCCGCGCGCGCTTCGCCGCGCACTTCCGCAGCGCGCCGCCGCTCGCCACGCTCTACCGGTGCGTGCCTCCACTACTACAGCTTAAACCCCCTCCAGCTAAGCTTAATTCGCATGTGTTAGAGGGAAGTTCACGTCCGTGGTGTAATGGCTAGGATTCGAACCCACGACTTCTCGATCGTAAGACCGATGCCTTATCCATTGCGATCCGGCCGCTTCCAAATACGAATAAAACAAATCTCACGTTTACAATGGCTCCTCTAACATAACAATGTCATGCGGCCGGGCACGCTGCATCATTTGCTACGCATACTGCTACATTTCGTCTTATGTGATCTTGAACGTACCCTTGGTCTAGAAATAGACTTTCAGTTCCGAGAACTAAAAGTAATCGAATCATGTGAGTTAACAAAGATGTGAATGTTGTTTTAGGTCGACGGACGAGGACGGGCTGCAGAAGCCGCAGACGGACGTGGCGGCCATCACGTGACGCATTACCTCGAGTGTTTCGACAACCTAGGCTGTGATCTGTCTTATTGTTAGACTATTAGTATATCTAGACTAATGAACTGTGCTTTTGTACGCAAAGCGGGACCAACGCGAATCGACTTGCCAGCGCACGCATCCGATCTTCGCAAGTTTCCATGTCATGCATTTCGTGTCGATCTCTCACTTAGCCATTACTATTTTGTGAGCGACCCTTTGTTTAGCCTATTGAAATGTTTCTCGTGTAAATAAGAACTTTATCAATACCGTATCATCCATCGATGTGTTAGTTACCATATTATTGTGTATGATATAAATTTATCTGTGTATTTTATTAGTACTTAGTACTTTTGAGTCGCACTCTGTTGTTATTGATGTTATGTACCTAGTTTTGTATTTTTATCAGTATTTTACACGTCAATTAGTATGATGGCCATGGATTTAGAACCGAACAACACATAGTTTGCTGACAGCTTAGTCAGTTAGATGGTGCTAATTTGATTTTAACGTGACAAGCTAACATTTTCATGTTTTTGCTAAAAACTAAAAACCCTACTGATTTATCCGGCGGCCAAGTTTGTTATTTGGCGAGTTTTGTAGATAAATGGCTTCTGAATCAGTAGAAACCTTTAACTTATTAAAGTTCGTGATTCTCAGCGACCCCTATTATTTAGCAAGACAGTAGTCTGTCCTATTTTTATGTCGTACGTTTTGTGTGATCTTATTCAACAGCATTGTTCGAATCTAATTAGACCTAATTCTGCATTCAGATTATTAAAACTTCCAGGCATTAATAAACAAAACATTGCTCCGGTTTGGCCACCCACGATGTTTCTATCTGAATTTAATTTTAAGGATTGTCGTTTTTAATATTAATTTATACGTCGATATTAGTAAAGCTCCGGTATTGACATCAATTGTTACATCAATCATAGCAATTTACTCGGTAGACCGTCGACACCGCCGGAGACGTGTTCAAATTATTCTAAATCCATGACAATAATAAAGTTTAGGTGTAACAACTGGTGTATCATAGAGTAAATGAAACCTGGGGCCATATCTGTGAGAAACTAAATCGATGATCAATGGTCGTATGTAATCTCTACGGTAACAATCTAATTCTATCTTTTTGGATTGTTATTGGTTCGTTGACGGACTTTTGTATAGAAAATGTAGTCCAAAGGCCGCTGGTTCTGACGGCCAATAGTTATTTTTGAAAAGGCAACCAGCCAGGCAAGTGTTCTTCTATTGATGACTGATTAAAATAGTAAGTGCAGACTCGAATCGGCTCTTGGACTATATCCTAAAACTTGTCAATTTCGGATATTATAGTATTAATTTTGATCTTTTGTTAATCAGTGTTTTTATAAACACTTTTATTATTGGGATTTCTAATCTGAGAATTATATATTGTAAACTGTGGTCAATAATATTGTCCGTTATAATTTTGTGTAATGTTCCATCCACACACATAAATATCCAAATACCTGTATTGAAATGCAAAACTTTTTATTGAATACAACATATCAATTTTATTAATCCATTCCAACGTTTGAAATGAATTAATGAGAGAGATAATATTTTAATAATCTAAAACAATTTCTGAAAAAGCCTTCCTAGACTAAACGTGCACACTAACTACAATTCAATAGATACTAGCAAGCCCCGTTAGCCTTGGCAGTGCCCCTAAACTGATGCATAAAGCATTTCCAGCACTGGCTAAAAAAAGTGGTACCACGGCCTATAGACGTTTGAACATTGCATGGTTGCCATCAAAAAGCTGTTCCATGGACAAGAAAACGGTCCGCGACTCATGTCTGCAATTGGCGCGGCATGTAAACTTTGTTCAGTTATGTTATTTTTTGCTCCAAAAGTTCTTAATTTTTATTTTCTATCAAATATAAATATTAGAGATGGGCCACTAGTCGCCAACAGCAAATGAGGTCGAGGCGAGGCGAAGTTAATCAGTTACATTTTGTTGTGGTCGTTGCACCATCACAAGCAGTATATTTGAAAGCAGCACAAGTTATGTAGCACTTCTTGTACTAGATTATTGGCATTTATAGTAAAACCGACTAGTAGGCGTAAGCGGCCGACTAATAGGTACATCTAAATATCCAAATATAACCCGTAATGACTTGAACAATATTTTATTGTATGTTTGTGTGCGTGTTTTCGGGTAATGATTGTTTAAATTACTGTATGTAATAAAAGTATTTAAAAGTATTGCATTATAAAGTCTTAACTACGTTATAAGCTCATTTTAAGTTATGTCGCACTTCCTTATAGTTATACCTAGAAATTAGAAGCCAAACAACCCCAAAAACATAATCGCGCTTTGATATTGTGTGGTGGTAAAGTATGCTACAGTTGATGATTGCGGCGGATAGTGTGTGATAATGACTTCCTCTTCAATAAACGTTGATATTTATACACAGGTAATTACTGCCTGAGACTGCACCCAGCATTGGGGACACCCTTCAACTCGCAGGCACACACTCGACCGACTCCCTTGTTCAATTATTCGCGTTTAAACGTATAAAGCGTTTTAACGAAGGACCTCGTACGTCCGAAAAATGTGTCGTTAAAGTGTCTGGTGGTATAACTCTTAAGTTCAAGTTAAAAATACATTCCATTATCATTTATTTATTAATATATCAGTTATAAAGAAACATGGAGTCGCATCTGAAATAGTGACTAATGATATCAGATCAGCGGTCTCCAATAGCTAGCGTTTTTCTTAACACGTCGCGTCATTAAAATACCATCAAATAGATACGGTATAAAACCTATGTTTTGTGCGATTAACAATAAAAGCCTACAATTTACACTATGTAGTACAAAGTGAATTATCATTCCACAGCGAGTCATATTGCTAATTTTTATAGATAATGTTTCTGTTATCTTTTTGATATATACCGCACGTATTAATGCGATTGTTTTTAGCATTCTAAACACTAATTGATTTTTGTATTTACCGAGAATATAAATAAAGCTTTTCCGCAAATTTGATGCACATATAGGAAGTAATAGAAAGCAATTTTAATTGTGTTTAATTTGTTTTACATGGTGATGTATTGATGTATCTTGGTCATGACATCAATATAGTAAATGGAAAGTGCCTAGCGCGTGTTCGTCGAGTGTGTCTCTGGCTGCACGTTTGTCTTCGAGAATAGATGATTCCTAAAGATTAACTATTTTTACTATCGTTTCTGTACATAGAAACAATATATAAATATATATTTCTATATGAATGAGATGATTGTTACGTGTACAGTAGGATATTTTTATATGAAACAAATCTTTGTGTAAATAACTTGTATATTCTAAGACTGTTGTTTATTTTAGAGCTTTTAATTCGTTCAGTTAAATTAACTACGTAATAGGATAATGAGGAACCGCATGTATTTTCCAGTCATTTTGTTATCAAGCTGACGAATATTCGAATAGTGCGCTTAGTGTTTCTTGCCATGAAAACCAATCTGTAACAATGATCTGCGTCTGTTCCTAGCTGTGCTTATGCAACTACCGCGGCGGTAATACTTCATTGTACTTACTCGTAATCTCTGTCGTTTATTGGCGATATTTACTTTTATTCAATTGTAACTAGTCTTTCCAACGAAATGTACACTTTTGTTTAACATGTTAAAAACATTCTTCATGAAAATGTCTTCGTAATCAAGCTACATATCAAAATGTAAGAAATTATTCTTTGCTTCTTGCAAATAACGTTGATTGATATGATATTTCTTGTACTAACATTATGCATTTATGTTTTGTGATAATCAAAACAAATCTTTTTAGTCGCTATGGAATTAAGAACGGCAATGACTAGAAAATACATCATATAGATGTGTTGTTTTATAATAATAACAAAATATTTAATTTGATTACAAAACTTGTTTTATTTCACGTCTTTTAAGTATAGTATCAACATTCCGTCCAGCACTATTGACACATGCACTGCAGATTTTTATAGATCAATGACTGCAATACATTATAATGTCGTTAAGAAAAACATAAGCAAATATAAAAATGTCTCCCAAGTGCTTTTGAGATTTAACTATAATTATGGTCCTAACGATCTATACACACATTAATATGTTTGTGTGTCTAAAATACGATAGTCCTCCAAATAGCTCAATTAAGCATCACCTACCCAGAATACAAATGTATAATCTATACTTTAAATCTGTAGAAGGAGAAATCTGCACATTGAAAATATAAAAAAAAAAAATATTTTTAAGAACGACACCGAACCCAAAAATGTGATTAAAAAAATTTTTGTCTGTCTGTCTGTTTGTTCAGGCATCACGCAAAAACTACCGGTTTGATTACGATGAAACTTGGTATAATTATTCTTTAATATCCTGGGCTGGGTACTTTTTATCCCGGCAAAGTATATACAATAAAACAAACTTAATTTAGCGGTTCGATCCCTAGACCCGATTACTGTACCAACCGCAAATAATAAGTTTGTCGTAGGTTACTTCACTCGCAGTTTAGTAGACATTTGTGTTACTCTTAACTTCTTATATGGATATACCTACTTAAGTAATAATCAACGTCTCGCCTCATCTGTGTATAACTATATAGAATACAGAAAACGGTATTGGGGTGCTTACGTACTCCTAACCGTTGAGCCATACCTTCCAGCATTAGCTCAGTAACATGATGCTGATCCAGTGGCGTAGCGTGCCTTGCCCCGTATAAAAAAATATTTCGGGGCCCTTATGAAAGGGTAAAGATTTTTCACAAAACAAAAAAAAATTGCATAAAATTGTGTGCGTTACCCCAGCAAAATAATGTCGAAAATAGTAATTTTAATCTTACAGATTTTTAGTTGTCCATCTTCTGTAATTGTTGCGCACATTTTTAAATTTGTTGCACTTATAGTTTTTTAGTTATTTAAAAAAAACGATTCCTGCTGGGGTAACGTTACTGCAGCCAGACATTTTTCTTTTTAATGGGAATATTGAAATAAATATTAGCTATATAATTAGTTGTCTAAACGAGGTAAATGTTGCAAATAATTTTGTAATTGTTCTTTCTTCGGCTGCGAAGTTATTCGAGATCCTGCTGGAGTAACGTTTGTGGTTTTGCTGGATCTCTGAAACGGTCAAGCGGATTCTTATCATCTTTTGTACATGATCTTTTAAGAATTAGTTTAAATTTGTTGGGCAATAAAAAAATGAAATTAATGAACCGTTCAAAAGTTATTTAATGAAATATAAAAACACTTAAATAGGTCCTAACACCTTAAATAAGAACTTTAAAGACTTACTTTAAACGTTATTTAGTAGCTTATAACTGCCTTCAAATGTATGTGAAGTTTCATTAGTATCCTGTGTGTAAATAACAAGTTATGACCAATTCAGTTTACGGTCTCAATGCGCGTGGAGTTATTTGGCCACAGATAACCCTGTATGTGGATATATCAACTGAATGATAAGTCAATAATTAGTTGCTTAGTTCAGTTATATACCTGCAAAATTTCAGCGCAGTACATACAATAATTTACGAGATAATAAATAAAAAGTCATAAGGAAGTACATGACCGTGGTAACCCGGCCATGTTTAGTTGGTTACAAAAAAGCGACCACGTAGTACATTATGGTATCGTCGCCTGAGAGTGCCTAAAAAGTGCTAGAGGTTGTGTGAAGTCTACCAATCCGCACTTGGTCAGCGTGGTGGACTATGGCCTAACCCTTTTCATCATGATAAGAGGCCTGAGCCCAACAATGGGACATATGTATTAGATACAGGGCTGCTATTATTATTAATAATAAATTGCAATTATGATGTTAATAAAAACTCAGCCGTCCTCTCCCAAGTTGCTTTGCCCGACTAGGACCACGATGATCTGTATTTATTATAATAATAAGACCTGTAAAACACTGTAGGATGCAATAAATATATTGAGTATTGAATATTGCAATGTAACTTGTGTCAGATAAATAAAGTATCCTCATAAACCATAAAATTTATTAACATCAACAAAATATGACTCCTTAATGTATAAAAATAATTAAAACTAATTTAATGACAACCATTAATATCATGGATTTCTTAACAAAATCGTGCTTAAATCTACTTTGTAGATTTACTACAGAGAATATTATTTATGCGAGATGAAGACTCATTGGAAGATAATATTATGACAAAACATGGTAAAAAATAAATGAAACCGGAGTTTCTTTCATGAAACGATTACCCTCCAAACTCGTTGTATTTATATTATTTTAGCATTTAAGCTGCTTTTATCTAAATCAGTTGCGAGCTCTAAAGGTCACAAAACACAATACAGACCGATCTCGAGCGGCAAAATGATGTTTAAATATGGATTTAAGTCTGTCGATATAATCAATTGTAACATTAGCAAAAAGCTCAAATTTGTGGTGTTGGATAAGTGTGTTGCGACCCTTACTTTTATTGACGAAGTCTTTCTACAGTCTTGTAATAACTTCGCGATAATCTTTCCCTATTCTCGGTCTTGGGGTTCGCCGAAGGACTGTCAAACATCAACGTTATCTAGCAGTGCACATCCATCGAGATATAAGATATAATACCTCGCCTACTTTAAGCAAACATATCTATATACTATTCTTTGTGTTTTATAATCTCTTTATATTTATCATCACAGTGACATATAATAGCGATGCCTAAACATTGAGTAGACGTAGAGACCAACAAATAAACGTTGCATATGTTGACACTTTGGGAACGAATAAGATCAGTGTTAGTTATTTACAGTTTAAAGTTCATATTGTATTGAAACCACAATAAATATCGACTGCCAGACCCACAGTTTTACCTCATTATATTCTATGTATGAGACGGGCGTCTCCCAAGTCCCACCAGGCCGCCCTCGACCCCGCTTCGTGGATGATATCGTTGCCGTCGCCGGAGGCAGATGGTCTGGCCCTCGACAGACAGAAATGTAGTGAGATTCAGGAGTCCTGTGTCCAAAAATGGACATACAGAAATTAACAATAATAATAATAAATTAATGATGGCAAATTTAATTCAATTTGAATATGTAGATTTTTTTTTTATAAAACCTTTTAGTTTTACTTTTGAGTTATTGAAAAATGAACATCATCAGATAAAACCCCATATTTATAAAGTACATGGACGGTTGCATAACTATATTAAATGCTTTTATAAATATGTAGTAGTAATATCAAGATAAATTTTAATGTCATCAACACTGCCAGGCTTTCTTATTAACATAACATTAAAGATTCTTACAGACCCGTGAGCATTCAACTGTAATGTAAAAAAAAAACTAATAAATTTTCAACAACACAAGCGAACATTTCGCGGTCTGGGAGCACCTTAATAAGCAACATTTTTATCACGTATAAATAAAATAACTACACTTATCATTAAATTGTACTGCCTCATAAAATCGCTTAAAGTTAATACTTTAAATTATAGTTTGAAAATTATTAAAATGCTGTCTTTAAATCGGAATGCTATATCATATTTTCGCAGTTTTATTAATATCATAATAATAATAATAATTACTTTTAGAGTAAAAAAGTGTTTATCGGGCCTCTGTGCTGTTGGCTTCGGCCCCACACATGCCTATCAAAGTTCCGGGACTCTTTAGGGCAATAGCGCACTAGCGACCTGGCAGCGCGGCCGAGACGCGCGGCCTGGCCGCAGACGTTGCGATTTGCAACGCGGCCAAAACCGCGGCTACGATCGTCAGTTGCTCATAGTGCTCATACAACGAGCTTCAAAATGGACGTTGAGGCAATAGCAGTGCTCTTGTATCTTAGAAGTAAGAAGCGGACTAAGAAAAGGAAAAAATATTGGGTTGAAGGCAAACAAAGGGATTATTTCATACTTATTTCACCGACCTTCAGCAATATGATGACAAGTTCTTTAATTATTTGCGGATGAGCAAGTCTTCGTTTGATGAACTGTTAAGAAAATTAAGTCCATCAATCACCGTAGTTCCACAATACGTGCGGCCACCGCGGCTAGTGCGCGCACACTGGTTATATAACTACAATGCAATTGATCTCATTGGCCGCAGCGACCAGCGACTGAACACGGGCCGCAAATGCGTCGCTTGGATCTCGCTGGCCGCTGCGGCTCGGTGTGGCCGCTGGCCGCACGCGGCCAGGTGCGCGTGCTCTGTAGCGATTTCATACCAAGGTATCTATCTCGATGGCCGCCGCGACCTGGCCGCTGCGGCCTAGCCGCTAGTGCGCTATTGGCCTTAGTCCCGAGATATGGTAACATAAACCACAAATAATTCGTATACAGACAGAAGGCATTTTGTTTAAGAAAATGTCGTGATAAAAAGGTACTTAGGTACATAAAATAATATAGGTAACTATAAATAGATGACAAGAGATTAATTTACATCAAAGTTCCAGTATTCAAATTGATTAATACGTAATACGTGTCGTAGGACACTGGCAATATCCATAGTAGTTATACTTTGTTATTGAAAATACGGGTTACTCGCGTTATTTTAGCCGAAGATATGCCGACTTGTTTCGGCCTCAGTACCACAGACACTTATAAACAGAGCCTACGACTGTGGGATCGTAAATACATAGACAGGTAACACATGTTAGACAGGTGTTGCAAAACAACGGCGATAATTGGAGGCAAAGCTGCCGACTTTGTAACAACTATAACATACCATCTCCCTCAGTAGATAGAGCGCCACTATTTCTACCGTTTGTAAAAGGGGTTACGGACGAAATCGGACCCTTGTTACGCCGGAGATATAGGACATCTAACACAACTGAGGCAACTAGTACGTTCCCCGAAGGATATCGAGCCTAAGGTCCTAGGCGTCTTAACTGTTCCTAGCAGTAGCGGCAAGGTATACGTGGGTGAAACGGGGCGTAACGTGGCGACCTGACTCACCTAGCACGTCAGATGTGTAGGGAAAATAGACAGGAACGGTTCAGCCATCGCCAAACACGCACTGGATTCGGGTGTGTTTCACTACATACACTTTGATCAAGTGAAAGTGCTGGCTAAGGAAAGGTTCTTTTTACCACGCAAAAAATCGGGAATCGACAGAGATAAGCAGACACCCGAACTTCAATCGCGAATATACTGGATACTGGTACATACAGAACCACGTACTAGAGTGACAATCAGAGCCGATACAGTGAGCTCTTTTCATACCACGACATTGTCAACCCACAACTCAAACAGTAATGACGACGAGCCGCACCGTACGTCATCAATAACAGACCATCTTCCACCCTCCCCCTGCAATTACACGTGCGACGCGCCCTGCGGGACGTAGCGCGTCGGCGATGGAACGTGATTAATTGCCCAGTTGATGAATCTACGTAATAGATTTGAAACTAGTCGGCATATCTCCGGCTAAAATAACGTGAGTAACCCGTGTTCTCAATAAAAATGTCTTCACTTCACGTCGGTTTTTATAACATTAGTGTTTTACTGCGTAAATACAGTTCAAATATTTTATGTAAAAAGAAGAGACCAAAAGAAACGACAAGAAAAGTTGTTTACTGTAGGGAAGCCAATAGATTTAGAACTTATATTATTTTTCTTAAATAGACAAGAAATTTATTAATAATTAGAGATGTGCCGACTAATCAGCCACTTTTGCAGCCTCTGACTAGTCGGTTAATTACGCCGACTAGTCAGCGATACTATTAAAGACTATCTATGATTAGAAGTGCTACTTAAGTTGTGCAGCTTTGTAATAATGGTGGCGACAAACAATACTGCATGTAGTGGTGCAACGATCAATACGAAACATAACTATGTTTTAAATTAATAATTTATTATTATTTTGTAATCTTTCAAAAGATTACATATTTGCGCCGTTTGGGGTCGAGACGCTAGGTTCATGGGGTCCTAGGGCCCGCTTTTTATTTAAAGATATTTCTAAGCGGTTAATCGACGCTTCACGTGACCGGAAGGCTGGCTTTTACTTGGCTCAAAGAATCAGCATTGCCATTCAACGTGGCAATGCTGTCAGTCTTCTGAACACGTTCCCTGCAGTCGAGGTCGATGCGGAGGAATTCTATGACACCTTATTTGTAAATTTGTAAATAGTTATTTGTTATTTTTATTAACTTAGATTTATTTAATTAATTTAATATTAATTAGAAAAAAATATAATAAATAAATAATGTGTTTTAAATGCATTTAATTATTGTTAACTAGTCAGCCACTTATGCAGTCACGACTAGTCGGTAGAACCCATAGTCGGCCCATCTCTATTTATAATATAATTATAATAATATCTAACTATGCTATCAGTATCTTTATACCTTAAAGTTCAATTGCTGCCATTTATGGTGTGCTTTTCATTTTGTTGAGTCGTTTGAACTAAGATTTTTGCCTGCAGACTGTGGCTTTTTAAGTCACTACTTCAGTTTCAATGTAAATCAACCATTTCTAGTTATGTGGGTCTGGCAAACCGATCATTTCAAAATTGTACTAAAATATTATATTTGTAACAACATTCACAATAAAAACATAATCACCATGCAATTCTGCCATTCACAATATTTGTGCTCGTGAGTTTTGCGCCGCCCGGTATCTACGCGTTGAAAGTATATATACGTATTTAATAGTATACATCATGTACAAAGCCTTAAGTTTAAAATCGAAAGTAAAATGACATGTTTAAAAAATAATTAGTTCACATTCATCGGGCAGGTTTTCGCGCATCTGCTTACGACATAATTAAGATGGGCAGACGTATATGAGGATCACTACACAACTCCATAACCACTGCAATTTTATGTTAAGCAACAGAAGGAAGTAGTGAAATGTCTTCCGATAAACAGCTGCTAATATTTTTTAGTATAGCATTGACCGCGTCTACGCTGGGTTCGTCTACGAGAACTATATCGAATTTGTTAAGATAATTGTCTAGATTGCTTGCGTGGTGTCCGAGGAAGCCCACTTTGATGACGACGCTGCAGTGCTCCATGCCCTCCGCCATGCCGGCGTCGCCGATGTTGTCTCCCATGAGAATCACGTTACAACGATCTTTCACCATTTCGTAGTACTCCGTGTTTTTTATTACGGTTTCGTTCTTGTTATACGTGTGAATTACTTCACCTTTGATTCCAACTATGCAGTCGTTTTCATCCATTGCCAAAAAGTTCGACACCACCTATAAATTTAAATTTGATGCAATTTATTAATATATTCTTAGCTTAATAAAATGTAGCCTATTTCTAAATATTATACAAAAAAGGAAGATGTTATAGATGTAGCTTTATAATGGTGATATTTTTTTCGAAACAGTAGCTTTTTTATTTAATAGAAACAAACAAACAAAACATCGAATAATTATTTGAAGTTTTGTTTCTAAAAAGGAAATATTTTTTGTTGAATACTAGCATTAATAAAAATACAAATCTTTTCTCTTTTTCAAAATAATTATTACAAACAAAGGTAAATCTATAAAATAATATACCCAAATACCTTGACATGAGGCTGCAAAAACTTGGCAGCTTGCAGAGCAGCTGTTACAGATTCGCCAAGTCCAGCAGAAAACACCAACACTGGGACTTGTTGGTCCTCACACCACTTTATCATATGCTCAACACCATGCCTGGAGGCGAGAAGAACGAATATTAGCTGTGATACAAAACATTTTGTTCCAAATAAATACTTTAATTGACTCCTACAAAATACTACATACATATATAGACTTTTTATATCAATAACACAAAGTCTGTTCGATGGTTGCCGCCCAGTACTTGTACTGATAATATTTCTGTCACGTCATTCTTCTAAAATGATAACTTAGAATCAACATTATCATAAATCGCAAGATCAGAGCAGAAGTCCATTTTTGGAAGTATCAGTGGCATAATTATCTGCTTGAAGCCGCTTGAATTTATTATACCATGCATTTCTTTTTATTTCAGGATAGCTCTTAGGATATTCCTTTAAATCAGATGATGATAAGGGCTACTTTTCAGTCTCAGCATCAGTATTTTCATTCAAGGCAATATCTTGGCCAGAGGCGGCTGGGTGCAGTGCACTCTCACAAAAAATACTTAACCACTCATTATATATATACATACCATATACATTCCACTATGCCTATGATACATTCAGAAATGTTTACTAAAAAGCTACTAAGTTTAAATGTTCTGTAATATTATTCGGTGTCAAGTACTCACGAACTGAGCGCTAGCAATTGCGCTGATATGCAAACAAAGTTCGTACAATGCCTAGTACTGAATTCCATAAGTGCTAAAGAGAATTTTGATCAGAAATAACACTTTGCCCGACCCAGGAATCGAATATTTTATTATTATGTCATTTATTTGCATAAAATGTGGTATGTTATGGTTTGATAAGCCTTTCAGTTTATTTTTACGGTGATCACCCATGAAAAAATGTCACAAGCCGCCTCTGATCTTGACTGTAGTGTAACATAATAATCATGAAATAGAAAAGCGAAAAGCCTAGTGGTGTTATTTATTGAAAAAAAAGAATCAGTAAATAAAACATAACATACCTAAAACAGGGCACAATTTTTTTGGCAGAATCCATTAACTCATGTGTAGGAAATTTCACACCTCTGTAATAAACAAAAATACTTCATTTAATAAATAGAATAATCTAGATTTAATTTAATCTTATTCAATAGCATAAATTATTTTATTACTTATAAATATTTTATTACAGTATAAAATCAAAGATACACGCGCCGCACCCGAGCGTCCGACCCATGGCGTTTTATTTGCGACCAACTTTGAACCCGCCAAGATCTTTAAAAGTCATCTAACTGTTTTGGGTAGGGTATCAATTGTACATACTAATAACTAGAATTTGTCATAAGATTACTATAATATTAGAAAAATAAATGTGTACAAGGATTTGTGTTAAATACAACTTCATGTCAGAAAATATTATCAAGATACCAATTTCTAAGTGGTATCATCATTACAATAAATATGATGATGATGTCCACCTAATCATACAACTAACTTGTTGCCTAACCTATCTTCTATCATGAGCCCAAATGTGGTTTGTGTAACCAAACCAAAAATAAATATATAACTTACTTAAGCAAAGAATGAGCAGCAGTATACCAGTCCACCATATGTTGCGTCTTTTCTACTACACCCATGTTAGGGTCTGCCTCAATAGGTTTGTATATGCCGGCCAGCCTGGTATCTTCATCCTTGTAATGCTGTGGTACTGATGGACACTCGCGGAAAATACCTAATAATTACAATAACTTTTTTAGGAATCACATTAGTCAATACAATTTAAACAAGGTCTAATACTATGCTAAATGCCATTACCGAAAAATCAAGATTTCAATAAGATTTAAAGATTCAAATAATTTATCTGCATAAAACAGGTTAACATGGTTGGTACACAGATTAATAAAATAAGTACAATGATTTATTACCCAAGCAGGTGTGCAAGCTGCGTTTAGTTTTTTTTATCTAGCAAAAACATAAACCCTTTTTTTTTCAAATGGTACTTTAAAGTAAATAAAGTTTATTCTATCTATCTCTCTATCTATCTACTTTGCTTAGCATTTGGCTTGCTTATTACTCAAGGATAGAGAAAAATAATAACTTTATGTACGGTACTAAGACAAATGTAACAAGCCAAATCTTCTTGGATCTATGTGAGCCACAGCAAAGAAGCTCTGGGTATTATTCAACCACCAACTTTATCCTTAACCAATACTTTATTAAGCAAGGGCTCAGAGAGACAAATCTAATGAACCGTTTAGGTACGATGATCCAATATTTCAAAATCCAAGATTAGGCCCTAACTTCTCTTCTTGTCATGCTATTGAACACCAAAATAAAGCTAAAGAGTCCTAACACTATAGGGTTTATGTAAAACAGAAATTAGGACCATTGTATGATGTAGCTTCGTAACAACATATTGCATTACTAACAATCTATGGCAAAATGTATCTGATTGTATTTTAATAACTATTACATTCTAATGTAGTAAATCATTTAGATTAGTATAATTATTACTGATTCCAAATTTTAAGACTATAATAATTAGGATACAGCTTAAAAAAACATAAATTTTAAAGTACTTTGTTGTTGAAAAATGAAAAGAAACTATGCATAAATGTCATACAAATCATGCTAGTGTGGACAGCCTATAGTGGAAGGCAAATATGTAATTGCCAAATCTAAGAGGAAGGTGTTGTGACTGGCCAACAGGCTGTCTGCAAGATTTTCTGACTTTTAAACACTTACCAAAGCTAGTAAGGACAATCTGACCATCATCCATTTTTTGACGAGTTAGGGTATGATCGAAATCAGTGACAATCTGTAACTTGTCATGCCCATCTTCAATTAATTTGTTCACCTTGTCCAAGAGTTCTGCCTCATTTCTAATGTGGACATTATCTTTTCGAAAAGCTGGTATAACTCTAATACTTGTGAGTAATGTCATATCTGAAAAATTAAATATTGTTATTATGAATTATGACGTTTTCAAGTGATCTGTATTCCATGCAATAAATATTTTTGACTTTGACTTTGACTTTGAAAATAACAAGGAAATTATATTCATGTTCGCTGATCTAGGACGACACGGTATTGGAAGCTATTAGTTTGTCTTTTACTATATTTCACCATGGTTAATGTGTTTAAGTAATAAAATGAAATATGAATAAATTTTACAAGAACAGTACTTTTGAGCATTCGTAATGATCATTATAAGGAAAAAAGTGTAAGAAATAACAATATGAACGAACCTGAAAAAGATTTGACAACCGCAAAAAAATAACCTTGCGACTTTTTGTTATGTTCAACAATACAAAAAAGTTTGCTTGCAAATCGCCAAAACGATATCACCCACGGTCGGTAGTGTCCATACTAGCAAAACTCGCCATAACTCTAGTATTGTTTATGGTTCACATAATGAAAGTGACAATTTTAATCGGATGCCTGTTTGATATTATGTCAAAAATTTTTGTTTGGATCCTGTCGTCCGCCATATTGGCGCCATTACAGTTTCAAAGTTGTTCGAGTGAAGTTTTGCGTTGATTAGTTTCCGTAGCTTATCCTCTCAATTTTCGAAACAGTAGTAATAGCTATTAAACTTGCAATATGTACAATAAGTGTTGTATTGTGAGTTGTGATAGTAGACGAAAGGACGTAATTTTCTATCGTTTTCCGAAATCGGACACAATACTCAAAAAGTGGGTAGAGTGCATTAACTGCGAAAGATTGCGAAGCTTGAGCTTCCAGGATCTTTGTAAGCAGTTTGTGTGTCAGAAACATTTTGAGAAAAGGTTTCTTGCATCCACACCGATGAGGTCTCGACTCCGTGTCGGCGCTTATCCTACGTTATTTACCCAAAATGAAATTAGCGGCGGAATTCCTCAAACCGCCTCAAGAGCTGAAAGAACAAGTAAGTATAAAATTCATGGAATATACTTTTGAGTTCAAATTTATTTATTTGTTACACATTAAGGTCTAAATACAAAAGATGTGTGTCAAAATCCTGTATGTATAGAAAAAATTAAAATAGTTGTAACTTTAATTTTTAATTAATTTAAGTTTTCACAACCTTGGGTCCACAAAATTACAAGGGGCTCACAATATATTGACACATATTTGACTCACTGGAATCGGTCGGTAAAATTTTGTTGTGATAATAGATAAATAAACCACTGTCATTTGTTGTAATAAATCCAATTATTTAAATTTTTGCAGGCTTGCTATCTGACCATGGTTATGCTAAGAAACGTCAGCATGAGGATCACACGTATATTAAATCTGGGCCTGAGACTGCAAACAAACATTCTAAGACTAACTATGGTAAGTTCTTACTTAAATGCCATCAAGCATTATTGAATGCTAATAATAAGTTTTGGAATCAGTGGTCAGTCTCAATGGAGACTATACAATAATATCTCTGCACAGGATATATAACAGTGTCAAATCATCGTCATCCTGCCCCTGTCCCAATTTATTTGGGGACGGTGCAGTGTGTCTTATTCTTCCATACATAACTATCTCCCATCATCTCAGTGTTCACTTCCTTTCTTGCCATATCATCCTTCAATATTTTGTGATAGATTGAAAATAGAATTTTATTTTATATGATACTTGTTGTAATTTCAGAAGTTTTTGCATCTGCATCGGACAACCTTTCTGCTCCATTACTATCAACTTCTATCATACAAGAAACTCCAAAAACCCCTACTAGAGGTAAATAATGTTTTAATTGTTTGTGGGTATGATAAATATTTTATTATTATAATAGTTAATATACCTGCAGATGACACAGTGTATTGAGAATTTTAAAATTTTATACTATGATATGTTTGTTGTCATTTCAGAAGTTGTTGCATATGCATTGCAGTATCCTTCTCCTTTACCTTCAACTTCATCTATTATACAAGAACCTCCAAAAAGCCCTACTAGAGGTATGTATTATTTTTCAATAATTTTTTGATTGGTTGTGAGTGTGTGATGAATAGATATTTTCTACTTGTTAGTAATCACACTTTAGTTCAAGTAATTAAACTTGGGTTCATTATTATTAAAGATTATAGCTCTAAGAATGATAATAAAGTTAATTAAACTGCATTATTGTTCTTATAATATTAGATTTTTACTGGTAGGTATTAATTTGTGTGTTCTTAGATTACTTATGTAATTTATTATTGACATAAAATACGTATAATTTTCAACACTTTTCAGAACAACATCTATGCTCGACTCCAAAATTATCAATTCAGAAGAGACGAGTAATAATAAGGAAGAATGCTCTGACGCCAAATTGTGCTCGACTTTACGGTGAATATGTAAAATCAAGAAAACAATTGGAATATAGTCATAGAGCTAAAAGGGCAATGAAGTTTTCAAATGAGAAGACTTTTGAAAAACTTACTGCTAAAATAAATCCTTTAGCCAAGAAAATTATGTGGATGCAAATAAGCCAATGTACAAAAAAAGCAAAAGGCAGAAGATACACAGATGAAGAAAAGTTTATAGCTCTATCTATTATGAAACAGAGTCCGAAATGCTATAGATTTCTACAAAGAATATTTATTCTGCCATCAAAATATACATTAAATAAAATGATATCTATGTTAAATATTGAGGCTGGGATTAATGCTCAAATATTTGAAGCATTAAAAGAAGTGGTTAGTATTGTTAAATTGTCTATTATATTATTTCATAATTTATTCTCAACATTTTTAATCCATGACAACTGTATGTTCCTGAAACATCGCTTATAGTTTTTCTTTTCGTAAAAAGTATGTTTAGTTGTATATTATTGAGAATTATACCAGATTTTTGGGTCACAAACTTCGGAAATAAGGAGAGAGTGGATATTTTCACATTATTAATATAAATTTTCATATATAAATGAAGTTAAGCTTAAAACCGATTTTAATGAAAATCTGTTGTATTTTTTTAATTCACTTTTACTTAAATATTGTCAGTTCACCTGACTGCTGGTTTGCCAACAGACCATTATAATTAATGTATTATGTTTATTACAGGTTAGTAAATGGCAGGAAAACAAAAAATATTGTTCAATTCTCTTTGATGAAGTTGCCCTTGAACCTGGCTTAACATATGACAAACATCGAGATGTCATTGATGGATTTGTTGAGCTTGATGAAAAAACTAATGATTTTGCAGATCATGCATTAGTTTTTATGCTCCGAGGAGCTATTTATAAGTGGCAGCAGCCTCTGGCTTACTATTTTTGTAAAGGGGCAACCTCAGGTCTGGAATTAAAAACAATTATCAGAAATATTATAACTGCTGTGAGTCATACGGGCCTATTACCAGTTGCCTTAGTATGTGATCAGGGTACAGCATTTCAATCTGCCTTGAAAGGGCTTCAAGAAGATACACGAAGGGAACAAATTAGAACCGGCGCAAAAATTGGTGAGTACCTAATTAAATTATGCAAAAATGTCTTTGGTTTTTGCGAGAACAACACATACTACTCGACCAGAGCAATTTAACACATGACAGCCACAACATTTTTGTATCAAAACCACAAGTCGAGTAGTAATAAAAAATCGGTTTATAATCTTTGATGAAAATTCGTTCTGCTATTTTTGAGTAACTTATTTAGCTTTGACTATTTAAAAGACTTTAGTCGCTTTTTTTGTTCTTAGGAAAAGTTAAGTGATATTGTAAACATATAAAATGAAATTATCAAGTTAATATATTTCTGCCATCCTTGTGTAATATTAATCAACTATAATTTTCTAGATGATGTGATTACAATTGGTGGACATTCACTCAGTGTCATTCATGACCCTCCGCACCTCATAAAAGGGTTAAGGAACAATTTTCTAACCAAGAATATTAGTGACCAAGGAAAGATTTGTAAATGGAATGATATAGTGGCAGTCTATAAGACTGACTGTCAGCATGCTCATGTCAGATTACTACATAAGTTGAATGACGAACACGTCATCCCGGAGAAAATTAAGAAGATGAAGGTAATATTAATATAATTTAAATATGCGCTTTATTTTGTGAAAAAGCATCTGTTTCACTACAATACTTTTTGATGATGAATTGTTAGTAATATTAATAGCAATCTTTCTAAGAGTCATAGGTATAAGATACAATTTTGTTAAGTCATAAGAGAACAGTTACATACTATTTTAATTTAATCCATCTGATTAAGATCATTTATATGTATAATATAGAGAGGAGTGGAAGGGGCTGGAGGAGGCCTATGTGTTTGGACACGCTGATATTTAAGATTATTGGTGTGCAAGTTACTTAAAATATGTATAATCAGCAATAAAGGCTTTTTTATTTTTTATTTTATTATGTATAATATAATAATATATAATTATTTATTTTAGGTGAAAAACTGTGTCAGAGTTTTTAGCAAAACAGTGGCGTCTACATTATATTATACTGCTCAGTTTTGTAAGTATTACATAATTGCTTTAATCTTGCAAACCCATATTTTATTTTATAATTCATTATTTTGCTATTTAATAAAATTACTAGGTCTGATAATATTGAAATCTCGGTATTATACGGTGTATTATATAATATTATAGGAAATCCATCATTTTTTTATCAAAAAAGAAGAAATTGACTTGTAGAGAGACTAGAAAAAAAAACATTAATCTATACTAATATTATAAAGCTGAAGAGTTTGTTCGTTTGTTTGTTTGAACGCGCTAATCTCAGGAACGACTGGTTCGAATTGAAAAATTCTTTTTGTGTTGAATAGACCATTTATCGAGGAAGGCTATAGGCTATATAACATCACGCTAAGACCAATAGGAGCGGAGCAGCAATAAAAAATATTGCGAAAACGGGGTAAATTTAAGCGACGGGAACAGTAATGTTTTACGCGGGTGAAACCGCGGGGATCAGCTAGTTAATTATAATTTGTAACCCATAAAAAGTGTAGAAGGATAAGGAGGGAAGGGTAATATTATTAATAAAAGTTTTTTTTTGTTTCAGCTAATTATGCTAATGGAGATCGAGTCAGCACAACATTAAGTGATACTGCAGCCATTGTTGATTTCTTCGATGATCTTTTTGATTCTGTAAACGGGGCAAGCCGTTACAGTAAAAAATCAAAAGGGAAACCATTGCGACGAGCAGTATCTGAAAACTCTCCACACCACGATTTCTGGATTGAAGCCATAAAAAGGTAAAAAAATATCAGATTTATTGATAATAACGGAAAAGAAACCATAGTGCCATCATTAAAAAATTGGATAACTACATTAGAAAGCTACCAGAGACTGTGGAAGTTTTTTAAAACAAAGAATATTGTAATAATGCGGCCTCGATATTTTAACTCTGACCCAATAGAGAACTTTTTTTGACAAGTAAGGTCATATAATTTTAGAAATAATGACCCTAATTGCCACACTTTTAAGAGTACCTTTAAATCGCTGTTAATAACAAGGTTTATTAAATTTCATAATGACAGTTTTAATTGTGAAGAAGATTCAGGTGATCAAATATTGAAATTAAGTCATTTATTTAAATCAATTAATACCAGTCATGAAATTTTTACTTCACCTGGATCTTCTGAGTGTAGTACCATAACACAGGAAAGCATTCATTTAACAGCAGGTCAAGAAAGGCTAAATGTCCATTCACGGGCTTATACTACAGGGTGGGTCATTAGAAAGATATTAGGAAAAATAAAATGTCAGCAATGTGAAGCAAATTTAAGTACCGACGAAACGGATTTAAATTCCAATACTATAAATAACTACATTTCCTACAGAGAGTTTAAAAGTATAAAAACAAAAAAGTTGACCTATCCTTCTGAACAGGCCGTGAGACTATTTGGGGACATTACCAGAGAGGCAAACACATTTTTAGAAAGAATACCTAACCAGATAGGTGTTATAAAAGAATTAAAAAGTAAAATAAATTCTAATAATTTGTTTGCCTTTCTGGACTGCAATTTCCATAAGGATGCTGTTTCTGAATACTTTCTTGAGTTAACGTTGAGATTAACAGTATTCAATTGGTGCAATATAATAAATAGAATATTAAAAGGTACTGATGTAAGTCGATTGCAAGGCAATTTACCTGCGATGCAATTAAAGGCGTTTAATAAATATAAAACGAAATTAAAAAATAAAAGAATTAATAAATAAAAAAAGAGTTTTTTAATTTAAAATATATTCCCTAATCCCGAACATTCGCTCAAATCCTTGAAAATAATACTCTCTGTATTATTTTTAAGGGTTTGAGTAGAATATTTTGAAGTAGATAATAAAAATTGAAAAAATAAAAATATGGGTGCTAAAAGGCTAGTATCTAAAATATTGCTCAAATTTCATTTATCCATAGCTAAAAGAATCTCCGTTCAGAAAAAAAAACGAACTGTCATTATCATTATGTGATGTGAGACTTCATTACTGAACTTTTTGAACCGAAGTGCCCCGTCTGATGCGTTAGCATCTCTAGTACGTCTGTGATATCACCATAATGTAAAAAACTCAAAAACTGTCAATAATGTCATCGGAGTGTGGAGTGCGGGCAGAGCAGAGATAATATTTAAATGTCAAAAAATTAACATGACGGTAATTTGACAGACTGCTATAGTGATGTCCTTCAATGTCAATATGCCCATGTATACATCGCACCCTCAGTAATATAAGGGCATAATTAAAAATGTCAAACAAATGTTTATGTTATCTATTTCTTGTTTTTTTAATGCAATAGTACGAGAGCTAGCAACGTCAGGAAAACAAGCATTTCAGGTAGGCCAGTTTTTAGATATGCTATCTCTCTCACTCTCCCGCACGTCATATGGACTATCTGGCTGGTGGAAGTGGTTGCGTTCATCAGTGCGCATCCTACCTGCACAAGTAAAATATCGATTTTTTAAATCATTTTAAGAAGTTTCTTTTTTTTTTCATTATTCTTATTGAACTTCCCACAACGTAAATCTAATATAGCCAGACATTTTTATTGCTGTTTAAACTGTGCCAGACGCTAATTTCGAATGAAAAAAATTTTTTTTTTCAAAGTAATTCAGTATGGCTGAAATTTTTTTATAATATTATTTAAGTATCTAAAAACTTAAAATTAATTTGCCATACAATTATTCGGTTGTTAACCTTCAGCCAGACCGATTTAAAATTGAAAAGTTATTGGGCATGTTGGAAGAGTACGGCAGAGAACATATGTATGTCAAGAAGAAATATAAAGGCAATTTGACAGTAACACATTTGCAAAATTTTTATTGTCACTGCTATAGTGATGGCCTTCATTGTCGATGTGCCCATCGATATCGAAAGATTGCACTGCATACTATGTCAATATAACGACCGGATGGCGGAGTGGGTAGTGCACCTGCCTGCAACGCCGAGGTCGTGGGTTCGATTCCCACTTAAGACAAATCTTTGTGTGCATGAACATGGGGGTTTGTCTTAGTCTGGGTGTTTCTATGTATAATAAGTATGTATTTACAAAAGAAAAGTATACATATGTATTAGTATCAGTTATTCTAGTACCCATATTACAAGCTCTGCTTAGTTTGGGACTAGATGGCGTTGTGTGTGAGTTGTGAAATATTTATTTATTTATTTATAACATAAGATATTTTAATATTCAGGGAATTCGTCTTCCTAAAGAAGATTGTTAAGACGCTGTTGCATTAAAAAAAACAAGAAATATATAACATGAAATACGTTTATTTATTACACAAGAAATTAGAAAATACAATAATACAAATATGATCACTTGTGCATTAACGTAAAATCAAATGGGCCTCGGGTCAGCGCAAGAAATCGTAACCTAAAGCGCTAAAAGACATCCAATTTGGTGCAAACTAAATGGAACATGAAGTATTGTCATAAAATTGTAACTTGTTAGTAACAGTTATTTAAATTTCTATACAGTTTAGGTGTTAATGGAGCATAGCATAAATTAAATTAATTTAGTAACCTAGGTCAAAATTAAATTACGCATTAGTTCTAATTTTATATCTAGACTAGATTGTAATCTTGATGAAGTATCTAATAGTTTAGATAAATCATAAAAAAAAACGCCAATTATTGATATATTTATAAACATTTACAGTGTAAATATATTTTCAGACCTACTAAAACGAACACATAAAATTTCATTAAAATCGATCCTACCATTTCGTCTGGTTTGTTGGAGAGCAATTGCCATCATTAGTTGCCGACATTATTATTAAAGGTAAAAATTAAAAATAAAATACTAATAAATTTCTTTGCCGAAAGATTATTCAATTTTTCATTATTTTACAGATAATAACTTATTAAAAGACGATGACAACCCAAAAGACGACGATGACAATGAAAATGACAGCAGTGATGAAGATGATGATTATGATTAAGATGCCTCCGTTTTTTGTAATACAATTATCAATTAAAATATATAGTTTTTGTTTATTTTCAAACTTGAGATTGATTATTATCTTAATTTTGTTCAACAATTTAACAATTATTTTGATACTACATTAATCCACACATTTATTCATTATTTCTTAATTCTTTCTCTGTAATTTATTCGACATCTATTTTTAGACCAAGCTATTATACCACATCACTTTCCAATTTTAAATCGGTCTGGCTGAAGGTTAACAACCGAATAATTGTATGGCAAATTAATTTTAAGTTTTTAGATACTTAAATAATATTATAAAAAAATTTCAGCCATACTGAATTACTTTGAAAAAAAAAAAATTTTTTCATTCGAAATTAGCGTCTGGCACAGTTTAAACAGCAATAAAAATGTCTGGCTATATTAGATTTACGTTGTGGAAAGTTCAATAAGAATAATGAAAAAAAAAAGAAACTTCTTAAAATGATTTAAAAAATCGATATTTTACTTGTGCAGGTAGGATGCGCACTGATGAACGCAACCACTTCCACCAGCCAGATAGTCCATATGACGTGCGGGAGAGTGAGAGATAGAATATCTAAAAATTGGCCTACCTGAAGTTCTCTCTCAAAAACGTTGCTACCTCTTAGACTACAATTGATTCTTCACTAACTTCTTTAACCTTTCAACCGCCCGACTTTATATCAATTGTCGTGTCCCAGCGCCCGGCACAGAAATAAAAAAATAAATATCTACAACAAAGAGGGAAGTGCAATACTTGGATATTTCGTTTCATATAAATAAAAACTGATTACTTATTTGTTTTATGTAAAATTGTCCTAGTAACAAGTACCAGTATAAAATAAGTATCAAAGAAACAAAATCTTACGACACTGTCGCTATCAGTTCACTTATTAACTTATGGTGGCCATACACTCGGTTTTGCATGCGACGGCAAACTACCTTCGTATCTACGAGGGACCGCGGCGTTCACGTGACCCGCAATACAACCAATCAGAATCACCGATCCAGAGTGACAGCGCGTGCATTCTATTCTCATCGCTTGGCGTGCTCTTGCCATCTCACTCACTCTAATTATAAAATTTCCATTCAGCCATCACTACCATACTACACACCTACTACACATTAAATTGAAATATGTAATAATAAAAAAAAATACCTCTCCATCAATGTTCAAGTCTTCGTCTGATATAATTCATCATTTTCATCGTAATATTACAAAACAATTACCTAGTCCAAAAAAAAGAGGTTTTTACTTATAATAATGGAGACACCGGTCTACCTACTCGATAAATTATACTACCTACATTACTACATAGTATGTAGTAAAGTACATATTATGTACTTTTATTTTTGTTTACATTTGAAGATTTACGTAAACTCATTAAACTGGTAGATTTTTACATATTTCGAAAATATTAATCGTAACTAAAAAAATAATACAAATTAAGAAAATACCTACTTGTTCATCAATTTCCATCTCTTCATCTGATTCGAATTGTTCTTCATCGTCACCTTCCAAGATACGAATTAATTCATCAGCTGTAGCCATTACGAAATAAAGCAAAATAATTGTCGATATAATAATGTACAACATTCACAAAATCGCGCACAACACCAATTTAAAATTCATTACGCCTAAACTCGGTTGTGACGTCATAAGCGGTCGTATTTCGCACATCCGCTCAAATAACGTCATAACTCGATAAAATGCTAAATGACTTTTATTGTACCATTCTTATCAGAATATCACATTCTTTATGCTCACAAAACGTCATAGACGTAGTTCTATTATTTGTCCCTAGATGACACTTGTGACGTTATAATGTTTACCGAAAGTTGTGACGCGGTGAACATAAACAGTGTCATGTTTCGACTTGCGCGAGGTGGTCATAGGTACGTTATTCGGTAATAGTGAACTGTGTCGACTCAAGACAGTTTTTGTTAGCATAGTAAGTAAAATTTATTTTCTTTTTCTGCAATTAAACTGATGCTTGTCGAGTAATGCCAGTATATATGATTGAAACAACGCAATAAAATTATTTGTTGCGCCCAAATACTGACCTTTACAGAGTTATGACAGTTTATGTGATTGCAAATTATATTATAAACATTTTTGTTTATCACTAATACTGACCTATACTAATGTATGGCAGTATATGTGATCGGGATGATGTGACAATACGTTTTATTAGATACTAAGACTGACTTACGTAGGATCTTGTCTTTATTCATAAATGAGTTAACTCAAAATACAACTATGTGTCAGCAAGAAAACTGATTCGTATTCAGTTGTGCTAGTATTTTTAACTATGACTGTTATAAAAATGATTCATTTATTAGTTAAAAATTATCATATAGTAATAGTATAAAACTATTTCAAGTATGTACTGTTTATGCGTTATGCTTTTTAATTTATTGAATTCTCTTATGCCATATTATTGTTTTCTTTTGGTTTAAGACTTAGAAATGCCTAATTCTTTTAACTAATTGCCATTTTTGTCTTGTTTGTAGGTGGTATTCAGTTTGGCGGTTTATAATTCATTTATAACTATGTCGAGATCCAAAAAAATATTATCTTTATGTCTGGAACCCAATGACCAACATAACACAGTAACTGATGACTTGTTTATAGTGGCAGAAGATACACAACCAAAAGTAAAACACAATTGTGACACCTCAAATAAAGAGAATGAAAATTATTATATAACCTACCACTAACATGCCCTACTTACGGGCAAAATGTAGTAAAAGTGAGAATAAAGACTGTAATTTGGCAGAACTCGAGTCTGGGGGAGAAGAACCAGCCGATTATGTTAAAGATCATGATTATAAGTTACCTTCTAACAAGTGTAGCAAGAATCTAGGCGTTCCTCGTCAGCGATCATCTAGTACTTCATCCTTAAGTTCCTTCTCATCAGGTTCATCCTCGTCTAGTTCATTATCATCTAGTTCAGCCTCTTCTAGGGCTCCTTCTACTAATACAAATTCGCCAACATCTCCCTCTGTACTATTGTCACTTAATTAACAAACAAATCAAGACAACAATGAATGCTTGCCTTCTACTTCCCAAGAAATTAATTTAAATAGTATCCACTCTCCAATACTAAACGAGACCGTAATACAAACAGGAAAATTTCAATACACGTAAGAGACGCCGTGTAGAAGTACAATGGAAGCAGAATGTTACAAAAAATTAACGAAACTCTGGATTACCTTATCAAACGAAGTCCGGACGAAATATTTCTAAGAAACAAATCAAAGCAGGTTGTGGAGAAGGTTGCAGACTTAAATGCAGCTGTTTTTTTTCTTAGCGGTGAAATAAGAATTCAAATCTTTGTTTCTTACTGGGATTTAGAGAAACACAGACAATTCATTCACAAACACATACAACAGATAGAGATAAAGTTTCAGTCTATCAAAGCATAGAAATATTGAAAAATCAACTATGCGTTTTACTTTGAAGTTGAAAGTTCATAAAAGAGGGTCTGCAAAACAATGTTTAAAAATACATTGGATATTAATGATAGAACAATTAGAACCGTAACAGAGAAATCTACTGGTGGATTTAAAGAAGATCAATGAGGAAAACACAGTAAACATTATACTATAGGTGACACTATAAAAAATTATATAAGAGATCATATAAAAGGTATACCGAAGATAGAAAGCCATTATTTTTGAGCACAAACAACACGAAAATTCATTGATGGAGGAAATACTATATCTGACTTACATAAGGATTATGTGAATGAGTGTAAACAAGATGGGCGCAACTTTGGCAACTATATGCTTGTTTTGAAGTACATAAATTATTTAATTTTGATAGAATTTTATCTATTTTTCAGCTATACGTTCGTAAATTTTTATGTCTTTTTTAAATCGGACATTTCTTAGTGTGATACGTGTAGTACATTTAAGAATTTATTGTATTCGGTAAGAAGTGAAATATAGTTGTGTCATTATAATAAACAAATTATAGTAAAACTTTGTTTTTTTTGTACATATAGTGTCACAACCCGGCGATTTTTCGCATTTTTTTCAGGATTTTCAGGTTAGTAAATATATGAATTTATAGAGCTTAAAAAATTAATCTAACTCGCTGAAGAACGTTTTCTTCTAAAATGGTTACTTTTTTCATTATGATCCAAAAAGTGAAAAATTTAAGCAAGGTAAACTTTAAACGTGTCTCCTGAAAAAAATGTTTTTTGGAGATGTGACGTTATTTGAGCGGAGGTGCGATTTATCCGACGCAGGCGCTGGCTATACTAGCGAAGGGAAGTCAAAGGAACATAGTCTAGGGATGGGCATTTGCATCTATAGTCAATTTATATAGACTTGGCAAAAACAGTAAACAACCCCCCCCCCATTACAAATTACGATATTGCGAAAGAATAACACACTGTACGTTACCACATTGAGTTGTATAAACTAGTTCACACACCAACACACTAATGAAATGAAATGAAATGAAATGAAATATTTATTTGCTCAAATATGGTATGTACATTACGGTCTTACAGATATAAGTAATAGTTCCACATATTCTAATGCAAATACATTTATAAATTTATTTAAAATAGGTTTCTATTACAAATTCTTATCATCTAGGTAATCTTTTACATTGTCATAATTTTTAATTTGTAATAATAGCATCAACTTCTTCCTAAATAATAACATTGGTAAATTAATAATATTTTCAGGTAAATTATTAAACAATTTTATAGACATATAGTAGGCATTTCTCTTAAGCAACTCTAGTCTAATAGCTGGCAGGCATACATAGAAATATATACTATAGAAATGGCTTGTCCGAACAAATTGCCCTTCAAATTTGACATTATGAATAGCAGGATCAGTAACGCCATCTGCATTGAAGTTGCGCAGTTCCAATGTCACGCGGATATTCACGATTGAGGAATATGGCGTCGGAACAAAAAATTTTAGCAAATAAAATTGATAAAATAATGTAAAGAGGTGGATATAATAAGATATTTGTGACTTACCGGTGATATGTAATACCATAATCTTTTTTGTTATGTTTAATTTGGTAGTTCGTACAACTTTTCAGTGCACAATTAGGCATTTTGTCGTGTTTGACCGCTCACGGAGGCAGCCAACCACAGACAATTTCACTACGCGCTTTTTGTAGTCTGATTGACTCCAAAAAGTAGCGATGGGTCGTCGACGGTTTTTGCGTAAACGAAACTAGACCGTTCATTTTGGTTCATCGACTAGTCGATCGACCGGTTCAAAATATAGACTATAGTTCACGGTCTCAGTTCTTGCAAACTGCTAAGGGTCGTTTATAGTTCTTATGCGTTTACATTACGGGCGACGTTGAATTCGACTGAATGATTAAACGATGCGGTTCGACTGTTAACTGCACTGCTGATTGAAATTTGAGAAAAATAATTTAAATAATAATCAAATTTTATTTGTTTATGTTACATTAAATAAATTGAAAATATATACATAGGTAAAAATAAAAAGGCAAATATTTACATTAAGTTAGGCGTCATAGTATTCCTCCGCATCGATCTCGGTTATATATTTCTTTAGTGTTTTTAAAATAAAAAAATTAATGAAAAAAAAAATATTGTATAGGTTTATAATTCCAGGTTTTGTTGATCTTCCCTTCATACTTTTTCCAGGCTTAGGACTGGCTGAATAAAGCGTACCTATATGAACTTGTCTATAACTTACTATAACCATCTCACTCGCTAGCATTTCGCATTCAAACAAATATCAACGTTATCGCGTTCAAATATTGTCGTCTATTGTGTAGTTGTCTATTGAACTATGAATGAAGTACGAGAATATAAACCGTGATCGTGTCGTCTACAAAATGAACTGGTTTATCTGACAAACGTAAACGGTCGAACCGTTCATGAACCGTCAACCGGTCCATTGAACCAGTCCGTTCATTCAACGCCCACCACTACCAAAAAGGTTCAGTTCATTTATCGCGCGTTAGCCGTGTCCTTATTTTATACGTCAATGCAGGCATAGCTTATTTTTATGTCTAGTTCGGCTACTTTCTTTGTCACAAAATCTTTTAAATAGTTCAGGGTGTTTTTTCACAAACATACAACCCTCAAATATATACATGCAGGGTAATGGCAGTATTTTATGTTTTTTAAATAGTGGTTGACAGCTGTCAAGGTAGTCAGCTCCACTGAGCTCCACTTAATGCACGTACACATTTCTTTTGTGCCCTGAAGACTCTAATGAAATCCACTGAATTGCCCAAAATTATTAGACCATATCTGATTACCGATGATACATAGGCGTGGTAAGCGGTTTTTGCAGCATCCAAATTAACGGTGAGTTTAATTTTCTTTAAAGCAAAGACAAAGCGATCTAACTTATTTACAATCCGGTCGATGTGAGGCTTCCAGCTACAAAACTGATCGACGGTTATTCCCAAAAAAATACATTCTTTCACATTTGATAGATGAAATTCATTATAATTAATGTCAAGTTTAATAGGATTCGAGTTATATGTCTGAAATTGGATTATATTAGTTTTTGTCATATTCATTTTTAAATTATTATGGTCTAACCAATTCTGTGCATTGTGTAATGTCAAATTAATTTTATCTTCTATGTTAGTTTTGTTATTGCCCTTAACGATTAATGTGGTATCATCAGCGAACAGTATACACTCTGTTTGAATAGCACCAGGAAGGTCGTTGATATAAATTAAGAAAAGTAGAGGTGCTAATATACTTCCTTGTGGAGTACCACAATGATTTTGTTTGTATTCTGATGTGAAAGCCTTTAGTTCAGATTTACACATTTTTGTTATTTCAACACATTGACGTCTTTGTGTGAGGAAACTTTTAATCCATTCATTGGCATTTCCACGGATCCCGTAACAGGAGAGCTTGTTTATTAGCGTTTCATGACATACAAAATCAAATGCCTTGGTCATATCTAAAAAGACACATGCTATCTTTGACTTTTCGTTCAAAGCTTCTGTTATTTGCTTAATGAGTGAGAAACAAGCTAATGTTGTGGAACTCGCCTTTCTAAATCCAAATTGTTCGGGTTTAAGTATAGCACATGATGTGAGGAATTTTTCTACTTTATTATACATGACCCTTTCAAATACCTTTGACAATATTGGGACTAGAGTTATAGGTCGGTAGTTGTTTAGATCTGTTTTGGGACCTTTTTTGTATAGTGGCTTGACGACTGAAATTTTTAAACGTTCAGGAAACACCCCTTCCATTAAAGATATATTAATAATATGTGTTAATGGTATTGTTAAATAATATTCACATATATTCATTGTAAATTCACTGTGCAAATGTATTAGTTTTTCGTTATTCCAAGGAGACTTCAAGCCACAGATTAATAAACGACATGAAAGTTTGACATTTGATTTTAGGGATGGGAACAAGTGAACTAAAGAACGAATGGGATTGATTTACGTTTTTGTCAGTGATGAATTAAAATTGTTCAAAACATTCTTAAATTTATTGACAGCTGTACTTAAATTAAATTAAATTTTATTTCATTTATTGATCGTGAAAATTGTGGATAGTGAAAATATAGTATTATTTAAAAAATAAATAAAAAATAATGCAATCATGGGAAAAAAATTAATATAAGAGGTACTTTAGATTCGTTCAATCGCGAACGACACATAACTAAATCAATGTCCATTTTTAACCGACTTTTAATTAATTAATATCATTCACTTCATTGAATGTTGAAGCGCCATTTTGAGTAGTTCATAACAGTTCATTAAATGATTCACATCACAATTTTTGCCAAGTCTAAATGAATTGACTATATTATAATAGCCTGTACAAAAATAACTAAATCGCTCATTTATTATAGTCAAAGAGAATATAATCACTACGTTTATATTATAGTAATTTGATAGATAATATAATCTTTCGATAAAATTAGTAATTTGCGGCAAAAATGTCGTATTATGCTTAGAAATCGAATATATAGTAGTGTTTTGTGTCGGATAAATCCGAATCAGGCGGAATGGGCCCGTATTTTTTTGTCGGATTAATCTGACTCAGGCGGTTCAAGGGTTAAAACGTGGCTTACAAAAAATCTAATATACTGACATGGTATGCAATGCACATTTTCGATATCGATGTGCTCATCGACAATGTACGACATCTATTATCTCAGGGGATATTAATTAATACGCCTGTCTCTCTTGCTCATACATTTTTTTTATCTTCAGAACGCCTATGACTGTGCCTCTATAGAGACCTAAAAACTCAATGACCTCCAACCCGCAAATAGTGCCATTTTACTTATCGGAGACCTTACGCTGAATAAGCACCCATCCCTAGTGGCGATTACACACGTAAGCATTCATTAAAGTTTCGTAACGCATAACATTAAAATTAGTTTCTTATTTTGTAGAAGCGTAGTCTAGGAGATGCTGAGGAAAGTGAAGTTATGAATACTATTAATTTTCAAATAAAACTTCTTGTATGGATTTTTTAATTTATTTTACTCTTAATAATTACGCAGATAGGACGCAAGCACCACCTACGGCCTTGATCTTCGCCTCAGCTGTTTTGGAGAAGAATTTCGCTTTTACTATGACAGGTTGTTTGGGTAGTTTGCCCTTGCCCAGTAACTTGTAGTAACCCTGAAACAGAAGAATAAAGTCTCACCAAAATGGATAATAAAGAAGTCAACGATAGAAACGAATCGCTGCAAAACCAACTTCACGCAATTTTCGTTTCCCCAACATTAAACACATTTGAGAGTGGGCCCATACGTCCATACGTCCTAAAAAAATATTAACACCTTGTCGCACGACACCGAGTCGCCGTGGTCGATGGCCCGTCGGCGTGGCGCTTTAGACAAGGGGGCCACAACCCTTAATGCATGGCCCGTCCAATGTGATCATGCGGTTTGTATTTTCAAACATTTAACTGGTCACAAATTTTCGGTTGCCAATCATTCCGTGGTTTAAAGGTCTGTGATACCAAGCTATCGTTCGGAACAAGAGGCATGCATTTTAACTTCAGAGAACTAAAAGTTTGTTAGAAATATATAGCCTGGGGAAAAATTTATATGAAATTTTTCAGTCTAAAATTGTTGCAAAAATATAACCGTAAATTTTCTTTATGTTATATCTTGTTGTCTATTATCTCTGTTCTGAATGTCAGGGCATTTGGAAAAAGCTGTCATTGCATCCGGCAAAAGTAGTCATTGCATTTGAAAATAAACATAACAAAGCAATTTGAGAAGTCAGAACATTCTGAATTGGAATAAACAGACAGGTTTATTTCATACATTTTTAACAGCCATAGACAAGAATTTGCCGTTCTGAGCCGATACATGCCGGATTTATGCCGCCCAGGCTAACAGTATAGAATACCGCAGACGCAAGCAAAAAAATATCTTCTATTCTACCAGAAGTTTTGGATGAGCACATTTTTTTTTAATAAATTAATGCTATTGAAGGCAGACTAATACCAAAAGCTAATATTGGTGCGCATTTAAACCTAAGCCTATACAAACCAACCTGACATAGTATGAGAATAAGTATTGGGTATACTTACTATTATTCTCAGAAACTAACAACACCTGATATAGGGACATTCCCCTCTATGTCAGGTGTTTTGAGTTCTTGATTTATTTATCACAATACAAACACCATAATAATAATGTGGTTTGACTTACAGCCTTGACAATATTGATGACTGGAACCTTGCCATCAGTGGCATTTGCATACTTCAGACGAGACTGTTCTGACACGAGGGTCCACAGCTTGTCCAGGTTCAAAACAGGGTTGAACAGCTTGTTTTTCCTCAAGTGGAAATTCCTCATACCAAGCTATAACAAACATAATAAACAATTAACTACATATAAATAAAAATATATAGTAAATGGCTTGAACCTTGTCACTTGTATTGTACAACATTAAACTGAGAAAAGGGACCGTCTATTAAAATGCTCATGAAAGGAGCCTCCCCAAGCGACATACACAACAATTCCCTACGTCCGGCGCTCCCTGGGCAATTCGCGAGTTCTAAAAAGCTAATTGGCTAATTGTTGCCGTCGAAGCTCAGCAGGAGTTGTATATAATGAAAACGAGTGGACTGTAGTTTTATGATGTATTGTATCTTACAATATTACAAGCTTATGCGAAGCAACGTTATATAAATATGTAAAGAGAGAGAAAGCGCGAGCGTGAGCGTGCGTTGCGCAGTCTATGGCTGACTGACGAGCGGGCCGGTCATCGGCGGCCAGCTGTTGGCGCGGTGTGTGCGGTGCCGATGACTGGTGAAGGAACCCGTATCGGCGCCGTCAGCTGATGTGCGCGGGCGATGCATGTCGAGTTCTCGACACTAATCCTTTCACCACGATGGTAGGTCAAAATAAAATTTGATTCAGCCATTGACACAACAAAGAAGAAAAAAAATTACAATTTGGTAATTTAATTATTAATGCAAGTCTGATACCTTTTGGTAAACATTAACTTTTGGAAAACTAATCACACCCTTCCTATGTAGTTAAAGTTTGTGTATCTATGATTGTTTTACTGCTATAAATACAGAAGTTGATAGACATAATTTTGAAAAAAATACTTAGTATCAACGGTAAGATCCCACATATTTTGAATGTAAATCAAAACTCTCATCCTAGCCATTTGTAATATTGATATTCCCTCCTGGGTAGCACCAGTGTCTGTCTGTCTTGTCTGTTTATATCTGCTAATCTCCTAAACAGCTGGACCAATTTAAATAAATTTTTGGTGCTGGTAACTGACAACAAGGCATGTAATACAGGCTACTTTACATCAAAGTATAATTATGGGCAAACTTCTTGAGCATTAGGTAACGTGGTAGGGGAAAGTTTGCGCATCGTACACGTACAATTTATGAGTTTACTGATAACAATTTGTAAGATACTGAGAGTATCTTGTAGTTTTAATTAATAAATAATTTGTATATCGGCAACTCAACAAATAACATGTTAAATATCCCGAAATAAAATGCTCAAGAAGTTTGCCCATAATTGTACCCACCATGCAGACGAAACTGTAGGAGAAAGTTAGTTTGTTTGTTTGATAGAGCTAGTCTCGGGTACTACTGGTTGAATATTGATAATTCTTTTAGTATTTGATAGAATATCAATCAAAAGAGGTGTTAAGATATTTAAACTACACAAGAGCAGAGCAGTAACATTGAACATGGGTCAAGCACGGGGGCAACTACTACTTAATACAACTAATTCCATGACTAAGTCACAGACAAGAGCTAGTTGTTAATTAACACAAGGTTATCTTTTAAAATTAATGTTGAATATGGGACATACTTTGCCGAAGTACCCAGGATGGTATTTGTCCATGTTGATTCTGTGGTGGTGCTCTCCACCAGCGTTACCGCGACCACCAGGATGCTTGCGGTGCTTACCTGTAATTAAACACATTTGCAAATTTAAGCTTTAAACTAAGTTTACAAACAATCTTTGTTGATAAATGGATAGATAAATTGAACATTTAAACATTATCCCTGACATTATCATTCCCTTAATAATTATTTAGATTCAATGATAGGTAATATTTCGGCATGACTAAAGACTAATAAAATTCCAGTCAACAGGACTTAAATTAATTTAATTCCTCAATACTCTCTATGATAATACACTCTGTTAAAAGAGCATGTCGATAATTCATCATAGGCACAGAAAATTAATAGAAAGGGCAAGAGTTTGACTAGCTATGGGTAATCACATGTTATTTCAGCGCTTTGTAGAAGTGAGTCAATAAACATACTGACTACTTAGTAACATTGATGATTCGCAAAATTAGTACAAATAAATCATAATATTGAAGTAGTTAAATGCATTCAGACACTACAGAAACAATCCCGGTACGTGTTTACAGGTTATGTTTAAGTGATTATTTAGCATCATGTTGTGGGTAATTTTAACAAAGTAACATGTAGATCTATTTAAATTTTAGACTTACCAATACGACCGTGGCCATGGCTCACGTGTCCTCTCAACTTCCTAGTCTTCTTCTTGGATGTGGCCTGTGGTAGAACAACAAATGTAATTTACAACCGAGTTTTATGGTATCCATTAAAAATATATACATCATGGGCACCGATTGCACTAATATCACACTGTACACAATTTGTTTTAAATATTTAAATGGTGATTTAGTCATTAAATACAGATGAAATTTTAGAAATCGAACCAACCATATTTCCAACTTCGGTCGAGATGTCAAAAGAAACACGAAAAGAAATTTGACGTTTAGTCCAACTATTATGACAGTAAGCATTTTTTGTGTCTATGGCATATTATTATGGAACTGTTTACACTATCAATCACAGCAGCAGCAGCAGCCCTGTATCTATAATATAATGTCCCACAGCTGGGCACGGGCCTCTTCTCAAGAAGGGTTAGGCCATAGTCCACCAAGCTGGCCAAGTGTGGATTGTGTGTTGGCCAGTTGTGCATTTAAAACAAAACCGAGGAAAAAGTCCTCGATTTGACAACCTTTGGCGGACTTAACTTATTTTAATTATTTTTTTGTTATATAATCCTGAATATACCATCACTGCAGCACCTACTCTGGCGTGTTTCAAGTTCCGACTAAAACGCTGACTTGTCAAATAAACATTTTATGACTATGATGATTTTTTTAATTGTAAAGTACAGTTCGAACTAATATTTGACATAATAATTATTATTTATAGTAATTTGACATTTAATTTGTATTGACATTGTTATTATTAAGTTGTAAGTTCTAGTAAGTTTTACAAAAATCTGACAACTTTATTATATTTATTTTTGACTATATTTATTGACATTGTATTATACTTGACAAAATTCTCGGACTTGTTTTTTAAAATTAATTTGGATGTTTGTAAATAAAATTGACATTACTATGCAGTAATATAATTATATAAGTGGATATTGGAAAACATGACGTGTAAATTGACTATAATTAATTGAATGAATATGAATAGGTATACGGTTTCTTTAAACTCTGGTCAAAACTTTTATTGTTAATTTCGTCAGCTAGGCAGTAAATGACACTTTTTGGCCCACCAAAGATTCAAAGTTAATTCTAGGTAGGCAAGTAATATCTGAATCGTATAAAATCCATATTTTTTTAATTTGCCCAAATACATATTATAGATATGCGAGCAAAGCAACGGGCAGAAGCTTAAAATTTAAAATGAGCTATCGTAGTAATCTGTGATTATAAAGTTACAGCTCGATAATAAAACGCAAATGGGCCATTAACCACAGCCAATGTAAAATTTGTAATATTAAACTAGCTTTTGCGTGCGGTTCCACCCACGTAGTGTCTATGAAAAGTACCCTGACCTTCCTCAAGTCTTGAACTATCTCCTATTCTCCATAATAGACAGAGTTACTTTCTCATTTAGAATATTGTTAGTTAGGATTATTCTAAATTAAATTATGAATGTTAATTTTACTTTTAATAAAATTCAGTTTTACTTCATTCAAATGCTATCTACACTTATTTTTATTTATATATAATTTTATTGCAGATTCACATCCATAGCTTGTTAGTAAAAAATATCTTATGATCTGTGTTAGTAATTATTGCCATTTTTTTAAATTATTATCTTACATTGGTTACAATAAATATTATTATTTTGCCGTCAATACGTATGCTGTTCCAGTGACGTGCACGTGTCGCATCAGGGAGGCAACTCCTTCACTCAGACGAACTCCATTTCAACTCTTATACTCAGATAATATAAATTTTCATTAATTTTAATTAATCATTAGATAATACAAGCAACCGGCCCTATTCCCGCCCTGTGAAGAGAGCATTTCTTATGTGTGCCTATCGTGTACGCATTTTTTGCCTGACCTTGTTACTATATACTTCTGTCGGTGCCTTAACGTGCACCCGTAGACCAAACACTGCTGAAAACGACTTTTCTTATTAAAATTTGTGGATTGTATCATTGATGTACAAAGTGTGCAAATAGTACAAAACGTGTCTTAAAGTGTACATCACTACTAGTCCCTGATTAGGACAGTGGTATTTCTTTATTTGTCTGTGGTCAGTACGTTTCCAGAAAATGGTGGGATTGTGTATCAAAACGGAGTCTGACACGTATATTTCGAAAAATTCTAAATAATTTGTGAAAATTTTGATATAATAATATGGTAGATTAAGTTTTAAATTTATTAGGTTACTAAATTGAGAAAAAATGGAGTTCCGTGAGACGTTGTTGGCAGCTCAACGAAATCAACAACAAAAGTCATCTGTAAGTTACAGTATCTATTACATATTTTACATATTAATTTGCACACCTTTCAATATATAATCATTCAAGCTCCATATGAGAGTCACCTTATGTGTATTGCATTTAATCAAAGCATGGTCTTAATTTCATAACTGCTCAATTTACTTTAGAAACTCGACTTTGTTTTTGTTCTCTCATGCTTATGCATTACGCATATTTATCTTATTTTTAGGAAAGTGCATATTACAAAGCTCGTTTTGACCCTCCCAAGAAGGAGCAAAAACAAAAGGATAGATTATCAGCTAACATACAAAAGTTTTTGGCAAAGAAGGATGAGGAAGAAAAACAAAAAAAGATTGATGCCCAGAAGAAGAGAGATGACTTGCATGCCTTGCGTGATCCTAAGGCCTTAAGGAAGATTCAGAAAACTCTTAAAGTTATCAAATCTGCCAATAAGTCTGTTCTTGCGGATGCTATAGACAGAGATAATACAGCTGTGACTCGGGAAGGCCCTGAGCAGCCAGACCAAGATGACTATGGGTATGAGTCTCAGGAAGCAGCGGCTCTTTATGAGAAAATGATGGAGAAATATAGTAAGATACCAGACGTGCCCAAATTTCCCACAGGAAGTAAGTGAGACTATGTTTATCTATTTTAAAAATCTTAACTAGGTCAACCTTTTCATCACCTGAGATTAATGTTTTTAACCAACTTCTTGCATATTTTATCCATTAATGGTTAAGTTTTAATAAATTTTCTTTTATTCTATTTTTCACTTTATGAATAATTATTGTAGTTAGCACATGTCAATAAAATACTTAATGCAGTAAGCAGAAGTGACACTCAGATTTCCCCTCTATTAAATGGTGAGCCTATTGTCATTGCTCTAACATGCCAGTAACTAAGTATTTACTTGTGAGAATTTCCTTAAAACATGCTAATTACTGTTCCCTTAATAATAATTTATTAATGATACATTTTTAAATATTTTTTTGTACTTTATATTTAAAAATGTAGAATTTTATATTTTTAATGTACTTTACTTTTATAATTTATATTTAAATATGTAAAAAATGAGAAAAAAGAATAAATGAGTGAATAAATGATATTATAAATTCATATCAATTTATCCATTTATAACAAGGTTTGATGATATATATCATTGATATATATATCATATGTATCAAACTGGGTTCGATGATATATACATTAATGGATAGTTGATTTTTTTATATACAAGGTGGCCTATTTATATTGGTCAATATGGGGCAGTCTGTAATTATAAGACTTACTACTGTACTGCATTGAAAAAAAGGGTTGCTATTTCAAACATCTGCGGAAAATACAATGCATTTTATTAATTTTAGATACCATGTTTCATTAGTACCTAAAACAGTTTTTTTTATTAATACTTTTAGTATAATTATTTATGTAACACATGCAAATAGTATTCATAAATAATACAGAAATAATAATATGGCTTTCATACAAAATTTATTTATATCAAACTTGATATATATCTTAAATATCTTAACTGAAATATATTTATAATAAATATTGAATATTTTGGTACCCTGAATTATTTTTATTTGATTGATTTAAATTTGAGAAGAATAGTATTAAGAAACAGTTGAAAAATTATAGGATCGGCAGGCTCTGTAACCTTCTACACACTGGGCAGTCGCTTTAACCAACCAGCTACGGTCACATCTTGCCAGGACCCTAAATATCTCAACTGTTTGTTACATCAATTTGTGACATCACATTCATCCATTTGCACCAATCTTAAGTAGGATCCTGCCGGTCCCATAATTTTTCAACTGTTTCTTAGTATTATTGGCTAAGCATAGCTAAATGTTTTAAAAATAATCAATTAAAAGGATAGTATTGTCCATTAGCCAGTTTATATGGCCCATGCACTTAGTCTCTCCTCTACACAATGGGTTTCATGTTATTTTGGGTATTGAAATAGAAGTTCATTGTATTTGTCTTTACATGTGGTATTGCAAGTGTTGTATTTTATATAATTCATCAGTATACCTGGTTGCCTGTGTCCCACTTTACTACTATAACTGTAATAAAAGCTGCTGTGCTATTTTTGTACTCTTCACATTATCTATTCTTTCTCTTTTCATATGATTTAATTCAATGGTTTATAGATGGCAGTGTTAAAAAAGACATAAATGGGACTAGGGAGAGAGTGAAACATGCTTTAAAGCATGAAGATGATCCGGTACCTCATAAAAGGCGCAGAAGAACAGAAAATGGAGGTACTCTTTAATTTTACGATAATACTTAATATATAATAGATAGAGTAGTATTGCAGGGTTTACATGTACTTAACTACCATATAGTTTAAAAAAAATGTCACTTCAAACCTTAGTCTCGCCCCCTTAGCATAGCTTGCCACTATTTATATTTTAATTCTTTTACAAAATAGTTATCAACTAGAGTCAAAATACTTTAGGTTGTCCTTTTCTAGTATTGTAGTCACTCTATGGTTCTTTCTATCTGACTCAGAACAACGAAATACAATTTTGACATTATTGTGAGATAGATGTTATATTAGCACTTCGAAAATGCCACAGGACAACCTGGACTTATTATTACTCTAGAAAAACTACTATTAAAACAAAAAAGAAATTGACATTCAAGGCTAAATTTCAAGAGTGGAAAGCCATGCTTAAAGGCCTGGGCTGGGCATTTTTTTTTATTGTTTTTGTCTGTTTCAATTAGGAATTTATCGGTATGTAACATCATTATAAAATTTGTAGTATTCTAATTTTGTTGTATTCTACAATTTTAGAACGCGAGTCCAGCCCTCCTACAAAATATGAACCTGAAAAGGAGAAAAAGGAACAACACAAGTCTGATAAGCCGAAAATACGACGACCTATGCCACCACCACTGGATTTCAATCAGCTGTTAAAACTTGCCGAACAAAAGAAAAGTGAACCGCTAGAATCTGGTCCGAAGAAGGTTGTCACGGAGTCTGAAACTGATAGACTTATGACGAAAAAACAACGCAGAGAGTATGAGGAAGAGATGGCGCGACGACAACGTCGACAAGAGAGGATTGATGCGCAGAAAAGTGGTGGCAAGAAGGGTAAGTCAAATGATTCTGTGGTTGAACAGATTGTTGGAAAAGTATGTGTTAGTATTTTTTGTGTTATCAATGTTACAACAGTAGATTTAGCGTCATGCGATGATAGATTCCAGAGGATATTAACGTAAGCAATGCGCTTCGTCAAGCGTTTGGCGTACATTGATGCATTAATATTGAATATTGTGTGTGTTACAATTGATTTATCATGACGACACGTCACAGTCGTAACATAATTGCAATAATGAGAATTACAAGGCTTATACTTATGAAATCCTGCCTGATTTCGTTAACACCAGTACTGTTATAATTTGCATGAGTACGCGCATTATATGCCGTCTTAGGGCACGTTCACGATCAAGCGTGGTGACCGTGACCTGCAACGCGGGTTGCCCGAACACGATCGAGTGCGCGCCCGCTCTCTAGATGTCCAGAACAATTCCGGAATATTGTTTTTCGCTCGGGCCGTGGCGTCTGACGCCCCGCGTGATTTTGAACGTTCTCCTTAAGATGTGTTTATGTAGTGATGATTAGCATAGAAAGTTATTTTTTTCATTTATATTCTTCCAGCTCCAAGAGATAGAGAAGACAAACCTGTAGAAAGAGAAAGAAAACCAGAAAGTTCTGGTGGTGGTGGCTTCGGCCGCATACCGAAAGTTTCTGACAAACTAAACAATACAAGACATGACAGCCCAAAACCAACAGACAGAGATAGAAATGACAGAGACAGAATGGAAAAGATGCAGAGAGAAAAAGACAGGGCGAGAATGGATAGAGATAAGGCTGAGCGCGAAAAAGAACGCGTAGACAGAGAAAGACTAGACCAATTAAAAGCGGAAAGAGAAAAAATAGAGAGAGACATAGCCAAGCTCAACCAGGATAGAGAAAGATTAGAAAAGGCCAAATCAAAGCTTGAAAATAGCAGTAGGCCATCTGATAGACCTAAAAATAATGATAAATATGGAGATCGGACAAAGTTCAATTCAAAGGAAAGTGTCAAACTAGATGTCAAGAAAAATATAGATTTAAAGAGTCAAAACACATACAGGATAGATAAGAATTCCAATGAGAAGAAATTTACAACACCTAGTAAGAATGGTAACAGTAAATTTACAAATGGTCACACTACACAGGGTAAACCAGTGCCAAAATCGAGAGAGCAGACTGTACAGCAAAATAGTATTAGAGATAAATCATCTCTACTAGCCAAGCAGAGGGCGTTAGCAGATGGATCTCAGAGGAATAACGATAAAAGACTGTCCAATGAAAAAACGATGCCTTCGAAAAGATCTGACGACAGAAAAATGCCGTCTAATAATAATAGAGCTGGTCCAAGCAAGCCGGTGGTATCAAATAGTTTCGATTTCGACAAGCATGTTAATTCTATAGGGAAAAATGGTGCAAGAAAGGCTGACGGAACGCGGCAGTTCCCTCCGGGTGATGTGCGACGAAAACAACAGATGGATGCTAAAAAACAAAAACGTAGGTTTTGCTTATGATTTAATTCTGTACAATTTACCGCCCAGAATATCATCCCTAACTGTAGTATAGTTTTTTTTTTATTTCATATAAATTAAAAAAAAAAGGGCACACTATTATCTTAGGCGCTGTCTCCACGAGCGAGTGAATCGCGGCGATATTATCGTCGTGCCACGTATTTCTATACACTCTCTATGGAGCCATCTCCACACGGCGATATTATCGCCGCGATCCGACAAGTGGCAACGAGCGTGCGAAACGTCATTACATCGTCGCTAGCCCGTCGCTACTCGCAGCGGGCTCGCCGCGCTCTCGCGACGAGCGCGCAGCGGGCGCGCTGTCAAACGTAACTGAATTCTTTCTTTTACAACGCGTCGTCAAGGAAACGCGGCGATACCGTTACGAGTCGCCGCGGAAACGCTGCGAATCCGTTACGACTCGCGACGATACGCGGCGGAATTATCGCTCGTTCGTGGAGATTCTCCGACGATATAAGGGCGGACTCGTCGCGATTCTCACGCTCGTGGAGACAGCGCCTTAACATTTCTTAGTCTCACTACTAGAATCGTTTATTATATTACTGACGGTTATAGCGTATAAATTTACCGCAAGGGATGCTTATGTAGCGTGAGGTCAAATGACACTATTTGCCGGTTGGTTATGCGGCCATTGACTTTGTGTCTATAGAGAGTCAGTTCTTTCGAAAGAGAACGCACTTGTGCTTAAAGCACGTATTCTAGCAAAAGAGACGGAAGTATTCATCTCCTAACTTTCGTCTAGTGTCCAACAATAAATCTTTTTAATAATTTTTGTTTCAAAATTTTTGGCTTCAAAACGCACAAAACAACTGTGCCGCTATATAAACGTATTAACTGTATTTGGTTGGAACAATTGATGACTTGTTTAACAAAAGAAGCTTTAATTGCAGGGCGCGCGGTGGATTCAGATTCAGAATATGACTCCGAATTGGATGACTTTATCGACGACGGAGATGAGGAAATGGACTATTCAAGACACATCAAAGAAATATTTGGATATGACAAGTCAAAGTAAGTAGTGCTTATTTAGTCTATAGATAAAATCAAAGATCTGCTTTTGAAGTTGGTCGCAAATGATGTGTCATGGATCGGAGTTGTTCACGCTCGAGTATGGTGCCCGCCGATTGGTTGAACATCCACCTGCAGCCAACTTACTTACTTACTGCTTAGATTATTGATTTTATCTATAAAAAAGTATCTTCAATTAGATGTTATAAATGTATGTATCTTCATCAATGTGGCGGTATCCGCACATAATAAACGTCAAGAAGTGACACATTCGTCACAAATGTCAAAGAGCGCTGAATCGCGGTAACCACATATCCACTTCCAATATGCTACCGTTGGACAGCTGTCCGCCAGGCAATACCACGAGCCTGGTCGGAGAATCCTCCCTTCATGGTGGAGGAACATCACTCCTCGTTAGTCATGTGTCCACTATACCAAAACGTAACTAAAAACGGGTATCATCTCTCTAACGTACCGTATCGGTATTAAAATAGTTACCAACGGTTATAAGGTATTAGTATGAAACTATGAAGTAACTACCGAATCACTGCGTCCCCGCGCCAACGTTGTTTGAAAACCGAACCCACATCATATCTAATAACTAAATAACTGGCAACCAAAACCAACTGAATCCACGCAACCGATCAAAACTATCTAACTTATCTATCTCTCTCTTACAAGTGATAATATCGCATGCATAAAAAAAACAGGGGCGAGAGCGGCGCAAACCATTCAAGGTTATTGTTATAAGCCAAAGACGACCTTAAATCTACTGCGCTACGGCTTAATCAAACTGTAAACGAGTGCCGTCGCTCTCGCTACCTTAGCTTAAAACGTTTGTAAACGTTATTGCTAGAATAACTGTAGTAACTGCACCTAAAATACCGGTAATCGGCAACGGTTGTCTATAACGGTATTGTATCACCATACCGGTGTAATAACGGTTACCAAAAATATCTAATAACGCCCATGACTACTCCTCGTTCCTCTACAATCAAAATATAGTATAGTGTTATCGGACGCGTAAGATAATTGTGAGTATCTAGAATTTTAGGTTAAAAATAAAGTACTCATTAGGCTTTCTAGGCTAGATTGCAATGAGATATCATTTGATATCCTCTCCCCTCCGGATACCGTGGAGTACGGTTGTGTACACAGAAATCCGCTACGTTTATTTTATTTTGCGAAAATAATTAAATTACATTAATAAATTAGTGACGAAAAATCGGCTGGGACTAGGAGCGCATAAGCTGCAAGATATCAACAATCAGTGAGGTGATAAAGCAGGACATACAATCTTCCGAAAGAGACAGCTGCACGTTGCTACCGCTGCGAACGGCCTACTGCATGCGCTTGCGGCACGTCTTCAGCCAGAGCGAGATAGCAGTGCACCAGTTATTTCACCCTTCGCAGTGCATTCATCGTCGCTCGCTCGCTCGCCGTGCCTACTCATTCATTCACTAAGCGCTACGCTACGCTACGATTGAAGAAGCTACTGCTAGTACTTAGCGCTTCTTTGTTTACATACAATGTCTATTCAACGCACTCCGCCGCAGTTGACAAACCAACCAAACAATAAAATTGTTCCTGTTATGAGCTATGGATCTGATTCTCAATTATATACTTCTGTTAACCAAGAACCCACGGAAAATGTTACTCGCAGACTTAAACGTAAACTCGACGACAAATCCTCCGTCAACTCTGAAATTCTCGATCAGATAAAAGATATGTTTGCCTCTTCTGATGACAAACATAACTCTAAAATGGAGAAGTTACTGGAAACCGTTCTGAGCATTAAGGACCAAAATACTGAGATCCAAAACAGCGTTGACTTTTTGTCCTCAAAATATGACGAGGCACTGGAAAAAATTTCTCTTCTGGAGCAGAAAAACAAGAACCAATATCTGAAAATAGTTTCGCTTGAGAACAAGATTGAACAACTTGAACGTAACTCACGTGCATCTGCTATCGAGATAAGGAATATCCCAAAGCAGCCGGATGAAAATAAGATTGTCTTACGATCGGTTGTCAAGAAGATGAGTGAAGCTATAAAACATCCCATAACAGACGCTGACATTCAGGATATTTATCGCTTGAAAAGCAGGAACGAATCAAAAAACCACATTATGGTGAACTTTACCACTACATATTCTAAAGATAATTTTATCAAGCAGTGCAGGTCTTTCAACAGATCGATGGATAACAAACTTAACACTTCTCACCTTCAGCTACCAGGACCTACCAAACCTATCTTTGTTGATGAAGCACTTACCATGCTGGGGAAAAGATTAGCATACTTGGCTAGACAACTTGTTAAGGATTGTAATTATCATGGAACCTGGACTTCCTATGGTAAAATATACATTAAAAAAGCTCAGGACTCTCAGCCTATTCGTATAGACTGTGAGCAGGACCTGAAAAATCTTATGCCGAAATGACTATTATGCACTAATTGTTATCAGAGTTCGGCCCTTGCATGTTTCGTAAATAATTTTGTACTTTTTATTTTATGTTCTATCAACCATATACTTATACTATTTTACGCATACATTACACTTATCTATCACACAAAATACGTCAATAGACACTCACAAACTTATATTACCTACATATTATACACTATCCACTCAACACAAACCAGTAAACAAAATGTCAAAATACATGTATACTTCTCTCGACCTGTAATACATATACTCTCGTCCATTTGCCTTTATCGACTCATTATACTAATTTCACGTTCACTGATATTTACATTGAAGTCACCTTTATATATACTTATTAAAATTCGATAATAACACTGTTATTAATGACTGTGTTGACAACTTTTATGTCGCTCAATCGGCTATATGCGAAATTGATGATTGTCCGAGATTAATTGACTCCCTGCACACTAGCTTAAAGGTTCTACACCAAAATATTTGTAGTGTAAACTGTAATTTTGATAGCTTTAATACTTTACTAGAAAGATCTCGTACTGACTGGGACATCTTGGTATTGAGTGAATGCTGGTTACGTCATGTACATAGCATTCCAACTCTAGTAGGATATCGCTATGCTTTGAGTCAAAACAATCCTGCAAAATGTGACGGTGTAATTGTTTATTTTAAAGAGACATTACGCGTAACAATAATAGAAACCACCCTCCAAGATTCGAACTCGGTAACCTTAAAAATAGATAATAACACAACTATTATATCAGTATACAGACCCCCGAGATATAAAAATCCCCACCCATTTTTAGACTCACTCGATGCCCTCCTTAATATCACAAGGACACCAAACGTAATTCTAATAGGCGATATAAACTTGGACATACAGCCAAATAGTAAAAACCCCGATTCGTTATCCTACTTAAATCTACTAGCTTCCCATGGCATCTTACCAGCGCATCAATTGTTAACACGTAAAGATAAATCATGTTTAGATCATATTATGCTGAAAAGTACACTACCAGCCTTCTGTTATGTTGCCCACACCTCTATAACTGACCACGAAACTGTGTTTATCTTTCTAAAACAGACAACACAGACAAATAATAAATTCATTACAACTAAGAAGATAGACTACGTAAATCTTGATTTAGACATGAATAAGTTATGCTTTAACTCTATCTATGAATCGAGAGATCCCCAAGTAGCTGCTTCTTTATTAGTTCAAAAATTAACCACTACAATTGCATCGAACACTAAAATTACCAAAACTTCGAATCGTAAACGCATTAAAAAACCTTGGATAACGACTGGACTATTAAGGTGTATGAAAAACCGCGACAAACTTCATATCAAATCAAAAAGAAACCCATTAAACGATATTGTCAAAACTACTTATCTACGATACAGGAATTTTTGTAACTGGCTACTAAAAAAGTTAAAAAGAGAGTATGAAAAAAACCTTCTAACTGAAGCTGCAAAAATTAACAATAAATCTTTGTGGGACACTATAAAAAAAGTAACAAATTACAATAGGAAAGAAAATCCAGCTACTGACCTAATATCCTCTTCAGATCCGCTAACATCAGTTGATAATGTTAACAACTTTTTTGTATGTATCGGTAAAAGCCTGGCCGAAAAAGTCTCAAATCAGAGCGTTGCTAACATTTCTAATATAGACTCATCTCCTTTCTCGTTTGCTCTGATCGAAACTGATGAGTTTGAGATTACCAACTTGATAATGCATATGAAAAAAACTAATACAGCTGGTAGGGACAATATTTCGGGCGCTTTCCTAAAAAGATACATTCATATCATTGTCCCCCCCTTAACGCACTTGTTTAATCTCATACTTAAGACCGGTATCTTTCCGCAAGAATTTAAACTGGCTGAGGTTATACCGATATACAAAAGTGGCGACAGAGGCTGTGTCAACAACTATAGACCCATTTCTTTACTTCCAACCTTATCTAAAATTGTAGAAAAAGTTATAAACAAACGCCTTATTAACTATTTAGAAACTAAAAACATTTTATCAAAAGCCCAATTTGGTTTTAGAGCTACTACATCGACTAATGATGCTGTACATGCACTGACAGATCATATAGTCCATAAAATTGACAATAAGAAAAAAGTTTTATCAATATTTTTGGATCTAGCCAAAGCATTTGACACAGTCTCTGTCCCACTTCTACTTAACAAACTAGAGAAGTTAGGTATCCGTAACACCCAACTGAAACTATTCCAAAGTTATCTCACGGGTAGAAGTCAACGGGTGAGGGTTGGAGATGTTGTTAGCGGTGACTTACCTGTTGAATTTGGAGTTCCGCAGGGCAGCGTCCTCGGACCTACTCTTTTTCTCGTCTTTATCAACGACCTATGTAATCTCCAACTGCACAATGGCAAAATAGTAACCTTCGCTGATGATACCGCATTAATTTTTCATGGTGACAGTTGGGAAGACACCTATACCTGTGCCCAGATTGGTTTTAATGCGGTGACATCATGGTTGAGTAATAATAGACTGACTCTGAATGTTGACAAGACTAAATACCTTACTTTCTCAATACAACAAATTTCACCTAACGTCTTAGATAACCTGTTCCTAACAGCTCACTCGTGCCCATCTAGCCTCTCCTGCTCATGCAAACAACTGGAGAGAGCCTCCTCCATCAAATACTTAGGGGTTATGATTGACAGCACACTTAGTTTCCAACAGCACATAGATCTACTTGCCTCAAGGGTTCGCAAACTGATATTTGTTTTCAAGAACTTAAGACACACCACCGATAAGAATATTCTCAAATTGGTCTATCTATCCTTGTGCCAACCAATCTTAACATATTGCATCACTGTTTGGGGTGGCACTTGTAAAACTCGCCTGTTGAAGGTAGAAAGAGCACAAAGAGCTGTTTTAAAGGTAAGTCACTTCCTACCCTTTCGTTTTGCTACTACAGACCTCTACCACCTTTCTGATGTCTTAACGGTGCGTCAACTATTCGTGCTTCAGACTACACTTAAGCAACACTCAAGTCTTGTCTATGATCCTACTCGCGCAGACAGACGTCTCAAACATAATGTTTGCGACCGAATAAAAAACCAATGGTCTTCATCTTTTGCTGGTAGATTCTTTGGGTTTTTGGGCGGATACCTATATAATAAAGTAAACAAACTTACCCCAATTTACCACCTCACAAAGTATCGCTGTAAACGGGCTGTCACCCGTTGGCTAAAATCTCTAACTTATGACGAAACTGAAAACCTAATCACTGTTCCCTAATTATCAATGATGTATTTATTACTGTGCTTATATATTATATTTTCAACCACAAACTACTACTCACCTCAAACTAAACCAAACCACTCTTTACACCTCCAGGTCACATTCGCACCACACAACTCACCACACCAGGTCACATTCACACCACACCACACAACTTACCACACCAGGTCACATTCACACCACACCTATGCATAACACACCCTTCACACCACATTCACAAACATCTACACCACACCCACACTCATTCACACGACAACAATCCTACCTACCTTCTCTCATCATGATTTAGTGATAAAGCTTGTTTCACCTTGCAAAACTCCACCTATCCAGAGTCTGGAGAGTCTGGTAATCTGTCATACAGGTCTCCTAGTACAGATACCAGTCTCCCACACAGATCTTTGTTATGCTAATTGTAAACAATTTTGCTGTCACGATTTCGTTTTTTCTATGTACTGTGTGAGAGAACAAAATAAAGATTATTTTGTATTTGTATTTGTATATATTGTTACATTTTTTTGTTTGTGTCAAGAGGTATGGTTCTCTAAACGCAAACATTACTGAATATAATTATTTGGATGAAATTGGGCACATGGGTACCTTATGGCATGGATTAACATATAGGCTACTTTTATCGACGTACTATGTCTACTAACAGCAGCTAGTATTTTTTTTTTTGTGAAAGTTCACTAGTAATTTATATATACATATTACTAGTATTCTTGTTAACCCCCTCTCTAAGCTTTATTCGCTTGTATTAGGAGGAAGTTCACGTCCGTGGTGTAATGGCCAGATTTGAACCCACGACCTCTCGATCGTTAGAACGATGTCTTATCCATTACGCCACGGCTGCATATATAGACTATATGTTTAGTTATAAAATCATTATACAATACGTTTTTCCTACATACTATGTTATATTTTCAGGTATAGAGACCTGGACGATGACGATGATCCCATGATGGAGTCAAACTTCGCACAACAGCAGCGCGAGGAGTACATCAGTAAAAAGATTGGTATGTACCATGAACCCTGCCACCTTAGCATGGCTTGCCACTTTTGACATTTAGATTTGGCATATTGATTAATAGAATAGACGGAGGTCGACGTGAACACACAAAAGCCTCGTCCCAACAATAATAATAGGCATAAAAACATAGTTTTTATCAACATAGAAACAGAAATAGATAAAATAAATAAATATAGAACTTAACACACAACGCCATCTAATCCCAAGCTAAGCAGAGCTTATACTATGGGTACTAGAATAACTAATACATACTATTCTTTTGTAAATAAATACTTATTATACATAGAAACACCCAGATCAAGACAAACTTCCATGTTCATGCACACAGATTTGTCTTGAGCGGGATTCGAACCCGCGATCTCAGCGTCGCAGGCAGGTGCTCTACAAGGATATTTCTATGTTGATATCTATATGTTACAGTCAAATCTAATTGTCAAGAGTGACAAGCTATGCCCTGGAGACAGCACAGCCTTACTTTCTTAATAGGTTTTCAGTAGGCACAGAGAGATATTAATATTTCACTACACACATAAGTGTTGATTTTTTTAATACTTTTAAATCTTTATTTACAGAATAATATACATATTGTATCTTAAATTAAACTAGTCTAATAACTTAATCTAAACTTAAAAAGTCACTGTCAGAAGGCCCCATACCCACAATGCTGGCAGCATTATCGCGTTCTATTGCGATATTAAGTCTCTGGCCGAAATATAAGCATTTCGAGAACGAGTTGCCTCAGTAAGATGCGCTGACAACTCTTTGTCCAGACTATTAAGTGGTGCGACCCCAAGGCGCTAATGTTTCGACCGCAAAAGGAGCAATTTTTTTAATTAAATTACTAAAGCATTTTACATGTACATAAACCTAGTTTAAAATAAGGCCAAATGTGTGTTTATTCGGTTAGCAACAACCATATTAATGCTATATCTTGAATGCAGGTATAATGGAAGATTTGGAGGACATGCGGCAGGAGGCATTGGAAAAAAAGAAATCTAAGAAAAGCCGACGTATCAGCGACGATTGATGAATTAGCGACGTTCCCGGACCACGATCACTTATTGGTATTGGGAGACCATCAATTGCATTGTGGTGCCCTAAACTCGCTTTGGAAGCACCATTATTACATATTACGAGAAGTACTGTTGTGCTCGGGATAGAAGTAGATGAATCTGGTACACGTAACATCATAAATCTGCGTGGTACTTTGACTGAGACATTTCAACATACCATTTACTTCTTCTTCGTCGTGTCGATGGCTGAGTCAAATTTTATTTTGACTTGCCATCGTGGTGAAAGGATTAGCCAATTCGCTTTGGAGAACTTGCGAATTGCCCAGGGTGCTCCGGACGTAGGGAATCGTTGTGAACGTCACTCGGGGAGGATCCTTTCATGCACCTTTACCATTTACTGAACGTTCAGGACTCCATGGCACAGATAATATAATACTAGTACAGATACCCAATCTCATACAAAAAATTGACGCCACCTTAAAAAAATTATTTCTGTGAGCTACTTTAATTCACTTTTTATGCCAATAGATGGCCGTACTTGTGAGTAGTCTCAACCGCGCTACCCTAACGCCATCTAGCTTTTGCAAAAGGTAACATGTCGTCCTTGAGTGCGTAAGAATGTGTCTGTGTGCGTGCCAAAGCTGTCAATGTTTTAGAATATTATTATCTGCATTTGTGCGTGTCCGTGTCAGTATGTACATTATAGTATTCCTTCATCAGAGGTACATTACCATGACGTTTGACCTTCTACAACGCTATATCACTGCTTCATTCAAAATATCAAACGATTTTTTAATGTTTTGCGATTTAAAATGTAATTTAATACATATTTAAAATAATGATTACTTTCTATTGCAATTGATTTTGATTTAGACTTATGTTAGTTGTTTCATTTTTAAGGTTATACAATACAATATCATTCACCCAAGAATAAATTCATTTTAATATGATAGAGCTTTTGTTAGCACGCTTGAATGATGCACGTAGCCGTGCTAATGCGCTAAACTGGTTCTCAGTTCCTGTCAAACTTGGTAGGTATACCACTAACAAATTGGAGCCTACCTATGCCAAGAATGTTTCAATTCATAGGTTAGGTATAAATAGCCGGGGCTACTCCCGCGAAGCAGTACTGCATTGGGCTGGCGCTTAAGCGGTTACGGCGGAGCGCGGCGAAGGCACGGCGGCGCGGCGCGGCGGAGCGCTGCGGTCTTCCCACCCCCTAGCCATAACAGATCGCCGCGCCGCGCTTATATCATTCACAGTTCGCGCGCTGTAATAAGTTTCAATTTTGCGTGCAAGACTAGTATTATATTATCTGTGGTGCAAGTGGGTACCTCAGGCGAGGTGTAGGTATAATTTTTACATAAACTTGACTTTCGTTAGGGAGTGAATCTTCTGTTGTTCCCAAGGACGATATAATATCTATTAACGTTGTTACTTATTTTGCCTATAGGTACCTACTTCAAATAATAATTTCAAGTATTTCAACATTAATGTAAAGACAATTTAAACGTCTTAAGTCAATAAAAGAGTTGCTAAAGAAAGTAATCTTTATTTATTTCTGGTAAAGTTTGATCGAAAAATCTAAAATCTGTTTATAAAAACGTGCAATCATGTTTGCTTAGCATTGTGCCTACAACTGTCTTCGTTCGCAAAAACGTATTTTTGTAGCAATCTTATTATAGAAATTCTTAGCTAGACTGAGATTGCTTTGAAGGAAGAAGACAAGGGAGGTTTTAGTCATATCACTCAGTACAAAAAACATGTATGTAAATACCCACTAGTGTATCTAGGGGTGCGCTTTGTTTTTCATAAAAAAAAATTCTTCATAAAATCGCAATTATTTTCCGAATTTGTTATTAATAACATTTTTCTTTATACTCATTGGCATTCATAATATTGTTTTCACCACACCAGCACGAAAAAGATCGTTTGCTTGCCAGAATGCAGTGAGTAAAAACCGTTTTTACTCACTAGTGAGGCAAAGTGATTCAAATTTCGAAACACAAAATCCTTCCAATGAATAGGCGCTGGAAAAAAACAAACAGCCACCATGTAGGTTAGTAATAAACATTGACATCAATTTTATTAAATAATTACATACGATACGTTTTAATTATTTTAAATTATATAAATACGCGCTTATTTAGTATTTTAATGGTTTTATATTCGTGATTGACCATTAAATTAATTAAAATCAGGTACTTAATATTAGACTCTAAATAAATGTTACGGAACGAATTTCCGAACGCACGATTTAAAAAAAAAAGTCTGTGTCTGTGTCAGTCATCGCGGGCAACTATAAATTCTTATCAGTTTATGTTTAATTGTTTACTGGAACTTTTTAACAAAAAAATAGTGAATCTAGTGATAAAGAACTTTGTGGAACTCCAAAAGTATAGAATAGAATAGAATAGAATAGAAAGCATTTATTCCGATCACAAGCACAGGACAACAAAAAATAAAAAACAGAGAGAGAAGTACACAATGCTAGAATACTTATTAAGCGACGTACAAGATACATACTTAAAGCTAATAAATGTAGCATGCTGCCTCTATGCTGGAATCGGAAAGGTCCCCAACTCAGTTTTAGCGTAGCGACAACTTGTAGCGACAACTTGTTGCTAACACAGAAGTTTGCTTTTTTACCAGAAAAATCACGTGAAAAGTACACGTGAGTAGTTTTTGAAAGCGTACGACATATTTAATTAGTGGCGACTTACAAAAGGCCCTAAAAGGCATTCTGAATTGGTATTACTGTCGTATTTCATGGAATTATTCCAGGTTAAGCAATCGAGTACAAGTTAATTTAAATCTTAATATTTTCTCACTGGAAGAGGTGAAAAGTTTTGTATGGCACGCGTAAGAAAAATTTAATTTCCAGTTCGTGACCTCTTAAAATCTTTCGCTTGCGAAGTAGTCTTTATTAGAATCACTCGCTACGCTCGTGATTCAATTTCAGACTACTTCGCAAGCTCAAGATTTAAAATTGGCACTCACAACAGAAATATAAACTTTTTCTCACTTGTACCATAAATAACTATTTTCATTCACATCTTTATCCTATTATTTTCTTATATTATAGTTTTTCTTAATGATACCGATCATTCTTTTCCACTCCGAATTATTTTTATTCATACATTTGTTTGTTCTTTTTAATTAATTAATTTCTTCATTTTGAGTGTTACGTTATTTACTCTATTGATATCCATAATGTCAATATAAATATATTAATTATTTATTTATTTAATTGTAAAAAGATCTGAAAAACATCTCACATAAAATATCCACAAGAGCACACAAACAATCCGAAAACTTCTACCGAAGTGAAGGAAACACGCGCGGCCCGTTTATTTGTAAATAAACATTGCAGAAAAACGTTTTGTTTCTGTTCGAAGTACATCACATGACAATTGATATCTATATTATTTTAGATTATAAAAAAATAAAATACATATATATATGATTACTTACATTATTAGAAAAACATGTATTTAATATATAATTTAAAAAGTTCGATGATGATTTTATATCTAACTACTATTGGAAGGCAATCGTAGACTCAGAAACTAAACGCGTCATCGTAAGTGAATGTCCAATAATTTAACATGCTGAGTGACAAAAGCGTCGAACTCCAATTTGTTTATAACTCAATATACACTCACACACTCATACAATGTTAAAATAAAATTGAAATAAGCGCCATCTATTAGCCACAAATAACCTAACCGCATGAAACTTTTACATTTTGTGCCGTATCCAAGACGGCGACTTAGGAGTTAAAGACATAGATTTCTTTTTTCTCTCAAATCACTTTGAAATAATTGAAGAATGCTTTTAACGTTTTATATATACGTGCTTTATTTTTTAAAAATCATATTTTGGTCAAAAGTTGAACAATAGCGTTTATAACAATTTATTATTTTTGCATTGCTATACATAACGCCATCTATGGAAATTTTTAAGAAGTAAAAATCTAATGTTCCTAATGATACCCCATGTCCATGGTAATGTAAATATTTAATGGACCAATTATTCGTCAATTCATTGTTAAACAATTGCAATTGATTGTCTCCTTACTTAAGACCCTTAGTTACCCTTTTCATTGTTAAAGAATATTTGTATAAAACAATTAAGTTTATTGGGATGTTATAAATAGTTATAGGTAACATCAAAGATCTTGGCGGGTCGTAAAATGCACTGTGTCAGTCACTCGTGTAGGGTTCACGCTGTACGTATATCTCTTGCGAGCCGCCAAGAAGTTTGACGTTTGGTATATATTGCCTAATGTTATTGATTAATTTTATTTTGTATATTTCTCAGGCTTGCAATGGTTTACCCAACTTTGCTAATGATACTGCAATTGCTGTCTGACAACAATATTCCCGGACAGGGGTCTATTTTATTATAAGTCTGGAATTGTATTTAAAACTGAGCTTGATGAAGTATTTAATTTAAAATTACGTGGACTTTCCCGTTTATTGCCGGTCGCGATGAGTTTCTATTTAGACAAAGTGAATAATCATCTATCTATCTATATTATGCCTACATTCTGCCCTCTGGGTCAAATCTGCAGTGGCCTATATGAAAATTGCTAAATCGCTTGAGAACTCAAGTAGGCCGCTGGAGACACAATCAAGAAAAATGCTGTGCTCCCCAACAAACAATGCCACATCTGCTGAATTACCCTAATTGCCCTTACAGCTGCTCTTTGCATGATCTGTACGACGCTAATGAAGCGCAATTTGTGTGGCCACGCAATGGGCGGGAGTTATATAAGTTTGTAGTACCATTGATACGAAAGAAGAAGAAGAAGAATATTCCTACATTCTACATAACTACTATAAGTATATTTCTAGAGCTAAACCTATTTTTCGGGACATCGCGCGTCGTCATGTGCCTTGTTGCCATGAATTCGACTTTATAATACACCCTAAATGTGTAATAATGGTTTATATTATTATCTAAAATATTTTCCTAATTCACCCTGGTTGTGAAACCATATTTTCACAAATAGGATTACTATATAGGTAACATTTTATTTAGGTAAATTTTGTATATTGGTTTGTATATTAGTTAATGTTTGTAATATAATTGCACCATTTTTACTTTTCTAGCTACGATAATGGCAGGGCGACGGCTGTTGTAATAATTAAGAATACTGTTGTTTTGCAAAGTCGTATTATGGAGCTATTTTGTAACTTTCTTTGTTGTACTTCGATCATATTTAGTAGCTAGCTTCAGTATCTGCATAATATCACAATAGTTTTATGGCGTTTTCCAGTCTTTTGGGGAAATATGGTTGAAGATTAATTTAAAGGATTGAATTAATTAAAATACTTTCACTGTAAATAAAATATTACTTAATTTTATGTACCCATTGTTTTAAAAGAATAGGTACATTTAACTAATTTGTAACACAATTAAAATATAATCATTTAATATGTACACACACTTGAAACTAGTCCGTGAAATTGTAAGCAACTAAGAAGATTGCTATACATAAGCAGAATTTATAATAAATATTTTATGTGCTACAATGCCCCAACTATATTATAGAATAGCTGGCATTCCGATTGAAGATTTTGTTTAAATAATTTCAATTCCCAGCCCATGTAATATTCTATACAAAAAGAAACGTTCGGTTATTCAGTCGTTAGATAATTTTCAATTGCCTACCAAGTTGTATTTAGCTTTGTTGTTTAACAAACATCACAATAACATAACATTATTTATAGCTCGATTATATTGTTATTTTGTAAAATATGCATCTGTGGGAAAGATCATGATTCTAAAGTATCAATCCAATGAAATCGAAGTAATTATGGAATGTATACTTACATTACTATATCATAAATGACATCAATATATTATTATTTATTTAAAATTTATTAGGTATTATCGCTTAAGTGTATAAATGTAACCTTTATGTAAATCTTGTAATTATTGTGATACTGAAGAGCAAAAAATACAAAAAGATAATTTAATAAAAGAATATTTTAAATATTTTGTTTTTTTTGGCACATTCGACAATGGGCTTATAAATCCGAACTGTAGTTTGGGGCAGGAATGGCTCTACAGTTACTGGCACATAAGGCATAACACCGTAGTGCTCAGATGAGATTTAGCGTCCATGAGCTAAAGTACCTACTTCACGTACGTTTTTAGCGAACAGAGTAAGTAGTACGTAGTATTAACAAAATAAAACGAGCGTTACTGGATCAATATAGTTTCATGATTGGCTCTGTTTGCTTTGGACGGTAGTAGCGGGTAGGAGTCGTTTTTCTTCGCCGCGTCTCGGAAGACATCCAACATTCGCTTTGCTTACCAATAAGAGACTTTCTTACGAGGACATAAGCGTAACACAGCGGCAATTGTGCTAATAACATACAATAGATTTGAAAATAAAGCAGTTGAGGTACGGTGTAATATCTGCGGTGGTACAATACCGCACCGAGCGGTGTGGAATAAGGCAGCTGTAACTGGATTAGTACGTAATAATGAGTTATGTCGATCACTGCTCTCTAGGAAACCACTACATTTACTTTACATAGGCAACGTTCTAGTGACGTCATTCTTCCGTTATGTTTACGGCCGCATTATTACCATCACCTAGGAGACCGCAGCTAATGTGCTTTCACATAAAAGCATTAAGGCGCTGTCTCCACGAGCGAGTGAATCGCGGCGATATTATCGTCGTGCCACGTATTTCTATACACTTTCTATGGAGCCATCTCCACACGGCGATATTATCGCCGCGATCCGACGAGTGGCAACGAGCGTGCGAAACGTCATTACATCGTCGCTAGCCCGTCACTACTCGCAGCGGGCTCGCCGCGCTCTCGCGACGAGCGCGCAGCGGGCGCGCTGTCAAACGTAACTGAATTCTTTCTTTTACAACGCGTCGTCAAGGAAACGCGGCGATACCGTTACGACTCGCGACGATACGCGGCGGAATTATCGCTTGTTCGTGGAGATTCTCCGACGATATAAGGGCGGACTCGTCGCGATTCTCTCGCTCGTGGAAGAGTTTGCCAATATTCGGTGGCCACCGAATAAATTATTTTTACTTTTCAGCTTTCAAAAATAAATCTTAGCTAGAAATAATAAACGATTAGCAAACATTTTAGCAGCTCTGTCGTACACTAAGGCCCGGTTTTACCAAAGCGGAGAGGAGAGGAGCTGTGTCTTTTATAACCAATCAGATTTCGTTATTTCCACATCTCTGCTTAGCTCAAATTGAAATATATAGGTTATTCCCAGATTGCCGATCGGAAAGCTATATTATACCGTACAATGCCCGATCCGAGCCAGAAAACGGCCGTAGTGTACGATCAGAGTTCAAGTGGTGGTAAAGTGGTAATATGATGAGGCATATTAAAAAAAAACATTTTTAATCGTTTAATAGATTTTAATTATGTACGTTATATTATTAATCATAAAATAATATACTTAATTATGCTAAGTTCAGTAAAAAACCAAAATTAGTATTCAATAAGATCATTGATAAAAAATCAGGATATAAAGATTTAAAAATATTTCCAGGCATTTTAAATGCAGCATTGAATAAGTATAGAAAATTGTAAGTTATTAATTATGTTAGGAAACTGTTCTTTTCCACCATGAGATCCATAAATTATAATCTATCTCATTACAAAAGTTTTCATGTCATACTTTACTGATTGTATAATGTATAATAAGTAATAACACATGATCTCTACAATGGCATCCTATATGAAATCTAACTATAGTAAAGAGAGCTAGAGAAGACTGCATTCTAATGTTTAATAATCATAATAAGTTATAGGTCAATATATGTAAAACCTAGTGACCAATTGGTTCAAGCAAATCTGGTTATGCTGCCATGCCATATCATTTTTCAATTTTTAAGCCTCACACTAGTTATTTTGCTTGAACCAATTTTATGATGATTTAATATGTAGTAATAATATGATAGATAAATCTAAAGCTAACAAACTCTACGATATAATATGTACTCTATTCCGAAGCAATCTTAATATTTTATCATCTTCAGATTCAATTAATTCACAGATCAGTCCAAATTTTAGTCTCATTTAATTATTGTATGAATAGTGTTATGTATAAATAGTAACAGTGTGTGTGGGCCTCATTTGTGGTATTTGATCTGTGGGAGGTTGTTGCAGGACTGGTTCAGCCGGTCGCACCACTGGTTTAGACTTCTTTCTGGCAGCATCAGTTTCAGCATAGTACATTCCTAATCTAGTCTTAATTGCAGCTAAAGCAGCTCCATTAATTTCGTCATGGAAGATATTAGTGTATCTCCATTGTTTCACCATAGGTCCTCTTTTTCGCTCTTTTTTTATTTTTTTTTCACATTTCTCCTGTTCCTCCAGTAATGCCTCAGCATGGTTAAATGCAGTATTATCGATAGTGATAGAATGTTGTTGAGGCTCAGTCTTTGTTTGCAACACAATAAAACCAACAGATTGAGCTTGAGCTGGTCGTGGTGCTGTGGACTGCAGCAATATGCCCATGCTTTGACCTCCATTTGGTGTTTGATAAAAGTTGGCTGTAGTAGCAGTGGATAAGGTAGCAGTTTGATATTGATTTTGGAAATAGTTTTCAGCTATATTAACAAGATGACCACTTCCAGGATATGCAAGAGGAGCCAGCTCTTGTGTAGTCTGTGGCAGTTGTTGTTGAGGCTCAGGTTGAGGAACAACTTCCAAACTTCTTTTAGACTTAGGCATTGTTGCTGATATATTGTCAGGATCAAATGCTTTTATATAGTCTTTCCACATTTTGGAAATGTTGATTTCCAAGCCTGCAATTTTGTCCAATCTTATAAAATCTTTAAGTCGGTGTGTATGGACGATTGAAAAAATATGGTTTTTAATTTGGTCCAAGATACCTGATGGTAGCCTGACCTCTCCAGAGCGTCTATGACTGTTTTTGCCACGGTTATCACTAGGAAACATTACACCGTCATCCATTTTCTTGCAAAGAACTCTAACTTTTCTTTCAGTAATGGCATGTATATTCTTAAAAGCTGTTTGACACACTTGAGTCTCCCTGCCTTTGACTCTTATAAAATATTCAAATGTGCAAGTTCGACGGCTACTTTTCTTGACTCTTTTTCTTTTTACATCTACTTGCCTCATGAGTCCAAATAAATAGGCATTTTGTTCGTCATGTGACTTCATCATGTAGAAACCCTGAAAGGTTTTTACTCTGATGTCTTCTGGGACTTTTTGAAAACATCGTCGTCGGCAGCCGCAGTCGGAACCCGGCTGCTTGGGCGGCACTACTTTCCCATTTGCATTGATATATTCCAATCCAGCTATCCTCAGTCGCTTTTGTTTTTGCTTATGCCATTCTGAAATATTGAAATATATCATTACCAAACTGATATTCTAATACCAAATTCTTACTTTAAAAATTCAAAACAAACTAAGTATTATATTAATAATAGTACCAACAAAGCAATGTGTGTACATTTGTTAAGCATAGCTATATAAATTGGACCTCAGTAGTATATATATATATAATGAGTGATATAATATAATTTACATAGCGGTCCAAGGTGTTTACAAACCAAGAAAGAAATACTTTTTGAATCGGCACATAACAAAGTATACAATAATGTAGTAAGGTAGTAAGAGTCAATATCTAGGTGAAGTAAAGCAATCTCAACAATAAGTCTAACGCAAGTAACACATTGCCTGAAGATACGTAAGATAAAGATCATTCCTATTGTATGTAGAATAGTGTGTTAAAACTTGCCCTCTGGGTTTCTCGAACGTCTTTTAACGATTTTGCCATTTTTAGTTAGTTTCACTTTGCGATCATTATTTGAGACATCGGCCATTTTAATATCAAAGCATTTTATTTCACTGACATGTCATGACATACACACTGACATTGCACTGACCAAAAATAATGGAAGGAATACCCAGAGACCCAGAGAGCATAAATTAACTAGAGAGAGCTGTAAGTTTTTATTCCCACTGCGCGAGCGGAGTTGCGCGTTCCAGATAAAATTCACGTCAAAGATTAGAGACCTTGGATGAAGGATAGTACTGGATTTGGCATGGCTCGTAACCATAGTAACCATAGTACTTTAAAAAGAGATGGCCATATACAATATCAGTAGAAACGACAGAGAAAGCAATATTATTTTTTTGTCTCTGTCACCGTACAGCTTTACATCGTGTCGGTAGTGGAAAGAAGTAGTTTTTTCCTAGTTTAAACTAATTACATAGCCATATTCCGTGCCTTAAACATACCGTAGTGACTGTAGTGAACAATAAACATGGTGCACTGTTGTATAATTGGCTGCAAAAGCCGCAGTGAGCGTAAACAGGAAAATATAACTTTTCACAAGTAAGTATCACTTCAAACCTTAGGATAGCTTGTTTTCAGTTAGTAATGCATCCCCTTAGAATCTGGTTGCCCGACAATTCTCAAATCAATACAAATAAACAGTTAATTTCAGTAATATAAGTTTTCTAAAAAATCACGTTTTGTTGTATAACACTACCAAATGTAGTATGCCGTTGTGACAGTTAAAAAAAATTATCGTTAGAATAATGTCGTATTATTTGCTCCATTTTTACTGTCAACATACAACTTCACACCAAAGAATTCGATAAAACTGTGAAATATTTACCATAAACTTAATGTTATCATAAAAACATGTGAATTTGCCATTGGTATAGTTACTTTTCTGTTTGGCTGGGTTATATATTCTCTAGGGATACCTGCCCAAAAGTGGAAACTTTCCCTGGAATTTGGGAATGAGTAGAAAGTTTAATTCGTGTATAATTTTTTTCATTGAGATAAATAATAATATTCAAGATATCAATAAAGACTAGAATAATTAAATAACTTAATTTTTATATAGTTTTATAATTGATTGTAAATATTTTTTTAGATTTCCCAAAGAAGCCCACGTACGACATAATTATGTGGATAATATCTACAGGACGACAAGATTGAGAACCAACTAAGCACTCTAAAATATGTTCAAGACATTTTGAAAATAGATGTTTTAGAAAGACCCAACGAATGACCTATCTTTATGAATTTTCAGTATCGACACTTTACATATGTAATGAAAGTATGCTTCTTACTAGTCGTGCGTATTTTTTTCGTGTTAGATTTACTTAAGTAGCGCATTATAATTTACAGAACCCACCAACAATAGATATACCTTCTACATCAGTAGGTATACTATCACACATAATGTATGTGTCGATACAAACAAATTGCATACAAATTAATTATGTATTTTTACTGTATAATTTGTTTTAGTTTCTTATCTATTGTGCAAATCTGTGAAGCTTTGACTACTTCTATTACTAACCCAAGTCGGGAATTGCAGTAGGGACGGTGGATATTTACTGTTTAATTGATCATAAAAAAAATCTTAGGTTCTGAATACTGAAGTAAATGTTACACCTGTTCTTCCTTCTGCTGGAAATAGTTGCCGATCATTCAATGTAAGTATTAGTAAAATTATTACATTGTCAAGATATACTCGCATTTCTTGTCAATATAATATACTCAGTAGGACATATTAATAAGCTAATTAATCTTGTCAGTTTCAATGTTTTAACTTAAAGTAGAAAATGATGTGTAGATCAGAGTTCGAAGTGATAATTTATCATTGATATTATAAAAAGTATCTGAATGTACGCATTCATTATTGGACAAAAAAAATCCAAGACAAGCAAGTAAAAATTAGAAACTTTTATCATCATCATTCATCATCATTTAGCCTTTCATAGTCCACTGCTGGACATAGGCCTCTCTCAATTTGCGCCACAACACCCGGTCCTGCGCCTTCCGCATCCAGAAACTTTTATACTAAGTTGATTTTGTTTAAGGGATAGTAATACAAATCATATTTAATTTTGAGTTTTATTTAACCCACTTCTTCATCATTTGACTTCACAATTAAACGCTGGTTCCAACGTCTATTGGTCTTATTTAATATATTTTTTATTATATTTGTTCTTTTGCAAGTACCTTATTTTTTATTTATGTATGAATGTTGAGAAAGCGAAAAAAAACACAGCGAACGAACGTGTAGTCCACCTGATGGTAAGTGGAGTACAGCCCATGAACATCAACAATCCACAAAAGCAGATTATAGTTGCGTCGCTGCAGCTGAGGACTACGGTGTTATGCCTCATGTGCCAGTAATTTTAGCCGCTATAATACTGCAAAATATAACTTCTTTGCCTAGTACATTGACAAATGGAAAAGGTCTAGCATAACAATATTATTTCGGGGAAAATTGGGTACCACTGGTAACCCCATGAAATGTCTGTACTTTCTTGCCGTCCTTTACGGGTGTACGGAACTTAAATGCTCATGTCATCTCTACCTAATACTTACTCTGAGTTAGAGACGTATGTATGGGTTTTGACGTTTTGACAGTTTCCAGTTTCAATCAATCAATCAATCATTTATTTGCTATTTTTTGCTGGCTCGGGTATAACAACATTTTCTATAAAATTTGACAGTCCAATCGTTGTCAAAGATAATGTAATACTATCGTAGAAATCGTTGCAAAAGAATAATCGTCAATTTTCATAATGTAACATCTTGACTTCTATTGTCTCTGGGAATACCATAGATAGACAGCATATATATAATTTTTATTATTGCTCTACTCAGATGAAGGACCTATAGATGTCACCACGCCGCAACTGCACATGCGACAGCAACAAATTTCATTAGTGTTGCCATTTTAGCAATTTTCCCCATTTTTGGTTCAACTTCACGAATACACTTAGCCTAACTACTTAGTTCAATTTATATCTCGCTATACTAAATGGGTAAATGTTTTCTAGTCTTAAAGGGCGCTATTTTAAAAAGCTTCACCATTACATTTTTAACGTCGGTCTAAACCTCTAAAGCACCTAATGGTATCTTTTATACAGCCTTTTACTTGAAAATCAGAACAATCCCTAAATAATTGGCTACTGAAGTGCAATAACTAAATATATTTGATTTTGTACTTCATCAGTAGCCAATTATTTAGGGATTGTTCTGTTAATCAAGTAGAAGGCTGTATAAAAGCTAACACTATGGATATAACCACCAACTTGTAGCTTTTTAAAATAGGGCCATGGCTCAGTTTAAAAGATATACCTACAAGTATTCTGACTCACTTACTATTCGAAGTCACGGGCAATAACTAGCGTTATAATAAAACTATAATAATATGTTCGAGTACACAGCTTTTAAATACGTGTAAGATTTAAATCGTTTGCAGTAATTTAAAACGTTATTATAAAATCAAAGTCTTATTATTATTGTATTGATGACATATTATTATGACTGGGGACTAACCGTGGGGTAAATTAAAGTTCCGTGATGGCAGCACATAAATCAAAAGGTTCGATATGTTTAATAGTAAAATGTAATATGTATTACTACGTCTTAAATATAGTAGCAAACATAATGAATTCAGCTTGTAAACAACTATTTTCGTCATACCATCAGGTCACCAAAATGAAATATATGTCTTTTTCATCTACTTACCTGTGAAATGATATCCCTTCAATTTGGCTCTCACTGCGGCTTTTGTAACTTACAATAGCACATCCCACCATTTCTGTATCTTAGTTTACAGTTGTTTATTCTATAAATTACACTAAATCAGTTTATTTACACCTGTTTACACCAGAAAAATGAAAAAATATCAAGTTGTCAGACGTCGTTTGTCATCAAGTGGCTGATGACAAACCAAAATATCGGCCACGGTGACAAAGACAAAAAAGTCTATTTTTTCCTTTTTCTTCCTTAGTAATTGTTCCATCTCCATCTCGCTCTTGTAATTTTATGGTTCTATCTATAGGTTCTTCATTTGAGTTGCTCTATGTAGTTATCACAGATTATTAATTTGCTAGACGATCAACTACCAAGTCAACCAGCGCGTTGAGTGATCGTTTTTCGATTCGATCATTCATTTCATTGCCATCCCTAATCTAGGTTGTCAACTTGACAGTGATACATCCCGCAAACATACGTATACGTCATGATAATTTTAATAATGCATTAAATTTTTCCTGGCTGACTGGTTGATAACTCAATAAAAGCTGTTTTTACAAATATTGGCTTATTCTTGTTTAATTAGTGCTGATTTAGTGAAAACCCTGAACGACGTACGATAAAGTAATAATTTGTATCTCTGGTGATCTCCGGTTAATTAATTTTTGGTGTAATATCCATAGAATCTTACAGGTAGGTCACGCTTTGATATTCCATTATAACTAATAGGAGTAGTAATAAACTAAACTAATATACGTTTCATAATTTCGACATGGCTGGTGAAAGTGTCTGAGCAGAAGTTTTTATTGCGATGTACCTAGACTAAAGATAATGAGTAATAGTTGTGAAATAAAGAATCTTATTCAGTTTTCTCTCTACCTTCAGGGAAAAACGGAACACTAATATTATAAAGGAGTTAGTGATGTCCAATATTGAGTTAATTCAAGCTATGAAACTAAATCATTGTAATGATTCAATATTATGTTAATTTAATGTAAATGATTGATTTCAGCAATAATGGCTTTTCAATCGCCCATGCCAAGCAGAGATTTTCTCATTGATGTCTTTAGACGGTAAGTACAGTTTGTTTGTTTCAATTAAAATTATTATGTTAGATGCAGCGGTCTTCTCCATGACATGTCAAGTTTGTGATATGGGACTTTGTTCTGGGTCTAGGTTCTAAAGAGAATCAGATAATAATAAAATTTGGCTGTTTTTTACAACTATGTATTATTTTAGTTGCTCTGAATTCTTCTTCTTCCTGCCCTTATCCCATTTTACTTCAAGTTGGTGGTGTTGTTGGTTGTGTTTTTCCTCCATTCTCCTCTGTCAGCCATCTAGCTTTCACAGTTGCTGTGAATTACAAGGTCATAAAAGAGTCATTTATTGTTGTATTAATTTTTTATCTATTGAGTGTTCAATGAGTAATGATCTAAAACAGCCTATTATTTTTTTTTACTTGACTGACTCATGTATGCTTTTGTTGATACTTGTGAGTCATGTCATTTAAGTTTGATGTTATTAAGGTAATTAGTTTAAGCATTATTTCCTTACCTTAATATTTATTGACTGCAGTATTATTTCAGAATCAATTTTGTAGTGTTAATTTATTTCAGACCAATTAATTTCCAAAACAGGGATTTTCAATGCCTACCTCGGGAGTCAGGGTGTCACATAAGCTTGTATTGTTGATTTATGCAATAAATAATTCATTATTATTTATTTATTTTACATTGGTTTTGCTTCAATATTTTTCTTATTTCAGAGTGGATAAGGACCGCAGTGGGTATATATCAGCAGATGAACTACAGCAGGCTCTCTCTAATGGCACATGGAATCCATTCAACCCTGAAACTGTCCGTCTCATGATTGGTTAGTAGCTGTTACTGTTTTTTTGCAACCCAAAAATAACTGAACATCTGACTTTATTGACAATCAAATAATTTGCTTAATTTACTAAAACTATATGCTACTATACGACCATCTTAACATTAATTAAATTTTAGTATTATCAGAAGTGCTTTGTTGATTTCAAAAATTGAACTTCACAACAATAAAATGGGCTCTTTGACAGGTTTTTAAAATATATTTTATATTTTAGTAGCGGTTAAAAACCCAGTAAAAGTTGTATTTTTTAATTCTGGTACATATTTGCTGAAAAATATCAAATTCAATGACGTGACGTCGTCATAAACCCGACCAATCAGGAGCGTTTTGTGTCACGTGACAATCATTCATAAATATGGATTTTTATTTACGGAATTTAAAAGATATTGAATAATATTTTCAACGTCAATAAATAACCATTTTTAAACACATAATTTATACTGATTACAATAATTGATACTTTATTTTTCGGATTGTCAAATAGCCCATTGTCTTTGTTTACTGTAAAAGTGGAAATATTGTTTATCTTGTCAGGATAATAATTTATCATTGCAATAAATAGCATGCAGATAGATGCCTACTTATTTCAACATAACCACTGAAACGTCGAGGCAACAGGGGTATAGGCATATTACACTCTAGATAAAATTATTGATTGTGTATTATCTCTTCTTATTTATAATTATATATTTTTCAGGTATGTTTGACAAACAAAATAGAGGTGTCATATCATTTGAAGATTTTGGTGCACTATGGAAATATGTGACGGACTGGCAAAATTGTTTTCGATCATTTGACAGGGACAACTCTGGTAACATTGATAAACAAGAACTGAAAAATGCCCTCACAGCATTTGGCTACAGGCTGTCCGATGAAGTGGTTAATATGATGGTTCAAAAATTCGACAGATATGGCCGTGGAACCATTTTGTTTGATGACTTCATACAATGCTGTATTACTTTATATGTAAGTATTAATGATTTTTATCATACTATTTGAAAAATGGTTACTATATTGGAATTCTGGATGCTGATGAGGTTGTAGCTTAGTTAATGGATGTGCAGTATTTTTTTTTTTTATTGTTTGATGTACCTGACACATAAGTAGGACACCATAAATATTACAATCTAGCCTGAGGAGCTTATAGCCTTATAAGTCATTTAATAAGAACTAACACTGTTATTATTAGCACTCTAATCTTTCGTATCGATGGCTGCTGTCATATTCTCTTGGTGTTGACTTGCCATCGTGGTGAAAGGTTTCGCCAGTCTGCTTGGTGGAAATTCGCAGACTGCCCAGGGTGCGCCGGACGTAGGGGTTGAATCTAAGAATGTGTCCATAACACTAATCTTATAGTCTCTATTACTGGAAAGACACTTTGTCAATGTGTTTTCACTTCACTACACTAACTCAAAGGGTTTAGTCCTTTTTTTAGTCTTCTTGTTATATCTGTAGAAGTGTAGACCCTTAATGGCTTTGCAGATAAATTAATTAGTTTATTGGCCCAGGTAATGGTCTGTGGATTGGTCACATTTCATTACACATTGAGATCCTTCTTTATTTGATGAGGAAAAAAATAAAATATGAAATAAGTATCAGTAGCAGGATTGACATTTATCAAAATATATTTAATTATCTTGCAAACTTTACTAATGGTAAAAGGTAAAATTTTCAACAGTTACAAATTTTTCAATTTTCAGACACTGACATCTGCATTCCGTCAATACGACACGGACCAGGACGGCGTCATCACAATACACTACGAACAGTTTCTCAAGATGGTGTTTGGATTGAAGGTAAAAGTATAATGTTTCACTCAAAGATAGATTCTGGACCATTGAACTGTATTCAAGACTTTGTATGAAGACATAAATGTCTGTAAACAATTTGCTTTTCATCTTAGATGTCAATCATTTATTTGTAAAGCTTGCTAGATTAAAATTGTAAAATTGAGGCAAGAATACTCACTGCTACATTCTAAAATCTGTGAGATGCTATTTGTTTTATAGTAATCAACCAACTGTGGTATAAAAAACCAATGTATCTATGCAACAATCTTATGAAAGAAAATAATAGAAATGTATTTATAAGTCAAGAGATTTAATTACTTAATGCACAATTTTTATATTTCTGTAGGTATTTACTATTTATATATTACAAAAAAATTATATCTTGTAATTGGTTTAGTGCCAATTTCACCAAACGTGTTGAAACGCAATTTTAGTGCTAAGCTACAGCGTGAGATCTCTGTCCTGTTGAACATAGAACGAGAGAGAGTTATATAAATACGGGTTTAATAAAACCCTACATTAAGAAGGTTGGTGAAAACAAGGCTTAATAGTAATTGCACCTCATTGGGTTGGTAATGTCCATTAGAATAATTTAGGTTGCAATATAATACATAATATAAAATGGATGCATTAGACATCATTATATCGCGCAAATATTAAGACCTAATTTCACAGGTGCTAGATAAACCTTATTGGCAGGATAAGTAACACACAAATTAAAGTGACAGCTGTGTTCTATTTTCAAGTGTAACTTGTGTCACTTTCAAATTTGGTCAGGTTATATTTTATGGATAAGATATATCCGAAACCTCAGAAACTGGCCCTAAATTTATTAGTTACTTAAAAAAATATTCTGTGTAGTAGTGCAGTAATGTGGTGTATTAAAAAGAAAATTTCTTTTTCGTATAGTGTTGGCCGTAAAAACCGGAGTTGACACCCCAGGAATACGCTATCGCGCTATCATACTCTCAAGTACCCGCCAAACAAATGTAAATTTAATTAAACCAAGGTAATTATACAAGGGTTATAAGTAGCTTGAATATTCAGCAGTAGTTATTGGCATGCATTTTATATTAGTATATTTCTTATGAACATTTAATCTATTAGTAACTGTATGTTTCTTATGATCATTTAATCTATTAGTTACTGTTAAGCATTTAATTGCCATAGTGACTGCATTCCAAGTATTCCAACCTCAATAGAAATTTTAAATTGATAATAATATTAAAAATATATAGACATTTCTATGAGCTCACTGCATATGGTATGAGCACTTATTGTATTTTCATGTCTCTAAAGATTCTTATGACTCCAATAGATTTTTATGAGAAATTTTAGTACCGGGATTTTTTTATAAATACTATTTCTGTGATAATCATATATACATTTACATAATCATGTTGTATTTATATGTAAAAGTAAAAAGATTGGCATATTTTTATATCTACCTAGTCCGTTTAAATTTTAGATTTTACTCCTTGATCAATTCATTGTTCTAGCACGATGTTTTCTAAGTATCTTTATAATAGTATTGAGTAGCATTGAATGCAATTTGACGCTCAAATTACAATTTACACAAAGTAGCTAAAACATTTATTCTAAATTATCTCGCCAAATTTCTTACTTGTTGCTCAAAACCACTTAAAAAATATATAATTATCATGTTTGTTCTTATGAGAAACATAATATTATACTTTACCAATGCCAGTTCCGTTGTGATCCTGTGCTTTTTAACTTGTCCAATAATAAGTAAAAATGCTGTCGAAATGGAAGATTAAATTAAATTGTATTAATATTCAAATTGTATTGTCATAAAATTTAAAAATTATAAATTTTAGTTATTTGTGCATAAAACTAAATTTAGAGACAAGTGGCTTTTTGGGCCTAAAAGATTCAATGCATTATAAACATGTTTTAGACTTAATTAATGTAAAAGATTTCATTATGCCAGAGAAAATTCGAATGTCTGTAGTGCGTAATAATCTTAAATATTATAGTATGAATACTAATTTTATGGTAATTTGTAGATTTAAGTACATTTATACTACTCAAATTGTTAAATTATTTGTATTCTGGCAATATGATAATATTGGTCACATATTTTTAAAAAATGTTTCATATTCTCAAATTTATTAATTAACTAAAGCCAGCTATCAGACATCAAGTGCTCATTTACTCTGCAACCATATTGTAACTAAATTGCAAGTAGATTTCTTATCCCTGTTTTGGTGATTATAAAGGCATTGTTCTTTGATGAAACTGTCTGAAGAATTACTACCGAGTATCATTACCTAAGAAACAGTACAGATATGTGAACCAGGCCAAAAATGTTAATTTGATGCATCACCGCATATTATAAGATATAAGACAAACTTTTTATTTTAATAAATGTTTTTCAATAAATGCGTTAACCTTTAAAAAACAAATAATAAAATTTTCATTTCGATTTCTGACTCTTGATCTTCCAAGCTCCTATGGTGTACTTCAGCCATATGAGACCTAAGTCACAGCCCATTTGCACCCATGAGAGCACAGGCGTTACTTTGGAACCTTCTATTTCAGTCCACCTTACCGGAATTTCTGCGATTGGAATGTTAAGTTTTTGTGCTATGTACAATAGTTCCACATCAAATGCCCTGCAACACAAAAATAAAATTGTTTAAGGTTGATAAATACGAATGAACAAAGAAAGCTGATTTTTGGCAGTTGAGAGGATATTATTGACCAAGATTTTCTATACTAAAGCCATAGAAATAAGATAAATATTATTATGTAACACATGCCTATTAAAATTCATTTTCGAAAAATAAAATGTCATAAAACAATCTCATTGGTAATAGAATTTTAACTTTAAGGCCTAAGAATTGGGTTTATATTTGTAAATCATAAAAATTATCTTGTTTCGTTGGCCGAATGTAGGAACTTTCGCTTTAATCTTGATAAATGTGATTAAAACGTAACTATGATATCCTTGTCTACACTTTGGCTTTAGACTGATTTAATAATAGACTGTCTGGAACATAGGTCCAGAAGGATTTGCGAGCTTGAACTAATTTACTTGTAATTAAAAAATGCAGTAATTACCATCTATTAACATGTAGACTTTGGAAACAAATGCGGCCAGCCTCCCGGGTGAATAACTTGAAGCCACACTGTGTATCCTTGATACCTTTGACGGTAAACAACCACACCAGGAAGTGGAAACCATACATAAGTATATTTCTGAAAAACAAAAAGGTTTTTGTATGAAGTGTATTTTTGCTATCTACATAGACCAGGGGATATCATGCAGTAATTAGGTACATTAAAAAGCAAAATTGTTTAGATTTTGTTTTGTATTGTACTTAATTCAAATTTCGACCTCGGATTACAGAATAAAGGCAGATGGAATGTATTAAACACACAAATTTGTTATGCCAGATTGCACAATGTGCATGCCATGTTTGCTTGTGTCATGGATTTTATATTTGGATAGGTGCCTTCACTTTTCGTATTCGATACACTCTTTGTGTCCTTTTTGAGATCTCAACTAATATTGGTTATAATATAATATTCAGGGCTATCACAGAGCCATAGCCATAAAAAAGTGGTATTAAAAATATTTTTTATATATTGATACTTAACCAATTTTACGATAACAACACGACAGATATGATGATGATACAAAATTATATTTCATGTTTGCAGTACATAAACCCTTAAGTGATAAGATTGTGGAAAAATAACTGCATTTTGCATTAAAAATTTCAAGCCACAAGGCCACATTAACTGTAGCAGTACTGCCAATAGGCTGTATAGACAGCAGGCTACAGTTAATCCTTGGATCAAAGTAATTTACTACAGTAAATGGGAAATGCATGTCAAGGAACATTTTTTTTTAAATAGCTTAAATGACTAGTATTCTTGTTGACCCCCTTCAGCTAAGCTTAATTCGCTTGTGTTCATGTCTGTGGTGTAATGGCCAGGATTCGAACCCACAATCTCTCGATCGTTAGACCAATACCATAAAAGCATAATAATAATAGCATTCTGGCACAACCATAGATGCCTGATAAATTTTAGCTGGTTATAGCAGTTAGTATAGCTACTCCTATAAGTGAAAATATCTTACCTAAAAACGCTTCGCGTAGCTAAAGATTCCTGTTCAAGATGTGCTCTAGAGCCAATTACAATAGCTATACTATTACTAACATTATTTGGCTCTGATATATAATCACATTTAGTGATATTTTTCAAGGCAGCTTCTAATTTTGTCAAATCTTCGAATTTGGATGCACCATCTGCATCTGCAAATAATATGACAGCTCCTCGGCAGCTTTCAACACCCTAAATTAAAAAAAAAAAATAGCCTTGAAATAAATTTTATATATTATATATTATTAAAATGTTTATCATGATTTGTATTTAGTCTCTTGCTTTTACAACCACTGCTTTTTCCAACGAGTCGCGCGGATGCCCGCGGCGCTGCGGGAATTCCGGCGAATTCCATAGTAGTAGTAGCGTAGAGTTTCTCATGCGATAATGAGTATTATGTTTGTGAGAATAGAGTTGGAATTCATATGACACTGAAACTGCGCTTCGATTCGCTGCGCTTCGACGCGCTTTTGGTGTGTGTCGACCCTTACAGTGTTTCCTTAGTTAACTTACTTTTTGTTTTAATAAATGAGTTTTACTTACTAGTCTTACAGCACCACCCTTTCCCCTATTCTTGACAAGTTGCAGGCACCTCACCTTCTCACTGCCATATTTTTCAGCATAAGTCTCGGTCACATTTACAGTCTTGTCTTTACTGCCATCGCTAACTACTATTATCTCATACTTGTATGAAGGCTGTTCTTTCACTCTCCCTTCTAAAAACTCGATAGCTTCATCCAACATGGGTGGCACTACAAATAGAGAATGTTATAGCTTTAAAAAAATCATATGAACAGTCTAGTGTTCTAAATTCATGGTTAGTATTAAAACCTGCAACTAAATAGTATGTTAGGCTTTTGTATGTAAGATGTTAAACACTATTTATGAAAGAAAGGCTTTTGTATGTAAGATGTTAAACACTATTTATGAAAGAAAGGCTTTTGTATGTAATATGTTAAACACTATTTATGAAAGAAAGGCTTTTGTATGTAAGATGTTAAACACTATTTATGAAAGAAAGGCTTTTGTATGTAAGATGTTAAACACTATTTATGAAAGAAAGGCTTTTGTATGTAAGATGTTAAACACTATTTATGAAAGAAAGGCTTTTGTATGTAAGATGTTAAACACTATTTATGAAAGAAATATGAAATGAGAAGAGATGAAAGGCAGGTGACTTAAAGAGTGATCAGTTTAAATCTCTACTAATTATAAAGAGGAAATATTTTTTATGTTTGTTTGTTTTTACCCAAAACTTTTCGAATCTACAGGGCTTATCTTAATGAAAATTGGTTTGGGGATAGTTCAAGACACCAGAGATAATATAGACTACTTTTCACCGACTTACCACGTAGGCGGAAGCCACAAACAGAAGCTAGTATAATATAAATACAGTTAGAAAAAAATATTGTTAAATGGTTTGATCTTATTACAATGTTATTACAGGGATTATACTAGATAGTTACAACAGTTGTTGTATCAAAAGGAGGAAGCACTACCAGACTTTAATCTTACCTACTGCTAAATACTATAGCTTGCTACAAATAAGTACTACATAAAAATTTTAAGTAAATTAAAAAACTTACACCTTTCTTCTTCATTATAGGCTGGGACAACTACACTTAAATTCACAGTTTCTATGTCATCCACTTTTGGAAACTTGAGCTTTCGTTTAGTTTTAATGTCATTGTAAGTAGTTTCTTCTTCAAATCTCTCCACTACAGGATATGGCTTGGTTATTGCATACAGTGTGATTGATAACTGCAAGATAATTTTCAGGTTTACTTGAGATACAGACAGAATCGGCATTTAATCATTTTGGAGCTTTAAATGTTATAGGTTTATTAACCCTTTTTTAAAATTAATGAAATTTCTGTTTTATATAATATTTATGGGTTTATAAAATAGCAAGATAGTTTGATAAAACGCACGCTCTCTTTAACATTAATAAATTAATTGCAAAAATGATTGTTACATCATTTATGCATTAAAATATAACAGTAAACCTGTGATACTCACCGCAAACAGCAAGGATAAAGCAGCCGCAACGCCGTATAAAATGAGGGTGCATAGAATTTCAAAGAACTCCATTCTACTTAAAATTAGTTAGGTTATTCTCTGTAGGCATTACTATACGGCAAACTGAGAGGAAATTTGTATTTAACTTTAAAAATATAGTTGTATGCTGTAGCGACACAATTGGTTGAAAACTAAAATAAATACGTCATCGACGTCACATAAACGTCACACTAAAGTTGACGTTTTAGGCAGTGTTGCAAGTTTCTTAGTAGAAATTTTATTGACAGAAATGGTAGAAAATTTATGATTGTGTTTACACAACCAATAAGAATCTTATGAACAGTAAATTTTGAATTACCAAGATATAATATCGGTTGATAGCCCTGATCTTGTCTCGCGATTGTCTATTAACGTGCCTAGAACGACAGCAAGGAATACCAATCCTATCCATCTCCCCTTGGTGACCACGAATTATCGTCAGAATGCATTTTTGTGGCGAACGAGCAGTAGTACTAACAAACTATGCAAATATTTAGATATTGATATATTTAATACAAAAATTGGACCGGCTAGACGGATACTCAGTCAGGACCATTGACTACATAAAAAAAGGCAGGACTCCGTCTCTTGAAACACTTACTGAAGCACCCATAGTAAGTCACACGTACACACAGAACACACACATTGACACAATAGTAAGTCAATCGCCCGCCATTACGCTTTGGACTGTGCTGTTGCTCGGATGTTCAAGTAAAATAATTAAAAATGCCGTCTTGTGTTGTGAAAAGCTGCCGAAACCATAGCGCCTCGATAAAAAAAAACCAGGGGATCATTTTTCATAGGTAAGCAAGTAATATATTCAGCTTATTGCCGAAATTATATTGTTTTCGTAAAAAAATATACCAAAACTATCAGTGTTGACAGTCAATAAATATTTTCATTTACCCTGAATTTGGGTAAATATTTTTTAGTAGTATAATACATTTAGTATAAATTATTATTCTATCTTTTATAGATTTCCTGCTGCAAACGACGCATGGAAAAATTATTGGATAAAAATAATTAGAAACTGCAGAAATGATAACAGTTGGTATCCATCAAAATATAGTGTAGTCTGCAGTATACACTTCGAGGAAATTGATTTATGTTTATAAAACAAAAGGTGGAATTATTCGCATTGTCAGCTTTGCCGTACCAAAAAAGGTAAAACAATAGTATATTGTTTTAAATAAAGTATTAAATTAATAAATACCAGTACTTTAATCTAAAACTTTTTATTTCTTAGTTAAGTTTATTATTATTTTTTTCTTTATTTTTTATTTGCCAATATTTATTTGAAATATTGAAAAATCGCATGTAAGTGAATCTAAGCTTCGTGATTGTTGGTTTAGTTTAACTTAGATATTTTATTTGGTTTGTACATTTTGTTGACGTTTTCAAGCACTTTCTGATAGTTTATGTAATGGAGAATTTTTGTTTTTTTGATAACTGCCATAACTTACCCTACTATCCAATTTCGGCTCCAGGTCCTAAACTGGGACACCCTGTATATCACTAAAGCATCTTCACCATCTAAGAATCAGGAAGCGCCGTAGGAGTCGTAATTTTAAAATATTTTCCAAAAACTGGGTAGCTGCACTAAAGCATCTTCGCTGCCTTGCGTCAGGAGTGCCCAGAGCAACGAATTTTGTACATATTCCCTTAATAAAAACAAACAACTTCCAGCTGCAGGCCCGCATCGACTGCTAGAAATATAAAATCAACTTTGTTTCGAAATTCAATCATAAAGTTGTTTTATATTGTTTGGTTTTTGGCCACGGTAGTATAAAACTACCCATATCATGTTTGATGGTAAAAAGCAGCAAATAAAAAAATATAAGAACTAAACCTCTAAAATATTTATTTAAATTATTGTAAAAATGTGGGTAATATTTCTCATGGCTGGTAACCCCTAACACACGCACACATAAACAGACCGCTGCCATTTTGGTGCTTCAATCATTTTCTATGTGACATTCTCTCCTGCTTTTTTTATGTACTCTATGGTCAGGACTTCTTTTACAAATATTTATAGCGATCTTTTATGTGTTTTATTTTTTAGTTTTAGTGTAATAATTAAGCGCTTTTGTTGCAATTATATTTTAAATATTATATCGTAGAAATATGCCTCTTCTGGTTGTTGACACTCCTGTAATCAATTATGCAACCTCTTTTCGTCCCGAATTTTGTCATCGACTCTTTTAAAATGTGGCTGCTCTGTTGGTTTCATATTCATTTTTCTCTAAGCTTAGCTTTGATAAATTTACCATTTAGACCCGTATTCAATTCAGGCATCACACAATACATACAATTTAATGAAAATAATGTTAAAGAAAAAGCATGAAAAATTAAATTCTACGCGGACGAAGTCGAGAGCAACAGCTAGAGAGCTAGTTATTAAATATATAATTTTTACTGAATCAGTCCCTGACTAAATGAACAGTTATATGAGTTGCAACTTTTTAACAGTTGCTCATTTTATCTTCATTATGCATAATATCGTTAGTTTCCGGTTATAAACGGAGGCCAAACGTAATTAAGAAAATTTGTAAAAATGCATGAACAATTTTACAAAATTTGAATTCAATAAGAGAAAGCGTTGAAATGTCTAATACAACACAACGTTAAACTTACCGGTGACAGGTCAATATTGAGGCATTTAGTAATGACTAGCACTGTTACACATATAACTACTCTTTACTACTTTATTCTATGATTCTCATCAAGAAATAAGTCAGAAACAGCTAATTAACATAACAAAACATCACGCCTATATTACACAGTATTATAGTATTTATTTATGTCGTAATATTGTATACCAAGCTTATTATGCGGTATTGGGCTATTTTTTACTGTTCAATGAGTATCTTCAGTGCCGGATTTACCTTAGACTTTCGGGGCCTTCGTTCTAATATAACCCCCCTAACCCCCTAATTTTTAAAATTGAAAAATAGCTGTTCAGACGAAGATACTAACACGAGCAATCGAAGCGCCAACTTCGCGCGCGAAATACAGTTTCGAACTAATTTCAAATCATTTGAAAGCAATGAATAATTGAAAATTTCAATGACATTTTATATTTATTTTATTTAAAAAAAGATCATATTCCAAGTCAGTCCAAGCGGGGCCCCAAGCAATTGCTTCCTATGCTTCCTGGTAAATCCGCCACTGAGTATCTTATTTAATAAATAAATAAATTATAATAAATAAGTGTGTCGCAGAGGTGAGCAACACCCACACTTCACCTGTTATGTTTTAGGTCCCATGGAATAGGGGGTGAACCTATCGCCATTCACCACCCTGAAGAATTGAGTCTCTTTAAAAACGTATAAACTCAGTGGTTTGGATAAATCAATGTCTAACAACAAACTTTGAAAGACCTTACTTACTCTACAGTAGTAATGGTGAGCTAAAACCAGATATAACGATAACCCCCATTGCTTGGCACACTGTTCATCATAATGAAAAAAAATATATATTACATGATATATTTTTTTTATTTTGACCATCTTCATCAAAATTTAAGTAAGTACTATGCGAATAGTGACACTGGTGGGAGCTAGTACACTGTAAAATAAAATACTAGTTAAAACGACATAATTATGTCAGCACGTGTAGTGGTTTAAGCGGTCGTCGCACCGCTCTCCACTGCACTGGTGTTGTGGGTTCAATCCCGACATGGGACAAATCTTTGTATGATTCGCAAAGATTTGTTCTGAGACTGGGTGTGATTGTGTGAGTGAATGTAAAAAAATCTAAAAATTCCGAACCTAAAATAAATCCATTCAGAGTTCATGCACAATATTAAATGGATTAAAACACCTTTTCTAAATGTTAGTTCGGTAAATTCCAGTATCAGCTAACTGCTACTTGTTTGTGTCCATATATCATGAATCCATTCAAAGTTCATACACAATTAAGTGGATTAAAACAGCTGCTAAATGTTAGTTCGGTAAATTCCAGAATCAGCTAACTGCTACTTGTTTGTGTCCATATATCAATCAGTAAGGAGAGGCAGGTAGGTACCATAAATCTCCTGGTAAGTATCGATACTTTACTCGGTAGAAACGCTTCCAAGGAGTCTTGAAGCTTTTTAAAAGAATGTCGATTTGGAATCGCCTAGTGAAAAAGTTTTCTTGCAATAAAAAAGATTTACATGTAAAATATTATGTGCCTGTGATTTAATACAGTTTAGTAAAATAATAGGCATTATATTAACAGATTGTATATACTTTTCAAAGGAAACCAACGACATATTATTATTTCACTTCTGCGCCGCTCTTATTAATGGTAGCGTAATGTTGTATGTAAAAATGTTTAAGATAAAGACAGTTTTTTTTTAATATTTTTGTATCGATGGTAGAGAGATTATAATTTTAATTTTATTTAATTATAATTTAGCGGTAATATAGCTACACAACGCTCCACCTCTCAAACTAGATCTGAACATTCTGAATCTGTGAATATCTAGAATATAGTAGTTAAGAAATTAATTAGAGGAGATGTCTTCGTTCTTAAGAGTCCTCTACAGTTTTCGATGTCGTTTGCTTAATTGAGGTGGCCTCAATGTTGAAAGATCAAAGCAAATATTTTGTAGTACGAATAATTATGAAAAATATTTGAAAGTATATGAAATTACACAATTTCATATATTAATTTTTAATATTTTTTTATAATTATGGCTTACTGTGCCTACAGAAGGTTGTGACGCTAATAAGACCACAGACGCTGATAGAATTATGTCTTTACTTCATTAAGTACCTTCAAAAGACAATAATTATGCTATCAGCGTCTGTGGTCCATAAGCCGCCCAAATAAAACAACGAGACGCTCAAGAGTAGTGCCGTGAGGAGAGTACATCGTGGAAGAAATCGCATTAAGCGATAAGGCGGCCCTTTGTGCATAATATTGTTATTTAAACGTTCGTACAAAATGTATATCCTATGTTATATGCACAAATAAAGTTTTATCTATCTATCGTGATGTCGTTGAGTAGCATTGACATGATCCAATGTATTCTATAGTATTGTTACTTTTTTAAGGCAATGATAGTAGGTTTTGTTTAAAGTTCTTGGTTTCCTTAGGATTTCGTTTATTTACCTACTTTAATTTTTCATAATCGTCCTTTGATGGACAGATGACAATGTCGAAAAGAGAACAACGCTTGATAATTATTCGATAAAATAATAAGAAAATACAAGCCGAAGGGTCGATGGAAATTACATTTAGCATTACGACTACTAATAACGCTATTAAAAGGGATAGTGATTTACGCGTCGGTGTAGCGATTAGCATCGAAGTGGCTACCCGGCCGCTCTGCGCATTTCAATGACCGTGCTTTGGTGCCTTGGGGCATCCCACTGAATTATGCAAACCCGCAACGATTGAAACGTTCCATCACGAGTTACTCGCAGTAAAATCCTCGCTTTTATACAGTATACTGAGTAAAGATTGTTTATTTAATTTTGTAACTTCTCACATATTTAAACGATTATACAAACTTATTTTTACTTTACCAGTAATTTGAAAACCGTTTGTTTAGAATCAGTAACCAAATTCAAATCAGTAACAAATCCGTGTAGTCACTGGGGGATTGGTTAAAAACCAGCGCCAAGCTCTAGTTTGGCATATGCTGAACCAATGCCCATTTAGGGCAATTTTTGCTTTGGGGCATACAGCCTTTTAAATTACTGTATTTATTTGTTTTTTCTTTCTTTACTGAATGAATGTGTGTCTCATTGTTTTCTTTGGACCTAAATAAATATTTTCATTTCATTTCATTTCATATTTCATTTCATTTCATTTCAAATTAATTCCACTAGCTTTATTGAGTTTTTTTACCTTTCCACACATTTTGTATGGAAAACGTGCTTTTTTTTCGTATTTTGGTTACTGATTCTGATCAAACCGTTTACGTTGCTGGTAAAATAAATAAGGATGTATAGAACAGTCGGTGTCAGGTTTGTAAGATATATTCATGAGGCGTTTAACTCAAAAGTATAAAACCATGTACTCTATGTATAAAACCAATCCTTAATACTTTATTTTAGTCAACTTTCTTTGAAACTATTGAATCAAAATTTGGTATATCGAAGATAGGCCTTTCAAAAATAGAGAGGCAATGTAATGAAGCAAGCGTAGACTAAATAATAATATTCGTGATAAAAAAAATCCTATGCAGCAAGAGAAAGCATTGCATCGATGGGATACATTTTTATATGACCATATAAGTCCTTACCAGTAAATAACCGCTTCGGTAATTTCTACATTGGAAAATCGGTTTTAGAAAAAAATAATACTTTATTAAGAAATCGCAATTGGCTTAGAATAAGCTTGCGAAAACACTTTTAATTGATTAGGTATTCAGTGATGAATCACATCAATTCGAAGTTAGAGGTAAAAAAAATGTTAATGAGAAATTCGATAAATCGAAAAATCTTCGCATAATAACAAAACTGACCGGGTAATTGCAATTAAGAAACACAAAAGATTTTCAGTTTTTTTAGTGTCAGAATCATGGAGGTTGGTACCACTGGTATATGACTTAAAAATATAAAGGTTTCTTGTTGTAACTTAAGGACCCTTCAAATTAACAAACAACCATATCCACCGAACAAAATTACACATTAATCAATAGAAGATACAACATTCTTTAATGATACAATCGAGTGATCAATATAACGATGTAAAAAGATCATTTAATGAGCAGTAGGAAATCCTACTAACGAACCCTGTGGTCAAGCATAGATAGACCCCAGAATAATCCACCATTAATCTATCCTACGCATAAATTGGCCGATCTGTGGCCAAACTTTCCTAGTTGGTACATTTGTTATTTAGATATCCTGTTGCTAATGGAGATTTACTGTTACCTCATTATTTTATCTCACAGATTCAATTTCATTGCGATTTTGTGTTGGTGTAGTTTAGCTGACAAGTCTCTAAAATATGGGCTCGCGTGTTGTTCACAAGTTTAACTTATTTGTTGACTGTTTTAGATTAAAGTTTAGCTATCGGAGCGAAATGTTTAGAATTGGTATTTATAATTTGATAATAGGCACACCTGCTTCAGAACAGCTCTTTACCAACAGATAATACCATCAGTATTATTCATTTGAACATTTGGTCCTTTTTGTAGGCAAGACTCAACTGCAAGATCTTCTTGCATCCATATGTTTACAGGATGAAAATTAGCTGCTATCGTATGAGATGAGTTTATGAAAAGTTACATTTAAAAACGTTCGACAAGTTATTGATAAAAGTTGGTACGTATTATGGTCGTCAGTTTAGCAAATGCATCACCTAAGAACTTTGGTACAGAATTAAATATATTTGTGGCTGCTACCATCTACGTTTAAACGAGTACGATTTGGTCAAGCGCCTCCAACCGGATCCTTTTAATTGCAGTAATTAATTAAAACAAAGTTGGGAAATATTCTTCCACGCACGGCTCGACCAGCCATTACATAGTAAAAGTTTTCATGTAACCCCGATAGTTCATTGTGCGGAACTATGACGCCCAAAGCATGAAGTACCTACCTAATATTATTGTACCCATACATTTAATTAAATGTGAATATAGTGTGTTTTACTTTCGAAAAATACGATACAGTGTCAGTGCGTTTAGTATGGCTATTGCCATCGGCAATGAGTTTTGGCTGTAACCCTAGTGCGATAAGTTCTTTGGACACTCTTCATAGACAATTCCTGGCAAGGAATATTGCTTATTCAAAAATTACAATGATGTAGTCAGTGGCGTAACTATACCATCGGGGGCCCGTGGCAAAAATATTGGGTGGGCCCTAGTAAACATCATTAGGTTGAAGGCGCTTACCAATGATTCAGTACTGGAATGCACAAATTTTTCACCAGATTTTTAGAAAGAAAAATTATCTTACGCGATTTATTGGAAATTGACCGCGCTACTTTAGTACCGTGAAAAAAATGCAACCAATGGATGCGTTTTATAATTATTATTTTAAGATGAATGCGTTTAAATCTTGTTTTTTTTTCTGATAAATTATGTTCAGTTATTTTCGAGGAGATACCACTTAGGCACGGGGGCCCCCTAGGTCCGGGGGCCCGTGGCATTTTGCTACCCCTGCCACCCTATAGTTAAGCCACTGGATGTAGTTTTAGTTTTTGTCAAAACGAATCTATTTTTTTTCAGTAATGTACATTATTCCTCATAGTTTCAGGTTTGATCAGCTACAACCACTTGAACTAGTTTACTGTGACCAAATGATATAACTACAACATCGGCTATTATATATTTTATTTATTTGTATAAATAAAAATAGTACATTAATTATGAACTTTTGTCACACCGCTAGAAACGTGAATTTCTTATTCACGTTTTTAGCTCACCGCTAAAAACGTGAATAAGAAACCTATAATATTCACGTTACCTCAGTTACCCACGCAGAAATAGTCAAAAGGTTGTTAGCGCTAAATCGCCTCAAAACCTTTTTATTTTGAATGAATATATAAATGACAACGTAGGATATCAAAGCGATATATCTAAAAAACTCTATAAATAAAGTGATTTATTATTTCCTTTACGTAATTTGATATGAAAATAACAGTGTGATATTTTGGTAGTTGTGCCCTAATTGCTTCCGCGCTGTTCTCCCTTTATCAGATGTAAATATAGGATCAAATTGTACATAATTGGCAATTGAAAGTAGTTAGATATATCCTGATAGATTCCTAGTCCTATAGCATTGTGAAAAGTGTAAAAAAACTTTCATTTACATAACTCCACGATTTAAATGACATTTAACGCCGTGCCCTTATCACCGCCGGCGTACCAGCTCTCCTTGAACGCAATGGTTTGGCACAAGACGATGGCAAGAGGCCGGACGGTATGTCGTTATTGCTATGGAAGATGGGCAGGCCTACGGTGTGGGACGCAACTTGCATCGATACCCTCGCGCCGTCTCATTGCGATAGCTGGAGCAGATGCTGCATCTGAAGAGAACGGAGCAAATTATGGAGTAGATAAAGCAAATATGTTGTAAATAACTCTTTTACAACTAGAGAGACATTCGCTTATTAATTAAAAAAATCACATATGAAATGCATATGAAAGTCAAAAATGCATACATAATTTCTGTATTTTTATGTGTGAGTGGAGACACGCTGACGTTTCATATAAAATAGACAACTAATAACGGTTGGATGTCCACCAACCGTTATGTGTTTAAAACTAAAGTGCGTGATCATCTCTTCAATGAGTTGGCAGAATTAAGTCAAACATAGTTTACTTCGTTATAATATATAATATATATATAATATATAATATATATATAATATTTATAAATATTTATGTATGATTATATTTGTGTATATTAGAATCGTATATATAGATCCATATATTATTTATATATTCTAAATAGTTTATTTTAAGTTTTTTGTAGTGTACTAATTTTTATGATGTATTTAATTAAATAATTGTAATTGGTTTGTTTCTAACCTACTCTCAGCTCTTGCACCTACCACTTGTCGTCTCTGCATCACCTAAAGGTTGACTGGTAGATAATGCCTACGGCATTAAGTCCACCCATGTACCATTTTGTGCATAAAGTTATTAAATAAAAAAAAATTAAATAATCCGCTCTATCTACTTCTACTTTTCTCTGGTTTGAAACGTTTCTAATTAAAGGATTCCTTAGCGTTCGATAAAACATAAAACAGTGTTCGAATAGCTCAGATGGGCGTAAATTGTAAAACGTGTATCGTTCAAATATTTATCGGATCCTCTGCCGGACGCCAAAATAGTTTCATGTGAAAATATACGGGATTTAGTTAGAAGTGTACCCGCAGGCGCCCTGATTTTGTTAAAATGGTTTCATCGCGTGCAAAATATACGGTATAGTTTGTATATGTATATATGTTGTGTATGTATCATATTCTCTGTATTTATTATTGCCCATCTATAGATCTGCTATATCTCAATTTAATTCAGGTTCATCTTTAGTCAGTTGAACGGACGATCTTGTATAGATCGACCACCGTTCAACTGACAGAACTGACAAAAAGATTATAGGTCACTCAAAGCTGCAGGGCAGTCAATATGATAAGTAAGATAAGTGTCCAGTAGTTGACGTCTTTGAGATAGTACGTAGTGGTAATGCCATCGATGTATACCAATCAGAAAATCCTCGAAAGATAAATAAACGTATAAACGTAAACGATAAAATTGAGTTGAAAAAATAATTTTAACTGACTTTTAAAAGGAGATTATGTATGCGAGCCATATGTATGTAAAAATCATTTTAATAACGCCAAAAATAGTTTTAATGTCGATATTAGATTGCAAATTGGGAATAAAATGGGGATTTACACCGACATTAAAAACCATAATTACAATGCTTTTTAATTTTGGAAGGCGGTTTAATTTAAAATAAAAAAACAAATCAGTTATCTACTCGTTTGAAAACTTCTGGGCTAATATCCTACTTGGCTGAGCAGCGATCGAGCATTATAGTCAATGCCCTAATGCTTAATGACAAAGGTGTTTAATCAGATATGTCTTGCCTTCCGTACAGAGGCGTGGCCGCGAACAATAGTTGTCATAACGCATTAACAGAGAGAGTACTCAGAACTAATACGATATTTTAAATTGGTTCAAACTTTGAAACTAGCGGTTGTTTGCCATATCATATTTTAGTTAATTAAAGTTTTTGTAAGATTCAATAGGACCATACCATCAACAAAAGATAAAATATTCGAGATGTGTCTACATTTTAAGAATAAAAGTAGTAAAAAAATGTATTTCCCGCGTGACGGCAAACCGCTCGGCAATAAAGTGGAGTGGACAGAAGCTACGCCGCCGGCTGCACACATCTCTGCGCCGCTCGCCACTGCGCCGCGCGGCGCTACGCACCTCCTCTTCTCCTCTCCGTCTTGGTAGAAATTACCTGTCACCTTCTGCGATCCGCTCCACTCTGCTCCGCTTTGTTGGAAACTGGTCCTTAAATTGATTACATCCTTTTTTTATAAATTTAGTCCGATTACGCTATGTCATCCTGCATCCATTAATTTATGTTACCAAAAAGTTTCCGCAGGCAATAGTGGTGCAGCAACGGTTGAAAACACAATATCAACCAATACAGTTCAATCGTTTAGAGAATGAACCGAATGCAAACTGTTGGAATTATTTACAGTGCTCGTTGCTGAGGGAAGCCGTTTGCTTTTGGTAGAACGGTTGTCAGATACGGAAAATACCTTGACGTGTGTGCCAATTCAATTTTATTTGCTCTTTGGTATTTAAGTAAATCAAATAATCAATTTAACATGAATATTAATATAGAAGGAAGAAAGAGTCCAATAGGGTCATTCTTTGAATGCCGCGCGGACGAAGTCACGGGCAACACAGCTAGAGTATTAGAGAAAACGATAGACATACATAACTAATATACGTGTACCTCTTGTTAAAGTCGGCTTTTGTGTTGTAAAATAAAAAAACAAAGCAAGCATTAAAATTAAAAGCATAGTTTATATACCTTCAACTTTAGCTGTTCCATTTATCAGACGTCAACTGGAATTTTAGCTGTAGAGCTGACATGAGACGTGCATTGTCAAGATAAGACAGAACGTATTTAATCGCTGACGTCATGACGTCTACAAATTGACCTTAAGTTATTTGAATTACATGACACTGAACATTCAAACCCTTCTTCAGACTTTCTAACGCCCATATCGACCAGCAAACAAAATTATGATGCCCTCGAACACACCTGTACTTTACACAATGTCCTCTATTTCAATATCCCTGACTCAGCAAGTCACGCCATATTGCTCCTTTCGTCCCCATAAAACGTGAGAATTGAATGTTCATATTCGCGTGCACCCTCCTCGGAGGTCGTGAACATAAGTTTCAAGTAATATTTTTCTTACAATACCGATACATATTTTTATGAGGGATCAGCTATGTCATGATACAGCCAATAAACTTGCTTCCCCAAATAAGTTTTCTCCGTTTCATTTTACGATGTTTGTCCAGTTTTTCCTATCAGTCTAAATTGCCATTTTTTTCTTTTATAGCTTTCTCAAATATATTTTTTTTGAGAGCTAAGGTAAATAAAAAAAAAAAAAACACTGTCTTGTCTTTTTACAGAAAAGGTAAAATTACATTTCACTTGCTCTCTTGAAGGTATTTTATTTTTGGCCACTGAAAGGTTTCTCTTTAACTTATGCAGTCTCTTTTTACAGGAATTAAAGTGTCAAGACACTTTCGATTAAATAAACATGAGATACCAACGTAGCTTAGCTTAAATTATTTTATTTCAATCAGTTAAGATTTTTTGAGAGAGTGTTACTCGTAGTAAAATGGAATGGTCTTATTTTTACGTTTTAGCGCGTAATTTAAGTGATGCTGGTCCGATATTTACGAGCTTCCTCCGCAGAAAACATCTTAGTGGTTTATGATTTTCCTTTCATTTTTATATGCGAGTAAAACACAAAAATATTGCAGACCAGATACTCAGTGTTTTTTTAATAACAAAGAGTCGACTTCTTTTCTTTTTAATGATACAACCTAAAAATGTTTAATAAGATAAGTATGAAGTCACTTTGACGGCTCATTATAGACTTAAGTACGCCTTGACTTGAAATTTGTTTCGGAGTTATTTGTGTCTCATTTATATCGGTCAGTATGGGGAAGTCTGTAATTATAAGACAAACAAAAATCTTTTTTTACTGCTTTAAACCTACACAGTAATCAATATCCAAATATAAATAATTAAGGTTTCATTTTTCAATTCGACCAAGTTCGATTTCCGAGCTGGGTTTTTTCCTAAATTAAGTATGCAGTTTATGTTTAAACTAAACTAACTAATCGATGTCCGTTTCCTACAGACTTTTGTATGTATTTTAATTACAGACTTCCTCATACTGACCGATATAAATCAGTCACATTGTTAATTATTTAACACTAACTTCGATTTAGCTCGATTACAAGTCTTAAAAGATATTATATATTCATATTGCTTTCTGTACGAAATGAAAATATTGTAAGTAGCTGAATTATATTGTCTGTTCAACATGCATATAACATATATGCATGCATCTCAAAAATCTCAAAAAATCTAAATTTATTTATTACATAGTTGTTCTTCTATTATTCTGAAGACAAGAGTGCTTATCAGCAACATTTTTGGCGAGTAAATAAGATGGAAACGGTTCTATTTATAATCTGTATTATATCTAAAGATAAAACAAATTCTCTAAAATACAACAGAGTAATGGCTACGCATAACTATAAAAAGACAAATGAATACGCGTTTTTTGATGTAATGATTACGCAGTAAATAAGTTGCTTTTAACCTAATGTTTAACCCCACACTAAAACAGTTCTATTGTACCTGTTTTAATTGCATATAAATAGTTCTATTGGTATTAAAATAGCTTTAAATTGATCCTTTTAAAATACAAAGTGAACTAGGCCGTACATTTAAGGGTAGACTCTGCACACATATAAAGGTATTGCTGTCTCTATCGGTCTTATATATAAATGTGTGAGTGAAAATACATGTTGATGTTCAGTTGTTACTCAACGGTTCAATACCTAGGATTTGTTGTTTGATAAGTCTGCCGATTTTCAACAAAATTTTGTTGCTATGGTAACAATGGCGAGATTTGTATGTGGAACAGGGATGTTTATTGTTCCACAGTCAGTTGCATTATGCACTAGTCGACCAACTAGTCGACTAAAAATCTACTAAATATAGATATTCTATACCTTTAGGCATAATTCAGACTAAGAAATTACGACGCTGTTTTAACAGGCGGGCAGGCAACTAAAAGAGATAAAAGATTTCACGTCGCGTTTTACGCCATCGGTTTTTTTTACATAATAATATTTATATTTATACATATCTTCATTATGTGGGCCTGCTGGAAATATATTAAAGATTAGCCCAGCAATTTAAAATAATCATGATTTTAATGAACTTAAAAAGCTGATCTGTTTATGTTGTTGCTTTTCAGGTTCATTTGCATTTATCCATACAATTTGTCTACATCTATCTTGGGCTAAATAGGCCATATAAACTGGACGCAACGCGACGACGCAGTGCTTCTGTGTCTACGTCACAGAATACAGATAAATATGAAGCTAGCTAGTCGATGTGAGTTGAGCCTAAGGATATAGCGCGTCCTTATTCTTTGATTTTGATGATGATGTACAGTCGAGTTCAAAATTGGCATGAGGTTTACAGCAAGGGTAATTATTGTCGCTTTCGCAATACGTCCAATTTGAGTTCGCGTCAAGGCGTCAAGGCGTCAAGCCTTGCCCGACGCCCACGCATGAAAATAGAGGCTATAGACACAAATTTGATATCAATAAAACTTTGCGTGTTTAGACTTTTTTTTTTTTTTTGAAAAGCTTACTAGCAATTTGCAAATACAAATTACTCGTATTCTTGTTAACCCCCTCCAGCTAAGCTTAATTCGCTTGTGATAAGAGGAAGTTTTACGTCCGTGGTGATATGGCCAGGATTCGAACCCACGACCTCTCGATCGTAAGACCGATGCCTTATCCATTGCGCCACGGCCGCTTAATTAAGCGGGCTTTGTCAACAAAAAAAACATTAACACTCATCAAGATCGATTAAACGATTTTATTTTGCAGGAACAACAGACCGACAGACATTCAAAGTTACTTTGGGATTTATAATATCACTAGTTTCTTCTGCGACTGCACCCACGTAGTATGTCGATAGTATGTAATTGCATCAAAACATTAGTACTATAATATAATAGTGATAGTACCGTTTAACTCTTGATTCTGAGTGCTTTCTTTATTTAAATAATAAAACAAAGTTTAGAAATGATACTGTATTATTTAGGGTATATAATAATAATATTTAATAATATTGCTCTAATATTTAGCACATTGCGTTTCTCTTGAGACAGTGATAAAAGAATTGCATTATTCTGCAACATGGCATTCGTTATTTATCTAATAATTATTACTTTCTTCAGCTCTATTTTACGTTTAATCTTATTCATTTTTCGCTCTCGTGAAGTATAAGCTGACAAATAGGCCAAGTCTCTTCTTTTCATTCTGCGGTTCACTAAAAATACAGAAATGTAAATAATTTACCTCAGCACAAACTCAAATGACAAAAATCTTTATTACTATGCGGTTTATATGCTGTAAATATATTTATCTTATTTTTGTTCAAATTTGCTGAAACGGTTATGTGTTTGATTGTACATATGAAAGAACAAAAATGACATGCACGATATAATGACATTACAATTTAAGTATTCGTAGTTAAAATGATATATTTACTATGTAAATAATTTACAATAGGTACACAATGTAAAGATTGTTTACCCATATTTAAGTCCAGAGAAACTATTTAAATATTATAATCAACATTATAAAATACAAGTGTGACATATGACACAAGCGAATTGCAATGAATGACACTGTAATTAGGCCAAGAGCTATGCATTTTAAATGAATATTGTATCTGCATAGTTATTATTATGCATGTAGAAGGTTTTAGGTTCGAAAGCATTTAACGGTTATTATTATTACTCCAACTCAATGATAAATTAACAAGACAATTAAACGTTGTCTTTTCAAAGATAATGTGACATGTTTCTATAGATACTAATACTCTGCTCGGCATATATAGCTGACTATTAATTTATAACAGCCCTTGAAAGTATGGGGTGATTAGGGACGTGATAAAAATAAAAAAACAGATTATGATCAGCCTCATCATTTACACATTTTAACAGTCAATCGTTTTAACATTTACACTTTGTCACAATGGTACAATTGTATACAATTGTCTTTTGAAATAATATATAAATAACTATTAATAAGTTATTAATGCAAAAAACAATCATTGTTTTCAACTAACTGTTTTTATTTCTGTTATTCGTTTAGACTTTGGTACTTTTAACCCATATGCCATGTATACAGCTCAGTCCCTAAATAATTATTTACATAAAAATATAATTCAATTATGTTTATAAAGAACGAAAAGATTCTGCAGCTAGATCTCGGACTATAACTTGTTGCAGTCGTGAATGTCAAAAAAGGTTCAATGCAGTTCATTGCATACTCTCTGGTCGGTAGACTATGGTATGTCATATCTCGGCTTGGTTCGGTATCTCACTGGCACCCCTCCTTCACTTCCGAGTAGCTAACGAATGGCTGCCTCACCCCCTTCAATGAGTTGAGATAGATATTGTAATTTTCTTTAATTTGTAATATGGTATTTGATGAATGAAAATGAGGTACTTTGATGATAATTATTGATAAAATAGAAAGTACATTATATTTACGAGGGTCCTTCGTTTCGAAAACTTGTAATAATCTGTTGTATAATACTAAAAAAGTCGCATTTGTCAGGCCGTTCAAAACTACGGATGTTTGGATGCCTATAATTTTTAAAATAGACGGACTAAAGATAATTTGAAATCGAAGGAACATAGATAATCATGTTTTAAATTGACTGTGCAAAAATTATAACATTGTGATGAAAAATGTAAAAGATACAACCAGACTCATTTTGTATGAGAATTCCATACCGGGAGTTCCCTCTTAAATTATGTATGGGCGGTGGTCGCATAATTAAAATAAGTTCAATTTATTCCGTTGTACTGTTGGTATTTGCTGTTTTTAGTATTGACCTTATGTCCACCTTATGACCAATTCCTATACTATTTTTAAGAATATCGGCAACTAAAACAATATTTGCAATAACATCCCCAAACTTGCACTTTCATATTATGTTATTTTACAGTAAGTTGCAGCAATCGATAAAGCTTATTTGTTCACGTGTTTGACATAAAAGTGAAAATAACTTTTCGCCAATATCGGTCCAAAATGTCCCTTACCCCACTTGAGTCATTTTCAATCATATCATAAAAACATAAAAAAGTGTCTGTTTCTAATGTCGAATTAACAATGGTTTTCAAGCTGGTATAGTTGTTTGCATGACACCTTTGCCTACAGTACAGTTTATTTTTATTTTTTTTGTGTTTGTTTGTATCGGCTAATCTTCTAAACATCTGCAGGTAACTGACTACTAGGCGCGTAACATACTTTAAAAGACGGAGGGTCATAGTATGCACGTTTATAGTAGCCATTCGTTTAGATCCCATCTAAGGAAATATCATGAAACCATTTTTTTTTACAAAATCGTCAGACTTCCTCGTATATTATGCAGCCAAATCATAAGATAGTTTTCCTTTAGCGTGTTTCAAGCTAGTATTGGTCATTGCACCCATGGACTGATTGGGGTATTTGTTAGTATATTATTAATGTAAATATAAAATTGTATCATTTTAGGAAGTTGACGTGTACACAACAAGGTTACTATTTTAATGATGTTTTTAGTATCGAGAGGTGTTTCAATTGCTTATAAAAATTAGACATCATGCCTATTGTTACCGCGTAAAAGGGTACGGGTCAAAGATTACTAATAAACCGAAAAAAGGTTGGTGCTGTGATACTCATTTCCTAAATAACGCACATGCCCTTGTTAAACATGCTGTACCTGCGGTACTGATTTAAATTTTCAAATTTGCAGGAGAGAAGTCTTACCTCGGGCGTACACCACCATAAAACTTTAATGCCCACTTTTTTATATGGTTCAAATATAAAATTAATGTTTGTAAAAGCTTAAATAGATAAAACAGTTTCAGTTAATATAACTGCTTTAAACCGTGTTACCTAAAACTAGGAGTTAGGAGTAAATTGTTGTATTATTTTTAAAAGAGGACTTCAATCACATCGACTTTGGATAGTATTATTTTAGCTATTTATTAGCAGTTTGGATAATAATAGAAATGCCTTTATTAATACAAACAAAAATTGCGTGATCTTATTATAGGTAGGCTTGGGCTATTGAGTTGAGAGGACTCTTGCCTCCCACACACAATGGCACTCAAGGTGAAGGGCTTGAACCAAGAAAAATGGGTCGTTAGTATACAGGGTGAAAACGATAAGTGTTTCCATGCGATAATAAAGAATACTTAAAATTAGTTATTAAATCCCATTTATAAGTATGACGTTATATCCATATCTGCAAATTTTACCCTAATGTCGTTCTTAAAATAATGTTTTTTTTAATATTTCGGAAGCTTGATTCGAAACCAGAGATAGTTATTTTAATTTTTTTTTGCCTTTTAATAATATTCAGAGGAGTATGAGAGAGGTGTATGAAACCCAAATTTCCTTTGTTGTTGTCCCATGTGATACGGGGGTAAGCCTATCGCTACCCACCGGGCCATGCTGTTTGCCACGGGCAAAACCACGAGGTTCAACAAATGCCAAGCAACCGAAATTGCGGGCAGCAGCTAGTTCGTAATAAAATTGATTAAATGCGTTGTACTCGTGGGGCGAATCGCCCAAAAGCCGTAAAGTCGCACAAGTGTCTCAGTACATCATTCTGTGATAATACTAAACAGTAGGTAAACAAGACATGTCCCTAATAATAGTCGTACCTAGGTATATACATATTACGTATGTGCTCATCTAAAACATAGAGACCAACTGTATGCTTAAGAACAGTAAGCAAGCGAATCTCCTGAAGTTTCACAAAGAAGCTGAGTTGATGTTTGCTCAAAGAGCGAGCGGTTTTACTGCTCTGTCTAACTTTTAGAGTATGGTCTAATTGTAAGCAGCAGAACCTATTTTAGAAAGTATAATATTTCAGCTGAAAAGCTTTAGAGCGAAGCAGCACTTTGTTCTTTTTGAAATGCGGCCCACGTTCGTAATCGCTGATCGAATCGCTTTAGGATGTGGCAAAATGTGCTTTACCATGAGAAAGGTTTCAGTAGCAGATGTCTAGAATTAGATTTCAAATATGGTTATAATAAACACGTTTTTCATAAAAAGTAAAATATTATTTGATGAGTGGCGGTGTCGGAAAGTACCTATACTATATCTAATTTATATATTAACACACATCGTTAACTTTTAAGTCCCTGGGGAATTTCATCGTTACCTAAATTGTGGTTTGTTGTACTGATAAGAGTTTAGTTAATTGGCTGGGTTAATCATTATTAAAAATTTATTTGGGTACTTGTTCTTTAATTTCGTTTTGCCTTTGTATCCAAAGGATACAAAGGAACTCTTACTGCCTAGTAAATCTAGTCGGTAGGGTGTGCATGTCGTCACTTGGATTTGATTCCAGTGTCTCGCAAAATATATACATTATATATTTATAAAATATAATATATATAACTAGCTTTTGCTCGGGACTTCGTCTGCGTAAATTCGATATTTCAACTTTTCTCATACACTTTCAACTCCAAATTTACCCCCTTGGAAAGTTAAATTTTCACAAAATACAATTTATTGTTATTTAATTTTAATTTATGTTGGACGGTTTTCAACAGAAAACCTGAAAAATTCGTGCAATTTCCTTCATAATTGACTTACTTCATATATAAACCTACAACCCGATATTTTCATAAAATCTATCTTACAGTGATTTTACGTCATGTAAAGAACCTAAGTGCATAATTACATGCATTTTCTTTTAAAATTGACAAACATACACCAGTGTTTAATCCATTCGGATCTTAAGTTAGACCTCCAGCTGTACAACTGCGAAAACCGCATCCAATTCCGTGCAGTTGTTTCTGCGTGATGCACGTATGAGCATACAGACAAACAAATGGACAGACTGACAGACATACAGATAACACATTATATTATGATATCTAAGAATAGTGTAAGATAAGAGATAAGATTAAATTATTAATTAATTAATTGCAGTTGTTTCTGCGTGATGCACGTATGAGCATACAGACAAACAAATGGACAGACTGACAGACATACAGATAACACATTATATTATGATATCTAAGAATAGTGTAAGATAAGAGATAAGATTAAAACTTATTTATTTTTTGTAGTGTTATCCGTCTGCATCCGAGTGGACATTATAAGGACACACGATTAAATATCAACTAAACGCTTTAGTTGATATTTAATCTTGTCTCCTTAATAGCAGCGATAGCCGAGTTGGAGACCTGAGGACTGCTAAGTCAAAGGTCTCGGGTTCCAACCCACGGCACACACCTCTGTCAATAAATCGTTAAGATTTGTCTTTTCGAAGATATGTGTGTATTTATCGTATAAATTATCGCTCGTTAACGGTGAAGGAAAAACATCGTGAGGAAACCTGCATGCCTGAGAGTGCCGAAAAGTACTCGAGGTCGTGTAAAGTCTACCAATCCACACTTGGCCAGCGTGGTGGACTATGGCCTAACCCTTCTCATCACGAGAAGAGGCCCGAACCCAGCAGTGGGACATGTATTAGATACAGGGCTGCTATTATTATAAACGATTTAAAGATAATTCATCACCCAAATATTTTTTGACACTGCCTCGTTGGTTTCTAGTGGTAAGCGTATGTGGCATTCACTGCGAGGTGTCTGGTTCGATTCGCTCGGGCAATAGTGTTATTTCGGATTTTTCCTGTCAGGAACGTTCACGGAGTTTTTGAGTTTTTGCCCGGAGTTGGATTTATGTCCGGTGGATGACGATAAGCTCACCCGTTTGACATGCGTTTGTGCATGTGAAAGGGGGTGAGCTTATCGTATAACAGGTGAAATCGAGGCTGGATTCAGTTTTTGTGCAAGGGCCAGAGGTTATGTCACATGAACAATTTCTAGTTATAGTTTCGCAATAAAAAAAACTACTGTTTTCCTAGTCCCATCAGAGGCCATGACCCTCACAGCCTCTGGCTAAATCTGGGGTCTAAAATTACAGCTGGCATTTCTAGGCTATATGGGGCCCCAGTAACAAACCGCAAACTGACAGTTTTAGAACCGCAACTTATGCTTGCACATAGTTAGGTTAGCTACGATTTGATTCCGTACTTTAAAAATAAAGGCTAGGAAGGCAGTTCAAAATCTTTTATATATATAGCGTATATTATAAGTACTTATTTCATGATAAAAAAATTAAATAAATTTAGATTTTTTGCATTAGATAGAACCAATTACATCAATGGTCCCATGAATCACACAAAGTTTTGTGCCATGTGGGGATCGAACCCACAACACAAATGTAGTGGAGAGCGGCGAGGCAACCGCTTAAACCACTACATCACACGTGCAGACAAAAATACTCATGCTAAATTTCAAGATTCTAGATAGACGGGAAATACCCTATAGGTTTTTGGATTTTTGCTCTTCCATACATTTGTCAGGGCTTATTGCAATTATCTTTTGAATATGAAAACTTTGAAACTTATGTTCTTTACAGCATAAAGGAACCGTTGATCAACGAATATAATATTAATTTCAGCACTGCTTTACGCGTTTCGGAGTAAAAGGGTTGTGACAGACGGACAAACGAGTGATCCTATAAGGGTTCCGTTTTTTTCCTCTTGAGGTACGGAACCCTAAAAACACGCTAAAGTGATATTATTCATTTATTTATTTGTTAGACATTCACAGAGCTAATCTACTTAGTTAATAAAGATTGGTCCAGTGGTTTATATATGAAAGACTAACAGAAATATACACTTTACTTTTGGATTAGAGGTCTTATTTGCTTTGACCCGGATATGACGCATAAATGGAGTATCCACCATACTCTGGTCGTGACATGTGACGTTGGGGGTTAGATCATCAGAGGTTCTTCTCGTAGGCCCCCTAGAGGGTCTCGGGGTAACCAGTCCAGGTAGTGTCCTGTCGAGGTGGTGTCACCGCCGGCTGCTAAGACAGCCGGGTCGCTGGGTTGGGTCCGGGTGGGCCCGCTGGTCAGTCCGGGTCGTCAGATCCGGTGGGTGGTGCGGCTAGCACGGTCAAACCCGCGGGCGTGAAACGCTGCGGGCGGCCAGCATGCTAGTAGCTCTTTGGTCAATTCTGGTGAGTCCTCCTGTGTATGGCGAGGTCGAGCTCCCCAAGGAATAACCCTGAGGAGCGCCCATCAGCCATCACTGGAGGAGGCGTCGCTCTCGGTTGCCACTGTGACGAGGTCTCGCGGCAGGCCGAATTTGTCCGGCGGCCGCCGATGGTAGGGCGCAAGCTCTCGCAAGTGGCGGGCTTGCGAGTTGGGGGTTAGAGGAAGAGCACGTGTAGTTGGATTAGCGGATTTTAAATTGACGAGCTAGGGATATGTACTCGTTACAACTGTTGTTGAGCGTGTATGGCCGTTTTCTGGTTACTCGGTGTGGGAGCGGTGCTAGCTTTTTGTTTTGGTACGGTTTCCATGAAAATAATATTATAATACTGCACCGTTTGCGCGTCGAGTAATCAGGCAACAGACTTACAGTAGATTTATTAAAATTTATTACCTATATAGATAGGTATTTTAGTATAGACTAAAATAATACCGAAATCCGGATCCGGATCCCTATCATTAGCTCCAATAAACAAAGATACAAACAAACATTACTACGTTTATTTGTTTCTTTGTTTGTTGGAGCTGATGATAGGGATCTGATTAAAAAATGTATAAAAAATGTTATGTTATGTGTGTAGTTATTCTAACTTATAGGCTATTATTTTATTACCGACCAGCATAACGAAAATAAATCGAGGCTTTCAGATTTTACATCCACAAAAATCTGACGTTTTGGTATCACAATTTAATTTGATTTACATTTTTTTTTTTAAATATAGTGTGTTTGGTACCGGCTACACGACAGTTTGTACAAACGGTTAGTACCAATTTCAAATGTATGAAAATTTCAATTTGATCTAGTAAGATTGAGCGTGGCGCCAGCAAAACGGCCTGTATACACAAACTGTTTTTGTGCAAGTAAGATGGAACGTGTAGCCGGGAACAAACACAAAACATATTTAATTATTAGTTTATGTCCGCGACTTCGTCCGGGTGGAATTTGTTGTATTCAGTAGTAGCTGCTCCGCGCTTTGACCCTCGCGGCCACGTTCAAAGTTACTACTCGTCTTATGATCTTTATTGAGACTTAGACTATCAAACTCAAAAATAATTATCAAAATTCGCCCAGTAGTTTTTGAGGTTAGCGCAAACAGACAGACAGAAAAAATTTTTTTATTACTTTTTTGGGTTCGGTGTCGGTCTAGTAATACCCCTGCCATTTAATTTTTTTTATATTTTCAATATACATAAATTTTACTTCTACTGTTTTAGTATAAGTAACAATTATTTCTAGTGCACTAAAAAAAATAACTACCTATTTATAATTTCTTAAGCTCTCTTGTCCATCCAAAGATTGCCTGTAAGAAATTGCTTTTATAGCGATAAGGCCACCCATTGTACTATCTAAATGATGTGCTTTATGAAACTGACTTTCTTATTTGTGTACAATAAAGAGTTATCTATCTATCTATCTATAAGTATAGATAATATTCACCAAAATACTCCGCAGTATAAAAGGTGATTCATTCACCCTTTAAAATGGAAACAAGAGCTAGAAATTCTTTACTGGAACATAAGATATTTCACAAAAGAATGATTTCGGTAGCAGCACGACAGGAAATGAAGCAGTCTTCAGTAGCCATGGTGACCGTCAAAACGCCACTAAAACGAGCAATGTAATTTCCTCTCGGATCATTCAAGAAAAAATGTTTAAATGTTTTAAGACCCGTCGGCTTTAAGGCTGTATAAAATGGAACTAAATTGTTCACAAAATCTGTTTGTATGGATTTAGTAGAGTCCGGGTTTTTTAAGTATAGCTATATTTACTTGACAATAAATTCATTTATTCGGTGTAGCAAGGAATGGTTATATTATTATATGTAACTAGCTTCCATTCTCCGCTTTTCCCAAAAGTCATGAATCCAGTCAATAAACTACTCCTAAGTTTGATCAATATTAATCCATCCGTTCAGACACACACATATATATACATACTCCCAATGTTTTTAGGATAAATATGTCAATAGATCGGTTTGTATACATACACGCCCCATTGCAGGATAATTCATGATCGAATACATTAAACTAGTTAAAAATGTCATGTATATTTTACTAAATATTCTTATTACTCTTGTGTGTTCCAATACCCATCGAGGAATAAGTATATAAAAAGTATACAATTGAAGAAAAAGCTTTTATTACCATTCTATGCTAATGTTTAAATGCACTAAAGTCCTATCAAAATAGTGTGCTGCTCTCTGAAAATTTGCGTCGCGGTTCCAAAATTATCCAATTTTATGTAACTGCGAATGCCACGCCTTTATAAAGTCGGGTTGACAATACTCAATAAATAAAATTAAAGTAGAACATTACTACAGTTGAAAATATTCCGTTTTCATCAATTTACGATAAACATCAGTCACTATTTTATACTGGAAATGGCTTTATAAAAATGTGCGCCACGCCAATAAGGTTTAAGTCGAAAGGTACAAAATATACGGATGAGTGCACTCGTACAACGTTTGGTGTAGCAAAATAAAATACCCTACCACGAATCTTTTTGTACTAATAAAATTTATTTTGTTCAGTGAGCTTCACTTTTTACCATGGGTATACCAAACTAGGTTACCGTTCACTTGATGTAAGAGAAGGATATAGTAGAAGAGTCAGTTTTAAACTTTGCGATTTGTGCAAACAGATTAAAAAATGGATACAGTCAACAGCCTTTACATAGATATTTAATCGACATGTATAACGATACAGGAATACGTAAGAACTAAATTAAGAAATGTGGTTAAAAAAAATATGTCGTTACTATTCTTTAAAAAAAAACCTTGTTAAATCGAGCCAACCTGCAAATTGTTTACTCTTGCCATTTACAAGACTTAAGAAGCGATACTGCATCGGAAATTGAGATATTACTTGTAATACAGGAATCCAAACGTAGAGCACTCAAGCCAATTGCTATATTATTGGATGGCCATAAAATATATCTAATTTCAGTAAGGATTTATTAAAATGTTAGCTAAGTTTGCCTTTTTTTTAAATACTTGAGGTGTGGCAAGAAATCGTTATTGAATATGTATATCCAAAGTATTTAGGTTTTGATCCCACTAATCGTGATCGGTAGACCGAAATATAAAGATCATTGAACATTGCTTCTTTCTTTATTATTCTGGTATGAATCCAGTGTTACACAAAAAGAACGCTAAAAAAGCATTGAAATAAATCATCCCGTTTCCATTCCAACGACTAAAATAACATCAGAGAAAAATGGTCTCCATTTGGAGTGCTCGCATTCGTGGTACGGGCGCACTACATTTCACACATTATTCCGGTGTTCGTTTCTCAGCAAATCCGTAGAAATTAAGCGCTCAGTATTTGCTGGAAGCGTTGCGCGTACTACGTTTTGCTGTCTCTACTTGCAATTTAATAATCCTTGATAGTGACGTCACTTGGCTGTATTCAATGTACTTTGTAGGTACGGTCCCGGAACAAATATCGTCTATAGTAGCGAGACAATTTGTTGCAATTCTGTTACTTCGCATGGCTTTTGTATTTTGCTGGCTATTTTTACATAGCGCGAATAAACGAATAGTTTTACGTATATATACATCGGTTGTGTCGCCTTTTTATATCGAGTTAAGTATAATTTTCATTTGGAATTTTATCATCAGAATGATATTGTGTGTCATATATAATTTGGCGAAATATTAAACATCTAGATAATGGTAACTTAATAGTCATCTTTATGGTCAGCCGTTAGTGTAAAAAATGATTTTCGCTCCTGTTAACAATTACAAAAAAAGGTTTTCTCAGGTTTTTGACAGTGAAACTGTTGCGTGATCGCGCAATCGGTAAATATGGCATTTATTAAGAAATTATCTTGATGAATGCTAATAAAATATGATTCTCATAGATTACTGGGTGTGTGAAGTGTTGATGGGTCAGGTGGATCTTGTTTTTCTCATACAAATGGAATGCCGCAATCATTTATGATTTCAGCTTTTTTTACTAAATACTATTGTGTTATTTACAGTTTAAATAGATACAGTATTTATATTTAACATCTACTTAAGTCATTATATGCAAAATGTAAACAGAACTTGAATACTTGCCTGTGTTTTTTGTCATAATAACTTTAATGTTACGTTTGTTGTGATTTGGCGCCAACTTCAAATTTATTTTGGCTTTTTTATCAAGATAACGTTATGTCAAGTGTAAAGAATAAAATATTACTGAAGTCAAAAGAATATAAGGTTTAGTTATGTATTTTTAATTCCTCAAAAAAACACTTTAATTTTTAAATTTTAGTTATTAAGTACAATTTTTTTTTAAATAAAATTTATTTGTTAACTAAATTCGAGGCGAGTCTCGCGCGTGGCAGTTTTTTAATAACACTCAAAACGTCCAAGCCATCACACCTTGAAACCACCAGAGTAAGTGATCGCTGAAACAGTTCCTCCACTTAATTTCGAGCACTGTACATTGTCTAAAACTTGCTTGTAACAAAGTTTATTATCATAACGAGTTGGTACAAGACTGTAGGTGTTTCAACTCTTGTTTTTGTTATCTTAAACAATTCAACGGGATTATTTTGGTTTAATTAGAATTGTGCCATTATTATGCGTTTTAGAAGATATTGATTTACAAGATATTGAATTTAAATGAGATTGTTCGAATTCGGTCGGTGAATTATTTTATTATTATTATTTATATTAAACATTTTGATTAAGATTTATAAAACTTGAGGCAGTTTTTAGTTTATTAATTTTTGTTATTTTTCTTTGTTTTAAAAAACGACGTCCGGACTAGGAATGACTCCTGTATCGCGGGGGTGTTCACAAACATACATTTCACACACACAAAGCACACCCTGAGTCAGAACATTTTTTTGCGGATCACACAAAGTTTTATCCCTTGTGCGGATCGAACCCACAGCATCAACGCAGTTAAAAGCGACGAGGCGACCGCTTTCACCACTACACCAACAAGAAACTAATGTTACAGGCTTTGTTAATAACGTGCGTAATGTTTTTTTTTGGTTTACTATCAGGAAACAAGACAACTACCGATCAATGCTTGAGTGAAATTAAGTTTTGATGAAAAGAACGTACGTTCTGTAGTGGGCACGAACGGTTCAGGCTATTAATTTAATATCGAAAAAATCTACCCAAAACATAAAGTGTTAGGCTCAATACCGTGATGTTAAGTATCTATATAATGTACGTAAATGCCCTAAGGCTAAGAACTCACCGTGCTTACAACCTCCGTAAAATGCAAATTTAATGAAAAAAAAAAAACTTAACCAATTTTCACGACGCGCGGTTTGTCATACATATCTATCGCAGCCGCCGTTGCGAACGCAGAAAACCGCGCCGTGAGTTCTTAGCTAGAGAGTTCTTTGATTTAATCAAAAGTGTTTTCGAGAAGTCTAGCTAGTTGAAAACTTTTGTAATAACAATTTATTTATACTGAGAAGTCATATTTTCACGCGATTGTGACTGTTTCTGAATGTCTTTGTCTGTACTAAGATATTTCGTTTCTCGTGTCCGCAAAAATCGTAATTTGAGAAAACCCAACCAATGAATTATAGATATAAAAACTCTTCTTACGTAAATACATATACTTATTATACATAGAAACACCCCGACTAAGACAAACCCACATGTTCATGCACACAAAGATTTGTCTTAAGTGGGAATCGAACCCACGACCTAGACGTCGCAGGCAGGTACACTACCCACTCCGCCATCCGGTCGTCAAAATGAAATGTAGAAATCGTAACAAATACCTCTTGTTATTAATACAATACACAAACAAGTGGCATTGAATAATTAGTACCCAATGTGAGAGCTATAATTACGTCACGACTATTCAGTTGTTTGCTCGCTGAATATTTAAGTGTATCGTATGTAGAGTCGAAGTACCAAGTACAATGACATTATATTGTCCAGAACTAGACTAATAGGATTTACATCACTAAGTAGCAATTACGTTCAGGATTTCATGTCTACTCCTAGTTTAGTGACGTAGCTGAATGCATTATGTTGGCAATATAATAACCAGTAGGCCTAGATCCTAGTGCTTCATGAAAAGCTTTGATTTAACTTGCAATGTGGGTACAATGTGATATTATGTGATTAATGTGTGGACGACCAGATGGCGGAGTGAGTAGTGTACCTGCCTGCGACGCCGATTTCGCGGGCTCGATTGCCGATTACGGTACATGCACATGGGGGTTTGTCTTATTCTGGGTGTTTCTATGTATAATAAGTATGTATTTATAAAAGAAAAGTATATATGTACAGTCAAACCTGGATAAACGACAGTTCAAGGGAGCACAATCTCATTCTCGCTTATAGAGGTTTCTCTCTAACCCGAGTTTCTCGCTAATGCAGGTACATGGGTAGCGTTTCTCTCTTATAGGGGTACGCAGCAATACCAAGTCACAGCTAGTACGAATTTAGTAAATATGTAATATGATAAAATTATGTGCTTGATATGCACAACATAATATTATATTATGTACACATATATTTTTTTATAATAGGTGGATTCTGGTAAATTAAACTCCCTCTGAGTTTCATTTACACATATTTCACAAATAACAACATTATTTAGTTCCACGAAATAGAATACAAAAACAAAGGTAGGAAGTTCCTCGAAAGTTAAGAATAAGTAATAAAATAGCACATGTTAAATTTGTAAATAAAGCTCGACTGTCACTTATAGAGGTATAGATAAGTAGCAGTCTCACTTACGGAGGTCTATGAGGGAAAAATGACTCTCTCTTACAGAGGTTTCTGTTTCTCGCTAATAGAGGTTTTGGGAACTTAAAATGACGGGTCATGGCTATTACTCTCACTTATAGAGTTTTCTCACTTATCCAGTTCTCACTTATCCAGGTTTGACTGTATTTGTATCAGTTATTCTAGTACCCATAGTATAAATCGGGGCAAACATCTTGAGCAAACGACCTTGAATGCGCAGAAACGAATTTTGGGTCTCTCTGGTTACGAGGCTGAGGCGCAGGGGGCGTACCTGCGCGTGATTTGTTGATCAGTCGACCCTTGCCCCGCGCACCGCGTCTTCGTTCCGCTCTCTCCCGAATACACGTGCGTGCAGTGAAGTGCTCACTTTTGTGCTCTGTTATAAATCGTTAGTTGTTGTTGTTATTTGTTGAGTTAAAAGCGGATTTTATCACTGAATATTGTCGGCGATTATGCCAATATTAAAAACCGAGTTAACTATTGTTTTAAATCGTAAGAAGTTCAACAAAACATGCCGACAAGCATTGTTTTCGATTTAACTATTGTTTAAGTTATGAGAAATTTGACAAAACAATGCACATACAAAATGTTGCACATGTCGGCTATTGTTAATATTTTGGCTATTGCCTGCCACTGCACTCACACAAATACAATTGTCTATACATAATACAATATCCCTAAATAAACAGTAATTGTAATAAATAAAATAGGTAATTCTAAAAACTCGACGTAACTAATCATATTTATAGCAATATTTTGCACGTAAGTGTACGATGCGCAAACTATCCCCCACCACGTCACCTAATGCTCAAGAAGTTTGCCCATAATTGTACACGCTCTGCTTAGTTTGGGTCTAGGTGGCATTGTCTGTGTAAGTTTTGAGATATCTTATTTTTTATTTATTTGAGATATTTTAATGAGTAGTGAGTGGGTTGAGTGGGTTACAATAATATGTCAGATAGGGTCTGATGATGCAGCCAGGAGTGTCTTATAATGAGAGAACTACTCAACGCTTAAGTGCAGGGATACGAAACTTTGCATTAATACAATAACATGATGGTAACGGTCTGATGCAGTAACCAGGAGTTTCTCCTCATGAGGGAACTCCTTGACGCTTAGAAGCATAGATAAGATTATTTGCATAGTATTTAGTAATTGTGTGTGTGAGTGGCAATATACGAAATATTGCATATTAATAGTTGCGTCTCATGAGAAACATATATTTATTAAAAAGCCAGCAATAAAATATTAATAAACACGCCTTTATGTTGGTTATGGATTGAATTTCTGGTTGAAGGCTTATTTTCATGTTAAAAAACTACCTTTTATTTTAATTGTATAAAAGGTAAAATAAAAGGTAGTTTTAAAACGTCATTTTGTCATTTTATTTAATACTAGTTTCCATTAGCGGTATTGCCCATGTGGAAAACAAAAAATAAATAGGTTTTGAGTTATATCACACTTGAATTCATTCATTCATTTAAAAAAAAAATATATGCATATATTTATTTTGCATATATTTTTAATAAATAAATCAATTCGGTTCAGTTTCAGGCGCCTTTTGGTAAAGTATATAATGTAATGTGGTATATTTAGTAATTTATGAACATGCCTAGCACAAAAATGCCGAGGAATTTAAGTCGGATAAAAAAATCCAACACTTTTGTTCGCAATACAAAGAAAAAACCTTATCACTAAACGCAATCTACTCCTGCAAGCCTTCCTCTTGGGATGGACAGATTAGAAAGAGATACACGTGGCAGATAGTTGAAAAATCTGGCGCGTGTAACTTCTCGTTCGTTTCTAAGAATCTCCAGGGTCAAAGGTACGACCAGTTTGTTCGTGCAAGAAAAGGCTACTTTATACAAGTACTTATCTATTATATTTGGCAAATTAATAGGAAATAACATAATAAAGGATTTTATCTACACCCATGCTATAAATCCTCTATAAACGTTCTTGAAACAGTTAGCTAATTGCCAACATTAAAACAGCCAGTGTCATAATAACCATTATAACACCCAAACGGGTGCTATAATGTTGTACTGAAATTCATTATACAACTCCTTTTTTACTCATCGAACAGCCACATTCTCATGGCATCTTTATGAATTTCAAAAAAAGAACATGTCATGCACGCGCGTTTCACTACCACAGCGCCGTAATTTAAATAAAAACTTATTCGAATTTTTGAATTGACGTCGTATCCCGCCATTTTTGTTCAATAATAGTATTGAAAATACTTTTTAATAATTGTACGATCCAAAATAAAAATAATTATTACAATAAATAATTATATTATTACCTATACATAGTTTTTTTGTATTAGATACTCACTAATTAAACTTTCCATGAATTTACATAGAGTTCTTACAACACTGTACCCTAATACCCTATGGTTTCAGAACATTTATAGAGGATTCATATCATGGGTGTAGATAAAGTCTTGTATGCAACTGTTATAATTAGGTATTAAAACACTCATGTGATACTATTATCACACTCGGCTTCGCCTCGTGTGATAAACCCACACTCGTGTTTTAATACCCCTCATTATAGAACAGTTGCATAAATAACTAATTCTTGACTATATTCCTCAATATTCTAAATGTGAAATTAAGTTACTTTTTTGTCAGTACGCATAAACAGAGCCATCATATATTATTAATGAACAGGCAACTTTTTAATTTTACGTAATTAGAATTTTCGCAAATATCAAACAGCCATTTTAAGATTAATTTTATACATTTAATTTATAATAATCTAATTTGCTTTGACATCTTTGCCTGCACGTGTGGAGTACGGTAGTGGTTTAAGTGGTCGCCTCGCCGCTTTCCACTACGCTGGGGCTGTGGGTTCGATTCCCACCTGGGACAAATCTTTGTGTGATTTGCAAATATTTGTTCTGACTGTTTGTGTGAGTGAATGTGTGTATTTGGCCTTGTCATTGTGACCATTGGATTGTGACTGCTTCTGGCGTTCTATCTAATGTAAGATTATTTTATTCATTAATGATCCTCATGTTGCTCATTTATATAAATACTAGCTGTAGAAGCAAACTTTGTTCCGCCAAACAATTTATGCTGCGCTGACGTAGTTTCTGTCAGCCACTTTGTTCGTTCGTATGCTACGTCATCGCGTTGCATTATGTGAGCAATTTACGAAAAAGAGATTTCTTCCTTTTTTTTCACATTTTAAATGTTCTCGGTATTTTAATAGTTATTCTACTGTTCGGGCCAGAGATGAACCCAAAAAGAAGTAATTAAAATCGGTGCACTCGTCCTTTAATTATAAAATTGGTGTAACTCACCCGACTTTATATTACATAATTTAAAGTTACCCGACTATATATTACATAATATAAAAAAACCCGACTTTATACTTTATAAGACATATAGATAGATGACCTAAGCTCCTTTAGGTACGTGTGAGTCAAAAGGGCAGATTTAATCTATGAAATAAATAAAAGTTATTATTCACAAAGACAATAAGTATTTGTAAAATGGTTTATGTTCTGCTACAGAAACCTCTAAGAATTTAAATTTGTTTCAAATACTTGACACTTGAATACTTTCAACAATGTTTTATATACTCATAAATAAGTTGGTAATCTTTGTATAAAACTCTATATAAAACGCCTGTGGCGTCAAATATTCACCACATAAGCTATTTAATAACTCCTTAATGAGGAAACACAATGATTTATATCACCTTTATAAACTTCACCGTTCCGTGACAGCATTAAATTATAATAGTACACGTGTATATTAGGGACATATTATTTTATTAAGTTTATAGTCTTGAGTGAAAAACTTTGAAGATGTATGTTCTGTTCTATTATAAATGCAGTTAAAATTGGCACTTCAGCGGATTTGCTTAGATATCTCATATTTTTTGTAGCATATTATATAATTACTTGGCCGTTTTCCATACAAACATTATATGTGTTTAACTTCAATATTATTTAGTTTTTATCCATTATTATAGACAAAGCATATCTAAAACATTAAAATGCATGTTTTTATGCGCCCATTTTTTCCATAATTATTATTTAAAGTTTTCAGTTTGTATGTAACTCTATTAATAATAATTAAAGCAATACTGACAAAATGGCCACGAACAAACATACATTTTAGTGTTTGAGATATTATTTGGCTATAAAAATAAATAAAAACTTAATAATATTAAAGTTAAATCTATATTATGTTAGTATGAAAGCACGGCGTTTGGAAGTCTATCCTTAAATAAAAATAAAAAAAATAAATAAAAATAAACGGCTTCTATCTGTCTATCGGGTTATTGGTTTCTAAAAAACAACACACATGTTTAGAAGCTTATAATTACCGTACTCGAAAACTGTGCAATTCTGACAATATTATATACATACATATCGAATTGATATACCTCCTTTTTTTGAAGTCGTTAAAAAAGTGACCGAAATTTCAACCACTGCTACACATGTGGAGAAATAAAGTTATTTTATAATATAATAGTTCTATAGTATTTAATTTAATATTTCATCAATACATTATAAATTCAAATAAATAAATTTTAATTGTCCGTTACACTTAAATTTTATTTAATTGAATTTGTAATTAATGTCAAATAACAATTAATAGGTCTTAAAACCAGCTTTAGTTTTTTGTCTGTTTATTTGTTTGTATCGGCTTATCTTCAAAACGACTGTATAGATTTTGATAAAATTTTAGCAGCAAGTAACTAACTACGAGGTACGTAACAAAAACTATTTTTTATTGATGTTTCGACCACACACACGAAACCGCAGCAGAAAGTTAGTTTGTTTGTTTAAAGGCACTGATACCCACTACTATGTGTAAGATAGTTTAATTTGTAAAAAGTTTTAAACATATATCTCATTACGCTAAATACCTCGGGAGCGAAACAGTGAGGTTAGCTATTGTTTAATACAACGAATTTCACGTGAACGAAGTCGCAGGCGAAAGCTAGTAAACAAATATAAATAAGAATTGAATGTACATAAAATTTGACCCAAAAATAAACGGGAAATAAAAATAATTTTAAATTTTATTTGTTACTGACGAGAACGAGTTTTTATATCCGTTCGTCTTTTTGGGGTTCCGTAGTACAAGGACAGTTACGTAACAGTTTTTTCATTGAGAGATCCGTTTCCGAGATAGTCAACTTTAAAAAGCACATTGTGCGAGAAGGGCGTCTAAACACCTTTTGACAACAAATATCGGAAAAAAAGTTGTGACGGTAGTACATTTACTTGAACATTAAAGAAAAACTATAGTCTCTTAGTAAACTTTGTGAGTTCATGAGGCATATTTCTTACATTAAATTCTTGAATTAAACCTTTTTTAAGTCCGTATGCTGCCTCTGCAGACTAGGAAGCCTATTATATATACTTACTTACTTATTAGTCCGACTCGCACTTGGCCCGTTTTTTGTTAATTTTAGTAGAAATTTAATACAACAAAACATGAGTAGATATGATATTTACATAAATGAATTATATTAAAACATACTACGTAAATATTTGTTTTACAAATAAAAACAATATTATTTTCACCACACCAGCACGAGTGCACGTATGGCGTGGTGGTTAAAGCGGTCGCCTCGCCGCTTTCAACTGCGCTGGTGTTGTGGGTTCGATCCCCACATGGGACAAATCTTTGTGTGATTCGCAAATATTTGTTCTGACTCTGGGTGTGCTCTGTGTATCGCACCTTTGGGAACAAAGGGTCACTTCTGCAATTTTTTGCAAAAATGACTTAAATATACAGAAAAAACCGCGATAATCGACTTTATATACACACCAAAAATGGTGATATTCGCATGAAAAACGGCCTTGTGAGAGAGGGAGTGACGTTCTTTTATTTTGCGTGATTAGCACGATTGTTTGAAATGTAACGTCTCAACCGGTCAGAAGTGTGTTGACAGCCGACGTGTCACTTCGTGCATTTTAAACGAAGGGGCACTACCGTACGGTAAGTAATAACTTATATTTCTTGCAATATTAATGTTACTTCTGGATAAAATTGACGTTTTGTTACCAAATTTTGTATTTCTTTGCTGCAAACATAACGTCACTTCTGTTTATAAATCTCACTTTAGCATAAGATATTTATTTTTAATGGAACCAAAACGTCACTTTTGGTACCCTTCCCTTAGTTTATGGCTTGTTTCTCAGAAAGCCCTACCTATAGAGTATTTATATTATTCACGATTATTTGTGAAAACCTAATCAATATTATATCCTAGGAATCGACTTAATACACAAAAGTAATAAAGAGCTATTTAAAAAAAGAAACAAAAAAAAGTTTAAAATGCTCCTCCTGTAAAGTTGGAAAACATGCAGAAGTGACCCTTTGTTTCCAAAGGTGCGGTATGTGAAATGTATGTTTGTGAACACCACCGCGACACAGGAGTCATTCCTAGTGCGGGCGTCGTATAAAAAAAAAAAAAAAAATAAGAAAAAAAAAAGAAAAAGAAAAATAAGCACGAAAAAAATTTGTTTGCTTGCCAGAATTCAGTGAGTAAAAACCGTTTTTACTCACTAGTGAGGCAAAGTGATTTAAATTTCGAAACACAAAATCCTTCTAATGAATAGGCGCTGAAAAAAAAACAAAACAGCCACCATGTAGGTTAGTAATAAACATTGACATAAATTTTATTAAATAACTACAAACGATACGTTTTAATTATTTTAAATTATATAAATACATGCTTATTTAGTATTTTAATGTTATTATTTTCGTGATTGACCATTAAATTAATTAAAATCAGGTACTTAATATTGGACTATAAATAAATGTTACGGAATGAATTTCCGAACGCATTCTTAAAAAAAAGTCTATGTCTGTGTCAGTCATCGCGGGCAACTATTAATTCTCTTCAGTTTATGTTTAATTGTTTACTGGAACTTTTAAACAAAAAAAATAGTGAATCCAGTGATGAAGAACTTTGTGGAACTCCAAAAGAGTTGCGACAACTTGCTTCTAACACAGAAGTTTGCTTTTAACCAGAAAAATCACGTGAAAAGTATTTGAAAGCGTACGACATATTTAATTAGTGGCAAATTCAAATTCAAATTCAAATAATTTATTTTCATAGGCCCCAGGAGGCGCTTGAACACGTCAAAACATTACAAAAAATGATATAAAAGTAAATAATAAATAATACTAAATTATACTAATTACAATGATTTGAATAACCGGGGCTCAGATTAATTTTAATCAAACTGTTTAGAATCGAATTAAAATCAATCTAAGTACCAGCTCCGATGGGTATTGCATTATGAGAAGAGCTGGTGAGAAACTCATGTGCACCATCATTTAAAATGAAAAATATAACAATATAAAAGTACATAAAAAAAATCACATAAGAAGAGCAATTCATTTCCAAATACTATTATCATTTATGTAGTCTGAAATACTATAGTAAGCTTTTTGACATAGTTTAGTTTTAACATATTTTTTAAATTTACCTATCTCATAATTCTATTGCGTCTAAAGGAAGTTTATTGTAAAAGCGTATACATTGACCTGGAAACGAGTTAGAGATTTTATGGAGCCTAGTAGTGGGCACAGCGAGTTTGTTTTTGTTCCTTAGATTTAATTTATGGAGATCACAATTTTTCTTAAATTTCGTTTGGTTTTTGTGAACGTACATTAAATTTTCGTAAATGTATTGAGAATGTAACGTCATAATATGTATCTCTTTAAATTTATTTCTTAGTGTCTCCTTGGGACTCATCATATAGATAGCTCGAATAGCTCGTTTCTGGAGCACAAATATTGAATCTATATCCGCGGCACTACCCCAGAGCAATAAACCATATGACATTATACTGTGAAAATAGCTAAAATAAACTAAACGCGCAGTGTCAACATCGGTCAGTTGACGAATTGTTTTTACGGCGTAAGCTGCTGAGCTGAGTCTACCAGACAACGTTTCTATATGTGGGCCCCATTGTAATTTAGAGTCTAATGTTATACCAAGAAAGACAACCTTATTGACAATTTCCAATTCCTCATTGTCCATCACCACACTAGTTTTGACTTGCTTAACATTTTTTGTAAAAAATCTAATATATTTTGTTTTACTACCATTTAAAAGCAAGTTATTAGCACTAAACCAGTTCACTATCTTTGATAAAGCATTGTTTACATCGTCAATTACTGATTGTGTGGCGACTTACAAAAGGCCCTAAAACACATTCTGAATCGTTATACTGTCGTATTTCATGGAATTATTCAAGGAATTATTAGGTTATGCAATCGAGTACGGGTTTATTTAAATCTTAATATTTTCTCACTGGAAGAGGTAAAAAGTTTTGTATGTAATGCGTAAGAAAAAATTTATTTCCATTTCGTGACCTCTTAAATCTTTCCCTTGCGAAGTAGTCTTTATTAAAATCACTCGCTACGCTCGTGACTCAATTCAAGACTACTTCGCAAGCTCAAGATTTAAAATTGGCACTCACAACAGAAATATAAACTTTTTCTCATTTGTACCATAAATAACTATTGTTTGGTTTAAAAAAATAAAATCGCCTAAAAGGATAAAACTCTCGGGCTTGTGCTTTTTTTGCCTCACGTCAAGAAACTTGGACTCATTTGCTGTTGTGCGAAAAAAAAAATACTAATAGGCTGTAGTGCGTTCTTATACTGAGGCGTAGACACGTGAAGCGTTACGACCGTTGTTTCTATAATGATATACAACTCGGTCTTTACTCTGCTAATGGCCTGTTTTACAATCGCCGTGAAAACTTTTTAACGATCGGATGGCGGTGTCGGTTGTGCACCTGCCTGCAACGCCGAGGTCGCGGTTTCGATGCCCACTCAAGACAATTCTCAGTGTGCATGATTATGTAGGTTTGTCTTGGTCTGGGTGTTTCTGTTTATAATAAGTATGTATTTGTATTATACCAGTTATTCTAGTAACCATAGTACAATAGATGGCGTTGTGTGTATGTTGAGTGATATTTATTTATTTACATACTCATAGGATATACATACATATATATAATCCAAACTAGTGACAGCTGTGTTCGATTGTATGTTTGAACTGTGTCATTATATATTTGTCTAGTTGTAATTTATTTGGAGAATAACTCTTACTTGTCGATTATGAGCCAGCCCTGAATCATTAAAGATATATCCCAATAGATAGTAATCCTATTAGTTAATGCAAGAGTACGCCTATTCAGCAAGACTCGACCGTGTTAAATGCAACAAGTCATCATCGGTATACATGTAGAAGCAATGCTCCATGACAGCCCTGTATTCACTCGATCTTTCCAACATACGTCAACGTTAGTTAATAATATAATTATATGTTGCTTGTCGCTCTCTCTGTTAACCTAAATTGGACAGCGTTGTGGACAGTAACAACGTAATCCCATCACACATTATTACAGACGCATAAGCAATTATCAAGTCAAGCTATGGGTCTCAGGGACCGGAGTCATGTTCAAAGGGAGTATGTTCTGTTCTCTAAGATCATAAGCCTTAGCCAATGAGGTCTTGTTTGGAGTTTATTGTGACGAAATAATACGACGAATAAACAAATACGTAAAATCATATAAAATTAACTTTTGGATATCGTGTTCCGTCGGCATGAAGTCAATCAATAACATGGGTAGTTTCATAGTTTGTTGGTTTTGGTAATTAAATAAAAAGAAATGTAACTACGTTGCGTGTGTTTTAATGGCGTCCGGCATTATTCATAATTTCTTTTTTTTTCTTTTTTGTATTCTTTATTTATTACAGGGATTTTTGTACATATAAATGACGATGTCAATCCCATCGTACCTTTTTTAACTACTAACAAAACATACTTAATTTAACTTTTTAATTAAAACTACCTAATATTTAAAGTTGTATAGCATCCTAGCCGCCCCAGAGTTTGGTTTGGCGAGAATGCCATTAAAAACTCCAATTTCATACATATTAAGTCTATACTCGCTTAGCAACTTCGTCGTTATAAACTACAACTACAATCTTTACTCATATTATAAATGAAAAGTTTGTGAGTTGGATGGGTGTTTGTTACTCTTTTACGCAAAAACTACAGGGTACATTTTGATGATATTTTGCACACATGTAGCTTATAGCCTGGATCAACATTTAAGCTACTTTTTATCGACATACTACGTGGGCGGAGCTGCGGGTGGACGTTTATTACAAAACAAAATCGTAATTAATGAGAGTCAAAAACAAATCCTCTGATAAGGATGATTGATTGACAGGTTCCAAAAGCTCAATATAAATTTTAATGTAACCCTCGTCAGATCGATTGTAGAACTAATTATAATCGGGCCTAAAAAAGTTGTCATAATTTTCAATCTGTTGCTGACAGACTTCTATGTACGACGTGCGCGCTGCACCATTGCCATTGCAATAAGTATGTTCTATTTTACTGCTACAAAAAATCGGTCACAGATAAATTCATCGGATGTGGACGGGCACCCTAAGGTTTGTTTTGTAACAAAAGCCAATGAACCATTAAATCAGCAGTGTAACATCATGTTACAATCATTAAATCTGATTGCAGTCAGTAGTAAAAAGTTGTTCCTTAATCCCACAAGAACACGGAAGAACCACTGCCAGTGTTACTCGAACTTCCCAAGCAATTAAAAACTTCATTAGAGCTAAACTAAATGTGGAATTTTCCGATAGTAATGTACACAGTTAATGTAACTTCGATTGAAATCCGATCATGAGTGTGTTTATCTAAGCCCGGGAGCCTTTAATCCACACGGCTGTGTTTGCGCCGAGCACTGCAATGAGAGAGCTTAAGCGATACACATTAAGCTTCATTATATTTAGTAAGCAATTTTAGATGCATCATTAAACTCAATTTTTGAGAATTAATGAATGCATTGTAAAAGTTTAACACATGCATTTATCATTTTTATACGTAAGTTTCGTAATGTAAATAAATTAGGCTTTAACTTTTTGGAATCTACACACACGCAATATTATTGACAATATTTCATGGATTCACCAGTAAGGGTTTCGTAGTAACTACAAAGAACCCAGGTTCGTCCTTTCCGTCTGTCCGCATACATAAACATGCATTTTAGTGTTTTAGATATGATTTGTCTATGAAAATAGATCAAAACTTAATAATATTAAAGTTAATTCAATATAACGTTAGTATGAACACGGCGCTCGGGAGTCAACTCTTAATGCTATCATAACATTGTCACACAAAAATGTACCTATTTTTACTAAATAGGTACTTTTTTACTAGTAGCTTTGTAAGATATATTGTACCTGTTTATCGGACTGTGCCAAAAGTAGCGTTATGTTTTTACATACCTACTTAAGATTAAATTTTTACTCGGTTGATAAATCAAAAAAGCATGTATATTTATATTTATCATATTTTATTTGCGAGCTCAGAGTTAATAATTCGAGAGAAAACATGTTGAAGTTTTAGGGCTCTTTGAAATTTCTGATACTTAGAAGTCTAAGTAGACGAAAAAAATCACTTACCAGTCGCTTGTACGCACTACTCCTAGTATAATACTATCGAGACGAAGGCAGTTATATTTCAGATAAAATATAATCCGATCCACAATACAAGCTCGACCCTTTGAATCTAAACAACATTTCGGTCGTTACAGAACGGACTTAATTTCGCGATGCAATTAAAAATGCGCTTAAAACAAAACGATATGATTTTTCGATTAAAATCTCAGAGCGTTGAATAAAGGGTGTTGAACGAACAAAGGCTTCAATGGCGGCGTTTTGCTGCGGTTTCATAATTTCCTTATTTGCAGATGTCGACTGATTTTTTTATTATTTTTAAGCTACCACAAAGCGGGGAATGGAATTTATAGTCAGTATTTTTACAATCAAATTGCAAGTTTTTACTAGTTTCAAATTAAATACACTACACACACCTATTTTTGGTTTTTGCTATTTAAAAAATGAGTTTGTAAAAGGAAACGTCTTTACAAAAAACAACATGGAAATAAATACTGGGTGGCGCAAAAGTAAAGACCCTATTTGGTTCAGCTATAACATTTTTTCTAAATTAGAAAACTAGATTTAGATTTTTTTAAATGTATATTTGTGCCATTAAATTTCGTACCATTAGGATTTAAAGATGATGTCTTTTAAATGGTGACCTCCAGAGTTGATACACCTTGAAGAGGATGATTTTCCTTCAAAATTGGTTATGAGTGACGAAGCGCATTTCCATCTCTCAGGGCATGTCAATAAGCAGAATACTCGGTTCTGGGGCACTGATAATCCGCGCATTATTCAAGAAACACCTCTACACCCACTAAAAGTTACTGTATGGTGTGGCATCTGTGTTGACAGAGTGATCGGACCCTATTTTTTCGAAGACGCTGGAGGCAATGCGATAACTGTCACTGGAGAACGCTACAGAACCATGTTACGTGAGTTTTTGATACCCAGTTTGGACGAATTGGGGCTGGAGCACATCTGGTTTCAACAAGACGGCGCTACGGCACACACAGCGCGCGACACTATGGACTTAGTGAGGGACGCTTTTCCAGACCGAGTTATCTCTCGTTTTGGCGATTTGCCTTGGCCTGCAAGATCACCCGATCTGACCAGTCCAGACTTCTTTCTTTGGGGTTTTTTGAAATCTCGGGTGTATGTGAACAAGCCACAGACTCTCGCAGCTCTAAAAGAAAACATTCGTCAAGAAATAACGAACATATCGCAGGAAGTGTTACGGCAAGTTATGCAAAATGTCATAAATAGGGCTCAAATGTGTATCAACTCTGGAGGTCACCATTTAAAAGACATCATCTTTAAATCCTAATGGTACGAAATTTAATGGCACAAATATACATTTAAAAAAATCTAAATCTAGTTTTCTAATTTAGAAAAAATGTTATAGCTGAACCAAATAGGGTCTTTACTTTTGCGCCACCCGTTATAACCTTCAAAATACATTCGCAGTATGTTTTTTAGATTTTCGAATAAATTTGATTTTTCTTTACACTTTGTGTTTTTTAATAAAAAATAATGAATGCCTTTAAAGGGGATTTTTAAAAATAATAATTTTAGCTGTCAGAGGGTAAAGTATGAGGTTAAAGTTTACCTCAAAAAACAATCGTTGGCGCTGTGTATTTATAACAATAATGCAGTCTGTCACGAGACAATATTATGACAAAATAATTGTTTGAAATTTATTATACTTTGTATTTCTTCATTATTTGTTGTTTGTGTAGTTACTGTACATTTTCCAAGTAATTAATACACACTTACCGCTCCATCTCAAAAACTACTGAACCGAAACTTGCATTTATCCCTATGTTAAACTAAACCTGTACTAACCAACATTTTTTTTGCAATCCGAATTATACTTACGGAGATACGTGAGGACAAACATTGAAACATACAGACATACACACCTATGAAATTTGGCACACATGTTTATAAGCTTATATAGGTCAACATATTCGAAAACAGTGCAATTCTGATAATATTACACACGTACATATCGAATTGACTTCTTTTTTTTAATACGTTGAGAAATCGTAATGGGAAAGGTATTCAGAAATAAATATGCAATTTCTTGAACAAAATGTATGAGCTTAAAAATGATTGTCAGAGAAGTCTTTGTGTGGAATAAATCTCTTTCGTTCCTATCAGTCTTGACTATCTGGCAATACCAAAATGGACTGGGCAAATACGACAACGAACAAAATTGAATTTGTTCTGTGGCGGTTGCAGTTGCGACAGCGCCCGATCTCCCTCGGGACACGTCGGGCTTTTCCGTCGAGACTCCGATTCGTGAATCGTTTGACCGAACAAAGCGGTGATTTTTCCAAATTCAAATATTTGATGTACTTTACGCCATGTTGTAGAACGATGTGTCATCATTGCTGCTTCTCTAGTATTTGTTAAATTAATAGTGGTTACTTTTGTGTACTATACTAAGGACCATCTCTCTAAGCTCCTGGATTAAACTGCCTCGTTGATCTAGTGGTTAGCGTATGCGCCTCTCACCACGAGGTCTCGGGTTGGGCAAAGTGTTATTTGTGAACTTTCCGTCAGGAAAATCGGAGTTGGAATTGTGACCGGTGGATGGCGATAGGCTCACCCGCTATCCCATGGGACCTAAACATAACAGGTGTGGGTGGTGTACACTTCTGCCACACTCTTTTGAGTAATGTTGTGATGTTATACGTTAGAACGAATATTTTTCGATAACACATACATTCAATCACTATAAAAAGTATTTTTAGTATCATAATATTTCAACCGTAATATTGTGAAATAAATGCTTTGCAAAAGCTTTAAATTTAATTCAATATCAAGTATTTTCAGTTTCTAAAGTGGAAGTATTTTTTAAATTAGAAGGACTAAAAAGATGTTTTTGATTTTTGTCAATTGGGTTTGAGCTTGAGCATAGTGCAAAGTAAATTGTAAAAAAAACAAAAAATGCTTTTTCGTTTATATTCCCACAACACACACCCACACCCTCGATATACCGTAGGCCAACCATTAAATTGTACCACACGGGATCTGTCACAGGACTATTGAACCGACTCTTACAAATTATAATAAGATAATTATAATAAAGGTTGCTAGCCATTTGAGTCACGGGTAAATATTTAATAAATCGTGCTTACCTTTAGTAAGCACGAGAGAGGCTATTCTATTTCGGAGAAAATAAAATACGCGTCATTGTATTATATGTTCAAAACGATGTTTCAACAATTAAATTGCCTCTAAAACTCTAAATCTCAAAAACCTGTCACTCTCCAAGTCCTACTCGAATCCTGACAGGGTCCTAAAAATCCCTAAAAAACCCTATTATATTCGTGGAAAATTTTCAAATTGTTAAATAATTATTTCTATTTTTATATTTATTGCTCAAAATTAATAAAACATCAAAAGGAAGCCCAATTAAAAAGCACAGGAAACTCATTCAAGACCTTATCCTGTAATATATCGAAGCTTTGGCGGCACATGTTTAATTTATTGTAACATGAAATTTAATGGGTGTGCGATCGGATGGCTTGTTATTATTTTGTGTATCTTTGCGGCATGCGTCGACGCAGACGAATCAAAATGTAATTAAACTGCAATTATCTCTTTTCATCTATCTTTAACAATTAAATGTATACCCTTTACTTGGCTGTGACTTAAACTTAAGATTATATATTTTATATTATGTACAGTAAACGCTCAAAAGTCCATAGGCACGCTAAGGATTACATTGCTTTGAACTGTACGAGCCCGATTGCCGATACAGCCAGTACACACACTAACGAAGTCGCGTGCGTGTATAGCAGTTTATAAGATAACACACACTAATGAAATGTTGTCGCATTCGTACTAAACGCGTCACAGTGGCAACCTGTTCTTAAAATTCGCATCTGTCTATCATGAGCAGGTAGCTGTATCGGGCTATCGGGTAAGCATTAGGATCACGATCAACTAAATCTGAGTTTGAAGCTTAGTTGATTTGTGGTTGTATTTTGTTTTTACCAAATCATAACAATATTTGTAATATTTTAAGCACAAACTTGTTATGTATTCATGCTTAAATAGTTACATACAATACATAAATAGTTACATATTAATATGACTAATAAGTTATTATGTTATTATTACTGAACTATTTACGTATTTTTTTATTTTTATTTTCATTGTTGTAAGGTAGAAATAAAAAAGTCATGCTGAATGATGATAAAAATGTTTATTCGTTATATTTATTTAGACAATTAATAAACTTTTAAGATAATTGTGACGTCACATTTCTACCTAAATTAATAATATAATAGAAGTGCCCTTGTAACCGTTCATAAGATTTTTTATTGTAATATAAAAAATATCGTAATATAAATGTTACTAAAATGATTCATCATGACAACAAGGAAGGAAAGGATGTTCTAATAACAAAAATATAATTATTGATACCCTAAACTTCAAAAAGTATAGAAAGGACTTAGCGAGATTAGATCTCACGGCTCATTGCTAAACGCATTTAACTGCACTCCTTAACCGCTCGGCCACCTTGACTCATTCAATGTAAGTGAAATTATGAACTACAATTATTTTTTTAACAACATGTATCTATTTCTTGGAAATAGAAGGTCGTAAGTCAAACTACACTTCAAACTATTGCCTTTTGAGATTGCATATGGACTTTTGGTCGTGACTGTATATGTAAAACATATTAAAGAAAATATAAACGAGGAATCTTTATAATAACAGTAGAAGCCAAAACGTATTCAGCAAAAAAAAAAACAATATGATAATTTAATGGGGAGAGATTCAAGTTACATTTTTGGTAATATCTCGTTTTATTTAAAGTTATTAATGCAGTTTTACTAATTAGGTAAAGTGCTAATTATATCAATTTCATGTTTTATGACATCTCTCATAGATACGGGATAATTGCCTGGACACACTTAACGACGACATACTTATACGCTGTACATATATATCATATATACAGATATATTTTGGATTAACTAACTTGAAAAAAGAGTTGTCAGTTCTTCTAATTGGGTTGTATTGTATCACAATATTACACTGACGGACAAATAAACTTCATCAAAGTTTAGGGTTACTTTCAAATGAATATACATACTTTTCAATATATATTTCTTTGTTTCCTATAAATGAAAACCTGGAAAGCGTCCATTAATTAGTACAAAAAATTTTAAAAAGAAAATTTACGCGATCTCTCATATTTTTTGGTTATAATAGTAAAGTATAACCTATATGGATTCCTATTTTTTTAGTTGCCAATTGAAGTATTGTTACCAATAGAACTGTGGGGTAGTTCTTTTTTTATCTCAACAAGAGTTTCGTAACCAAAGCACTTCGTTCAAACGAGTCACTCAAATTGTGTCATTGGTTGTGTGTAGTGGCTATAAATTTTAACCAGTCTTAGTTTTTTAGAGCATGCAGACAGTTTGTAAAGACAGGCTTTTACAAAAAAAGACGCACTACCGGCAGTACCCGAGCAACCAACCGTCGTGATTACCGATTTACTGTTTCAACTGTGGAGTAAACGTGAGTGCAAGAACAATAGAAGAAGGCTAAAGAAAGTGGATATCACCCATTTTATACCAGCAAATGGTCTAAAGTTGTCAGCAGCTCAGAGCAGACAATTTCTGCCAACACACACCATACATACCAGACTAATAGGCCATGCCGATATTCAGAATTTCTTACTGAAAAACTACACGGCGGCAGCTAAAATTAACTGAAATAAAAACAAAATATTAACAATCAAAACTAAAAAAAACATATGAAAGTATATAACAATAACATACGGAGCACGTTGTTTTTCGATCACATTTATCTGGAAACACTGTGTGTTAAAATACTGGACACATTTTGTCACATAATGCTATGCCACGTTTCGCGCTCGGCAGCTCAAACATTCATCGTTTTTGTCAAACAACTCGTCATCGTCCTGGCGGTTTTATTGGCCAAATATTCGCATCCAATGTAAACTATAATGAATTCAGTTTTTGTTAAGCCGACCGAATAATCATTTGTTGTACTCGATTCTGCTAAGGAAATTACACGGGAATAGGCACGAGCTTCATACTAATTGCTTAGTGATACTATTTAAATACTCAATTTGAAGCTTTTCTGCATTTTAGAGAAATATTTCATAGTATAACTCATTGTGAATAATGGATTCTAAGTAAACGGACTATAAAACACCCATCATTACAGGGTGTAACAGTAAATCACTCAAACGCTGAAGTTTTACTTTCTTATTCCGTTCCCGATTATTGCTGAACAAGCAAATTTCGCCAAAGCCTCCAACACTATTCAATTAAGAATGCTTCGGCAATAAAATTTGAACACGCACGCCTTTATGAAACAAAGTCAGCGTAAACTCAGAAGTATTCGAGTCGAAAGTATGCTGAGTCAGCAGTTGTGAGGGTTGACGACACTGTAACACGTTCCGTTTACGACTTTATCAAAATCCATTGAATTATTTCGATGCAACTTTGGCAGGAATGTAACGGCCTTACTTTATTAGTCCCACGTTCGTAATAAAAGTCGTCGCATATAAGGACTTTATGGCTCCCAAAATATCTGCACTTTTCAATTTGGACTGCCATTGGTATGGATGGAATCGGTTCAAAGGCTACGTTATCAGCATTTGTCAAAGCTTGGCACACGTGGTCGCAGTTCAGTTCACCAAGTTCCTTTTTACCCGTTAGATGCAATGCGCTTAAAAATATTTACGCGATTAAGATCTCGTGACTACAATATAAATATATAATTACAAATCGCGGCAGTTTTAAATCATTAATAACATATTCTATTAAATTGTTTCTCTTTTGTCTGTTTGTATGATTATACGCGCATCACGCAAAAACTACGAGGTGAAATTTGATGCGGTTTTCACGGTTGTATAGTTGAAGATCTAACTTAAAACTGTTATATATTTTATATATGTTATATATCTTTGTTAATTTTAAAGTAAAAAGCATAAATTTCTGCACATTAGTTCCTGACATGACGTAAATTAACAATAAGATAGATTTTTAGGAAATTCCACTCCCTAATGGGGTTTAAAGAGTTGTAAATTTATATGTGAAGTAAGTAAATTTTGAAGGAATTTCACAAGATTTTGCGCATAGGTTTCCCTACACGACATAAATTAACAAGACTCCACAAGGGGGTCAATTTGGGGTTGAAAGTGAATAAGGGAAGTGCCTCGATTTGTAGGAAATAGCATGGAAATATCGAATTCTACGCGGACGAAGTCACGGGCAACAGCTATACAATAATATTAATAATAATTAATATTTATATTACAGATAAGTATAGTGCGATCGAATATAGGACGACTTAGCTTATCTTCTTCATGTAATCTTTTCATTCCATTACGCGTGTATCATTTATATACATTACATATTTACATCACCGACATGGAAATATTGGGACGTTGAAATATTTCCATACGTCCCAATATAACGTATGTTCATAAAAATTTAAATTTTCGATCAGGAGTATAATGTAGGTCGTATACGTTTAAATTCTAAAATGCAATTTGCGCCAGCATGGAGGGCTGGCAAACGAGTAGGTCTGAGTCCATTAGAATTTATGATACATGTAGGGGCAGAGTGTAATTAAAAGAGCCCACAGAGGGAAATAACACACCGAAATGTTGTGAAGTTATGGAACTATAGTGTAGCTACTTTGATAACTGGAGTTGTTTGTTTTAAAGAGGTCGCCGACCGACTTTTATTACAATATTACTGTAGTTTATTTTTCTATGTGTGTGTAATGTGAAGTATCTGAATGAATAAAATGATTATTATTTAAGTTTTTAATCATTGTTAGTAGACAAATGATCTTTTTGTTTCTTTCTTCGAGTTAGGCTATTCACAATGCGGTCATCCCATAGATGGGTGACTCCAAATTTTCGTTTTTATGAGGCTATCAATATCAATGACGATAGGATGGCGGAGTGGGGTTGCGAGCGGGAGGTTCGATTCCCACTGAAGCCAAATCTTTGTGTGCATGAACATGGGGGTTTGTCTTAGTTCAGGTATTTCTATGTATAATAAGTATGTATTTACAAAAGAAAAGTATATATGTATTAGTATCAGTTATTCTACCCATAGTACAAGCTCTGCTTAGTTTGGGACTAGATGGCGTTGTGTGTAAGTTGTGAGATATTAATTTTATTTATTTAATGATGCAAAATGTGTAGATATGCTATTGATCCAGTTTCTCATTAGGACCGACCTCGATTGATACTTGAAAATTTGAAAATAATACATCAGTATACAGTCGTACATGCTCCCGACTTCAGAAAGATTCTATCATGAACCAAGTACCTATGTAAAACTTTTACAATGCAAACTGTGAATAAATCCTTATTGGTTTTTGCGTCTAGCAGAGTATTTGTTCTTTCCCAACACACTGTCTATTCAAGAAACTTTTGTCCTCATTGGTTTTCATGTCGCAGGGTATTATACAGGGTGGATGCGAGATAACGACATTTATTGAAACGACAGGTTCTATACATGGTCAGTTATAATGTCCACCGTATAATATTTTAATACACAAAAAAATCATTTACCGATCAAATAAGATGACCGCAATGTTCAATTTGTTTGAAAACGTGTTTTCTATTATTTGTATGAAATTGACCGATGGAAATGAATACTGACCATGTAATATTATTAAAAATGACATGAGGTGAAGACATTATTATTGAGAATACGGGTTACTCACGTAACTTTAGCCGGGATATACCGACTAGTTTCGAATCTAGTACGTAGATTCATCAACTGGGCTATTATTCGCGTGTCGTCGCCTCTACGTATTACGAATCTAGTACGTAGATCCTCGATATACGTACTAGATTCGAAACTAATCGGCATATCCCGGCTAAAGTAACGTGAGTTACCCGTATTCTCAATAATACTGACCAAGTATGGCACTGGAATGAAATAAGACAATTATTGTGTATAAAGATGTTACGGTGAATGAGTGTTACTAATGATTAATAATTATTACCTCACTATTTGCTAAATTTGATTGTAATATTGAAATTTTCACTTTTACTTTATTTTGTCATTCAAGTCTTTGGCAAGCATTTCAATTTAATTGCTGGTCATAATCAAACTTAACCTAACCTATTTATAGGACCAACATTTAAAAACGTCTACCTCTCCTCTATAGCTCGATTGAACACAAAGACGCTTAGATTTTACGCTATTATTGAAAATGTATAACATTTATCGGTACTCAGGTTCATTTTATATAAAGATGTGATAAATTTATAACTTCTACCTCGCCTTTTAGTAATAATTAATAACCAGTAATTATTCATAATTTTCAATTTATCAAATTCACTGTAACATAGATACCTGCGAGATACGCATTTAGATACATTATTTTTGGTCTGCATTTGGTTGTGCCCGTTAGTCTAGCGTTCAATTACCAGCTCGGGTAAAAGTGTTACTTGGGATTTGCCGTCCGGAAAATCTCAAAAGCTGCACGGAGTTGGAATTGTGCCCGGTGAATGGCGTTAGTCCCATGGGACCTATACATAACAGGTGAAATTTAGGTGTCGTACACCTCTGCCACACTCTCTCGGGTACTAAAGGCGTGATGTTATGTTATGTAGAGTCAAGTCAACTGATTCATAGTTCAATAATAAAACGTTTAAAATAATTTCAAATGAATGTAAGCCGTTGGCGCCACGGTGAATGCAAGTGATAACATATTAATTATACAACAATCCCCTACGTCCGGCGCACCCTGGGCAATTCGCGAGTTCTTCAAAGCGAATTGGCTAATCCTTTCACCACGATGGCAAGTCAAAATAATATTCGACACAGCCATCGACACGACGAAGAAGAAGAACATATTTATGCAATCATTTATTGTTTCAGCGTGAAAAGAAACGTCCTAGTAGGCAGTACTTCTATACGCAATTAAGAGGCCTTTATAGGCAGTCGTATGGCCTTTTTTTATTACGGAACGTTTAAATAATTTTATGAGATTGCGTAGCCGAAATTACCCCATTAACTTTTTAAACAATCTCATTTTAAATTTAACTTTCGCCTGTGATTTTGTTAAGTCGCAAACGTACGCTTAGGCAAAGACATAAAAACCACGGAGCTTGAATTTTATCTACATTATCTCGAGTTTAGGACCACTATCTTTTTGTTATTCCAAGGTTGTCTTTGATTTAAGTTTTTTAAGTTGAAAATTATGTTTCACTATACATCTATTCTACATAACTACATTTTAGAAAATATTTTGTCATTATTGTTTAAACAACCAGCAAGAATATTTCGGCAATGTAACATTAAAGTAATGCATACATAACATAACAGCACGCATATATTACCCGTCTTCACCCACATTTCACCTGTTTTGTTTTTAGGTCCCATATGATAGGCGGTGAGCCTATATAGTAATGCATACATACTTATTTTTAAATGCATTGAAATGTTTACTAATAACTTTAAACAGAAAATAATTATCTTCAAAATAATCTTAATATAGGGTTTTGACGGAATTGTGCTTATTAAAATTTTATTGTCATCTAAATGTACAAATGAAGGGACTTTCACAAGTACGAATATTAATAGCACCCTATTAAAATTTGTTGCCAAATATAATTATGTTCGGATAACCTTTGCGAAACAATCTTTACATACAAATAAAATTGTTTTGTCTTACTTCGAGATATTTATAAAAAACAACACAAAGGGAGAATGAAACTGTTGAAATTAATGAGATAGATCGTTAGCTCTCGCGTACCTCCAATCGCAAACATTTTATTAATGATGATGATTAAGTATGTTTTGCTGATATTTTTCATGGTATTTTATTATACCAGCTACGTGAAATGATGACTATCAGCAACTTCCTGAAATAGCTTTAGAAATTATACATAATTATTGACGGTAGAATAATCCTCAGTTTGCCCGGGTTTCACGTTTCTCTATAGAAAAAAAAGATTGGTATATAAAAGGAGAACCTCCCACTCATTATTGAAGTCGGTTAAATGTATAATTGATAAAGTGGCGCCTCCAGCACTCCCGTTAATCTTGGCCAATAAAGATTTAGTTGAAGTGGTTCAAGATAACTACTGTATTGTAATAATATTATAAGAAGAAAAAAATTTACTTTGATTTGTAAGCTAGATATTTTAATGGTAAGCCAGGTTATGAAAAAAGTTACTGGACGTGATTATTCTATTAAAACAATGTTCAATGACTCTTGTTTATTAAATCAACACACACAACAAGAAATTATTAACTATCCTAAATCCGTGACGCAAGGTTTGTGGCGATGTAGTTTTTATATATTCCTCTATATGAATTTAAAATGAACAACACTCTGATGCACTTGGCATAGTCCTTTCATCAAAGTAAACATACACACAGGAGACACGAGGTTAAGCGAGACGCAAGCATAAGTTACTTGAAGCAATTTTTATCAAAACGGTAACCTTACCATCACATAGGATAAGTGCGCGATCACGCCCTACCAAAGCAATAACAATCTTACGTATATGTAACTAGGTACATTCTAGCTTGCAGTTGATGACAATGAAAAATACCACGGTAATATCATTGTACATGGCTTATGTAGTATTTGCTAGGTAGTTATTAGTGAAGTGTAGTGTATATGTTCCCTAAGAACATACTGAGTATTAGGTATACTCCTTTATAATGTAAGTATCGTATTATGCTTAGTTAGTAGTTTACACCAATGCGCATTGTAATAAGTAGTTTTAAGTATTATTGAATAAAATACATTAGTTCGAGATGGTTGTCTCATTAAACCAACCTTTAGGACCCCCAACATTACATGGCGACCCTGCCTTAGGAGTCTGCTAAGGGGCAAAATAAAGTTCTTTATTTTTCACTACCACGAAGAAATATGTGTCGATCAAATATTGAAAAAGAAGAGGTATTTCTGAACCAAAATGCAGCAGCTGGCAAAAATGATGGTCTGCTGAAGGACATTGGAGGACGTGTGGAGCAGTTAAGCACAATTACGATTATCATACTCGCCGTAGTATTTATTTTGGTAATGTACTTTCTTTTAAAATATTACCGAAATTGTCACCGCCAATACTATACAAGAGGAAATTGGTCTCAACGCCATACAACGTATCAGGGCATCCGTGCGAGGACAAGCGAGGACTGAGGAGGCATCATCCAATTGATCAAGTGTGTGTTATCAGTGAATTACCCGTATTAATGTTCATACAACAGTTTTATAACGTTTTATAAAAAATAATATTCCTTAAGATATAAACAGTAAATTCATAATTAATATATCAAAGCCTGCGTATGACACCTATTAATGTTAGGTTTTACTCGAGCTATAAAAACTAGAAAACAAATATCACTAATACAATATTTCAGAAATGAATATTTTTGTCAGTTTTTCAGTTGTCAATCAGTTTTTGAACGATGAAAGGGGACTTTTACTTGGTTACAGAAATATTTTGGTTTATTTACTTTTATACTTCACCTATCTCATTGCATCTTATTGTTTCTAATATGGAGAATGTCTTTTTAAGAAAGTTAGTGTTTTTGGGCGAGTCCTAAACAGCGGGATATTTTCCACTTTTTCCGCCGGAGAAGAGGATCGAAAAGTAGAAAAAATAATCTCTGCTACAAAGGTCTTTTCATCTTATATAATGCTTATTTTGTTTATTTGTTGTTTTTGGTAAATTATGGTTGTTTTTGGTAATTTTTGTAATTTATGGTAGGTGGTTGGTAGATTTTGTTGTTTTTAGTAGCTTTCATTTCATTGATGGTGTAGTAAAGCACTATTTATCCCTAGGAAAAACAAATTAAAGCTTACAAAACCTTACTTATTTTTACAAAATTGTTAGGCATAAATCGAAACAAGAACCAAACAGTAGATTCATTATCGTTAAAGAGTCTCTTTTTAAAAGCGTTTTTAAATTGTAAATGACCTTTAATTCGAGAATACAGAACATAAAAAAGAAATGCGAAATCATTTAGCACTTAATCCCCTATCATTCTCCACTTATTCCGCCGGGCTATTACACAAAAACTAGCAGAAATAACCCTCATAATTTGTTTAACTGTTCCACCCGACTATAAACTAACCAAAAGCGAATCGAAATGAAAGTATGGGGCGATATTGCGGTTCTGCACAATCGTAAGGCGGCGCACATGACGATCGTAAAAAATGTGAATGGCATATTGAAATATTTTTCGCGACCCTTTTTTCTGGCCAATTTTCCTTCAGGCTCTATGTAACACCGATATAAATCTGACTCACAGCCCGTTACAGCTTCTATTTGTGTGTTTATAGAAGATGGAGGTTTTGCTTTTACGAAGTCGTGCTTCAATCTATTACCTACTTGTCTAAAGTATGTATTAAATTGATATTTTATTTAAATATATATAACATTAGGTAACATTGGATACAAGTAACCTGAGATCTAAACACACGACAGCGTTCAAGCCAAGTTTTTTTTTTATTCTAAAATAAGTGGCTATCAATAGATAAAGTTATTTATCTGTACTTCACTACCTGCGACACAGGTTTATCCTAGTGCAGGGACCAAGAATTGTTTGTGCACTATTTAATTATATTAATCTAATTTGATGAATTGACAGTTTTATTTTGTATGTCGAGCGGACTTTGCAAATTACCACAATTAGATAACGTACGCTAATGAAATAAACATCAAATTAATCCTTACAGTTCCAAGATAACAGGGGTAATATTTGCTTCCAAATGTTTAGCCGGAATATTGAGAAATTCGCTTAAACTTGAACTAGTGCCTAAACTAAAAAAACATGTCAATGTCGATTCAATGACATGAATAAGACCTGTCATTTTTACGGTGATTATTACTACATAACAAAACACATTTAATAATATTTATACATTTCAATAGATGAACGGGAAAGAATATTTTTTTCAACGTTATTTATATACTGTATTCGTATTTAAATAATATATTATTGGGCCTTTTTGCGTTTATGCGTTTTAAGGATACAACGATTTACTGCGAAAGTCAATAGAGTACTTTTCATTTTAGATTTTATGATTTCGGTTTAAATTTTCTTTCGGATTTTATATGATTTTCTTGAAAAATTTGGTATTATTCTATAATATAATTCCTTAATTGAACATGACCATTCTTAGAAAAAAGAACGTGAACGTAGATGCCCCGAATTCGACTGAGTCCTTTGAATTTATAATAGGTGTTTATAAAAAGAAAAGAGCATTTTAAAGAAACGAAATTAGTAGTTTAATCGCAAGAGTATTTTTAAAAAGAAACAGAGTTTTTTTCTATTTCTGATAACCTTTGATACACATTGTACCTAAGCCTTCTGAACACGTTCCCTGCAGTCGAGGTCGATGCGGAGAATATATTTGTAAATAGTTATTTGTTATTTTTTATTAACTTAAATATAAATACTTAATTTTATATTAATTAGAAAATTTATATTAATGTAAATAAAAACAAAAATATTATTATAAAAAAAAATTAAAATTGCTATCATAAATATTTTTAAAGAATTACTTTTTGCTTGACATACGATATATTATGATAATCGATCTATTTCTTTAATACATGTTAGTTTAGAATATTAAATAAACAAACTACATTTAATTCTATTCAGAGGAATATAAAACTAAATCATTGCATCAACAATAACGACTGTTACAGATATATTTTATAATCTTTATGATTTTCTTAATGTATTTTCTTCTTTCTTTCCATTATACTTAATTCTACTCAAACATTAATATCTCTGAAAGCGTGAGAAATTAACTTCTGAATTGAAAATTAAATTTTAATCAACTCGAGACCTGAGTTTGGTATTGAACTTTAACGATTAGGCTATAATGTTTTAGGAGTAATAAAGTTATAATAACAAAGATCGTAATTATCATGAAACATTAATGTTATTTTCTTCCTACGAAAAGTATTCCTTATTATTTACTTGTATTCAAACCCACTGCACACACCTCTGTCAATAAATCGTTAAGATTTGTCTTTTCGAAGATACGAGTATGTGTGTATGTATAATATATAGGTATATTATCGCTCGCTTACGGTGAAGGAAACCATCGTGAGGAGACCTGCATGCCTGAGAGTGTCTAAAATTTACTCGTGGTCGTGTAAAGTCTACCAATCCGCACTTGGCCAGCGTGGAGGACTATGGCCTAACCCTTCTCATCATGAGAAGAGGCCCGAGCCCAGCAGTGGGACACGTATTAGATACAGGGCTGCTATTATTATGATTATTCGAATTCGATTAAGATACAAGTTTTTTTACCTTGTTTAAGAAGCAGGGTCTCAATTGTTTGTGTAAATGTAAACTTTAATTTGTACTTTTTGAAAACAAAGTTACTATTATTATTATTATTATATATTATTCGAATGCATGATTTGATATTCTGTATGAAATATTTTTCATACAGAACTCTATCGCTAGATATCGCAGCTTGAGATAAGACCGCCTATTGTAACTACTAATATGATATATTTCTTGCCTTTACATTCTTTGCAAATATCTACACATATTGTGGACCTACAATAAAGAACATTCTATTCCATTCTATCGTTAGTTATGAGGTTTAAAACATACAGTAGTGGTATAATAAATAAACAACACAACACGATACCATATTATTGATTCTAGCAGATTCCACGCCCGCCTAGGTAAGGTGGGCTCGAATATACTCGGGATACTATAGTAAGCTCTTAATCGGACCACTTATACGTATATATAAGAGCTTGGCCAATGACTTGGATTCACAGAAGAACTGAAAATGTTATCGACAATATCGACAAAAATAGAAACTTCAACTCTATCGTTTGCGTTATACAGGGTGTCGAAGTTGAAGTCGCCGAAATCGGGTAATAGGGTAAGTAAATGTTTAAGTATCATACTATTTAAAATCCTTATTAAATGCGCCAACTTTTGACGCTTTTACTTTTACTACTTTTTCATGGCATGGCTTTAATTCTCGCTCACTACCCCAGTTTTTGAGTAAAATCGTCACTTCTTTCACATTTGAAGTTATTTAAAGTACTGGGTAATTTACTACAATTTTGATTGATTATAAATTATTGTTTTAAAACTATAAAAAAGCTATCTCTTGTTCTAAAAAAACATATAGCTTTCGCTGGAAATAGTAATATAGAATTCATTTGGATGGTGATATTTAGGATTTTCAAAATTACTGAGCCAATTTTTAATTACTCTGTATTCGATTATTGTTTTTTTCGTTACTAACTACTTCTGTTTACAGTATTTTTTGTGTTTTCTCTTCTAGTTTTGATTACACGGAAGGTTCAAATATTTGTCTTTCGACAGGTTTCGAACTATTAATAAGATAAAAGTGAGACAGACGGTGGTGTTTAGACCTTTCAGCACATTTACAAAAAATCGTACAAAACTAGTTCGTAACAAATTGTATAAATCGTCACCCCATCGCCCTACTTACTAAGTTATTGTATTTAATGGTCTCATGGCTGTTCATTACATTAATGACCTGTATTGTACAATTCAGCACAATCCACAAGGGGATGCGGCATTGTAGCACTCACAATTTATAAAACTATTTTAACTCGTAAAACTTTTCCAATTATGTATCCCGCTATACTTTTGCGTCCGATTTATTTACTACCTGCAATGGCTGCAATATTTAACTGTTATTTTTCTTACATTTATTCTCTGTTCTGTTGCCGATAAAAAAAGGTTTCGCAAAAACGATTTAACACAATCAAACCTAATTTTCGGCAGCTATACAAAAGGCAACTGTTTTTGGAGCGGCCTTGGCGCAATGGATAAGGCGTCGGATTTGCGATCGGTCGGATAGGGTTCGAATCCTGGCTATAACACCACGGACGTGGAACTCCATGCGAATTAAGCTTAGCTGGACGGGGTTATCAAGAATAATAGTAATTTGTAACTGTAAATTACTAGTGATTATTAAAAAAAAACCTTTTTCTTCTGTCTAGGAAAAAATGCTTTCTACACCATTCGCGCTACTGAGGTGTTCCTTTTAATTTTAACCACTTGCATCCGCGTAGTATGTCGATGTTGGCAAATAATATATTGATTAATCCGTCTTCATAAATCACTCTATCTATTACTAAAAACCGCATGATAGTCCGTTGAGTGGTTTTTAAGTTGATAAGACTGACCGAGAGTTTGTTTTATTATATTATGTAAAAATGCTATTTAATCCCAGATTTACTAAAGGCTGTTGAAAAATCTGTTTCCCTTAAATTGCTACCACATGTCCAATTTAAAGACGTTTTAATTGGTGGTCCTCATTCAGATATAGGTACCTACATATAATTTACTGGTAGAATAAACAATGACCTGTTAATTAAGTGGTTGTACATAAAGCCGTTTTCAGAACATTACATTTATCATATAAAGTACGCACAATCAGCTTTATTACGGCACTGTGAAATTACTCGCAATGATTGTCTGAATCAAGGATGTCGCTGCTGCAAATATATTATGTTTTTGTACTGTTTCATGAGTTTCCATAATGTAATTCTCTGATAAAATCAAATCAGTCGTTATGGGTAACGAGAAGTCAGAAAATATGCCAGATTTTGAGGTTAAATGCCGTTTACACATGTTAACAGAATATTCATAATTTCAATTTGAAGCCTGCCCTATGTGATTGGGATAAAGCCGGGAGATGATTCTAGATTCAATTTCCTACAAACCTGCCTGTCTGGATATTTGACTGCCATCGTAAAATTCAGTGCGTAAATTGTTATTTTCTTAAGGGGAATCTATTGGTAGACTATTTTCTATAGAAATGTTATCGGGTTGTAACTTTTATATATTAAGTTTTAATCTATTTTTAACATACATCATATCTAAAACACTAAATCTTATGCTTGTTTGTGGCCATTATGTCAGAATTGTTTTGATCATTTATTAAGTTACATACAAACTTGTTAAAAAGGCCACGAACAAACATGCAAATTAGTGTTTAAGATGTGAAAGATTCAGAAAAAAAAAGTTACAACGCAACGATCTTCACACTCAACGCACTAATACACACACACAAACACACGCCTACTCTCAAGGTTAATACATTGTATTAACTTTAAAAGTGTTATTTTCATATTTTCGGACTCGGCGATTCTATAACCATGTTCAAGCTTCACTGACATGTCAATATTATTTTCTTAGTTCCCTCTCTAAGCATTTCTTGAGCTGGAAACCAGAAATCAATGGTTGTAGTCCATAAACGTCTAGTCCAGCGAGTGTTCGGCCGAGATACAGCCGTTTAATGGAGGTTCTGCGGCAAAAACAACCGTTGCAACCGAGATTATAATATTGGAGTTTCAATTGCACAAGTTTGTACAATTTGCCGCTTCGCACTATCATGAACTTGCCGGTTTGTGCTCCCTTTAAGGATTCGTTTTTGCTGTAACAAAAACTTTATTTCAAATGGTATTTAAACTTTTTTACTATATTAAAAAGAGGTGAAATTGTTCGTAACCTCTGGAGTCACGGAGGTTAAATAAATAAATATCTCAACGAATTTCACACAACATAATTTAGTCTTAAATTAAGCAGAGCTTGTACTTTTGGTACTAGAATACCTAATATTAATACATATGTTTTTTCTTTTGTAAATACATACCTATTATATACGGGGTGGATGCGACATAGCGACATTTATTGAAACCACAGCTTCTATACATGGTAAGTATCAATTTCCACCGGATAAAAATTCTCTGGCGAAAATAAAAAAATCACGTTCTCCGAACAATTTGAACATTGCGATCGTGCAATTTGTTCGGAAGACGTGGATTTTTTTTTTCGCCAGAGAATTTTTTATCCGGTGGAAATGCATACTGGCCATGTATAGAAGCTGTGGTTTCAATAAATGTCGCTATGTCGCATCCACCCTGTATAGAAACACCCAGACCAAGACAAACATCCATATTCATGCACGCAAAGATTCGTCTTGAGCGGGGATCAAACCGGCGACCTCTGCGTGGCAGGCAATTGCACTAGCGACTGGACTATCCGGACGGTGAATAAACAAGATAAAGAAACATTAATAAAGTCCTCATTAATATAAATGTAAAAGTAACTTTGCCAATCGGATACGCCTTCATGGGTATTCTGTTGAAATAATTGTGGTATAAATTCGTGCTTATAAATATTGTTCAAGATACTACTACTTTTTTAAAAGTAAATCGCTATGGTCTCAACAAACAGAGAAGCTAGAAACTGCCTGAGCTACATTGATAAGAATTATATTTTCTGTATAAAACACAATTTTGCAACAAAGGAAAAACATAATGAACTGACGCAAACTAGAACAAGTTTTCTAGCCCGACGTTTTATGGATTATAAAAAAATATTATAGGTGTGCTTTCTTAAGAATAGTGGCTTTGAACACAAAGCATCACGCATTATACATCAAGAATTATATTTTAATCAATATAAAGGTTGCAAAATCAAGAATCACGTGGCATTGACCCACACCTCTGAGGTCTCTATTACCAGCGCTTTCGCCAATGTAGCTATGGACTCAAGTACCACTAGTTCCAATTACTTCAACCACTTTACCGTCAGATCTTACTGACAAACCGGCCTTCGCGGCCGCAGCCTCCAAATAATACAAGGTACATATTTAAATTAACATCAAAACAGCTACAACCTTATGTTGACGCACACGCAGCGAAAAACCCAAACTATATCCGTACAATAGAGATATCATAATTAACCACATGAAAAACCTATAGGGTTAAATTCGCCATCCGTACCGAACTCAAATGGCTGGTCGCGGCGCCACTGGAACTTTGACAAATTAGTTCATGCTTTATGGCTGCTCCAAACTTTGTTATACTGTTACAGAAATAGCAGGCTTCGTTCACATCACACCAGTAGCATTTAAATGAGATGCTACATTATTTGATAACGATGTTGAGCCCCAATTAGGGTGTTGCCACACTACCTCCTATTCTTATCCGTCAAAAGAAACGACATTAGATTTGGACAGAATTCGGTCGGAGATCCTGATCGGATTATGTCCGAATCTCATGTCGAAGGCGCTCCTACAATCGGAAGTAGTATATTTTAACTTTGGTCTGGTTAAGTTAGGACTCTGATTATCCTTCTCTTTGTATTGGATTTTGGTGTATTGTTTAAGAATATCAATTATTACGAGCAAGTTACAAATATTGCTTTATCCGCATAAAATTGTTTGAATTGACTTGATGTTTGAATTGTTTGTCTGAAGGGATAACTTTTAGTTCTTTCGTATTCTTTTAAATTTAGGGAGTCAAACAAGCAAGCAGGTTGTTTGATGTTACACACCTTAAACACCTGGGACATAGCTAGACTGTCAAAGAAATAAACAAATAAACATTTTTGCTAATCTTGTTAAAAAAAATATGCTACCCACACCACCATTGTGTCATATCATAAATTAATTAATAACTCAAAAACACGCGTCCTGCAGAACATGTTTGTAGATGTGTGTGTTTGTTTGTACATAATCCTTATGATATCCTGCTGCCGGATGTCGGAAATTCAATTTTGCTTCGAGGTTCATTATTTTTTTGATTTATTGTGAATTTGAGTAATTCTTTCACAAGATAAGGTCGACTTATAAGAAGAGAGGAAAATGGTTAGAGCTGTAGCCATCATAGAAACAGGTGCTAACTAATATTTTGTTGCTAACTTTATGGGATTGATTCCCATAAAGTTAGCATATATCGTAATTTCCAAATTGTGGTCATGTTATCGAGTCTCGGATGATGCTACAAAACGGTATTTGAGCAAAATCACGACACCACTCCAATACAATAGTGCTTTTGTAAAAATGGCACCTTCAAATTACGGCTATACAAATGGTGCAGGAGCTGCCTACCACCAGTTGCTACATAGTGACCAAACTGTCAAAAAAAGGTTAAATTGAGGCAGCCTATATTCTCGCATACCTCTATAAGTTTCAGTTTAGTAGCCTGATAATCGTGGATGAAGGCTTTTATGTCATCACTTAGTGAAAAAAACTACCATTGTCCGAGCAACTCCTCGAAGATTTTTTATAAGACCTATCTAACGATATCCCGAACTATATATACCACTAGAAAACCCATTGGCCATTGGTATAGTTAATTTACATATTTATGCAAATTGTCAGCTTTCTACTATTAAATAACGGTTTCGACGCTATGCCGCGGATGGACGGACAGACGGACTAACTTTAAGAAAGATAAATTTAAATTCTCAATATTTTTTTTACATGATAATATCAAAGTTGCTTTTTCAAATTTCGATGCCATAGAGATTTTCAATTTTCAATAAGACGAATAGTTTTTGAGTGATGAACTGTTTTATAAAATATACCTAGACAATGTTGATGTGTGTAGTTGTTTTATGATATTTATTTACCTAAAACCTGTTTCGTATGCGTCAGGCATACCTTTGAAGCTACATGAGCCGTCGTGCAGCGTCAGCAATACGAGCGGCGGACGTCGCGCCATACAACATTTTTACTGGATTGGTGCTCTTTTCGTTTCTAACATCGAGCGTTAGTCACCTATCTTAGGATGTAGGCATTCAGTTTTATTGTAATTTCTTTAATAAAATGTTAAGTTCATTTGGTTTCCTTTCGGCCCTCTGGCGGTGGCCAACGTAATTCACCCACAAATAGCACAAGATAAAATATAGACAAATTGTCTGCTGCGTTCATTCATTTGCACGAAAATTTTAACCACTTTTTCCAATATTTATCGGGACCAAAACCTGTAGGAAATTGAGGTCGAGAATCTCAAGGTATGTTTTTTTAAGCGTCCTCTACAACATATCCAAAAATCAGCTTTTTAGGTTCATATGAATTGATAATCTTTTGCTACAATTAAACACTATTTTGCTTTCTAGTATATATACGGGGTGGATGCGACATAGCGACATTTATTTAAACCACAGCTTCTATACATGGTAAGTATCAATTTCCACCGGATAAAAATTCTCTGGCGAAAAAAAAAAAATCACGTTCTCCGAACAATTTGAACATTGCGATCGTGCAATTTGTTCGGAAGACGTGGATTTTTTTTTTCGCCAGAGAATTTTTTATCCGGTGGAAATGCATACTGGCCATGTATAGAAGCTGTGGTTTCAATAAATGTCGCTATGTCGCATCCACCCTGTATATATAGAAAGCAGTTGTAAAATTTCATTACTATGAAACAGAGTTAAATAAGGCGAAGACTTACAAGCTCGCATCGGCATGGCTTAGCGGCTTCCCACAGATTTACCCTGATTATCCCGAAGACTTCATTACTAACTAAACATCGACGCTATATTGGATTTAAACAATATGATACGAACGCTGTGTACAGTAAATAGATAAATAAAACGACGCCGCAGTATCTAGGTTAATATAGTCTTTTAACGATATTTTCTCAAGTGACTAAAATATTACCATAATGAAAATACGGGTTTAAATCATGTGCTATTTGAAGTTAAAATACTAACTTGTTTTAGATCGATCTCTTCTTTTTTATGGATGCTCGTCGATTAATTAAGGACCAATATATTTTTTTGAATTAACATACTTCGGGGATGTTGCCCTGGTACCAAGTCCGAATCTTAATCGAATGATCTGAAGCGAGCGCAATAGTGCGATCTAATTGGCTCTTTAAACGTCAAATGCATCGATCGACGTCGATCGATTCCGGTGTAATAACACCCTAAAGTTCGGTAAAAAGTTTGAAAAAAAAACATTGGGTGATCGCTGTGACATTGTGAAGATTTCGATAGAAGCATTAAATAACATTTGGGTATGATGAAGGTCTCCGCGCATAGTATTCCCAGAACTCTCGGACGAAAGTAAATGTAAATCAAACGTGCTTCTGGATTTCAAAGACCTAATTGGATATGTTTTTAAATTTAATCGATTTTTGGCTTGATTCACAATAATAACTGAATTGTGATTCCAAATTATAACATTGAAATAAAAAACCGGATTTAAATAGTACAAAGACCGTTATCTCCAATCTTAAAGAGATACAAGCAAAAATGTTGGGATGGTAAGGTCAAGAGCTCTTTTATCATTTTTCTCAGCTAAGGAAAACAATTAAATACGCTTAGCATAGATTCATTGTATCAAAAGTATTTAAAATAACAAAATCAACATTCCTGTTAAGGGGGAACAATTGGTTAGCTGTTTTCTATACTATACTTTAGTATCAAAAACATAACCATTGGTTTAACTTTATTATTATTAAGTTTTTATCTATATTTATTGACAAATAATATCTAAAACACTTAACTATGTCTAGTACTCACACATCATTATAGGTTGGAAGTATTTAGAAGACTGATAGAACTGATTTCACTATTTTGAGTAGGCGTAGGTGATAATGCAATATCATTAGTAAGTGATAAGACTGGTTATTTTTAGTTAAGCACTTTTCTATACGAAAGTCTGTATTTGTATTATAATCTAAATTTCTTGAAATTCCAAACGATACAATATAAATCGAATTCAACTGTACGCAGAGATAAAAGTAATGCTATTAAATAACATTTTTATCTCTGGAAAATTTTTCATAGCACTCTAAAGGTGTAGGGAGGGCGATCTCGTTACGGTATCATAACATTGCTGCTCCTTTTCCATCTGATATAATAATAGTGATATAGTAAATGGGGTAAGAACGCAATAACCATTGTTTTCGTAGGATGTCGGTCGGCAGAAATTATTTCGTTACCAAATACTCTCGAAAAGATAAATAACTCAAACTTTAGGCCTCGGAAACAGGATGTATATAAAACGTGGTAAAGCATGGATCGCCACTGGTGACATTAAGAATATTTTTTCACCTAAGCACCTCTTTGTTGTATGAAAACAGTGATCAAAACTCAATTGTGTTTCGAGTCATTTTAGTGAGCAAAAAACGATATTAATTCGTGCTTTGCTCTAGCTCGAAGCAAGGTTGAGTTTTGTACACTGCTCACTTTTTTTCAATGTACACAACTTTCACACCACGTCATTCATTTCCAAACTAAGCAGAATTTCAAGCTGCTGAGGTGAAAAGTTGTATGTGCAACACGAGATCAAAGTTATTTACATCTCGTGCTTTTGAGTCACTCGAATCACTACGCCCAAGATTCTTATCTAGAATCACTCGTTACGCTTATAATTCTACTAAAGAATTTTTATTTTATTCGGGACTCAAAATAAGAACTCGAAGAAAATATAACTATTGCATGATACATTTTTTATTCACGAGTTCTTTAAATGTATTTCTTATGGTGGATAGGCATGCGTTTGTCCATAATTACACCTGTTAGTGTTGATGCGGTCTGCGGTGGAGCACGCTTACCTTTAAGACACCTATTTACCTTTGCTTTGAAGAGTACCAAATACTAGAGTGGAACCACAGACAAAAGCAGAGCGTTTCAATCCTTTGTTGTATTGAATATTGATCAATCTCTGATATTGATACGCAAAACTTGTCCTTACCTACATTCTTAGCACGAAATTACATCACGATAATATCGTATTTAATAGAAACAGTTTCTGGTTTGACAGAAACTTTGAAATTAGGCCTCGAGATGTTTATTATTACCTACATTTCTCATTAATGTCAAACATTTACCCGGGCGGCTTTAGTTACTATAAATGAGAGCGAAATCAAACTGTAGGTAGACTAACGTGCGACGTCCACATTCTATCGTACCCCCTATCTGACGGTGTCAAGTGTAGATATACGCTTAATCTTCGTAAGTTGACAGCCAAAGAATGGCACTTTCACTAATTAATCGCCGTTTAGCCGGTAGTAGGTTAGGTACTTACTGGTACTGGGCTGTCGGGAACACGAACAATTACGATCGTCAATGTCCGCGATGGTCCCTTATATCTGCTCTGAACAAGATTGAGTCTCTCTCTTCTTTAACTTTTATTTGGGATGTAAAAAACCGTTTGTTCGGTGATTTCTGTGCTGATTAAGATTTGAGTGTCATAAAACGTGTTTAAGTTGCTCTTCAACGCAAATGGACAGCTTTGATCTATCTCATTACTTTTAAATAGTCAATTGTCAATCAATTCGTTAATAGGATTATTTACTTTTTATTTATCAAGAAACGGTAACTTAGAAATAGATTAAATTATTAAGCTAAAACCTTATTTTTAGGTTAGTAGATTTTCTTTTTTAAATTAATGAATAAGAATCATAGGCAAGTTAATTATTAAGAGCTGATTTTTAATCGTTGGATAAAAGTTGTCAATAGAATAAAATGTTACCTGAGCAAATATTTGCCATATTTCTATTCGCAATTCTCTATTTGTTTAAGTAGTAATGTTAAAGTATGAACTGGATTTACTTTTCAATTAAAGATACGGTAGTGCAACTGCCCGCTACGCAGAGGTCGCGCGTTCGATTCCCGCTCAAGACAAATCTTTGTGTGCAATGGTTTGTCTTGCTCTGGGTGTTCCTATGTATAAGTATGTATTTAAAAAAGAAAAAAGTATTTATGTATTAGTATCAGCTAAACGGCGGCTGCGTAGATGAAGTAAAACGTCGTATGGCCATAACCAGAACGTCGATGGAGAATTTAAAGAAAGTGTGGAGGAATCGTGACATTACCAAAGCCACCAAAGTCAGGCTCGTGCGAACCTTGGTATTCCCCATCTTCCTTTACGCGGCAGAGACATGGACGGTGCGTGAGTTGGAAAAGGGGAAGATAGATGCTCTAGAGATGTGGTGCTGGAGGAAAATGCTCGGAATATCATGGACGGAGTTTCGCACCAACGTGTCCATCCTCCAGGAGCTCGGTATCAAGCAGCGCCTATCAGCCGTAGTACAATCACGCAAACTGCAGTACTTTGGCCTTGTCTCTAGGCGAGACAACGACTCCATAGAGCGGCTGGTTATTCAGGGAAAAGTGGAGGGAACCAGATCGCGCGGCAGGTCACCTATGCGCTGGACTGACCAAATTAAATCTGCAGTAGGAAGCCGCATATCTGACTGCACCAGAAAGACTGCCAACAGGGAGAGATGGTGAAAAATCATGCGGAAAGCTGTGTCCACTACTGCCTCCGATGTGGACGCCTCAAAGTGACCACGACCGCTCTGCCAAGAGCGAAACGACAGAGAAGAAGATCAGCTATTCTAATACCCATAGTACAAGCTCTGTTCTCTTAGTTTGGGACTAGATGACGTTGTGTGAAAGTTGTGTGATATTTATTATTTATTTCTTTACCATCATCACTATCAATACATAGTATAAAACAACGGATTTGGACGAACTACGCAACGTATTTAGATGCGGTTTTTTTAATGGATAAAATCATCCATAAGGAAGGTTTTTATGTATAAAACACGCATATTATAGTACTATATAGTACCTGGAGCAAAGCTAGGGCGGGTCACTAGTTTACAATACAACGTAACGTTGAATTAACTTTACCATTACACTGCCACGTAAGTTTTAGTGCTATAGAAAATATGTAGAATTTGAATGTCAGTGTTTCTAATTACATATTATTATGCCCGCCATTGTATTATGTTAAGAATAGAAATGGACTATATTTCAAGAAATTCAAGAATATTTTTTTTTTTTTTTTTTTTTTTTTTTTTAATTATTACCTTTTTTATTAATAACATATTTAGTTAATTAATTATTTTTTATTGGTATGACATGTATAAATTTATTTAAATTATTAATAAATTAATTAATAAAATGAAAAAATATTAAAATACATTATGCGTCATAAAATTCCTCCGCATCACTGTCCACAGCGGATACCGTGGCCAGAAGGCTGGCATATTTTTAATTATGTTTCCTTCAGGGATGTGAATATAAAAAAGATAAGATAAATTCGGATTTTTGACATTAGATAGAACGCCAGAAGCAATTACACTATCCAATGGTCCCAATGACAAGGCCAAATACACACATTCACTCACTCAAGCACACCCAGTCTCAGAACAATTTGCGAATTACACAAAGATTTGTCCCATGTGGGGATCGAACCCACAACACCTGTGCAGTGGAGAGCGGCGAGGCGACCGCTTAAACCACTACACCACACGTGCAGACAATATATACATAACATCACGATATTACCCAGAAAGGCGAATAATACTCACACTTCACCTATTATGTAGAGATCCCATGTGCTAGTGGATGAACCAATCTCCGCCACCGGCACACAATTCAATCTTTCTTCTTCTTCGTCGTGTCGATGGCTGAGTCAAATTTTATTTTGACTTGCCATCGTGGTGAAAGGATTAGCAAATTCGCTTTGCAGAACTCGCGAATTGCCCAGGGTGCACCGAACGTAGGGAATCGTTGTGTACGTCACTCGGGGAGGCTCCTTTCATGCACCCCACCCCACAATTCAATAGTAGACTGGATTTGGAATGATGTTTTTTTTATTTTTTTATTTGAAAAACCTGACGACACAATCCCAAAAAACATTTTTGCTTGACACGGGAATCGAACCCCCGAACTCGCGGCGGGCGGTCGCATAAGCTCACCACTAGAACATCGAGGCAGTCAGACGTGAACTGGTCAATATTTTTCCATACACCATGGTACATGTTGGAGTTCAAAGGGCCAGGAATACAACCTATTATTATATTAATGCCTTGAACTAAAGTCTTTGTGTCCCTCTAATCTTGTAATACAATAGACATGCATATTTAAACAAAGCTTAGTATATTGGCTTCAATTGTGACTAGACGATGGTAAACCTTGGATTCTTATCTGAAATTATTAGGTTATATTGTATCCTTGAAAAGGTTTCTCGCTCGTTCATTGACCTCAAAAGAAAGACCTTTATATTGAACTAGCTTTTGCCCGCGACTCCGTCCGCGTGGAGTTCGTTATATTAAGTAGTAGCTGCTACCACGGTTTCACCCGCGCTAAACGTTACTGCCCCGCTTCCATAGAGTTTAGCGTAATGTTAAATATCAAAAAACTTTAATGGATAGTTAAACTATCAAACAAAAAAATAAATATTAAAACCCAATCATTAGTTTCTGAGATTTGCACTAACAAACAAACAAACTAACTTTGTGCCGCGGTTTCGTCTGCGTGGTAAGTACATCAATAAAAAGTTACCTGCCTTGTAGTCAGTTACCTGAACATACATCGGTCCAGCCGTTTAGAAGATTAGACGATACTAACAGACATACAGACAGATAGATCGACAAAAATTTAAAAAATTGTATTTTAGGCATAGGTATCGTGCAAATAACTATATCAACTGAAAAAAACATTGTTATTTAGACATTAAAAACAGAAACCTTAATTTTATTTCATTGTATTGATAATTTTACTGATAATGTGGCTAGTGATTTACAGGTCCTTTGTTGGGTAAGAATTGGGAGAGCATTCAGACTCGAATAGACTTTATAAAAAAAATCAAAACTGATAGGCATGTTGACGATTGAGTATTCCTAATTGAATACGATAGTACCAAGCTCTCTGCCGTTAAATGACACTTAAACGTACTAGACGAGAGAAGGTGATAATATATAATCAAATCAGTATGCCTTTATCTACTCTAGTCGGTCTGCTTTTAGCGAACATTCCCAGTACCTAATATTTTCAATAAAATCAAAACATAAAAATACTATAAAAATAAAAAAAATAAATCCATGTCTGTACGTTTCAATTCAACTTTTATGATTATGAATTAGACTGATATTAGAGAGATTTAAATGAATTTTCAGGTTTTAGATTTGATATGAATATTTGCCATTTTTATTTAATTTAATTGGTCATGCTACTACATGTTAATTATATGAATAGTTCCTACTATTGACTTCCAGTCTGGTAGTCAGTTTGGATTTTTTCTCATTTATCTGGTCACAGGTAGTAGGACAGGCAGGATGATAGTACTCCCCCGTGCGGGGGCAATGGCTGAACCACAATTTAAAGGGTAAATAAATACAGTTTTTGGATGACCGGATGGCGGAGTGGGTAGTGTACCTGCCTGCGACGCCGAGGTCGTGGGTTCGATTCCCACTTAAGACAAATCTTTGTGTGCATGAACATGGGGGTTTGTCTTAGTCTGAGTGTTTCTATGTATAATAATTATGTATTTACAAAAAGAAAAGTATATATGTATTAGTATCAGTTATTCTAGTACCCATAGTACAAGCTCTGCTTAGTTTGGGACTAGATGGCGTTGAATGTGAGTTGTGGAATATTCATTTATTTATTTATACATTTGAAATTTTTAATTAGGGATTTTTCATTCATAGAAACTACCTCCCTTCTATTGATATTTGTGCACTGTTGTAAAAAAAAAATACTAACGAACATGAAAATTTACATTCTTGACATACATGACTGCCAGATTCTAGTGATTGGCGTATGCGCCTCTCACCGCGAGGTTTCAGGGTCGATACCCGGGTCGGTTCGATTCTGCAGGAAATTCTCAATAGCAGCAAGGAGTTGGAATTGTGCCCGGTGGATGGCGATAGGTTCACCCACTATCACATGGAACATAAATTGTATAATTCTCACGTTTCACCTGTTGTAGATAAAATGTGGGTGTTATATCTCTGCCATACCCATTCTGAGTAATATTGGCGTGATGTTATGTCATGAAAATTTACATCATAAATCGTGTATGAAGTGTAAAGTTGGGTGTCAAAAACCCTTGTAAGCCAAAATATGGTTTGTTTGACACGCTCGTGCCGAGCAAGGGCGTCGAGTGGCTTACTCAATACAAACATGTGAAAAGCTTGTTGTTATGTATAATAATACCTACAAATAAAATGCTTTAAGTGGTATCGTCTGGCTGCGAGAATTAGGTTTTTATGTGAAATATTCAGTGAATTGCCTCATAGTACACTTGATTGTACATGTTATTAACAGACTGCAATAGATGCAATGTGGATACTTAATAAGTTGAAGAGGAGGCTAAGTTAGGCCCTCCACAACGGCCGACAAGCCGCCATTTTGCACGGTGGCTGCGACTCGTGGGTGTTAGCGACTATGCGCAAGCGCAAGTAATACTTGGGCTCTATTTAATAAAGATAAATGACGATATTATATAAATTATATATTACAAGCTGACCCCGACAGACGTTGTCCTGTCTTAACTATGCATACATTCTCTGTGACGATATTTGCAGCACGCATTATGTCAATGTTATGTCAAACCCCATAAAGGTACATTCAAAAAGTTCATATTGTCAAAAGCGCTAAGGTTACTTAAAATAGGGGTTGGTGATAAAAGGGTAAAAATTTAGGGTTGTATGTGAACAACCCTTATCACTTAGGGGTATAAAAAATAGATAGTAGCCGATTCTTAGACCTACTGCATATGCATAATATATAATTTGGTAAAAATCAGTAAAGCCGTTTCGGAGGAGTAAGGTAACTAACATTGTGACACGAGAATTTTATATATAAGATATATATTAATATATTGTTATTATATTGTTTTTTATTACTTTTTTATTACGTTGCACTTGGTTCTTCACTGTACTATACTTTACTTTGCTAACTACATAAATGAAACACTTTTTCTTCTGTATAATTTGATTCAACAATTCAACTATTTATTAATTTTATATCAGTCCATGATATAAAATTAATAAATAGTTGAATTGTCATCTTTATTAAATACTGGCACCCGACGGAAACATAAAGACGGAACACGCTTTCGCTAACACTTCGATTGCACTTGTCTATTGTTATTGTTTATGCAAACAATTACCTTTTATATTATCTGTACCGGCAGCGACAGAGTATAATCAACATCCGAAATTCGTTACACGGTCGGCAAATCCAAGCGCCCCACGTTTCTGCTTAACTTAATTTGCATAATCTGAGAAAACATAAAAAAATAAAAAGCAAAACGTTTAAAGCGAAACACTAATGCAATTCTCAAATTGTTTCGTCGTGTTTGTCGGCGACTCTGAGACAGACTGAGTCCGCTGTAATTAAAAATTTAAAAACAAGCTTGCGTGTCCGCCTGGGTTAATGAAATGAATTATTTTAATGAAGGGTCCCTAAGTCGCTTTTTATTTTTGAACCATCATTTATTCAAGGATATTCGGTTGAAGTGTTAAAGGTCACACATGATAACAAAAAAATATTGGATAACGTTCCTACAAATCTATATATACATTTAACATACAATAAACATACATTTAAATAAATATTGTGTGATCTATTTGTCATTTAAACATTAAAAAGATTTTTTTTACTAACTTCAAAGACTACTTGAGATCTCAATATAATTGCTTAATGTGAATGTTATAAAACTCTGTCACATCCTTCTGAGCAATACAGGCGTGAAGTTACATGTATTCTATTAGGGTATAATATTATTATTTATTTATTTATTTATTTATTCAAATACTCATTGCACTAACAGTTACTACCCATGCGTACAATAAGTTAGGTATACAATAATTAGGTACTAAAGACTAAATTACTTATAGTTAAAAAAGAATGTGACACAAAAATATTCAAGAATTTTGCCAATTTAATTTCAAAAATATCAATATCTGGATGCTGAGCAATCAAGGCGTTGATCAGTGCCATGGCGTGATTTGTTGGCGCAAATTGTGCAGTGAATGTTCGCACAGATGCCGTCGCCATGAGAATAAGTACGCCAACTCCCGGCGTTTAGGAGCGCACGATACCTAAACTTGCTCGAGGCGTAGGGTTGTCACTTGTCAGATTGATATTTTAAATTACCTGTACAGAAATCATTTTTTTAATTATAAAAATGACGTTTTTTTTACAAAACAAAGCATTTATTTATGTCAAGTCAAAGCCAAATCATTTATTTCCATGGGCCCTAAAAGGTGCTTGAACACGTCAAAACAAACATCAACGTTCAAATAAATGAAATTAAAATAAAACTTAAGCTAATTAAATTATAATATTAATTGCAGCAAAATGATTTGAATCACCGGAGCTTAGATTGATTTCAATTCAACTTTGAGGTTTGAATTAAAATCAATCCAAGTACCAGCTCCGATGGGTGTTGGGGCTATCTCGTCGTTGACTGTAACCCCGCTATCCCGATTGTATGTAAGTTATTGTTGTGAAAAGGTAGCTTGTAGTAACACCAAAATCACTTCAGGTTAAATAGTTTATTGTAAATAGTAAAGTTATAGATAATTTCTAATGTTAATTGTTGTTACGTTTAGTAGTTGTGAGTCACGTTTATAAACAATATATGTTCACCAAACACACGTTTATGCGTTCCACTTATTTGGTAGCGACTAACGTAAACGACTGTTTTTTGTTTACAGTGTAATTCGCTGTACGAGCAGTATTGGCTCGTACAGCGAATTACAGCTCGTATTGCATCATGAGAAGAGCTGGTGAGAAACTCATGATCACCATCTTTTCAAATAATTCATACAATTTTGTTTGTTTATTGACAATAATTGTTAGGTGTAAGTTATACCAACCAAAATACAATGACTAGAAATGGTTATGGAGAGAATAATACTATGAAATTAAATTCTTTGTTAAATAGACCAATATTATATTAATAAAACTATCCGTAGTATATAAGGTTGCAATCTCTTACACTTAAAGCAGAAAGGAAAAGGAGTAAAAACAATGTGTGCATACATACTGGTACTAGAACAGACATAGAAAAAAACCGGCCAAGTGCGAGTCAGACTCGCGCACCGAGGGTTCCGTACAAACCTGTAGGTATATAAGTAAAAGTTATGGTATTTTTATTGCTAAATGAAATCCATAACATAACAATGTGGAAAGCTGACGGTACCTTGTCAATACATATATTATATGGGGTCAGCAAGTCTAATATATAAAATTCTCGTGTTGCGGTGTTTGTTTCCAAACTCCTCCGAAACGGCTGAACCGATTTGCATGAAATTTTGTGTGCATATCGGGTAGGTCTGAGAATCGGCCAACATCTGTTTTTTTTTTTTAATCGCTGAACAACGTTTGCTGGGTCAGCTAGTAAGTTTATGATTATTAAAAAAAATATACTATGTGATGTAACTAAAAATTTAAGATTTTCGGAATTTTTCCTATATGTGTACTTTATAACGTTGCTTCATGCCAAATTTCAAGATTCCAGGTCGTCTGGAAGTATCCTTTAGGTTTTGATTCCCTTGCGAGTAGTTGCGAGTTTCAAAATATGCGGCTTTAATTGCTGTATCTTTTGATTGCGTTGACGTAGAAGTTTGATTTTGTTACAGCTTAAAGATATTATAGACTTGAGTATTTGTTAAGAATTTCAATATAATACCACTACGCGTTCATGAGTAAAGTGGTAATAAGTTTAAAATTATTAAAAATATTTTTATTATATGATGTAACTAAAAATTTATGCTTTTCGCAATTTTTCCTTTATCTGTGTTATAAGACGTTGCTTCGTACCAAATTTCAAGATTCTGAGTTCACGGGAAGTACCCTGTAGGTTTTGATTCCCTTGCGAGTGTCGAAAATTTGCGGCATAAACGGGAGTATCTTTTGATCGCGTTGACTTAGAAGTTTGATTTTTTCACAGCTCCAAGAGACCATAGACTTGAGTATTTGATATGAATTTCAGCTTGATACCTCCACGCGATCCTGAGAAAAAAGGTCTTGACAGACAGACAGACAGACAGACGGACAACAAAGTGATCCTATAAGGGTTCCGTTTTTACCTTTTGAGGTACGGAACCCTAAAAATGAAAAAAAATCTAAACTGTAAAATTAAATGCTAATTATTTATGCTCCTCCTATCTCCTAACTCCTGCTAACTAAAATGAGAACCTCCTTTTTTTGAAGTCGGTTAAAATACCTAAAACCTCGAGAATTTTCTCAACATTTTTTTATTTTTTTTATTTTTATTTATTTATTTACATAAATACAGAGCCATCATTACAGGTAAACATAACCTAATGCAATGGATGTATAACTACAATATACTTAATCATCTAGTTTACTAATCTAAAATTTACCTTAAGATTAACACAGTACAAATAAAACAAAAACTCTAACTTAATATCTTATAAGTACATACAGGTTAACATATAGGTTCTCTTCTGAAAACTACATTAAAACCAGCCAAATGCGAGATAATCGCAGACCAACATACATACAGACTATGAGAACTTCCTTTTTAATATCGGTTAAAATAAAAATAATTTAATAACACATCACAAAATTGCGCATCATATTCATAATGTAACATCATTTTGTGAAATAAATAAACCAAAGAGGTAACGACACGGCGGCGTTTAAAAAACATACCTACATTATTATTAAGTATTTAGTAGTTATTACCAAATACGTATTTTATTAATTCACCTTTTGTGTTCAGAGGGTACCTTAAAGAACGTTAATTCTGGGTTTGAAATAGTGTCGTTTGAACAACCATAAACTTCACAATAATATCTATTGACTCGCGAAGACATTTTGCAGTGCAGCGCGTAACCGTTCCTAATTTTTTAAACAAACAGCGACCGCTCACAGTAATGGCACGGCCCGCACTACCGCTGACCGAGAAACTGGCCGAGCGGCGTAGTGTGCGTGCGTACGTACATGAACCCGGGGCGTGGCAAGCGCTACGCGTACATACAAACGGCGCGATGTACCTTTGTTCGAAGATAACTTACTGTCTGTACTGTGATGAGACGGCGCGAGCGCAGCCGCGTGTACTGATTGGGAGCGGATAGTGAACATCGGGAATTCGGGACAGTGCGGTTGCATTATCGATCTTATTGTTTAGCAATAGATAATAGTGCATTAAAATAGCACACTTTCGACGCAGTTGCAGCGTATCTATACCGACCATTCCAGATACAATAAGATATTTTTTTTTATATTTTTACAGTAGTAGTAGACTAATTTGGTATTGTTCAATTCCAAAGTATAGGTAAGTACGATTCCAATCATATCAGCTTTTGCACAGAAAACTAAACTACATCAAATTGACGGGTTACAAATGTGGTCCACTATAAATACTGGGTGTGCCACTCACATAACAACTCGACTCGACGAGACGAGGCGTGCCGCAGTTTCAGTATAGCTATTCCATTCCATACTATTATACTGTAGGGTAGCCCTATGTGTAATATTATCGATGGGAAACTCGGTATGCATGTTCCAACGTCGACCCCATCGATAACCATCTGACCCCGACCTTGAGACACACTAATAAAATAAAGCACTTAACTACTTTATAGGTACTAGTTTTATTGCAGTTCAACATTTGCTTAAAGTTAAACTTAAATTAAATAGTACTAGAGATGGCGCTTGAATGACGGACATGTCAGCGTTACCGACTAGTTGTATATTCATTTTAATCTTTGACAGGAGTTTTAAAATGTTATTGTTTCATGGTGAATCAAAAATAACTGAGAAATGAGTTTAAATGAATAATCATGACAATTATATTTCTTTACCCTTTTAATGGTAGCAGAGTTTATCGTTGTTTGTGCTAAAAGTACTAACAATTGCCAAACAAACTTAAAAACGTCATAAAATCGAAAATCGAATTTTCTCAAGTATTCGATCCATTTAGGCCTTATTTTTGGCCCAAAGCTGCCTTTTCTGAAAATTTCATCCAAGTCGTTAAGCCGTTTTCGAGAAAGTCAAGATATACAAGAATTGCTCGTTTATTATAATAGGATTAGGCATAACAAAACAACTTCAATATCTTTAATGCATAGTAATACAATTAATGGACTTGCGCAACAAAGCTTGACTTATTTTATTTAATACCTAAGGTTACTTTACTTTTGCATTCTCGGCAACCTCTTCTGTTCTTTTACAATACAATTATGATTTCAGGTTTCTGTTTTTTCTGTCGTTTTTCTTTTGGAATGATTGTAATAAAATTACGTTGTTTACTACTAAATTTATGTTCCAACTAAAGACTCTACGTACTTAATTTCCAATATTATATTAACTTGGTGACTTTTAAGCCTTATTAAATAGCTTGATAAAAATATGTGGGTTCCGCATAATCTCATCCACATATACGGGCAACTCGTTTAAAAATTAAGGTTAACAATATTGGAAAAGGGCGGGTCAGGGAAGGAAAATGAACGGTTCACTCGACAGAAAATGTTAATGGGCATTCGACCATTGCCGGTGTAAAAACAACGGGATATCGTTTTTGCCCTCGTAATCTGTTCCCGGTTAATAAAAAGAGAAAACAAAGTACCTAATCCATTATCATTATTTACAGTTGCTTTGGGCGGATAAGCGGTGACAGATCGATCGCTCAGTCTTTTGTTTTGTCGATAATGATGCGAGGCTTACGATTAATGTACGGTGTAATGCTCCGCTGAACTCTGAGCGATGACTGTTTCACGAAACCGTCTGTCTTCGGTAACTTCTCGTACTCATGTAAATAAAGACGATTGATAAAGTTTGATTTCTTTGAAACTGTATCGGACTGAGACCACTTTCCTATTAAAAGTTGCAAAAAATCTAACATGACCTCATAAGTAGTTTGAGAAAATGGTCTTAATTCAAAGCTCTTAATTTTCTTGCCTTAAGACCATCACGAGCAAAGTTTATATACGTTTTACTGTTATTTAATTATTTTATTAACAAAGTAGGTACTCGGCAGTTGCCACGACTAAAATTTTCCTGCCATAATTTCCATTCAAAATGATCAAATATTAAATTACGCGAACTCCTTAAACTTTACTACATTAAACTCTTGATTGTAAACACAAGTAAGGCTTTATTATGTTGTTCTCGCTTTTAAAATGTGCCGAACAAAATTGTACTAATTGAGAATTTGTGAGGTTTCAAGATAAGTTTTTTTTTCATTGATAACTTTTAGACTTTTTGCTAACAGTTCAAAACTTGCATTGTATAAAAAGTATGACTCGTGAACTCTTAGGGGTTCGCGATAATTTACATATTTTTTTTTTTTTTTTTTTTTTATTTCGTCAGAGCAACTAGCAAAAAAACATTTAAAATTCAAATAATTGGATAAAATATAATTACTAGGAAAATATATTTTTTTAATTAAACAAAATCTACTTGTTACGAATTTTAAGCAAAATAAACTTAAAAAAAAACCATTATTATTTCTATGAACCGTTATGAGTCTCAATAACTTATCTCACATAGCTTGACAAAAATACACAGCAGCCATCTTACAAGGCTGTACTTGTAAACATCTGGCACGTCTCTGAGAGTGCGGACAGGAACACTGGCAATTACAGAGCGCGGGACATCTGCCGAGGTTGCCTTATATGCAATAAAGTAGTGAAGGAGGATCTACGAAACTAGGAGAAGGCATGTCAGTTGCATCCGAACGTACGCTTTTGTTTGTCTTAGTGTTAAATGAAACACAAAGGCCGTGAACGATAGGTACCTATTAAAAAGGGTACCTTCGCATGCTATCCATAAATCAAACGCTTTCCACCAAAGCGTAGAGAAGAGGTGATGTCTTTGAAGAACCAATCAGGCTGCGTTACCGAAGCTAAGCAGAGAGGAGATGTTGAAAAAACGATACCTGATTGGTTATTTAAACACATCTCCTTTCACGCTTTGATGGAAATAAAGCCATAGGATAGGTTGTGTCGGTCAACAAAAAATAGTTATTTAAGTTTATATTTGTGGCAAAATTAATTTAGATGACAGGCATGTTTCAGTAATTTAAAAAACAAACACGAAAACGAATAAAATTATGTTTAAAATAAAGATTGCCAACTTTTTAAATTAATAAATTACTAATACATTAGAACACGAGTTCACATTAAACTCTTTGAGCTAGAAATTCCAATGTTATTTCATTTATAAAAGCGTACCTGTGCATTCCAAATAGAGTATCGACCCAATCAATAATTCCAAAAAACAACCAAATAAATTCGTTAATAATCTGGCCTTAAGCTTTAGAATTTTCCATTCAGTTGGATACAATTGAGGCCGTTCATTCAACCAAGTAAAATTACGAACGTACAATACAAAATACAAATTGGGAATCATTTTTATCGTTCCGTAGCAAGTCCGAATTGACTCGGGTACAAAAGTATATAATAGCTGTCCTTTAGGCCTTCAATTACGTGTATAATAAAATATGATTACCTACGTGAATAGAAATTAATAGATACATAGATAATAGAAATAGTAACTGTCTTGTCAAATAGTTGTTTTTTTATATACAATATTAAGAAATTCGAACATGGTACTGTACCCCATAAACATAAAAAAAATACAGATGCAATGATATTGGTCAGATGTATTCTTTTTAGGCCTCATTCGCTAGTAATTAACTACCAAATTTGGATACAGTATTTAAAAACCAGCCAAGTGCGAGTCGAGTATTTGTTGTTAAAACGCCAACAGTTTCACATCACTTGTCTAGTTATAACGGTTCATGAGATACAGCCTGGCAACTGTAAGGTTAATTTATTCGAATACCATAATAATACTTAAATTTATCTTTTAAAACTTTTGAATCGATTAGTCGATTTAAAAATAGTAATAACACCTTTACTATTTTGAAATGGATATTATAATTGTACCGATTATGATATATATTGTGTCAACACTAGTTTAAAATGTCATGTTGTAAAATGATTAGTTCGAGGCATTACATTCTGACATCTTGAATCGAATGGTTATTTTATTCGTTTAAAACCATCTACATCTTGGTAAAATAAGCTTATTTCCTAGAGTTAAGAACGGATTCCACACTACCCATCTAACGGACAGCGAAGTCTTAGTAATAGGGTTCCGTTTTTACCCTTTGGGTTCGGAACCCTAAAAATGGCAGCCTTAAAACGGAAGTTGATTAATGAGTAGTGTTACAAAAACAAAAACTTTAGAACTTAAATGTTGTGTGACGAATTTCGAATCTCTCCTTTCTCGCATACAAGATAAATCACATAAGAATTCCCAAGAGGCCTACAATCAAGTCCATGAAAAACATTAACTTTACCAAATAATGTAAGTAATATTAAACTAAATGGTTCAAGAATTGGTATTTTTATCCTTTTAGTTAAACATAACTTTCATATTTGTACAGATTATATAATAAATATCGATTTTCTCTTTCCGAATTGTTCACAATACGCTGGTCGGATAATTGAATAAGCCTCCGTGACAAAAATAGATCAGTTATGTGAAAATCCTTTTTTACAAGTGTAACTTGTGTCACTTTTATATTCGGTCAGGTTATATTAAATCTCTGAAACTGGCACTTAGTCTAAATTTTTATCTTGCCGTCTATTTCATTGAAAGAATTTGTTGTTGCTTGCAAGCAAATCTTACGCTTCAGATGTTCTATAACAATGAGCGGGATATGACAGCGAACAAAACGTTTTCTAGTTCCTACAAAGGAAAAATACAAGTAATAAAATACCGCTCACTCAATGAACTGAATGCTAAGCTGCGCTGTAAGAGTTCCGACAATGTCAGCGAGAGACGAATTGGTATACTTATCATGTTGAGAAAAACACTAAAATAATAACTCATGACAAATTTAAAAGGATTTTTCTTATCAACCGACTTCAAAAAAAGGAGTACGCGGATATTTTTTTTAAATATAGGCACCTTAAGGCCGTTTACTATAATCTTTCTAGTTATTCACAGATGAGGCGAGACGTTGAATATTACTTAAGTATTTTTTATTTATAGTGCATTTTTTAAGCAATTTTAATTAGCAATTACTTTATATTATTAAATACGTTAACACTAAATATAAACCTAACTATTTATAAATCAAATAAAAATTAATACAAACTTATTGAATAAAATATAATTATGTACTAAAAAGTTTAGGTGTCAAAAATACGTCCTCATCGATGTCGACCGCGGGTAACGTGCCCAGAAGGCTGGCGGCATACCCACGTTGTACGGCAATTCTGATTCTTTGTCCAAAGGAGAAGCCAGCCTTTTGGTCGCGTGAAGAGTCAATTAGTCTTTTACTTATAAAAAAATAAGCTTAGTATTTATACTTATACTGGGTGGCGCAAAAGTAAAGACCCTATTTGGTTCAGCTATAACATTTTTTCTAAATTAGAAAACTAGATTTAGATTTTTTTAAATGTATATTTGTGCCATTAAATTTCGTACCATTAGGATTTAAAGATGATGTCTTTTAAATGGTGACCTCCAGAGTTGATACACATTTGAGCCCTATTTATGACATTTTGCATAACTTGCCGTAACACTTCCTGCGATATGTTCGTTATTTCTTGACGAATGTTTTCTTTTAGAGCTGCGAGAGTCTGTGGCTTGTTCACATACACCCGAGATTTCAAAAAACCCCAAAGAAAGAAGTCTGGACTGGTCAGATCGGGTGATCTTGCAGGCCAAGGCAAATCGCCAAAACGAGAGATAACTCGGTCTGGAAAAGCGTCCCTCACTAAGTCCATAGTGTCGCGCGCTGTGTGTGCCGTAGCGCCGTCTTGTTGAAACCAGATGTGCTCCAGCCCCAATTCGTCCAAACTGGGTATCAAAAACTCACGTAACATGGTTCTGTAGCGTTCTCCAGTGACAGTTATCGCATTGCCTCCAGCGTCTTCGAAAAAATAGGGTCCGATCACTCTGTCAACACAGATGCCACACCATACAGTAACTTTTAGTGGGTGTAGAGGTGTTTCTTGAATAATGCGCGGATTATCAGTGCCCCAGAACCGAGTATTCTGCTTATTGACATGCCCTGAGAGATGGAAATGCGCTTCGTCACTCATAACCAATTTTGAAGGAAAATCATCCTCTTCAAGGTTGAGGTTTATGACGCGCTGGCAGTAATCTAGACGAGCTCGGTGGTCAGCAGGCAGCAGCTGATGAGTCATTTGAGTTTTATACGGGAACATCTTTAAGTCTTTCACCAAAATACGCTGCAGGGTCCGTCTGGAAATGCCCAATTGCGTGGCACGTCGCCTCGTTGATGTTTCTGGACACTCTTCCACATCTTCGCGCACAGCATCGATATTTTCAGCTGAACGGCCTGTTCTTGGTCTCCCAGACTTAGGTCTATCCAATGTTGAGCCAGTTGCTTCAAGGCGTGTGGCAAAGCGTCGAATTGTGCGACCAATCGGTGCCGGACGGTGGGGAAATCGTCGACGAAATTCACGTTGTGTTCTTATCACTGATGAATTATTCCGTAAGAACATTGACACAATTATTCCACGTTCTTGGGGAGTAAAACGGTCCATGTTTATTTTCAGTGTATTTTACATTTGTTCACTACACAATTTTCAACAACAGAATGACAGAAAATGTCATATAAAAAAAAAAAAGTATTTTCTTTAGTGCCAGTACTTTTGCGCCACCCAGTATATTATAAATATAATTATATATTAGTAGTATAACAATTTCTTGATTATATGAAGGTATACATATCCCAATATATTTTTAATGGATACATGTATAAACTGTTATTTGTGATTTACAAAAATTAACAAACTTATCCATTCATTTCTATTCCGCTGCGCCTTTAATTAATAAATAAAAGCGCGATGAAAAAACAAATTAAGCCGACGGATCCTCGTTTCTTTATTAAAGTGAAACTATTAAAATTTCTCTTTGTTACTTTATTAAAAAGTTTAAACATCAGGCGGCGTTTAGGACACTGCAACGTTAGTGCGTTAAAAGTTTAGAGATGCTTTGTGGAAACAGATAATTATGACTTTAACCTTACGTATATAAACTAATATTACTCCAATTATTTTCTGATATGTTGGTTAATCAATAATTGCTATTTACTTGTTGATGGTAAAATAGACCATGATATATTACTCTCTTTGAACTATCGTGTACTTGACTTCGCCTACTTTGTTATTTCTGCACCACCTGAAGGTAGACTGGTAGAGAATGCCCTAGGAATTAAGTCCACTCATATACACTGCTGTATATGAAGTTTTATAAATAAATAAATATTCAGACTGAAGAACTAACTTAAAAGCTTAATAAAGTGATATGAGTTTTGAGACTATACATGGTTATTTTCTAACTAAATATTAGATTACGGGAAATATTATCGTGCACAAAAAGATTGCAACATCTCTGAAATATTGAAATAACTCGCCACAACAAATATACATGGTAAATATCCCGTTATATTTAGTAATTTATAAAGAGATTTGATTTATTTCGAAGCAACTACGGAACATCTTCTAATTACATGTTCTTAAACTTTCGCGATTTGAGAACATTTTTCAAAAATTAGACGACCCGCTGTCTAATCGTGTAATTATTATAAAGGCAAATAAATCTTAAAAAACCTCTATTTACGTGCACTTGTAATGAGGAAAATATCGAATATAACATTTAAATTCTTCTTAGCTTTAAATTGTTCTTAACTTCTTAGCCGTATTGAGATATATGTTCTCAATAGACGCACAAGAAATCCGCCTTGTCTAGCAGTCTCAGCAGCTGACACTAACTACCGGTCTAATTCGTTCTTCCACCGTGTAGTTAAAAAAACAAACGAATATGTTAGGAGGGATGATTTGGACATATTTAATGACCACACTCAGTTTCGCAGTTTAATAACGAAGCAATTTTTCGATCCGTAGTAATGTTAATTTATCTGTACTCTAATTTAATTATTATTACCGTATCTTATGTGAATTATTTAGATCTGATATTTATTATTATTATTATTATTATTTTTTCTTTTTAATATGTAAGTTTCGAACTTAGCCATACATATAAGTGGAAACTGTCAATTGGCTTACGTTGTTATTTCAATAAGTTATTTTATCGATTGTTCTTAAAAGCTGTTTGTTTCCCAAAAATAAATAAATAAATAAATTAATATTCAACTTATTTCATACATTTAATTTTGTTTGTAACTTTAACTCATTCAAGTTTCTGAAGACTAGACCTTTCACGTGAATACTTCATCGTGTGCTCCAACCGATAAGAAATACGTTAAAGCTTTCACGTAACATAATACGAAGATAATTTCTAAGTCGAATAAACTTTGCAACTTTTAACTTCCAGCGGGTCCCTGCTCTCGAATTCACAAAGGTACTCTGCATCAAAGACGGAAGTTAACTCCTTTAAAAACACACTCTTGCAGCTTCAGCTAAGGTCCAGTTTTGCGTGGCTCGATTCCATTAAGTGTCGGTACTGGTACAGAAGCGTAACAGTAAGGTGGAAAGTTAAAAAAGCAACACAGCCGGTTCTTATGTGTTTGCCAGACAAACTGTTCATTGCATTGAAACTAACAAAATAGTCGGTAGCAAAATGAAAATTGTTCGCGTGGGTGCCGTACAATGTGTTTATGTTACGGGAAATGTCTGCCGAGTTATGCAAAAACAACAAAGTGAGTTTATACTAACTTAACCTAAACTACCGTGCTCATTATGAGTAATTGTATTGTTGAGGTGATGAACTAATATATTTCTACTTCTAATTGATTATTTTTATAGCATTTAGCTATGCTTAGCAAATTATACTAAGAAACCGATGAAAAAGATGTGGGATCGGCAGGATTTGTATCCTAGTTAAGATAGGAACAAATGGATGAACGTGACGTCATGAAATGACGTATCATACAGTTGAGAAATTAAGGGCTCCGGTAAGAGGCGACCGTAGCTGGATGGCTAAAGCGGCTGCCCGGTGTGCAAGGTCGCCGGTCCCATATTTTTCAACTATTTCTTAGTATTATATATTTCTTGTGAACTTTCGGCATTTCTATACAATTGTATGCACTTATTATTTATCTAAACTAGGTTTTACCCGCGACTTCGTCCGCGTGGAGTTAGTTATATTAAGTAGTAGCTTCCATAGAGTTCAGCGTAATGTTAAATATCAAAAAACTTTAATGGATAGTTAAACTATCAAACACAAAAATAATTATTAAAATTCGATTATTAGTTTCCGAGATTAGCGCTAACAAACAAACAAACTTTTACCCGCGGTTTCGTCTGCGTGGTAGGTACATCAATATAAAGTAGCCTATGTTAGGCGCCTTGTAGTCAGCTTGCCGACAATTTTATCCAAATTGATATAGCTGTTTAGAAGATTAGCCGGTACCAACACACAGACAGACAGACATACAAAAATTTTAAATACTGTATTTTAGGTTAGGCATCGTGCAAATAACTATATCAACTGAAAAAAAACATTGTTATTTTAACATTTAAAACAGAAACTTCAATTTTATTTATTTGTATGATAAATGCGGATTAAAAGTGTATAACTTCCAATCCACATTTTACTGGTACACTCAAAATGAATGGATGGACTCCTTTACTTTGTTCTCGTTAATCATCATAGGCTTACAAGCTGAAGACTTGGTAACACACATTATGTGTGTATTTTCAAAATCACTGGCTCTTTTGAAGTATTATAGACGCATCATGCTTGTAAGCCATGTTTACAAGCTGTTTTCGAGAGTAATTCTCACGAGTCGTCTTGTTCGCAAACTTGACGTCATTCAGACTCGCGAATGTAATACAGTCTCCGAAAAGGGTAAACAAACTATGTCTTTTGAATGCGCAAAACCTTACACATTCGTTTTTTTGCATCTCGTTTTTTTGTATTTTTTACAGGTATTATAAATCTAAAGAGTTTGTTTGGTTCAACGCCAAAGAGCATTTAATCAATATGGAGAGGAAATTAAATCTTATATATAAAATTCTCGTGTCACAATGTTAGTTACCTTACTCCTCCGGAACGGCTTCACTGATTTTTACCAAATTTTATATGCATATTCAGTAGGTCTGAGAATCTACTATCTATTTTTCATACCCCTAAGTGATAAGGGTTGTTCACCCTTAACATTTTTTTTAAAATTTTTGGACAACATTTTTTGTATTTATTTTCTATAATGTGGCATAAAAAAATACATACAACCCAAATTTTTTACCCTTTATCACCAACCCCTATTTTTTAATAGCCATTTTAGTAATTTAATCATTTTTCATCCCGCTCGATAGCTGATTATCGTCTTTTTTGTAAATGTTTTTCACTCTATTTCGATTAAAATTGCCCTGAGCTTAACAATAATGAATGATTAATGTACTTAATTTTTTAATTTGTAAAGAAAATTACTTAATAAATGCCAAAAACTGCTTATTTATTGCCTTTAAGGCGGAACACAGTTCGCCGGGTCAGCTAGTATCTATATAAATGAAATCAAAACTCGTGGGGGAGCGGAGGCGTAGATTGTTTCGCGCATCTATGCTTTGACAATTAGTTTTAATTGACATGGGAGAGCGGTGCTCTTCCAAATTTACTACTAGTCTAGACTAGTCTTTTTGGTTTAATTATAATTGTATTAAATATATGATAGCATTATTGTTGATGCATAGCACGTTAGTCTACCTATAGTTATAAAATTCAATTATTTAACGAAAAGTCCAGAAATTATATGTATTCCATATCGCACCTTCTACAATCGGGATAGGTACAGCACAACTAAACAGCCGCCTATGATAACATAATTATGTTTTAGCCTCAATTGAAGACTCACTAATATAATCACTCATATATCAGCTTTGAGCATAATTTAATTCAAATGTAGTAATCCTTGGAAGTTAACAGACAACAACAACATCACACCTCTATTAAATCCAGAACGGTATGGCAGAGGTATATTTACATCAATATTTTATCAACTTTGGTTAGAACTCATCTGACAGAGGATTTAATAGTTCCAGACTCCATACTGCTATAGATCATTTCCTGAAGGCAAATTTTCAGTTACACTATTGTCGGACCCGGGATTCTAACCTGAGACCCGTCGGCAGTCGCATTCGCTAACTACTTGATCAACGAGGTAGACGTTCTGTGATACGTGGCGAATTTTATCTAATTTGTCAACAATACTAATAAGTGACGGTCCCTCGTACTGGCTAAAATTAAAAAGATGATTTCAATCCGAGTAAATGTTTGGTATATTTAAACTTGACAGGCCATTACATTCTTCAAAAAACTGCTTGACGTTTTGACAAGGTTGCACTTTGTAATGGTCGCAAGCAGACTGATTTAGCAGCGCCCCGGGTCTGTTCGTGAGGTTGATGATTTTTTGAAAAATAACCTCACTTTTGTTGGTTTTTAATTTTTCAATGTACACACACTACACTAAGCGAGTCTTTGAGAACTTACCACATTTCTTGCCGTTCCATTTGTTATTGCTAGCTTGGTTCTTGCATTCAATGCTAGCGATACGATGAACTGTCATTTTAATTTGTAAAAATATACTTTTCCTCAATTAGCCTCCACCTGCGACGCTACTCGTGTGGTTCTTCAGTCAATAAAAAGTAACCAGAGCACCTAAGCTTTTACTTTCACTTGTGAAGTAAAAGTCCCAAATAAGAAATGCAGGAGTTTAACAGTCGATCTATTTAACATTTAAATACGGCCTGTGATCCGGCCAACGGTGCTAATAATGCTAATAAATGAGACCCCAACCGTTCATTACGCCAGTTTACTTAACAATGGGATGTTCGAAGTGAATAACTTTGGGGATCTTTTGATTGATTAATTACATTACTTGGGAAACACGTCTCACTTTACAGAAACTGATTTATATTTTACTACGGTGCAGTAAACAACAGTATCCTTTCCTTTCTTTTTACGATTTTACCTCATCCGTATAAAACCATAGTCTTCAGGTGAAGCGACGCATATACAATCTGATTTTGTGGATTTTTGATGTCCACTTACCATCAGGTGGACTACAGGGCCGTTCACTATATACGTCGTATGAAGAAAAAGAGACAATTTATCCATCTATTGACCATAACGTAACTTAGCCTGTCTGTTTACATCTTGTTTTCGCAACTTGAAATTTTGACCATATTTTACAAAAAATGGATTATTTCATAAGTAAAATGGTTGCAAGGACCGGATGCTTTGTTAATTATGGCACAACAGGTAATTAACAATGGCTTCCAGCTTAATTATCATCTGCCAAGATAGCTCAAAACATCATTACCGGCGAAGATGATAATTAGAATTGGTAAAATTTTAATGAATTTAAAACCGTTATTGTATTATCTGTCGCATAAAACTCAAATAGTGGCATCTAAATTATATTTAAAAACTATGAGCTATCACGAGCCTAAGAAAAAAACTAAGGAAATGCTTGCGTGTCTTTGCTGTAAAGAGCCAGAGAGCACCGCAGGCGCCGACATTTTCAAATATTTTCTTTAAGAACTATGCAGTTCCTTTGTTTTCAAGAGCAATTAGCGCAATTTTTATGCATTTTTTCTCTAAAAACTATGAACTCTAAAAACTCACCTGAATGTCTTTGCTGCCAGAGAGCGAATGATATGATATTATCGCCGCGGTACACCTATTATTGACCATATATATCCTTTGCAGTGTACCTAACACTTACATACGAGGTATATTTGTGCTCTCGGTCGACTTCGGCGACGGACGTTAGCGTAACAGGAAAACGGTTCTTACTTCTATTTCCATATCATATTAGCTTCCTAGCTAGTGTTTATAACATGTCATGCAATGCAGGCAAAGCTGCGGTTAAAAGCTAGTATAATGATGAAATAAACTATTAGTTTATTTTTATTATTTTATGGTTTAAATAAAATGTGAATTTATATTTGTTACTTCTTATTTCGTCATTATTTACATTACAAGCTGTAAATAACCGAAAAATAAGCACCTATAATTCAAGTACGAAAAAACGTGCAGAATGTAAATTATGTTTGCTGCTTTAAGTATATTAAATGCATTTTAAATGAGTGCATATTAACAAGGTTTTCCATATTTTATAAACCTACAAAGTAGATATTATAGTGTAGTAAAGTATATACATCAAGTAAGTAATTTACAACACGGTGAATGGAATTATTCAGTAATATTAAGGTAATACTATGTGTGAACCTCTAATCAGAAGGCGTGGTCGGATACGGTAAGCGTTATTAGGATTGTTTGACGTAAATAAAAAATTGGGCAAAACAAGATTTTTGAAAAACGAACGCGGATTTTTTTGAGTGGGTCGAGACTACTCGAGACTTTGGGGTCGAAATTGGAATGAACCATAATTTCAATTAACCGAGACTGTATAGCGAACCTTTATAGCGAAGAACATACGCACGGCTTTCTATTAACTTACACTTTACAGGTATAACGTGGTGGCATTGTACGGAAAGCCTATACAACGCAAGAGCATCAGGTACTGGAAAGGTATAGGTTGACATTTAGCCGTCTAAACTTAACTCAATAGTGTTCACACTTCACCAGAGAAACTATAATGAGCACGAGATAGATTTAGTTAGGTTTTTGTGTATAGGAAAACATGACAAAATCTATCTCGCTCACCTTATATATACACCTATACTCCTACTTATTGACTCACTGTGCAACGACTTTCACGCCTCAAGAATGTTTTTAAAGTGTCACTTCCTGCGACTGAACACTGTCAGCTAAAATACAAGCTTCTGCCTAGTTTAGTAAACAGTGCCAGTACCTTTATTTTGTACATATGTAAAAGAATAGCGTCAAAGAACAAGATAAGTGAAAAATATGTAGGTATATACTTTATTTGTGTCAAATAAACTATTTTTTTTTTTATGCTAGCCCGACTGCTTTATTTATTTTACACAACTCGTAACGGGAATGCACACAAAAGAAGGCCAGATCACTCCTCAGACTGAGAGGTTGGATACCGTCTGTGAGCGAGAGACGAGCTGTCAGGATATTTGACGATCTTGGGATCGGCGAGCTCGTCTCTCGACAAGGTCAAAAGGCCCAAGCTGGTACTCAGGTGCTGATTTGAATATAATAGCGCTTCATTTTATTAGTTGACTTGGTTCAGAAGTATTGTAATTAGAAAACTTCCACGAATATTGTTATTGTATCGTTTTCACTGTTAAAATTAAATTTAAATACTTTTACTGAGCGTCTGTGTGCTGACAGTGATTTGATTAGATTCATTTGTACATAATTTTAGTCTGAATATTTGAAGTAAAGACTACGATTACGATACTTACATCTACTATAGAGATTTATATAACAAAAGTAGTACTTTTTTCTAATACGTTTTTTTTAAATACTCATTAGGTCTGTTTTACAAAGTCTGACAAAAAGACAAACGTCATATACTATTATCCTGACCGAATATAAAAGTGACACAACTAAACTCAGACCAAAATACCAATATGGACACGCAATGTACACTAATATCTATACAAATAATGCTGCTTAAACTCGCGAGGAAGCGAAGGGGGTAAATTGTACCGCGCTAGTGTCAAATTATACGATTTGACAACTATAGTTTTATATGAAGTGTTTGATTGGCGGTCATTCCAGTTCGACAATAATACCTCCGTTTGGTTTATTTCTCTGAGCAACTGAAGCATAAAATCAATAACAGCTGCAAAAACAAATTGTTTGTGTTATTTTTATCCTTTGAGTAACGTTTACATGAAGATTCTGAAACAGGCCCTTAGCATTTGTAAACCAATAAGGCAAGTGTCCACTAGCAACAAAACTTGCGGAAGTTAGGTCTCTGGTACGTCATTTGCATAGTGTGAACTCACGCTAAGTCCATTTAGGTGATTGCAGCAATTACTGCTAGTCGACATCTAGTGCTGCTGGTGGACTTTATATTGTGTAATCACTGTGTCGTATCTGATCTATTAAGATCTGGGGAGAAGAATCTACAAATTGGCGTAGTGTCAGCGTGTTATTTATTAGTTTTACTGGTGGAAGACCTCTTGTGAACGAGCTTGAGGGTAGCAGCACTACCGTCTCACCTTTTACCCGCCGCAAAATAGTAGTTCTTGCATTAATGTGTTCCGGTTTGGTAATGAGCAGGCCAGGCGGTTCGGTATGAGTTTGCATAAGAATTTTGAATGTTTTATTTTTTTACATATTCATTGATTTAGATTTTTGTTTGTTAAAGAGATTTGATTTTAATTATTGTCGCTACTGATTGCTGCCATAAAAATGCAGGATGCTATTTATTCGGCTTTAAGCTAGTTCGATTCCAAGTTTAGTAAATATATTTTCAAAAAGCTTTGAATGTAGTTAACATTGATATAAAAATAAAATAGAGTCTTCTTTTAGTAAAATCTTCTATCTTCAATATTTAAGATACTTACACTCCATGTTGCATGTCTGTGGGACACCCTGTACATACACACATAGGCACATATAATTATGTTGAAATTACTACTTTATACTAAAATGGTGGTAGAGCTCTTGTGAATGAGCTCGAGGGCGGCAGCACCACCGTCTCACCTTTAACCTACCGCCAAATAGTAGTGCTTCCATTACTGTGTTCCGGTTTGGTGGTGAGATCAGGCCCTGAAATTACTGGCACATGAGGCATAACACCGTAGTCCTCAGCTGCAGCGACGCATCTATAATCTGCTTTTGTGGATTGTTGATATCCATGGGCTGTACTCCACTTACCATCAGGTGGACTACACGTTCGTTCGCTGTGGGCGTAGTATAAAAAAAAAAAATTGTATCCTTATGTCTATTTTTATCTTATGTATTTAAATTAAAATGTAGGTGTTGTTAACGTCTGCCACACCCTTCTGGGTAATAGAGGCGTGATGTTATGTTAGAATTGAGACATCGACGCTTACTTCTAAGAACTTGTTCACATTAATAAGTACTACGAAACAAGTTCAAGATGGAGTTGTTTCTCCAAAATTACAATGTGCATTGCATTTGAATTAACAGAATACAATGCGAATGCTTCATTTTGATGTTTGCATTATTAAATAAATACAAATAGTCTTATCAGGGGTGTACCATGATATCTTATTTCCACTCAATTGCTATTCAGGTGGAGCTTTTTAAGAACAATATTGGCATTAAGTCCCGCCCACGAACAATAATCGGTAACAAAAAAAAAATATATAGTCGGTTCTTAAATCATGATCATAAAGTTACGTAAGCATATTTAAAAATTCTATGAATGAAGTAATATATTTTTTAATAAAATAAAGTCTACTTTCAGTAAAATCTCCTATCTGGTATCTATTTGATGAAAATGGAGAATGGGGTAATTTGCATTTATCGTGCGAATCCCTGTATTTTGAGTTTTACTTGTTGATTCCTTTAGGTACTTTTCGGAAGCAAAAAGAGCGGTGCAACTACATGTAGCCGCGGAAACTGAAGATTGCCGGTCACCAGTTCGGCAATGTCAATACGGTATTTTAGTTAAACAACAAATAATTCCAAGACACTATTTATTTCAATCAAGACCCAATTAATTTTTTTTTATTTATTAGTCAAAATCGATTTTTATTTGCTTTTCAAACCATAAATAGTTTGTCAGTGTAGTTCCTAACGCTATGACGTCACTAAGTCCAATCGCCATAGAAACTGTACGCTGAGAACCGTTTTTGACAGAATTAAAGAGTATGTCAATTGACTGGTTGTTTTAAATATCGAATTCATAGTGTTCGGTAATCTTTGTTGGCCTGGTTGCATGCAGTCTCGCCGCTATGGTTGCTTCTAATAAGTATTTTTACTCAGTATTGAAAAGAAATCCAATTTAATGAGTATTTTTTAATGCAAACTACTAGTATTTTTATTATTCTTATTTACCCCTCCATCAACTTTTTATTTCCCTCCTCCAGATAAGCTTTATTCGTTTGTGTTAGGAGGAAGTTTCAAGTCCGTGGTGGAATCTATGTGGTAGTCCGATCTAGAGGTGGTGGGTTCAAACCCACGACCTCTAGATCGCAAGTCGGACGCTTCATTGATTCCACGGTCGCTTCTATGGCTTCTCCCAATTGAGTAGCAAGTAGTTTCATGGTAACCACAAAGCTACTACACCGCTACGAAATGCGTATTCCTTACAAATGTCTTTAGCACAACTATATTCTGTTAAATTGAAGTTAATTTTACAGGCTTCGTGACGTCATACAACGAAGCAATAAAATGCCAACCTTTGAGACAAAACTAAATTTTCACATGTACACAAATTGTATGAACAATATCAATTATGAAATTATTGTGTACATTTTGATGTATTTTAACTGAATTGTGAAAAAAAAGACACGTCAATATGTGTATGAAATGTAATTCGACGAAAAAACCATTGACCTACAGTGTGAACAAAATAAATGCGGATTATAAATCGCAATATTGCAATCATGTAAAATGTATTCATAAAATACAATGAAAATAGGGATCTTTTTGGGCCGGTTTCTGAGGTTCCGGATAGATACTAACTCATAAAATATAACCCGACCAAATTTAAAAGTGACACAAGTTACACTTGATTATAGAACACAGCTGTCACTTTCATTTATGTGTATTATATGCTTATCCTGTCAATGTTGTCAATTATCTAAAATGTGAAAAAGTGAAATTACTCTCATTATTTTATTTTAAAACCTTAGGATTTATTTACAATTAATTGAGTGTATAGTTGTAAATATTTAAGTTATATATTTTTCAGTTTGTATGTAAACTGAAAAATATATAACTTAAATATTTACAACTATACACTAATAATTAAAAAAATAATAATAATATTTATATACAATAATATACATAGAAAATATAAAAAGATATTTACAAAACCTTAAACAGCATCGACATCGTGCCCAGAAGGCTGGCAGCATTGCCACGTTGTATGGCAATGCTTATTCTATGTGCCAAATTAATTTTTAAAACCTAATTGTATTAAATCCGTGTTTTTTTTTTTTAAGGATAAGCATGCGTTTGACCACGATCGCACCGGATGGTAAGTGATGATGCGGTCTACGGTGGAGCACGTTTACCTATGAGATACTTATTAACTCTTGCTTTGAAGAGACAAGACAGACAAGGGCAAGGCGTTCCATTCTTTGGCAGTTCGCATAAGAAATGTAGAGGCGAAACGCTTAGTGCGTATTAGAAATTAATTACTTAATAAAATAATTAATTATTATTATTAATTTTCGAACTTCAGTGTGTAAAGTGACAACTTCTTAAATAGCTTTATTTTGTAGGCTCTTCGTCTACTAAGCGAAGTAAATCTGCAATAGCATTTATTTATTTGAAAAATTTATACTCATTCATATAATAAAAAGTTTTGTAAAACAATTTTTGACAATCTATGAAATTAAGAAATATACAAGCCATCTTAAATTAGTTTCTATCTCCTTCTAGCAAAAGTTAATATGGCCGAAGTGTAACGTGACGTCAAATTATATGTCGGATCTCTCTGTCTAATACTAGTAAAAATAGGTGCGTAAAAATAGTTACAAATGCTCATATCGGCCGTATGTCTTCACCGATTTTAATATTTTTCACATTTTGTAATTTTTGCCACGGTTTTTACAAACACACCATCTCTATACAAACATTACATGAGTGAGAGAGAAGTAAATATAAATTTAATAAAACTTTACAATATTAAATCGGCCTTCTTTAAATGTAATGTTTGTGTAGCCGAATTTCACGTCTACGTTATTCGTAGCACATTCGTAGCACCTTTGTAGCACTCGTAGCAGAATCGATTTCACTCATTTGACGGGAACGTTACAGCTAACGAGAGAAAGCCTTCATAAAGTCATTCTAAGAAGCAGGAAGTTGCAGATCTTCTATAGTTCTATACTAATATACATAGAGTTTTTTTTTCATTAGTTGTACCCAATAATTACTTAACCGGAGACAATTACCAGTATTGAATACGTAACAACATCATAAAAGTTATTATTTTCATAGATTTTTGTATTTTGTAAGAAATATTTTAAGTAACTGTATTTTAATTTCATTTGTTTTAGTATGTTACAAAGAATTTACAGAAAAATAATATAATTAAAATAACTAATGATTAATAATAACACTATATAACATACACAATAAATAAATAAAATAAAATAATTAAATTATGCGTCATAAAATTCCTCCACACCGCTGTCCACAGCAGATACAGTGGCTAGAAGGCTGGCAGCATTGCCACGTTGAATAGCATTGCTTAATCGCTGGGCGAAGTAAACTGTATAATACATTTTGACCCTCCTCCCACCCTCCTTGTAACCCTTTACTTACAAAATTAACTAAGTAGCGTTCCATTCTTTGGCAGTTCGTATAAGAAATGTAGAGACGAAACTCGTAGTAAGTAGCTATCGTATTCCATTACAGTTCAGTACATTTACTACCGACACGTACATTTTTTAGACTTTTGGAGTCAATAGTTTAGTTTTCAGAAGTGTGGGACGCCCTACCTAAACAAAAAACACAAAATTGCCCTTGGTGTTAATTATCTCGCAAACGGATCTCTAAATCAAAAAATTGTTTAACCCCTCAATGTATTAAAAAGGCATATCTTATGATGATCACTATGGAGTAGATGACAGAAAAAAGGCATCCCCTCATTACATGTAGGAGAGGTACCAGGACAAAATATATTCTTCAAGATTATATTTTACCAATTTGCTAACATAGATTTCATACATTTTTACGCCAAATTTCCGATTTTTAGTACCATGCCTCGGACAGACAGTCGGACACGGTGAAACTATAAGAGTGCCTTGTCAGCACTACAGGACCCTAAAGAACATTCTAAAATAAATGTTTTATTCTATGTACTTTAAATTGATGTAGGGTGCATAACGAAAAATAAAATGTCAAATTAGATAAAAGCAAGTATTTGGTTTCACAAGGCATGTTATAAAATGTAAAAATGAAAAAAATGCAAAATATAATTATGATTACTGTAATGTGGTTTTATAGAATATTACTTTCAACTGAAATTAGTGTTCATCGGTTTGCCTGTTCGATTAGTTGTTAACAATTTAAGTAATTCATGCAATTGAGCCACAAACCCACAAAACCGTGACCGCTGTAACCACTATGCCATCCGTGCTGTATGCATATGTCTAAAATAAAAATAAATGCCAAAATGCTTTAGTAAGCGCTCAACTCAAAAAAGGTTAGACCGATTCCGATGATTATTTTTACTTTTTCTTGTAGTATCAGAAAGGTTTTCATAAAAACAAATTTGTGAAATTGCATTTAATGCGAATAAATTTGCGGCGATGGTAAGTTATTAAAGTCATGAAAGGTCTACCACATATCGTAGTATTTTAGTGTATATAAGCACTGATTTAAAATAGCACACTGCATCCGTTACGCCTCGCTGTAGTAGACGAGAAATCTTAACTGAAAATAGACACGTTGTCAGACTAGTAAACAATGGGAAAATACACAATCAGACATTCAGTCTACCAAATAAATGTATTTTAGCCGATATAAATAATGGCATAAGCAGCGATAGCCAATTGGGAGATTGATACCATAGAAACTGAAAACTGATTGGCAAATTAGCAAAAATTACACAATAAATATTAGGCTTTAATCACTTTTGGTCATCAATCGACTATAGATTTAGAATTGATATTATATTATAATTATATCATTAAATTTAGTTGATAATCATATACATTCACGGCAGAGCAACCATTGTTTACAGAATTAGCATGTTGCGTAGTTATTGTCGCGGCAACAACAGATTGGGTCTATGAAAGCCTTGCTCTTGTTACGCATATAAAGAATTAGCATTTTGTGATAACGTTATACTCTCATAACATAACGTAGTTAAACGTTCTTGTTATATTCACCGCTGAGCAACTGTTGTTTACAGAATTAGCATGTCGTGTAGTTATCGTCGTGGCAACAACAGATTGGGTCTAGGAAAGCCTTGCTCCTGTTATTTTGCACGGCAGAGCAACCGTTGTATAAAAAATTAGCATGTCGTGGTAATGTAGTTATACTTTCGTAACGTAACGTAGTTATAATTTCTTGCTATATTTACGGCATAGCAACTGTTGTTTATAGAATTAGCATGTCGTGTAGTTATCGTCGCGGCAACAACAGATTGGGTCTATGAAAGCCTTGCTCTTGTTACGCATATATAGAATTAGCATGTTGTGGTAACGTTATATTCTCGTTACGTTATGTAGTTATAATCTCTTGTTATATTCACGGCAGAGCGGCTGTTGTTTATAGAATTAGCATGTCGTGTAGTTATCGTCGCGGCAACAACAGATTGAGCCTATGAAAGCCTTGCTCTTGTTACGCATATAGAGAATTAACATGTTGTGGTAACGTTATATTCTTGTAACATTACGTAGTTATAATCTCTTGTTATATTCACGGCAGAGCGGTTGTTGTTTATAGAATTAGCATGTCGTGTAGTTATCGTCACGGCAACAACAGATTGGGTCTATGAAAGCCTTGCTCTTGTTATTTTCACGGCAGAGCAACCGTTGGATTCCATTAATGTCTGCTAACGACCGGACGCACTTCGGATTGGGGTTTAAAAGGGTTGAGTGGTTTTGTACAATCGTTCTGATAAAAGGGATGGATGTTAAGCTTTTGCCGATTTAAAGATGTCCTATTGGGTGTATTAAAGCTGAAGTCAATGAATTATTCAACGACTTAACTGTGCTTATCGTAGATTTGTAGTTTTGCATTGTTTTTTGTAAATTCTTGTGAATTTGTTTACTGAATCTGATTTGCTTGACTAAATTATTACTATGACCAGCTTTGTTTAAGGCATGATAATTTAATAGAGAATAATATCATAAATACCCACGGCTGACATAGATGCGGAGGTATTTTTGGACAACTAATTTTTTTTTTTTACATTCTTATTTTGCGCACATAGGTATGTCTCTAATTTAGTTTAAGAAATGTTATTATAATTCATTGATTAATTGTAAAAAGATCAATAAACTTATAAATAGTAGTTTAAGCTACTACTTACTTATAAATAGTAGCTAAACTTTGCTTAGCTTAATTTGTTTTCAATAAAAATGTCATGCTAAACGTTTACCGCAAAAATATTTAAATTAAATATTAGACATCTCATATCTGTGAAATATCGCCATTTCTGTCCAAATAATTTAAGTCTTATCATTTCTTCCGTAACATGAGTTAAATTATTTACACCACACACTCATATCGACAGCCGCTTCATGCAATTTTCTGAAATATGTCACTTCTTGACAATTCGATCTACATTATTTTGTCGACAATTCTTGACGTATTGTACAATTTGTACATAATTTATGTGATTGTTATCGATTTGGATGGATGTGACTGTTGGGGTAACGTCGGATGGAACAGTATATGACCAGAATTTATTATAATATGTATAAGGACGATACGAACTGCCTTGTAGGTGTAGTGGTTAACGTATACGGCACTCCCCGCGCGGTCTCAGTTTCGATTCCCGGGTCGGGCAAAAGAATTACTTGGGTTATTCCGTGAGGATTTCTATTAGTAGCACGGAGTATGAATTGTGCCCGGTTGGTGGCGATAGGCTCGCTCCGTATCATATGGGGCCTAAACATAATAGGGTGAAGTGTGGGTGTTACACACCTCTGCCATTCCCTTCTGGGAAAAGTGCGATGTTATTATGTTACCTAAATATAATGTTCCATATCTATCGCTGTAGCGTTTAGATGAAACTTACACTGTTTCAACAAAGTGTAAGCCAATAAAAATAATAACAGTCTAATATAATATAATACATATTTTCAAATCGAATCAAATCATTTATTTCCATGGGCCCCAAGGGGCGCTTGAACACGTCAAAACAAACATCAAAATACAAAAAACATAAAATTAAAATAAAACTTAGCTAACTAAATTATAATACTTATTGTAATAAAATGATTTGACACTGGAGCTTAGATTGACTTTAATTCAACTTAGAGATATGAATTAAAATCAATCCAAGTACCAGCTCCGATGGGTATTGCATCATGAGAAAAACTGGTGAGAAACTCATGTGCACCATCTTTTCAAATAATTCATACAATATTTGTTTGTTTTTTTGACAACAATTCTATATGTAAGTTATAGCAACCAAAACAACATTATACATATATAATACATTAATAACAGATCATACATTTTTAAATGTAGAATACTACATACCTGCATTCCGTCCGCAGCTCCGCCCGCGTGTTTAAAAAAAAGTAGCCTATATTTGCCCTGGGGTCTTTAGATATCGCCACACCAATTCATAAAGATATATATAATAGTTTCCGAGCTTATTTGGTACAAATAACCCAATAGAAATCTTTTTTATTTACGGTATTAGTTTAGACATACACAATACACATTGATATCGTATTGAACCCCTTATTTTTTTTAATCGGCAAAAATAAATCATATTGGGCCGACATCAAGTGATTGGGTTACGAGAAGGAGAGTGACGATGACGGATCTTTCCAACTGACCGGTTCTCATGGAAAAGTTTTGGTGCGGCGGCGGCGGTCGGCCACAAACCAGAGAGCAGTGTATCAAATCAACTGTTCAGCTAGCGGGAAATAATGAACAAACAACTTTGAATTTGAATATAGAATCTTGTCTAAATAAACTTTTGAAAATCGATTACATTAAAAACTAATAAAACAATTAAATGATGATTCAAAATTGAGTGTTATTTTCAAAAACAAGCTCCCAAAATATTTAAATAATACGACCTTTTTAACAGTGTAAAGTAAACTCTAAAACAAATGATGTCGAAGTTTAAATGCAAATAGGACCCACTCGGGTTTATCCACTTCGATTTTCCGTTTGTTTTGATTTCGCAAACTCGACGACCCATTTGGATCCCGCGAGAAACATTCTAAACAAAACTAAAAACTAACTTATGAATATTCGTTTTTGTAGTAGGTAAGCTTAGCGGGTGTCAATCGTATTGGAGCATGCGCAGTGTGCTGTTAAACGCGGGCTTGCGTGAGATCTTCAGTAATTGGCCGCACGCCGACCAGTCTGAACCGCTTCTAACCGGATCTCGCTGAATTCCGAGGCGATTCGCGCGCGCGACTTTAACTGTGGACTTGTAAAGTGAACATTACAAATTAAAGTGTAATTAGTATCTGAATACAAACAATAGTTTAAGTTGGTGTTTATTTTTTTTCGGAGAATTCTTTTTAGTTTTAGTTTAAGTATAGTTTCATTACATACTTGGTAGCCTTGTTAACTTAATATTGTGGTATTTGCGTGTGTGAAATAATCACAAATGGATTTTATAAATAGTGGTAAGTAATTTTTATGAATTATTTAAGTTTTTTTTAAATCTTTTTAAGTTAGAGTGTCATGATCACTCGAATGTTTTTATTTATAAAATTGAGAGTATGAAATTTTACGCGAGTACAAAAAAATAAATGAAAGACAACGTTGACTATGATCATTTCTTTATTAAAATTGAATAATAATATTTAAGTGTTCTCCTTTAAAAAGGTTTAAACCATTGCAATGAACTCAAAAAAAAAAAAAATAAGCTGAATAAAAAACAAAGAAAACCAATATAACGGTATTCAATCATTTTCTTATTTCACCTTTGATTTCCCGACGGATATTTTGACAGATGTAAGGCCGTAGTGCGCCGACGGGTGGCCAAGGAATTGACACTTGTATTGCCGGTCTCTATTCACGTTAAGTCCTTTATTGTACAAAATAATGCTTTTTGGCAGTTTCCTGAGCTATTCTCATTGTGCCTATTGGTTAAGAGAAATTGTAGGTAGTTTTCTGGTTTTTGATACTCAAGATGAGGCAACAAGTTTGAAAGCTTCAACTCTGCTAAATCTGCGCCTGTTATTATAATTAGATGGACTATAATTTATCGAATAATGACAGGAGGTTGACAAGTTTCAAATGCTCTACTATTTATGTCAAATCTTATTTAGTCTCTAAGATCAAGTTTGTGATTAAAATGATTACATTAGTACTAACCAATGGTTCATTCAAATAAAACTAATGTTTTAAATACAAACGTGTATCCTTTAGTTTATCCTTGTGAGGATGGAATTAAAAAAAAAACCTTAGTGCTCACGGATGTTATCATATTAATGACGACCGGATGGTGGAGTGGGTAGTGTACCTGCCTGCGACGCCGAGGTCGCGGGTTCGATTCCCGCTTAAGACAAATCTTTGAGTGCATGGACATGAGGGTTTGTGTTAGTCTGGGTGTTTCTATGTATCATAAGTATATATTTACAAAAGAATTAGTATCAGTTATTCTAGTACCCATATTACAAGCTCTGCTTAGTTTGGGACTAGATAGCGCTGTGTGTAAGTTGTGAGATATTTATTTATTTTACTTATTTAAGCTTTGGGCAAAACTTCAGAATTGTAGCTTCAGCGTTTATGAATCAGTTAAGAAAAGTAATTTATTTTATACTAGTGTAGCAGAGCTACACCCGCGTGGTGCTTGATATTAGGTAAACTCTCCAGGTAAAGATAATGCAATTTTAAGTTGGATCTGCAGCAAAATACGTGTGAAAAGCGCATTTAATTTTATGCAGTCGTTTTTGCGTGATGTCCGATAAAAATACAGACAAACTAAATAGACAGACGGACAGACAGACTGACCATATATTATGTAGTCGCCTTTATTGCGTTCATCCTTTATTTTATCCTCCAGAGGATTTCAAACAAACCTTCTTATTGCTCCCTACGTGAGCACTAAGAAGGTGTTTGATATTCCATCGTCATAATATTATAAAGTATCTTTGGGCTAAAATTACAGTTTTTTAGCGAGAGAGTAGTTTTAAGTTCAGCGTTGATGAAGCAGTTATTTGCAAAACACCTCTGTAAATCATATTTAATAACATGCAGTAGTTTTTGCGTGTTATTCGAAAAAACATTCAGATAGACAGATAGTAAGACGGACACACGTACTATGACTGTATGCTTCTAGTATGTATAGGCGATGGTTAGAAATAGCTGCCTGATTGACTAATAGATATATGTTATTATAATTAGAGATTTAATGTGATACTTAAATTAAAAATAGATTGTGTTAATGATAAATATTTATGTTATAATAATATAATAATTCTAATAACATGCAATTTGTATGGATTTTGGATCTTAAATAAAAACATTTTATTTTATTTATTTATTTATAAAATATGTTTTCGCCTCTACTGCAGTCCCCTTTTTATTATATTATTATTTTATTAATTCTTTTCTTTGTACTGGCAAGTCCCAATAACAATAATAGATATTATTACATATATAAGTATTTATCCATCTATAATAATATGTAATTAAGCAAAACGCTAATACAAAAAAAATAATTAAAATGCATTTATTGAGCAATAACTAAGATAGCTCTGCCCCTTGGGACCTTATAATTACAGATGAAGTGTGGGTGTTGTACACCTCTGCTGTACCCTTTCGAGTAATATAGGAGTGATCTTATGTTTATGTTTATGTAACTAAGATGCTTAATAAATGTATTTTTATCTACATTTTCTTTGACTGTAGTAGTCACAAAACAGACTTAAGTTTGTTTGTTTATTAATTTAAATATTTGAGTGCACGGTTGGCGTGGTGGTTAAAGCGGTCGCCTCGCCGCTTTCAACTGCACTGGGTGGTGGTGCATGAAAGGAGCCTCCTCGAGTGACGTACACAACGATTCCCTACGTCCGGCGCACCCTGGGCAATTCGCGAGTTCTTAAAAGCGAATTGGCTAATCCTTTCACCACGATGGCAAGTCAAAACCTTGACTACCTTACTGACTCTCCAAATTGCCCTTCCACCTGCACAAGAGAGGCGCTTATGAACGCCGACGAGAGCGCCATAACAGTGGCCACTTATTGGGTCATGAAATTTGACTCAGCCATCGACACGACGAAGAAGAAGAAGAAGAAGAAGACTGCACTGGTGTTGTGGGTTCGATCCCCACATGAGACAAATGTTTGTGTGATTCGACTGATTTCTGACTCTGGGTGTGCTCTCTGTGTGTGAAATGTATGTTTGTTAACACCCCCGCGACACAGGAATTATTCCTAGTGCGGAAGTCGTTTAAATATATATATATATATTAATGTATAATAACTCATAAATACTGTATTAGTATGAATAGTTAATGTGCGTTAGCTAGATGTCAGGGCAATCTCGATAAAATTAATTCTGAATACATTAGTACATTATCCAAGATAAATATCAAACAATGAAACTACGAAGTAGATTTAAATATTTATATTTTTAGGAGGATTATGTGCCAGTGAGCGCTAGAACACTTGACACATTAAGTTTGGTTGTAATTTTAATATTATTAAGTAGTACCTTTTTTAAAGACAATATGTCCAGCCGATAGCCGAGTGGTAGACCGTAGGACTGCTAAGTCGAAGGTCTCGGGTTCGATCCCACGGCACACACCTCTGCCAATAAATCGTTAAGATTTGTCTTTTCGAAGATATGTGTGTGTTTTTATCATATAATTATCGCTCGCTAACGGTGAAGGAAAACATCGTGAGGCATGCAGGTTTCCCTGCATGCCTAAGAGTGCCTAAAAGTACTCGAGGCGGTGTGAAGTCTACCAATCCGCACTTGGCCAGCGTGGTGGACTATGGCCTAACCCTTCTCATCATGAGAAGAGGCCTGTGCCCAGCAGTGGGACATGTATTAGATACAGGGCTGCTATAATGTATTATTATATTATATGTCTATAGAAATAAATAGCATCTATAACACTAAAACTAGTGATTGTTCGTGTTTATTTTATGAAAATTATTATTGTATATAAACAGTTTGTATGTAAATTACGAACAAATACGTGTTTAAAGGTCAGTTTTTGAGGTCCCGGATAGGTCTTATCCGACCCACAGCTGCTACCTTCATTTATGTGTGTTATATGCTTATCCTGCCAATAAGGTTTATCTAAAACCTGTTAGGGGCTTAGTGTTTTAAATAATGTTTCTACTTCGAGTTTTGCTCTCTGTTCGCCTTTTTTTCATGTCACACAACTTAATCTAATCCCAAACTAAAGAGAATTTGTACTATGGGTACTATTTCGAGCTGCTAAGGTGAAAAATTGTATGTGCAACACGAGATCAAAGTTATTTTCATGTCGTGCTTTTAATTCTGACTCAAAATTAGCACTCGAAGAAATTACGAACTTTACTTTCTTGTCTCTTTTCAACTGAAAATGCTCGCACTTTACTTATAATAAGTCCTAGTTCCATAAATACCTTTACCGTCTAAAGCAATCGACGAAACTGTATTGAAATGTAGGTAAAAACATTAGAACGCATCTTCTTTGAACGCAGAATCCTAATTACACATATCATGTAACATAATACATTAAAAGTATATATTAGGAGTGACGTTTTTTAAAATGTTTCTTTAAATAAAATAGATGGCGGACTACTACCTACCATTTACGAGTAAACTCATTTGGCACTGCTCATCGGTAAAAGACTGTGCCCTCATTTAAGCTTAAATTAAGCAATGATAGTTATATAAACCTTATGCGGTCGAGATAGGTGTTGTAATGTTAAAAACTTCTAATTGATTATTTTTATAGCATTTAGCTATGACAAAACAGTTGAAAAAGATATGGGACCGGCAGGATTTGAACCTGCGACCTTACTGCACACCAGGTAGCCGCTTTAACCATCCAGCTACGGTCGCCTCTTACCAGAACCCTAAATTTCTCAAATCTTGCCGGTCCCTTATCTTTTTCAACTGTTTCTTAGTATAATCTTAAAAAGTTTTTGCCTAATTCTACAGTTACTACCATCCTCTTTAAGTACAGAAGTTATTAACATCTTTATCCTTTAATACACAATAATCACAAATTGCGTATATACCAGCTTTAATTCGAAATATCGCGTGTTACAGTACACGCTACGGGCATCACTTTACATAGCTAAACACCTGCAATTTTATACTATCATGCAATGAAGTATGATGACATTATCGTACAATCTGTACTTAGGTCGTAAGTCGTAAAGGTCGACAAATAAGTAGTTATGCAGCGACGTTAGGGGCTGTCCATACATTTTTAACCCCTCCCTCCCCCTTGGTGATACGTGGTGAGGTTTAAGACTTACCCAACTCCCCTCCCACCAAAAATCGCGTGAATTTTTTTGTACCTACAAAGAATCTTAAAATTATATAATATTATTTTTAAATACCGGTTTATAGTATAATTTAATACTTTTCTAGACCATTTAAGGGCCCTGATAAAAATGTCTCTACAGAATAGTTGTAGGTTGTTTTTGACTGGTATAAAAATAATATTAAAGGAATGGCGTAATCATGCGAAACACATTTATTGTACTAATTCATGAACATATTTAATCGGTTAAACCGCTTTTTCGGTTTAGAAATCACACGTTTGACGAAAAAATAAATACACGTGATATCTTACTATATCCCCTTGTAATATTTCGTGATTTTTGCCGAACCCCTCTCCCACCCATTATAACCTCACGTGATTAATGGACAGCCCCTTATAGGGCGTAATAGTGTAGCGTTTAAAAGTTTTCTAATTAATACTAAGGGTATTTTCGTAAACAGTGTCCATACAAAAAAAAATGTTATTCAATCTCAATCTGAACATGTGTCGAAATTGGCCCAATTCGTTGAAATAGTTACAATGATCAATCAGAGTTATTGATGATTGATACAGTATTGTTGAAATGGACGATCTAACAATGCATTTTAGTTTTTTAGATTTGACACGATATAAATAATAGATTTTGGCCGAATAATATATTAAATATTATTATCGTTTAACAAACTTGATAGGTTTATATTGAGCAAGATGACGATATCCTAAATTAGTGTGTTCTAATGTCGATGTTGTAACTTGTCAAAATTAATTGTGTTAAAAAAAAAGATAAAAAGTGAAAAAAATATTTCATATCGGACACATATTTAAGAAATTGTTCGTTTGTACATGTCTATGAAACGGTATTTTTCGTGTAATAATTGATTTTCATTTTCCTATATTATAACAAGGAAAAAGAGCCGCACTTACCTATATACAATTATTTAAAATCATAGAAACTAATTTAACTTTAATTTGTAATATTTCCTCAATTGGTGACAGTTTTGAAGTTAAAAGGGCAAGTAAAGACAATGAAATGCCAAGAGTTGAGAGAATGAGATTATATAAATTTTTTATAAACAATATCATAATAAAAATCAACGTCTGCAAAGTCAAAATTGCTCTCCCATAAAAATAGAGGAGGTATACATATATATACAAATAGTATATGCCACTTAATGAATATTAAAAATGAATTGCGTCGGGCAAAAAGCGGAGAACTTAGTTTAAAATCGGCTAGGCTTTTAGCAATTTCACTCACGCACGGTACATAGAAAGCTTTGCCGTGTATCGTATTCATAACGCATGTGGGGCAATCTGCTGCAAATACATTTAGATTTAAATATATGTTTGAACCAGACTGCGTTTTGATGTTCGTTATGGAAATGATTTTTGAAATAAATATAGTTGCAGGACACATTATTTTTGATGTCCTTTTTTGTACGTGGAAAACTAAATTTTATGGTACCTATAACTAGCTGACCCGGCGAGCTTCGTACCGCCTTAGCGTAAATTTGATGCACTACTTTATTTTGTATAGCTGACCTATCTTATGTATGCGTACCTATTCAATTTGAACTGGAATCTATAAAATCCTCCATATGAAAAAAATACCTATTTCCCTGATGCAAAATTAAATGTATATTTTTCTATCTTTCTGAGAGATTTTCTTAATATTTTTTTCCGTAAGAACCTTGTACAGAGTATTAGAAAACTACAAAAAATAAATCAGCCAAATCGGTCAAGCCGTTTTCATGCTATGTCGTGACAACGGAAAACGGGTTTCATTTTTATATATATAGATATCACAGTTTGCGTCACAGAAAGCTATGATAGATCTGGGTTAAATTGAATTAACATACATAACATCACTCCTATATTACTCAGAAGGATGTGGCAGAGATGTACAACACCCACACTTCACCTGTTATGTTTAGGTCCCATAGGATAGGGTAAGCCTCTCGCCATCTACTGGGCACAAATCCAACTCCGTGCTGCTATTGCAAATTGCCTAACGGAAAGTTTTCAAATAAGGGATAAATAAAATACATTTTATATATTTCTTTCTTGATAGCTACCTTCATTGCGTGAATTAACATAGTCGGTTATAGTTGTAGATCGTATCCTTGGCGTTCTAGCCATGATAACATACCTAATCAGTTTACAGTGTAATGGACAACAGAAATGCTCCAGCGTATGTCTAAGTAAACACACTAAGATCATCATTTACCACATATTTTTTAAAACACAGAGTGCACTATAGAAAATAAATAAATAAATATAGGCAAGGCAACACAAGGTCCGATACCAAGTGTTCATGTGTTTCTTTACTTCATTCAACACATTGGCGTAAAATAAGTGGACTTTGAACTCCAAAACGCTAAAAGTCATCCTTTTTGGTGCAAACTAAATTGAACATTGTAGTACTGTCATCTTCCATACGACTCCGCTACAACAAAAAAGTAATAATAAAAATGAATTAATAATAATAATAATTATTATTCATAATTAATTATCATTATTATTAATTATTTTTTATTATTTTAGTTTAAGTTACCAGACGAAATCTTAACAGTTTTGACTCCAATATAAAAATAATACCGTTAATTTAAAACCGGTGGGATTTATAGTCTGTTTAGGGTTCTAAAACTTAAGCTTAAGGAATACTTACTTTCAGATAATTCAATTTGAAAAACGATGTACCGAACACTTTATGTTTGACAACATAAAGATAACATGAAAAGAAAACAAATAAAGACCTTAGAATTAAAAAAAAAAAGATAAATTTCATTAAAGCCTAGTAGCGTTATCTCATTCACTCGTAGAAAAATATCCTATAGCTTTGCCAAAAAAACACTTACCGAAAGGTTTTATTCAAAATCTTTAACCTAACGCTTTTCAATTATTTCTACTAAACACTTCCCTGTAAGTCAAACATTCTTCGTTTTAAAAATGCGTTACGTGAATTTTGCAAATTACCAACACTTCGAACACATTCCAGAAAATGCAAAATAAACGAGGAATACCAAAGGAAACGAACAAAATTAACGTCGACAAGACAAATGTGTTGCAAGAGATTACAATGTTTTCGTATGCATAGTGAGTAGAAAGCAAAATAATGCAGCAACAAGTGAAATGTAAGTGAGTAATATGCTTTTTAATCGACGAAAAAACGTAGGGGGTTCACAATTCGATCGTATACAGGGTGTCCAACAGATATGCCACATCGAGGGAAAGAATAATAAATATGGTAGAAGATATTTCTGAAAGAAGAATTTGTTGTTATTTTATTCAAAAATATACCTTAAACTGATTGAAAATTGATTTTGTAAATTCCCTTGTATCGCAGGCAAATCGTACCAGCTCAAATCTTAAAAAAAAATCTGTTCTTTTATCAATCGATAGCGTCTATTATAAGAATTAAATCTTTCTAACAAACATAGTACTTTAAATGTAAGGAAAACAATAACATTAAATTAAGCGGTGACCATGAATGAAGTTTTTTTTACATTAATAGAACCCACATACAACTAACTCAGCCATTAGATTACCTACATTTATTATGTTTAGACATAACTGTTAAGTAATTTTATATAATAAGCTGTGATAAATATATAAAATGTTATTAGATTACTTTCAAGTAATTTACTGACTGCATAGGAATTGATGGGGCGACACCATAGAAATCTTAATAATTAAGATTTCTATGGGCGACACGCAGAGAAACACAGGATTTTTAAACACTATTTTATTGACAGCTTAAACACACTCGGCCGCGTACAGAATCGGTCTGCTGTCTCGTCAAGTCAGTCTTGTCGTCCTATTCTTTTTCTATTCGTCTTTTAAATTTAAATATTATGTCAGTCCAACTGGCCAGCTTCGCGAGCCAGTGTCAGTCAACCAAAAAAGTCCACAACAGGAATTATATAGGAATTTTGACGGGTGCATTTTTTATTCTTTTTAATTTCATGGTTTTCGATGCATTTAACCTTTTTGGTTAGAGAGATTTGATCTTATTTATTGACGCTACCGATTGCTGCCATACAAATACAGGAAGCTGTTTATTCGGATTTAACCTGGTTCGATTTCCGGTTGAGTAAACATATTTTCAGAAATATTTTAACGTATTTTAAATTGTTTCTATCAATAATATAAGTGTTCTTTCAGTAACATATTATTTCTTCAATATTTAGGATACTTTAAGATACTGCCCCTTCTTACAGACATATCATATGTCCGTAAGTAACCCGTTTATACCCTAGTGATGTTATTTCTCGTAAGCATTAATAGTATTAATAAAAGAGATTGCTTAATCTCGTTTAGGTATCAATAAACATATTAGTAGTTAGATAGTTAGATTCAAGTATTAGAAAATTATATTTTGAAATCTTTCAACTACATAATGATCTATGTTACTAACCAAGTGTTTATAACTTACTTCTAAAAGAGTGGTTATCAATTTACCAAACATCATTTTCGGGTTCGTCACAGGTATTCCAGAAAGGTCTTGTATTGAGAAAATTATTTATGGAGAATATACATTTTATATAATAACTATTAAAATGGAAAAAATAGAAACTATGCACAGTAAAAGTGAATAAACATATACCTACCTATTAACAAATTTATAGGACAGGTGTCATAGAACTCCTTCGCATCATCTTGTATTCGTATGTTCAGATATATACAAAAAAGTGTTCTTTAATGTGCCTATTAATTTAGATAGAAATGTTGCGTATAAAAGCGTAAATTTTCAAACAAAGTTAAGTCTAGACAATTATTGAAAAACGTAGCTTCAGACTAATTTACAAACTAAATTATTTTAATAATTACATTCTTCTGCCCATTATTCTGAAGACAGAGAGCTTATCAACAAAATGTTGTTGAATGTAATAGATGTTAACGGTTAATAATATTTTCACCACACCTGCAAGAAAAAGATCGTTTGCTTGCCAGAATACAGTGAGTAAAATGAGTTTTTACTCACTAGTGAGGCAAAGTGATTCAAATTTCGAAACACAAAATCCTTTCAATGAATAGGCGCTGAAAAAACAACAAAGCAGCCACCATGTAGGTTAGTAATAAACATTGACATCAATTTTATTAAATAACTACATACGATACGTTTTAATTATTTTAAATTGTATATATACGCGCTTATTTAGTATTTTAATGGTTTTATATTCGTGATTATCCATTAAATTAATTAAAATCAGGTACTTAATATCAGGTTATTAGACTCTATAAAAAAATGTTACGGAACGAATTTCCGAACGCACGATTTAAAAAAAAAAGTCTGTGTCTGTGTCAGTCATCGCGGGCAACTATAAATTCTTTTCAGTTTATGTTTAATTGTTTACTCGAACTTTTTAACAAAAAAATAGTGAATCCAGTGATGAAGAATTGTGGAACTCCAAAAGAGTTGCGACAACTTGTTTCTAACACAGAAGTTTGCTTTTTTACCAGAAAAATCACGTGAAAAGTATTTGAAAGCGACATACGACATATTTAATTAGTGGCGACTTACAAAAGGCCCTAAACGCAGTATGAATTGGTATTACTCTCGTATTTCATGAAATTATTCCAGGTTAAGCAATCGAGTACGAGTTTATATAAATATTAAAAATTTTCTCACTGGAAGAGGTGAAAAGTTTTGTATGTAACGCGTGAGAAAAATTTAATTTCTAGTTCGTGACCTCTTAAAATCTTTCGTTGCGAAGTAGTCTATATTAGAATCACTCGCTACGCTCGTGAATCAATTTAAGACTACTTCGCAAGCTCAAGATTTTAAATTGGCACTCACAACAGAAATATAAACTTTTTCTCACTTGTACCATAAATAGCTATTCCTATTATATCTAAAATTAAAACAAATTCCTCAAAAAGACAAATGAATTAATGTTTTTTGATGTAATGATTACAAAGTAACTGCTGTTGCTTTTAACCTAATGTTTACTCCCACACTAAAACAGTTCTATTGTACCTGTTTAAGTTGGATATAAATAGTTATATTGCTATAAAATAGATTTAAATTGATCCTTTTGAAATTAAATATTTTAACATACTAAATACTAAGTGAACTATAGTTCATTTTTAATCCCAGAGATTAATTTGGCAGCAAAAACAATGCCCAGCTATCATTAATCTATTGGTCTTGCTGTCAAATTAGTATCCGGGATTTAAAAATGAACTATAGAGCGGACATTTTAATTATGTATGGGCGGTGGTCGCATAATTGTTCAATTTATTTAGTTGTACTGTAGGTATTCGCTGTTTGTAGTATTGTCCTAAATATTCTGTTATGTTTCATGGGTAAAAACAACTGCACTACGTTTGCACACATGTTAACGCACACACTATTTGAATTTTTTATTTACTTTGCTTTGAGAAAATCTGAAGCGGTCCAAGTTTCGTAAACATCATTTTATCGAAATCTTTTGCATCTTTGATTAAAGACTTATGAGCTAAATGTGTAAAGTGTCACTGGAAAGGCAAGGTATTGGGAGTCTTCATGAATCAGCAGCAAAATATCACCACTTCTTTGGTTTTGCGAATAAAAAGTGAATCGTCGTTCTATTGGGCGTTCTCTCACTGGACACGCACTCGTGCCACGACAACAGGATGGCGGATTTATCCGTTGATAGCGTGCCTTGCCGATGCCGTGTAGTTGAAAACGTGCTATACATTTCATTTATGCTTCCAAGCGGCTAATTCGCCATGCCATCTAAAGTAAAAACACTCATTGTTTCAACCTACCCATTGAGAAAAAAAATAAAATAAAAAAAACAAATAAAAAAAATAAAATAAAAAAAACTAATTAAAAAAAAGAATATTCTTAACTCGAGCGTATTCTAAATATTATAATTATGTACTAATTTTTTTCAAAGAAAAAGGAACCGCCTTCAAAAACTCAAAAGTAAAAAATAAAATATTCGCTAAACTTTGCTTACCTTTATATTAATTTGTTTAAAACAATAAACCCTAATAATTATGTAATACCAATTAATTATATTTTTTTGAAGTCGGCGCCAAATTACAAAATCAAATACCAATTCAATTGGTATTTGATTTTGTGATTTTTTCAACAATTATTTTGGTAAATACGGTTTTAATTGTTATTTGATTTTATGATTTTTCAACAATTATTTCAGTAAATACGGTTTTAATTGGTATTTGATTTTGTGATTTTTTCAACAATTAATTCGGTAAATACGGTTTTAATTGGTATTTGATTTTGTAATTTGGCGCCGACTTCAAAAAAATATAATTAATTGGTATTACATAATTATTAGGGTTTATTGTTTTAAACAAATTAATATAAAGGTAAGCAAAGTTTAGCGAATATTTTATTTTTTACTTTTGAGTTTTTGAAGGCGGTTCCTTTTTCTTTGAAAAAAATTAGTACATAATTATAATATTTAGAATACGCTCGAGTTAAGAATATTCTTTTTTTTAATTAGTTTTTTTTATTTTATTTTTTTTTATTTGTTTTTTTTATTTTATTTTTTTATTTCAAGCTTTTTAGTGTCTTAGTTTTTTAGATTTAACGATGGGGTTAGGAAGAAATACTAAGGCATCATTACGCATGAAACACAATAGAAACAATCAAAATAATCAAAAAATTCTTTCTGAGATCTTCATGATCATAAGTTATCACTACGATAATAACAAATGTGCTGAAACGTAAGCCCCGTCCAAACCTAAGCAGAGCTTTCGGTACTTTAAGGGTAGGTAAGTAGGCTGTCTCTGCTTACCCTTCAAAGCATACACAGGCATGATGTTATGTTATGTAGTGGTGAAAACAATACATAGATACACGATTGCACAAAACGTGGTTCATTAGCTATTCGTTTTTGAAGAGTTCCATTGCCTGTCTCCAAAGATCTTCATCAGATTCTGATAAATTATATACTAAAACCTTCCTTGAAACACAAGGATTAAAATACCGAAAACTGCATTCAAATCGGTTCAGTAGTTTCCGAGAAAATCGCGAACATAAAAAGGTGACATACATACATACATACATACATACATACATACATACGGATCGAATACAGAACCTCTTTTTTTTTTTGAAGTCGGTTAAAAAGGGATAAGATTTTGACCGATAAAATATATGATACAGATACTGTACAAATACTGTGGTGCAAATAGGATATAATAGATAATAAGAACTTGGCCTACATGCAGCCTCGATAAGTCAAGAACTGCAGGTGAGGTATTGAATTCGATTTCCTGATCGCAGTTCGGCAGAGTCACAAGTGTATTTCAGTCAGTACGCAAGGTAAGTAAAATGCCAGAGGTGTATATTGGAATCCTTTGCCGTAGCATGTCAAATACAGCTTCACGTTAAGAGAAGTACAGATTGCGATTGTTAACTAGCATATCAGACATATATATATATGGTTTATGGTCCATTTGATAAACGTTCTGATTCAAAATGTGTTATTATATAAAGAAGCGATAAGTTTGTTTCAACTTGACATTTACCTCAATTTTAGATACAATTTGAAATTAGTTTTAAAGCCAATTTAGCTTTTAATTGCTTTTAGAATGTCTTCGCCAAAATAGTATAAAGGTGGATCTCGAATCTAAAAGTCGACAAAGACGACCACTTCCAGTACTTCCAATCACAACTGCGTTGTATATCTCTTCTACTAATCTACTATCAGCATGATCAATAAATATCACGTCATTATAATGTGACATGTGTAAAATTTGTTAGTATAGTAAAGTAATAGTTTTTGTGTTTTATGAGTAAAATAAAATGTAGTTTCGAAGATGATATTTATTTTATTTATTTATTTTATTTTAGTTAATAACAACGGCGTAGAGCAAATTACAATAATTAACTTAATTAGGTACATATAGGACATGTTATCAAAAATATAAATATCGTAGAAAGGTAAAAAATAGAAACAAATTAAACAAAGAACAATAATTAAAATTCATAATGAAAACAAACATTAATATAGTACCGTACTTTGCCTCTCATACATACACTCACAAAACACCAGACATACTTGTAAAGTTGCCTTCCATTCGTCCACAAACACATCACATTCAGGATTTGTACTCAGAAGGACGTTGAGCGTTTCTAGGGTGCGACACATTGGCTGCCGTGGTATAACTAAAATGCCGTTATCTGCTAAAACCATTTTTTTGGATAACAAATAAAAACCGCGAAAAAAATTTAAACCGTTACATACTTTTCGTTGACAAAACTTATTTGAGATTCAAAGATACCAAGGCACAGATAAAATAAGTTTTGTCATCGAAAAGTTACATCGGTTTAGATTTTTTCCGCGGTTTTTATTTGGTATCCAAAAAAATGGTTTGAGTAGATAACGGCATTTTAGTTATACCACGGCAGTTGGGGACTTTGCTCTTGCAACAGAATTGAGGTGAGGTGTATTACATACCGGCTGCGCGAACAACCTATGCCGGCGACTTTGACGAACACCCAAGAAGTTGCTAGGCACATACATTATAGTAGGCATACGTTATAGTAGGCAATGACTGAAATTGCCAAAATCCCGCGAATATGCCATTATATTTAATTTTTAATGTGGACATAACATTAAAAAATTATAATAATCTAATAATGTTACTACGCATTTTTTCTTGAATCAAATATATAAAATGTTGTCATCCAAAGTACAAATGAAAGGAAAACATAATCACCGAGTGCCCCAAGCACTTTATAACAAAATTTCCGCCGAACGAAAAAATTATATTCATTTTCATAAAATTAATTTACGAGACATTATCACATGAATAACCCACTGATTTGGTGGTATCCGGTGTTTTTAGACACAGTAATATATTATTATTTCTCCTTCGCCCTTGGGGCCTTCTGTTGGTGCCCCGCCCTACGTTTGGTAGGCTGTCGTGCGTGTTCATACAATATAGCGAGTAGTGAACTTGTGTCACGCGAGCTGACCGCCGCGGCAACGGTGCCATTGTCGAAGATTAAGTACGTAGCACTTTGTCGCGACTTAACAGGAATATTTCATGACATATTGTTTTTTTTTGGTTGTGCTTGAAGACAGATTTTTGTATGCGGATGTATTTCGAAAATGTTCATGGCATGTGAAACTCATAAAACTAAAACTCATTTATTGGTAATTGGTTTACACGTCATTCAATTGAGTAGGTAATATAAAATAATAGATAATTAATAATATTGTCATAAAATTCCAAGTCATCATTAAATTACATATATTAATTCCAAAATCATATAAAATTATAAAAAAAAATGTCCAATCATAACTAATAAATAATAAAATTGCAAATACAAGTCAAAAAATAATAAAATTGTCAACTTGTAAATTAATGACTTAACAAATAAAATAAAATAAATATAATTCAAATTCAATATTGCAATGTCAATTAAAAATAGATTATTTAAAAATATCCTCAACAGAATATAACGCCTGATCAGCAAGCCATCGCTTCAGACGATATTTAAAACAATTATCGGTTAAAGCGTTTTTTATATTAGGTGGCAACTTATTGTACACTGCCGGACCCATGACATGTGTAGATTGTGATGATTTAAGTGTGTGGTAAAGGTGTATTATAATAAACATAACACTCACAATTCACCAGTTATGTTTAGGTCCCTTGTGACCTATCACAAGGGACCTAAACAGTAGAACACAGTTGGCTTTAAACCTGGTGGATGGCTTTAGGCCCGTCCCCTAGGTCCTAGGGGACGGGCCTAAAGCCATCCACCAGGTTTAAAGCCAACTCCGTGTTGCTATTGAGAATTCCCGTATAGAAAAAATCCAAATAATACTTTTGCCGAATCCGGGAATAGTACCCGAGACTTCGCAATGAAAGGTCGCATACTTTTACCACTTACGAGGCAGATAGACAGTTTTTAATTAGTATTATCTTTTTTTAAACTAATCCACGTTGTTTAATATTTTTCGATACAATGATAGAAATTACTTTTAATGTATCTTATTAGTTTCAATACCCGACATTCAGAATGAATATGATAATTTTACACAGTCGGCTCGATACGACATTCTTGGTTAAGAGTTGACAGATTTTCTTTTACCCGTATCGATTGCCTTATCCCTGTATGACAACGGTGACTGATGTATTCGCTGAGGCTTGAAGAAACCTCAATGTGTTTTGCTCAGGCCAATATTCCCGTTCGGGGAATTATCCCCGACTTACTGAGGCTAGTAAATTTCTAATTACCCGCTTTCCTAGAATCATTTAGTAATTCGGATGGTCTTATGAAATGGATAAGTGGAGTTTTAGGGTTTTTAGGGTACCGTAGTGCCTACAAGGAAGTTCTATAGTTACATCATGTCCGTCTGTCCATCGGTCCGAGTTTGATTTACAGAAATATGTAAGATGTTGTTATAGAAAGTTAACTATGCCAACAAAGTAATAATATTTTTGGAACGAAGTTCCTTATTGCGCGTTGCGAAAGGGGGCTAGGCGGAAAAAAAAGGAACGAAAAGTGAAAAGTAGAGTTGAGTTTCTGCAAAAATAGGGGCGCTGGCGCGCTCAGAAAGGTCTGCGAAGGCGTACACGAACGCTGTTCTAGTCAGATAACAGGGAATAAATAGCTCGATATCGTGAACATTACTCCTCACTTGGATCTGCAGAACATACTTAAACTCTAAATCGGTGGACCTTATATACAGGACCTTGTAACGAAACCATAGCGCGATCTAATTCGATCCCAACGCCATCTATCGCGCGACTTCGGAACTAATTGGTGCTACAGAAATATGCTGCGCATAGAGAAAGCAAGCGAAATATTTTCATTTTGTCTCTCTATGAATAATAAAGTAACTAAAAAAAAATATTATCATAACTTAAAAAAAAATACAATTCCCGCCTTTTGTTGAGTGTATACAGGTGTTTTGTACATAATAAATTATTAAAAATAGTTACAATAATGAATCCTGACAGTGTTTCTGCACAAGTTCTGGATATTGCTGATGGATTTAGGTAAGTAGAGATTTTATACACACGATAATAAATGCTTTTGTATTTTAGCAAGTACACATTATAACCTTTCTTTACTATTGTGCTAACCAAGTCATACGCGTTATAATCTCTTCATTATTGTGTGTTTAGCAAGTGTACGCGTCATAACTATATTAAATTCAAAAGCAAATTATTTTTTAATATTACCACAGAATGTTTACTAATTTTGTTATGTACATTTCATGGAATATACGATTAGAACACATCTAATTATGTCATTGGGATTGGTGATGAGATTATTGATAATGAGATCTGATATTATTATATCGCGAGTAAACTTGCGAATACAATTTAAAAGAAAGCAAGATAATCGCAGAAAAATAATGTTAAAGATAAGGTTTGTTATGTGTGGTTATAGAACTATTACTCCTAGAAACCGAGTACACGCATGAAATGTAAAGCCACTTTAATTGTGCCGTTTCAGTTCAGTGTAACTCTCTGGTATTTATCAGATTTTCGTTTAGTTTGTCTGTCCGCCAAGCGGTGCATTATAATTTTCAATCAATCTGTTTTTAGCCTTACTTTATACTTAAATTCATACAAGCAGTTTATTTATCTAGGCATTATAAGTCTATGCGTGTGTTTGAATGAACCTCGCTTTTGATATTTTGAAATTCGAATAGCGCGAAAGTTTGAAGATAAGAATTATTTTAAAATTAAGTGTGTAAGGCACAGAGGAAATATTGTTATGTAGCCATTCAGCCTATAGGAGTATTGTGATAATATCTCCACAATGACTTTAAAAGTATCATTCGATTATTTTAAGAGAATGATTAAAGTGATTCTGAATGATCTTGTGTACGCTTGCTACGCTTGATAATTTAATTGTCTTAATGTTTGTTTTTATTTTAATTTGGTTTAAATTTTTGTTACCGTATTTAGTTTATAAATAGACTGTTTTATTTGTTTAGTGGTTATGGTCGCATACCTTTTACTGCAATCTCGGGTGCGAATCCTGATTTGTTGTTATTTGGAATTACCGAACTTCGTTCCATCCGGGTGTCCCTTGACACCTCAGTAGTTTTTTTTTCGTTACCTCTTTTACATGTAAATAAAATAATTATTTTGACAAAATAGGCACAAAAAAGCATGCATTTTAGTGTTTTAGATATGGTTTGTCTTTAATAATATATTAAAACATAATAATATAGTAAGTTACAATTAGTAACAACCAGATAACGTTTCCATAGAAAACAGCGTACCAATTGTTTACTCTTAAATAAAATATCAGTGTAATTTAATTTACACAATTTCATAAAAAATACAAAATTTATCGGATAGCTTTCTGTTGAGTATATTTTTTACAAATTTATTTGACATTTACCACAATCTTTCGTGTCCAAATATACTTCAAAGTAAAATAATCAAAATGTTGTCATCAACAAAATAAATACTGAAATATTTAAATTTTTATAGATTAATTATTATTTCAATCACATTAAACAGTTTTATTGTGTGGTATAAATACATTTTACGTGTATTCATAAACCTACTAAAGAAACTGCCTCGATGATCTAGTAGCGTGTGTGCCTCTCCCCTTGAGGTCTTAGGTTCGATTTCCGGGTCGTGCAAAGTGTTATTTGTGAACCTTACGTCCGAATTGTGCCCTGTGGATGGCGATACCCTCTATTCCATGGGACCTAAACATAACAGGTGAAATGTGGGTGTCGCAAAGTTCTGCCACACCCTTCTGAGTAATAATAGGCGTAATGTTATGTTACTCCTTAATAGACACGTAACCGCGGCGATTGGACAATTTTATTATTATAAGACTAATCGAGTGAATCTTAACGTTTATTCGTCGTTCCATAGACACTGGGAGGCGATGTGTAACCTGATTTATTACGTCATTAAACAGGATGTATTTGCCTGAAATACAGCCACCGCAACTGCGGAGGGTGCTATTATATTCACGCACATTTCAATGCATTCGAATAGTACGAAATTATCATCCGTCACTGTTATTTTGAGCAAACGGCTCTCGTAATCGAGGGATTTCTTGTAAGGGTTGAAATGTAGCTATAAAATATCTAATACTAGGGATTAACTGGGTAATAATCTATCTAGCTTTTGCCTCTCATTGTATTCTCACAGAAATCCGTTGCTATCCTTTTCTTCCCTTTGGAGTTTTGACATATCCTTATTGTGCCTTTAATGCATAATGGCGGGAAAAATATCGATTTATTTTAAGTTCTATTTATCTGATTTCCAGTATATACGAATATTTCTATTGTGTTTTATTTTTGAAGATACAGGCATGAAAATTTGATATAAATAGAGTTTTATGATGCATCGGATTTTGTTATTAAAAGCAAAATATAATGTTACTTCTGATTGATTATTTTTATAGCATTTAGCTAGTGCTTAGCTAATTATACTAAGAAACAGTGTTTTTGTTTTTTAATTCGAAGTTCGGTATTACTCGATAATTTTACTCCAAAACGCGCTGAAATATAATGAAGTGTAGGCTTTAAGCGTTATATTTAAGGCTTGTTCGATGAAATGAAATACACGTAAATTCTTTTGCACCTACTCGAAACTTAATTTTGGGATGAAAAATCATACCGTGTTTTTTACTCGACATGTTTACAGGTTATATAAGAATTAATAGTAGTACTGTATACATTGTATTTCTATGTATAATATTATAACCATAAAATATTCATTATTAAAAAGAACACAGAAGATGTGAGCATAATATTACACCTAGTTCTGTACAAAGTAAAGAGCATTTCTGGCATTATTTAAATAACAGCTCTGTAAAATGTAATGCGTTAATGTAAACCCAACGATACATCATATAAATGTTGGCAAAATGTTATTTTTCATTCGTAAATTACATTTGCACACTCAACCGCCTCGCTCGGAACAACTTGTTATTTATGTAGCGACGAAGAAGCAACATTATTTTGTTCTAACAGACTGTTGCGAGAGCACTGTTCCTTGCCTTGTTAATAGATATGTTTCTTTATTTTATGGAAACGTGCTTGCTTGGTATGTACGATGTACAAAATAATGAATTAATGTTGTTTTATGTGCGCTGCATCTGGCTTTCCTTGGCCATTTAACACACACGTTTGTTATAACGTAGTTATCTAGTGAACCGACATTTATAAATATGTTTATATGTTATGTTATGAAGGAAGAATATTACTTTATAAACTGTTACAACTTCCTCTCAGCTTTAGCCACATCTCCTCTCTGCTTTGCTTCAGCAACGAAACCTGATTAGTTATTCAAACACATATCCTCTCCTTTCCGTTTTTTGGAGGAAACGGTGTCCAACTCTCGTGGGACTCTTTATTTGTTTTTCACCGGCCTTCAACTGTCGCCGTACCAATTTGAATAGAGATCAATTTACTGGTTTACGTATGAAAGCGTAACAGACCTACTGATTAAATAAATTTTGTTATAAGCGTAAGGCAAATTATATCCATCGGAGCGGGATTCTTGGAAAAATAGGAGCAATACAGACACACCAAGTTTATCAGCTTATTGGCAAACTTTTTGGCGTTCATCAATACTTGTGCAATCCTTTCAGCCTGATAATATCTCATACTTTCTGGTTTGGGGGGTCATAGCCAAGCTTGGATTCTGTAGCATAAAAGGAATATGCTTAAAATCCAAAATTTATTAAAATGTTGGTTATTTTTTATTTAGAGAGTTGTAATTCCCAGTCAAATAAAAATTAATTTCTTTGGCAGGATGTAAATGACATGGTGACTAAACCGCTTACCAGTGATTCGGTACATGATGGAATATTATATTGTTTATGACGCCGGGTGCAAAAATATTTCATCGAAATCGGTAAATCGGTCTTGGCAAAATTTTACATGTTATAACACTTTTTTTGCTCCCAGGGTCTCTTAATCATCGGTAAATGGCTTTGTCATCATGTCATTTACACCCTGTTTTAGTCTAACAAACAGTTAAAGATGGGGTACAATATTATACCTATGTATGATGTTAAGGAAGGGTGTGCCACCTGCCACAGGACTTGTAATCTATTGCCAAAACGTGAATTAGGTACAAAATGGATATGGGTCAATCTGTTATCTGCTTACTTTATTACAGGATGAACGCTTGCCTTAAGTCCAGGACGATTCTGATTTAAAATAATGTTATACAGGGTTTTGTTTTGTTTGTTTGTTTTTTTTAAAACGATGCCCGCACTAGAAATAACTCCTGTGTCGCGGGGTTGTTCACAAACACAAAGCACACCCAGAGTCAGAACAAATCTTTGCGAATCACACTAAGATTGGTCCTGTGTGGGGATCGAACCCACAACACCAGCGTAGTTGAAAGCGGTGAGGCGACCTCTTTAACCACTACGCCAACCGTGCACTCTAAACACAACTCTAAACAGGGTGGTTGCGACATACATTTAAAACACCTATAAATTTTAGACGTAACCATTATGATTGAACAGTCAGGTTGTTTGGAAAACGGCCTTATTTTTAAGTTTTTTTTTAACCAGTGAAAATAAAAACACTTATCACATCTGTTAATTTAAAGTTATTGCCTCTATGTCGCATCCTCCCTGTATATGTATGGCTAATATATCACTAATGTATATATTTATAGAATTCCCATAAAGCGATTTCATCACAGCTTTAGGTCAAATATGAATATTAATCACTGACACGAGGCAAGTAAATGAATGAACTGCTATAGCATAATATTATATTGTACAACACATACACATTATAGATCTAATATTGTATCAGCTATGCTTTAATATACCCAGAGTTGAAACGTTAAGCGTTTCCAGTCGATTAGTCGTATCTAATACATACAAATTAAGCACAAGTTGCAAACTGGTGTAGAAATCAGATAGCACGATAAATTATGTCTAACATTGGTGCATAGATAAAACAATTTTACCCATAATTTGCCTTTAAAGGTTACCCACATCCTTATTATTTCAGTACGGTTATGCTCAAGGAAATTGTCATAATAATTTATTTTAGGATCTTTGATAAATATACGTAAGGTTCCCTAAGATAATCCACTATGAATTTTGCAATGCAATGTTATTTTCGAAAACATGTAATTCATAAATGTCCTTTAACATTACTGAAACCATTAACTTGCTCTTTTGTCCGCAACAAATATATATGTATTTATATTTCAATTTACCTTCTCCAACAATATAAGAGAGAAAATCCCGCTGAAGTAGATACTTGAGGAAAATCGAGCACGTAAAATATTCGAGGAATCGCCGAAAATGCCCCATTAGTAGTCAAACTACGAATCTATCTTGCAAAAACAATATAGGAGCTTTCTAATCATAATAATATTATTCTTGGTTGACATTTTTCTCTAGCGTAGGAGGCGCCTATAAACTGAGGTCCCAGTGTTCGATGAGCTGTGGTTTCATAATATCACGGATGTGGTGGAGGGTTTAAAAAGAATTTACTTTTTTTTTTATTGAATCTGTTACAGATTTAAGAGAAAAAAAATATAAAAGCATAAATGGCTTGTGATAAATTTTGTTTCTCATTAGTAATTAATTATTTGTTTATTATTTATTATTTATTTTATACTAATTTTCAACGCGTTTTTGCTTATTTCAACGAAAATCTATGATGATATTTCGCTTTACCAACTTTTTAGGATGTATTTATTAATAGTTTTCGTCCGAGGTTCGTTAATCCAGACTAAAAGCTTTACACGCGCAAATTTCACATAAATTTATTCGATTGACTGTTTAACTCTGAAGTATCAAATCATTACTAAAAATAAATTAAGTGGGATAAAATTAAAGTAATCAACATTAAATTTTGTAATAGTTATATAATTTACCAATTAACTGTACAATGGATTGATAAAAGATTGCTAGTACTTAATTAATTACTAAATCACACATTTACATCTACATGTTATGCATGTAGTTCATAATGCAATTGATGTTCACAATTATGAATATTTAAGGTTTACTTCAGACTATATTTCAAGCATCGTTTTGGACAGTATACATTACAATTTATTCATAAATATCACTACATTCAATTTGTGACGATTGTATTTTGACGATGATTTGTACAATTTGCCTCCCCGAGTGACGTACACGACGATTCCCTACGTCCGGCGCACCCTGGGCAATTCGCGAGTTCTCCAAAGCGATTGGCTAATTCTTTCACCACGATGGAAAGTCAAAATAAAATTTAACTCAGCCATCGACACGACGAAGAAGAAGAAGAAATTCAATATGTGATTACAACCAATTGTAAGCACAAATAAATATATTAATTAATTATCTTTTAATTAAATATCTCGTGGCACACTATTAGGCTCAGCTTCCAACAAAGCGGAGTACACATCTCGTGTTTAAATGTACAATAAGATTTCGTTATTTCCACATATGCTCCCTGTTTAGCTTCGACAACGCAACCTTATTGGCCTGATTGGATATTAAAACACATATTATCATCTCATCTCCTCTCCTCTTAATTGCAAACCGGGGTTTTAGGCTCGATTAGTACTCCGTTGAAACGGCCTGACCGATAATGATATTTTTGTTTATATTTGGTAGGTCAGAAATGAGGCGTAGGTATTTTTTTTAACATGACATAACATCACGCCTATATTACCCAAAACGGTGTGTCAAAGGTACACAACACCCACGTATCACCTGTTGTGTTTAGGTCCCATGGAATAGGGGGTGAGCCTATCACCATCCACTGGGCAATATTCCTTATTTTAATCCCTAAAATAGCCTGAAAACCAGTATCTGGGTACTTATAAGTCGATATACCACGCGGGCGGAACTGAGGGCGGTAGCTTGAATCATTTCTTAAATTAAAGTACATCAAATTGGATCGGTGACTAGCAATGAAAGAATAAATACAAACCCACCATAATTGCACTTATTTAATAAGGGATGAACAGGAATCTATGGTACAGCCGCAGGTTATCCGCACTTATTCTACAAGTACCTATTTATCTACCGTCAGATGAAACTATTACCATAACAAACTTGGTTAAGGTATTGTTTATACAAAGTGAAGCAGCTAATATTATCTATTTATTTACGGTCCTCCAATAGTTTATACTAGCTAAAATAACAGGTGAATATCAGTGAGTCAATTACGCTTCCTTGCGTCGAGTGCTACACTTGTCAGACTATCTTGATAGTATAGTAGATGTTTTATATCTAAATAACGTTAAATATATATTGACGACCGGATCGCGGAGTGGGTAGTGTACCTGCCTGCGACGCCCAGTTTGTGAGTTCGATTCCCACTTAAGACAAATCTTTGTGTGCATGAACATGGGGGTTTGTCTTAGTCTGGGTGTTTCTATGTATAATAAGTATGTATTTACAAAAGAAAAGTATATATGTATTAGTATCAGTTATTCAAGTAACCATAGTACAAGCTTTGCTTAGTTTGGGACAAGATGGCGTTGTGTGTGAGTTGTTAAATATTTATTTATTTATATATCGGGTGGATGCTACAAAGCGAGTTTTATTGAAACCATAATTTATGAATATCGTTTTTTACGGAGCTATGACGCAGCAATTCTGTTTGACACTAAACCCAGTACAACCTCCTAGGTGAAGGTCAGAATACCACGTCGGCGGAGCTCCTAGCAACAGCTAGTTACATATAGAACTACTCTCACATCTCAGTTATCTTTTGTGTAGCAAAACTGTGCAAAACGGTAACAGGTAAGTATTCGCTGTATCTAAATTCTGTGTCTAAGGACAAGGCAACTGTGGCTGCGGCGTGAGCACCCTTACCGATACTTCTACCACTTGTAACACCCTTAATTTAATTACTTTTCTTACTACTTTGGCAGACGTGGGAAAGGTAATAAAAATGTACTTATATTAAGTATGTAGGTACCACATTTAAAAAGGTTAATAGTTTACCCATCCTGCCCACGCAAACGTGTTGTATACGTACCGTACAATAACAACATTTTTCTAAAGTAACATCAAACGATTTTAACAAAAACAACTGTGAACTTGTCTTTTTATTAACATTTTTGCCCCAAAGCGTATGCTTGAATGTACAACGAAAACAAAAAACATTTTAGCTGCGATATTAACAAGTTGTTGCTATCATTCCACGTTTTACGGTCGGTTTTAGCGGAAAACTAAAACAAATTGCACTATTTTCTTTAGTAGCCTATTGGGAGCCGAGCCCCAGTGCTTCCGGCTCATATTAAAACAGTTATCGTACAATCTTAACTACCCTATACTCGAAACTATAGCCTTCACTGAAAATGATATACTTACGTAAAACCGCCACTCAAAACAGTACCGTATGTTTCCAACAATAAGCACGAAAATGCGCCGATCAATCGTGGCACCAAAAGGTCCTATTATTTCTCATTATTAATTTGATAAGAAAAATTCTTCGTGTGCGAATGGAATTTTCAACTTTATATTTTGGAAGTTTGGGAGTAAATTGGATTATCGCTGAAAAATGAAGTGCCCCTAATCGGCCGATATAGTACTGTATTTAAACGGTCGTTGTAAATACAGATAGGGTTTTCATAGGCATCCCTTTGTCGTTTGGAACAATGAAAAACACTGCCCTCTTTTGGTTAAGCCAGCTGGTAAAAACGGACCTTAATGACAGGTTGAAGCGACCCCAATATGAGAACACTTCATTATTCGATGGCTTTGTTTTCTGACAAAAGGCACATGTAGATAAAAATGCGGATTTTCGTTGAACGTTGTGACATACGTTTTCATTATTGTTTTCACGATTGGTTCTAATCAAGGCTTAGGTTGTTGGGAATGTCAACAAAATAACAATGGCTACCTGCTAATTACTGGCACTGTTGCCGTAATACCGGTGCGATATTCGGCTTAGGTGTAGCCGTGTAGGTTTAGTAATGTTTTGTTGGTTCATAGACTATGTAGAATTGACACTTATCTTGTACAATGCTTTTTCGATCGGTACATTGGAAAGATACGAGTAAATGTACATATTAAATACATACTTGTAAATAGGTATCTCATAGGTAACCGTGCTCCACCGTAGACTGCATCATCACTTACTATCAGGTGACATCGCGGTCAAATGCGGGCCTATACACAATAAAAAAAAATGGTACCCGGTTAAATAATAATAATAATAAATTAAGTAAGCTTAGTGAAATAGTCTAACCAAGAGTGAGTTTACTGCACACCGGGCAGCCGCTTTAGCCATCCAGCTACGGTCGCCTCTAACCGGAACGTTCACGTTCATCCATTTGTTCCTATCTTAAGTAGGATACAAACCAACATGGCGAAGTTACATTCAGCACAAATGTTGTAACGAATGAACGTGTACGTTATTTTAACTTCTAATTGATTATTTTTATAGCATTTAGCTATGCTTAGCAAATTAAATTCTTAGTAAATGTATAAAAGATATGGGACCGGCAGGATCCCATATCTTTTTTAACTGTTTCTTAGTATAATTTGCTAAGCATAGCTAAATGCTATAAAAATAATCAATTAGAAGTTAAGAGTGAGTTTCTCGGTTAGAGTGACCGTCAGAGTTTGAGGTTTCTTAGTAATGTTTATGACATAGTTTATAACTGTGATCGACAAACTACGTAACTTACTTTGCATTTGATATAATGAAACCCTAGGATTCAGATCTTCGTTAAGGCACCCCGCGATTACAATTATTTTTTCGAAGTCGGTTTTCAAACTACATAATTATGTTTACTTAATCTACATTTAGTTTAGAAATAACTAACATCTATACCGACCGTATAAAGGCGCATTGCACCTTTTTTAAGTTTTTTTCCGTTCAAAAACAAATAAATACTGCTTCGTTGGTCTACTAATATAAATTGTATGTCACTCACCGTGAGGTCTCGAGTTGTTTAGACTCCTTTTACGGAACGGCATACGCCGTAAAATTTCAAAAACATGAAAAATTATAAAAGAACAAACATTCAGCTATTTGACATTAGAGCAAACAAAAGCAGACATACGTCCGTCACGTACTAAAAAAGTTTCGAGTATTTCTGTATAAAACACAAAAGGTAAACATTAAAGTTCTGGTTGACTGCCATCTCTGTCATTTTAACTGGTCTGTGGTTTGGTACAATGTCGCTTTACCTTTGTGTGGACGTCGGACGGTTGGTAATTTCTAATTTGCGTAAAGACTCGTAAAGAGAATGTTTTTTTTTAGCTTTTCATGTGGCTAACCATTTTTATCTTTGAAATTCTTCAAAGCTCAAAACATCTTTCTATTTGTTTAAATAAATGGCGTCAAATTCAAAAACACTTGTGAATGTTTAATGATTTATAAATATTTTCTACACAAATTTATGAGTATGAAGTTTTTTTATGTGAAATTGTTTATTTTTATATAATTATTCTTGATTGTTAAAATAATAATTTTCACGCACAGTATTTCTGCCCAGTATACTTTTTAAACAGAGTATCCGGCTTTCTGGCAGTTTAAAACTTCAGCATTTTGTCAAGCTGTGCTAACGCAGACACTTTTTGATACACGTGAAAAAACACGGCACTTAAGTACCGGTAAGTGTTTACAGACACTTTCACGAGCCCCTGCGAGCTTCGCGACGAATATTCATGTGACTTGTATTGTACCTATGTATGTGTAAATATGTAGGTACTTAATAGCGAGGGGTGGGATGAACTCATGAAAAAAAAATTAAGGTACAAAATTTGTGCAGCGCTATTGTGATCTAACTTCGAAATTAAAATTTTGTTTGTGGACAATTTTTATTTAAAAATAAAATCACAGAAATTTTATTTTGGTTTGTGCACGTACTTATAAAATATTTTTTACGTGTTTGATTTCATAGTCCTCCTCTATTTGTGTACATCTTTAAATTAATTTTTAAACTTACGCGTTGCATGATTAAATAAAATCTAACCGGAATTAACGCGATCATGCATGATCGCATTAATTCCCGTCATATTTTATCTTTTAGATTGTCGTTCTTGATTGAATCTTCGTCTGATGGTGACATGTTATCAGGATTTTTAATAAATATTGCTTTCCAATACTAGTAAAGGATGAAATATTTTAATAGATGTACCACACTCAGGTGGATAGTGACCCCATTTAGCCTATTTTACCGTCAAAGTAACAAATAGCTATGCCATTCAGGAGCGAATAACCGTTAACAAAAGGTGGTGCCTCAATCCACTTGGCGCTTTCAATATGTGTCGCATGTTAGGCTTTAAAATTCAGTTAGTGGGCTACGGCCGGATATTCCTCCGAACTTGTTTGTCACGGACGCAACCACTTGAATTCATCACGTCACTGTGACCAAACTCTACTGCTCTTTAATAATTTAGTCAGTGTTTATTTGATTTTTTAAATTTTACTGTTAACTGACATATTAATTTTATCAGGACGATTATAAACACATTTTATATGGTTGAAAGTTTAACTGTAACTACTGATTATAAACTTATACATTATACATACCAAATTTTCAGGCTTAATAATAATGTTTAGCTTACATAAATCGCATTGTTATTAAGTATTATTATATTTCTCATGCTTCTAATAATCAACATAAAGAACCACGTTATAATAATAGAGTGCAACCAGTTAGTACCGTAGTAATGTAAACGTCGAAGTGTCTTACTGTAAGTTATCAGATAAAATTGCAGCCCCATTTTACCGCCAAGGTAACAAATAGCTATTCCATTCAGGAACGAATAACCGTTAACAAAAGGTGGTCTCAATCCACTTGGCGCTTTCAATATGTGTCGCATGTTAGGCTATTAAAATTCAGTTAGTGGGCTACGGCCGGATATTCCTCCGAACTTGTTTGTCACGGACGCAACCACTTGAATTCATCACGTCACTGTGACCGAACCCCCGCTCAAATTAGTTTCAATGGGCGGTTTTGACGTCAAAGCAAGGATGGCAAATTTGCCTTTGCTTCGTTTTGCCATATAGTAGTCCTTAGATACAAAACGGGTTATATAATTTCATACATTAGTATTTTACCGTGAATAACCTTTAGTGCCGGAGGTAAGCGCGCCCAAACTTACTCTTCAGCTCAACTATTTTAGCATAGATTACCATCACTAATGAGTAAGAATTTCATACAATTTTGGTATTTAATAAGAATATTCTGTAGAAGCATTTCTTTTACAAATGTAAAAAGGTTGAATATTTAAAAGTACATAATACCCAAATACGGTTATACCATAACGTGCCTCTTTATGGCAGGTTAATTTGGGCCGCCATTTGGTTATTAAATAAACAGAAATTAGAACATCAATGTTTGTTGATTAATTTTATTAATTGGGGCGTAAATAATTATGACAGGTAGGTTTAATAGCATTTCGATTTTAATTTTATATTTTAGGGTGTTATTACACAGGAATCAATCGACGTCAATCGATCGATGAATCGACCGGGGTAAGTTTTTTTTTACAAAAGCAATCGAACGCCAATCTGTATAGTCGCGATTATTTCGGAAATTACTGGCCTAATTTCGGTATTTTACTTCTTATGGTTTAAGAAAGGTTTTAATACAAAATGCATCAGTATAATATATGGTGAAGACCTTTAGAGACAGGCAATGGAACTCTTTAAAAACAAACGGCTGATGAATCGTGTTTTTTTGCAATCATGTGTCTATGTATTCACCATTACATAACATAACATCACGCCTGTATATGCCTTGAAGGGTAAGCAGATGTATTGCGTTCAACTTTATAGTTCTCTGATTTGGATAGGAAATTCTGTAATTCCTAACAGCAAAACAAGTCGATTAATTTAACAATATATCTAATAGCTAACCACTAACAATACATTTTATTTTTTTAATTGAACCGACTATCAAAACTTAAGTTTAACGCTAAGCTTTTGATCTCTCCGTCCCATACAAACGTCGAATGAGTAAGAGGGATGCAAATTCAGGGTTTTAAAAAACATTTAAACAAGTTTTTGAATTAAGTTTTTGATGTTTGTGCTAATCCCACGTCCCATATTTTTTCTAACTTGCTTTCTAGGGAGTACTAACATGAAAAACTATTTTCGGCGTTATTTCAATGCGCGCGTAGTGAATTCGGCACTTCATTGTTTATTGATGGTGTAACGATGAAAGTGCGTCATATCAAAAAGTCAAACCGTGTCATCACATGTTATGTCAACACGGATTACCAATTTATGGCTCAGTGATAATGGAATTATAGTTGCACTATGTCCGATTGACTAACGGATTAGCCACTGCGCCATGACCTACCTGCACGAGTATACATAGTAAACATAAGTAGCACATTATAATTTCCGCCCACGGTTCCACCCATGTGGTACCTCAATAAAATATGGTTTTTGTTATTCCGGAATAATGGAATGATTGGAATCTGAAATTAAACTAATGGACCGCACAAAACAACTCCAAACAAGTCATGCCCTACCTTTTAAGAGACTGAACGATTTTTTACTGGGCTCCACTATTTAAGATTCATGTTCTTGTGTGAAGGAAATAAAATAACGCATTAGTATGGCCAAAACCGCAATGTCTTAACTTACTTCAAAGGATAGGGTACCTTAACATCAATCAAGGTCAATCTGGTCATCTCTCTGGTTTCGGGACTAAAAAAAGTTATTTTCCTATTAAATATTAGATATCACGGGTTTACTAAATATTAGATATCATATCTAATATTTAGTAAACTCTCTGGTGTTCATCATATTTGGTTATAGTGTTAAGACATGGAGACTTATAAAGGCCAACCGTGACCGAATTAATGCTTTTGTGCAGGAAGATGCTTCAATTTCCATGGACCCCATTTCAAACCAACAACTCTATTCTACGTGAACTCAACATCAAAACCAGGCTATCCACCATTTGTTTACGTAGAATACTAGAGCTTTTGGGCACATCGCCCGGCAAGATGGCTGCAACCTCGAGCAACTGATAGTTACGGGCCAAGTCGACGGTAAACGTCCTAGAGGCCACCAGATGCTTAGACCAAATTCGCGCTGGCTTGTCAACCTGCAAGAAACCTGCATTTTTTAATCGGTCCAGCGACTTTTAAGTTAAATCAAAACAAATAAACATGACTCTAATCTTCTTCGTTATAATATTAGTTTAGTTTAATGTTTACTTTATGTTTACAACTATTCATATTTATATTTCCATCAAAATCGGTCAAAAAGTCAAACAAAATTATATTATGTTGTACTACTTATATAAGGTATGCTAACTGACTCACCAAAAGACTGTATAATATGAACATATTATTGTGTATCTCAACTTGGCTAATAATTAGCCAATTATATTTCAATGCGCGGTGATGATGAAAGAATTTTTAATTGGGAATTGATATATACATACATACACAAACATACATACATGTTAATTTATATAGTCTTGCGTGAATATTATGAAGGTAAATTATTTTACCGATTTTGATCGATCGACTCAGTTCACGGTCACGGGTGGATTGCCGTGGTTAAAAGTAATTTTCACGCGATGATATTAATTAAGACTACCTCGTTGGTCTAGTGGTTAGCGAATGCGCCTCTCACCGCGTGGTCTCGGGTTTGATGCCCGGGTCGGGCAAAAGTGTTATTTGGGATTTGCCCGATAGGAAATTTTCAATAGCTGCATGAAGTTGAATGTGTGCCGGTGGATGGCGATAGGTTCACTTGTGTATGAATCCCATGGGGCATTAACATAACAGGTGAAATGTTATTATACACCTCTACCATACACCCTTCTGGTTAATTTAGGCGTCATGTTATGTTATGTTATGTTATGTTATGTTAGAAAGAAAAAAAAATATTGGCACAAAACATAGATAAAATAAACAATACAGGAAATACATTTTAGTATATTTAAGTTTTATATGTATAAGTTTTTAACTGCCTGTCACTACCCATTTTCCTATTGCAGCATGTTATATAAATGGCTGGTCCATACCTAACGAACAAAGACCAACAAACAGATTCGTTGGTCCTATTTCGGTTTTATTATTAAAATTATGAAATACGGGTGTTACTCACGTAATGTTGGTCACGTCGTCGCGCCTGAGTCGCAGCCAGTCTTGCACTCAAAAGCGCGACGTATCGCACTCTCTTGATAATGCCTAGACGTATAGGCGAAACCGCGGTCGACTAAATAGACTAACATTACGTGAATAACACCCGTATTTCATAATTTTAATAATGTTACAAACTCACGTCAGTTTAATAAAAACTATTTCGGTTTGCTTAGCGAACGCCAACGAAACCTTGAATGTAACCGATTCGCTTCGGATTGCCGGCGAACATCAACTATGGGTTGATGGCTGATTATGCTAACTGTATTATGATTATCGAATAATTATATTTCAATTTTGATATCAACATTATGATTATGTTTTTTTTTTGACATTAATATAAATAATTAATGTTGCATTGGGAAAAAACTGCATGTGGAATTTTAATTATTTATTACGTTAGGAATAACAGCATGTTGAAGAGGCTGACATTGTTTTGTGTAGCTTATTAATAATAATAATAATTTCAATTCTATGTATTAATATTTGCACGCCTTGATTGGCAGAATATATACGTTGTAATTAGTTTAAGTCACCTATTATGTACCATATTCATCCAAATTACTTTACTTTACTTTACTTTATGGCATTCGCTAAACCATCCAAACTCCTCCAACAATAAACTATAGAAAGCTTTACACCTATTACATGCATACCATCATTAAAACCCATATAAAAGTTTCGTATTGTTTCTGGAACATAATTCCATGAGCTGTCAAGCACGGACAAGTGTTTTGCAAAAACTGTTTTAGACAAAAAAAAATATTTTGTGTCCTATCAAATGGTGAACAAATCATTCAATTCATGATTTATTTGATCCTATATGCGACACTTCTGTCGACTCTGTGCCAATTGGCCGACAAGTTGATTAACGTATTTACTTAGATATATCACGTTCGTCATAACTACAGAACGCGCAATCAACGTTCACCATACTGTGCCATAGCCCTCTCCATAAATTGCCTGAACTCAGCCATGCGTTGAGAGTACAGCCATACAAATTGCGTTCCGCGTTCACAATCATCCTAAATTATCATGCAGCACAATACTACTTATTTATGTTGAAAGTTCTTATGGACCGATTGCACAAAGTGTCGAGAGTATGTGTAGATAGATATAAGTGACATATACACGTATTTACCTACTCTGTTATACAGTAACAGATACATAGTAATTCTTTTTTTTATTTACTTAGCTTATGGCAATTTACACGGTTTAGTAGTTTTTTCATCATTGTGTAAAAAAAAAATCTTTCCACTTAAAAATATTAGTTAAGAAGTTAAGATAAAAAAATCGGAAATGTAAGTCGATGAAATGTTCAATTGTAACAAGTGACACATCACAGACCCCAATCCACTTTTTTGTTAACCCAAAAAATAGAAGAGAGAACAAATAAAAGTGGTCGACACTACTGCTTGTCAAGTTTTACTGAAAGGTAACAAAAAGCGAGAGTATCAAGGACATCGACTCAGAAAAACTCGATATGATACGATTACTTTCCCCTTGTCCCTACTCAGATTAAATTTGTTTGAGAGTGTAGAAAGCACGTGTAAACTAGAGAGGCACTCGAACCCGCCTTCTGAGTGAGTTCTTGACGTGAGACGTCATTACTACACGTCAGTGACACGATTCGACCGGGCTTTGGAGCACCATCGCTTTATTATGAGAAGTGTGTCAGATGTCAAGCCTAGGAACGCTGCGTTAAATTTCTGTAAATGACATTACCATATGAGACTTGAGTATCCTATTTAATTAATTCGGATTATATACCAAGACGAGGAGCTTTGCCTGACGTGTAGGAGTAAGGTGATAGAGTTATTTGATAAGTAGTATGAAATGGATATTTTATCTTTGTTATTTCTACAACACTGCGAACAACAACACTTAACTTATTCACGAAACCTTCTTGTATTAACTTTTTAATATTAAGATCATATGTTTATAACACAAGAGATAAAATTTTAATTATTTACAAACCTGCTCTATAATTTGTGTATTTTTTAAAGCTGATTATTTATCAATTATTCTCTCTTAAAAGCTTTTTTAATGACATCAATACTCATTTAGAATCAGAATGATTTCAGAGAGCTGTTTTAAATCGAACTCTGGTTTTGTTTAAGCGGGGAACGATCGTGCTGATAAGAGAGGTGGTCAATTTGGAATTTATCTCAATTAAATCTAAATTATTGCCTCATCTCTGGTCGCTTACTCTCCTTCGTCCAAGGTTTATTTTCTGCGAGGGTTCGTTAAAAGAAACTGAAATTATAAATAACTGTTTAGTTAAAATTGTATTAATCTTAACTAAAATACTTCTTCAGTTTGTTAACTGAATTACTTTTAGTCGATTCTGAAATGTTGGTCGACTTAACATGAGATCTCTCATCTCGTCAAACATATTATTTAATAAATACTAGAACTTGTACTAATGATTAAAATCGAATAATAAAAAAATTACCGATTTTATGCTGAGCAACAGTTTGAAAAATATAGGACTAGCAGGACTTGAATCTGCGACTTCAGAATACCGATCCGTCGCTTTTAACCAACTAAACTACGATTTCAAGTTACCAGAACCCCTAATTCTTTAACTGTATACTATGATATTACGTAATGTCAAGTTCATATACCTATTTTAAGTACTTAGAATACAAACCAACATGGCGAAGTTACATTCAGCACCAATGTTGTTAAGAATAAACGCCTACTTAATTTCAACTTCTGATTGATAATTTTTAATATGCTTAGCAAATTATACTGAGAAACAAGAGACCGGTAGGACTTGAACCTGCCACGATTATTTTTACAGCTGAATGCTATAAAATAATTGAACAGATGGTGGGTCATATTATACATATTTTAGTTCAAACGTGAATAAGTTATTGCGATCGTTCGTTTTTTTTTGTAGACAAGAATAGATATAGAATGAATATGTTTATACGTAAATTACACATTTGATATTTCCATCGCAGTAGCTCAAAACAGATAAATAATGTCAAAAAAGGCAATCTCAATTTCAAAGACATCCAATTTATTCGGCAATCTGCTGTTTCTTACATATAAGAATATTTGATACAAAATGCAAGCTTGCCAGTTATAATCATAAAAATCTAATTTAGTGACTGGAATACGCATTGAGGGCGAGATTCATCACAACTGCAAAATATTTATTTACTAGTATTACTACTAATTTACTATAGAATGATGCCAGTGTAGTATTACCATCATCATTGCACATGAATGAACTATGTATTATGAACAGATTTACTAACCAGGCGGGCCAGCATAACAAGCTGTCATGTTTCCCCATACACAAATATGACAAAAACGCGACAAAATCTATCTCGCAATCGTATATAAAGTACAAAGATTTTAAAAACATCTTTTATAAAGTTTTCCCCGAAGCAACCATACATTTCTTTATAAATTCTGCTGAAATATAAATACCCCCCCCCCTTTATAAATACCCCTAAAGAAAGCGGTTTGATAACACAAGTGGTTAAAGATTAAGTTTATTTATTTACAGGTTTTATTTTGTATCATTTAACAATCACTCGATTTATGGCATTAGAGAAAAAATTTAAAGTCGGTGTTAAGATTCTCCACCGCTGAATGAACATAAATATATTTCATACAATTTCAGTCAGGTGACTGAAATTGTATGAAATATATGTTCGCTCTCAATACAACAAAAGTGCAGTTTCATTGTCTTTCAATGACGACCGATTGGTGGAGTCTACTGTATCTGTAGCCCATGGACACCAATTACAATACACAAAAGCATATTATAGATGCGTTGCTGCAGCTGAGGACTACGGTGTTATGCCTCATGTGCCAGTAATTTCAGGGCCTGATCTCGACACCAAACCGGAACACAGTAATGGAAGCACTACTATTTGGCGGCAGGTTAAAGGTGAGACGGTGGTGCTGCCGCCCTCGAGCTCATTCACAAGAGCTCTAACACCAGTAAGAAATATCTAATAACAAATATTAATAAAAAAACTTTATTTCGGACCAGCATCCATAATTTCTATGATCTTCTGACATTTTAGGATCTTATGATATTTTATGATAAGAATCTAATGACATTTTAATTTTTCCCGAAGACTTCAGTTACGAGTTACCTCAGCTGCCACATCTTTCATAACCGGTCTTAACTACGGGGTCAAACCAAAGTCCTTTTTATTTTACGACTGCCAAGTTTCTTGATAAACTTGTTCAAGTGTCGCTAGTTATTTGTTCGTTCGTTCCCCTTCGCCCATTTCCGAGGTTAGTTATAGAATTTGCGGCACGACCTGTGGCCTAATTTTGCCCCTTGTGCGTGACCTTTGGACGTAATGGCCAGTTCTCTACGCCTTCTTATTCAACAATCTCGTATTTTGCCAACGTTTTAGTTAAGTTACGCGGCAACACGTGGCGCTAAAAGTTTTCTCTTTTCCATGGAAAACAAAGAATGATAGTGACTTTATGTATACAACAAAAAATGCTTTTCTCTGCACCACCCTAGGTTGACTGTAAGAGAATGCCACTAGGCATTAAGTCCACCTCTGTACTTTTATTAATAAGTGCAAAAGTTTAAATAAATAAATAAAAAATGTCCTTTATATATTATGTTTTGTTTTTATTAAATTATTGTAAAGGTTTTTTATAACTTACTAGTAGTAATTCGCAATTCAAAATTACTTGTATTCTTGCTAATTCCCTACAATCAATTTTTAATCATTCGAGCCTTTTTCCAATTACATTGGGTAGGCTTCTAGGCTAATGGATTCAGCTGAATTTCATTATTTTACGTGGAACGTCTGCCATCAGGCCTACACGACTCAATACGAGGTAATACGATATTTTTGTTAGACTAGTTGTAAGGCTTTCTGGCCTCTGAGTACCTGTAACGACTGCCATAGATGTTCAAATGGCAACCGGGTCCCACGACTTACCGTGCTCTTCGAGGCACGTAGGAAAATTTGTTATGTTAAAAATGATCACCCATCTACGGCCGACCGCGGTTAACATTGCTTAACCTGCTAGATCGACCAGTCCGCGTGGCTTATGCTTAGCCACAAGCTCCTTCTTGCTAATCCCCTACAGCCTAGCTTAATTCGCTTGTGTTATGACGAAATTCACGTCCGTAGTGTGATGGTCCAGGATTTTAACCCACGACCACTCGATCGCAAGTCCGACGCCTTATCCATTAATAATAATAAATAATAATAAAAACGTTTATTTTTCTCTTCACAATAGGTTTTGCTTTACAGTTAATAAGTAGAAGTAGGCAGACAAGTCTTAATTTCACCTATGTGAGAGACTGGTGCCTGATGTAGGTTTAAATAAAACCTGTGTTACAGGTCACCAGTGCCCCACCTCGGCTAAAATAAGGCAGACATTATTTTCTTTCCTTAAACAAAACAAAACTACTTAACCCGTGATAGAAAACAGAAACATGGTATATGTAAAATAAAACGAAAAATATAATGTCAGCAAGAAAAGAAAAAAATTACTGAAGTCAGAATTAACTGTGAGTGTATTATTGTGTGATGACTGCGTTGAGGAGTGAGTGTATGATGTGAGTGTAGAGTTATGAGTTAGAGTGTATGAGTGAATGATGTGAGAGTGTAAGTATAAAGATGAAGGTGATTGTTAGTGCGAGCGAAGAGCGAAGAGCGAATGAATGCCTTACGAGAGATCTAAGAGAGAATCGATAAAAGATTTTCAGTTTGTGTATAGTCTCCTGTTTTTAAATATGTTTGTAATAACATTGCGTCGAAGCCGCTCTTAAGTTAAAGGCAGCTTTAAAGCCTTATAGATATTTATGTTCCAAAGGATAAATACATAAAGAAAGAAGAGGTTAAGTTAGGTATTAGTAAATATATAAAGCACAGCTTAAAAATGCTTTCTTACATTGTGCTTAAAGTCTATGAATACACGCATAATAATAATCTGTAAACAAACCTACTTAAATTACTGCTTCGTAATTATTTACTGTTTGTGAGTAGCTTGAGCCTCTCAAACATTTCATACTCATCGCATGTATGAATAAAAAATAAGACTGAACCCTTACCTTAATAATCCTAATTGATAAAAAGAGCAATATAACCTCAAGCAAATCTCACAAAGTGACAAAATGAGTTTCGTACCGTGCTCTAGACAAGAAGAGAGGATATGTTTTGACAAGTTAGGATGTTACAAACGTAGAAACCAAGATCATATTCATTTGTTAATTAAATTTACTCTATGTTGTGTGTTCTTGAGGTGAACCTGTTCAACTACTATTAGTTGTTGAGTAGTTACTGTTTCTAAATGTTTGCAACTTGGATGGTTTCTACAATAAGGTTTCCAAGTCAGTTGTGTTTATGACTTGTTGTTACTATTAGGGAGAGATGGCACCATAGGTTCAAACGCGGTGCCGGAAAACCGCGAATTTTTCACTGTCAAGGTGAAGGTCATTCAATGCAACGCAGGTGTCATTCAATGTCAAGAGTAAAAAAAAAGTAAGAGACATACGCGGGCGGCAAACTTTTAGGAAATTAGATTAGACTAATACTTAACAACTTATTTGTGAAATTTTCGTCAGGGAATTCACAATAGTAGCACGGAGTTGGAGTTGTACCCGGTGGATGGCGATATGCTTCATCCTCTTTGAAAGAACATAATAGGTGAAATGAGGCTATTGTACACCTCTGCCACACCCTTCTGAGTAATTAAAGCGTGATGTTATGAACTTAACAACTAAAGTAACTTCAACCTACTATGAATATTGCTTCGAAAATCTTTAAAACGTTCAGCGTCAGAACATAATAAACAACGAAAACTGCGCAGGTAATATTCTCGTTGAAGTCTTGTCAGACCGGATGATTAGACGGCACCTCCAAAATTTTCGAGACCGTTTGTACGTCTTAATATTATCATAAAATATGCTAAATCCATTTAAGCGCAGTTTTTCTTGCCAGCTTACTGGGCCGAAAATATTGTTATGGATGCTGGCGGCCATGGGAATTTTAATAATGGCTCGCTACTTTGGCCTTACGTAGCTACGTATTATACCTAATAAACTTTCGCAGCGTCGGCATTTTGGGATGATTTAAAAAACCTTTTGGAGGTTAACAAGTTGTTTTATAAATATGTAAGCGGCATGATTTACGAGCGTTGTTATAACATTTTTTATATATAAGCGTTATTATTTTTGACAGTAATGTGTTCTCCGTTGTAGCATCATCATTTTATAACACGTGAACGTGAAAATCTAAGGAGCTTTTTACCTGGCTCATTTTAATTATGTTTTGTTTTTGAAGGACGTATGTTTGTAGTATTATTTAATTATTGACTATATGTTAAACTTAATTATGAATTACAAGCTGTTACCCGCGACTTCGTCCTCGTGGATTTCGGTATAATAAACAAAAACTCGTTGGTCTAAAGACCAAATAAATATGGAAGCGCGCTGTAACCTGCACTACCAGGAGGGGATAATATATAATAAATAAATAATATTAGAGCGTAAAGAATATATAATATAGTCTGGTGGTAATGGACTCTACTCACCAGCAACAGCTCGAAGTGCCTACAAAGGGCAGAATCCTTTTCTGGCCTCTTCTCACTGGATGGATAGTTAATCACGTAAGGTAAAAGTCTATCCACAACACGGTTAGTTATTTACACCTTATATACAAATAGTTAATTCACGAAGAGCGTTTTTAATTATATTTAGAGGTAGAAGTAATATTATTAACAAAGGGGCGGTTTAAAAAGTATATTTATTCAGCGGGGTCTTATAAGGGTAAGTTGTATGCGCCTCTCATCGCGATGTTTTGGGTTCGATTTCTAGGTCGAGCAAAAGTGTGATTTAAGGGTATTTTTAAGGAATTTCAAAGATTCAAAGATTCAAAGAACTTTATTTGCATAAAACACGGTTACAATTATTACAAGTTGTTGTTATATATCAGGCACAGCATGTTTTGCTCTTTAATTGAGAGCGTGCGAATATTAAATTTAACATTCTTTAATAGCAGCACAGAGTTTTAATTGTGCCCGCTGGATTGCGATAGGCTCAGTGCTTATAACCTGTTACCTAAACAGATTCAATATGGGTGTTATACATCTATGCCACACCCTTCTGGAAAATATAGGCGTGCTGTTATGTTATGGAATTATCGAATTCCGTTCGGAAAAAGTCGCGGGCATCAGCCAGTATAAAGTATTAGTATAACATTATCCCACATTTCGGTACGGCTATTACACTCAATGATAATGATGCGTCAAAATTATTTCATTGTGTTTTCATACGAACCATTTGTTGCCTGTACTGAAGTATTGTTTTCTATTCGAATGACTTGCAAATCTAAATAACTTATTTTGTTAGACTGTTATGCTCTAGGTACTAAATCTCTGAATATATATAAGAATTGGTATAGATGTTCTGTTGAAATAGACTGTTTTTAATCGACTTAGGTAGAACTCGAAGGCGGTGCCGTTTAGTATAAAATTCGCGGACGTAGGTGTTTGCAATTTGTCACTGACTGTAAACGTCACTAAATTAAAACCAACTTTTGGTTGCGTACGTTTATTATTATCTTAATATGCAAAAATATGTCATTTTTTGAAGTCAAAATCTTGAAACAAAACAAAACAATACTATTAAATAATAATTTTCCAATAAAAAAACCGACTTCAATTACTAATAATGCTTATAAAATAAAAACTACTAAACCAAACTGAAAGATTTTTTTATGGGACCACCTGGCAGCTATTTCGCGTCGAACAAAAAAAGAATCATGCGAATCGGTCCATTAAACGCGACGTAATCGATGTACATACACAGAAAAAAAACATACCGAATTGAGAACCTCCTTCTTTTTGGAAAGTCGGTTAAAAATAATCATATAATTGTTTTTAGTACGAAAGGAGGTTGGTCGCCAACACTGACTTTAATAGTGAAATTAAGAAGAGACCAATGTGTTTCTTTGGCCTCGTTGGTCGAGTGGGTATACTGCCTTGTTGGTTTACTGGTTAGCGTACCTATACGCCTTTCACCACGAGGTCACGGGCTCGAAACTCAGGTTGGGCAAAAGCGGAAAGTTCACAGTAGTAGCACGGAGTTGAAATTGTGCCCGGTGTATGGCGATAGGCTGACCCCCTATACCATGGGACTTAAACATAACAGGTGAAATGTGGGTGTTGTACACTTCTACCGCACCCTTCTGGGTAGTATAGGCGTGATGTTATGTTATGTTATCTTTCTTTCGTCACTGTTAACACAATAACAAGGTAATCTAAATTCAAAATGATTTTGATAGTATATTGGCGACTGAGTGAACCACAAGGTTTATAAAAATAATAACTTAAATCTAAAATCAATATTTTAATCATGCATGGAAATAACTACTAGTTGATTGAATGGGGTCATTACATTGCAATCATGTAGACAATTATAACTGAATCTGAACTGTTTTTTAATAGCCCAATCGGTTGTCGTTATCTGACTACCACAAATAATGATTGATTTATCGAAATCATTTTTTTTTTCATTTTTTTTTCAATTAAACGTATTGTTTTTTTTTTTTAGAAAATTTATTTATTTAAAGCTGATATTCCTCGATGGACTAGCGTTCGTAGGTTTCGATTTCTATTCGATTTCGGTTCGATTCCTAGGTCAGGCAAATTTTATTTGTAACAGTAGCTTAGAGTTGGAATTGGGCCCAGTGGCAGGCGATATACTCACCCTAGGGGGCGAGTCTTTAAGTTTAGGTCCCATGGGATATGATATGGGGTGAAGTGTGGGTGTTGTACTCCTCTGCCACAATATAGGCGTGATGGTATGTTATGTTATGTTATGTTATAATATATAATCGATGTACATACATAGAAAAAAGAAACATACCGGCCGAATTGAGAATCTCCTCCTTTTTGGGAAGTCAGTTAATAAGTGATTATTTTAATTGCGTAGTTATAAACTCTTATTTTTCTAAATCATTAATCAGAAATTGTTTAAGATGCTACTTAGCATAATTTAAAAGTTAAAAGTAAATTATTCATAATAATATTTATTTATCACTTTACCAAAACTACTTTTGTGCTATAGTATACACTCAGTAAAACAACCCAGATAATGTCAAAAAAACAGTTTAGTAGCACTTTTGTTACATACTACCCTACACCTATCGATCTTTGCTAACATTAGATTTGTATACATTAGCTTCGGCGGGAACGACTGACAAATGTTAAGTAATTATCTTTTATTGTCCACACATTTATTTCCTCGCATGGATAAAATCAGTTTCTCACTTCCTAACGAGAATCGACTCGGGACGATTTTTCACTCAGTCTTATTCACATGCTTTTATCGTCGGCAAATATTTTGTTTTCCTAATAAAGGAAATTTTATATATCTATAAAATGAACAAGTTTTGGATTGTGATTGCGTGAGGAGGCCATTGTCTGACCCCAAATCAAAAAACTGTGGTAACTGAAATAGTACTATAGTACCAACCTTTTTGTATATATACGACTTACTTCCCCTAAAATGAGAAGATTGAGATCACTCAACACACAAAGTCAATTTAAGGCGCCAACAATTTTAAATATGTTTGCAGCGTTTGCTTGCAAATTTTTACGCTCCAAGTCCAAATATTGAGCGGCAAAGTTTAACCGGCAGCCACGCTCGACTCATCAATTTCTCTTACTTTTTTATTATACCCGTGTCGAGTTGCGGATATTTCAAGCCATTTCTTTGGCTACAGTTACTTATTCTTTTATTAATAAAAGTTTATTTCGCTCCTGGTTACGCTGCTACCCTTCGTAATCTTTTATTTGGCAGCGAGATTATGATGGAATCTGATACGGCAACAACTTACGGGCAAACTTTAGTTTTGCGATAGTTTGCGCCGTAATCGATTGTATCAATAACAGTTATAGCAGTATCGATGTAATTAATAGCTCTGTTGAGACTTTAACCATATATCATTTATCTGTTTCGGTTTGTTTGGTCTAGATAAGTTTTGCAGTGCTGAGATAACCAAAGTCAAATTAATTTTCTGTTTACTTTTAGTCTAATTGCTTTCTCAAAAGTAAATTGCGAGCTTACTCATAATTTAATAATAATAGTACAAATTTGGCCTTAAATCCCCTTATGTTCCCTTTAGGTACCTACATACATGCTTATGAATTCATCAAGGATCTTATTACATTCCATTTCAGCATAATGAACCTCTGTACCGTAGCTAGACTGAGCCTGTATTTCAGGTCACACTCAAATTCCTTAATTAGTGAATATAATTCTGATTTATCTTTTCGTAATTCAAATAATCTTAATTGCTGCAAAATTCAAAGTGTTTTTTTTTAACTCATACTTGCAAACTGACTGACAGTTTGACTTGACTGTCAGCCAGATCGAAGCCAGACCTCGTAGACAGAGAATAGTATAGACGTCTGATAGCTTCGATCTCCCTCACACAAGACAAAGATAAATTTACGCCAATTTTGTGTAAAAAAACAAGACAGGTGATAAGATTTTTTGTTTCGCCATGCGTGTCGGGTTTTTGAGCAAACCTTGAGGTTTGCTCAAAACTTTATCAATCAAACTTGACATATTTGACAACGCTGGCAAAATAATTTGGTATTTTTAAATTTTAGTTAGTTTAAAGCTATAAAAGTTACGTGAAACCTGAAAAATATTAGCAATTTTTTAACGATAGTGTCTTTATTAAGCATTATTGTAGGAAATATGGTGCGGTGTAGTGTTTTAGGATGTAAAAGTGATAGTAGAAGAAAACTGCCTGAATTATCGTTCCACTCGTAAGTATCACACATTTTGGCCTTTGAATCATATGCCGGGTTGTATTTTCAATGATTATATCTTGTGTGAACTATGTTTGTTTATAATTTGATCGACAAAATCATCTAAAATATGAAATTTTAGTATTCATAGCCTACTATAAAATATTGTTAGATGTTGTCAAGACTTCCATATTTTTTTCCCCAAAATTGTGGGTAAAATTTTATGTTGCATTTCTTATGATAAATATATCATGTAGTATTTTAGTCAGTTTCAATATCTTAATTGCATAACAGTTTCCCGGAAAATATTGATTTAAATCCGAAGTGGATTGAAGCTACAGGACGAACAAATTGGGCTCCGAGTAAATTCTCTTAAGTTTGTAGCAGACATTTTGGACGACATGAATTATTAAAAAAAGAGAGTAACTCTTTTGTTAATGAATGCTGTGCCACACAGGTAAATTAATATTTAACCTGTAGGATACATTATATACAGCGTGTATATTTAATATTAATTATTATTTGAGTATTTTCAGTTGAGTATTATAGGAGGCTATTTATTTATATATATTACAATATTTGGGTATAGTCAAGTTGAGATACTTTGAATTGATGCGCAACACTAAAAGGAAATCTACGTTTTTTACGGTCCTAAGGATTTTACGTGCAATATAGACTTGAATATTTGATTTCGTTTTAATAAAACTAGCTATGGTCCGTGACTTTTGCTCTGTGGGATTCGTTGATCCTCACGTTTTTACCTGTGGCAGCCGTAACTGCCCGTCCCCGTGCGTGAGTTAGAAAGTATGTTAAACGCCATCTATTTAAACTTTTGCGTAAAGTTACTATTAAAAATTTTACAGTTTCAGGCAAAAGAAGCAGTGGATGAGCTAGCATAGTAATGCCGTCAACGAGTAGCCAAGAGTATGTGTCTACTAAACTCAATACTATGATGCCAGCAGTGACTGTTCAAAAACACGCAGCTGAAACGCCAGATGTGAAACTTCCAACATTGGTTGATCGACTTAAATTCAGTCATTACCTATGCAGTATTAACATAACAGTACATCACGCAATATGTTCAATAAACCAAACAATTGTTCTTTATATCTGGTTTATTTTCATAAAATAAATACATTTTTCATTTTGGAATTAGTAAATAATATATCTTAATATTTTGGCAAATTTATCCAAAAACTAGGGTAATTTAATTTGCACTGTCGCCACACTGTGCCGAGATTCTCTGTCTCGCTGTTGACCACGCCATTCCATTATCCAGTACTATCCTTCATCCAAGCCAGACCTGATTCAATATACTACCTGTCACGGTGTTTACTAAGCTCTATGACATGTCATTCTCCCAACGAGGTTTCAAAAGAGCCTTCCTTCTTTTCTTCTTCCTTCCTTTTGCAGCAGTCCATGAGCTACGGATATCATTGAACATCAAATGCTGCTGCTGCTGCTGCCACCGCAGGCACAAAAACAACGTCATGAAAGGCGAACTATCAAAACTCGAGTCCATAGTAATGATACAACCGTTGAAGTTTTACCATAAAAGCTCCTTATGTTACCCAAAAGTTTGAGTGCCAAAAAACTAGTTCGATGTTTTTAAAAGGCCATATTCTACAAGTCATGACACATAATTTATCATATCGTAGGTCAAGGTTGAAACCCATTGCTATCGTTGTATTTAATTATGAAACTAAATTATAGTAAATTTTCCTAATTTTGTAATGTAATTTGTACTTAAAACGAAAGTACTATAAAAAAGACTTTGTATACTATGCCAAGATAAAAGGTAAGCTATAATTTAAATTAGTTTTTATTCGAGAGGAAATGACTGTTTTTTTTAAATATTGGAGTTAGCTATAACCTAAACTAGTAGGTTATCATTTAAACTAGTTTTTATCGGAAGGAAATGTCTTTTTTTTTCTGCTGCTGACTTTTACTAGAATTCATTACGCAAATCGGTCTTTTAGTAAGTAGATATGTATTAAAATTACTCCTGACATTTTTTTATAAAATCATTTATTTTCTCTTAAATATTTTACGAGTGCCGATATTAGTAAGTAATTTGGGTTATGAATTGGTTAGTACACATAAAAAAAATCAATTTTGTACATGTGCATGGTACTGAACGCTTTATTTTTATACCGTGTATGTATCATAAACTATTCTTACACCGATTTGAAAGGAAACCAAATTCTTTGATGTTTATCTCCCCGCATAAGTTATGTAGGGGAAAAGGGTTGCCAAACGTCTCATACCAGATATAATAGGGTTGCCATTTCAAAATCCCAAAACCTTAAGTTTTAAGTCCAGGACAAAAAAAAGGCAAATGTGCTTATTGTCCTAATTATTTTCCTTCTTGACCCCAATTCGAAGTCGCTTCAGCGAAGGTCCTAGCGTTCAACGCATGACTTTTGCTTAGTTGGTCCAGAAGATTCAAATGCATATTTTTATTTGATTTCTAGCTTCCGCCTGCAGCTGTGCATTCGAAGTACGTAAGTAAAAAGTAGCCTTTAGGCTAATCCTAACTATAAGCTACATTTGTGCAAAATTTCATAAAAATCTTCCCGGTAGTTTTTGCGTTAAAGAGTTCAAACAAACTTTTATACATCCACACTCACAAACTTTCAAGTTTATAATACTAGTAGAGATGGTGCTTTAAAAACTCAGGATGCGTATTATACTATCCAGGAAATACCAGTACATCCCAAAAACCAGGACATGTCCGAGGAACACAGGACGGTTGGCAACCCTGAGTTAGAAGCCGATAACGTCAATGTCTTTGAAACCCTTCGGTATGCAATCTTTACTGACATATTTTGAAGGCTCTTGAGCTTAGCTTAACTCTGTATAATTTTTGAATAAGATAGCCTTTTAGTTTATCTACGCATCATTTTGTTGATTTACAGCTTATAAACACTGTTATTCCGACGATAGTTTTTGCCTGCAACTTCGTTCGCTTGGTATTTAATATTTCCATGTTATTGCCTCCAAAATTGAGTGACCTCCTATAAAACTTACACTCCTTAATTTACTCCCTTAGGCCTAAAATTAAAGATGAAACATATACCTTTTTTAAGTTAGATCTACAGCTCTCTACACAATTATCAAAACCTTATTTAATTTTATGCAGTAGTTATTGCGTGATGCGCGTACAAACGCAACGGAAGAAAAATTACACATAGGCAGGTACCTTACAGGACGTAAATTAACAATTAGATTTTGGAAATAATAATCCAAGGGAAGGCAAGGGGTGAATTATGGATTCTAAGTTTATATAGAAAGTTTATCAACTTCGAAGGAAATTGCACGAAATTGAGCGCATATCACACGCGGACGAAGTTGCGGATAATAACTAATTTTAATCAAATATCTTAAATGTTCAGACATGGCTTATTTACCATTTTATTATGTTATAAACAAATAGAATACTAGATGAAAAAGATGGATACAGATTTAAAAAACCAGATACAATTTTATTTATTTGTAGGTATTGAAAATTATGATATTAATATCTTATATTGGTAACTTTAAATTGACTGTAAGAATTGGCACCATATTCAAGTAATATTTGCCTCAAATAATTCCAACGGTGAAACCATTACAAGTCATTAAATCATAATAATAATTAATATCATATGTATATATATAATATATTATAGATACTATTATATTATACTATTATATTATACATATTAATTAGTCATTTAATCTTTGACTCATACATTAGTTCACAAATAAGAGTAACGAGACCTATTATTTTCATTTAAAGTGATTGCATTAAAAGTCACGCAAAGCAAGAACCATACTCAGCAATATGACGAATCTTGCAGTAAAATTTATCACATGAACCGTTAAAATATTAGACGCAAAATGAACTTGTGTAATATTATACACATTTTCGTACAAAACAATCTTATAAATTCCCAAAAACTTTTCACTTTATTACATTTTAAACTTCCGTAACACTCGGCGCTCCCTAATTTCCCACAATTCAGCGGCGCTATTGAATAAAAGAAATTATTTGCTTCCATTTTTTTCTTACTAACAGTTGTATTTACGTTATCGCGAAATAAGGACGAGAACACGGCAGGGGAACCCGAGACGTCATTCCAGCCTTTATATTTATTGTATCCGCTCCCCCTGTACACTAATAAACCACTTTTTCAACGACCTGTATACCAGGGGATTTTATAGAGCTGTCTTTGTAAAAATATATTTTGATATATTTATTTGGTTTTAGTACGGCGTTAAATTTTTATACTTCTTGTTTAGTGGCCGCAGGATTTTTTATAGTGAAATATTATTCTCTTTTTGTTGCTTGGTAAGATTGGGAAGATAAAAATAATCTATACTTATACCATAGCGATGTTTTTTTGGAACGAATGTTTAAATGAAATAATAAGTGTTTACTTATAGTATTAAGATCGCGTTCAGATGATCTCGCAGTACCGCGTGTCGCCATACAAAGCGCCTCACGCGTCATGGCGTGGCAATACCGTGATAATGTATAATAAATAATATATGACCACGAACAGCCTGAATGTGAACGTAGCTTTGTCTGTATGTCTGTGAGGCTTTCAGAGCTAAACCACTGAACAAATATTAATAGAAATTTGCCTGGAAATTGATGACAGAGACAGACTTTTGATTACTTTCTTATTACTTATTCCAACTCAAGGTTCTGTTGGTAAAGGCTATTTCTTATCGATATACCACGGGGGCAGAGCCGCAGGGCAGCCAGTACATTAAAAGTTAGCCTTTCATTTCATGTTAATTTATTGATGGAGATTTCATGAAATTTAAATGAGTACTAAACGACCTCGATTCATTCGCTTAATTTTAAGGAATATTTTCAAACAGAAATATTAATCAGCCATCGAGTATTCCATTTTGTTTTCATTGAGTTGAGCTATCGTTAATCATAACGATAACGGTATATGAAACGCTGATATTATACAAATATAAGGGCCAGTTCCACCAGCTTTGGATAAGACCCAGAGAGCCGAGATTTGCATAAAAACTTATTGAATTAACCAGCACCTAAATATCCCAAACCTTATCAGGAACTGGTGTAATTGAGCCAAAGACAAGTTACACACTGAATAATGTATTTCGTAAGTTAATAATAAAAATATCATAAGTAAGGAGGTGTATGCAGGAAGTTCCGTTTGAAGAGAGGAAAGAGGAAAATTACATCAAAACCGATAACATGTTTTCCCTCGCATCCACTTCGGAACCATTTATGTCAATTGTGCTGGGACCTGCCATCATCTTTTTTGCCATTTAAATGCGATTCAAGATTGGAACGTTGTTTTCTTTTTTCTATGATGAACTCTCAATTCTGACACAGAACGATAATCGTTTGGGATATAAATGTAATATTATGATGATGTAGTATATTTTAATAATGTCGTGGACATTTAATAACAAAAAACTATAACAATGGAATCTCAATTCTGCGATCGTAAATATTTCCCTTACGTAAGATTTCTCGTTGGTCAAGTGGTTATCGTATACGGTCTCACACCGTGAGGACTCGGGTTCGATTCCCAGATCGGAAAAAATATTTTATTAACACGCTTATATTAGCTTCACCTGTATGTATGTATGTATGTATGTAACCGACTCCTTTGGACTCGATTTTGACCCATTTTAAACGGACAGATTTCATTAAAATTTTGCACACCTGTCAAAGATGACAATGCAATAATTCGATAAAAAAAAAATAAAAATAAAAAAACGCTCTTATAAATAAACCAAACTAAAAAGTAGAAAATAAATAATAGTTTAAAAAAACTAAAAAACACGCTTTTAAAGTACTTCTAACTAAAAAGTGAAAAATAATTCCTAATATAAGCTGAAAATGGTAAGGAACAAAAAATACTAGTATTATTGTGAAAAAGCGTGGGGCGCTCTGTGCCATATTTTTCGTCTATCGAGCAACCTGTTTTTTAGTTTTTTTAATTTAATTTTATTTGTTAAGGATCGTCAACATTACATACACATTGGGTAACAAATTATTATTGCACAGGTTTAGTGCTGTTAACTGTATAATTTTGTTAGTGTGTATAATTTATTATAAGTGTTATTAGGGCATTTTTTCATCAAGAAGTTTAAATAGCAACACGGATATCAAATTGTGCCCTTCTAATGACTAACCTTACCTTCACATAACAGTTAAAATATGGGTGTTAAACAGCCCTGTCATACTCATCTGACAATTATAGGAGTAATGTTATGTGTTAAGATTGTAAAACACCCACATTCCACCTTTAATGTTAAAGCTCCGTGCAGCTATTGAGAATTTCCTGACGGAAAAACCCAAATCACACTTTGCTCGACCGAGACCTAGCAGAGAGCGGTACAAAAATTATATCGCTAGACCAACGAGGCATTTCGTTCATAAAATAAATATTTTTACAACTCATACACAATGCCATCTAGTCCCAAACTAAGCAGAGTTTGTACTATGGGTACTAGAATAACTGATACTAATACATATATCCTTTTCTTATGTAAATACATACTTAGATACATAGAAACACCCAGATTAAGACAAACCCCCATGTTCATGCACACAAAGATTTGTCTTAAGTGGGAATCCAACCCACGACCTCGGCGTCGCTGGCAGGTACACTACCCACTCCGCCATCCGGTCGTCAAATACATTATATTTTTGCTTATAGATTATAATAAATCGTTCGCTTCACTACATTTTATGTCATTCGAGATACTTTATCCAATATACGAGTGCCAACCGTCGAAGCCATTTGATTCTTGTATTTTTTGCATATCTCGCCGAGTTGTTACCGCATGTTGTGGGTGATATATGAAGAAGTATGTAGGTCAACAGGTTTATTGCCCACCAATCGGTTCAATCTGTTTTATATGACTGTGCGTTTAGGCGCCTTGTACAATTTTCTTGTCACGGTGTAGTAATATGAAACGCATTCATGGTGACCCGTTTTCCTGTTCCAAAAGTAGATTAATTATGTTAGGAATATGTTTAGCTTTTTTTATTACACGAAGCTACGAGTTGGAGATAACTACAATAATACAAAAAACTTTATGCCGATGGTCACAAAAACGAATTTCAAAGAACCGATTTTGCGTAATTCCGAATGGCGCAAAATTCCTAATTTAACAACTTATCATTAATTTTATTTTTATTAGTCCGAAATATTAATATTCCCTACGTTTATAACTACTTATCTTAAATACAAAGTTTCAAAAGATCGAACAATAATAAAAAGTCTACTAAATGAAAAAATATATGTTACCTATTTGAGTATTATGCTCTTAAACCTCTTTTTTGTTAAGATTAGTATAATATGAATTGGTACATTATGTAGTTTTTTTATAAAATAAAATATAGTTGAAGATCTCAATAGTATTACTTATCTTAAATACATCATATCACCTATTTTGAATAGTAAAACGGACCTTGATAGTGGAGTGTAGGCAAATTTGATAACGAAAAACTACTGAAATACATTTAAAATGCCAGATATTAGAAGCTTTGAAATGTTGTAATCTAAATCACTATTCTAAGAGTTATTTTAAGATGTAGGAGAAAAAATCGTCCTTTATTTTTACCGACGCGAGGTATCGAACCTTAAACCTCTCTAATACAAAAAGCACAAAAATCAATATGGAGAGGACATAAAAGCAAATATGCGGGGAGCGGGAGATAGATTGTTCCGCGCACCAATGATTTGACAAACAGTTCTATATGACGTGCAAGAGCGGCGCTCTTCCACATTTTAATGCGGGGCACACCCGACAATGACTAGTACTTCTAATTTAATTGTCTATGCATTATTAGTAGGTACATACGTCGGAATACACTGTTGCACTAATCGTAAGTATTTATTTTGGGGCAGTATAAAACTACCACAATTTTGTATGATCGTCCTTAGTGTCCGTAGGATGGATCTTCTCGTATTTATTATTTATTAAAATTTAAGTGTAGTTTTTCTAGTTCTAGTATTTATTTTTATGTCAATAGCCGAATACATATTATCTTCGAAAATGTTGCTCGAGAAGAATGATCGACGTAAAGAATAATTATTTTATTAGAGGTTCGCCCCACACGTAGACATCTTTTGGCTTGTATTAGTAAGAACAATATTTTTTATTAATCTTACCATCTTACAGTTATTAATGGTCAATTTCATGTCACAAATTTTCAAGTCACGCTAATAATTCATTTAAATAAGTCATTAGCCTCTGATTACAGTTAACGATTGTGAAAACAACAATAAATTAATGCAACAGCATTGACGTATAAAGTATGGACACGGCTAACGCGCGATAAATGGCCTTAACTTTTTTGGTGTCAATCTGACTACAAAAAGCGCGTAGTGAAATTGACTGCGGTTGGCTGCCTCCGTGAGCGGTCAAACACGACAAAATGCCTAATTGTGCTCTGAAAAGTTGTACGAACTACCAAATTAGACACAACAAAAAAGATTATGGTATTACATATCACCGGTAAGACACAAATATCATATTATATCCACCTCTTTACATTATATTATCAATTTTATTTGCTAAAATTTTTCGTTCCGACGCCATATTCCTTAATCGTGAATATCCGCGTGACATGACTTTGGAACTGCGCAACTGCGCTTAGTTAAACTATGCCGCGGGCGTTCAAGACAATATTTTTGGTAATATAAAAAAGTATTTGTTATGAATTGTCATATCATTGTGCAATGTTCTGTTACTGCGTAAACTTGTTATAACGCTAAAGATAATATATGTACAGTCAGCAACAAAAGTAGCTAAACACTATTTTTTTTTAAGTAAGTACCTAATTTTAATAGTCAAGAATAGTCTATAATTTTGTTAAAGTTGATGAATTGAAAAACTAAATAAAAGCTAGTAACAAAAGTTCAATGATCTTTTGGCCTTTCACGGATTATAGAAAATGTTCACCAAATGATTTAAGTACAAATTACTTTTAGTAGTTTGTACTTAAATCATTTATAAACATACCACGTGGGCGGAGCTACGACCAGAAGTTAGTAAAAAAATATTTCTCGAAACAAACATTTTATTTTATTCCTTAAACAAAATATGATCTACTTTTAGAATTCCCGTGATGTACCTACTGTTCTTTTAATAATATAACTAGGAGTATTTTTAATTTTGTAATAATAAATATTTTACACTATTGAAAGAATCACAATTTTATTGTACCTTCGGCAAAAAAAATGCTAACGAAATTTCATCACGCCCTTACAAGGTTCACATCGCGTGAATGCAAAGTCATTTACATGGTAGTTCAATGCAGATGGCGTTACTGATCCTGCTATTCATAATGTCAAATTTGAAGGGCAATGTGTTCGGACAAGCCATTTCTATAGTATATATTTCTATGTGCAACAGTCAACATCGACTTTATAAAAAAAATAGTCACCGATATAATTAAATCTTGTACGTATCAGTGGATCTATGCAATCGAATATGTGAACGTTCTCCTTTGCAAAGCCAGTTACGTTTGTATCGGAATGAAAACGAGCGTTCTTCATTTACCTAAGTATTGCCCTCAGCCATTAACGGCTTCACAACTTCGCCGGATAATACAGATTCCACTACCGAATGCAATTCCGTCGCCAATTCCGCAATCACAAAAGCCAATCCAATCTAAGTAGCACAATCGCATGCTCGCAGTTACTCGTTGGTGTGTACGCGGCCTAATTTCAACCGCGGCACCAAATCTGAAGTGCTGTTAAGAAAATAACCCCGTTGAATATTCAGAAGCTAAACAACGGTCTATCGCATGGCTTGTTTTCATTACCATGATTGGACTGACCCCATTATACCAGCTATAACCGCCGCGGTTCTCCATACCTGTAGCATTATACGTGTTTAAAAATGTGGGTTAAAAGCTGTAAGCGGTTACCTTGAAACGTATTTAATTAAATAAGTGTTGTTGGTTTAATACTAATAAAATGTTGACTATGCTACACACGCCCGATTCTACAATACAAATATCGTTTGTTTATTCTTAACTACGCAAATATCTATGGCATCTAATAGAAAGTTTATTTAGGTAGAGTAAAACCAGCCCTAGTTTAGGGTCGCTACACACATAGGCGGGCTTTTTCGGCTCGCTTCTTTTTATGTTCCATTGCAGCGTCTTTGGCTAGTACAACAGCATTATTGGTTTTTCACTGGAAACGGGTTTTTTATATATCTGAAATGGCTTAAAATTTTAGCTTTTAAAAGAAAATTACATTAGCTAAATAAAGTAGAAACTAACTTCCAGTAATTAAATATTGAAATAAGAAAATGTATGTAATTAGTTATTGCTGTCACGTCCGCACGCCACATGCTAACGCTGCAAAAAACAATATCAAGACAAATTATATTGTTAGCCAACATTTGTGGTTTTACCAAAATAGCTATAATTCGATCTGCAATTTATAGTATGTTTATGCTAATATAAAGAACCTGTACTGGTGTTATTTATATTGACTAATTATAATATATTAATTTAACAAACGTGGTTAATAAAAGCTGTGAGGAAGAAAATAAATAATTTTACTCAATGCACCTGACCTTTTTTAAGGTTATAAATAGCATGCATTTAGTAGGCTTATTACTATTTTATTTTTTGGCCGCATTTTATAACTAATAGGCTTATAAAAACAGCATGCCGCTACATTTTAGGCTTATTGGCTTCACTGACTATCCAATATCATTTTGTGAGGCTTAGTAGCCGTGGATTCGACCCCCATAGTGAAGGTAAGAGGAGCCCATTTTATGCCCATTGGGGGGCGATAGCTATATAGAGCTATTTGCCAGTGAATGATAGCCAGACAGCTCACAGAGGATAATTGAATAAAAAAAGACGTCTTTCGCCAACCCCAAATGAATTAAGAACGTAAGAAACCGTCATACGTAGCGCCGCATCTACCCGCAATCTCTTGTAGATGTTCATGGAGTTACCACTTACCATCAGGTTGACCTGGTCCAGGTGGTATCCTGTATAAAAAGCGGCGAAGAAGAGGATTGTCGGTACTACGATGCTTCAATTTTCCTCTTCCATTTACTTAGTTCGCTGCAATGATAAAATGATCTTCATGTGACCGAGTACAATGGTTTTCAGTTCAGTCAACTCTGTATGCGTTGACTGGCGAAAATCATCGCACTTTATGCTCTCGTACATCAATCACTGATCACAGAGTGCTGTAGCTTGATGTGCCGTGAATTTAGGAGGGTTTCGGTTACGGACGTCAGCAACTGGTTTGTGGTTGTATGCAGGCATTCTCGTGATGCTGTCTCTTCACGAAGGCGTGTCACTGTCTGGTTGCCGCAGCAAAGATAGGTTCAATGCTTTTTTAATAATGTATATAATTGTTATTGTCATGTCAATTTGGTTTGATTTCAGCCTTGTGACATGTTTTTAAGGCAACAAATTAACAAAAAGCACAAAGTTAATTTATTTTTGGGAGATTGAGGAATCTAGATATAAAAAAATAATAAAAAAATATACTTACGGCAATTTTACAATTTAGATAAAATAATTACACCATAGGTCTAACCTCATAAAACAAATCATCTGACTTATATTTACGATCAAACTAATCGATTTCTTATTCATTTATCATTTTAAAATAACAAATATCGCAATGTAATACGGCCTAATCGGAGGCGCCTACTTATATCTGACAATTCTCTTTTGTTTTTTTTACTGTCCTCCTAGTCTATGGTCTCGATGACATCGTATAAGGTTTTATGCCTATTCTCTAAATATGTTGTTAACAATATAATATCATTACATAATATATTGTTTGTTTGTGACACAAACAATTATAATATTATGTAATTATATTTTTTCTGTTGTCACACTGCTACTTACTCACTCACTGGCCGCATCAGAATTATCAGCGCTGCGGTGCTTTTAGCGCTGCATTATTGTGCTGAGATGCGTACCATTTCTGGCATTATGAATAATATTATAAAATTATTTAGTTTTAGACGCTTTGTAATGTGTTTTCTTATACCAAGATAAATGATTTTTCTTTCATACTATTTATATATATATAAAAATCGGTTAATCAGTGTTCATCAATTCGGATTCTTCAAAATGATTAATTAATCAACTGATGCAAAGAACAAGTACCTACAGCAACGATTTATTCAAAACCAGGTTATTTTCGGCCACCAATTGGTAAGTATTTCAATTTAAATTACAAACCATGAAAATTTCCTGTAATAATCATAGATCTTGAACTACCATAAACCAATATTTGATTCCTATGTAACAGATTCAGAAATTACGTTCACTGACTGAAACTAATTTCTAATAAATCAACCGGTTTTCCTTTCGTATGGATTTTCACGTTGCCGCTTGGCGTGATTTAGTGGCGACCTACAACGCCATCTATCGTGTACCAATAAAGGCAGTAGTACAGTTTTTAATTTATTCCCTTTGGGCCGGCACGGAATCTGAGTGAATTATTCTAGAGGTAGTTTTGATATCTCTTTTTTGTACCGATTTATGACTGGATATAGTTTTTAATTTTGATTCTAGCTGGATGTGATTTGTTTATCTTACTATCTCTCTGTCACTTTGTTCATAGCATTATCAATGTAATGTACCCACTCGGAAATCGGTATTTTTCTCAATTGATCCGCAAGACTATTAACTTTCGTTTGATTGTAATGACAGTAGAAACATCCTATGTATTTCATCCATATGCTCACATATACCTATAACCTCAAAAATTTTACATTTGTTAGAACTAGTAGAACAAAATTCAGCCGCTAGACCACTATAACTAATGGCGGTGTAGACAATGTGCGTTTTGGATTTTAATGTTGCGTGGACTCAACATGCGCTGTATTATATTCTCGATGTGTTATAATAGATTGGTTGACTGTTTTCTTCGCCAAAACAGTTGAATGACATCGACTCTTCGACCGTTTGGACGACGATCGATTGGTGTAATTTTCTAAGTGATGAGTACACATTAGTAACAAACATTTGCGTAGGTAGGTTCGTGTACCAAGAGCCTTATACTCAACTCAGTTAACAAGACGTGTAATACGCTTGGTATTATGTTTAGGGTCATTTAATATACCAATCATTACCTATTGGCTTATTAGTTACTATCCCGAAACTGCAAACGGATGACATTAAAGGGTAATTACGGATTATAATTGTAAACGTCAGGTATCAATTAATTGTGCGTTAATTACTATAGATAATTGTGATTAATTAAATTGAATGGTAAGCAATTAATTAGGAATTAATTATTTTGAAGGATTTGTAATTTACTGTTTTAAATAGATTTAAAAAAAAGCTATAGCCACCACTACTTTTTATCACTGCGACCAACGGCGACAATATATTTGCATTTTTGAAAGGAGGAAAAGAGAAATATACTATGGTGGTATTTATATAATCTTCGATGTAAGTAATATAGCGATAATTTCAAGAAATACTTCCAACGGTTACAATTTTAAACATAAAAGACTCAAACAATGCAAAAATTCGCTTTAAATTTCTACATGTTTCTGTCACCGCATACGCCGCCCATCCAAATGATAACGTCACCTTATGCGACGCTCCCGGAAGGTTGTAGGTGTTTTATTTGTGGAACGGCCCACAATCCCACATACCACAATTACTTACACAAAAATGGCCCTGATTGCATCCAGAGACTGCGGCCTGAAACTGTGTAAAATTTTAAAACGAATCGATTTCTTGTGACCTGCTTCTGGCTCTATGCTGACTGGAATACGTTGGTTTATTTATGTTTGATAGCAGAAATCCTATCCGTGAACAATATTGCACCTTTTACTTACATAAAATGTTAACTTTAGTCAGGTATAGTCCTCAAATTCAGGTTTAGAGTAAGACACGATAGGTAAAACATAATATTTTAGTTCGAGCCATACTAAAACGTTTAATCTCACCAATCTAAATATAAAAGCGGCAACAGTTTCTCGGGAGGATTTGTTAGAAAATCAAAGCAATTTACGCTCGTCAAGCGGAGACGCTGCGGCTGACACACCCATTTGTCTCGAGAAGTCGGGACTGCGCAACCGAACGTTCGATGGTATTTTGCCAAATGAGAAAGCTTCGAGACTGGATAACACCGGTTTAAGTGGAGGTTACCTAATGGCTGCGAAATATGTGACAGCTTTTAAAATAAATCGATAAATTACTCGAGCGTTCCGACTGAATAACTTTTTAAAAGGTATGTGAAAGGATTAAGCGATAACATTTGTAACGCGTCATTGTTTTTATTTTGTACTGGCTTGTTTTAAAAAATATATTGTACAGTTTGGTTATTCAGGAAGTCCTCTTAAAATAAAAAAAAACCGTCAATGCCTGTTAAAGGATTCGTATCAAATGTACTTATAAGCTTTTAAACCCTAAAATTTAATCGCTTATGTTAACATCAAAATACAAAGTAGGCAGTTTAAGGGGTAAGCCTATCATCCATCAGATATTCCATCTATTGTATATTTTTCTAACCTCCGTGCTCCTACTGAACATTTCCTAACAGAAAAATCCCAAATGACTATTTTGCCCAACCCAGCAACTGAACTCGTGAACTCACAATAAGCGGTCGCAAATTATACAGCTAGGCCACGAGACTGCCGGTATTATATAAATTAAAATATTCCTTTTTAAGACTTTAGTTAGCTTGTTCACAAAATCTAAAAATAAATAATAGAAGGGATTTTGAATAAGTATATTAAACTGCAAAAGCCTACAATTCAACAAGCATTACACTTCCTTTTACCCTTCGTTTTTGCATCTTTGTCATTGTAACCTCGAGAGGTTTTTGCAAAATAGCGCCGATTTCTCGAAACGTTGTGTTTGTTTTGGGCCAGCTCTAATGGGCAAAAACTTGGTAAAACAAAGTTATAGAGCTATCATGGACGGAAAATGCAGACGTAGATTATGTATGTGTACTTTGTGGGTCAAAAGGTCTCGTGACAAACTGACAAGTTGTCCGCTTTATACTGGTGCCTTAGGGGTCCGAAAAACGGACGTGGTGCTATCAAGTTCAAAATTTGGATTTGCTTCTGACTATATTAAAAAATACCTTCTCACTTTAACTCTGTTTTGATAGTGATGCAAAAGGAGTCAATTTTGAATTGCCATATTTCACGAAATCTGTGTGACACGAATCGTTGAAAATTAATTCAAATGTAATTTATTAGAGTGTTTCAACAACAATCAATTAGCGTAGATTCGTTCTTTGAAACTGTCAATATATCGAGATACAGATGATGTGATGAAAGATGAGATTAATTTTATATATGTATTTGATCAATGAAGCCGACATTTGGCTAGTGAGTGGTCTAATAGAAGGATTTCGGGATTTTTAACAGTTAGTTTAGTTACATTTCAACTATTTTATTATGGTAGGTATTTCGAAAAAAACTTCTAGGCTACGTCTTCGTACTTTTATCTATTAGCTAGTAAAATCTGATCGAAATCGGTGTAAGCATTAGTTTCATTGATTGTTTAACATATAACATAACATTACGCCTATAGTACCCAGAAGGGAGTGGCAGAAGTGTACAACACCCATGTTTCAACGGTTATGTTTTAGGTCACATGGGATAGGGGGTGAGCCTATCACCATCCACCGGGCACAAAACCAACTCCGTGCTGCTACAACAACTTCACAAATAACACTTTGGCTGACCCGGGAATCGAACCCGTGACCTCGCGGTGAGAGGCGCATTTGCTAACCACTAGACCATTGAGGCAGTTATAGTTGATTGATTAATAGTGCAAATAACTGTATAAGCATTACAAATTTTATTTTTAGCACTGTAAAAAAAAACAACTAATTTTATTTTTATTGATGACTTACTTAATATAAAAACATACCAACGTCTGCCAACAATAACTGTACTGGTAGCTAAAGTTTCAGCAACACCGATTCAACACGATAAAATATTAAAAACGTACATATTTTAATTCACTTCTACTGTTGGTATATTTTCCCTTAATTAAATCGCGTGAAAGTTAATGAAATGAAAATAACTAATATAATTACATGATATGATGCAAGCAAAAAGAGTGCTGGAAAAATGGAAAACTAAAATCCAGATAGGAAAAATATTGAACAAGTTTTTAATTTTTTTATATCATATGGCTAAAATACACATAAGCATTGCTATTGGTACCTTATTAATATTAAACAGGCTTAAGAGTATATTGTCGACCGTCGTTTTTCTAAACATTTGTAATCTGGTTGTAATTTTTAATACTATTAAGTCTTTATATATTTTTATAGACATATCATATCTAAAACCCTTAACAGCAAGTCTGCTAGTAGCCTTTTTTTTAAATTGTTTATATAAATAAATGTTTGTAACTAAATGAAAAATTAAAATCCTAATTTTGTCAAAATGGACAAAAACAAACCTGCATTTAAGTGTTTAGAAATGATTTGTGTATAAAATAGATGAAGACCTTGATTATATTAAAGTTAGAACCCAATTACGTCAGTACTGAAAATACACTATTGATTATATTGAAAGAGAAACGATGATACTTACTTCCTCGCACTCGTTCACAAAAATTCTACCACCAATAATTCAACATCCTAACGAGTTCCTAATCAAACATTGAAAATGTAACAGCGAAGCCAATGCGCGCTCAGTGCAAAAAGTTCCTATAAAACTTGAACAAAATGGTCATAAATAATTCACAGATACTGTCGGAGTAACACATTGTATCTGTGAATTATTCTACTTCACTCACTCACTTAGCGAATTGTTTTAGCTTCCCTTTTCAGGCACACAATAATGTTTTATTAATTTATTAATCTTGATGGAACGCTGAGCTCAAAAGGGAACATTTAATATGACGATGTAATTAACTACTTATTTATGTAAACATCAAGTCTTGTACGGACTGAGCGCTCCAATCAATGTGTGCGTACACAAGAATGATAGTCCGTGGCTCCAGCAGCAGTGCGCGTATACTGTTTTTGTACATTTGTATGTAACTACATTAGGACGCGGGTAGGCTAATCACAGTGCTTGATCTTGTGTAAGGCCTCACCTAACGCGAATTAAACTCCTCTCCGCTCCGCTTCGCTTCACTCCGCTCCAGCTGCGTAGATTTTAAAGAAAACAAATGCTCCGAGTTTTTGGAGGGGAGTTGAGCAAAAGTGGAGCGGCCGGCGCCGATTTTCTAATCATTATCACGCCTATATTACCCCGAAGGGTGTGGCAGAGATGAAGTTTTAACACCCATACTTCACCTGCTATGTATGGTTCCCCCGTGAATAGGGTGAGCCTATCGAAATCCACCGGGCACAATGTGAATTTACTGATGGAAAGCTCACAAATAACACTTTGCCTGAGACCTCGCGGTGAGAGGCGCATACGCTAACCATTAGGCCATCGAGGCAGTACAAATAATAATTATATTATAATTACTAGAGAAAAAAACGGGTTACTCACGGATTTTTGTCGGAATTTTGCCGACCGGTTTCTATACTTCGTACCCGTTTTTTTCTCTAGTAATGATGTCTTCTCACGTTAGTGTAAATAGAATTATATTATAATTGTTCGTCCGTCTGACTGGCATTGTCTAAACCGCTGCTAGAAACTTGTCATTTTGCAAGAATGTTCCTTACATGGCGTTGGGGTTTAAATTACAACCCAGAGGGAGTAAATTAATGGTTGAATGAAAATCCTTAAATTTTTAAGTTAGAAGCACACAATTTCACAAAGTTAATCTAAAATAAAAATATTTTTTTTGATTGAAGATGAATTAACAGGTAAGTAAGTAATTATTTTACGAAAAAATAAATAAATGGCATGGTGAATATTTTTCATTCAATAGCGATGCGTTTGGAATGCAAATGATAAAATTTAACTAGATATTATGGAGAATTTGGACTTGAATGAAATACGAGAAGGTTGACTAGGGGCTAGTTAGTTCATGTAATTATTTTGCCTTAAAGAATAAGTAGGTATTTACGTAATTTAAGACCGGTTTCACGATCGGCACGGCACAGAATACACTATACATGCAATAAACATCGCTCACAGACACGATTTCTAAAACCACTTTCGTTTGCGTATGTATTAAAACTGAGGTACGTACATTAGCTTGCTTTCTGAACACCTGCCTACCTAACTATTTTGCGGCACGGCACGTAAGAGCTATTCAACATGACCGAATTTACAAGTGTGAGTGCCAGTTTTACAGTTCTGATAAATCCTTGATTAGCATTATTGTATAAATTTATCTGGCTGTTAATTATCTAAAGCTTTGTCAGGAACTAGTAAAATTGTGGCTAAGACTACTAAATAATGTAAAAGGTTATGTGGTTCCTAAATACCGTTAAGATATACTTAATAAAACTGCTGTTATTTTATTAAAAGAACCAATCTAAAACATTTATTCATTATTCTAAAAAGCTTGTATTAGGTCTTCAAAACAGTTACAGTGACTATCATTAAATTTTTCAGTCTTGTTGAAGTTGAGTATTACTTTTACAATCATATTTTTAATTAATTTAAATTCAAAATTGAAATGTTATACGCGGGGTGGATACGAAATAGTTTCATTATATCAAAACACAAATTTTTGACGCGGTCTGTGTTCATCTAAAAAGGGAAAAAAAAAAAAAATGTCTAGCTTACAACATTATATAACGAGTTGTAAAGGACGTCCGGATTACTTCGACTTATATTTAAATTACCTGCCTAAGCAACAACGCCTGCCTTAAACTTATTTATGCACTCCGCTGTTATAGGTGTGTCGATCTTCGATGTGGGCAAAGTTACCTTTTGCCCACAGATCAGATCTTAACTCGTTAAGAATAATCTTATCCAAATACTGACATTTATAGAATACATTGTCTAGACATGTAGCAGAATGTGAGTTGATTCTAGTTGATTGTAAGAACAAATTATGTGAATCAAATGTTTTAAATAAACTTATAATTATATGCAAGAAGGTGACGTTTCAAGTAAATATACATTAAAATCACCACACACCTCCACCACTGACACATATTCGTATTAGTGCAGTCTCCAAAATTATTTCAAATGTGCTAAAATCACAAGTTGATCGCTAAACGCAAGGTATGATATATTGTATGACAGCAATGAGCAATTCGTTTGGAAAAGGCCAATTATTTTTTCGACAAAATATATTTAACCAGTGGATTTAAACGAACATGCACCTGAAAAATTTGTGATTTTAATAAATGTTGCTAAGTCACAAATCTCCTGTATGTCTTAAATAAGAGGTGATTGTTTCCGACATCCACTCTGTATAAAATAAAATGTCATTATCTTCATTGAATGAACCCATCTCGTACTTAAAAAGGATGCGTTCCATCTTAAGTGTGTAAAGAGGTTGAAGTCACGTTTACTTGATATGAGTAAAATGAGACACATTTCTCGTTTAGCTATTCAAAACATAAAACGCTTGCGTGATTCCGTTTTTTAAATTGGTTCTTATTTAGAGAAGACAAGAAAAGATTGCAAATACATTTCAACTTTGTGAGTACCACGTTATAATATAGATCTACAATCCTACATCTACATACATCGTGAGCGAGTTATTTTAAAATGTAATAAAATTCACTGTAGAAGTAATAGCAAAGCTCATTGATATTTTTAAGATTCCTTACTTTTATCTGCAATATATGCAACGTATTAACAAAACCTTCACCCATATTAGTTTACATATTTTTTTATTGCATCCATCAATTTCATTACGAAGTAAATAAGAACTACTTTAAAAACTGCCTATATACTCTATTGGTTGGAGAGACCTCACTGCGAAGTCTCAAGTTCGATTCACGGGTCGGCAAAAGTCTTATTTGGGAGTTTTTATCCGGTGGATGGTGATAGGCTTCCCCCTATCACATGGGACTTAAACATAGCAGGTGAAATGTGGGTGTCAAACACCTCTGCCACACCCTTCTGGGTCATATAGAGGTGATGTTACTTTAAAAAAAAGAATTACGAATTTAAAAGGTAACCTGCGAAACACGTGTTTCTGTACGCGGTTTTCGATTTAATCGTTGTTTGCACATTACATATCGATGGTGGAAAGGAAAAACACATTGAACGCCATTTGGCAAATTGTTCGGTAAAGCTGTTAAAAGTTTTTTTTGGGCACAAAGTGTTAAAACTTTTAATTTATAAATGTTTTCATTTAATAGCGTGCGTCCGATTAGCTTTTTACCTAACCAGATCGGTAGAGGATCCAAACATGTATATAACTGTATATAAAACTCATTTTCGACCGAAATGGTGAAGTTCAATGTGTTTTTCTTTCTACCACCGATATAAGCCGGCATCGTTCCTATTTAAAATGAGACACGTGGCGCAAAAGCACACAGTAACGTCACAATAATGACATATTTTGGTTGTCTTTAATGGGAACTAACTAATGGTCGCCGAAGCATTTATATAATTAAGTAATGAATAATTAGTGAGCGAATCAATACCACTTTTACAAATACAATTGTGAATAATAATTTTACTATTCGGTGAATAATGAGTGTTCGATTCATGTTAAAAAGACATATTTACTATTTAATATACAAATAATATGACCTTTGATTTGAACTTTCAACCCAACAATTATAAGCCGCATACGCAAATCAGTTGACCAGTGGTTCCCAAAATGTGCTCCACGGAGCCCTACGGTTGCTCGAGAAGTAACGACCCACCTACCCCCTCGTCCAGGGCCTTTAGTGGAATAAAATCCCCACCAGCACTGAGTACTGAGCTGTTTGTCAGATGCCACACCCCACCAGCCTTTAGGGCTCCGTCAAATTTTTTTGCTTATCAGAAAGTTTAGGAACCGCTGCACTAGACCAACACAACTCGTTCTCGAAATGCTGGCTCATATTTTGGCCAGCGACTTAGTATCGCAATACAACGCGGTAATTGTGCCAGCATTTTGGGTACGAGGCCTTCTGACTGTGACTTATTAAGTTTAGATTAAGTTATTAAACTATTTTAATTTAAGATCCAATATGTATATTTTTCTGTAAATAAAACTTATTTAAAGTTTTTTAGACCAACACCGTAGTCTTATGTTGTTATGTTTCTACCTCACATCAAATCAGTATTATACGATCAGTCATTAAAGTTCGCAATCCTCTTACTAACAAGATCTTTATGCAAATTTCCTCGCAAGTTGTAGCGGAAGTATGGAAATTTTGATAGATGTTACGTATACAAGAACATGGCTCAAGCTTTCAGCGCTGGCAAACAAATGAGGCTGTCAGCCGCAGGTGCGTCACGACCGCGGCGTGCGTGTACGTACCAAACGAATTCTCGCGAAAATCTTAGGAGCGCGGCACACTGACAGCGATCGAATCGGATTCGGCTGAAAATAGAAAGGGAAATCGCTTTCAAATGGATCTTGGCGCAAATCCGCGATGTACATGTTTATGCATGATTAAAGTAACGCTAAGAGCCTTTTTTATTATTTAATCTTAAATTTAAAATGTATAGTGAAAATACAAAATATGTAGTCTATTAAGGTTTTACATAAACGGACTTTTTATTAAAAACAAAAGCCGGCCGCAAAATGTGTTTTGTTTTCGTAGTGAGATAAACCACCTTATTACGATTGACGTTGTTGACATAATGTCAATTTTTGGTTTCAATAACAATCTGCATCAATTTTAACACCGTAGACCTTAGATGAAGCGACGCATCAACCATCTATTTTTGTGATATGTCGGTGTCCAAGGTCTGTATTAGTTACCACTTAAGAACCATCAGGTGGGCTATAGGTCCGTTAACTACGCACGTCTTATAAAGAAAAAAGAACTTATGTAAGTCGTGTATGCTAATTTAAAAGAGTGCAGCATTTAGGGGGGGGGGGGGGGTGCAGATTGAAATCCTGCTGGATTCTTAATTTTTCAACCTTAATATTAAATAAAATAAAATACACGATATTGAAACTAATTTAAAAAGATAAATAACTGATCTAATGTAATGAAATGTTATTTGACAAACTATGATTATAATTTCCATTGTCATTATATCATGACGTTTCATTTTACTTTTTTTATTTTTTTTTAATTAACGCACCATAACTTTGCTCATTACGTACTTGTCCATCCTAAGGTTGCCTGTAAGAAATTGTTTATAGCGATAAGGCCACCCATAAGCTTCTTACCTAAGCCTCTTCAATTCGCGAGTTCTTAAAAGCGAATTGGCTAATCCTTTCACCACGATGGCAAGCCAAAACCTTGACTACCTTATTGACTCTCCAAAATGCCCTTCCACCTGCACAAGAGAGGCGCTCATGAACGCCTACGAGAGCGCCATAACAGTGGCCACTTATTGGACCAATAAAATTTGACTCAGCCATCGACACGACGAAGAAGAAGGCCACCCATTGTGCAACATAATTTTTAAGTGCATTTGTTTACAAAATGCACTTAAATAAAATACCTTTGTTAGTATTGATGTACAATAAAGATTACTCTATCTATCTATACCTACAAGCAAAAACAGTAACCAACTCATCATTAGAGTAACTGCCTCCAATGGAGGAACCTTCAGAAGTATTCGAATCATACTTGACCGGGTTCCGTGCGTTCACTGTCACCATTACTCACACACATTAAAATAATGGTCCCTTAAAATGATGACTATGACACTTTGCACCTAAAACACACGGTTATGCAGTGAATTATTAAATGGCGACTGGCTTCCCTTGTGAATATTTTAATAGATACGGGTATAGGGCAGGGTATGGGTTACAAAAAAGTGTGAGTATTTTAGCCATTTATTTACCTATATAAATATAAAATAAATAAATATTTCACAACTCACACACAACGCCATCTAGTCCCAAACTAAGCAGAGTTTGTACTATGGGTACTAGAATAACTGATACTAATACATATATAATTTTCTTTTGTAAATACATACATATTATACATAGAAACACCCAGACTAAGACAAACCCCCATGTTCATGCACATAAAGATTTGTCTTAAGTGGGAATCGAACCAACGACCTCGGCGTCGCAGGCAGGTACACTACACACTCCGCCATCCGGTCGTCAATATATGTTATTTTTATCAATGACGCTAACACTAATATAATTATAATAAAACCTCAATAACATAACATCACAGAGGTGTACAATACCCATCCACACTTAATCTATTATGTTTAGGTGAAATATGATAGGACGTGAGCCTATTGCCATCCACCGGGTACAAATCCAACTCCGTGCTTATATTGAGAATTTTCTCACGGAGAAATCCTGAATAACGCTTGTGCCCGGCCCAGGAATCCAATCTGACACAAATAGTACCACTAGAATTAGGCAGTTTCATGCACGTATGAAGCAAATTATTGTATTCATATATGCAATACCCTCAGTATGTCCTCACCCTAGCGTTTAACTTAATTGACAATGTCTCGCAATGCCTTCGTGTTTGTGCGAACTTAATTAATTACTTCGATATTATAAACGAGACTCTAACTCGGTCTGCCCGTTGGAATTTCATGGCTAAACCTTGTATACATACCTATATATATACCCTATATAGATTATATTAATAACATTTAAAGTAAAGAAAGCGTGAACTCGAAGGAATGTCATACGTGTCTTTTATCTTTTATTTTTTTATACTACGCCCACAGCTAACGAACGTTTAGTTCCACCTGATGGTAAGTGGAGTACAGCCCATGGACATCAACTATCCATAAAATCAGATTATAGATGCGTCGCTGCAGCTGAGGACTATGGTGTTATGCCTCATGTGCCAGTAATTTCAGGGCCTGATCTCACCATCAAATTGGAACACAGTAATGCAATCACTACTATTTGGCGGCAGGTTAAAGGTGAGACGGTGGTGCTGCCGCCCTCGAGCTCATTCACAAGAGCTCTGCCACCAGTATCTGACTTCGACTTTATGTTCGTCCGCGATACGCAGACAAAGCCAGGTGCAAAAGCTGGTTGTAACATAATATGTTTCACGCAGCGATTGACGGCGAATCATGTAGTCATTGTCAAATTATTCTCAAGTTTTTTGAATTAAATGTTGTCTTTTGCCTTGATATTTATCTTTTTTTTATTTATTTATCTTCACGCACAATAAACACGTGATGAAGGCGGACTTAATGCCAAAGGCATTTTCTACCATATATTGCCCTCTTATAAAATAGAAAGATTTTAGAAGAACACTCTGAAACATAATTAATAACATGTTTACCTACCACATCATAATATATGGCTAGTCACAGTATTTGATTATATAATTTAGTGGCTATAATTAGATAAACAATTTCAGTATATGATTAGAAATGATATTCAGTTAGGGCACAATATTGCAAATGGGTTTTAGGTCTTTTTTCTATCGTTAGTCTGATATTATTAGAGATTTACTATGAAAATGCCTATCAAAATCAGACTAATATTTTTTTATGAAGCGAGTCTAAGTTTTTGAGTAACAAGTTTTAAATAATAGATAAAATTTGTACGAAATAAATTACAATGATATACAAGCTTCAGCATATCCCTACATTCCCTAGAGATTCCCTTTTTTTGCATAATTTAATATAACTTAACACGTTATGTAATTTTTTTTCCTATAGTCATTTGCCAGAAATGTCTTTTGGCATACTTCTGTATTTCGCATAACTATCATTTCGCATAACTATCATTTCGCATAATGTTTTTAACGCTGTTTTTTCACCTCATAACGAGCAAACGATAACTTGGGTATCATAGTGTAAAAATAGGTAAAGGTGCGGAAGCCTAACATGTTAATTTTACATACAAAAAGTATTTTGTTATAGTAGCAAGTATGCTAAACCTAAATAAATAGTATGCCAAAAGACAATTATGCCAAGTAACTATTGTGCATAAAAATGACTATGCGTAAAGTATTTATTAAATGCTGAAAAAATATGTGAAAAATGTATGCCAAATTAATATTAAGCGTAACATGATATTAATAAAGATATACGAAGTTAAATTATGACAGAAAAAGTAAAAAAAATAGTGGTTCCAGTCCCTACTCTAGCGTATAATTTAATTATTGACAATATATCGCAATACCTGCGTATACTATAAACTTAATTAATTACTTCAAGAGTACCATAATTCTGTTTCTCGCAGCGAGACACGACGTTTCACGTTCGTCAAATCATTCCTAAATTGAATAATTTTCTTAATCAACGTGTAAATTTTGTTACTAGCAGCACTGAATTATGTTCTTGGTAGATGGCAATAAACTCACCCCCTTACATATGGAATCTATACATAACATATGAAAATCTAAATTTTGGGTAATATATGGTGATATTATGCTATGTTAATAACTATGAAAGAACGAATTAAACCTTCCTTACCGTCTAGCCAAGCCTACTGCTTAACTATGAATGAGAATACGTCCTCGTTATTGTATAAAAGACATCAATTTACTAAATACAGTTTTAAACAACGTTTACGCGTGTTTTGTAAAAAAACTTTTATTTTATTTTATATTCCAAGGTAATTTCCATTATTGTGCCAAAACAACATTAAAGTTAGCTACAACTGAAAGCGTTATCCCGGAGACCCATTGAGCTTTATAACTGTATGGGGACTAAAGTCATTTCCATCAAAAAAATAAAAAGAAAACTTGAAAAATTCCAATTACGCTACCCTCCATTGAATTTAATGAAATCTCTACAATTGTGTCTCAACATCGCACAGGTGTATTTTTGTTTAATAAACCTAAGCCGAAAAAAGGTCACGCTGTTATCAAGGGTCGTGGACAAAGGACGGTGACTCGTTCCACTTGTCTTAAGATAAAAACAGAAAGTGGATTAAACGCATAGATAGCCGCCACCCATAAAGAGATTCTACTCTGTGATAACACTGAGAAGAAGCGGGCGAATACTGTGTTTGCTATCTAAAAAGGTTTTATTCCAATGTATTTTTATGCAGGTGCCTATTAAGATAAATTTTACGGTTGCCCATCTTATTTTTGAAGCTCTAAAATGTAGAGCTGAGTAACGTTACGCCAGAACTTGGAATTAAAATAACAAAGTCTTCTTACAACAGTACTAGAGTTCACGATATGATTATATTTTTTACACTTATTCTCTTACTTTTTTTCCGAGTCTGTTGTACAACGCAAATGGCTAAAGTCCTATTGGACTTCAGTCATCTTATCTATTTCATTTGAAACTAATATTTAAACAATAAAATACAACATCTAATATAGAAGCGTGACGAAATAAATTACGAAACTCTCTAAGATATTACTATTAGAGTAAAAGCTATTAAATTAATTTCGTGTAAAAAGGAAAAATATCGGCTGATATAAGTGCTAGTTAACTTATGCCTTAAGTACATACAATAATGTACTCACCTTATTTATATGTATAGATTAGTGATAGTAGATTAGTGAAAGACACAACGTAGGTGTGACTGAAAGTACTGGAAGAGGTTGTTTTTAGCTATAGTCAAAAAAAAAATACAAGTGATGTTACTCCTAATATTAATAACGAATTATAGTCAAGGTAAGTTTGAACTTCTGATTTTATGAATTGTTGATATCCATTGGCTGTGTTTACCACTTCCACCATCAGGTGAACTACACCTCCGTTCGCTACATCCGTTGTGAAAAAAAATAAAAGATTAAATATTTTTGACTAAACAGAGTACCTAAACAGGTTCTATCTTTATAAATTAAAAATATCTTTCACTTTCTCTTTTTTAATGACTGAAAATTCAGGCATTTAGTTTTTTTTGGCGTTTACAATTCAGGCGTTTACAACGAAGTTAAAAATGGCCCGAACCGCGTCAAAAAAAGGATGGTACGACCGTGCCTGTTTGTTTTACTTGGCGGGAGTAATACCGTGCCCCCAGACAACATGATTATTTATATAAATTTAAGTACATAGATTGTCAATTTTGCAGTAAATAGAATAAAACTTACCGTCTTTTAATCTATCTTTTTGTATGCAATCAATTTATATTTTTATGTTCATAAAGATACATCATTATATTTATATTAGAAATTAGTTGTAGACGTCTAGAAATAATAAGATCAAACAAAAGACATCCTCCCAACAAGACTTGTACAAGTACAATCAGAGCAAAGCATATAGCCACAATAATTTTATGACCCATTCAAAGACAAATCAATCACAAGGGAGACAAAGAAAACGTCGCTGGCATCGATATTAAAGCCTTATTTCCATCGTTAGTAAATTTCGAGCTCCAATATTTTTGCTGAGTGCGCATTAAATTTCGTATTCTTTCTTAGGGATCCGCAGCAATTATTCGCGTTCAGAATGCAGCTCAACGTACAGAACTTGCGATGCATTTCAGTTTTGCCGCGTTTCAATAATGCAGACAAAAGATTTCCTTTCTGCGATTGTAGTTTTTGCTTCAATAACATGTTTTGTTTTGCTTACAGTTGAGTATGTTGGATTTGTGTTTTAACAGCTTTTATCATATTTTAGACTGCGGCCTAAAATAGTTTTCTTATTGCTGTGAATTTTTTTTTAGTCTTGAGTTTTAAGTGTCTATAGAGGCAGTTCTTTAGGGCGTTTTAAAGACAAACTTTTCACGACTAACAGAGAATGCACTTGTACATCAGGCACGTATGAGAGTCCCCACTTAAAATTGGAACAAAAATTCATTCTTCTTAATAATAAGAATCCTTTCTTTCTTAAGGGATACATTGATGTATGTCAACAAACTTTTACAGAACTCTACAGTGGCGCGACCTGGGGCCCAAGTCTGCTATTTCAATCGTGTCAAAGTCGTCGATCACAGCAAAATCGATAGTATTTACCATAGACAAAGCATCACTCGCTCCGCTCGTGGTATTTACAGTTTTGGTAGTCCGCTAAAACCTGTGTCCACATTCTGGTCGTCCAATGGTCGATCATCTCAAAAGTGTAAAAAAGTCCGGCACCACCATATCAAAACATGACAGTGTGGCAGCTGTTAGGTTCCACAAAAACTGTACAGATAAAATATATTAAATTAACCATCTCAAAATGTATGTATATATTTTAGTTTTTTAAAGACTTTTGTCATGCGTAAATACTTTTTACGTTAATAATAAATCTTTTAAAGTATGTATGAACCAAAAAATATATAAATCAACGTATAAATTGAATAGTAGTTTTTCTTCTTTCATTACGTCTAACTCGTTTTGTGTAACTGGCAATACCGGTAGCCTTTTTACCACGATTCCGACGATTTAGTAGACTACGAACTTTTGGCTTTTGCTAATATTTGGTAGCAGGTTCCAGTTTGGGGGTGATATTAGACCCTAACACAGGTGATACAGGTACCTACTAGAAGTTTATCTGTCTGGTTTTTTTCATATCAATAAGATTATGATTTCTCAAAACTTTAAATACAGTAAAAAAAAATATGATGCAAAATTCATACAATCCAGCTAGGTACCTACTTATGTTCGATTTATTTTTCATTATCATAAATATATATCACAGTTATTTGACATATTTTATCGTTCACTGGATCCTCATAAATAATAAATTGTAGTGAAAAAGTCAGACAAGGTCCTTTGGAGCGTTGAATATATCTGTCATAATAAATTTCCTGGTCCGTTTTCACGTAAGAAATCATAACATTCAACAAGCTCCCATTATTTTACGTACAAAGTACATCATCTTTACATTATGTATCTATAGTCTACTATTTTTAGTATGTTACAATGTACAAGCTTTAGCGATATTTTTTGATCTGTCGTTTGTTAGCTGTGTTGGTTTTTAAATGTTTAGTGTGTCGAAGTAACGTGTAAATATTTTTGCAATTCAAATGTTAATTTTTTTTTTATATTAATATATTAAACCTCCTACAAGAATACTCGTTTTGAATAGTGATTGAGCGGGAATATGACTGGTGGAGGTAACTGGAGGAGGAGGAGGAGGTAAAAAAGGACTGGTAGGTGTATGATATGCATGCTGTTAATTTATGCTGGTACAATAACCATGTATAAAAAATAAATGCAACGTGCTCTCTTTTATAAACAAAACGAAATTACTTTAGGCATAGGTTTGAATTTGAAAGTCAAAGTTTTATGTTGCAAGACTTTATCTTACTGACAACGACGTTTTAAAATAGTTTTAGGTCTACTGTCTGTAAATCAACACTGAAAAACAATAAATTTAGTTAAAAGCCGCATACAGCTAAGATCTTAACACATAACCGCAAATGCATTTTGCACTTAAAACGCAAGTTTGTACAGTGCATTATTAAATGGCAACTCACGTCTCTTATGAATAGTACCAGAGCACTAAGGTGGTGTTAAAAATTCAAGAAAAAGCGGCGTTCCCAACTGCGGCCCTCGAGGGTACACTTAACGCGACGCCGCCGGGCTGTGATGAAAATACTTAATGAACTAAAGGAAACAACGGACGTTTGAGAAATTGGTCGGCTTAGTGAACGGTGCTCCTGAATCTTTTCACACAATCGCTAACTCTGAGATGCGAACAAGAAAGTGGATTTGACAAATCGTTGTTGACTCTTGGACTTGAGTACGGCAGCGTCAAACAATGCGATCTAATGTAACCTCCAAGGAGACTTTCTTTGAGTGTACTTCAATTTCTTTTAATCATATAATTCTGGTATTGATAAAACAATAAGTGAAATTTAGGAAGAGTACCAACTTGGTATTTAACTGTAACTCTAGCCGCACAATAAAATTGTAATGAAAAGTATTAAAACTCTCAGGAAATTATTATCAAAATAAGTGAAGTAACATGTTATTCAGCTGGAAATATGTGTATTTTTTTAAACAATGCTTGCATATAATTACTTCCATAGCTTATGCACTAATAAAACGATTTAACGAAAATAATATAGATAGATAGATAGATAGAAAATACTTTATTTATACATAATTTCACATGACAAAAGAAACTTAAGAGGTAACAACAAAAAGAAAATAACAGAAAAAATGTACAAAGGGCGGCCTTATCGCTTAAAGCGATTTCTTCCAGGCAACCTTAGGATGGACATTTTGGAAAGAAAATAAAGCGGTAGTTTTTGCTTAGATAATAAGAAATTATTTGCATTTATCAATAAATTACATATTATATAATATATATACGACATATAAATATATTATAGTATATATATATATACATATATATAGATATATATATATATTATTATACCAACTTACAAATATACAATACATAATACTATAAGGAAAGATAGTGCTCATTTAACATTCTTTTAAAAATTGTAATGGATTTGGCTTGTCTGATAGCCAAAGGCAACGCATTCCATAGGCGCACGGCTTCGACAGTAAAGGATTTACTGTAGAAATCGGTGGTGTGCGCTGGCATCTCCAGCCTAAAGTTTTCAGATGATCTCAAGTACTTTGTGTGCGTGTCATGTACAAACTTGAAGCGTTGTTTAAGATAAACAGGCGTCGTTGGGTTAAACAAGATGGTATAAAGAAAAGTAAGAATATGAGTATTCCGGCGAAAGCGAATTGGAAGCCACTTGAGTTTTTTGCGGAAATCGGAGACATGATCATATTTGCGTAAGCCAAATATAAATCGTATACAAAAGTTTTGAAGGCGCTCAAGTTTATCAAGTTGTGCTTCAGTGAGATTTAGATAGCTGACATTGGCGTAGTCGAGAATTGGAAGAAGGAGAGTTTGTGCTAGTGCAGTTTTAGTGGCAGTCGGGAGGAAGTTCCGCAGTCTTCGTAAGGAACCCGCCGAAGCAAAGAGCTTACGGCTGACTTCCTGCAGCTGGGGACCCCAGGACAAGGTTTCATCGATGAAAATCCCCAAGTTTTTCACCTTTTTATTAATAGGTAAGATGGTACCACCGAACTCGACTGCAGGCAAATGTGAAAAATCTACTTTAGATATCATTCTGGAGCTACCGATTATGATAATTTGTGTTTTTGTAGGATTGACTGTGAGTCCATAATTGGTACTCCAGTCTGATATTTGTGCCAGATCCCTGTTAATGGTGACAATTGCCTCTGATAGTCTGCCCACAGGAGCTTGCGTATAAATCTGCAAATCATCTGCATAAAGGTGGTAGGATGAAAGTAATCGATTGGAAATTGAATTTATGAAAATTGCGAAGAGTAAAGGAGATAACACGCCACCCTGCGGCACGCCAGCAGTAGTATTGCACCAAGACGAGTACGAATCTTCAATACGTATGCGCTGTCGGCGACCAAACAGGTAACTACGAAACCAATCAATCATCGATGGAGATATGTTAATAGAGCGTAGTATCTCTAGCAGGATACGGAAATCTACGGTATTGAACGCGTTGCTGAAGTCAAGGAGAGAAAGGACCGTAAGATTTCCAGTATCCATGCCCAGCCGAATGTCGTCTGATATATGGACTAGAGCTGATGTCGTACTGTGTCCAGAACGAAAGCCGGATTGGAAAGGATTCAAAAGGGAGTTCGTACAAAGGAATGAGGAAAGCTGAGTATGGATGAGGCGTTCAAGGGCTTTGGAAAGAAATGGAAGGATTGATATGGGACGGTAATCGGAGAAAGATGAGGGTTTGGCTTTTTTAGCTAGTGGAACGATTTGAGCGTCTTTCCATGCAGTGGGAAAGACTCCATAGGATACGGAATGGTTTAGGATGTGACACAGGATGGGTAGGATTTCATCAAGGATAGGGAGAATCATATTCCGACTGAGCGAATCGTTGCCAACGGCATTAGACGAGATAGAGAGTACACTTCTTTTAACATCACATACGGTGAATTGATTAATGACAAAGGAAGAATATGTAGGAGCTGGAAGTGATGAAAGATAATTTAGTGTATTAGATTTAATAGGCCCATCAAAGCTGGACGACGACGTAGAGAAATATTTATTAAGTGAATTAATGTTTATATCTTTAGGAATTGAGTTTTGACGTGATTTTCCAACTCCCAACGTTCTAAGAAATTTCCAGACTTTTGCTGGGTCTCCATTTTCAACAGAGTTATGAATATTTTGGCGTGATGCGTTTCTACACACCTTATTGCAGTGATTTCTAGCAGCTACGTATTTTTCATAGTTTGCAGGCGTAGAGCGACACTTGTATCGGCTTTTAGCTGCAACTTTTCGAGACATGACTGTTCTTATTTGGTCGGTAAGCCATGGTGACGGCGGATGCTTCAGCTTGATTGCACGGATGGGTGCATGTACGTCGTAAAGTTGAATTAGGTTATTTGTAAAGATCTCCACCTTGTCATCAATGGACTGAGTTGATAAAAGATGGTTCCAGTTAATTTGATTGACATCCTCACGAAGTTTTTCCTGATCGATACCACTAAAATTGCGCTGATAAATAATTCTCGGCTTAGCCTTGGGAGGACGAATTTTATATGAAAGAAAGATAAGGTCATGGTAGGAGAAGTTATCAGCAGAGCACTGACCATGTTTATGGACATGATCAGGAGAAGAAATTAGTATTAGGTCGAGGAGAGAAGGATTACAGTTTGGAAAGTGGTGGGTGGGATTTAAGGGAAGAATTGACAGATTACAGGATTCTGCAATTTGCTGAAAGGAGTTGCATCGGGTGTCTCTCTTTAAAAGGCAAGTGTTAAAGTCACCCATTATGATGGTGTGAGTGAAAGAAGGAGTAAATTTTTCCAAGATGTGTTCAAAAGAAGAGAAGAAGTCAATGCGTAAAGAAGGGCAATAGTACACACCAAGTAGAACTTTGACATGATGAAGTTCCACTTCTAAAAAGATATGCTCGCCGGCATCTGACGGTGGTGGCTGTGGTGATATATCAAGGATGCTGAAAGGAATATGGGATCTTAAATATATAGCACAACCGCCACCAACACCAACCGCTCGATCATTTCTAATCAGTTGGAAGCCAGGGAGAGAGTAAGAAGTGGAAGGAAGACATGGTTTTAACCAAGACTCAGAAACTAGGATAGCATGTAAATTTTTACAGTCGAAATTAGCCAGCATATCAGGGAAATGAGCGGGAATACTCTGGGCATTTATATGGACTACATTAAAATTTTTTGCCACATCCTCAAACTGAGACTGGAGACTGTCACCAAGTGAAGGAATGCTTTGAAAACTATCGTCGTTACTGCTAGCAGACAGATAATCATCAGAGTCATCATTATTGAGCATAATAATATAAATAGGTTTACAATTAAAATACAATATAATAAAATACTATATAATAATGAAATAAAAAATAAATAATAATAAATAAATAAAAAGTTTGTAAACTAAAAAGAGTCAGTGTCCACCCGCCGGTTGCGTGTTAGTAAAGATAAAAAAAAAAAAGAGAAAGAGTGTATAGACACAAACACAAAAATATATCACAAAATAAAATAACATTGCATTCATGACAATAACAAGCAAAGAGAAAAAAAAAAAAAAAAATAATAATAATTAAAATATTTTATGCTAAAAGCCGTGGTTTCAAACATTCAACACAAAAAATTTTGAGTGAAACGAAACGCAAAAAGGACATTTATGTTTGACGTTTGACAGACGTCTTTGTCAAATAAAATGTGATGATTATAATAGTAATTTATAGAATAAAGAGAAATAAGGTAGTAATTTGGAAAAAAAAGAGAACGTGTCAAACCGAGTGAATTACCTTCGATTGTGGATTGTACTGAGATAGTACCTACTTTGGAAAAAAATAAATGAATGTAAAGTTACCCGAGAAATTGCCATGTCACGATGCAACAGTATGACATTATTATATCAACAATGGTTATTTCTTCGATGAAGCAGCAGCTCTACGACTCCTCACAGCATCGCCCTTTGGAGCGACCTTGTCTGCATCAGGGATTTTAAAGGCTTCGACATCCGCGAGCGTTGCAATTCGATGCCGTGCGCCGTCTGGACCTTGGACGTAGATGTGGCCCTCTTTACTCCAACATTTGTTGACGCCAAATTTATCCCGTGCTGCCATGAACGCCTGGTGCCTTCGCCTGGTCAGGAACTCGGATGCAGTGATACCACTCCCCTTGAGCTGTGTCTTCGAGAACCAGGCATTGTCCCTGGTTTCAACCTGGTGAAACTTCACAAGAATGGGCCTCGCTTTGCCACTGGGTGATGGACGACCCATTCTATGGCAGCGCTTGATATCCTCCGGCCTAAAAGAAGCCACTTTCATCTTCTGCTTAACAACATCCGTCACAATTTGAGCAAGCTTCTCCTCCTTGTGTTCAGCAACACCGTGGAACATGACCATCTTTCTTCGGCTGCGCATCTCAATATTATCAACATCTTGTGCCAGTGAATCCAGTTGATGTTCAAAAGCCCTACAGGATTCTATAAAGAAGGACTTGAACAAGGCAAATTCTTCAGCAAGGCTCCCAGCGCTGGATGGTGGAATCTTCTTCAGCTCGGCTTCAAAGTATGCCATCCGTCCATCAAACCTTGTCATGAAACTTGATAACTTTTGTGCTGTAGGCTGCATGTTGAACAATTATATATATTATGTTGTTTTTATTTGTGTTGTGTTTTATTGTATTTGGAGATAACACTTAACCAGCAGGTATGTAATGTTAACTATCAATTTTTGACATTAATTACTATAAATATAAAAGACTTATATTTTATTTTAAATTTAAATGTAGAGCAAACTTCAAAAACATGTGCTAGTTTCAACTACCCTCAGATTTTTTTGTATAAATATAAAAAATAATATATATATATCTCTCGTGTTGCCTCTGTATTTTATTTATGATCTTTTAATATTAATCAGTTTAAAATCTAGAAACGCGAGTTTAAGGAATATGTGCGTTATCCATTAATTTATTCCATTTTTAAAACCTGCTGGAAAACGTACTCTTCGAGTACAGTACTCTCCGAGTACATTCTCAAGCTGCTTTTGAAAATGGGTACTCGCTGTTCATCAAAAAAGTCAACGAATTTTTCAAACTATGTTGATAAAATAACAAATGACGTAATTTAATGTTTTATTCACATTTATTTTCAACTATAGACATAAAAGTACGTTGAATGTGGTTCTTAGAAAACAAATTACAATTAGTTTGCATTATAAAACAGTTCGTTCTTTTAACATGGCGATGGAATCGACCGTGTTTGCCGCAAATGCATCCATATAAAGTAATAGCAATACGTTTTTTAGTCTTGTATAAATAAAAATATTTATATAATAACTTTACAGGATCTAACTGTTTTACATTATTTTTTCGTACGCTCCAAATATTTGCTTTTTTGAAGTATATAAGAAAAACTGAATATTTAAAAAAAACTGAGTTTTACCTGATCAAAGTATGTACTTGAATGGTTCATGTTATCATTGACGGGACTTTATTCAAAGTATTGCTACTCGATACCATTCAAATTCTATGAATAATATGTTCATCATAACCGGAAGTATCCTGAAGTGCACATTAGTCCAAATATTTCTACCAATCTGGTATTTCTAGGAACCCCTTAGTATTCTATTTGGGTATCTATAGTAACTTGGAAATCACGAGCGGTAATAAACTTGACCGTGGACATAAATGGACATTACAGACATTAATTATTATTATCAACTCCTAGAAGCGATAAAAACATTTATTCAAGCTCAAATACAGTCGTCTGGGCACGACCATCTAAGAGGTTGTGGGTTCACGACCCACTATATTTTAAATTGAATCGTTTCGTATTTTTATACATGATGAAAAGAGCATTTTTGGCTCAAATCTAACTCTCTCAATAAGACGTCGTGCATACTGTTTATACTTATTTGATCCTTTGAATCTACTGTAGCTGCTAACAATCATATTAGGCGGCAGTAGAGCCATATTGTTATATGTAGTTACTAGCTGACCCGACAGACGTTGTCCTGTCTTAAACTATGAATACATCCTCTTTGACTATATTTGGGCACGCAGCGGAAGCTATCAATAGGAAAAAATCCCCCGATTTTGAAACATTCTTCATTGGTGCTACGCTCCTATTGGTCTTACCGTGATTATATAATAGCCTATAGCCTTCCTCAATAAATGGGCTATCCAACACTGAAAGTATTTTTCAAATCGGTTTAGATTATTTTCTGAGATTAGCGCGTTCAAGCAAACAAACAAACTCTTCAGCTTTATAATATTAGTATAGATGCACTACGATAAAAAAACTGGTCAAGTGCGAGTCGGACTCGCGCACGTAGGGTTCCGTACCATAATAGTTATTTGGCATAATTGTCTTATAGCGTACTAATACATTAGGTTAAGCATACTATCCTTATAATGAAATAGTTTTAAGTAAAATAAACATTTGACGGCCAAGATAAAAAAAGAGCCATAAAATTAAATCCTGAAATTTTCGAACTGTATATTATATATTTTTCTTTTTTTTCTCTGACAGAACAACTTAACTCAGTATATGTTTTTAATTTCGCGATTTAAAATCGTTTTCAAAAATTAGACAACGGGTCTAAATCGCGTAATTATTATATAAGTAAATAAATACTTATGCTTGGATTCCAATCCGAGATCGAACTACATCAGCCAAGAGTTTTATCCACGGATCGGTGCTATTATTCCAGAATAGCACGGGAAGCGGTTATAATCAAAAAACATTATAATTTTAACCGCGAAGATGGATTCCGCTTATCGTCATCTTGGAATCCGGTACTAAGCAAGTGCAGTGTTCGGTGAACCAATGATACGCGTAAACCAACTTATAACCTTTTTGTTGAACTTCTTACGATTTAAAACAATAGTTAACTCGGTTTTTAATATTGGCAAAATCGCTGACAATATTCAGTGATAAAATCCGCTTTTAACTCAACAAATAACAACAACAACTAACGATTTATAACAGAGCACAAAAGTGAGCACTTCACTGCACGCACGTGTATTCGGGAGAGAGCGGAACGAAGACGCGGTGCGCGGGGCAAGGGTCGACTGATCAACCAATCACGCGCAGGTTCGCCCCCTGCGCCTCAGCCTCGTAACCAAAGAGACCCAAAATTCGTTTCTGCGCATTCAAGGTCGTTTGCTCAAGATGTTTGCCCCGATTTATAAATTGTATCCTGTCGAACTACCGACGAACGGTTCCAAACTAAATTAAAATTGTAAAAATAAATAAAAAATAAATTCATTTATTAAAATACATTGGTCAAATACATAAGCGATAACAACATTTAATATTATTGTATATACATAAGTGTATATATAAACAATTCGGTGCCTGAACTAGGTAATCCTGTGTTTCAGGCTAATAGACTAGTATTACAAAAATGGTCTTAAAATTAAATAATCTTGTAAAAAGAAAACAAAAGGAAAAGGAAATATATTTTTAGGAGGTAGTCAACTCTTAAGATAAATTGGAGTAACTAACTAACTAACTTAACTTTATTTATTTATCAATTATATAAATTAATTTAATTTAAATAGATAATTATTTTAACACTATAAGTAACTTTTCTGTATCTTCATAGGACATTTTTTGGAGCAGTTCTTTGATAGCTTTCTTACAGTCATTATGATTAAGTGGATAAATGTAACGCATGGCATTTAGCCTATTGTAGAGTAGCGGGCCTAGAAATATATAAAATTTTGATGTAAAAGCGTGTTTGAATCTGATTTTTTGGATGCAAACAATATCTTTTCGTCTTTTGTTAGTATGGTCAGGATTAAAGGGAAGACTTGCGTGTTGTTTAAGTAATGTATTCAAAATAAATAACTGTCTAACTGTTAGTACGTTACAGGAATTATAGAGGAGGTTAGTGGGAAATAGGAAAGGTCGATGAGTGGCTACTTTTAGAATAGCTCTTTGAGCTCTTTCGAGCGATAACAATAATGTTTTACCTGCCCCACCCCATGATGTAATACAATAAGTTAGTATAATTGATTGACATATAGCAAAATAAGTTATTTTGATTATTCTCGTGTCAGCAATATGACGTAACTTTTTGAATACAAATATTAACTTGCGAACCCTGCTATTTAAAGCTTCTATGTGCTCTTTAAAAGATAGAGTATCATCTATAATTACACCTAAGTATTTTATTTTATTTGTTTTTTTAACTAACGGGCACATGCATTGTTTTTGCGAGGCAGTGGGGTCATTGCAATAGTGAGCGTATAAGCGAGAGTTAGTAATGTTAGATGTATTGCGCATCGAAAAATTCATGTAATGTGTTTTATTTGCATTTAGTGTTAGCAAGTTTTGTTGAAGCCATTTATTAACAGTATTGAAGCCGTGCTGTGCGTGCATGTGGACTTCTGCTTCTGACGCGCCCGTGAAAAGTAGGGCAGTGTCGTCAGCATAAGAAACTATTATTCCGTTTTCTATCTTTAGATTACAAAGGTCATTTATATAGATTAAGAATAGTGTAGATGACAAGACACTTCCTTGGGGAACGCCAAAAGATGTGGTTTTTTGCTCAGCGCTGGTGACATTGCCAATTTTTACGCACTGGGTTCGATCTTTTAAAGAACTGCTGAAAAGTTTAAGCTGCGTGCCTCTAACACCTATGCTGTCAAGTTTACGCAGTAGAGTAGGTATAGAAACAGAGTCGAAGGCTTTTGCGAGGTCCAGGAAAATACCCACTGTATGGTTACCTTTATCAAGTTCTTGTACTATATAGTTAGTTAAATGATGTACGGCATCGGCAGTGGATACTTTGGGTCTGAAACCAAACTGAGTCTTTGACAATATTGATTTTTCTTCTAGATATTTAATTAATCTTGAGTATATGATTTTTTCAAACACTTTAGATAAAGAAGTCAGTAATGAAATAGGTCTGTAATTAGTTAGTTCGGTTTTACTCCCGGATTTATATTGTGACGACAAAGTGAGGGTAGTTGACAATATCCGCGCTTCACGGAGACGACGCTGAGCTTCAACAGTTGGCTCGTGACCAAGAATAAAAAAAAATAAAAAAAAAAATATTTATTCAATACCACAAGATTTTTGTTAACGTAAAGAATTTATACACCTAATAAATTCTTTACATTAACAAAAAACTTATTGTTAAACAATGAATGAATGATGCAAGTCATTTCGAAGCATCGAGGGATTTATTAACCTTTATAATAATTACGCGATTAGGACCTGTTGTAATTTTTTTTAAAGCTTAACTTAGCTCTAACATTACATGAAGAAGATAAAGCATTTAATAATGTACCAAGTGCTTGGCAGATGTTAGTTTCACAATGAACATACTAAACACTGTTCTATATAGGGGCGCGCTAAGTTATTTCTGTACCTGAGTGAAGTGGGGTCAGCCCGGTGGAACTTTGTGGTTTCTATCTACCTGCCTTACAAACTTAGCTGAACGTATGTACGTAATATGTATGACAAGTTTCTTAGAATTTATTATTAAGAGGGAACAATTGGTACGTTGAGAAGGATTTTTGTTGGAGGAGCTCGTGTTAAGGTCAAAGTCGCGCGGTCTGATCGATCTTGCTGGTTAAACAATGCTAATCGCGGTCGGTCGTGGATGGCTGATCATCTTAACATGACGAATTTTCCTCCGTGCCTTAGGATAACACGTTCAGACGTCGGTCCCAGTGGCCATTTGAATCTATGGCAATCGTTACGGGTAGTCGGAGGCAGGCAAGTCTGACAGCTAGTCTAACAATAGAGTATCCAGTTATTACCTTGTACCATTGGGGTGCATGAAAGAAGCCTCCCCGAGTGACGTACACAACAGTTTCCTACGTCCGGCGCACCCTGGGCATTTCGCGAGTTCTTAAAAGCGAATTGGCTAATCCTTTCACCACGATGGCAAGTCAAAACCTTGACCACCTTACTGTCTGTCCAAAATGCCCTACCACCTGCACAAGAGAGGCGTTCATAGACGCCGACGAGAGTGCCATAACAGTGGCCACTTATTGAACTAATAACTAAAACAATTCAAGATCCAAACATCTTTAAATCAAAATTAAAATCGTTTCTTTTAAAGAAGTGCTATTACAGCTTGGACGAGTTCTTAAATGACACAAATAAATTAAATTCATGACATAATCTCTTACTACATGACATAAGTAATTAAATTTGTTATTATTATTTTATTGAATTAATTTGTGATTGTATTATTTAAGTTTATAACATTTATTTATTCATGACATTGCACCTCTCTCTCTTGTAATATGCAATAATAATTTTAATTTAGATTTTCTCATACTATTTCTAATTTCTTTGACTTCTTTTCGATTTTAAGTATGACTTATTTATTTTCAGTAGGCCTAAAAATATGATATTATTTTATTTATATGAACTGTGTAGGTGAATTTTGTGTAATTTTCTCTTGTGTAAATTTAGTTGTATTGATCGTGTTAATGTGTGTTAATGTTTGTATTCTATGTTATATTTAAGTAAAATATTATGTTTCAACACCAATGTAAAATTTGGTTATGAATAAATAAAATAAAAAATAAAAAAAAATAAAATTTGACTAAGCCATCGACACGACGAAGAAGAAGAGAAGAAGAAGAAGACCTTGTACCCAGTACAAGGTAATAACCTTGTAATGGGTTGTCGAGGAGTGATGGCTGTCGCTCCACGTAAATACTGATAGCTAGCTAAATCCGTTAGACTTGAAGCCGACCGGGAGGCCGTTGGACTTGCGATTGGGTGGTTTTGTATTCGAATCTTGGCAAATATACCAGCGACGTAATACTTCTTCCCAGCACAAACAACTTGATTAATTGGAAAGAGTTAATTACTAGTAAGGTTGTCTATAAAAAGTTGTGTTTTAGTTAGCTGACAATACCCACAAATATTTTGGCATATTTGGACTTTATTACCTCTACCTCTATTCTAAGGTTCAAACTGCCTACATAATGAATGAACTCAACCGTGACTGTACCGAAATGTTAGCTCTATGTACATACCTATATAGGTACATCCGATAGGACTGTTGATAGAATTAATAATCTCATCAGTTCGATTATACGCCAGATCTCGCTATGCGGTGTATAGAAGCGGATTCAATATACATGGCTATGTACAGAGGGCAAAGCAATTAGGTATGCAGGACATAAACCGCAGACTAAGCAGAATTCTTATAATTAAATTAAGTCAAAAAAAGAAACTGTCAACTATGTACTGGTGGTAGAGCTCTTGTGAATGAGCTCGAGGGCGGCAGCACCACCGTCTCACCTTTAACCTGCCGCCAAATAGTAGTGCTTCCATTACTGTTTTCCTGTTTGGTAGTGAGATCAGGCCCTGAAATTACTGGCATATGAGGAATAACACCGCAGTCCTCAGCTGCAGCGACGCATCTATATTCTGCTTTTGTGGATTGTTGATGTCCATGGGCTGTACTCCACTTACCATCAGGTGGACTACACGTTCGTTCGCTGTGGGCGTAGTATAAAGAAAAAAAAATATCTCATTGGTCTAGCTAGTGGTTAGCGTATCTTCTCACGGTCGAATAAAGCTGTTATTCTGGGCTTTAACCGTCCGGCAATTCTCAATAGCAGAACGGAGATGGAATTATTTTCGGTAAATAGCGATATGCTCACCCCCTATTAAATATGACTTAAACCTAACAGGTCAAATTGGGTAGTATACACGTATGCCACACTCTTTTGGTAATATTGGCGTTATATATAAATCATCATCATCATTTAGCCTCTTGTAGTCCACTGCTGGACATAGGCCTCTCTCAATTTGCGCCACTACACCCGGTCCTGCGCCTTCCGCATCCTGTCCCCTCCAGCGACCTTCTTCAGGTCGTCAGTCCACCTGGCAGGAGGGCGTCCTACCTTACGATTGCCGAGTCGCGGTCTCCATTCCAGGACTCGTTGGCTCCAACGGCTGTCGGTCCTTAGGCAAACGTGACCAGCCCATTGCCACTTCAGCGAGCTTATTTTGCGAGCTATGTCGGTTACTTTAGATGTAAATACAAACAATCAATCTCACGTCATTTCCGAGCCCTTAATGATATGTATTTGTTATATCTTTGCTTATGGACTGAAGAAGTCAATATTTACAATGTACAAGTACGTAATTGTACGTTTGATGAGTCAAATATTGTGGCATAACACAGATTGATATTATTCTGTGTATAGACTTTCGTTGCTGGTTGTACATGACAGATGTCAAACGACAGAAAACCCTTAAATCATATCGGATCCCGCAACGAAATTAAATAACAATAAACATGAGAGACAAAGAAAATGATTTCATTACCGTTTGCAATAAGCCCGGACAACTAAATGGTTTAAAATAGTTCATAACATCTAACCAATATTACCCAAAAGATGTAGTAGAGGTGAGCCTATCGCCATCTATCGGGCACATATCCAGTCATCGAGCTGTTATTAAGAATTTCCGAACAAAAAATCACAAATAACAGTATAATCTGACTAGGAATCGAGCCCTAGACCGTCATGGTAAGCAATAGCTAATTGTACCGCTAGATCCACGAGGAAGTCAATTAAAAAAAAATTGAGGAAAAGAACAATCATGGTGCATCCTTTTTAGCTATAGTTAGACATCATCTCCAAAGTGGTTATTTGAAATGCCCAAATACTAAACTAGTACTGGGCGCCGCGCTGGGTAGGAATGTTGATAGTGTATTTTCGTCAGATACGGTAATCTGATTACATATTATTCGGATTACATACGAGGACATTCCCAACCGCCATAGTTTCATACATTCGTAATCGGGTTGTCTCTTTAATATTACTAAGCCTTGTCTATTTTTTTGACATAATCATATGTCTTAGACACTTAAATGCACGTTTGTTCATTTTTGGTTAAATTGTTTTATTTATCAGTTGCATATTTCATACAAAATGATAAATTAATTAATATAATATTTTTGACAAAATATGCACAAATAACATGCGTTTTAGATTTGATGTGTTTTTGTCAATGACTTTACGACAATTTGCTCATTTCGTGAAATGCTCGAGAATTTCGTGAAATTGTCGCATTCTATGAAACAATTCACTGTCTATTGGCCCATCAATACTATGAAATCGTTTCTCAATATGGGAAACTAAACACGTGGCTACTTTATAATCACATTTACCGTAACATGGGCGCTCAATTTTACGATCTGGACAGATGTGGATGACTTAATCGTGAAGCGTTTAAATGATGTGGCCAATAGACAGTAAACATATTTTGAAATGCAACCATTTCACTGAATCCTCGAACATTTCACAAAATGATTCAATTTAGGATATGGCTACGACCTCTTTACGAATATATAAAGATAAAATAATATTAAAGTTTCAAACTGATTACGAATGTACTTTTAAGTTTAATTTTAAAAAATATTTATTAATTGAACAAATTCAAAACAGCTAAAATAAATACCAGCTTTTAACGACACTAATATAAATTTTAATTGAGCAGATTATACTTGGGGGCAGATATCATTTACATATAGTGCTTGTACATATTTATTTAGGTATTAATATATTTTCTATTATTCTCTTATATAAATATATATTTTAATATCTAGTATTATATTATCTTATTCTTCTTCTTATATTATCTTATAAATTATATATTATTCTTATTACCATAAAGTCATTAATTACATAGGTGCTATCTGAAAATCAGCGCTGTAGTATTCTATTACAGCAATTGCTGAGATAGCCACCTTTTTGGTCTCATACGGGAGTGTTCCATGTGTTTACCATACCTATGTGCTAATTCTTATTTTAATGTTTTATTTTGTTAAGTTTTCTTTTGCATGCCTTATTTTTACCAGTGTACTCCTTTATGAGTCCAAATAAATGCTTTTTCTTTTCTTTCTTTCTTTCTTTCTAATGTATAAAAATACGACGGTCGGGCGGGTCCCACCACCAGTTTAACACCAGTTCCGTAAAAAAACCCTGTTGATAAGTCCATCTGTGAATTTATCCGGCACTGATGTTAAGTTAACTGCTGTAATGTGGCAAAGAAACAAATTCCAATATAAGGCAATAATTTCTATAAATAAAACACTCTTTCTAAGAATAACCGTCTATTGGATAACGATAGGTTCACCATTTTACATGGGGTTAAACATAATAGGAGAAGTGTGGGTGTTACACCTCTGCCACAGCTTTGTAGGTAAATAAAATAGCTTTTTTTAACCTGTATTGTCCTATCGGAAGGCAAAGGTCCCTTACAAGGATTTCCACTCCTTCCTATTTTGAGCTTTATGATGTTTTTTTCTGATAATAGCAATATCTACACCTAAAAGGTTGTAAATAAGCATTTTACATAAACATAATTACAAAGCTTTACGTATATAAATAGTAATAATAATAGCAGCCCTGTATCTACTACATGTCCCACTGCTGGGCTCGGCCTCTTCTCATGATGAGAAGGGTCAGGCCATAGTCCACCACGCTGGCCAAGTGCAGATTGGTAGACTTCACACACCCTCGAGAACTTATTAGGCACTCTCAGGCATGCAGGTTTCCTCACGATGTTTTCCCTCACATAATATTTATATGATAAATACACACTTATCTTCGAAAAGACGAGAGCTGTGTGCCGTGGGTTCGAACCCAAGACCTTTAACTTCGCAGTCTTACGGTCTCCCACTCGGCTATCGCTGCTTTACGTAATATTGATAAAATATTTATATTATTATTTATTTTGTTACAGATTACGGCAGACACGTGACAGCTCAAACAAAAATGTACGAAAAAATCATCGTGAAAAATAAGTGAGGTGTCGTGATACAGAACAGTGCTTCAGAAAATGTAAAATGGAGGGCATCCGCGGCAGGCCGACTCTCTTTCTGTCCCTGGGGACCTTGCTACTCGGGTACTTTAATATTGCAGGTCAGTAAATATGAATATTTTAATAAATTAAAACTTGTTGGAAAACTAACACTTGTTACACATTAATTATAAAATGATGTCACATATTTATGAAACGCATAAACAAAATTAACTTAGTGAACAAAATCTATTCTGAAACAATTTTTAGATTCGCTGTTTCGCTTTAGTAAAATATTGACATGAACAATCTATAAGCTAGGTATAATCTTAGTTCTATACTACTGCTGTTAATGTTTAGGTAGGTAAATAGGTAAACTTTATATTAAACATACGAATTACTGACTAAGGAAGTTACCCTAGCACCTATGCTAGAAATAACTGGTAAGCGTCTCTGAAGCGTCATTTGCATCCAGTATATTTATCAGTGGCACAAAATGGGTATTGAGTAGATCTAATGCAAAGCTTTGTAGGTACACTCGCAAAATTGTTGACAATATTGCGTGTATTGACTGGTTTACTATGCAGCTTCTACAAGTCAATGCTGATAATATTGCCAATATTTTTGCATGTGTGCGGCAAGTCTAATGGTGATCTAACTGCTCATAATTTCAAACGTTTTCGAAGTTCCTTGTATGCACAACGAGCCATCGCACTAGTTATGGGATTTAAACTGTAATAATACGCGAAAATCGTTTTCAACCTGGTCCAATTTATAAGTTCTACGCTCAGGTATTATATTTTCTACAAGTAATTTATTTGATCTTTTTAAACGCACAAGGTGTACATTACATCGTGTCGAAGCGACAAACAACTTCTGGAACTCTAGGTATAAAAAATTCTATCGCTCACCTTTGGAGCTATCGGAAGAAATTGACAAAATTTATAGCTATTAATATTGAAACGTTTAGAGGAACGGGGTGAGATGTACCTCCACCATAAAGGGAGTGGCATTGCCTGACGGACAGCTGTCCAACAGTAGCGTCTTGGGAGTAGTATTTATATATACTTGCTGTGAACATTTCGTTATGCCGATTCAGCGCTCTTTGACATATGGGACGAGTGTGTCACTTCTTGACGTTGTCAATGTCATCCGTCATTTTTTATGTGTGGATACCATTATACAGTAATGTTTATAATAGAGGAATTCTAGTCCTGACAATGTTCGCTATATCTTTCATGTTGCGCCAAACTACAAAGCAGACTTTGGTATGAGAAAATCTCTTTAAGCAGTAAATGTGCCTTCGGATAACTACACGTGAATATTATTACTGCTTTATTTGTTTTTTTTGTATAAGGTTTAAATTACATTATAAATATTTACTAAGTATTGCCCGCGGCTCTACCCGCGTGCTATATTTACTTTAACCTATCGGTGTAAAAAATTGCTTACCTCCTGTTCTCAGACTTGCCATATTCGGCAAGTCTGAGAATAGCAATAAAAACAAAAAATAAATAAATTAGCAATTTTTTACACACATATTTTTATAACAATTGGTTAAGCCATTTCGGAGGAGTTAAATAACTAACACTCTAACACAAGATTATTATCTGTACATATAACATAACATCACGTCTATATAACAGAGTGGTGTGGCAGAGGTGTAGAACACCCACACTTCACCTGTTATGTTTAGGTACCATGGGATAGGGGGTGTGCCTATCCCCACCAACGGGTCCCGCGTTGTCGTCGCGGTGGGGCTTAGTACCCGTGGCGCCCTCCACGCCACGGCGAAGCCAAGTGGACCCCAGAGGGGGGCTGCTCCTCGGGTTTTGGGAGTGAAGCCCTTGTGGAGCGGCCCATGTTGCAGGGCCCTTATGGGGGGGCTCTGCAACAGGAGGGCTTGCGGTGTTGGCGTGAGTCGGCACCGCGGCCGAGGAGTTGCGGGGCCGCGGCGGGAGAGGACTGTCGGTGTTCCGTTGCCGCTTTCCCTACCTTCCGCGGTCCCGGCGGGGCCGCAGCCGTCAGTACTGCGGCGTGGTGGGCGGTGGGACGAACATCTGTCTCACCGCGGAGGGCCAGGCCGTCAGATACGAAAGTGTCTAACAGCTTTGCACGCGGCCCTCGGTGCCGGTCCCCCCACATTTTTGGGGGCCATGAGGGGCCTGCCTTGGCGGGCAAGGCTGGGCTGCGGTGTTGGCGCAAGCTGGCACTGTGGCCCGGTGGTTTACGGGGCCGCGGCGGGAGAGGACTGTTGGTGTGTCGTTGCCACTTTCCCTGCCTTCCGCGGTCCCGGCGGGGCCGCAGCCGTTGAACTGCGGCGTGGTGGGCGGCGGGACCGACCACCTGTCTCGCCGCGAGAGGACCAGGCCGTCGGACATGGGGAATGTCCGACGGCTTTGCACGCGGTCCTCGGCGCCGGTCCCCCCACATTTTGGGGGCCATGAGGGGCCTGCTTCGGCGGGCATCGCCGGGGGGGTTGTGGATGTAAAGGCTGTGCCGGATTCCCATGACCCCCCCATCAAGGCGAGTGCGGGAGCACCGTGGGGTTTTAGTGGGTATTCCCGTGCCGTTTACCATCTTTAGGCACGGGCGAGTCCCACATAACCACTCTACCCTTCCCCGGGGTGGGGTGGTATGCGTAAATGCATTTCCCCACGTAAAAAAAAAAAAAAAAAAAAAAAAAGGGGGTGTGCCTATCGTCATCCACCGGGCACAATTCCAGTCCGTGCTGCTATTGTGAATTCCCTGACGGAAATTTCACAAATAAGACTTAACGTTAGATTAAATTTTATTATTGTTTTAGTTTAGCTTTGCCGGCGATGTTAGATTATTTTTTTAAAATATTTTAGGCTATCAATAAAAAGTATTTTATTGCTCTTTTTGACTCCTATTATAAGTTTTTTTATCAAGATTTGATCAGCGAACTATCTTTGGCAGCGTAATAAGTAATAAAATAACAATTATTTTATATTATTATAGTTTAAACTTGACTGTTGCTGATGAACTGACGGTCTCCAATTATGTTTATTTATACATTCATAACCATACAATACATTCATAACCAAATGCTGCAGTTTAAAAAAAAAAACAGGTCTTTTTTCAAAAATTAGATAACGGGTCTAAATCGCGTAATTATTATAAAGGTAAATAAATACCTATGCTCGAAAAACAGGTTGCAAAATGCACAAAGAACAATAAATATTTTTACTTGGGCTAAAATAACCTTAACATGCTGTTAAGAACATACAATTAGCTATTCTCATATTAATAAAATAACTTTTATGTTAGACAAAAATTCAGTTACTACTTAATATACATAAAAGCTTGGCTCGTAAACATGATTATGTAAAATCGGCCAAGTCTGAATTAAACGCGTTCATATGAATATGTAAACATAAGCTGAAAATGCTGTCGGTGTTAATTCTGACACGTATTCCTGATCTTGTCAATGACTTTATTAAATTTCATTTCAATTCGAATGGATGCTTATTGGAAATTTTATTTAACTTCTTATTTTTGATTTGTGTAAAGGGGAAGGACCAAAAGCTGTATTACGATCTGTATCACGACTTCAAGATATAAATACTTTCTAGTTGTGTGTATTACGACTCTATCTATCTAAAAATAGGTATATCACTTGAATTAAGACGGATTAAACTAATCAAAATATTGGAATAGGTACTCAAGCGAGATACTAGTTGACTCGCAATTTTAGAAGAGTATAAGTAACCTGGTATCTTTAAACTCTGCTTTTGACGTTAAAAGTAAAAATCATTAAAAAAATATATAAATACTGCAGTTTAAACTTTGACATAGCACCAACAGATATCGCATAGTAACTTGAACATACCCCTTTAGTGATAATATTTGAATGTAGATAAAATAATACTATATTTGTCTGTAATACATTTGTAAAGTTCAAAACAATTTAAAATTGTCAATACAATGAGTTCCATTCATGTTATTTAATAATTTAATCAGTAGATGAACAGGGTAACAATTTGTGGTTAGCTGCAAAGCACTCGATTAGGCTCATTTGGTTTGTTTTAACAATATAACATAACATCTGTATTACACAAAAAGGTGCGGCAGAGATGAAGGTTTAACACCCTTATTTCACCTGCTATGTTTAGGTCCCCTGTGTTAAAATGAGTTTATCGCCACCCACCGGGCACAATTTCAACTCCGTGCTGCTTTTGGGAATTTCTTGGAGGAAAGTTCACAAATAACACTTTGCCGGATCCAGGAATCGAACCCGAGACCTCGCGTTGAGAGGCGCTCACGTTAACCACTAGACTAGATTTTCAGCGAGAGTTAAATGTGTTTTTAGAACAATACATAACTTCTGTATACTCAGTTCCAAAACAATAATCAATAATTAAGCTACACAGTTTTCCAAAACTGAATTAAAATGTACCAGTGACAATTTTGCTCGTAAACTAAGATCGTGAGCGAGAATCAATTCTCGCTCACGAACGATCTTAGCCATGCAATAATCAACCATATTGACGGAGCAATACCGTTAGAATTCAATACAGAATAAATTTCGTTGAAATACATGGCCTTAAGATATTCTCATTATAAATTATTATTATAGGTATTAACAAGTCTGTATTTACAAAAGAAAAGTATATACGTATTAGTATCAGTTATTCTAGTAACCATAGTACAAGCTCTGCTTAGTTTGGGACTAGATGGCTTTGTGTGTATGTTGTGTGATATTTATTTTATTTTATTTATTTATCATTAGTATATCTGAAATGACGGTATATCTCGATGTTATCGCGTTTTGGATGTCACTTTTAGCGCAAAGTGTGCACTATACAACTGCGTGAAAGCATCGACGTTTGTGGCATCGCTGCATCGGCAACAAGCCTGATGCATTACCACATCATCGGAGCATGAATAAGCTTTAAATGCATTGGTATATCGAACAGCAGTTACCACACAAAGCTTTGTAGGTTATTCGTGTAAAATTTGCCTGGAGGCTACTTACGAGTACAGTGTCATTATTGAAACTATTGTATAGATAAAATCTAACTAGCTAGACGGCAGTAAATTTGGCCGCAAATCAAATGTCACGGGTCACGCGCTTGTTCTGATTGGACACGCTCGAGTGCTGAGCGTTGAAGTGCACCGCAGTCATTTGCAGCCAACTTCAGTACCACCTAGATGTTTCATTTTATCTTTGCCTAAGTGTATGTTGCGGCGAGCAAATTAGTGTCTGACGCGACGACAAACTAACACATGTCATGTCAACAAAAAAGTTAAGTTATTGAAGTCTATAAAAAAAATCTTTGGAATCACCAACAATATGATTTAAAAATAAACACGGAATTGAAGCTTCAGGGTACTTTTTAGCTAATAATTATACGGGTCAAGCAGCCAACGGAAATTATTTATTAGCAACAAAATTAGCCCAAGCTATAACAATAAGGCTGTAAATTAATACTAGTCCTTAATTTAATAGTTTGACCTCTGCACGGGCGACCTTTCACATTACAACATTCATGAAGTTAGTTGGCACAAGCAAGTAACAAGGCCACGTCTGGCGATATTAACATCGCCGGTGACTTATTACAATGACACACTAAATGTGATATATCTTCGTGCCATAACGACAATGAACTCAGTGTCACGTCATATTATTGTTTGTGATAACAGGTAAGCTTATACGGTGGTGATATTAAAATTAATACTTAACTTAGACGGCAGTCAACTGGGTAATAAACAATGTACTGTAGTACAAGTTTGTTTCATGAGATGCGCTAACTCATGTACGTTGTATCTACGTGTGTATATAACTATATATATCTATGCCCAATGGGACGGTACCAACACGTCCCGCGAGTTAGTAGTTACTTAGAGCTTCTATTACAGAAAATACCGAAACTTGTCGATCTGAAGGCTCATATGCTAGATCCTAGCCATTAAATCAACGCGGCAATCATGATGCTAACGATTCAAGGACACAACGAAGTTCTTTGATTATTTAGTTTCTGAAGTGATGAGTAGATAACTAACAATAGAATGAAGTAAGATCATAATAGAATGTGTTCACCAAAGCTAAAGAAAAACATGGAAAAAATACTGTTTTGGATACCAATACTCAGATCTGGATTGAAATATGTCTTATACTTAAGTTGCAGATGTTTGTGTAGATTATGCAAAAATTGGTATATTACAAATAAGAACAGGTGATTTATTTTATTTCACTGATAAATTCAGAACAACACATTCTTTAGATACAAAATCTAAACGGATAATCTTGAACTGCCCGGCATTATCTAGTTGACTTCGAAACACAGCTTCGGCTAACACATCGAGTCGGAAGCTCTGTTAGCCGCATAAAAGCTGAGCATTCTCAACAAGGTGAGGCTTAGAGTAAGTTGCTCAATCTTTGGCAAGCACAATCGACCGTTTATGGAATATTGTTTACATTGCGGAGATAGTTTAGCAAAATTCCAGCTTGAGGCGCTTGAGTCAGTCGAAAAGACATCACCAACAAAGGCGATCTGGCAAATGCTCGACTACTAAGTGTGCAGAATTGTCGCAACATCGCAAGTCTTTTGGTTTTTATTGCCTAACTAGCTACCCGCCCTGGCTTCGCTCTGGGCACCATAATTATGGCTGTTTTATACACAAAATCCTTTGTTATGAATCATTCTATCTATGAAAAAAAACCGTTACTAGATTTGTTGCGTAGTTTCAAAGATTTAAGCATACAAAGGGACAGACAGGCAGCGGAAAGCGACTCTCACCGCTAGGTCTCGGGTTTGATTCCCGGGTCGGGCATAGTGGTATTTGGGATATTTCTGTCAGAATTTTTTCAATAGCAGCACGGAGTTCGATTTATGCCCGGTGGATGGCGGTAGGCACACTCCCTATCCCATGGGACCTAAACATAACAGATGAAATGTGGGTGTTATAGACCTCTGCCACACACTTCTGAGTAGTATAGGCGTGATGTTATGTCTAATTTGTATCTCTTGTAAGGTAATACAAAATATACTCAGATAGCAATCGTAGTAGATAATTGTTGCAAACAAAATTACACTTATAACAACCATTGTTAAATCACAATGTTGCTACAACCGCTTGTCAATGGTGCTCTACGCCTACCTCCGGTAAACAATGATCAGGCCTCTAAATTAGTGGATTATTAATCAAGTATTAATACAGAGCAATTCCAACATCACTGCAGTAAGAGATTCTGATTCAGTAAGAGAAACTTAAAAAAAGGTTATTAAAAAAAGTTACGTCATAGTATAAAACGTGGATATGTTGACCTAGGTGATGATAAAAATCCACCATTGGCAGACACTTAGCATGGTATGCAATCCCAGACGCCTAAACTTTCAAACTTTAAGGATTTCAGTCTGGTATTGGAACTTGGAACCAAGTTAAGTGTCTGCCAATGGTGGGGGATGATTCCACCATCACCAAGATAAACATATTCACGTAAGTCGGGTGGCCACTGGCTCCTAGGCTATTAAATAAATATTTGATCAATGTGTCTGATCACGGCTTTGTTCGTTAACGCGCGTAACCGCGGGCCAATGCCTGTAAAACAATATAGTATTGTTTAGTACAATTCAAATGAATTTAGGGTACAGCTCGCCATTCTAAAATGTGTGAGATTATGAAACTAAACATTGGGAAACTTGAATTCTTAAGGCCTTTGTACTTGTTGTTTTGCCTTCATACTTAGGCCGAACATAATTGAATGTTTGCTACTACGTCAATAGTTCAGACGATAAATATTTAATAGGTTTAAGTCCAGACTATAGCGAGTTGTTCCAGTTACAAAAACAAACAAACCAAAATACAAACTCGTTCAGTAATACCACAAATAAAGAAAACCGACCAAGTGCGTGTCGCCAACGCGCAATGTAGGGTTCTGTAGTCAACCGTTACAACATATATGTATTAAATAAGCAAAAAACGTCATACAAGTAAATTATTTTCAATGATTTTTGTGTAATATTATGTTAGTCTAGTAGTATAATTTGTGTATAGCTTACCGCGAGGTCTCCGGTTAGATTCCCGGGTCAAAATTCTCAATAGCAGCACGGAGTTAGTATAGTGCCCGGTGGATGGCTATAGACTTACCGCCTATCTAATGGGCCATAAAAAACACAACAGGTGAAGTGTGGGTGTTGTACACCTCTGCCACACCGTTCTGGGTAATATAGGCGTGATTATGTTATGTTATGTCTATTCCAAGTTACTCCATTTTGCACTGTTCCCTATTACTCTTGAACTAATATAGTTAACGTAGCCGTTATAGTTGTCTTTTAAAGTTTATTACCTAATTTATACTAGCACCAAATATTTTTGGATTTTTTAATAAAAATATTATTATTGAATAAAATTTATCTATTGAGCGAATTGTCTCGCAAACGGATCATTAATCAACAAAATGTTCTAGTGACTCCTCAATGTTAACACGCTTATATTAGCTTCACCTGTATGTTTGTTTGTTTGTTTGTTTGTTTGTTTGTTTGTTTGTTTGTATGTAACCGACTCCTTTGGACTCGATTTTGACCCACTTTAAACGGACAGATTTAATTCAAACTTTCTACACTTGTAAAGAATCAGCGACAATATAATAATTTCATAAATTTATCTCATTATCCTGATTAGGATCGCCAGGATTAAAAAAAAACTAAACTAAAAAGTGAAAAATAAATATAGTTTAAAAAAACTAAAAAAACACGCTTTTAAAGCACATCAAACTAAAAAGTGAAAAATAATTCTTATTATAACCTGAAAATAATAATAAACGAAAAATACTAGTACTATTGTGAAAAAAAGCGTGGGGCGCTCTGTGCCATATTTTTCGTCTATCGAGCGACCCACGCTTTTTTTCACAATAGTACTAGTATTTTTCGTTTATTATTATTTTCAGGTTATAATAAGAATTATTTTTCACTTTTTAGTTTGATGTGCTTTAAAAGCGTGTTTTTTTAGTTTTTTTTTTTTTAAAAGACCTTTGTTACGATACCCCAATTTTTACTATGATATTACGGCGTAAATGATAGGAAAATAAAAACATCTCCACTTTAACATGTATGGGAGATGACCGAAAAAAAAATCTTTTGACATTTTATTTTACCACTTTGTCTGCATAATCAATACATATCCATGCAAAGTTTCAGCTTTCTAACACTAACAGCGAGCCATGTCCGTCTGTCTTTAGTTAGGCCTCAGACAAACATACAGATGGACTTAGTGAAACTATAAAGGTTCCTTGTAGGTACTATGTAACCATAAAACAGTTTCGCCGCTGCGCTGATTAAGTAATTGATATCAAATTGGCTTCTTAAATAATTATAATTGATCACCTCAAGCAAATTGCCCAACGGTGACGAAGCAATATTTATAATGACGCGCGTTAATTACAAAATATAATTTGACTTGTCATTATTCACATTGCCCGTTCGTTACAAAAATAGTAAAGTCAACAAAAAACACAAGAGTTCTTGAGCAAAAAATTACACGCTTCCCGAACAAATTTAATGATCTCCACGTTGAATTTGTTTGGCAAACGTCATTTTCTTTTTCGCCTTTTATAACTAGTGACCACATCTTAATTATATGTTTAGAACGCCGTTATCATATCCACTCGTATATATATATTTAAACTTTGAATATACGTAGCGAAGGAGAATAGGTACTCATATTTCACATATTCAAGTATATCAGCATAATATTTGTCTTCAATCAAAAATACCATTATACATATAAGGAGACGTTATAAGCTCAACAAGCTATTTATATAATATATCATGTTGGGAAGATTCAAGTCGATTTAGAACCTATTTATTCAAAGACAGTTCAAACAAGTTAAAGGAACGAGACTTACGAAGTCAAATAACTGATCAGATTTATCTTAAGCGAAAATGTAGAGCTTATTGCTTTGATTATGTTTAAAAGATGTCGAGAATCATAATTTAAGGTAGTAGGTAAGTGTACTTGTTGAACTTTTAAAATAATATCTTTCATACAAGTCTGGACGGTGACCAATGATTTCAGACAGCGGGATTTTGAATTATTCTTTTTAACGTATCTATACAGCAAAGTCGACCTGATGGTGGGGCTGAACTATGCAAAATAACGTAATTCCCTTTACCATTTTTAAAAAACATGGTAATTTAAAAAAATATGGATTCATATTCGCCCGCCAATGAATGCCGAATTAGCTACGTCTTAATATACGCTGGTGGCGTTACTTATGTATAAACAATAATTTGTCTATTATTAGGATTTCTCATGGTAAAATTATTTAATGAGGATGTTTACTGAAACTCAGCCACCAGATGTTGCTTAGATGATGAGCCAAAATAGACTGCTTTGATTGGTCGAGAACTATTAACTAATGTCAAAATCACCCACTAAGGCCTCTCACGTCTCTCAGCTCAAAAAGTATGGAAATGAGCATGTTTGTCTATGGAACCATTTGACAGTTTGCTAATATAATAAGATTAATATGATTTATAACAGGAAAAAATAATATACATATTTACAATTTCCCAAAATAGTCTAGACTAAATAAAACTTTTTTATTTGCTTTCAACAATATCTAAGTTATGACATCTCATTTTAACAAAGTACCACGATTGGTTAAAGATTTGAAATAGTCCAAATTGGGTTGGGCTGATTGGATGATTTATAATTTTGTCGTCATACGAACGGCACCGTTTTGACGGCAATATTTTCTATTATTTTTGATAAGCGTTGTTATGATATGTGACAAAACCTTCCTTTTTAATATAACACCCATGTAACTAAATTCTGACAAATAAATAAATCTGGAACTGACAAAGATATAAACAAATCAAGAAAAAATCTACTAATTTCTCCTAAATAAAACAGATAGATAAACTGAATCTGAAAAACTAATAACTTAAGTGCAAATACAGCAACCAGTTAAAAAGTATTAAAACTATAATTCTCAAGTTATTTTATCTTCTTTTTAAATATACAGTGCTTGTTTTCATTAAGTTAATTGGACCAACCCATTTTAGCGATGGACGCTTAAGGCAGGTGCTTCGCTTTCTGTAACTCACTGAGTAAGTGAATGGGATCTTCTTTTTGTGAAAATAAATCTTAACAACTCATCTACTTAATTAACTCTTGGTTCTTCAGCAGAACGCATTCAGTTTTTTGCTCAAATCTTGTTAGACAGCCGAATTGCCAAAAAGGATTGCCTTTTCTGTAGAAGTTTTCTTTATAAAGGCTTCATATTGTATTGTATTTAGTCACTTGTGGTGAATTTAACGGGTAATATTTGCAAGGTATTTAATAGAATATCGATAATATTATATAATATTAAAGTTGAAAAATTAAGAACCTGCACCTCCTGGGTATACGCCTCAAGTTTTCTCATATTTTCAACTCTTTTGTGCCAGCGTTATAGGTATATTAGCCACTTTCGTCCACTCTTCTTGATGCCATGTTCGTAAATCTCAGATTTTTTCAAGTCTGTTTTTGGAATTCAATTCTTGAATAGATGTACTATCAAATTTACTATCTCATTATTGTACAATTATTTCATTTAAAAAACTACAAAGATTAATAAAAAAAAAAATTACATGACATTTTTTTTACAAAAAGTTTGAACCCTCATGGTGTAAAAAAAATGTATGGAGACCTGTGTGCCCATCACGGAAAAAATATGCCAGTTTCATTGTGATTCTAAAATGGTATAAAATATTTTATATTTTTTTTTATTTAAAAAAATAATGTGAGAAATTTTGACCAGGATCCGATTTTTTTTAAATCACTTTCTACCAAAATGATATCCTAGTTAATAATACTAACTACTTAAGCGTATTAAACTAAACTAAATAATTACGAATCGTTCCAAATACTGTTTTTTGTAAAAGTTATGCTTGATAACTTTTACAAAAAACAGTTTTTGGAACGATTGACAGCGATTATAAATCTTATAATACCTATCTATGAAAGTATCGATTAAGATCAAAATACTGAAAGTAATTAAACAATATTTTTTTTAATTTTGCTCATCACTTATCTGGGTAACGAAAAGAAAAACGCTGACAGTCAAATGTGTTCTGTAAAAAAGGCGCGCAAAACTTTTAAATTTGCGGATGCGAAATTTTCAGTTTTCTCTAAAAGATTTTATGATATTGTGCTGTGACTTCAGACTTGTTTTTTGCTACTTGAATTTAGACTTATCAACATCGGCAAACAAAAAACGTTCGGAAACCTTTCTCGGTAGAGCAAAGCATTTGTGTATACTCTCCTGGTGTATACAGATATCGCGGCATTTTACGAAAGAAGATAACAAGTCTCAATTCTCGTAGCAAAAACAAATCCAAAGTCACAGCACAATATCGTTTGTTAATTTGCCGATGTTGATAAGTCCAAATTCAAGTAGCAAAAAACAAGTCTGAAGTCACAGCACAATATTATAAAATCTTTTAGAGAGAACTGAAAATTTCACATCCGCAAATTTAAAAATTTTGCGCGCCTTTTTTACAGAACACATTTGAGTGTCAGCGTTTTTTTTTTCGTTACCCAGATAAGTGATGAGCAAAATTAAAAAAAATATTGTTTAATTACTTTCAGTATTTTGATCTTAATCGATACTTTCATAGATAGGTATTATAAGATTTATAATCGCTGTCAATCGTTCCAAAAACTGTTTTTTGTAAAAGTTATCAAGCATAACTTTTACAAAAAACAGTATTTGGAACGATTCGTAATTATTTAGTTTAGTTTAATACGCTTAAGTAGTTAGTATTATTAACTAGGATATCATTTTGGTAGAAAGTGATTTAAAAAAAATCGGATCCTGGTCAAAATTTCTCACATTATTTTTTTAAATAAAAAAAAATATAAAATATTTTATACCATTTTAGAATCACAATGAAACTGGCATATTTTTTCCGTGATGGGCACACAGGTCTCCATACATTTTTTTTACACCATGAGGGTTCAAACTTTTTGTAAAAAAAAATGTCATGTAATTTTTTTTTTTATTAATCTTTGTAGTTTTTTAAATGAAATAATTGTACAATAATGAGATAGTAAATTTGATAGTACATCTATTCAAGAATTGAATTCCAAAAACAGACTTGAAAAAATCTGAGATTTACGAACATGGCATCAAGAAGAGTGGACGAAAGTGGCTAATTTGTGAAAAAATCTAAAATGTTCGATATTTAAAAATACATGATACTTTTTTTCTACAAATTTTGCATTTTCCTATCAGGCGTGATGCCCCCAATCTGCAGGTAAAGGATTATCCATTAAATATGGGACACCCTGTATATACCTTAGCTAGACGAACCTTAATTGGTTTTATGACGCTGGCACAAAAGAGTTGAGAAATTTTGAGTCTAGCAGCATACGAATCCATAGCTGCCTGCTGAATTCTTAATTTTAAACTTAAAAAATATTTTTTAAAATTTGCTTTAAAATATAACAAGTATTCGATAATATTATGTTTAATGCTTTTTCATATATTGATAAGTATTTTCGGTAGCTTAACTAAAAGGAAAGACAAATTTGACAGTCATATATTGACTTTGTTTGTTGTTGTTTAATTAGATTGCTTGATTCTGATTAACAACAAGAAAATATTTCCTTGTGTATTGTGTATTCAGGCAATTAGGGTTGGGTTCGATTTCAGAACTAAATCAATATTCGGCTGGTAAGATGAGATGGCGGTTGTAGTTTGAGGCAAACATAATAATATATAGGTATAATGACATAATATAATAACACGGCATTACTACCCAGAAAGAAATTTGCGGCAGAGGCGTATCACCCACACTTCACCTGTTTAGGACCCATGTGATAGTGAACCAAACACCATCTTCTTCTTTTTTCTAGCACTATTCCATTTTATTTGAGGTCGGCACAAAGCGTATTTTTCCTTCATACTGCCCCGCAAGCCCCTTTGCCAAAATTTAATATCTCTTGAGTCTTCCAGGCATAGATTTCCCCGTGTATTAAATATCCCCTTCTGAGAATTTCCTTGCAGAAGAATCCCAGATATCATTTTGGACGACCCAGACGGATCAAAACCGAGTAGACTACGATACAATCAACAATTCCTTAAATCAATTCACAAAACCTCCATCGCCTTCGTTCGTTTAGTTTTAAACGGCTATGCATTTATTATTCTTGTGAAAATAAAAACCGAGAACTAAGCAAGTGAACTAAGTGAACTAAATAAGTAACATGTTGCGCTCGTGTGTAAGTTATTCATTATATCAATTGCATAAAGCACCAACAACTGTTATTTCCGCATTTTAGAAATGGTTTGCCATATCACGGGCGGCGAAAACTCCTAGAATTTTGATTAGGCAACGCGCCAACGGCAGACTTGTAAATGCTTTCGACGTTAATATATACCTCCCCTCAGCTCCTGCATAGTAAACAAACGCTTTTATTTAATATCTATTCAAAATGTAATATAAAGTTGTGATGTGTGTAATGCTTTACATTAATTATTGTGTATTGATTTGAGTCTAATAAAACTTATTTCAAATTTGTTTAAAACCAGGATCAGGCTTTTCTGTCTATTCCAAGGAAGCAAAATAATTATGAAACCTGCTGTAATTTAGTATTATTTTCTATCCTTAGCTACTCATTAAACTTGATGGTTCCTTTGTTTTATGTTTGTTCAACAGTGAACTTTAAAAAACTAGTAATACTTTGAGATGGTACGCTTTTGTACATACGATAACTAGTACCTAGGTACTTAAATTTTATAATAGAAAGTTTAATTAGAACAATGAACCTTATGTACCTTTATTTCTAGGCTTTTATCTACTCAGCTCAATAAGTAATATTATTATCCTGATTTACTTACTATGTGTTATGTTATTAGTTTCTGTAAAACGCTACCAGACGTCTGAAATAATGTTATGTTTGAAGTTTGCATAAATGTATTATAATTGTACTAGAATTATAAAGCTATATTTCAGTTTCTATTTAACGGATACAAAATGGCAATCCCCATGCAAACAAGTTTACAATGTTTACCTTTCTCGTTTTAATAATAAAACTTGGCAGAATAACATAGTGCAGTTTCATAGTCCTTACTTTATTTTAGCCTTAGTTTCTCGCTGCAGATTTTCTGAATATTTTCTATCCTCTCCGCGAGAAAACATAAAATCTAAAAGTTTTGATGCGATAACGTGGCACAGCAGCCTTATACTTAAGTTTGAAATAACTAACTTAATAAAAGCACCGACTTAGGTTTTAGTTGGTACTGTATAAAATTTAACGAAATTGCTTCGACATGATAATGTTAGTCTGTGTTAAAATTAGATAACGGTTGCTTGCCTTCAAACATGATTTTACGAAATGTTATAATATGAAATTTCAAGAACTTTATTACCTAAAACCGGCCAAGTGCGTGTCGGGCCACGCGCAGTAGGCTTCCGTAGCTAGTCGTAACAACATATTTCGACTTAAAAGGGATTTACTATCTGTATTAAACAAGTAACATCTTCATACAAGTCATTACTTTCAAAGGTTTTTGTAATTTGCACGAATTATTCTAAGTAACTGCATTTTACACTTTGGACCCCAATTACTCTAGAACTAATTAAGTTAAAGTAACCAGATAAATAGCGTCCTTCAGATAGGAAATGTTTGTAGTACACGAAACCAGCTAGCACGTATGACGAGATGTATGAATGTTAAGGAAGCGAAAGAAGTATGTAAGGAGCGAAGCACATGGCGTTCCATCGTCTCTGCCTACCCCCGTGGGATAAAGGCGTGATTTTATATATGTATTATGTATGTTTATTTATGTTTCAAGAATTTTGAACGAAATATTCTGAGTAACTGCATCTGACATTTCGGACCCCTATTCCTCTTGAACTAATGAAGTGAACTTATCCGCTATAGTTTTCCTTTAAAGTTCATTACATGTACTACCGACACAATTTTTTTCAGATTTTAGGATCCAGTAGTTTAGCTTTTAGAGGGGGGGGGGGGACGCCCTAATTAATGTCAATTTATCAATTATTTAGACCTATTACGAATTATAATTATTATCTATCCAAATCCAATTTCAATTTATTCAAATATATGGCTAACTATTTATTCAATTCCAATTAATATTTTCCTATTCCAATTATATAATTTGTTACTAATCAATACAATATTTTTTTAATTATTCATAATAATTATATTATAATATTCAAATTATTAATTTATGCCTCCTTAATTACGCTGCTTAATGCATTTAATGTGTATAATTCGCTTTCTCTCTTATTAATAATAGTAGACTATAAATATTTTATTTTATTAATTATACCAAACACCAAAAACATTCCCATTATTATATTAACTGGATAATAACCAATAATTAATTAATTAATTAATATTATTTATTTATTTATTTTTTTGTCTTATTGTACTGCAACAGCTTGACATCCGGCCGTGCGTCACTTAGTCAGGCCACCAACTGAAAATCAGTGCTGTGTGGTGTTGCACCATTTCAGCTAAAACTGAGTTGGGGACCTTTCCGATTCCAGCATAGAGGCAGCATGCTACATTTATTAGCTTTAAGTATCTATCTTGTACGTCGCTTAATAAGTATTCTAGCATTGTGTACTTCTCTCTCTGTTTTTATTTTTTTTTTGTTGTCCTGTGCTTGTGATCGGAATAAATGCTTTCTATTTCTACTCGAACAAAAATTTGCTCTTTAAAGTTAATTATCTCGCAAACGGATTCCTAAATCAAAAAACTGTCTTAGCAACCCCTAAACGTTTTTAAAAGTCCTATCTAACAATACCCCACACTATGGGGTAGGCGACAAAAAAAAAACATCCCTACTTTACATGTAGGGGAGCTACCTGAAAAAAAAATATTTTTCCAAATTTTACTCTACGACTTTCTTTGTTTAGTTAACATACATGTTTATGCAAAATTTCAGTTTTCTAGCACCAACGGTTTCGTCGCTATGCCGTGGACAGACAGACGGACATGGCGAAACTATAAGGGTTCCTTGTAGGTACTACGGAACCCTAAAAACCGAATTATATAAAACAGCGTAGGTACATTTATATAATACCTATATACAAAACAGCATATAAGAGCATCAGTAGACATTACTGGTAAAAAAATACATATAACTATTCTTTATACCTGAATAACTAAAACCGTGGTCTAATAAAACGTCTGAAGCATAATTTTGCTATATCAATAAGTTCACTTGTAGAAACACTTACGGAAGACCAAGAAAGTTCGGGATACTTACCATCCAATTTGGAAAAGTTCGCGGGTTTCCGATATTTCGACACAGTTGCGAGCGCCATGATGACGAAAGAACTAAAGTTTTTGCGGGTGGAATGAAAATGTTTGTACTAGCAACCCTAACGTTCTACCCGCTTCCTCAGTTACTTTGTAGATAGAACGCGAGAACTTTTGTTACTGGTTTCACTGGGATGGATGTAACCAAATAACTGCGCCCCTCTAAAGCTATTTAATGTTTTGCTGGTGTAATTGCGTACATAGTGTTCGCGTGCTATTTTTCTTTTATCTTTATTTTAATTTGTACGAAAAATGAAAACATAATTGCATAATTGCGTCTGCTTGGTAACTCAATAAAGTAAAGGATATGCTTTTTGCTGAAGAAGTAGCATTCCAATGGAGAAAGAATTTTTAAATAAACACTTACTAGTCGTAAACTGCCTCTTTGGTCTAGTGGTTAGCGTATGCGCCTCTCACCGCGAGGTCTCAGATTCGATTCCCGGGTCGGAGGGTTTTATTTGTGATCTGTACGTCAGAAAATTTACAGTAGCAGCACGGAGTTGGAATTATGCCCAGTGAATGGCGATAGGCTCACCCCCTATCCCATGGGACCTAAACATATATAGGTGAAGTGTGGGTTTTGTACACCTCTCCTACACCCGTCTAGGTAATACCGGCGTGTCGTAACAAACAAACACGCTCAACAAAGAACATCGAATTTTCTCTTTATAATATCATCATAGTTAAAATTATGAAATACGGGTGTTACTCACGTAATGTTGGTCTATTTAGTCGACTGCGGTTTCGCCTATACATCTAGGCATTATCAAGAGAGTGCGATACGTCGCGCCTGAGTCGCAGCCAGTCTTGCACAGAGTAACCCGTATTTCATAATTTTAATAATGTTAAAAACTCACGTCAGTTTTAATAAAAATATATCATCATAGGTTTTAAATTGATCACACTACTTTTCAGACATTTACGCTCACTCTACTAAAGCATGTTTATTTTCGTTTGATAACATGCAAGACAATGATAAGAATCCTATTAAACTCATTCACTGCAGCTACAACCGTAAATCCAACAAACACCATTACCACGGCTTCAAGCCACTAAACCGCGCTTCTACAAAAATCTATTCAGACTCCAGTCAGCGCTGCAACCTCATAAATTGCCTACAAAACAATGGAGTAAAAACCTTAATACATAAACATTACTTGGCCTATCCGCATTGCAGTAAATACGGTACGTGCCGTAGTCGTCAATTACGTCACTTACATCGTGTCAGCCAACCTTTAGTTTATAACTGGCGTAAATGTTACATACCTACGTAATAAATGCTGTAAAAACATTACTATAATTAAGCCCGAGTTGGATTGTCATTCAGTTCGTATATATTTTCTCGAAGGTATTTTTTTCGGTGCAAAATATTTCGCTTGGAATCAATGTGAACGTTAACTTTTAAACTATCGCGTTGCATGATTATTATTATAATTTTGACGGGAATTGAAAACGGCCGGTGTAACCCGTTGCCGAAACGTATAGCCAAAAGGTAAATAATATGCATGTTTCGCGTTAATTCCCGTCAAAATTATAATAATAATGTGAACGTTGTAAAGCAATATAGGTATATATAATTTGCCGTTTCTGTTACGGCGAAATTGGTAAATATTTCTATCATATAAGCTTTGTTTATCAGATTTTCTAAAAAGCTATTTGGGATCAATTATAGGTGTATAATAAGTATGTATTTACAAAAGTAAGGTATATATTTATTAGTATCAGTTATTCTAGTACCCATAGTACAAGCTCTGCTTAGTTTGGGATTAGGTGGCGTTGTGTGTAAGTTGTGAAATGTTTAATTCTTTAGTTATTTATTTAATTATTTTGGGTCCTACAAAATCGTAGAACCGAAATCAATTATGTTTGGCACCTACTACCAACAATACTTGGGATATCAATCAAACTATAGAATCTGTTGACAACAACTAGCTGTGTTCACCCTGCCCATGTACCAATTTTAAAAAAATACTTAACAGAATATACCGTTACTAAGTTGCCGTATATAATTACTTTAATTTATTGTTTAAAATCTCATTTAGTGAATAATAAATGTGATGTATAATAATAAATAATGTAATGATTGTATTCAAAATAAGCTTTTATTTGCAGAAGGTTCGCATGATAAAATATTTAAATAAAATTGTATCAAAAAGCGTCGAATTAGGCATTGTATACATTTTTATACTAAAGATTTATGTTATACTGTTACTGTCACTTTATTGAGGCGACGCGGTGACGTAGCAGGCATCGACAAAATGGGAATAATTTAATTAGGCACTTAATTTAAAGTTGTGATAAAAAGTTCAGACAAAATAGTATAACAAAACATATATATAAGTATATACTAACAATCAGAAATATATATCAGTCAGTATTAAAGTTGCGGCTAAAGGCCAGAAGTCGCGCGGACCGATTTTTTTTACAGGCTAAGCAATTTTAACTGCGGCTGCCCATTGGATAGGTCTATGGCAGTCGAAAAGTCAGAGGCCAGAAAGGCTAACAACTAGTCTAACAATATGTATGGTATTACCTTGTAGGTACTGACTTGTGGAGGCCTGATGGCTGCCACTCCACGTAAAATGCTGATATGTAGCTTAATCTGTTTGACTAGAAACCGAAGCCAAATCCCCTTTAATTAGGTAAACGCTCAGAAGGAACACGGTATCAAAAAAGGTGTGGCAAAACAGTGAATAATACAGTGAAAATTTAAAAATCAGTTTGATGTGGCCGTCATTAAGAGGATTGAAGCAGCGATAGCCGAGTGAGAGACCGTAGGACTGCTAAGTCAAAGGTGTCGGGTTCGAACCCACGGCACACACCTCTGTCAATAAATCGTTAAGATTCGTCTTTTCGAAGATGTGTGTATTTATCATATAAATCTCTATGGCATCATCATCATATTCTCTATTGCTCTAGGTTTGCTGGAAGAGAACTCAAGTACAGAGTTTATTTATGTGTAATCTTTTGTGTACAATAATTGTTAATTAAATAAATAAATAAATTATCGCTCGCTAACGGTGAAGGAAAATATCGTGAGGAAACCTGGATGCCTGAGAGTGCCTAAAAAGTACTCAAGGGTGTGTGTAGCCTACCAATCCGCACTTGGCCAGCGGGGTTGACTATGGCCTAACCCTTCTCATCATGAGAAGAGACCCGAGCCCAGCAGTGGGACATGTATTAGATACAGGGCTATTGTTGTTGTAGCTGTGGCCGTCATTACAATTAGTTCGTATGTCATTACTGACACACATTGAGCAACGTAAGTGGTTGAACACGTAAAAAATTATAGACTATATAATATAATTATTTATATTTTTTTTATACCCAACAACTCGCATATTTCACATTAAAAATATCACTTATATATAGAATGATGCGCATAGGTATTATCTGTTACTTAAGTTATGCATTAATGGAATTTGGAAATTATGACAATTTGGAGATTTAAATGCCTTTGAATATTTTCAAGTGTTCAACGACTTATGTTGCTGACTGTACCTACCACGACCTTAAAGCAAAACCAATTTCACACCCAGTTTAACATATTGTCACGCAAGTGAGTTAATTTGGTGGTGTTAATAAAGCATTGTGTTCGGTTTGTTAACATGTAAATATTATGTTACATATTCCATATTGAGTTATAAAGTTTCGTATATCAAGGACTGTCTCTTTGATCTAGTTGTTGCATGGGTGCTAGGGGTGCACGAAAGGAGCCTCCCCGAGTGACGTACACAACAACTCCCTACGTCCGGCGCACCCTGGGCAATTCGCGAGTTCTTAAAAGCGAATTGGCTAATCCTTTCACCACGATGGCAAGTCAAAACCTTGACTACCTTACTGACTCTCTAAAATGTCCTTCCACCTGCACAAGAGAGGCGCTCATGAACGCCGACGAGAGCGCCATAACAGTGCCCACTTATTGGGCCAATAACATTTGACTCAGCCATCGACACGACGAATAAGATCTAGTTGTTAGCGTATGCAGCCTCTCACCGCAAAGTCTTGGGTTTGTAGAGGAACAAGGTGTAATGTTCCTCCACCACAAAGCGAGGACACGCCGACCAGGCTCGGTGGTATTGCCTGACGGACAGCTGTCCAACGGTAGCGTATTGGAAGTGGTATATATAGTCACTTGCTATGAACATTTCGTTATCGCGATTCAGCACTCGTCGACATATGTCACGTGTGTGTCAGCCGTCATTTATTATGTGCGGATACCGTCACAGGTTCAATTCCTGAACCGAGCAAAAGTGTAATTTTTAGTAACATTTGATATTATTTTGTATTGTATTGATATTATTATATATTTATGTATGTAGTTATTATATTAATTATTGAATTATATATTAATAAATAAGTTACTAATTATATTTATTTACTTATATTAGGTATTTTCTTTACCTATCAATTTTTTAAGCAAATGGCAAAATTAGAAATGTTTTTAAGTTCCACACACCCTGAAACTACCACGTTTTCTCTTTTCAATCTGTCCATCCAAAGCTTGCCTGGCAGAAATTGCGTCAAGCGATAAGGCCGCCCTTTGCATATTGTTATTATCTTTCAATAGTTATCTTTAGTTTGTAATGGAATGGTATGCAAATAAAGTTTTATCTATCTATCTATCTATCTAATTTCTCTCAATAACACACGATTTTGGCATTTTTTTCGGTGAATAGTGGTAGGCTCACCACCTATGATATATGAGACCTAAACATAACAGGTGAAGTGTGGGTGTTGCAATTCTCTGGCACACCCTTTTGGGTTTTAAAGACGTGATGTTACGCAATGTTACTTAAAATTAAAAACTTTATTTAAATTACTTGTGACATGGGTACTGGGTACATTCATAAATTGACTTAACAATAAAAATACAATTTCACGTGAGTCGCAGACGATGAATTGATGAAGAGACGCAATAAAACTCAAATGGTTTCGTTTCTGAACAGTACTTTGTAATTATGTTTGGAAAAGAAAACTTGGCTATTAGGAATACATTTTGGCCTCCCTCGTTTTTTGTTTTGTTCTGCGATTTTGTATTTTAACGTCAAGGACGAATAATATTAACGCTGAGTTAAAATTCCAATTCAGCGCCCTCTCTAATTTTGTTAAGGTTCATTTACACAATGTAAGATTTGCGATTTGAGATGTTTACGGTCAAATGGTTCCATAGACAAACATGTTCATTTCCATACGTTTTCAGCTTCAGCTCATCATCTCAGCGACATTTAGCGGGTGATTTTGACATGAGCACTTTTCGACCAATCAGAGCAGCCCATTTCGGCTTGTCATCTTAGCGACATCTGGTGGCTGAATTTTCAAAAAACTGACTGTAAGCTGTTGCTGTTGCGAGGTGACCTTTATTCTAATAATACTTTTTGTGTTGGTCAAAACGAACGGTCAGGCGCAATTTAATACCTTCATGCACTTTGCGGACTAATTAAGGTATATCAAATTATTTTTAGCCACGGTTCTATATCAATCATACATGGAAGATTATGTACATATTGATATTCAAAGTGTAAATGAAAACGTGAAGATAATAACAAAATATCTTTGTACCAATTTCAATCGATATCGTTCTATGATTGACAAAAAATATAAATTTTCCATTCGAAATACTCGTAACGTAGCTTTGAAGAGTTGAATTGCGATATAAGTTACAGTCATTCTATGAGTTTATACTAGTTATTGAACGGATTTTACGATATTAAATAGCTACACCCAGGGTCAGACTGGGCTTCAAGGGCCCGGAAGTCATGCCACCCCTGACCAACACGGTCAGGTATGGCATTCCACAAGTGCCCGTGAATCGCTGTTGGTGTAGGGAAAGGGGTTTCTACTTACGTACTTAGCAAGCCAGGCCCGCAATTAAGGGGGCCCGGTTGACGATCGCCAGCCGGGCCTCCCTATATGCGCACCTGGTTTGTCATCGCACCCTCAATGTACGGTCAGTACGATCCTGGCTACACCAATCACTTTTTATAAAGATAGCATTTATATTTCACTTGATTCCGTCTGCCCACTGAGTATGTACTTAAGACTTACGAGTCTATCCCATTTGGTCACATCTCAGTGTTTTGCTACTCCGCCTGCGCCAGTATTAAGTAGCTTAGGGTCGCTACACACCAAAGTGGGCTGGCACATTTTATGTTACAGCAACGGCCATCTGAGTCAACTGTTACTTGACGGAGATGGACGCTACAATGATAGATAATATGAATGTGTCCGCCAATATATGTGTGTAGCGATCTTATACGGAGATTAAGTAAAAACTATAATTTTGTGTTTCAAATAGGAAGAGGTCAAAGCGTGGTTTGTTTAACAAATACTCCTTTCACATCTTTAGTATTAACAGGCATTAGACTACCTCGATGGTCGAGTGGTTAGCGTATGCGTCTCTCATCGCGAGGTTTGGGGTTCGATTCCCGGGTCGGGCAATGTGTTATTTGTGAACTTGCCGTCAGGAAATTCAGAATAGCAGCACGTAATTGTGCACGGTGGATGGCGATAGGCTCACCTTCTATCCCATGGGACCGAAACATAACAGGTGAAATGTGGGTGTTGTACTCCTCTAACACACCCTTCTGGGTAATATAGAAGTGATGTAATGTTATGTGTAACATTTGTAAGGTAAAGATAGGATTATTAAATTCAAGAAAGACATTACAGAATTAAATACATTAAATAAAATAACATAGAAATTCTTTTAGCACTAACGAATAGAGTGACAGAGAGCTGTAGCATTTCATAATGCCAACAGCGGAAGGAAGGAACACCGGTTCCGCGTAGTTTGAAGCCGACATGACATGCTGTCGGTATAAAAATATCACATGGGAATAAAAAAGAAACAAGTACAGCCATATATTATATTTCACACAAATTATATGACAAAACAAAATAATGTTAGAAATGTTTTATTTACATTTAATAATACAAATGTGGTATATACTTAAATATTTGTTTTGAGACTGGTTGAGCATGTGCGAGTGAATGTGTGTATTTGGTGTTGGGATTAGTTTGTGTAATTGCTTCTGGAGTTCTATTTAATAAAAATCCTAATTATTATTATTTTATGAAAGACAGAATGAGTTAGACTTTTTGGTAACATTTGTTATTGGCTTTAATGCAGGTACAGTTTATTTTGTAATAGAACAGATGCCTCGTAAGTTGATAGACCGGGAAAAATATTTTGCTTTCTTAGTCTCAACATTGACCGTACCTACTAAAAGACTTTTTCTTCTTCTTTCGCCGAGCCTTTGCCTAATTATACTGGGTTGGCTTCTAGTCTTACAGATACAGCTGAATATCAGTATTTTACGTGAAACGACTACCATAAGACCTCCACATCCCAGTACGTGGCGATACGACACTCTTTGTCAACCATTTGTTAGACTTTCATTCCTCTGACTACCCGTTACGACAGCCATAGATGTTTAAATGGCAACCGGGACCGATGACTCAACGAGGGACAGAAAACTTGTCATATTAAGATCAGGTCAGGTCACCCATCCAACGACTGGTAGTAGTTAGTAATGCTCAGGGGTCAGAGTAGGTAGATAGATTTTACGTACTTGCATCATGAATAGTCATAGAAATCATGACATGGATAAGCCTTTTTCCGGGATTTCATTTTGGTACTCACGGGATTGCATCAAATATTGTGAATGTAAAGATTTTTTAGTTTAGTTTAAACTATTACATTTGAAATTTAATATATATTATTTAATAAAATGCGATAGTTAAAACGTTTAAAAATATTTTATCTTAATTATTAAGTAATAAAGTGAAATTTACTTTTGTGTGTATTCGTAACTTACAAATTACTAATTTAGTAGTTACTTCTTGCAACTTTATTACCTACTGTTTGTAATTAATATATATTATATTCTTGAATAAATAAATAAAAATAACTTTTTATATTCCATGCTGAACCAGCAAGATCAATCGGTTCGCATGGCTTCGATTTAGCCGCGAGAGAAAAATGAAAATATCGATATATTATCGAAATCAAGAGCAAATCTAACAAAGAAATCTGTGGCAACAATGCCGAGAGGAAAGTGTCCACAGGCTCAATAAGCTATCGTTCCATTCACAATGCAGATGTGTATGAAAGCACTCTAGAAATTCGGAGCACGTACGAAGAAAATATTTCCGACCACCTTCCAACCCTCGATAATGACGTCACCAGGTGATTCCACTACTTTATACACACGAAAAGGTTTTCTGGTTTTTCAATTTATATTTGAGATTATTTGCTCCTCGTTTTGTATTCTGATTTGGTACCTTTTTGCGCCACTTCATTTCTAAAAGCTGGTGACATGAAGTGCACTAGATTTTAAATGGAAAAAAAGTATTTGGATATATTTGATTAAAATACAAATTTTAATAAATAAATATATTTAACGAATTGTTTTATTTTACCAAATAGCGGAGTGGGTAGTGTACCTGCCCGCGACGCTGAGGTCACGGGTTCGATTACCGCTCAAGACAAATCGTTGAGTGCATGAATATGGAGGTTTGTCTTGGTCTGGGTATGTTATGTATAATAAGTATGTATTTACAAAAGAAAAGTATAGTATTAGTTATTCATATAATACATAATTAATCAAAGCTGTACTAAATTAGCCTGTGCTAAGTATAACTAAGCTGCGCTTTATAAAACATATCTCAGCCTTAGTCTATTCATAAAACTTTCATTACAAACCGTTCATGAAATATTAATAACGAATTAAATATACAATTTATGAAGCAATTTATTTTTACGGGTAAATTCTCGACCGCCCCTTTTTCATATATTGCTAATCGAGTTGTTACTTGAATATTATTATGTCTTATCTATTTCTATGCGAAGCCTACTGACAATGAATTATGAGGTTTAGATTAAATTATTAAGTTTAATTTAAGATCCAATATTTCATACCCAGAACCCTCAATAATTAGCTACTTTGTCAAAATTATTCATATCGGACACGAACAACATGCATTTTAGTGTTTTAGACGTGATATTATGACTATAAAAATAGATTAAGACTTAATTAAAGTTAAAACCCAATTACTAAAGTACTAAAAATACGATATCGATTGTTCCCTGCTAAGTCTTTTGACTCGCAAAAGGTATTTTAATAAAATCCTCCCACTAGCCAGAGACGCGGCATCAGTACAAATTAATTAATCTACGGCATGGCATTCAAAGCATAGCCTCCTTTCAGAGGGACTCATCTCCAGTGAGAGCAACATCCATATTTTAATATTATAAAATTAATCCAAAAAAATTATACAAAAACACGAATGGTACCAAAACCGGTGTGTCGGGCCACGTGGAATAGTATTCCGTATTTAGTCGTTACAACATATTTGGACTTAAAAGGTTTTGGATTTACTATCCGGTACCTGAAAAAAGCATTTTATTCTACCATATTCATGATAAGTTTCTTCTAGCGAACGTTGAAAGTTTGAAACGTTGTCCTGGATTTTAGGAATCCTTGAATTATATTAATAGACAAAACACTTCACTTTGTTAAAGTACGGTTTACTATCGTATAGCTATAAATGCTGGATTTTTAGGTAGTTATAGGGTACAAAGGTTGGTGTAATCTTCTCGGATAGCTGGCAGATAGCTTCTAAGTCTGGTAGATGCTGGTAGAAGAAAGAGGTTTCGTTGACAGCTCAGATCGTATTTGTATCAAAGGATGGTGAAGGCCCGTTTTCTTAGCTAACAGTGAACGGCGCGAGGCGTGACGTCACATAACGTTTTATTTTAAATGTGAATGCAACTGCGGTTAGAATGTGTGCCACGTTTTCATAGCAAAACCACTATACGACGTATCTTTTAGTCATTAATTAAACATCAAGACTTTTTTAAATTGACAAGTTTATAAGCAAGGTAGATCATGATTAATTCACTTGTATCAATTATAAAACGGTTCAAGTAATATGAGCTTCAGATTCAGTCATTAAAAGTACTGTATATGATTATTTAATATCGAAATTTCGTTTGGTCGATGGCGGCACAGTTGGCCGGAATTGAACCACTGTCCAGCGGTGTCTGTGGGCTTCTCTCTGGGGACTGTGGACAATTACGCCCAGTTTAATTAATTGATCAATCGATGTGGCCCATTTCCCTTTTGAATAGTGAAGCGACCACATGCCCGTGGAAATAATTAGCGCATGACTGATGTATTTTGGTATTTACTTACTCGTTGTCGCTGTAGGTTTAATAATTATAAGTATGTGTGATGTTTCGGTCATTGACCGACATAATTGTTATTGGAGAACCTTACTACAGTATAGTACTATACCAGTATTGTGATTCGAGTCCTTGCCTTAAAAAAACAAAAGACAATCACGCGATACAGGGTTGCCGGATTACTGAATTTAATTTCTTTGAATTCGTTAGTCACAGCGGCGCGGCGTATCCCCGTTTTTCAATGAAGATAAACTACTCCGTATATATCTTTACTCTGACCTTACTCTACTTGAAATGTCATGTCACGAGAATCCCACATAGCAGCCGTGACGGTTAGGTACCCAATCTAAACTAGTTCTAATTGGGCACCTAACCGCGACGAAAGTAGTGTACACGCGATTAGTATTTAATATATGGGGTGGATGTGACACAAATGAATTGAATGTCTATGTTCAATTTGTTCGGCAAATGTGTTTTCTTTCTCCTCAATTTTTTTGCCTGTGAAAATGGAATGGACTTTGTGCAAGTCAGAATCTGTGTTTTCAATTAATTTCTAGGTCGTCATTTGATTTGTTATACAACAAAAATTTCATAATATTTCATAACAACTTTTCATTGGAAAATTCATTTTAGAATACAGCATGGGGTTCTTTAAAAAGAGTGCAAATAGGTTTTTAAAGAAGTCGGCAACGCACGCGTGATGCCTCTGGCGTTGCAAGTGTCCATAGGCTACGGTAACTGCTTACCATCAGGCGGGCCGTATGCTTGTTTGCCACCTCAGTGGAATAAAAAAAAAGAATAATTAACCAAACTAAGACTCTAGTAGATGTTTCCATTAAAAAATAATTGGGACAGTCCACAGGGAAATCACATTTTATGTGACGCTCTGATAATATGGCAGTCGGCGAGGCAACAATTACAAAAAAATGGGCTTAGCTGATTGTTATGAAACGTTTATGTGTACACACGGCTACAGTGCAAGGTATGCTATATATATTTCAATGTATATAATGGTCCCACGTAGTCCTGGAATGTAAGGCCGTTGCTTCTCAACGGGAACAAATCCTCGGAACAGTGAGGTCACTCCGCGAAGCCTGTGAAGTCCCCAGGAAACTTCTGAGCTTCTGGGCGGAGTTAGGCTGGCTATGTTAGCCAGGACTCTCCACGCACAATGGACCAAATGAAAGTCTAAGTGCGGAAAAATGAGTCCACTTTCCATTCCATTCCATTCCATGGTCGCCCGTTTTTAAAACTGTCCGTGTATTGCGAGACCATCTTATGCTGGTAATGTATAGATTGTGTGGCCGTGTAAAATGCAGTTTATGTTTTATTTTTTATTGGTAGTGAAAATATTAATGTATATATGTTATATGTATTTATATATAATAGTAAAGTATGTTAATATGGTATTTGATTTATACTATAGAAAGTATATCATTTGACATTATTTTTATTTATAAGTTTTGTAAGTTTTGTTTTTTTTTTGGTTTTTTACTATCTTTACAAGTGCACCTACCATGTTAAAGCTCTGCACCAGCCTAGGTTGACTGGTAGAGAATGCCTTTGGCATTAAGTTCGCCTCTGTACAAATTGTGCATAAAGTTTTAAATAAATAAATAAAATAAAAATATCTGACATGGTGTAGATATGGGTAACGAATCATAATCATCTATTCTGCACACCTTGCTCGCTTTAAACAACCAGCTACGGTCGCCTCTTGCCAGGACATTTATCAACTATACGTTACGTCATTTCCGGTCCCATAATTTTTTTAACTGTTTCTTAGTATAATTTGCTAAGCATAGCTACATGCTTTGAAAATAATCAAAAAGAAGTTGAAAATCATCCAGTACGTGACTGAATGATACGCACATAATAATTTCACAGGTCTTTCTCTTTCCCTGCCTCGTTAGTCTAATGGCTGGCGTATGATGAAATGAAATATTACGTCTCGGATTCAATTCATAGATCGTTAATATCATTTATCTAGTTACCTACTGCCTTAACTTTCTTTGAAATAAAGTTATGATGTTTTCCCAAGAGTAATAACAATATATTGTATCATTTATGAAATAAATTTACATCACAGTTGAACAAAAACATATTAAATACAAATTCAGTTTTTAACGGACAGTTACGTGTTTTTAAATTGTTTAGCATTTTTCAATTACGTTTTAAGAGTCCGGCGTACCGACCGCGTTTTTACCATTCGAAGAAGCAACTGCTAAAATCAGACGGAGTAGTACTATCTCTGTTTGGTGCATGTGTGCTTACATTTATGTTCACGAGACAGCACTAATGGTTGTTTAAAATGTAAACGCAAATCAAATTTATCTTGGCTTCCAAAATATTTGAATGAAAACTTAAAAATATTTTTTCTTTTTGTGAATCCCAAACTTGTCAACATAAACTAGGTTTTGATCTAAACGACATAACAGATATAAATGTTTACAATACAAAACAAATATGATGAAATGTTGCGTTTACGCTGTAAATGTAAATAACACAATAGTATTTAGTAAATACACTTAATAGCAGCCCTGTATCTAAAACATGTTCCACTGCTGGGTTCGGGCCTCTTCTCATGATGAGAAGGTTTTGGCCATAGTCCACCACGCTGGCCAAGTGCGAATTGGTAGACTTCACACAGCCTCGAGTACTTTTTAAGAACTCTCAGGTATGAAGGTTTCTTTACGATGTTTTTCTTTCACCGTTAGCGAGCGATAATTTGTATGATAAATACACACATATCTTCGAAAATACGAATCTTAACGATTTATTGACGGAGGTGTGTGCCGTGGGTTCGACCACGAGACCTTCGACTGCGCAGTCCTACAGTATCCCACTTGGCTATAGCTGCTGTAAAATACACTTAAATCACAAATTATTGCGGAATTCCATTTATATGGATAAATCATACGCCGCCTACCCTTAATATACGTGAATTGTTTCAAATTTCTTAATTTTGCTTTTCATCAGTGAGTAATAAAAAGTTGTGTACCACTCGATAACTTAATTAGGTTCAGTACAGATATTTTTACTTAAAAAGGCATTTTAGCTGGATTTGCTTTTCACTTTCGTCGCCTAGGGCTAGCAAATGAGCAAAACATCAGGCGTAGAGAACGATCAGAATTGTAATTGAATCTTTCTGTTGCATCCGTTTTTGCTTTGCAAATAAAGAAAGTATTTCTCCAGATTTAATTGATTATGTGTTTTTGTTAGTTGTTTTTACAAAATGTTTCCTTAATCAAAAGTGTTCATTAAAAAAAAATCCATCAGTAAATTCTTAATGGCAGCACGAGATTTTTTTATTTGCAAAAAGTAGATTGTACATGGCATACAGAGTTGTCTTATTATAATTATAGTTATAAAGAAACCAGTATAGCTTTAATAAAAGGAATCATAGGACCCCTTTCCTAAACTAGGCAGGAAACCTGTCTGTATCTTAGGAAAGGGTATCCATTTTATTGTATCCAGATTGGATTTTTGTCCGGTGGATGACGATAGACTCACCACCTATCTACACTTCTTGGTAATATAGGTGTCGTAGTATGCTGTCCTATTTGAATGATTAAGGTTTCTGCTGCTGATCCTGAGGTCTCGGGTTTAATTCCCGAGTCAGACAAAAGTTTCAAAATAGTTGAATTTTTATCATTAAGTGACCGTCGGTATGACGTAGTAGTAATCAGTATAAATTTTATTGTTCGCTTATCAAATGTTTTTCTGATTGCCAGCCACATATAAGTTCTTAATATGACTTATAATATAAGCCTTTATTCAGACATACATATTTTACAATTCATTATTAATAAATTCATTAAATTACATTTATGTATTATCATTAGATTAAATTCAATTATAATATTAATATTGTTTTAGTTGAAGTTCTTAATCCGTATTCAATTGTTATTTATTGCATGCATTAATTAAGTACTTTGGAGTTATATGTCTGTGTGCCCAGTATTGGCAAAGGCCTCCTCCATTTCTTTCCATTTCTCTCTGTTTTGGGCTTCTCTGGTCCAGATTTTCCCACCCATATCTCTTATCTCATCTTCCCACCTTTTATATTGTCTTAATATGACTTAATAAAACACAAATGAATTGATTTGACAACTGAATTTTTTTTAAATAAACAAGCTATCATTTTAGTTGATCACTGTGAAACAGGCCCCGAGGCTTTAATTATTTTAATTCAAAAACTAATGTATTAATTTGGTACTAATCTAATTATTGATAAAATAACTTATACTCCAATCTTGTGTCTTGTATCTGTAGCTAGGAATTTTCATTAATTTTTAATTTTTAGTTTATTTTTCTTGTATTGTTTTGTTTGGTTGTAGTGTTACTTTGTTTATATTTTCTTGTGAGCGTTGATTTACTGTGTTGTTTTTTCTGGCAGGGACTAGCTGAAAATCAGTGCTGTGCATTGCGTGCAGCAAATAATGAGCTAGATCCCTTGCCGCACATTTTCTGTGTACTATTTTATATTTCGTGTAAACTGTTTTTTTTTGAAATGTAAGATAATGTGTGGCGAATAAATGGCTTAAATGGTTTAAATGGTAAATCATTTGGTAGTTTTACTTAAGAAGTTTCAAAATGGGTATCTTTATAGATTTTGATAGGTACGATGTGTTAAAATTTGACTCTTCACAAATTTTAACCTTAAAACATCGTACCTATGCCGGTCAAGCTGCTCCAAAACATCGTACCTATGCCGGTCAAGCTGCTCCATATTGATAAAAATGGTGTCTAATTTCAAATTTTACTACTTACTTACAAACCTCCCTAAAAATGACGGAACTATTATTTTCAATAAATAAAATAAAGAAGTAACTATCGCCAACTACGTGTCAACATTCGAAATAAGCTTTTACCGAGCAGCCTAAAAGCAAAAGCTTCACTTGTAATGCGACAGGAAATGACAGCTACGGCCATCGTGTATCGGAAAAGATATTGAACGGAGTACTCAACACCAAAAAAATCACTGAACGATTTTTCAGTCACCAGCCGCCACGTCAAACCATTCAGGGGTTATATTGAGGCTCGGCGCTCTCTCATACTAATTTTTCAGAGCTGTGATATACTAGTAGATGACTTTTGATGAGTCTTTTTGTCCGCTGTTATTATGCAGTGTGCTCCTTAAAACTTGAACTTGATATTTAATTTATAATTAAATAAAAGAAAATAATAATATAATTAATATTATATAGATCTTTATGCAACTTTTCGCGAATGATTTTTTTAATAATTTGGGGGGAGGTGGTAAAATCATGGTGGTAGTATATGTAATGAAGTTTCAAGAACAACTATAGCGGCTAAGGTAACTTTATTAGTAACTATATTATTGAAGAGTTATAGGGCCCAAATGGTAAAATGCAGTTTCACTTGAAGTATTCCGTTCATAATGACTTGCATAAAGTTGTTATTTGTTTAATACAGATAGAAAACTCCTTTTAAGTCTAAATATATTGGCACGACTAACTACACAACCCTATTGCGCATGGTTTTTTTACTGTAAATTTCACTCCGTAACCAGTATTTCGCGGTACTATTACAATATATTATTACTATATATGTATACTACACATAAATTAATTAATCGTTGGCGAAAAACGATCGTACGTGTACCTATAAGCCTTAGTAAAGCCATTATAATATAGTGGTGCGTTGGATCACAGTATAAAATTTAGGTATGTGAATTCAGGTATTTTATTTAAGTTTTGTATTGGAGAATTTTTTTATGGTACTCATAGGATACCACCTATTGCAAGCTGTTATTAAACATTGTCATAATATAGTACATGACGGAGAAGGTATCTCCAGAGTGTTTTTTTAAAACGTGTGATATCAGCATAGCTGACGTTACAATTGATGTCCTCATGATTACTCACTCAGGGTCTTCAAAGGAAAACTTCCAAGTACTTTTTTTTATAAGCTTCGTTTATTCAACGGGTAGCGTAATGACGTCAGAGAGAGGTCCGTACTGTGCGGCAGCTCGAGAGCGACTGTGCCGATCGCCCACAGCGCGGCCGCTTTTATAAGACTCGGCCACGTGCACGAGTTTACAAGTTTGTAGGTTAAGTATTGAAAATACAATCTAAACATTAATTTTACATCGTAAACAACTCAAAAATAATCAACTGATGATTTATTAACTAATTTTAGGACAATCAAATTATTAATCTGAGTTGTTATTGACGAACAGTCGTAATTGCGCCGATACATAACATATTTAAAATATAGTGAAAATACGTTGTGTGATGTAATATATATTGTTTTGAAAGTACATTTTCTATTTACGACCATCGTACTAAACTGTCTAGTCTAGGTAATTATAAATATAGTACTTATTGGCCAACGACTAATCCAATTAGATTGGTACCTAACCTAGTAGTCATTATTAATAGCAGCAGTTTTTTATACTTTTCTGTAATATAAAAGAAAAACACAAAACAGTCGTTGTAAAACTGTTAGATTTTTATAAGATAGGTAAGATATAAATATAATATAAATATAAATATTTCACAACTCACACACAACGCCACCTAGTCCCAAACTAAGCAGAGCTTGTACTATGGGTACTAGAATAACTGATACTAATACATATATACTTTTTCTTTTACATATATACATATTATACATAGAAACACCCAGACTAAGACAAACATGTTCATGCACACAAAGATTTGTCTTGAGTGGGAATCGAACCCACGACATCGGCGTCGCAGGTAGGTACACTACCCACTCCGCCATCCGGGCGTCTTGAAAGTGTATTGTTTAGAAAAGGCTGTTACTTTGAACTTGGAAAACTCTACAAACAAGTTCTCTGGTTTTGGATGTTAGTTGTTTTTGTGATTTATACGTTTGCAAAGCCTTTCGCGGTGTTAGCTTTGTTCTTGTATTTGATCAAAGGATGCCATCCATACCTTCACTCTAGCAACTGTTTCATAAAAGACTTTACTGACTAAATCATTAAGTGTTGTAATAAAATAGAATTAATTTTTATATTCGTATAGACAAAATTAAGTTTCTAAGCGGGTCGAATGAATTGCAAAAATACGCTGTTTCACTCACTCGCAGAACGTAAAGCGAGTGAAGCGACTGAGACAGCGCATTTTCGAAGTTCTATCGTCCTACCTAGAAAATTGATTTTGTCTATAACTAAGCGAATGACTGTTTATTTTAACAAGATTAAAATTGAGAGCCGAAAAAAAAGTTTCGTACCACGCAAGTTGGTAATAGGTTGGAATTTAGTGATGTTTATGATAGTGTAGCAGCTAAAAGAGGCACAAAATTCCGCATGATGGAACCTTATCACTGCCCTTCAATCCAAATTAATTATAATAAGATTCCGTCCAATTACTAATTAGCGAGGACTATTAGAAAGAGCCGGCTCTGTCAACAGCAAGCTAGACGTCATCTATACTTATAATAAATCTGTAGTATCTGCAGTAATGTTACTAGACCGACACTAAACCCAAAAATGTGATTTTTTTTTGTCTGTCTGTCTGTCTCTCTGATTGTTCAGGCATCACGCAATTTAATTGATATAATTATGTATATAAATTGGTATAATTATTCTTAAATATCCTGGGCACCACTGGGTACTTTTTATCCCGGAAAAGTACCCAGTATATCAATAAAAAACATACTTAATTTTGCGGTTCGGGATGCAAATAATAAGTTTGTCGTAGGTTATTTAAGTTTATTTTTATAAGTCATTCTGTATAGATTTTAATTTTAAAGTAATTTGATAATTACTTTTGAGTTTAATAGTCTAAGTCTCAATAAAGGTATTTAACATTACGCTCAACTCTACGGGAGTGGAGCAGTTAGTTTGATCGCGGGTCAAAGCGCGGGAGCAGCTACTATAATACAACGAATTCCACGGGGACGAAGTTGCGGACAAACAGCTAGTTCGAAATAAAAACTCATGTTTGCAACTGGCACATTAGAACCAAGAAAATCCTTAAAGAAAAAGCTTTGCCTCAATTGAGTAATACATATTATGCGACTGAATATATTACACTGTGGCTTTACTGTGTCACGCCACGGCCTTGTGTCGTGACGTATGGTACGAGAGCCCACGACCAAAACCATGTCTCATAGCAATACGGCAAAAACCCTATAAAATCGTTAGATTTTATGATTCTGTACCCGACTAGGTGTGTAGTAACGGTCGAAAGTGTAGCAACTGCGTGGGAGGCCATTTCTGCTGTGTCAAAAAAAAAAGACAGTCGGTATTATAGCAATACGTCTGATAGTGAAAATGTACATAGATTTTATAATTGTATTACGAAAAAGTTTGTTTTCAGACATTTTGCGCGTAGCATATAGCCTGAGCGCATTTTTGAAAATGTCAACAAATTTAGCCGACCTGTATCATAGCAATACGGATAAAAAAAAAAATCAACTTTTCGTATTGCTGCCATGATTACCAAAAACCTGTTTTCAGACACTTTAGTGTAGCATATACTCCCAAAAACGAAAATAACGTTTCGGAGTCGCCTGGCCGACGCCTTTGTTAAATGTTTTTTTAAATTTACAGCCTTCATAGATATTCAAGAATCTCCCTTGTCTATTATATGTACTTTGACAGATGACAGATGTCATTACTTATTTCTTTTGTAAAAGTTACTCAAGTGTGCTTTAAATAAAACCAAAACTATCAAATCAATCAGTATTTAATTTCAACAGCCTCAGCGCTTGTTACGCTCCTGCCCCTTTCTTACTATTATACAGCTCACTCGCCAGCTTCCTTTTGTGCAATCTAATTCAGTCCTTCAACTTTAATGTTACGGTTTCGGGTAAATTCTTTGTTAATTATCATCTAATAAATTCAGGGTCGCAACGTATTCATTGGTTAGTAACAGAAAATTCAAGATGCCTCAATACGATTTTTAAATGATATCTGAGTATCGAAAAGTTGTCTGATAGAGAAGGTGCTACACTTAATTTGTCTGATATAAATTTTTTGCACATGTGGACAACTTATTTTATCATGTCCAACAATTTTCAGACATATTGCTATGATACCGATCGGTAAAATTTGTTAACATTTTCAAAACGGTCTCAAAATTTAATACGTTCACATTTCCGTCTGAAAATTGTTTTGTTCGCATCAAATAACCAAAATTTACTAATAAAAAAGATTTTCAGACGTATTGCTATGAGACATTTTTTTTGTCTCATTTTTATTTTTTTTAAGTGATTTTACGGGTTTGCGCTACACCACTAACGTCTGAAAAATATGTTTCCGGTATCTCAGAACTATCATTCAACTACAGTCTGCAAATCAGACATATTGCTATGATGCAGTTCGGTAAAATTCTTTGACAATTTTGAAAATTCGGTCAGATCAAACGCTACGCGGAAAATGTCTGATATTGGTATTTTCGAGTTCAGGATAATCGTATCTATCGATTTGATGCGGTTTTGGCCGTATTGCTATGAGACAAAAATTTTGGTCGTGGGCTCTCGTACTAGTACCGCTTGAATCGCACGCAATCAACATTTAGAACTCGACTGTACCGCCTAATTGCCACTTACTTCTGCTTATGATGTTTCGTTATTATACTTAGTTACCGTGTTGTTTTTACAAGTTACCGTTTTATAAACATTGGGAATATAAAAATGCCTCGTTGGTCAAGTGGTTAGTGTAATATTATTCTTGTAGAGGAACAGGGTGTGGTGTTCCTCCACCACATAGGGAGGATCCTCCAACTAGATTCGGTGGTATTGCCTGGCGGACAACTGTCCAACGGTAGCGTATTGGAAGTGGTATATATAGTCACTTGCTGTGAACATTTCGTTATCGCGATTCAGCGCTCTTTGACAGTTGTCACGTGTGTGTCACTTCTTGATGTTGTCCATGTCATCTTTAATTTATTATGTGCGGAGACCGCCGCACTCTCATCGTGTGATTTCGGGCTCGATACCTAGATCGGGCGAAATATTATTTAGGAAGTTTTTCCTTAGGAAATTCCTAATACCAGCACGGAGCGTGGATTTGTGCCTGGTGGGTGGCGATAGGCTAACCCTCTGCTATACATAGCAGGGGAAGTGTGGATGTTATACTCCTCTGCCATACCATTAATAAATAAATAAATATTTCACAACTCACACACAACGCCATCTAGTCCCAAACTAAGCAGAGCTTGTACTATGGGTACTAGAATAACTGATACTAATACATATATATACTTTTCTTTTGTAAATACATACATATTACACATAGAAACACCCAGACTAAGACAAACCCCCATGTTCATGCGCACAAAAATTTGTCTTAAGTGGGAATCGAACCCACGGACCTCGCAGGCAGGTACACTACCCACTCCGCCATCCGTTCGTCAACATTATAGGTAATATTAGCGTAATGTTAAGTTAAAATATTCGCATATAAGTCTTCGGTCGAAAAGGCCGGAGGGGCAGAAATAATTCAGGATATTCGAATAATTAATTGACGAAACAACGTAAGTTGGTGGAATATTTATTATGAAGGTAGAATTTCACTCATCGTTTTCCTTTAACGTATTAATTAATTTCACACTACGTTGTGCGAAGAATTTGCTCAAATAGAGATGAGTAAACAGTCTTTTATGCGTATTTATATTAAGAATTTATTAATGACTAGCTTTTTCCCGCGACGTCGTTCGCATGGAATTCTATATATGAAAAAATACACTTTTAACACCTAATTTACACTCTTACTACCTTCAGCTACACAGCCATGAAAACCGCAACCGCATTATGAAGTAGTTTTCCCGTGATGCCCCTACAAACATACAGACAGACAAAAAGAATTAAAAAATATTTACCTTCTATTTCTATTGTAAATTGTCCTCGTATTAGTTTTGCTTAAATAGGTATCTTCAATGTACAGACATGACTAATTTACATTTATGTAAAGAATATAATAGCAGCCCTGTATCTTATACATGTACCACTGCTAAGCTCGAGCCTCTTGTCATGATAAGAAGGGTTAGGACTATGTCCAATACGCTGACCAAGTGCGGATTGGTAGACTTCACACACCCTCAAGCACTTTTTAGGCCCGAGACCTTTAAGTCAAAGGTCTCGGGTTTAAACCCACGGCACACACCTCTATCAATAAATAGTAAAGATTCGTCTTTTCGAAGATAAATGTGTATTTATCATATAAAATACCGCTTGCTTACGGTGAAGAAAAACATCGTGAGAAACCTACATGCCTGAGAGTGCCTTTTGACCTCACAGTCCTACGTTCTCCCACTCGGCTATTGCTGCCTTGTAAAGAATATGAGTACCTCAATATTCGTTACATAATATTCTGAGAAAACGCTAAAGTATAAGTATAAGTATCATGACTCGATAATATGAGCCAGCTTTTTCTTTTCCTTGAAATTACTTACATTATATTTAAGTTGTGTGTAAATAGAACGCGACAGGTTGACATGGCAATTTTCTATTGATGTGGCTTCGCGTACCAGTTGGTTTATATCGATATTATTTATTGCAATGGCACATAATGACATACCTACATAAAATCACGCCTTTATCTCACGGGGGTAAGCAGAGGCAATGGAACGCAATGTGCTTCAATTTTTACATACTTCTTTCGCTTTCTACATGCTCACCAGTTTCGTGTACTACGTACTTGACCATTTTAAAGGACGCCATATATCTGGTCTCTATATGTATTTCGATGACAAAATAAGAATATTAAAATTACTTGTTATATTTTAAAGCAAATTTTAGCTTTGCTTTGCCTTTTTGTATATATATTATTGTATACAAAAAGGCATAGCAAAGCTAAAATTTGCTTTAAAATATTACAAGTATTTGATAAAAAATGCGTCATCTCTTGACACTAAATAGTGTTGATCTTAATTCAAACTTACTGTATGTGACTAAGTGACTTATCACATCGCATAGATAGCGCTAAAACCAAGTAAGGTTCGTCTAGCTAAGGCTGGCGCAAAAGAGTTGAGGAATGTCGAGTCCGGCAGCATACGAATCCATAGCTGAATTGGCAAAGCACTTGGGGCGTGTACCCAGGGGGTGCAGGCTCGAGTCCTGCTGGATTCTTAATTTTTCAACTTTAATATTATATAAAATATTAAAATTAGTTAAATAAGGTTTAAATAAAACTTGTATTTCCGTTCAATGTCACAACACCCACATTTCACTGGTTATGTTTAGGTCCCATTTGTAAGGGGTGAACCTATCGCCATCCACCGCGAACAATACGAACTCTGTCCTGCGTATGTGAATTTGCTGACGGAAAAAATCCAAATAACACTTTGCCCAACGTAAAAATCGAGCCTGCGATCTCGCGACGATGGGCCGCACACTTTTTTCATTTTATAAGAAAGCTTACTAGTATTTGGCAGATACAACTAGTATTCTTGTTAACCCCCTCCAGCTAAACTTAATTTGCTCCTGTTATGAAGAAATTTACGTCCGTGATGTAATAGCCAGGATTCGAACCCACGACCTCTTGATCGTAAGACCGATGCCTTATCCATGTTAACTTAATAACATTTGCAAGTAAAGCTGATGCTGCTGTTTCATGTTGTCCCGGATCAGTGAGTTAGCAGTGGTTGAAAACATTTGGTATCGTCGGGCGTACAAAACTCATTATGCCGTAAAAATGTAAATACACTTTTACGGCCAGGCCTTTTACAATTTCATGATTTAACCACGTACTTCCTCGCTGTACGGTGTTCTGTGATTTTTGTTTTTATTTTAATGAGATAAAATGATAAAGTAGCAACGATTTAACAAAAGACTTTATTTGTAAAGGTAATCCTTGTCCCGTTTGTAAAATACTAACATAGAAGGTATGTTTTGTCTCTTTCGGAGCAATCTCTTAAAAATAATCTGTAATCAATAATAATAAATTATATTCTAATTATGGTTATTAGAAAATCATTAAAGAAAGCTAACGACCTCAACCATTAACTGAAGAAGCTCGCACTGAGCAGCTACCTAAAGGATCTCATCAGTAAAGTAAAGTAATTATTTGCCATAACATGACAATGTGTATACATACTGATGCATGCAAGATATTATTATAAGGTAATGTCCAGACATGTTAGCCACATTTGGCGTACAAATTGTTTTCATAAAAGTACTTAAAGTTAGTTACATTGCACTATACCAATTTTCAAAAAATATTTTAACTATACATTAGGAGTGAGAAAAGAAATACATTTTAAAATAGGATATAGGCTTAATATATATAATTAATAGGTAGACTTATTATAATAGCGTTATTTATTAATCAAAACGGTACAGGACATTGGTCATTGATTAAATAATGCATTAACAGAAACAAATTACAATTAAATTACAACAAAAGAAAAATCATAAAAGAAAAGAGACAATACAATTATAATAAGTTATCCGCAGGAGCAGCTTTTTAGAAACAATATTTTTAATTACTTCTCAGGCATCTCGCTAAATCTCAAGCACACCTACAATATTTTCGTCCAGGCATCCACAAACAATACAGAAACAGTTGAAAAAGATATGGGACCGGCAGGATTTGAACCTGCGACCTTACTGCACACCGGGCAGCCGCTCTTAGCCATCCAGCTACGGTCGCCTCTTACCGGCACCCTAAATTTCTCAACTGTATGATACGTCATTTCGTGACGTCACGTTCATCCATTTGTTCCTATCTTAAAAGTTCAAATCCTGCCGCAGGTTCAAATCCTGCCGGTCCCATATCTTTTTCAACTGTTTCTTAGTATAATTTGCTAAGCATAGCCTGCTAAATGCTATAAAAATAATCAAAACATAAACAAGTCACAGTCTGGGTTTGATGTCACAAGAGAGTTAATCGCGGTAAGACTTCGGGGCACAGGAGACATGGATCGCGCTACAGTACGACAAGCAGGAACCGCGAATAAAGTATGTCGCCGCGCACGGATATAATTGTTCGGTACAAATAAGCGACATACTGCGCTATGAAGATCCAGCGCATCTATTCATTCAATCGGAGGTGAAAATAGGGAGAAACTAATAATCACTACTTTGATTAAAGTTTTTTATTACTATAACTAGCTGACCCGGCGAACTTCGTACCGCCTTAGCGTAAATTTGATGCACTACTTTATTTGTATAGCTGACCTATCTTATGTATGCGTACCTATTCAATTTGAACTGGAATCTATAATATCCCCCATATAAAAATGAATACTTTTTTTTTTTTTTTTTAATTTTTTTTGCCGTAACAACCTTGTACAGAGTATTAGAAACCTACAAAAAAAAATATCAGCCAAATCGGTCAAGCCATTTTCATGCCAAGTCGTGACAACGGAAAACGGGTTTCATTTTTATATATAAGAAGATAATGAATTGCTAACTACATTACAGTATTGACGGCGGTTTGTTTTAATGGCCTAGTTTAAGCCTTCATAATTTAAGTTTTATAACAAAACTGTTCTTACATATTATCATCACACCTGTATTAACTTTTTATTGATTATGTATTTTTATAGCATTTAGCTATGCTTAGCAAATTATACCAAGAAACAGTTGAAAAAGATATGGGACCGGCAGGATTTAAACCTGCTACCTTACTGCACATCGGGCAGCCGCTTTAGCCATCCAGCTACGGTCGCCTCTTTATTTATTTAGGGCTCCGGTAAGAGGCGACCGTAGCTGGATGGCTAAAGCGGCTGCCCGGTGTGCAGTAAGGTCGCAGGTTCAAATCCTGCCGGTCCCATATCTTTTACACCTGTATTACCCAGATGATTGTGACAGAGATGTACTACACCCACATTTCTCCTGAAATGTTTAGGTCCCATGAGATAGGGGGTGAGCCTATTGCCATAAACCGGGCACATTTCCAACTCCGTGCTGCTATATCGAGAATTTCCTGTCGAAAAATCCAAAATAACACTTTTGCTCAATCCAGGAATCGAACCTGAGTTATCCAGATGATGGGAGGCACATAGGTTACTCACTAGACCAACAAGGCATTACGCAACGAGGCAAAACTATTTAAATTTTTTCTTTATTTCGCATGGTTTTGAAGTTAAATCACATTGAAATTTGTTTCTAAGCGCCCTGAATCAAATCAGGTACCACGTCGTAGCAGATTACCTTAAGCCACGGGTGACGTAATTTTGCCATCGCTACGTCTACGTAGCATTCCGTAGCACACAACACGAGCTAAGGTCCGAATCGCTAACAATAGCGCACTTTGGCTTTGACTAAAATCGTTCACTCACAAAATCTGATAATTACCGTTTCGGACCCTAGTGTTAGAGTTTTTAATACTCCACATCACAGTCATCACCATATCGTTGTGACGTCACGCGTCGCAGTCGCAATGCTACTAAGATCCCAATAGTGCATTGGTGCCCACAAGATATTTTTATGAGACTATTTTTTTTTAAATTATAAATTATCAATTTAGAAACATTTTTAAACTATATAATATATAATTAATATAATTAACTATATAATTTCGAAATAATAGTTTGGCTTCTAGACTTACGGATTAAGCCAAATCTTCAGTTGTAATTTAATACTTAATATATGTATTGTACGGGGTAAAACTTGTTTATAAGGCGCTGTGAAACGTACCAATTCGTCAAAAGCACTTTTGGTTCAAGCGAAATAAACTTTCATAAGAATAAAAATAAACTAATGATAAAAGAAATATTGTCAGAGTGAACGTTTGTACCTTTGGATACTTTTTGATATGTAAATACATTATAAACATGTCGAAAAGACTTCGCAAGAAATTATTATTCTGATTTCCTCTTGTCTCCAAATAGATAACAAGCGAAGTTTCTTTGTAGATCAAAGTGAAGACTGTTATAAAAATAAAACGGAAGTATAGAGCGTAGACTACTTATCATTCCGCACAGATCGCAACTCGAGTGAGGAAAAGTATTACTTACTATTTTATTTTGCGACATGACTTTGAGAGTTTATCCACAACGGGGCGTGATTTTCTTATGAGTTGCAGATAAGAAACGCTACTGAAAAGCATATCTCTGTGTAGTTTTTATTTCTACCTTGTTGAACAAAAATTACAAGGTGAAAATGATATCGTGACTAGTGATTAAGAACATGATTCCAATAATAATTTATCGGGGCATAATTTTGCCGTGTTTTTTTTTGCTTTGCGGCTAGGGACCAAATTTTAAAGATTTTTAGGGCTACCATTGCATTTTGTTTATAATATTCAAAAGTTATTATTTTGTGAAGAAACGTTTCTTCGAAACTATTCTTGCTAGAAATGTTAAAAAATGTTCTTTATTTTATCGACAATCCATAAATTTTTGGGTTAAATCCTAATGGACAAGGAATTAAAACATGTTAAAGTTAGTCGTAGCATATTTTATAATGGAACTAAAACTGTGGGGCTATATTAATATCCTTAGCTTTATTTAAGTTTCAAAAACACTATCTTGAGAACATTTTCAGTTACATGACTTGTAAAAAATAAGGCCTTGCAAACTTATAGGCAGCTGCTTTTTATAACCACCCAATTTGTTATTCTTCCTCTGCCTACCCCCTGAACGAACGGGCCAGAAGTAGACGGCAATCCTTTCGAACAGGGCACTTATTGTGTGGAAGTTTCTCTTAGTCTGGAGTGGATTATTGTGGCCAATAATCAATATCTCATGATACACACATTTAAATTTTTATACATATGAATTAAATGCAATCTCCGACGACGTATGCTATCCTAAACAAAATACTATAAAACATTCAGCCGCAAATCCAGTCGAGATCACGCACCTTTCCCGTCCAAAGTAGCCCTTTCTCATGCAAAATATTTAAACGGAACACGCAACGCCACGCGGCTCCGATTTATTTTCAAAAGGAACAATGAGAAACAATAAAAAGTGTGGAACGCGCGAACACCACACCGCTTATCGCGTGACCTCCGAGTAATAAGATCGGGCTGGCTCGGCTCTGATATAAAATATATATGCCGCTGTTGTTATCCCATATTCAATCATTTTTTCTTCAAACTATTTTCAAAAGAGGTAAGTATTTTTTTTAAGTTCATTTTAATTTATCTTTAATTGAAATTAAACAAAGGTACTTTGAATTGAATAATGTAATAATTGTACAGTGTGAACTCTGTACATTTACATTTTGCTGACGCTGCAGCCTACCGGGCGCACGTCGTTTACTCAATCATAACAAAACTGACTTAGTGCGAACTGTGCAACCGTACAGGTAACATAAAGAGAGTTGATTAGTCACCCTTTACTTGTATCGTAATAATTATTAATACACGTGATTATTTAGTGCAAGCAGTGTTTACTTCTTCTCTCCGCACTCGCAACCCAAGTGTAGGACACCCTACAATAATATTGCATCATATTTTTTCTAAACTCAAAAAGTGTGTGCATGCTGAGGATTATATTGCTGTGCTTATTGAAAGTCCTATATATGGAATATATGGAATACAATAAACCGCTTTACATTGTATTTATAGACTACAAAAAAGCATTTGACTCTATCAAACAGTCTGAACTCTGGAAAGCTTTGCAAGAGCAAGGAATAGAAGTTAAATACATAAATATACTCAAAAATATCTACACGGACTGTACTGCAAAAATTAGGTTAGAGAAATTAGGTGAACCTTTCCAAATAGCGAAGGGCGTGAGACAAGGAGATACAATTTCTCCAAAAATGTTCACAACTCTACTTGAGTATATTTTTAAGAAGATAAACTGGAAGAATAAAGGTATTAATATAACAGGAGAGTCCTTATCTCATCTTAGATTTGCTGACGACATTTTATTAATATCCGAAAGTCATATAGAAATACAACAAATGATTCAAGAACTTGATAGAGAAAGTAAAAAATGTGGCTTAGAAATGAACCCCGCAAAAACCAAGATAATGACTAATATGGAACAAAACCCTATATTCATCGGGCCAAATAATATTGAGTATGTCACCGATTACATATATCTAGGCCAAAATATAAGCTTCCAGGACAGAATGCGCAAAGAATTAAATAAAAGAATAAATTTAGCATGGAAAAAGTATTGGTCTATGAAAGAAATATTTAAGGGTAATTATTCACTACATATAAAAAGACGGCTAATAGAATCAAATGTATTTCCGACTCTAACATATGGATGTCAAACCTGGACTTGTAGCTCAGAAACCAAAATCAAATTAAGATCATTTCAGAGAGCCATACAAAGAAGCATACTTAATATAAAAATATCCGTTATGATCCGCAGTACCGATATCCAAAATAAAACTAAAATTAGTGACATCCTTAATATAGTCGCTAAACTAAAATGGAACTGGGCAGGCCATATTGCAAGGACTAGGGATGGCAGATGGACTGAAAAAGTTCTACACTGGTATCCCAGAGACGGCAAAAGAGACCGGGGTCGCCCAGCTAGAAGATGGCGAGACGAAATTGTGGCTACAGCTGGTGTTACGTGGACTACCAAAGCCCAAAATAGACACGACTGGCATGCGATGGAGGAGGCCTTTGTCCTTAAGTGGATTCCCCCTTAATTTAAAAATCATATTTACTTTTTAGTTTTAGTTTGTAATTTTCATTTTTATTTCTTCTATTTTTTTTTCTATTTACTATTTTGTCACAATTTTTTAAGTGGGATAATTAAAGGCTATTTTTATTTATTTATTTTATTATTGAAAGTCCTATCTGGAGGCACTGGATTAGGCTTCATATCGAGTCAAATTAATTTAATTTTAGTTTTTAGTTTTTGTATAACGTAATTTCTAAGTTTTGATTGTATTAATAACACTATGTACCTGGTGTGAAATAAAGATATATTATTATTATTATAATATAACATCTAAACTTAAATAATATTAAATATTAAGGCACCTGCTACTTGAAGAGGCTTAGGCTACTACAAAATGTAACACAGCTTTAATTTTCATTTATGTGTGTTTTATGCTGATCCTTCCAATAAGGTTTATCTAGCACCTGTGAAATTGGGCATTTATCTTGAAATATTTAATATTTTACATGAATTGTTAAATAGATAAAACAATGCAATAGTAGGTATTTTTTAAAAAGAGAGCTATCAAAGTTGTCAGTGTATTGCAAAACGCTTTATTTACATTAAATTTCAATTTACAATTGGCCATTTAAATACTTGCCTCACTGAACTAATTACTGGATTTTAGGTGTAATTAATCAATTGAGTACACACCGTGACAAAAACGTACATTTAATTATAAAATAATTATATTTTGGTACATTAAATAGTTGTGGGACATTGTGGTTTTATGGCATCCGACTCTCAAAAATATCGTTTACTAATAAGTTACATTATAACTGAGCCCTATGTTCTCTAATGCACGTAAAAAGCGTTCTTAAGGGGATATGTTCTAGTGAGCGCGCGCCATACAAACGGAATTTGGTAATAATTTCAATACAATTAACACTTTATCTATTTTATAGACATAACAATATTTAGAAGACTAAAAGTAATGTTTGTCCGTGCCATTTTGAAATAAAATATTTTTCTATTTAATGAGTTTGTATGTAAATCAATTAATGTATGTATGAAGTATGTACAATAAAATTCATTTTAGCGTTTTGAATACGATACATATACAACAATTGATTAATAACGAATAATATTAACAATAACAACCAAATTTCGATTGCAGAAAAATACGGCACGGGATCCGAGATTGTTCTATTTTAGTGAATTGTTTCTTTCCTGTTTTACGTGAAATTGTCAAAAGTAGTAAAAATGCGTTCAATAAATTGTTAAGAAAATAGACACAGGAAAAAACATCAAGGCATCTTTGAAGTAATTGTCCACCAAACGAAGTTATCATTAGTGGTCGCTGCCTGTACCTTCATATTGTTCATCGAGGTTAAATTAGGTTTTTATTCGCTAATTTCAGTAAAAATAAAAACAGGTTAATGAAAACAATGTAATATTAGTTATTTTTTGCAACATAGAGACAATTTATGGATACCACATTTTAGCGCAGATTATTGTCGAGGTAAGAGTTTATTTCTACCAGTTAAAAAGAAAATTTGAATTGCGAGTATAGTTTTCGTAATTAATTTTTTTTCCGATGGCAATGAACACTGGCCACGTCAAAAATCCGTGGTTTCAATGAATACTAGAGATGTGCCCACTAGTCTGTTCGATACCCATAAATATCTAGTAAAAAACATCTCAAATACTTACCTCTTTATAATTCAATAAAATTATAACTAAGGTAGGTACTAGTAAAAGTAAGGTACGTGTATGTACGCACTCTTTACCATTCCATAAAAAACTCAACCACACTAAAAAATATTACCAAACTAAGAAAGATTTCATATTAATAAACTTTTATAGACGAGAATTTTCCGTAAAAATACACAAAAACGCTTATGCAAAATGTCATTTTACTTAATTTGTATTTACACAGAGGATAATCTTGCCAAAAACTGCCAAGAAAATAACAACAATTGTAAAATAAGCAGTTTCATTCAATTTCCGAGACAGATTCTACTGATGGTGTTTAAAAGGGGACGCAAAGTCAACATTATGTGAATATCAGATTAATCGGGAACAATGATATTATCTTCACACATTAATCGTTTAAGAAGCTCCAAGAATTGTAAAGTGTGATGCACACAGTTTGCAACTTTATTTTCTTGCGGTTAAAGTAAAAAGTTCTTTGAATTCATCTTGGCTTTGTAAAAGCTGCTACTGCTGATAGCACAACGTCACTAATCCCAATATATCTAAGGAAGCTACGACTTAAATTTATAGTCGTGTGAGACCGCAGCTTAAGCGCGGTGACAATTTGTTAGCAACATAATATAAATTTCCAAGTGAATAGATTTCGTTCTAAGTCTGTTTTGTATGAAATAATTTACGGCACCTTTTTTATCTTTCGTAACAAGAGTTAGCTTTTAAATTTTTCTCGTTGTTGCTAAAGCTTTGTTGAGTAAATAAATTGATTGATGACTGTTCGGGAACATCATCAGCTTTTTTAAAGTTGGCGGTAAATACGGTTGCTGTTACGAAACTGCGATCAATTTCATAATCTGAGCTGTCGATCATAAAGCCAAGCTTCAATATAAATCGTTCGAACCTTAATTGTTCAAAATTATATTGAACAATTGGTAATACTGGTGAGTTTTAAATATTATTATATAGGTGGTTATACAGTAGTACTGGGTCCATTAATAGCTCTTGTAATTATCGTTTACAGAGAATATTCTAACGTTCTAAGTGACTGCATGGGATTAACGAACCTAATGACGAATACTAATTTGATAGCCGTAGATGTGACTAAAATTTCCTTAGAAACCTTATTTACACTTTAAAATGTTGGATATCCAACAGACATATAGGGCCAGTTTTAAAGGTAACGGATAGCTCTTATTCGACCCATAAAATATAACCTAATGGTATTTAAAAGTGACACAAGTGAATTTTTATTTATGTGTGTTATATGCTTATCCTGCTTATAAGGTTTTTCTAATACCTGTGCAATTAGAGCTTAGTATACTAGCTACTTCCTACAAGGTACATACGTCAATTATAAGTAGACTATAGATATGAGGTAGGTATATTTGTATGTATGTATATATTTTATCAACATCGATTCCAAGTTAAACATCATAAAACATGTTCTGTATATATTACCGAAAGCAGCATAAATGAAAACATTTTCCTACTTGTCTAATTTAATGTATAATTAATGAGATTAGAACCCCGCCAAAGTTAATAAATTATCCTTTTAATAACATAAATAATTTACTTACACGTGCCCATTGGGCAAAATTACTGATCAATTTAAATAAATCATTTACGGTAATATTTAATTAATTCTTCTTCTTCATTTAATTAATAATTTAATAATACATAAACTTCTACAGTAGAGAGGTATCTTTCCTATTTACGTAATGAAGATCGATACCCATTCCCAATGTATACCTGTTTCAGAACTGTTTAATTTATTCAAGGACCAGGAAATTAGCATCAAACGATCCCTTCTAACGTTATAATTGGACCTTTTGTTTGTATCGGCAGTTTTAGGAAGTCGTTATGTGTAGAGACAGCCCTCAGGCGACGATGTTCGTACGTCGAGATTGATTTTCAGAAAGTATGATTGCTACCTACTGATATGTAGGTACAATAGGCGTCCGGAAAAGACGTATTCAGTCAAAAGATTCGTGGATTTGGAGCAGGGCTTAGATGGCTGAGTTGTACAGCGATAGTCCAAACATTTTTTTGATTGTTCTTAGTAATAGCATAGCTAAATGCTATATATAAATCAATTAAAAAGTATCATTCATATTCTAGATCTTTTACGCAAAGCTAATATATAAATCAAATCATTTATTCATAAAATTATGGGTAGTTACAAGATGTCACTTAAAAATATTGGTCCACCAATACTTGCCAGTTCCGGCGTATGAATTGTAATAAATGCATAACAACAGTGTAAATGTGTTTCAGTTCTATAATGCTACAAGCTGTTACCCGCAGCTCGGCTCACGTGGTATGCCAACCTTCACCTAGTGGTATAAAAGTATACCTAACGAATACATATAAAAAAACCATAAGAATCGGTCGAGTCGTTCCGGCAAATTTTGTGATACGAGATTTTTTACCTCTGCCACATCCTTTTAGGTAATTAGATTAAAGAAGATAACACACCATATCTTCATTAAGCTGGATTGATGATATTTTTTTGCCTTTTATTTCCCAAAAAAACATTAAAAGTTTCCATATTCTTACTAGTTTATTTAATAATTAAAAGAATCATGCAGTTTCTTATTAATTATAACTTAATTTATAAAAATGACTTACAAATTGTTATTAACCGACTTCAAAAAAAGGAGGAGGTTCTCAATTCGGTTGTACTTTTTTTTTTTTTTTTTTTTATGTTTGTTCACCGATTACTCGAAGCCGCCTGGACCGATTTGAGAAATTCTTTTTTTGTTTGATAGGATATACTTGTCATGTGGTCCCATTTTTTTCCAGTCACGTTCTGATGATGGGATCCTAGAGAAATCGAGGGCAACCCTCAAATTTAAAAGGCTTTTATATTGTTTTTTGTATATTATCTAAAAAAGCTACTTGGATATTTGCATCTAGTAGCCAGCATTTTATGTTGCTGATCTGATGCTGGAAGGTACAACTCCTCAACGGTTAGGTTATACAAAATTTCATTTACATAGCAATTAAAGAATCCGTCAGAGCGCAAATAATTATATTACATCTTTACGTAGAAGTTTACAGCTAAAATTTATATGTTTAATCTTCGTATTTTGACATACATTAATACGCATTATAGCTGCCGTGCATTATAGAAGCGCTAATTGCGATATTGTTAGCGATTCGGACCTTAGCAGAATATTATTTTGCCAACCGGTACGGTTATCGGTATCGTTTAAAAGTATAATTTTCACAGGTTGTTACGAATAACATAAAATGTTAACCTTTTTGACTTAAAGTGATAAAATAATTCAAAAGTACTGTAGCATGTTTTTACTCCTGTTTCAAAAATGAAACTGTATTTGCGCACGATATATTTTTATCCGTCATAATTCAAATGATGGTTTACGCCAATTTATTAGAAAAAGTAACACTTACCATTAAAGAATTTAAAACATAAAAAAGAAAATAATATTCAAATTTTATAGGCATGTGACAACAAATTACATTACTTAGAACAAACTTATATGTAACGGTAAATTCACTCATTTTATCTCATTAAATGTTGACGTTTTAAAAACAAAATTATAAATGCAGGCGGTCGTTGTAAGATTTACTGATTTGAGATACTTCATTTAAATGAAATTTTCTTGTATTTTTTCATACATATACGTGATACGTGTTCAACTTTCGGCTCATTAACCGACTTCAAAAAAAGGAGGAGGTTCTCAATTCGGTTGTATTTTTTTTTTCTTTTTATGTTTGTTCACCGATTACTCAAAGACGCCTGGACCGATTTGAGAAATTCTTTTTTTGTTTGAAAGGATATACTTGTCATGTGGTCCCATTTTTTTTAAGTGACGTTCTGATGGTGGGATCCTAGAGAAATTGAGGGCAACCCTCAAATTTAAAAGGCTTCTATATTGTTCTTTGTATATTATCTAAAGCTACTCGGATATTTGCATCTAGTAGTCAGCATTTTATGTTGCTTAGCTGATGCTGGAAGGTACAACTCCTCAACGGTTAGGAGTACGGGGATAATTCTTTTAATATAGGCACCTTAAATAAGTTTTCCGTCTCAAGTAATTGTCGTCTCCTCATTCAAGAAACATTCTTGCTCGATCTACCCATCACTTAAAATCGTAAAATAAAATAATTTTAACAAAAAAAAAACCGACTTCAAAAAGTAGGTAAACTAAAAAGCAAAAAATAAATTTACTTCGCACAAAATCATTAATTTTTTCATTTAGTTAAATAGAAATTATTAAATAATTATTTTATAATTCTGAAGTCGGTGCCAAGTAAACAATAACTCTGTATAGATAATAATCAATCTTTCTAACAACTATTTTATGACTGAATATTAGTTATATTTTTGTGGTAAGTACCAATACTGGGCGACCGCGCACTAGCACAACTACGCCTCCCTTTATTGTGTGTACTATAATTTGATATTGTAGAAAGGTTGTTATAGCTTTTACTTGGCACCGACTTCAGAATTAAAAAATAATTATTTAATAATTTCTATTTAACTAAATGAAAAAATTAATGATTTTGTGCGAAGTAAATTTTTAAACATGTTGACAAAGGAACTTTAAATTAATTGAAATCAAAGGTACGTAGTAAGGTACTTATAAAGAGAATACAGTCTAGTCATTTCATATCAGTTAACCGATACCTTAGTCGAGTACCTGAAATCTGACTATTAACTGACAACAAATTAGATTAAAAATATTATGTTAGTTCATTTTGCATGCCTACATCTACCAATCATCTTCAATCTCCACGCTTTTCCCTAATTACATTAGCGTCGAATTGCAGCTAATCTACCAACATAGAATTATGTTTATAGAAAATACCGAGACCTAATAAATAAATATAAATATCACACAACATGCACACAATGCCATCTAGTCCAAAACTAAGCAGAGCTTGTAATATGGGTACTAAAACAACTGATACTAATTACAAATTAAATACATTTCTTTTGTTAAAACTTACTAATTATACATAGAAACACCCAGACCAAGTTATGTTAATGCATACAAAGATTTGTCTTAGGCGAGATTCTAACCCGCGAGCTCAGCGTAGCAGGTAGGTCATTCCGCCATCCATTCAGAATTTACTCGAGAATTTCTTATTTTAGATCGTAAAATTGTAAAATTTGGGCAAATTAAACGCTTCCTCTCATGAGATTTTCATATGAGCTCACGACACAAGATAACAACCACTATCGACTCAGCTAGTTTAAAATGAAAACAAAAACAAACCCTCGATTCTATTCCCTTGCTGCCGTTAAATAAAACATTTATATTTTTTATTACAACCTCGTTGGCTCACACGTATACAATTGTTATCAAGAAATACAGAGCTCTTACTTACTGGATGGAGATCTCATTGTATCGCGTAGATTGCCCCCACAGTTTATCTGATACGTGCACGATGCTCAGCGCAGGATAGGGAACAGCAAATTGTTGGTGAAACGAGAGAATCATCACGTTTATCCTGTACGTGAGGCACGCAAGCTTTAACTATGCATTGTCATGGAAAACACGCCTCTCGTTTTAATTTTTTCATGTATTTTTTATTATAACTTTAGCCTAAAGGTGCATATCATTACCTTTTGTTTGACTATGAGTAGTGAAAATACAAATGAATCCAACACGGATTGTTGAAAACATGAAGATTTTGTTAAATATAGATCACAAGTATTATGGATCTGATAAATGTATATATATAGAGCCATTCCATATGAAACCAATTAATGAGTGTGCTGTATGTATGTGTGTATGATTTTACATTACGCTAAACGCCACGGGAGCGGAGTAGTGTGGGAGCAGCTAATACTCAATACAAAAAAAATAATTATAATATTTATTGTTTTACTCTCATTGAACTATCGAGTACTTGACTTCGCCTGCTTTGTTATCTCTGCACCACCTGAAGGTAGACTGGTAGAGAATGCCCTAGGCATTAAGTCCGCCTATATACACTGCTGTATATGAAGGTTTATAAATAAATAAATAAATAAATAAAAAACGCCACGCAGACGAAGTCACAGACACAAACTAGTCCTTGCTCATGTTATCAATATTAAAGTTAGTGGGTATGGATGTGTCATGGATGGATGAAGGTCAAAAACTACCGGGTAAATTTTGACGAAATTTTGCAGGCTTAACATTTAGGCTACTTTTTATTGACATACAGCAAATACAGACAATACCTGGACGCTAGTTATACATTATTGTAATATTAAAACATAGCTGACGAATCGGAAATACGTTTTTGAATTAAAATGGGCTACTATTTATATTAGCGAAACGGGGTTAATCCGACACTGACTCGGTTGTATCGTTTTACTAAAGCGTTATGACTTTCGTTTCCAACTTTGTTTATCTCGAGATTATTGTCAACAGTTCTTAAGCGTTACAATTAAATTTTGTGTAACTCGATTAAAAAGTCAACGAATAAAAACATTAAATCGGTCTAAAAACGTTAATACATGCATCGATTACTTAAAACATCAGGTGAGCGCGTAAACTTTATAACGGTTAAAGCACATACGATACTTTCAGTCGCTAAGACACGTAATTCTGATGCTGCGACCTAATTGTTTTAATGAAAATAGTTGCCAAACCACCGATCGCCGATGCTACAAGAAGCGTGTGGCCCTTTTAGCCAAGGTAATTTGGACTGGCCTAGAAAATCTTACTGTAAAGCCGTTTGAATACTTGGATGAGTCAGGCTTGATACACGTTACTCGTGAGTCAATGTCCTAAAATTTGCCACACGGCGAGACATGTTATAAAGATGCGAATGAAGTCAACAAGCAGTATAAATTGCATGGAATGCGTTGCGTGGTTGTGCTTCAAGTGTGCGAACAGCCTAACTCGCATATCCTTGACCAGAAAGCCTCCACTTTCAACACGGAAAACACATTAAAACTAATAAAAACTCTGTCAAATACGTTATCGTGATCTTGCCTGTTATATTTTTGTTCTTGACCCACTTACTTGCCTTTTCCACCGGAAAAGTTGGAGTAAACATAATAATTTTAATTTATTCTAACGCTAAGCTTAGAAAATATAAGCAGTGGTGGTTGGTGTTCCGTATTTACTTTTTCGAAGAGATTTATGGGTGTGTACTAGGGCTATTATAAATATTTTATAAAATGAGTGCAAGATAAAAAAAAAAGTTGCTGATTTCATATTTAGAAGCTATATTTATAAACAGATGGACCGATTGTTGGGATGAGGGTACAAAACAGGATAATACAAGTAGCCCAACTTTCACAGTGATCATATCTTGAGCTGTATATGACGACTACTGCACTTATTGTTTTTGACCGGAGCGTAGCATCAAAGCATATTTTCATACAAAAAAAGATGAGGTCTGCTCGCGCATCTTTGTTTAATGAAAATATGCCTTATATGACACGTCGGGCGTTGACGCAGACGCTTGCTTCCAACTGCAAGTTTAAATGGCGAAATATACATTGATCGCGATTGCTGGTGCAGTGTGGGTGTTGATACAACTCTCTCTATATCCTTCTGGGTAGTACCGAGTATGGCCACAGATGGTGTTACATTATGCTAGTGACTCACATTCTTGTAGCATTATCTAGTACATATCTACATAGATAAAACACACCCTTATCCATTGTGTACAAGAAGGTTCGCATAACCTCTAAGCTAGGTACAGCATCGCTCGTGAATTAACTATTAAATTGGTATTTATGAGCGTAGAGTCATAAATCTGTCAACCATTTTTATGAAAAGAAAATATAGCAATATCTCCTGAAGAGTGAAGAGTCCACGGCGGTAAATTTCTTGCCATCTCTGTCTTTTTAATCGCAATGAATAAAGCAAGCATTATAATTGCTTTGCAAAACTTGCATCGTGTCTATGGGTTTTAAGAATCAGTTTCCATCAAAGCTAGGCGGAGAGGAGCGAAGCGGAGAAGTGCGCTAAAGCTAATTTAATTCCACTAAAGCGCAGGGATGAGATCACACATCTTTAGCGTCGTTCACCGGTGCTCGGCGCGGCGGTGAACGACGCGACCGCGCTGTGCGCCACTATGAAGCTCCTTTGCTATCGTGGAGAGGACAGGAAAAGCCGCTGGCTGCACATAATTCTACTCTACTCTCTTCTCTACTTGATCAGTTCCACCAAAGCGGAGCGCAGAGCAGATGTGGAAATAACGAAATCAGATTGGTTATTCAAGACACAGCTCCTCTCCGCCCCGCTTTGGTGTAGACTGGGCTTTATTCTCGTCTTGATCCATTGAATACAATCAAAATGAAGAGGCGTGTCTAACGCTTTGCATAATTCAAAAGTGTATAAAAGGATTACCTGACTGACTTTGTACTCCGAAACGTACGTAGGTAAAATCGGTAAAAATATACACACATAGTTCAAACTCTAGCGTTTGGAGACTTGAAATGTTGTGTAAAGATTCTTTTATTCAACGAAGACAAGAAATAAAAAAGTTATTTTTGCTAGAATGCGTATATTTCTGTGATGTAATGGTTAGTATATAACACGTTTATAAAGGTTTGGGGTTTGGTAAATACAGAGTAAAATTATTAAAAAGCTGTGGGTGCATATAAATAAAACGTTAAAATTCTTGTTTTCGAGGTTGGCTTTATTTACCAACCTTTTGAACCAATGCCTATAATCATAGGTAAATTGTCCATACCTAGTCAGATTTCATAATTTATCTTTAGATTCCGTCAGTAAATGAAACACATTCGCGATTCGGTACCGCTGAATAAAATTGTATATCTAGGGCCTTCGCCGCGTAAGCGTTTAAACCTTCCACTTTAACATGCCACAGTGCGCGTATTCTCTATCATGAATATTTATGTCACTGTCGCATCAATGTACACACGACTACACATCAATCTATACATTTCCTGCATAAGCTGGTCTCTCAATTTGGTTCTCTTGCGATGCGATACCATCTTATACTGGTGATGTGTAGCTTGCTGTGTGGCCGTGTGTACTTAACATTAAACGTGAGAACAACCCTTTATTTTTAATTGTTCCCAAATCTTATCTTGCTTACAATGACATTCTACTTTTGTACGCCTTTCACCCGTATCTACATTATTATCTTTCACGCAACGGCGAAAGAATACTAAATGTACCCTCCAAGAAAAGCCTAATATCTATGCTGTATATCTTATGTCTGCAAGCATCATCGTTTGTTTTATGTATTTACATATTTAAAGCATGTTCCTATTATATTACGTTGTTATATATTTAGACTACTTCATGAATGAAAAATCTGATTTGAAAATTTGTGTACCTTCCCTCATGCACTTTAAATCCCTAATTTACCACCTAAGTTAATATTTTAATTCTAATGAACTTTTCTTTAATTGTAATGCATGGTACGGGTTTTTATTACATAATGTACTCTACAATACATTAATCAACGTATTTGACTTGATTGATAAAAGTTTTATCTGGAAAGCATATCACTTATGGTAATTTTTCCACATAAGGTGCATGTTGAGTATGTTTCACATAACATTTTTGTTCTCTATTGTTAATTAATCATTGCCTTGACCTTTTTGTTAAGAACGCCCTACCAATGTATACTAAGGAACGTATTTTATTTTAAATAGTAAAGATTTCATCCGAGAGCATATAGATCGATGTAGGTCGTTCTTGTACGTATCCCGTACAAAAATTTACTATGTTGGTATATGTAAAGAAGATACGTTTTTGATCAGTGTACGTCTGACAACACAGACAATTAAAGTTTTATACAAGTTCACACTGCTACATACAACATAACATAACTTCACGCACATATTACTCACCTGTTTGGTTTAGGTCCCATAAGGCAGGGATTGAGCTTATCACCATCCACCGGGTACAATTCCAACTCCGTGCTGCTATTGTAAACTTTGCGTCAGGAAATTTATACTTCGCCCGACTCGGGCATAGAACCCGAGACTTCACGGTGAGAGGCGCATACGTTAACCACTGTGACAGTGGCAGTACAATGCAATTTTATTGCTAATAGCGAATTGATTTCATCGCAACTTCAGATATCACAACGGAATGAAAACTAAATATTTTACCAAACGAGTTGGACTTTCCAGGTGCACTATAGCCCGCCATACAGAACTTTTAAAATGAAAATCGACACAGCTGCGAACAGTTGGAAATTGGCTAGATAGGATGACCGAGCAAAAAATTCGCAAGCAATTCCCGCCCCTAAGGAGAAGAGAAGTTAATAGATTTCATTAATTAACCCGTTCAGTGGACCGAGTGATTGCAGCACTGTCCCAAGATAAAAAGTGACAATTCGATGGTTCGAGGATTTCGGGTACCTACACCATTTTACATACGTACCTAACGTGTCGGAAGGTATCCTAACTGAGAGCCGAAAGAGGTACGCAAAAACAAAAATATACTTATTTGAAATTGTTTCTACGTTATAATGAAATGAATATGAAACTTGTTTTTTTTTTTTTTTTTATTGATACTTAACCACGTTCATTACTTCTTTATGAATCCTATATAGACCATAATAATATGCTCACACTGAATTTATTTTATTATTAATCTCAGATATAAAGATTTTTTTAATCCTGGGCTATGTATACAGGAGGTGCGCGCCTAAAACTCTCCGCATGCCCTTGGACTGCTTGGATTACGGCAGTTGATGAGACGTTGCCGGAAGATGGTGTTCTCCCGGGGTTGTCGATGCATGGGGTAGCGCAGCGGTGTCTGGAGGAGAACCATCTACCATACCAAATTCAGGCATGGCAGCAGAGGGTACAGTAGTGGAGCAGGGGTGGCCTTGGTTGGAATGTTGGCTACTTGGTGCCTGCAGTCCTACCAAGTCCTTTTCCCCACCACCACCAAGTGAGGTCGTGGCCTTCCCAGGGAGGGGTTAGCTAGTGCCATGTAAATCCATGGCAGCGGTCGCCATTCGCCCCGCGGTGGTCGCTGATGACGTATCCGCGGTTCCCACGTTCACCAACATGCGGCTTGACGGCACACGGCGGTGATTTTAGTGAGTAAGGGCCCTACATAACCCTAACGGTGTGGCATAAAGGTTTGTCCTTTAGCTCCCAGTATCTCCATAATTTATTATTCATATGGCTAACAAGTCTCTCTGTCTAGTGTAATTGCTAATAAATGGTATTTAATTTTTTAATAAAATGACAATGTCACTCATATATGCATTGATTTATAGCATAAAATACTAAATACAACGATAATATTTATAATTCTTAATCACATTTGGATTCATTTGATTCTGGTTTGCAAATCGCTCAATGTTAAAAATATTAATTTAGTGGTTTAAAATCAGTTTTAAGTTAGATATAAGTTTTATTTAGTCGTTATAAGAAAATACTAGACTTATTGATAAGTACTTTTGAAAATCTGAACCCACTGTTCCACGCTGATGAAGTCGCGAACAATTTTAAATCTATTAAATTCATACGTGACGGGGGTGTACCGCAATGCATATGGAGCACATAAAACTGAGCTATATTGACAGCAACGCGTGCAGCCGTCACTACGAAGCCAGTGCACAATTTTTCTGCCCCGCTAACTCATGTCACAGATCCATTGAACGGCTTAAAATGTATGCACCCACTATACGGTTGGACTGAAATGTTCGTGTAGAATTTTCTCTTTTCCTCCAAGGCTTAGCTCAGGGACTAGTCTAAGTTAAATATTACCTCTCTCCTTGCCGAAAAGAGCATTTACTCTCCTTAAATCACAGAACAAATGTAAGCAGAGCTTACGCTCAGTATTACGTACGCGATAATGCTATAAAGTTCTTTGAAATAAATGGTGATGAATATTGTTCCAATGTAAGATAATATTATATTGCCTCAGCACTCATTTTAAAACTTGTGTCATATAGTAGTATTGTGTTTCTATTATATTGTTGGAATTCATTAATGGTCCAGTGGTTAGCATATGCGCCTCTAACCGCGTGGTCACGGGTTCAAAGTGTTAATATTGTGAGTCGGCAATTCCCAATAGCAGCACGAAAATGGAATTGTGCCCGGTGGATGGCGATAGATTCACCCCCTATATTATAGGACCTTAACATAACAGGTGAAATGTGGGTGTTGTACACCTCTGCAACACCCTTTTGAGTAATATATTTGTTAATTGATATATTTGGTTTGATGACGCAAAATCGCAATTAATATAAATGGCATACCTTAGAAACAATACTTTATGGTAGGTACATAAGAACGCACTACAATATATTCACTTATCATGTTCAAATGGCATGCCTTAGTCTAAAAAAATATACATTTGCATAGCTGGTTTTGTAAGGACATTTTGTAACCCAAACCATTCTCTTTTGTATAAGATTTATTAACAACATTGCGTGCTCATTCAGGAAGTTGTTTCTGAAAGTGAAGATTCAAGATTCATAGAGTAATAAAACAATGTAGTGAATTAAACGTGATCTTTCTCTGCACGCTGGGTTTTATGCCTCCCCTGCGACCGATCCTGAGAGTGAGAACGACCAGCCCTTGTCTTTTGGCATCATTTTTAATGACTAAGATATTCGCTAACACCTATTTTTAACCGAATTAAAAAAAAGAGGAGGAGGTTCTAAATTCGATTAGATAGATAGAGAACACTTTATTTGCACTTCAAATCAGACAACACGTTCTCGAAATGCTGGCTTTTATTTCGACTAGCGACTTAGTATCGCAATACAACGCGGTAATGCTGCCAGCGTTTTGGGAACGAGGCCTTCTGACAGTGACTTATTAAGTTTAGATTAAGTTATTAGACTAATTTAATTTAGGATCCTCTATGTATATTTTTCTGTTATCTTTTTCTTCTAATAAACATACAAAGAAATAGGTACTTAAAACTATAACGTACAAAGGGCGGCCTTATCGCTTGACGCGATCTCTTTCTGGCAACTTTAGATTGTTTTTTTTAAGGACATTTTCGAAACCACGCTGAATACTGTAACTTAGTTTAATTGAATGCAAGGTTGCGATCCTCAAAGATATTTTCTTACTTTGGGCCGGTGTGCATAATAATGTACCCTATGTGTTTACCCCCACCTTACAATAATGTAAAAAATATAGTTGAATGAATACAATAATGGTTGGATATTAAAGATTTAGTCAATAGTGTTGACTGAATGAATATTCAATATCAAATAAAACTTTTTGTAACGACGTATAAAGAGGAGTGTAATTTATCTTTTTAAAATGAAAACAATGCCCGGGCTTATAATTAGTGTTCGTTCAATATCCAAACATTTTTCCTTTTGTTATTACTTATTTTTGTATTTATCAACAGAATACACACTAAATCACTAAAAGGTGTGTCTGAAGCTTCGTTTTGTCAGAATTTTTATTTACTACAAAACATGATTTCTATCCTTACCAAAAACACGATAAGATATTAAGTATTATTTAATACTATCTACCCGCCCTGGCTTTGCTCTGCGGACTATGTTGGACTATAGTATGCATGTTTTATTCATAGAAACCTTTGTTAAAAATCATTATATCTATTTAAAAACAAAACCTATTAAAATCCGTTGCGTAGTTCTAAAGATCTAAGCATACATAGAGGCAGACAGACAGCGGGAAGCGATTTGTTATATACTATGTAGTGAAGTATCGCAATTTGTTTATATGTACTCGTACTTATCCCCACACGACTTTTTTACTAAGCTCAAATTTTATATTGAAATATCAATTTTCTATAATCACTGTAGACTTTCCTGCATGACTTCTGTTTACTAAAAATTGGTCTCACATTTCTACAAATACAGAACGAGATGTGCAAACTGCCAGAACTACATAAACATCCATTTATAAGTGCCGTCGCTTTTCTGAGAATAAATACTTGAAAGTTCTTCACATTACCGATGTCAAAGTCACAATTCAGGCATCACGTGCTCTTGGAAAATTTTCCCCTCCAATTTAAGCTCTGTCACGTATCGCGATATGTTGTATTGTACGTACTTGTAAGAAAAATAGCGGTGAATTCGACACGCGATCTAGCAACTTCTAGTAAATCGAGTTTATGTAAAAGGAATAAAATCGAGAAAGTATGTATCGGGCCATCCTAAGTGTAGAATAGTTTAGATGCTTATGCTCGTCAACTATACCGTCTACCTATACAAATAATAAAATTGGAAATTAGCTATGTATGAACAGTCAGCTGCAGAAGTAGCTACAAGCAAACAAATTTTGGCTCACTTATGATAGGGGATCATAACATAACATAACAGGTGAAATGTGGGTGTTTTACACCTTTGCCACACCCTTCTGGGTTATATAGGTGTTATGTAATGTTATGTATGTTTTTTTTTAATTAATGGAAATATAAAGCTCCACGCGGATGACGTTCGGCAACAGGTAGTATTCTTACCGGGTTTTTTTACCATGTATACCCACCTAACATTTAAAGTGATAAATGCAAACTACGTTTGAGATCTACGATACAGTTCGTTTGCAAACCAATCACTTGCAGTAGACGCTTACAATAGTATACCAAAAGCTGAAAATGTCAATACTACGTTCTCAGAGCAATAAGCCAACCGGAGGCGTCATTGTCAAGCTTTCCCTGCTGCCAAATGTGGAACAGCGCTGCTCTTGCGGGTTTCAAAACTAGTTGTGAAATCATATATGAGCGAAACAATCTATCCCCCGCTCCTCCATGAGTTGTGGTAGACATACAAGTATAGATATTTGCTGACATTTCCTCTCCATATTGGTTAATTGCTCTTTGATAAATCATTAACAATATCCCGGATGGTTTAACTCTAATGTGAACGAAAATTATCTTGTTAGTTTCCTATGGAACACTGGCCGCTAATGAAAGCGTATTACTTAAAAAATAATAGTTTAAAAAAACTAAAAAACACGCTTTTAAAGTACTTCTAACTAAAAAGTGAAAAATAATTCCTAATATAAGCTGAAAAAAGCGTGGGTTGCTCGATAGACGAAAAATATGGCACAGAGCGCCCCACGCTTTTTTCAGCTTATATTAGGAATTATTTTTCACTTCTTAGTTAGAAGTACTTTAAAAGCGTGTTTTTTAGTTTTTTTAAACTATTATTTATTTTCTACTTTTTAGTTTTTTTTTTTTTTTTTTTTTTTTTTTTTTATATATTTTTAATTTTTTTTATCGAATTATTGCATTGTCATCGATCTTTGACAGGTGTGCAAAATTTGAATGAAATCTGTCCGTTTAAAGTGGGTCAAAATCGAGTCCAAAGGAGTCGGTTACATACAAACAAACAAACAAACAAACAAACAAACAAACATACAGGTGAAGCTAATATAAGCGTGTTAAAAAGGCACAGCATATTTTCTCAAAACGTAATTTACAATTTACAATAGCTTTAACAATATTGTGAGTTTTCAGTAAGTAATTTAAAAAATGTAGTGTCCTTTGTTGCATTTGTCAGCGACAATTGCTCGAAGCACTTCGTTTGAAGCAATTGTTAGTCTAGAATTCCCGTTTTTTATTCGCCTCGCATAAAACATAATGGTACTTAATTTAAGTTTTCTTTAAAAAGATTTGAATTGTTCTGTAGATATTCAGCGGCGTTTCATTATAATTATGAGGTAGATTTTTAGAGAAAAAAACAACACAGACAATTTTATTTCATTTCTCGATTCAATTATAAATGATTAAACTGCTCATAATTATAATAAATGCCTAATAATTCTTACTAATATCATAAATTGCGAAAGTTACTCTGTCCGTCGGTAAAGTTTCACGGTAAATTATTAAACTGATCTTGATGAGAAGTAGTATGGAAATACGATACTTTTTATCTTTTTGTCTGCATGTGTGGTGTAGTGGTTTAAGCGTTCGCCTCGCCGCTTTCCACTGCACTGGTGTTGTGGGTTCGATCCCCACATGGGACAAATCTTTGTGTGATTCGCAAAGATTTGTTCTGAGACTGGGTGTGCTTGTGTGAGTGAAGCCTTGTCATTGGGACCATTGGATAGTGTAATTGCTTCTGGCGTTCTATCTAATGTAAAAATTCCAAATTTATTAATTTTATTTTATAACACGAGGGTGGAGTTTATCAATCCTTGTAATATATAATTTAGACTAGAGTAATGTTCAAAATGTTTATTATATTAAACATAATCGCTCCAGGGATTATGAGGTTTTGTTTTTCAAATTATATTTTCATGAATATAGCCTATTTAAAGAAGACTCCTTAATTGTCTGGTAACCTATAATGTTTATAATATTAGGTACTTGCTGTTGCTCCTGTTTGATTATTACAAAAATATGTACATGTTTAAAGCATATAATATAGCCGGACAAGCCGGTTTCCGGAAAGGCTACAGTACCATAGACCACATACATACGCTGCGGCAGGTTATACAGAAGTCCGAAGAGTATAACCGGCCTTTATGCTTAGCGTTTGTGGACTATGAGAAAGCCTTCGATTCGGTGGAAACATGGGCAGTGCTACAGGCTCTCCAGAGGTGCCGAATTGACCATCGGTATATCGAGGTGTTAAGGTGTTTATATGAAAACGCCACTATGTCGGTTCGTCTACATGACCAGAGCTCGGAATCTATCCAATTGCAGCGGGGAGTGAGATAGGGTGATGTTATATCCCCGAAACTATTCACTGCTGCATTGGAGGATCTTTTTAAGCTACTGGAATGGGATGGACTCGGCATCAATATCAATGGCGAGTATATCACCCACCTTCGGTTTGCCGACGATATAGTGGTCATGGCGGAGTCCCTGGAGGACCTAGGCACAATGCTCGGTAACCTCAGTAGAGCGTCTCAACGAGTGGGCTTAAACATGAACATGGACAAGACGAAAGTTATGTCCAACGTCCATGTAGTGCCCACTCCAATTGTTGTTGGGAACTCTACACTCGAAGTTGTGGACGAATATGTGTACCTGGGACAAATTATCCGATTAGGTAGATCCAACTTCGAGAAAGAGGTTAACCGCCGAATCCAACTCGGCTGGGCAGCGTTCGGGAAACTACGTAGTGTCTTTTCGTCCAGTATACCCCAGTGCCTAAAGACAAAAGTCTTTAACCAGTGTGTGTTGCCAGTGATGACTTACGGAACGGAGACATGGCCGCTCACTATAGGTGTGATCAAAAGGCTCAAGGTCGCTCAGCGAGCGATGGAGCGAGCTATGCTCGGGGTTTCACTACGCGATCGAATCAGAAATGACGAGATCCGTAGGCGAACTAAGGTTACCGACATAGCTCAGCGAGTCGCTAAGCTGAAGTGGCAATGGGCCGGACACATAGCTCGAAGGACAGATGGCCGTTGGGGCAAAAAAGTCCTTGAGTGGCGGCCACGAACAGGCAAACGCAGCGTGGGACGGCCCCCCGCTAGACGGACGATCTTGTCAAGATCGCGGGGAGTCGTTGGTTTCGGTCGGCACAGAACCGCACGCTGTGGAAATCGTATGGTGAGGCCTATGTCCTGCAGTGGACGTCTATAGGCTGATAATGATGATGATGATATAAATATCAAATTATATGAAATATGTATTGTGAACTCGGCTGCAAGGAAGTGAAAAAGAGGTATAAAGTTAGTAAAAAAATAACGTTAATATAGATAGATGATAAACTTGTGGGATCAGCTACTTGTCCTTGATTTACTAATAATCAATAATTTATTAATGCTTTTACAATATAACCGCTCCTTAAATGTAAATGTGACTCTTCCTGTATTATTCTATATAATTACGAGTGTGTAGCAACCGGGCTTGTTATTATAAATAATAATAATAGCAGCCCTGTATCTAATACATGTCCCGCTGCTGGGCTTGGGCATCTTCTCATGATGAAAAGGGTTAGGTCATAGTCCACCCCGCAGGCCAAGTGCGGAGTGGTAGACTTTACACGACCTCGAGTACTTTTTAGGCACTCTTAGGCATGCAATACAATACACACATATCTTCGGAAATACGAAACTTAACGATTTATTGACAGATGTAAATGCTGTGGGTCTGAACCCAAGACCTTTGACTTCGCAGTCCTACGGTCTCCCACTCAGCCATTGCTGCTTGTTATTAGCTCGATGATAATTGCAATTTCAGTCCATGAACACAAAAGATCGTTATTGTGGCTACTCCATTATTATTGGGACATCCATTGAAAAATCTCTTTTGGGATATTTCTCGGAAACTGTTCGGCATGGCAATATTCATTATATTTAATAAAATAAAATGAGTAATTCATTACGCGTTTCGCACTTGAAACGAAAAATTAATTCCCTCATGCGTTTATATAAAGCTAGACTTGTTTTACATGGCGCAAATATATCACCAGTTTATTGAGGAGAACAGACATTTATAGACGGAAACTCCATTAAGAATATTAATAGGTTGTCGGCTTTTATGTACGTACGTATCGTTCTCCTATTTTCCTTCAGGCTAGGTGGTGCTTCTTGCGGAAACTACTTCATTTTGACGCCGCCAACAAGCAGTTAATGTAATTAGGGTATCTTTAGCTTGGAATGGCAACATTTTAAACTGTTGATTCTCTTAAGTAAAGTAATCATTTAATTAGTAGGCATATAAGCTATTGTTTTTCAAGAGTAAAATGTTGGGAAGATTATTTTTCGGTTGGTTCACCTAGTAGATTCATTTCAATAATATTATACATTTGATGAATATTGTAGCAAATATTTAATGACATATTAATTGTAATTTTATTATTATGGAATTGAATGGTCATTTAATCAAGATGATCAATTAATTCTAATTTTATTGACTTTAGTAATTCAATTTAGTTAGGGCAATGGGGCCCCATGACATTCATGTCTTTTTAATGTTGATAGAATATATATGAAAATAAATAATCTTATTATTACTCGGGTGTTACCTACAAAACTTGAGCTTAAGGTTGAGCTTATTTTACAATTTAAATAAGCCATGAATAATAAACATTGCCTAAGCTTAGCCCGACTAATTAAAAAAAAAACCGATACATTTTATTCTGTTCGTAATTACGATTTGGACAAGTTAAAAATAAACTATAAATTGAGTTTGTTTATTTTGTCCAAGTCTCGTCGAGACCCTACATGCTCTCAACTGCTTTTAGTACAATCTGCTAAGCATTGTTTAAATAAATACCCATGTTTTGTTTTAGACAAAGATAAAGCTTGTTTTATATCCATTATACCTAATAATATAAAGCTGAAGAGTTTGTTTGGTTGTCTTTTTTTTTATTACATATCTCACAACTTACACACAACGCCACCTAGTCCCACACTAAGCAGAGCTTGTACTATGGGTACTAGAATAACTGATACTAATACATATATACCTTTTCTTTTTTGTAAATACATACTTATTATACATAGAAACACCCAGACTAAGACAAACCCCCATGTTCATGCACACAAAGATTTGTCTTTAGTGGGAATCGAACCGGCGACCTCAGCATCGCAGGCAGGTATACTGCCCACTCCGCCATCCGGTCGTCAATTGGAAAATAATTGGTTGGACAAATGTTTGATATAGTTGTAGAGAAACGGGGTGTGATGTTTCTCCACCACAAAAGGACGATTCTCCGATCAGGCTCGGTGGTATTGCCTGGTGGACACATATTTGTCAGTAACATCTTGGAAGTTGTATTTATGTATAACTGTAGTCGCTGTGAACACTTCGATATTATTGCGATACAGAGCTCTTCAAAATATACTTTTGTGACGATTGTGTCAGTTCTATCTTGTATCACGTCACTTGTTGACGTTGTTAATGTCAAATGTCATTTATTATGTGCAGTAACGCCACAATAGTATTACGCTATTAACGTTAAACCATGGAGATCGAATATTTCCTTATATTTTACCAAAGATTGCCCTTTATGAGCCATATAACGGTTATGATTACATTAATATGTAACAAGCAAATAACTTGAGAGTCTCGTCAGCTAAGAAAAATCCTTTGATATATTACATCGTTAGTCGCACCGTCTCCTTCTCGGGAACTCAGGATTGTTAATCGGCCCATTTGTCACGATCACGATTGCTATTCACTGGGAGCGAACGATTCGAATATCGCGAACGATTTCTAAAAGGAGTTGTGACGAATTTATACTTCGCGATCATGAATCATTTGATAAGTCATCCTGACTTCGTTATCTTATTTTACCGTCTAAGTAATGTGTGAAGCAACTCATTCACGTTTTATGCATCTGTATGTCTTGTATATTTAATACATTTACTAATGTGTATTTATCAGTATTTATCTTGACTTAGTGCCGATATCACAAACGGGATCCCTTTTTCATTATTTTGCTTAATTTTGTTTTTTTTCGCGTAATAGTCAATTGATATAATTGTTTCTTAGCATACTATTTTACTTGGCATTTTTTTTTTTTGCATAATACTTATTAGACATAATGGTATTTTGCCTAATAAAGATCAAAAGAAATTAGAAATTAGTATCATAGTGAAAAATGGGTCAGGGTGCGGTGGGGATGGCTCTTGGGCGACCCCTCAGCCACCAATTGTTTATTTTACATACAAAATGTGTTTAGTTGAATGAGATATTATTAAAATAAATTATGCCAAATGACTATTATGCCAAAACAACATTTTGCCTAACAATGCGTAATGTATTTATGCTAGAACGAATATGCACAATAAGTTGTGGGAAATAAACATTGGGCGTAACTGTCGTTATGCCAAATTAAGCTATGTGAAGTTAAATAAAGCCAAATAAAATTACGCGAAGCAATAGAGAAATTACCAACGTGTTAAACTCAAGATTAACGTAATATGCAAATAAAACTGTAGAAATTAGGTAAAATGGGTCTTAACATCGCCGTGTTTACTAAGGCCAATTTTAAATTGTGGACTTATAGACGCCTCAAATTTCATGATGTGTGTACCATAAAATGTTTTTATTTACTGGTATGAAATAATATTTCAATTTTTCATGCAAATTTTCACAAACAGGCGATACGAACACGTGCAAAATTCATGCTACTGGAGTGCAGTTGCTCATAAAATGTTAATATTTGTTTCCTTTTTGCTTGACCGGCAGGTAATTTATTTACCAATGTTAAGCTGCTGGGGGTAAAAACGTATTTATATTATACACCCTTTTATGAAGATTAACAAGGGAGCATTAGCGTTAGCGAGATGATGAATGAAGATCGCATTTCAATCAATGGATCGGATAATCATTCAACTTGCATTGAACATTTCAGCCTCTATTTACCTTGGGTATATTATATTCCACTTCTGTTACACTAAGCACTTGCTTAGCTAATTAATTTTGAACCAGTGAATGTAACAAAGTTTCAAACATTATGAACAACTACAATCAAGTAGTCTGAATATTTTATTTCTTAGAAAAGCACTCAAGATAGTGACTAATAAGTGATTTTATCTTGAGACGTTTTCTGCTATTAATCATTTAAAAATAAGTCGTTGTATTTTGCTGTTAGAAAATTTGAGTAAGTAGCATTGAATGTATTATCATATCGTATCTTTTATTGTTCGCAAGGCTTTTGCTGCGCCCCCGTGGTTTTTATTTAATGTAACCATACATATTTAGCATGTTCATTTCACATATGTTTTTTCATTATTTTTATTAACCAAGCAGGTTCGTCTATATTACTGCTTAAAATATAGATCTAGTATAATTTACAGATTCTTCCAAAAAATCGATACCGAATTGCTGTACTAAAGTAAAAATGGAACAAACTAACGCTGGAGGAATATTAATAAAGCAACAGAACCGATCGAAACTTGGCACAGTAGAGAAGCAGCACAACTTTCAGTCGTTCTACTTAATAACTCTATTATTTTGCTGTCAGAAAAATTAAAAGAGTAAGAAAACCAAGTCAGAATACTGATATATCTTTTTACTGTGGTAGTACGACCTAGAACAATGATGAAACTTAAAAGAAATATTTTTTACTATAACGATTTGGTTATTAATTATTAGACTTTAAATTGATATGATAGCTTCAGTCCGCGGTCCCCCGCCGCCGTCCTTAAACAGTAACCTAAAGTAAGTTTTAAACTATCTTCACAGCATTTTGCATCAAGTTCTGTCCTGGAGATACGGAGCAACAACAAACAACACGAAAAAATAATTATTTTTACATTATCAGCTCTATGACATTTTTAATCGGACATCTAAAAATAGATAGCACTTAAGATAGCACATAATTATCGATAAGATATGTGCAACTAACGAGTGATTATTTGAAGGCTTTTGTTCTATTAGAAGATAAAATAGGATAAATAATTTTGAAGTCGTACGAGAAGAGCGGTGCGTACCAAAACACAAGTTAATATTTTATATTTACAAACATGAAAATAATTTTAATAAAAAATAAAATCTAGAATTTTTGACTCTCATGTCAACTAAACTCAGTTTTCCAGGCCATTGTAGCTCAAACTAACTAAATTTTACTTAGAAACCATGACGCATGGCTAAGAGCGACGAAAAATATCATGCAATGAGGGCTATCACGTATCAATTCACGTGGAGTCTTCGAAATGTCAAATGTATGTATGAATGTGTTTTAATATCTTCGGGTTGGCTATGCGGTTATTAAGTACCAAAGTATTATAAAATCATCGCTACTTAATCAAACTCCTTAACTCAGCTATACCTTGATCGATTTTCAATTTCATAAAATTCATTTAATCTCATTGGATCATCGATAGGCACATATGCATTATACAGATGATTTTAAGTTACTAAGTTCTGCTATGTGCCGCGCTTAGGAAATAATGACATGCAAAGACAAGTACATACATTTTATAGAATAGAACTAATTAGTACATATCGAGATATGCAGGTTGATTTCGAACTATCATCAGATACATAATATTAGAGCAAAAGAATTGATTTATTTGAAATTTATGGATTTACTTAAAGGTCTCTCTCGCAACTCGCATCATAAATCGTTTTACATTATTAGTAGTACATGATCGACCGATCACGTCATAAACAAACCAAGTGATTTCTTGTGAGTAAACTGACTAATAGCATTTATTATTTAATAAGTCATGGAGGTTCTTTTAAATGTTATTTTCCTTTAATATGATACGAGCGATTCTTGTATAAACAGGGTGCCCAAGGACAAGGCGCATGGAGGGAAAGTATTTTAAATTTAGTAGATGAAAGATTCTACTGAAAGAAGACTTTAATTTATTTTAAACAACAATATTAACTACATTCAAAAATCGCCAAAATTCCACCAGAATTTCGGTGATCCATTAAAGAAATCGTTCGCGATATTCGAATCGTTCGCTCCCAGTGAATAGCAATCGTGATCGTGACAAATGGGCCGATTAACAATCCTGAGTTCCCTAGAAGGAGACGGTGCGACTAACGATGTAATAATATATCAAAGGATTTTTCTTAGCTGACGAGACTCTCAAGTTATTTGCTTGTTACATATTAATGTGATCATAACCGTTATGCGGCTCATAAAGACAATTTTCATTGAGGGGAAATTATAGGAAATAAACAGGGTTATTGATAATTTATTACTTATAGAATTCAAGCTGTAGATAGTTCGTTGTACCTTTATAGTAATTATACTTCGCAATCACTTAATACCAAACCTGTATCAAATAAATCTTGGTGATATTCTTTTATCTATTTGATACATGAATAGGTCTCTATTTGCTTCTTTGCTGTTTTTTTTTGTCAACGCAGAGGTATTATTTGACGGTCTTTGCTTAGATAGAATTTTCAAAAAAAAAAAATGTGAGTTCCATACAAAACTCGACAACTTCACCGAGTTATGTAGACGGAGCATTACCATAGACGTTGGCTGGGCGTGACCAATATGAGGCAGATAATGTCCAACATAATGTACGAGTACACTGCTGTGCTGCCCTTGAAAAAATCGGCACGCATAGCGGAACAAAAAATCGGACTTTGCCTCAATCTCTTAGACAAGATTGGTAAACGTTTTTCTTTTTAGTATGTGTGCGACGGTACCAATCATTTAGTCTATAGCTTACTCCATCTACACCGGGTGAGTTTACCGTGTGTCTTTAAAAGGTTTACATTTTCGTTATTGTCAACAGGTTTCCCACCGGGTCCGTCTGTCAGAGCCGAGTCCCTGGACATGGTGAAAGTGCCGGCCGTGGCAGGCGGCGACGCAACCCTGCCGTGTGACACCCATTCCTCGCTAGCGTCCGACGTGCTACTGCTCGTCGTTTGGTACAAAAATGATGTGCCGATGTACAGGTCAGTTTGGTTATTTGCTTGTTATTTATTTATTTAAAATATGGAAAACATAATTTAAATAAATAATTTATAGTTATATAAAATGTACAGTAGTGACAGATTAATGACAGTTAGCCAATTACAAGTTTTCATTTATAGAGAGATAACATAACATCACCTCTATATTATCCAGAAGAATGTGGCAGAGGTGTACAACACCCACATTTCACCTGTTATGTTTACGTTCCATGGGATAGGGGTTAAGCCTATCGCCATCCACCGGACACAATTCCAACTCCGTGCTGCTATTGTGAATTACCTGACGAGAAGTGCAGAAGTAACACTTTGCCCGACCCGGGAATCGAACCCGAGTCGCATACGCTAACCACTAGACCATTGAGGCAGTATACAATTTTGTTTAAAATTTTAACAAAAATTTAGTGACATGCACAGATTCCAAATATAGTCTATTAAGAGCTAAACGGAAAATTCACCTTTTTTAAAAATGGAAACATGTTTTCAAACAAACAGAATTTATTCATGACTAACAGTAGTTAATAGTCTTTAAAATTGCTGCTCTAACATGTACCATGTTTCAGCGACTACCGGCTACTAGCATTACTAGCATTCATAGTTAGCCGTTGCAAATTTTAAAATAACTCGTAGGACTGATAACGGAAACATAAAATAACCAAATAAAACACCAAAACCAAATAAAATAAAGAAGTCTGACAAGGAACTTATTGTCAAGAACAAAAACTACTTCTTTCTCTGCACCGCCCTATGGTTGACTAGTAGAGAATGCCTTTAGCATTAAGTCCGCCATTGTGAAATACAATACAATATTAATAAATTAAATAAATAAATAAAAACTAATTCTTTTTGAAAAACTATAAGTACATAAAACATACAAAAGGCTCGATTGGGAACAAATAGACCGCAATGAATATGTGTTTCATAATAATATAATGATACTTCATAATACTATAAGCTTCTTATTGAACTGATTTTCACATTTTTAAGTCTTATATTAATTACAAAAATAGAAAAATATCACGCCTTTATTCCATGGCGGTACGCAAAGAAAAAATTAAAACCAGCCACGTGTGAATCGAACTCGCGCACGAAGGTTTCCGTATCTATAAAAACGGAAAAATAATGCTGTTGTATGGTAGCCCCCTTTGAGTATTAATATTATTTTGAATTAATTATTTCTTTTTAAAATGAATATATAACTAAATATTCTGTGAATATTAAAAGCGTCTACCTGTTGCCGTTACCAATATCGAGTGAAAACAAATCTGAATAAATATTTATTTTATTCGACTTATAATATTTTTTGTAATAGCGGCAACAGCTCTACATAATCTGTAAAAAAACAACTGTCTAGCTATCACGGTTCATGAGATACAGCCTGATGACAGACGGACAGATGTGCGGACAGCGTAGTCATAGTAATAGGGTCCCACTTTTACCTGTTGGGTACAAAACCCAACAAATATATGTTTCCGTCCTTTTTGGAGGGCTATGAACTCAACCGTTGTTTCAAAATGAAACTAGCTAATGTTATCTTTTCCTTTTCACGTTTGTAGAAACATAACATCGCGCCTATATTACGCAAAAGGGTATGGCAGAGCGTTCCATATTATGCCTAATTTATATTATTATTAGGAAACTAATTACATGAAATACTGATGCATGCATCGTAAAAGTTAATGATATTGCGAAAACTGTTAATTCATATTAAACATCAACTTTTACAATGAATGCATGATTTACTTGCAACTTCTTTCTTAACATAAATTAAGATTTACTGATTCACACCAGTGGCTGGACTGGTGACCATAGATAACAGTGACGTCACAAAAGTAACAGAGTCACTTCACGAAATAGTTCTATAGTTGACATCAGTTTAAGTTTCAAAGGCACTGGCCTTAACACGAAGATTTTAGAATTTGAAAGCCTCGGGTACTCAAGTTTCTCGTACGTTCCTCTTAGGTTAAATTAGCTGACCTTATTCGACCCTATGAAGTTAATAACCTTGACATCCAAGACGCAATACCACGAGAAAATTTCCAGGTATAAAATTTTGTAAAGGGCTCGTATTAATTTACTATTTACTATGTAGTAAGCAGTACAAGTTTAATTAAAATTGGTGAGGTAATAATGATAAATTTCATTTAAATGCAATAAGTATTATCATTTGATTAATTAAGTTTAATTATTTTTTTTTATGTTTTGACGTGATTAAGCGCCTATTGGGAGCCATAGAAATAAATGTTTTGATTAGATTAAATACACCAAAATAAAAAAGAAAATACATAAAAAAATCACTTACAACTAGTTGTACAAACGGCGGCGTTATTGCCTTAAGCAATGTCTTCTACACAACCTAGCATGGAAAAGAATAATAGGCAAACAATACGTGTATGTGTATATAAAAAAATAGATAGGATAATAATATATTCTTAAGTCTATGTTTCACATTTCTTTATTTATTTATGTATTTATTATTGGAAGACCAACAGCAGTAACAATTAAATTAATAAAAATATTATGCAACATTCAGCCAATTACAGGTCCTCACGAATAAGTAACAATATAATATACAATTAAGAACTGCGAATGTACTACAAGAAATCATTACAGAGCCTTATACAAATCAATTGCTTTAATAATACTAAACACCTTGATATTGAAAAAAGAAATCACGGCTTAGCACCTGTCTCATCGACTCCAGGTTTGCATTAAATATATCAACATCATGTAATTTGCTTGCATCATTAAGGGTCTTACTAGCTCTCCGGACAAAGCTATTCTGCCGATAGTTAGATGGCACTAGTGGAAGGTGGAGGGGTGAATAGTGTCGCGTATATTTTGTAGGTATACTAATACTGACTTTGGAGAGTAGTTCCGGACTGTTCAACGACGACGAAAGTAACTTTTCTAGATAAATTACATCCGCTATATCTCGCCGGCATGATAGAGGAAGGAGGTGTAACATAAATATTCCAAAATACAAACATCCATACAACAAAACATCCATAGAAAGACAATGTGACTTTCGTTACGATTATGTTATTAAGTAAGGCCTGGCAAAGTTATGTTTAATGAATGTGCCATATTAAAAATCACTCTGTATAACATCATTGACCTTTTTAAAGATTTATTGGAATTTATTTTCTTAAACATTAGTACTTAAAATTTGCGTAGGGTAAAACCAGGATAGTTGCCTCGGTAGGATACTTGCCTCGGTTAAGAAAAGAACACGCTATGATAGGGAAGATGATGGTGTAAGGGCTTGTGTAGCATTAAAAGGGCCTAAATTAAACTTTAAAACTGATGAAGTTTACAAACATTGGCTAATATGAAAGATGTATGTATTGAACCTTTTGATATAAATGACAAATTATTATTAACGAAAACATTATTTTTGGTAGCAGAGCTTTTTCAAAAAGTATGGTAACTATCCGTACTTTACCCTTCTTACCGCAAAAGGCGAATATCAAGGGAAAGACTTGAATGCAACAATTAATAAAAAAAGAGCATTTACTAATTTAAATTCTTACCCAGCGATATTCCTTTGAAACCAAATTCAAAAGAGGAGGAGGTGTTGTATGAAATCTGCTTCTTTTACTTGTCGATGGTATATGCGTCAAATTTAGAGGCCCAGCGATTCGCCTCCGTTACCTACAGCTGTGTTACAGCGCTCTCATCAGCGAACATGAATAAAGTCGTATGTATTGCGGACGTTTTTTTTTGATTTCGTACATTTTTTGTTTGAACGTAAAGACATTTTCACCTCAAAAAAGCGTTCTTCGTTGAGTGATCGCAGTGAGTAAAACTCGATTATACTTTGAGTTTTCCTTACTTGCAACAAAACCGAGTTTAGCTCACTGTTCCGTATTTTCGAGCTGCTGCAGCTGGGGTGAAAAGTTGTATGTGCGATACGGGATCAAAGTTTAACATGACAACATTTACTTTATTTCGCTTATTTAGGACTCAAAATAAAATTAGCACTCGAAGAAATTATTAACTTCTTGTTGCAAAAATAACTACTTCCAGATATTTCGAAATTAATTCGCCTTTTATATGTAATAAACATTAATCTTCCATTAAAATGATAAAGTTAGTTTGTCAAAGTAGAACAATGGATGGCTGTCCAAAATTTTTCGTTCATTACGAAGAGGTCTAAAATGATATTATAATAATCGTCTAAGGACACCTAAAATAATACAATAAATCAATCAATCAATATATTACATAATGATCTTATACAGTAAATTGTCCAACATGTTTCGCTGTAAATTACAGCATGCAATTTTTAGGGTTCCGTAGTACCTACAAGGAACCCTTATAGTTTCGCCATGTCCGTCTGTCCGAGGCATAGCGACGAAACCGTTGGTGCTAGAAAACTGAAATTTTGCATAAACATGTATGTTAACTATACAAAGAAAGTCGTAGAATAAAATTTGGAAAAGTATTTTTTTTTCGGGTAGCTCCCCTACATGTAAAGTAGGGATTTTTTTTTTTTGTCGCCTACCCCATAGTGTGGGGTATTGTTAGATAGAACTTTTAAAAACGTTTAGGGGTTGCTAAGACAGTTTTTTGATTTAGAGATCCGTTTGCGAGATAATTAACTTTAAAGAGCAAATTTTTGTTCGAGTAGAGCGTCCCCCCCTCTCTAAATGCTAAACTACTAGATCCCAAAATCTGAAAAAAATTGTGTCGGTAGTACATGTAATGAACTTTAAAGGAAAACTATAGCGGATAAGTTCACTACATTAGTTCAAGAGTAATTGGGGTCCAAAGTGTAAAATGCAGTTACTTAGAATAATTCGTGCAAATTACAAAAACCTTTGAAAGTAATGACTTGTATGAAGATGTTACTTGTTTAATACAGATAGTCAATCCCTTTTAAGTCGAAATATGTTGTTACGACTAGCTACGGAACCCTACTGCGCGTGGCCCGACACGCACGTGGCCGGTTTTTTTAGGCTTAATATTATATGAATACATGTACACTTTTAAAAGATAATGAACATTTTTATATAAATAAAATAAAACAGAAATAATATCAATCCAATAAAAAATCTTCTACTCTATAAAAACACGTATATTAATTAAAAACAATTTTAGACTTTTCTTAAATTGTGAAACATTGAGACACTTTATGGCTTCTGGGAGTCTATTATATATGCGTGGTGCCATTCCCAGAATGCTCTTACTTAATAATGCTCTTACGTAATAATACAATAACACAGAACATTGTAACAAGTAATGTCTGTGCTACATAGTGTATTAATAACGTTTTTCCATTTAATGCAATCAATAGTCGTTTAGTCAGACTACAGTCTATCCATGAAGCAACCTACCTTGTTTAATGTTAGAAGGGTCCTAAGGGAAGGCCTCCAAGGGAAGTCCATTGACTGTAACAGACAGTCGGACAGTGATATGCCATTAAGTAATGAAAAACCTAAGCATACACATCTAGTTAAACTATAGTTAGGTATATCATAAGTATTACCAGAGGGTTTCATACATTAAAGATCACAATTATACAATTTTGTTAAGTTTTTAAACATAACATCACGCCAACATTACCCAGAGTGTAGCAGAGGTATACAACACCGACATAAAACGTCATGAAGCCATAAAGTGTCCCAATGTTCCACAATATAAGAAAAGTCTAAAATTGTTTTTAATTAATACGTGTTTTTATAGAGTAGAAGATTTTTTTTTTTTTAATTGATGTTATTTTTGTTTTATTTTATTTATATAAAAATGTTCATTATCTTTTAAAAGTGTATATGTGTTCAAATAATATTAAGCCTAAAAAATTGCATGCTGTAATTAACAGTGAAACATGTTGTACAATTTACTATGTAAGATCATTATGTAACCATGTTTTCGCAAATAAATATATTGATTGATTGATTGACATCACACCCGTTATGGTATATAAGGGTTATGGGTGTATAAGGTTCCATGGGGTAGAGGGTGAGCCTATCGCCATCCACCGGGCACAATTCCTACTCCATGCAGCTATTGTGAATTTCCTGACAGAAAGCTCACAAATAACACTTTGCCCGACCCGGGAATCGAACTCGAGACCTCACGTTAAAAACGCATATGTTAATCACTAAACTATCGAGGTAGTGACTTTAATTTAGAATTCAATGGGGTATGATCAATTGACTATATATATATATTTTGTGGCTATGTCAAGATAAAAACTGCTGTATTATATAAAGAATAATATAATAGTTTAATTGTAAACCGGATATTTTATAAGTAAGCCGGGTTTTATGAAAAACCCATAAGGTACGGTCTCATCTTGCAAGGACCGTAAACATACAGTTTAGAAATGTATACCTCTTTGATAAATAAATATCTCTTTTATCGAGTCGTGTTTGAATATCAAATATCACCAAAAACTTGCGCATTTAAAACATTAGTAGAATTCAACAATTAAGAATTCGGCATAAGTATTTAATAAATGATTTCCCGGTATTCTAACAACGATTATTAAAATATTATTTCCAAAACAGAATTGTTGTCTTTGTTAAAATTTTACTTCAGCTCAGTATTAAGTAGAAATCATAAGAACAGAAATTCACCTGCTACTTTAATTCTATCTCATTCCACAAAACTCGAATATGCCCGAAATTATTCTGAAATGTATTCTCGCTATGAACTAACAGAGTTCATATTTGTAAAGCTATTAAAGCACTTCGGATTAGGATCGCTATTACGCTAAATAGAACAATCACAATTGAAACAATCTTTAAGTTTTCCTATGGTTCTTATTAAAACCTCAGCACTACGTTAGTTTTCGTCGGAAAAATGAAAATTGGCTTCTATATTGAAGCACGTAGCGTTGCCGTTGTTGGCGTTTATTTTCTTTTTCCCCCTTGTAAAAGGCTTGGTCGCGTGTGGCGCCAGAACAACGACCTGCGAAGCTGGTTGCTCTTGCCTCTACTACGGGTTCATTATTTCTAGACTGACAGTCACTGAAGTGAACTTTTAACCCATTCCGGAAAAAGCTTGTCAGACCGGCGATTTTTTGAGAGGATTGTTGGAGCTTAATAACGTTCATGTTACTTAAGGTAGTGGTAGATTTTCATCAAGTTAACAGTGAAAATATTGTTTAGCAAAATTAAATTGTCTGCCTGTTCAATTTAAGTTGATGGTTTCTTTTAATTTACGTTATATAATTCCTTCCTTGATTTTAAAAACATGTAAGTGCAAAAAAAATCAAATATTTTGAAAATCATTCTTCACCATCATTCAAGGTTTCATGGTTTCAAGTAAATCACAGAAATGTCTTGTAAATTGCTTCACAAATTGATAAAAAAATCTTAATTATTTTAGTTGTAAATACCAGTGGATACGTTGAGTGGCGAATGCCGCGGCGTTTTCAAAACGCGAGTGGTCGCCACCGGGAGCAACCGCTAGCCACGTGTGGCTGTAAAAGTAGAGTGCATATAGCATGAATAGAATTGTAAACAGCTTGTCGCACGCTACCGAGTGGTATAGTTTGTGGCTCATCTGCGCGAAGCCTAAGATGGTCTCGCGTTGTATTTTGGCTATCCGTGCAATGCTAGACTAGTTTATACTAGAAATGTATAGATTGATCGGTAGCCGTCCGTAAGCTCTACATTCTAAGACATTCCCCCTTGCTCCTTTATAATGATTAAACATCGACTTAAGAACTCGCAACATTCTCACTTCAACGAATCGTAACAAATAACTTCTCAATGGTAAGAACCTCTTACACGCAAATATATCAACCAGGACTCCTGTACAAATCGCGATCTAGCCATGTACTATGTACCTATACATATTTTATAAATCGTTCAAGCGAAAATCTGTTATGCATGGTTGTGCCAGTATGAATGCGAAAGCCAAATTAGTTTGAGCGCTCGCGTTAGATACCGTCAAAACACGATCAGATTAAATGGGATTTGCCAACCCTGACAAATTTTATCTGATGTTGTTATTAAATACGGGCCGCGCTAAACTAGGTTTGTAGGCAGGGTCTACAAATTATGTGAAACTGAATCTACTTTGTGTTATAATGAACTAACTTGACACTTTTGCCTTTTTTAAGACGGTTTAAAGGTGATATTTTTTCAAAAAAAGTTGGTATCCTAATATTTTAAACAAGACCAGATCAATCAGAATTAGCCATCCCTGAGAAGTTGATGCTGTTACTATGTTCAAGCCGTGGTAGTAATCCAGGATTTACAAAATATTGCATATAAGTAGTTACATCTGAAAACATATTGTGCCCCAAGGAGCAATAATTTCAGGATCTGACTACCTGGAACCACAGTTGCTGAAAGTCTCCTTATCGACTATTTAAAGATAGGGCGATGGTGTTTACACCCTCATGTGAACAAGTCATACAAAGTCGACCAACGGGCAACTTTAATAACGAATACAATACATAATGATTTCATGGATCATCTTACAAGTAATAAGAAAATCGCAAATGTATGAGGCGAAAATTTCGAGTAATTAAGAACATAAGTTTGAAGCTCTAGGTGCGATTGATCAGAAAATTCTAGAAATGGACAAAAGAACATCGGCAAATACCAAAGTTGAGTTAAAGTTAAATTACTAATGTATTGGGATAGTTAATACTTAGTAATATCAGTTGGAAAAATAGCCAAAACCATATTTTTCCTCAAAAATACATGAATTTTCAAGTAAAAAATCTCAGAAGTCTCAAAGGTAAGCGGCTCCATCACAATGTCACTTACACTCTTTATAATGATTTCTTTGAGTAATATTGCTGTTATTATGTTGTTTAGTTAAACAAAATATGATATAGCAATTTGACCCAACAAATATGTATTAAATAAATTTAAAATTTAAATTTAACTAAGTCAATAAAAATTAGATAAATTTTGGATATTGAGTAGGTATTCCTATTTGTACCTAACTTATTTGTGAAACTGGAAGGTGCTGGTACTTTTAGCACAGGATTTAAGTACCAGCAGAACATTATATTTTGATTTCTTTTGTACCTATATTAAGTGTCCTACTGTTTTTTTGTGTGCCAAATGAAGATTTATTATTTATAAAAAGGCTAAAAAAAGGAAATAATCATAAGGAAACATCATTATGCAATTTATGTGTAAAAAAAGGTGTTCATTTTGTACTTTGATTCTGCTCTTCTTTGATTTATATTGAGAACTGTATAATAAAGGAAAGACAAAAAACCTTGGTCTGGCGATGGCTTATAAAATATTAATGGGCGAAAACATTTTTCATTTTAAACCCACCTTGAAAACACATTGGATATTTAAACTGAACATTTTTCAACCAAGGATTGGGCAAAAATATATTCATCTTATTGAATGAAAAACCTAGGTAATAAAAAAGCCGCTCAAGTACAAGTCGGACTTGGACACGAAGGGTTCCGTACCATTATCTATAAATACATCAAAAAAAGTAAAGTCTGGCCTTTGAAAGCTCATAGGCAGCAATAATTTGTGGACTCACTAAAACTAGATAATTATAATAATATTTAATAAAGCACATTCCCGATACCTGACATAACACAAACCTATGATGCGTATTTAAAGTTTTGCAATAGTCTGAACTTCCTTGGCGGTATTCTTCTTCTTCTGCTGGTCTCACACGTCTAGAAATTAATATTCTTAATTCCGGTAAAATTTGCCATTCTCTTCATTCATTCTAACTGTTCACATGTTTCAGATCGATCCGTTCAAACGCACCTGTTTCTTATAACATAGACAGATTTTTATAAGTAAACACGCCGGCATTTTAAATTAAGAATATAATTTGTCGGCTGTGTGGAGCCGCTCTAATACCTCCTAAAAAACTGAATGTGTAAGGAGAATATTAAGGGCTAATTTATAATTATGCCATTCCGTGCTTCCGGAATTAAGAATTTGAATTTTTAACTATGTGCGTACAGTTTTGGAATATGATAAATAATTTTATATTGTGGTTAAATAATTAACTTACATACTGAATCAAAATTACGTTTGTACGAAATGTGCTAACAGAATTGCCTCATTTTAGTTTCCCTAATACACTACTGATTCATATTCGTACATACATAGGTACTAGTTATTTCTGTGTAAGTAGCAATTAGGTAACAACACGGAGCGTGAAATTATCTCGTCTACGTTCTCGTTTAGGTGCATCTAATAATTACCTATTCAGCATTTGGCAACATTTCTACTATTAAGCTATCTAATTTATAAAATATTAAAGTTGAAAAATTAAGAATCCAGCAGGACTCGAACCTGCTGGATTATTGCTGGCAACTTTAATATTTTATAAATTACAAAAAGGCATAGCAAAGCTAAAATTTGCTTAAAATATTACAAGTATTTGATAAAAATGCGTCATCTCTTGACAGTAACAGTGTTGATCTTAATTCAAACTTACAGTATGTGATCAGTGACTTATCGCATCACATAGATGGCGCTAAAACCAAATAAGGTTCGTCTAGCTAAAAGCTGGCATAAAAAGAGTTGAGAAATTTCGAGTCCGGCAGCATACGAATCCATAGCTGAATTGGCAAAGCACTTGGGGCGTATACCCAGGGGTGCAGGTTCGAGTCCTGCTGGATTCTTAATTTTTCAACTTTAATATTTTATAAATTACAAAAAGGCATAGCAAAGCTAAAATTTGCTTAAAATATTACAAGTATTTGATAAAAATGCGTCATCTCTTGACAGTAACAGTGTTGATCTTAATTCAAACTTACAGTATGTGATCAGTGACTTATCGCATCACATAGATGGCGCTAAAACCAAATAAGGTTCGTCTAGCTAAAAGCTGGCAAAAAAGAGTTGAGAAATTTCGAGTCCGGCAGCATACGAATCCATAGCTGAATTGGCAAAGCACTTGGGGCGTATACCCAGGGGTGCAGGTTCGAGTCCTGCTGGATTCTTAATTTTTCAACTTTAATATTTTATAAATTACAAAAAAGGCATAGCAAAGCTAAAATTTGCTTAAAATATTACAAGTATAAGCTATCTAAGTTTTTCGATAAAATTTTGTCACATGTTCTTGTTCCCAGACTTTTACTGAAGGTGTCGGTTACGGTACACACCGTTTGCGTGCACGATAGGTACACTGTACTACTTTGTGTCTCTGTCATTTGTCTCGGACTCCGGTCGCGGTCTTATGATCCGGCACCGTTACAGTTTAGCCGAAAAATTACTTAAATTACTTCATTTCAATTATGAACAGCAAATGTTTTGTTTTTCTGTTGTTATTTATTTTATAAGTAACCCATTTTCTGCCTAGATGGTCTAGTAGTTAGCGTATGTGCCTTTCACCGCAAAGTTTCGGGTTCAATTTCAAGGTCGGGCAAAGTGTTATTTGAGAATCTTCCGCCAGGAAACTCACAATAGCAGCACGGAGTTGGAATTGTGCCCGGTGGATGGCGATAGGCGTACACCCTATCCCATGGGACCTAAACATAACAGGTGAAGTGTGGGTGTTGTACACCTTTGCCACACCCTTCTGAGTGAGATGTTATGTTATGTTATGTTAATATAAATTTATCTGAATTGGTAAATCGGGTCATCTTCACAAGTTACATAGCAATTAAAATGTGCGTGTTTGATAGCTCGCCTTGCTACCTTCATTTATATCAAAAGGGTGAGACATTGAAACAAATGTTTGTCCACAGTTACGATGGCCGTATCAAAGGTCCAACAGCACACTGGGCGGATGCTATTCTCGGAGGTCGTGCCAGATGGCACGCAGTCACACCATCGTCGCTTAGGATACGAGACATACTACCATCAGATCGTGGCACGTATAGGTGCAGAGTCGACTTTAAAATATCACCAACTAGGAACCATAAAATCCTGCTGGAAGTCATTGGTAAGTACTTTTAGATTACCTTGCTCTGAAATTTTTGAAGATATTTATGTATTTGGCTAATAACTCACGACACGGTTTTGCCTTCGTACAATGCAGATAATAATTTAAAAATGTAAATATTTTTTTACGGCGCTGTTTACGTCCGCACGGTTTTTATACATACTGCCCGCAGCCGTTGCGCGGCGCGGCAAGAAACGCGTCGTGAGTTCTTAGCCTAAGATGGCAAAAGTTTAAATATTCAGGATTTTTTTTTAAATATAAAGAGTTATTGATTCTTTTTTACTGATTCCAATTTAAAATTATAATAAAAATTACACAAACAGCTTATGTTTTTATGCAGCTTATTATAACTTGTTGAATATATTTTTTTTTATTTTGGAGTGTCATTAATCGACACCAGTCATAGGTATTTAAAAGCTCTTAAAGCTTAAAGATACTCTTCTTGTTTTTAAACAGTTTTCTTATACTATAATAGACCGTACGATATTGGAAAACTTTTTATTCTTTGCCGCTCCGTTACTGCCAAAAATGATTTATTTTAATTGGTCGAACATAACATCTCATTACATTATCGGACCTGCCCGCTGCTTGCCGTGAAGCCGCCGGCTTTACATAACAGTAAAAGCAGGAAAATGAGAGACGGTTCCCTCTGTACGGACATCACTTACCACCGTTTCGCCTAAAGAGTTGCAAAAGTTTACTTAGACCAGAATCTTGGTTACATTAGACTAAAAGCGTGTAAGGCTAAAGAATCAGCACTATCCTATTTCCCTGAGCCATGTGAAAGCTTGACCTACCGCGGCCAATTTGGAAGCCCGTCAACCGTCTGCGGAATCATGTTGGTGGCAGTAAGGAAAATTTAATCAAATTGGGGTTCAACAACTCAAATGACAACTAGTACACATGGGGCTTCTCTATTCAGACTATGAAAAGGAGACGTCCTTTCATGCCCACTGCCTCCCACACCGAAGACCTAATTCAGGCTAGGTAGAAAGGAGTGGAGGTAGCCACCTACAGGGCGGGAACTATTAAACAAAAAAAGCAAATACAGAAACTGTCAACACTTATACCATACACACTTTCATGTTTATTGCAATAGTTCTTATTGTAATAACAGTATTAGTAATTAATCCTTAAGAGCGCAAACATAATATCTTACAATGTCAATTCATCAACCCCTACAAGACTAAGTAGGCTAAATTAATAATAACTACGTTCAAGATCTGAAATGTAGTAGTTATATAAAATGTATTTACCTGAAAGAGGATTGCTCAGCTGCAACTGAGAGCAAATTTAATCTAGATCAGAAACAGAAAATCCCTAATCTTCACCGACAACTTGGAAGTAGTAAAGTAACTCGCAGATGGCTGCCGTAAATTCAATTATTTATTAAAACCTCACATCTTTCTAAATACAGGCTCTTTCATATTTTTCATAAGTACTTCTTACTTACATTTGCTTCTGGCGGCAAGATTTTCGGCAAGAGACAATTTTTTTCGATCTACATATTTATGTTGTTAACGATATTGTAGTAGACCTGATGATAAATTATAACTATAGCACATCAACAAATTTAAATAATCATTGCATAAAAGGAGATTCCTATTCTTACGCATATTTTAATATTATATTAATTTAAATACAATAATACATTTTTTTTAATAAAAATATGGTCATAATATTTAATCATGCAATTTCGTTATAAATATTTAAGTTTTTTTTTTTTATTATTTAAATCGCTTTCGCTTATGGCATTTAATACAGTACCTTTTGGAGTAGACACTGGCACCCACGATTAATACTATCGCGGTGGCCTGCGCTTGCATATTTTTGTAAGATACCCTATTTTGTAAAAAGAAAAAAAAACATTCGAGACTATTTTTGGCCAAGGAGAACACCATTCCAACAAACTCTCACACATAAATAATTAAGAATTAAAAATGTAACTAACCCTGATTCATAATAATTAACTTACTTCTGTACAAAAAAAGTGAACGTGATTCACTAAAGAACTTTCAGCCAAATTGCAAAAGTTGCAAAAAATTTTTGAACGCCAAATTTTTTCAATCTAACCAAAGGAGCAAGTGTGAAGTCATTTTGCGAAACAAGTCTGCAATTTTGCACTCTTTTCCTTTACTTTAGCAAAGTTAGCAAAGAAGACAGTACATTCGACAAAAGTGTAATTGAAACCCCGAATTGAACTTGGCGTGGACTAAATGTAACTTTTGAAGTTAGATTATCTTGGAATAATCTGCAAAGACCATTACTTGTTTGGACAAAATTTTCATTCCAAAACAAAAATAGGTTTCTGAATACCGTTTATTGTATTATTGACCGTACAATTATATTGTTTTTAATGTTTATTGGATAAACAAACAATATCACAGTAACGAATACTTTACATAGTGATTTTTTATACATACGAACAAATTGTGTTATCCACACCGTTTACCACGGCATAAATAAAATTAAATACAGGTTGAGAGTAGCTGCAATATATAAATAATTTTTAAATAATAAATTTATTATTTTATTAATTTAGTTGTACAGTTAGGGCACAGTAGACAGATGATGCAGTTCCATAATTATTACTAGATTCTTAAAGATACTAACACTATTCGCACGCCAATCCATATACCTAACCATACTATACAGCATAAAATAAAACATTTTATGTTTAAAGATTGTACTAAGTCTAAAATTTCTGTTTTTTTTTTATAGAAACTGATTTATTACTTTTCATTTATTACGTGTTTTATCGAAAGCAATTAATATAGTTGTTTCAATAATGTCTCATAAATTTCATCGTTCAAAAAATGTTTAACTACAGAACGGTTCTGCATCAATATTTTGTATCTGTTCAAGTCACCTGGTCCCTTGTCCATTATGAATTTATGTGTGGTGTCGGAACGTAGCCAAATAGTAGTTGGTTATTGCGAAACATCTTGCAGTTGCCAGAGTTATGAAACTATGTTTTAGAAATTAGTTACTGGATGAACACGACGCCAGTATATAAACGCGGTCTGTTTAGTTTATTAAACACCCGTTTCCTTTGAATTGACAAACGATTTTACGATATCAGTATGTATATTAGGATTGCTGTTTTTATTCAATTCTGATGGCAAACAGGCCATCGTTTATAATTGATTTTTATATTACCTATACTTGCATTGTAAGTTTGCCTATATTGGTGTGAATACAAAGACTTTTAGGTAATGTTTTTTTACATTTGGTACCCTTATTTACGGCAAAAAACTCTCAAAAAGTCTAGTAATAAAATTTGTTTTTTAAAAGTATGAAAAATTGTGCTATGGTTTTTCTATTTTTTTTTTTATATTTTTTCGAGAACACGGTTTGCTCTTCTATCGGTCATGAATGATGGTCATACTTCCAATAATTTTCATACATAATATAACATAAAGCCTTTACTATCCGGAAGGGTATGTTAGAGATCACCCAAATTTCATCTGTTGTTATAGGTCTCATGACTGTGATAGGTGGTGAGCCTATTCCACTTAGAACTTTGTGCTGCTATTGAGACATATCTGACGAAAAAATTCTAAATGACACTTGCTGACCCGGGAATCGATTGCGAAACCTCGGAGTGAGAGGCCGCATCCGTTACCTATTGAACTAACGAAACAATCTACATTTTAAATGGAAATTTCATCATGATGATGCTTAAATCTGTAATGAGTATGACAGTATTTCTGTAATTAACAGCAAAACCTTTTTGATATAAGATTTTGTTCCCAAACTGTCAAAGTTCTAGTGAAATCATCCAAATGTTTATCAAAAGCCTGTTAATTATTCACTGTCTTATACAATAATATACTGCTAGCTTTGGGAAAATGATAACCAGCGAGGACAACGTTTGAGTTGGGACAAAATATTCATATTTCGATGGGTCCTACCACAGATAATATAATACTAGTAGTCCTACGTAGTCTAGAGTAAGGGCAGAAACACAATTTTAAGATGGACCACTTTAGGACCAATTTTACAAGCCTGGGTTTAACGGTGAACCAAAAAACCTGATCTCTGACCTCCAATAATCTTTTTTTTCACCCAGAGTGTTAGAACCACAGATATAGATCTACATAGATAACGCAAGTATCACGATTTGTATTGAAACCAAGCGTGCCGACTTTTTAATACCCTTTGTGACGTCACAGCCGAAATTTAGTGACGGGAAATCCAAACCGATTCAAAGACACCGATGCCGCCGATGCCAATCCGCCCAGTACGTTCAACTGCAGCCGTCCGCTATGATTTTCTCTGACAAAAGACGCGCGTGGACTGAAGTTAGAGGCGACCAACCTCGACGCTTGGTCGGGGTTGAGACACGCGAAGTACATGCATCTGCGTTATCTATGTAGATCTATATCTGTGGTTAGAGACATGTACTGAATTACTGGTAAGCGGCTTCGTCACCATGTCTTTTACACCCTGTATCGGGGCCCAAAATTGGCCCATCGCTGGTAATTATCGTTATCGGAAAACCGGTATTGCAAGCCCTAAGTCAAACCTCTTTTTAGGGTTCCGTAGCCGAATGGCAAAAAACAGAACCCTTATAGATTCGTCATGTATGTCCGTTTGTACGTCCGTATGTCACAACCACTTTCTTCCGTAACTATAAAAGCTATACTGTAGAAACTTGGTAAGTAGATGTATTCGGTGAACCGCATTAAGATTTTCATACAAAAATAAAAAAAACAATAAATTTTTGGGGTATAATAATATAATACTTAGAACTGAAACTCATTTTTTTTTCATTAAACCCATACGTGTGTATCTATGGATAGGTCTTCAAAAATGATATTGAGGTTACTAATATATTTTTTTTCTAAACTGAATAGTTTGCGCGAGAGACGCTTCCAAAGTGAAAAAATGTGTCCCCCCCTCCGTAACTTCTAAAATAAGGGAATGATAAATGTAAAAATATTATAAATCGTTAACCGCATTTTACCTTTCAATCAACTCCACACCTGTATCTGTACTACATTCTTGCAAAATAAATGATTTGATTTGATTTGATTTGATTTGAACTCCAATATTATTATAATAAAGAATAAAGAAAAACATTTATTTAGATGTATAGTAGTACGAAACCCTACGTGCGCGAGTCTGACTCGCTTTGGCTGGTTTTTTTCAATATAGTTTTCCTTTTGTGTAATATAGGCGTTATGCTATTATGCTATGTTATGTTGTTATGTACTGCCTCGATAGTCTAGCACCACGAGGTCTCGGGTTCGATTCCGGTGGGGAAAACTGTTATTTGGGAACTATCCATCAGGGAATTCACAATAGCAGCACGGAGTTGGAATTGTGCCCGGTGGATGGCGATAGGCTCACCCTCTATCCCATGCGACTTAGACATAACAGATGAAGTGTGTATGCTGTACACCTCTGCCACATCCTCCTGGAAAATAGAGGCGTGATGTTATGTGTATGTATGTTGTTATGTAACTTCAACACTAAAAATAAAGATATCATATCCAGGCACGTTGTAAACTAGGGCTCTATAAAGTAGCCATTTTGTTCCGTCTGTGGCTACATATTGCATTCTGGCATCCTGCCAATCGCCGATTTATTGGCTAATAATTCTTTGAGTTTTATTACTGTGTCAAATTACCGTAATAACAATTTATATTAATGATTTCTGTTAATAATTTAGAGGATTAATATTTCAATTATTTTAAGATTTAAGAGTTTTCATTCGCAACCAGCATTTTTCCAGATATTTATTTACTGTATGTCTAAAGCCTCTAAAGTCTTATTTACATAACGAAACCAGTTGATTTGACTTGTAAACATTAACTTTTATAATGCAATAATTCATGTCACTAGTTTCAATTGCAATAATTCATGTCACAGAAAAATATTGACAATTTTAAAAAGAAAAGTTACACTCATAATGTTAATACTAGACATAGGGATAATCTTGTACTTCATACGACTCGTCTCCACAAAATTAACAATTCTTTCATGGGCTAATGTAGGTATACGCTTCTACAACAAACTTCCTAATAGTATTAGAGTACTGTCTATAAATAAGTTTAAGACAGTTGTTAAAGTTAAACTATGTAAGAAAGCATACTATACAATCCCGGACTATTTAAATGACAAGACAGCTTGGGAGTGAGTTGCTCTGGATCACACAATCACAACAACAAGGAAAAATATGGACGCATCATAAGAACATAATTTAAGAATTTTGAATTGTGTCTATATGAATAAAGATTATTTAAATTTGAATTTGAATTTGAAATTTCATGGTAAAAATAGGTCATATTACTTTATCAAGTTACACGGTTCAACGTTTGATATATTCGAATGTTATTATGCCTTTAAATAAGTCTTCTTGGTTCTTGTAAGCAATTAGTATAACAAAACAAGTCTAGGTTGTAATCTAATTGTAGAGTAAGTCTAAGAGAAATATCAAGCGACAATCAAATTTAATTCAACGCCAATTAAATCAAATACGTAAATGAGACAATAAGGCATTGTGACTCAAAGACTCACGCCCAAGTTATTTCAATTATTAAGTAACCTTACATTAAACCTCATCTTTGGTCGTATAAACATAAATACAATCCTCAAAAAACAGATCTCCAATACAAATGACGACAGCCAAAAGCAATCTTTTCATCGTTTGTGATTTTTTAGATAGAATTCTCTCTTGGAACTCGCCATTATGATGTCGAAATCGAATCAAATAATAATAACAATAGAAATGGAACAAGTGGTTTCGTAATAGAATTAAAGGATTCTTTGTTTACTCGTAAATTGTTTTTTTTTTTGTAGAAAATGAACAAATCTTGAACTTTGTGATATTAAGTTAGGTATTTTTTATTTAAAGTAATTTATTTATAAAGTAAAAGACAAGGGAACTATGATGAACATTGACTGAATAAACATACGAAGTTATTTTGAAAGCAATGTATACGGTATTAAGTTAACTAACTAATTCGTTAAGTAACTAATACGTTTAAAAAAATACCTTTTTAAACCCTAGCTTTTTAAAATATATTTTGTCTCCAAAAATCTTGGGACTACAGAAGCTTTGTTATTAATGTGAGTAGGTTTTCTAGACTATACGTATGAAAAAAACAAATAATAACATTCTACTTAATTTAAGTGTTTATTTTTCCGTTCAGGGTTTCTGAATTACGCGAATATAAGACATTCTATTATGTCTACATTACCCAGAAAGTTGTAACAGAGGTGATTGATATGGGGTGGTTCTTTCGCCTTTCGACGGGCACAACTCTAACCTCATGCTGCTATTAACAATTTCCTGGCGGAAAAATCGCAAATAGTACTTTTGACGGGAATTAATCCGGGACCTCGTGTTAAGAGGTGCATACGCTATCCTTTAGTTAGACCAAAAAATCTATACATTATTTCAAAATAATCTTTGTTACAGAGCTACCTGAGAAGCCTAAAATCTTCGATGAGTTGGACAAAGAAGTAGTGGGGCTGGCAGGACCGTATACTGAAGATACCAGCATGAAACTCACCTGTGTCGTTAGTGGAGGTAAATTTATTAGTCTAGCTAATGTTTTATTGGTACTCGTACGTATTACTTTATAGGAGGATTCATATATAAGCAACTTAATGCTATGCATAACATAGTACAACATACTAAATACAGCTGCAAAAGTAAAATATACAAATGGCTGCTAGAATTAGACTACGAGCAAACAGAAAGAATCTTAAGAAACAACTAAATAAATCAATTTAAACGTCATAATACAGATTCGCACAGCCATGCACACACACACACACACCCACACACACACACACACACAAACACACACACACACACACACACCCACACCCACACAAACCTCTCTTTGTTTTGTACTGTACTATTTCAATTATTCATCATTATTTTATTATATGTGAGGTATAATAAAATAAAATTTATTACCTTGTAAAAATATTGTCTACTGGGCCGAAAGAGACTGGACTCCACGACACAGGTTATCCTAGTGTGGAGCCCAGGGATCAAACACAAGTGTACTAATTTTCGAGACAATAAATGATTTTTGATTTTTGATTTTTGACTACTATAGGTACTATAATATCACAGACAACAGTACAAAAGGCAAGTTACATACAACGCGCGCTTGAGCAACGCACACATAGACTCGATTTCTAAGACCACTATTGCTGGGTACACAACTAACGAACGAAGTCCAACGAACGGATTTGCTGGTCCTATTTTGGAAGGCTATCGAATTCTTTGTTGATCGTCGTTGTACGATCTATGGCGTCCGCTTAGCCGCACAAAGTTTTCTAAACAAGAACGAACGAACGCGTTCGTTAGCGTTTGTTTGCCATGTGAGTAGTGAGTAGCGTGATTAGTGAGTAATGTGAGTAGTTTTTTTTCACCATATCACATCGATTTTCAACAATAACAGCTATTAGATATCGTAGTTGTCCATAATTAACAAAAACATAATTAAATACAAGCAAACAAAGCCCCAATTTCACCTAACTTCTTAATCTAAGGATTAACTAAACCAGTATTTGTATATTTCTCTCACTTTTCCTCTCTCTTTCATTCAATGGAACTAAGAAATTTGAAGCAGCAGCTGAACTATAAACTTTACTTTAACACTTCATTGGTGAAATTGTCACTAAAATAACCCCAAATTTTCAGGAAAACCAATGCCACGTATTCGATGGTGGCGTGACGACAAGGTGATATCAACACTGGCGCCGGTGGACGATGGGTCTCAACTCAGCTTGCTAGAACTGAAAGTGGCAAAGCTAACAAGAGATTATTTCGAAGCTGTTTATACTTGCACTGCTGATAATACGGCATTGGTGCCGCCTCTGAGGGTCAACGTGCAGATACTAATTTATTGTGAGTAATTATTTGTAATTATTTTTTTTGTATTGGAACGAAGTTCCTTATCGCGCGTTGCGAACTAGACGAAAAAAATTAAGACCAAAAGTTGTAACGACCGAGCCTTGCGGCGTGCGCGTGTTTCTCTGTCTGTCTCTCTCTCTCATAGAAAGCAAGCCACTTATATTACTAAGTTTATATTACAACTTAAAAAAATATATATATATTACAATTCGTTCCCTAATTAATTTAGGTAATACTCATGTGTCGCGGGACTGTTCAACAAACATACATTTCACACACAAAGCACACCCTGTATCAGAACAAACTTTTGCGGATCACACAACGATTTGTCTCGTGTGTCATCCAACCCACAACACCAGCGCAGTTAAAAGCAGCAAGGCCACTACTTTAACCACTACGCCAACCGTGCACTCATTTCAATTTACTTTTTAAATCTTATATCAAACGGTACATGGCATATCTACAGTACAGGCCATAAACATCCATAAAATAAATAAATAAAATAAAATATTCTTTATTTCAGATTTTACAATTTATAACAATAAAATGGTTTCTCCATAGTAATATAAAATAAGATTAAATTTTACATGTCAATTTTAATAATCAATAAAAGATTGCGAATTCGTCACTACATCTGACGAATACCATATTATTATTTTACCTCTTGTATACAATATCTTTGCTCGTGTGCCAGGTTCAGGAGCTCAGTGTCATAAAAAATATTAGTCTGATATTTTTATTTATTCTCATGGGAGGACCTCGTGGCTAAGTTGAAGCCACGTGGACTAATCAATCATTCAGGATTGGAAATGCTTACCACGGTAGGCTGTGGATGGGTTACCATCTCAACATAACGAAAGTAAAGTAAAGTAAAGTAAAGTAAAAATAATTTATTAGAACACCAAATCATTATTAAAAAAAAAAAAATCTAATTTAGGAACTAGATATAAAAATAAATACAGAATAATTACAATAATACAGTGCCTTTATACTACATTATACAAGTTGCAACTGAGTTCAAATGTCTCAGACCTGCTATGCTATGATGGTGTCTAAAATGCCACAGCTCAACATATTGTTGCCAGAAAATTGGGCAACGTTGATTTTCAGCTGGAACCTCAGGTGACAAGTGATATACAGGGTGGATTTTTGAAACGGGGCAGTAAGGGCAAGTACCTTAACCGTTGCAGTTACAGCAAAACGTTCTTAAAAGACCTTCCCTAACTTTTTGAGACATTTTGAACTGCATTCACAGATTTTGTAAAAAACTTACAGTTAGCAAAAAAAATGCAAAAAGTTCAATTTTTTTTTTTATGCCAATCGATTCTATTTCATGTGGGGATCAAAAAACTCTATGGGACCATTTTAGCTTTCAGTACTAGAAAAGACAGAAATCGCCAAAAACGTTTCCCATACATTTCGGTAACAGAAACGAATTTCTACGATGGTCTAACTTTTTGTAAGGGCCTGGAAGTGGGTAGAATTGACTGTAAAGTAAATAAAAATAATTTTTACCATCAAATTTCGAATTTGATTCGAAAATCTGTGTGTTATACTTAGTTTCAGCTGAGAAACTTCGTATGAGTTATTAATTAAGGATTTTCGCTATAATCGTGAAAAAATTGACTTATTAGAAGCGTATTTTGTCAATAATCGAAATGCGGGAGCTGCATTAGTGTGGTACCGCAAGTATCCGTTGCGGCATGTGCCAACAAGAAAGGTTATTACAAATCTTTTTAAAAACCTGGAATTGCAGGGTTCTTTCAAAATACGCTTCTAATAAGTCAATTTTTTCACGATTAGAAGACATTTTAGTGAAAATCCTTAATTAATAACTCATACGAAGTTTCTCAGCTGAAACTAAGTATAACACACAGATTTTCGAATCAAATTCGAAATTTAAGGGTAAAAATTCTTTTTATTTACTTTACAGTCAATTCTACCCACTTCCAGGCCATAACAAAAAGTTAGACCATCGTAGAAATTCGTTTCTGTTGCCGAAATGTATGGGAAACGTTTTTGGCGATTTCTGTCTTTTCTAGTACTGAAAGCTAAAATGGTCCCATAGAGTTTTTTGATCCCCACATGAAATAGAATCGATTAACATAAAAAAAAAAATTCAACTTTTTGCATTTTTTTTGCTAACTGTAAGTTTTTTACAAAATCTGTGAATGCAGTTCAAAATGTCTCAAAAAGTTAGGGAAGGTCTTTTAAGAACGTTTTGCTGTAACTGCAACGGTTAAGGTACTTGCCCTTACTGCCCCGTTTCAAAAATACACCCTGTATATTAAATAAAAAGAACATAAAATAAAATAAAAATAAATACGATGTACAGATGTGATATATTTTTTAAAGACCTGATATATTGAAAGCACGTTAAGCCGTCTGTCCCCGTTGCCATTTGAAGATCTATGGCAGTCGTTACGGGTAGTCAGTGGCAAGAAAGTCTGACAACAAGTATAACAATGAGTATATTATTATCTCGTACTGGGTTGTGGAGGACTAATGGTTTTCGCTCCACGTAAAATACTAACTTTCAGATAAATCCGTTAGACTAGGAGCCTACCCCAATCTTATTAGAAAAAAGGCTCGAAAGATTTTATCATTCTCATAGTAAATCGCTTATAGTATCATACTAATATTTAAAAAACGAAAACGATCCCCATCTCACCACCAAAACAGGCATTTAGTACTGTTTTTGACAGATTGACGTTATACAATTACAGCAGCTTACTTCTTTTTTTTTTATACTACGCCCACAGCGAACGAACGTGTAGTCCACCTGATGTTAAGTGGAGTACAGCCCATGGACATCAACAATCCACAAAAGCAGATTATAGATGCGTCGCTGCAGCTGAGGACTACGGTGTTATGCCTCATGTGCCAGTAATTTCAGGGCCTGATCTAACCACCAAACCGGAGCACAGTAATGGAAGCACTACTATTTGGCGGCAGGTTAAAGGTGAGACGGTGGTGCTGCCGCCCTCGAGCTCATTCACAAGAGCTCTAACACCATTAAACTTACTGCTAATAATGTTAGAATTCACAATAATTAATACCTATTCCTTAATATTACTGTGGTATCAAAGACAAAGCATCGTGTTTGCGCTGTCCGTTACATAATATTCAGTCATTTGTCTAACTTAACGCGTCTGGACATTACGCTGGCCGGCACCCGCCGCCCCTGTTAAGCCGAGGAAACCCTCCAAGGTTACAGAAGCGACGGGCAGCCCGAAAACCTCAACAGCCGGTAGACTCCAGCAGGCCAAGAACTGGGTGACGAAGGCCAAGATTGCTTTGAAAGCTAGCCGCAACCTCAAAACTGACATCAAAGAGGGCGTCATCCAGGCCATCGACGGTCTCTACCGGCTGGTGAAGGAGACATTACGCTGGCTGGCATCTCTTCATCATTTTGCACGTTACAACACGACTACAAAATGTAATTTTTAAAATGTTACGTTAAAATGAATTGTTGAAGTAACAAAGAATTAAATTACAGAGTTACAACGTAAATTAAATTTTAAGTTTGTTTTGTGAAAGAAAAATAACCTTTCCAAAATACATGAGCAAAAAGTAGCCTGTACAAGTATACAAACTTCAGTTTTATTTATTGTTAAATATTTTATTGAATCTTAAGGTTATAAGGCAGTTCATTGTTCTACTTTTCTGCAACCATAAAATATTGTTAATGTTAAAACTATGAAGTTTATTGCTACCACAGTTAATATATTACCACTCAATTACTTAAAAAAAACAAGCATTCTTGTGTTAAACTTGACATTCGATAACATAACATCACGCCTATATTACCCAGAAGGGTGTGGCAGAGGTGTACAACACCCACATTCCACCTGTTATGTTTAGGTTCCATGGGGTGAGGGGCTACCATATATGTATTAATATGTATTTAATTGATTTTCAAATCAGTGTATATTTACTATTAGTATTATCGAAACGCACCTACCTTTGTTTCTCTGCACCACCCTAGGTTGACTGTTAGAGAATGCCACTAGGCATTAAGTCCACTTGTGTACCATTTTGTGTGCTCAAAAAAATGATCCTATCGCCATACACCGAGCACAATTCCAACTCCATGCTGCTTCAGAATCATTGCCCGACCTGGGAATCAAACCCGAGACCTCGCGGTGAGGGACGCATACGCTAACCACTAAATCAACGAGGCAGTAAAGTTTTGAATAGTAATTGAGTTAGTTTTCATATAACTCAATTCAAATTACATATTGCAAAAATATTTTCTTGAATGTCCGTCCCACCTGAATTGGTTTGTCTAATTAAGGGTCGTGTCTATTTTAGGGAATTTAGACGCTACAATTCGTCCCATTCCACTAACATAACTCTCGTTACGGATACAGAGAGTCGTGTAAACGCCAGGGACATGTAAAGGTAAAGGCACTCCGTGCTTTAAAGAACCTACAAATTGTAATACTTATGAGGCAGGTATTTCGACGTAATAAATTTCAGAATTTATATGTAACGTTTTCCCTATAGTACAATAAGACCTTGACCTGGTAAGTCTCGCATAGTATTGAAATAATATGTGGTAACCGAAGGTGTACACCACTTAGGTATATTCATTTTTGGTAGACTTCAAACCTCTAAGTTACACATGCTCTCGACATGTAAATCAAAATAAATAATAATCTTCCTGAAGTAATAAAACCACCAGAAACGGCATTTACATTTATAATTAAATTAAAAGATTTTTTAGTAGTAATTGGCTAATGCTTTCACCACGATGGCAAGTCAAAATAAAATTTGACTCAGCCATCGACACGACGAAGAAGAAGTAGAAAAATGCTATTACACTATAAACGAATACATGAATGATAAATTAATAAAAAGTACTCAAAACTAAAAAAAGTCGTCTCAGGTAATCATAATAATGTTAAATGGCTATTCTAATCTTACATTTATAAGATTATCATCCTCACTTCTATTTTTAACCGACTTCAAAAAAAAAAAGAGGTTCTGTATTCGATCCGTATGTATGTATGTATGTATGTATGTATGTATGTATGTATGTATGTATGTATGTATGTATGTATGTCACCTTTTTATGTTCGCGATTTTCTCGGAAACTACTGATCCGATTTGAATGCGGTTTTCGGCATTTTAATCCTTGTGTTTCAAGGAAGGTTTTAGTATATAATTTATCAGAATCTGATGAAGATCTTTGGAGACAGGCAACGGAACTCTTCAAAAACGAATAGCTAATGAACCACGTTTTGTGCAATCGTGTATCTGTGTATTGTTTTCACCACTACATAACATAACATCATGCCTGTGTATGCTTTGAAGGGTAAGCAGAGACAGCCTACTTACCTACCCTTAAAGTACCGAAAGCTCTGCTTAGGTTTGGACGGGGCTTACGTTTCAGCACATTTGTTATTATCGTAGTGATTACTTATGATCATGAAGATCTCAGAAAGAATTTTTTGATTATTTTGATTGTTTCTATTGTGTTTCATGCGTAATGATGCCTTAGTATTTCTTCCTAACCCCATCGTTAAATCTAAAAAACTAAGACACTAAAAAGCTTGAAATAAAAAAATAAAATAAAAAAACTAATTAAAAAAAAAAAAAAACTAATTAAAAAAAAGAATATTCTTAACTTGAGCGTATTCTAAATATTATAATTATGTACTAATTTTTTTCAAAGAAAAAGGAACCGCCTTCAAAAACTCAAAAGTAAAAAATAAAATATTCGCTAAACTTTGCTTACCTTTATATTAATTTGTTTAAAACAATAAACCCAAATAATTATGTAATACCAATTAATTATATTTTTTTGAAGTCGGCGCCAAATTACAAAATCAAATACCAATTCAATTGGTATTTGATTTTGTGAGTTTTTCAACAATTAATTCGGTAAATACGGTTTTAATTGGTATTTGATTTTGTAATTTGGCGCCGACTTCAAAAAAATATAATTAATTGGTATTACATAATTATTTGGGTTTATTGTTTTAAACAAATTAATATAGGTAAAGGTAAAGGTAAGCAAAGTTTAGCGAATATTTTATTTTTTACTTTTGAGTTTTTACTATGCCTGACAGGGTCCAATGGCTCATATTTATGTTAAACCTTACCACCTAAGAATTCTTTGCGAAACGCGATAAAGAATTGAATTGAATTAAATATATGTGGCATTATGGTACCTGCGTAAATCCATACCCAGGAATAATTAGGTGTAATTTTTGTTGGTCCTATGATCGTGATAAAAAGGAGACTGTTTCACTTTCAATTAATGGTGGATCACAAAAAAAAACAATCATTAAAACATTACATTAAATAGTTCATAATATATGTTATTTTATCATCTCTGAAAATTTGGAAGAACTTGTTGAGACATAACTCAACCTTTTTGTTTTGGGCCCACGATGTTCATTCTCCTTTTATAATTATTAATGGCTACTATTGTTATTCCCATGAGCCTAATGCTCATGGGAATAACAATAGTAGCCATTTATTATAGTACTCATAGTACACGCTGTGCTAAGTTTGGGACTAGAAGGCGTTGTGTGTATGTTGTTATTTTTATTTATTTATACTTAATAACTGTTATAATTAATTTAAAATTATACTATCGTACTGTTATTAATAAAAAATAAAAAACAAAATAATTATAATATATAATTCTAATAAAGTTTTCTGCGAGGCTACGAATCAACATTGCTTTATGAAATTCATACTACTTAGTATATTTAGTTAAAATTCAATCATATTCGGCCTTTTATTTAATCTTTGTGAAATCAAATCTCCGACTGCAATTTCCCGAGCTTCTCCCCAATTTGCCGCGAGCAGCAACAATAATAAAAACAACGTAGAATACCGCAACATAGTTGGAAAGTTTCATAACATCCGCATTACTCGTCGACAAACGTTCATTTCTCTGTTATTGCAAAACTCAATCCACGTAAATCCGCGCGATTAACCTATATCAAACGCGCCAGTCTCCAGGATTATCTCAGAATATGACGTTGGCTGGCAGACAGGATTCTTTTGTCACTGCGCCCCCCTTAGGGGCCATTAGTTTTTATTTGTGTCGCATTGTCCTGTCGTGACGCCATTGCCACGTCGGCGAACAGGAAATTATTCTCCATTATAATAACCCATGATGTCATTCGTTCAGTAATGTACGTTAAGCTCACCTTTTTCTAACAAAGCTTTTAGTGGGTGTTTTCAACACTTTTTCAACTATCAGTGCCGTTAATGGGGGACCATTAGGGATGTTGTTTTACTATTGTTTGACTTGTTTTGATTTAATTTATTTTAGAAAATAAACGGGTCACATAAATAGCGAATAAAATCAACATTTCTATAATAATAAGTACAGTAGCTATTTTAGTATAGAGTGATAAATACCAACTACATAATTATCACGTTTTGTTTATGCTATGAACAGATTTTGTAATTCATTTGAATTTCATCAAAAGTTGCTGAAATAGTAAAGACGAGTTATGTTGTAGTGGTTGTTGTTTTAGTAGCAACGTCAAAAAAACCTGAAAATGTTGTGAAAAGCACTAGGAATTAAATAAGCTTTTGCGCTAGTACTAGGTTTGTGTAAAAGCAAATCATGACAAACTATTTGCGTAGGTATATACATAAAAATAATGGTATTATTTTTGGTTATAGGTCTAATTTAGGTAAATATTTCTTTACCAACCTTGTAGGACTAGTGAAATAAAAACATTATTATTTTCAGAAGTGAAAGTATGGTACACAAAATTATAATCGACATTTTTTGTTAAGTTCTCGAATATAAAAAATAGCGAAATAAATAAAAGCTTAATATTTTTATTCTAGGTTTCTCATAGTCAGAATCACAGATTTGTTCCTTTATTAATTTATTAAGATACTGAAACTATTGAAGCATTATAATAAATAAAATATAACAAATACAAACTTTTATTTTCCGTTGGGCAATTATAATTTAAATTATGCCCGATAAATTCAAGTATTACAATGTTTTATCTTAAAATATTTCAAGAGTTATTTATATTTGACATCTTCTCTAGAAGCCTAGGTGCAGTCATATCAATAATTGAATTAGTTCGGTTTAATATACCATCTTTATGATACATAATTTTATGTAGATATAAATTTTCGTTTCACAATTTGATCACTATGCATTTCCGAACAATTGAACTAGGTTAAATTTAGTAATACACTACATAATACTTTATTCAAACATCTAAGAATGACAAACGCGCTACCCTCATCATCATTACAGCATTATGCGGTCCGCTAAATTATGTCAAATGACATTTGGCCAACCATTTTCTGGATAGGGTTGGTAAATAGAATATCTATTACTCGTATGTTTATATTTTGCCAGCTTTCGTCCGCGGTTCCACCTATGTGGTTTTTGGAGTCTCGAACTTTTTTCACACCAATCTTCATCGAGATCGGTCCAGGAAATCTACTATTAGTAAAGATAAATCTATACAATTTATCATAGCGTTAAGGATCTTCTTGTACGACATACCTAGCGAAATGCATACCCAATGCGCTCTGATGGCATGTTAAATCTATCAAACCCCATTTTCTGTCTATGGTCTAAGCAATTTAGAAATGTGAATATTTGCGTGCCCAACAGTGGGCAGTGTATTATTAAGTTACAGTAAAAGGCTTTAATATTATTATTTAGCAAAAGGGATGGTGGTCCACTAAAATAATAACTACAGACCATAATCACCCACTAATTGTGTAAAAACTTTATGTTCACTAATGATACGTCAATAAACATAAAATAAAACAAAGTTTTCAATAAAAAAAACTCGTTTGCGCATTACTGGCCTGATATTTCTGGTTGGTGTTGAGTTGGATAAATTTATCTGCGTTGAATTTTGTTACTATTCCAAATAAAAACAAACTGGACTCTAGACCACGTATCACGGATGATGACCTATATATTTTGGAGCTGGTATCCGGTGACACGCGACATGATACCGCCAGTGCTCATACTCAGAAACCTTATGCTTTTGGCAATGGGAATATCGGAATATCGCAGCGTTTGATCTAAACTTTTACTCGTAGTACGCGATCCATATAAAAAAACTGTTTTTTTTTTGTCGTCGGTTGACAGTACCGTGATATTATTTGGTTTGTAGCTATTATTTGATGTGTTAAATGAAATACACAACAATTTATTTGTCGTTTATATACTATATGAAACAATTAAGAACAGTTAATTTAAAATTTACTACGTTTGCAATAAAGTTAAATAAAACAATCCGGTCAGGTATAATACCTTTGGATATTAGAAGATTAACTTCACCTCTTTTACTGCATATGAAGCTGATCCTCGTAGTAGTTAGACAATATTATTTAGGGTAGAAGTAACAACAGCCCTAACTAATGTCGTCTACATAGTTTTAAACCGACTTCATAAAAAGGAGGAGGTTCTCAATTGGATTGTATTTTTCTTATGTTGGCCTGGACCGATTTGAGAGATTATTTTTTTGTCTGAAAGAATGTACTTATCATGGAAAACCCATTTTCATCAGATCACTATCTGATGATGGAATCCTAGAGAAATTGAGGGCAATCCCCAATTTTTAAAGTTTTCTATATTGTTTTTCGTATATTACCTTAAGCTACTCGGATATTTGCATCTAGTAGTCAGCATTTCATGTTGATGACCTGATGCTGTTAGGTGCAACTCCTCAACAGTTAAGAGCACGGGGATAATTCTTAAAATAAAGGCACCTTAAGGCCGTTTTCTGTATTCTTTCAAGTTATACACCGATACACAAACAGGCGAGGCATTGAATTTTTGTAAAATTATCGTCGACAATTTTTAAAGCATATAACTTTGTTGCAGTGCGACCGTTAATAGTGGAGATCTTAGCGAGGGAACAACCGCTTTCCGTGGGGCAGCCAGCTGAGTTGGCATGCAAAGCAGTTGGAGCAAGACCACCAGCTAACATCACATGGTGGCTGGATGACCAGAGGCTGAATGTTGCTGCTAAACAAAAGGTAATTTAAAAAAGTAATTTTGTGTTTGTGAAGACTTTTTGTGATATGACAAAAAACTGTATCGCGATGTGTGTCACGAGCTAATGTTATAGAAACTAGTCCAGTGCATGACTATTATAAGTAATAAATATGTCTTGCATCATACTGTAATAAATAAGCCGAATAAAAAAAATTATTAGTACCAGAAGGGTTCCGTAGTACGTACAAGGGACCCCATATAGTTTCGCCGTGTCCGTCTGTCTTATCGTAGGCATAGCGTCTAAACCGTTAGCTGCTGGAAAGCTGAAGTTTTGCATGGACATGTATGTTAGCTGTGTCAAGAAAGTGGTAGAATAAAATCTTGGAAAAGTGATAATATTTTTTATCTGTCACGTACTCTATAGTGTGGGTATCATTAGATAGAGCCCTTAAAAAACATTGAGGGGTTGCAAATACGTATTTTGGATATAGTGGGCCATTCGCGAGATATCTAACTTTTAAGAGCAAGATTTAATCATAAAACAAAAACCTTTGAAAATAATGACTTGTATAAAGAGTTTACTTAACACAGATAGCAACCCCTTTAGATAAGTCCAAAATTTGTTGTAATGACTAACTACGGAACCCAATGCGCGTGGTCCGACACACACTCAGCCGGGTTTTTTCATTTTGAACATAGAAACCCGCATAGTCACTGAAATCTCCTTTAGTTATTGTGCAAATTGTAGAATTCGACATAAAATAATACTTTCTTTATTTTTCTGTCTAGAGCTCAGAAGACAAGAACGAGACCATATCGTTTCTAAGGTTGACGCCTCGCATGGATCAAGATGGAAAAGTCCTGACGTGTCGAGCAGCTCATCTCAAACTGGAACACAGTACTATAGAAACTAGTGTGACGCTTAATTTACATTGTAAGTTATTTTAGACATATTTATTAATTTTTCGTTACAAGTCAATATTACAATGTGAGAATACCTATATTACAAAAAATATTCTGAATTCTGAGTATGAATAATTATATTCATCCATTCTTTATATTCATACGGTCGTTGCCATACCTTAGATTTATTTAACAAATATTTTTCTGTTTTAGATATTCATAAATTTTTATTTAATTTTTCACGAAAGTACGATTCTTTATTGGTTTTTAAGCGAAACATGCTCATTAACATGCTTTTCAACACATAATAATGATTCGATTTTGATTTTTGTAGTCTTCTCGACAAATCAAAGCCAGTCATGAGGTCCAAGGTGCAAAAAATTCTACCAGAATGAATGAATGTATGATTTTAAATTATTTTGCATTTAATTTGACTGATTATGAAAGAGTTACGTATCCCAAGACTATCTCAATACATTTGCAATTTCCAAATAAATTTGGGATTCTGCGACGAAAATATATAAATCTCCCATTATCAGATTTTTGCGATAAAAAAAATTGTGTGTAGGTAGCATACATTTAGCAACAAGCTCATCCATCACTGGTATGCAAAAGAAGCATAATAAATTTACTACGAATAATTTAAAAGCATCCATGTAAATAAAACGCTCTTGGCATAATTGCGAAATGTTTCAGTATACGTCGATATGGCTATAAAATTGGAAGTAGATGTTTTATTGAAGCTCTCGCAAATGGAGTGTTCGTATACAAACGTGGGTATATACCGGACCAACCATACAATGCACTTAAGACTCACAAAATTGTGTAAAATGCATTAAGCATTTAATACTTTCGCTACAGAAGCGCTTTGGTAGAAAAATAATATCGTGCTCTATTACTAAATAGCGTCATCTTACCAGGTCTGTATTGACAAAAATAGCATCTATGAAGAATATATGAGTAATTGGCGGCTATAACATTTGTGAACTTATGAACTATCGGGTAAAGCAACGCTTACCATAGTTATTATTACCAAGATGGAACAAATAATTTACATTGCATATACGCGGTGATCGGTCAAAGTCAAATACAGTCGAAACTTCAGTGATTGAAAATCAAACGACCTTCTAATGACACCTGGAGTTGACGGCATAATTATTGTCTTTGCTGAGGAATGCAGGCAAACTTTTTAGGCACGTTACAAATTATAATGGCCACCTATCCACGACCGGCCAAGTTAGGGAAATAATTATGAGAAAAGCTATTTGGAAGATTACCGACGAATAAAATGTCTTTATAAAGAGTCAACTTAATCTGAAAATTGTGAAAACCCAAGCGTTGTTTAACCTGGATTGATTGATCTGATTTAATGAAATAATGATGTTATTTAACAGATGTCCCGATCGTGACGTTGCAACTTGGATCGAAGTTGAACCCAAACGATATAGAGGAAGGAGACGATGTTTACTTCGAATGTATAGTGAAGTCTAATCCGCCGGCTTATAAAGTGGTCTGGGAACATAATGTGAGTATATTATCATTTTACAATAATTTTCCAAAAAAATACAACTTCAATTACAATAATTTTAGACTTATATGGTTTTCTCATGGACGCCATAGTCAGAACAGGACCAAATTAAAATGGGAAGCCAAGTCGAAAGGTATGAAGTGACAAACATAAAAAAATACAGACGAATTGAGAATACTCCTCCTTTAAAGTCGGTTAAAAAAGACACGTAAAGCGACGATAAAACAGCAAACACGGCGTATTTTTAACGCGCGGATTCGTCGCCGTCAATGCCGTGTGCCTACAATCTAAGAGCGTAAAATTACACGAAAGACATCATTGTGTAGATCATAATCTAGCAACATTTAATTACTATTGCCTTAAGGGAAACCCAACGATGTTTATTAAGAGGTTCTGGCCTAACGTCTTGGGCTTAACTTTGTCTTACAATTCTAAACATAAAAGTATATTCTGAATAGTCATTAAGATACCACATTAAAATCAAAGAGTATTAGTAAGGTTTCATCCGTCAGCGAAAAGAGGAATTTATTTGTCGATCAAATTGTGTCACCTGTAATGTAATTTGAAATGCAATTTTGGAAGGTCTACACGATATTGAAATCTGTTTTATGGCTTCCTTTTTAAAGATACGGTGAAGCAACTTGCGATATAACTTTATCGTGTATTGTGTATATACTATTTAACATATATTCTAGAAGGAGAATAAACTGCTGATAATATTTCATATCAACATTTTCCAGGTGTACATAATACTGTTCATTGCCTCGTTGGTTTTGTGGTTAACGTATGTGACCGCAGATTGATGTCGGGCCAATTTCAAGATCGGATAAAAGTGTATTTTGGATATTTATCTGTTTGGAAATTTTCATAAACAAGCAGTCTTAATGATAGACTGGAATTGAGATCGGTAGACGGCAATTAGACCATCTCCAATCACATAAGACCAAAAGAATTCAACTACGTCGCATTTCATCAGAAAGAAAAAAATTTTTGCGCTACACCTATCCATTATTTCCATCCGCTAAATTCATTACGTTTTCAGGGTCAATTGATGACACACAATCAAAGAGCTGGAGTAATAGCAGGTTCAGCACACCTGGCTCTGCAGGTGGTGAATAGAAGCCAAGCTGGGAAGTACTCATGTACCGCATCGAATGTAGAAGGCGATGGCAAATCACAACCTGTTAACCTGCAAGTCATTTGTAAGTACATCATTATTGGTTCTCTATTTTTTTGCATATCCTTTTTGGGTTTATTTAACTTTGCATACCTTCATTTAATGAAAGTTACGCATAAAATTAATTTGACTTAACCTAATTATTTTATAGGATAAATACTTTACGCAAATTCACTGTTAGGCATAATATATTTTTAACATAATAGTTACTTGGCATAGTTGTCTTTTGGCATACTATTTAATAAGTTAACCATACTTTCCTAATTTAACAAAACACTATTTTACACACAAAGGGATTTCACTTTTTATGATTTTAATATGAGTACTTGTAATATTTTAAAGCAAATTTTAGCTTTGCTATGCCTTTTTGTAATTTTTAAAATATTAAAGTTGAAAAATTAAGAATCCAGCAGGACTCGAACCTGCACCCCCTGGGTATACGCCCCAAGTGCTTTGCCAATTCAGCTATGGATTCGTATGCTGCCGGACTCGAAATTTCTCAACTCTTTTTGTGCCAGCTTTTAGCTAGACGAACCTTATTTGGTTTTAGCGCCATCTATGTGTTGTGATAAGTCACTATTCACATACTGTAAGTTTGAATTAAGATCAACACTGTTACAGTCAAGAGATGACGCATTTTTATCAAATACTTGTAATATTTTAAAGCAAATTTTAGCTTTGCTATGCCTTTTAGTAATTTTTAAAATATTAAAGTTGAAAAATTAAGAATCCAGCAGGACTCGAACCTGCACCCCCTGGGTATACGCCCCAAGTGCTTTGCCACAACACATAGATGGCGCTAAAACCAAATAAGGTTCGTCTAGCTAAAAGCTGGCACAAAAAGAGTTGAGAAATTTCGAGTCCTACGTAACGAGTAACTACGTAAAACAACAAATCTATATTTTCTCAGATAGCCAAGCAACCCTCAAGGCCTCAAAATCAAACACAATTGATTTCTTAACTGGTCGAAAATTACCTTAACAGCCTGAATATTGTCGGGGGTAACTTTGTTGTTTAAAAGTGGGTCCCCAAGCATTCAGGCATCATGGGTTAACCCATGATGCCTGAATGCTTGGGGACCCACTTCATAAAGCCGATGAACTTGCATGGTTTGGAGCAGAGATTCTGTCAATAGAACCAGAGACTTTCTGCGGCATCTCTAAAGACCAGGTTTATCAATTCCTTAAGAGAATGCTGTTGGAGGATTCATCCGAGCTCAACACAAAAAGAGTCAGAAATGAATTCTCGAACGGATATACTGCTGAGCTGCTCGCACTTAAAAGGAACAAGGTTTTTCTAGCTTTTAGGCCGTCAGACAATTATCCCGTATGGGCTATATGAACAGTGACAACTGCAGATTCTGTAAAAATAAAACTAGAGACACCACTGCACCTCCTCTGCGAATGCCGAGAGACGCCATATCTTGGATCCCAAGGCATAATGTTTATGTTTATAATGAGGTTTTAATCACAAAAGACCCACGGAGGTCGACTTGAACACATTAAACACCTAAAGCCTCGTCCAAATAATAATAATAATAATACCTGAACAGTTTATTTTATTCTTAAATCAGATTAAGCTACCGATCCTACCTTATTCTTCACTTACCTTTATGTAGGTCAAAAATAAAATAAATGGACGAAAGTTTAACCTATATAATTAGCATCTTTATATTATTATCACACGAATAAGACATCAATTTAAATACACCATGTTCATAGTTTTACACACCATCGACAAGGCAAAAAAATTCACACGTGGCCTGTACTGTAACCAATAACTTGCAAATTCTTTGAATAACAAGGGATTGATTTGATTTCCTATGCAAAGCTCATAGGCCGGTATTTGAATTGTCGTGAATTGTTGTAGAGAAATTGAATTGTCAAAATTTGCGACGTAGGATTAGGCCACAAAAGCTAAATCGGGACGTCCTGCGAAATGCCAGAGATTTACGTGTATTACGACGTATTTCATATTTATATTTTCAATTCAAAAATAGAACAGTTGTGTATTTTATTATTATTTCAAACCTTCTGTTTTAAATACTAGCTTTTCCGTCCGCTAACGCGGCAAAATATGTTACTTCTATAGTTCTATATAATAATAGCCATTGCCCGCGACTTCGAGTGCGTGGAGTTCGATATTTCGAAGACAGATTTTAAGAACTTCCGTCTTACACTATCAAACCCAAATTTATCCCTTGGGAGTAGAATTGCAAAATAACCATCTTAGTGCTAATTTATGTCGTGTAGTGGACCTACGAGTTTGTGCAAAACTTCGTGCAGTTTCCTTCTGAATTTACTAACTTTCTATACAAAATAATAACTCCTAATTCACCCCCTTGAGGAGTTAGTTTTCCAAAAAATCTATGTTACAACTGTTACAAGTCATTTACAACATGGTGCAGAATCCTTCCCTTCATATAAACTTATACTCCCCTTTAAGGATCGAAAACAAAATTTCCTTCAGTTACACAATTGTGAAAACCAAATCCAATTCCATGCAGTAGTTGTTGCATGGTGCGCGCACGATATAAAAATATGTTTCGGCTTCAACTGCTGTTAAAAAGACGCCTCGTCATTTACAATTTAATTATATATATATATATATATATATATATATATATATATATATCAAACAATTTTTCAGTAAGTTAGCACAAACGATTTGAACGGACATATAACTATAAATGAAACGGATTGCAGTTCGGCCGGATTCCATCCCGTTTTTTCGTACACACACCTTATAAATCCTTTACGATAGTTTGGACCATGTCTTTGTAGCATACTACCTGAGGTGAAATACCTATGGCGAAGCGGGACGGGGAAATTTGGCCATCTTGAAGAAAACACGGACTATATCCATGCAATGCACCAAATGGCAACATTGACAGCTCGTGAAAGATAGTGTGGACTCAGCATATTTTGAATCCTTTTTTCACCTTGGTTGCTATTTCACCTGTAAAATAACAACCAAGCTGATAACATTTCACTACATGGTACCTCCACATTTGAAGCCACACATTTAGGTTTACTGGACGCCTCTTCAAGCGCGCACTTGATTCTACATACGAATTGTGAACTTAATACAAGCTATGATGCGAGCTTACCAATTTGTGATTATTGCGTGTTTTATATGTTTGAATATTTGGTTTACTTATGAATATTCTTCCTAACAAACATTATTTCGAAAATTAAGGATGTCTTGTCTTTGAAGCGGATTCTAAGGAAAACTCGTCCACGTAAATTGTAAATAGCAATTCGTTTCTGTATTATACAAATAGTTTCAATATCAGCTGCTTTGCCCCATAGCAGATCAATTTGATCCAGGAACCGTTATCCTAACGGCATAGTGAATTATCTGGTAGCCGTCTGGCCGGATAGTATTCAAGACGATGCCACGCTGGATATACCGGATACCGGATAATGGCTAAATATCCGTTACATCTCTAGAAATAACCCTAATTAAAACGTGCTGCTATTGTGTAAGCATGTCGAGTTGCACAGTTACTAGCACTCTGGATTAGAAGTCTAGTCGGCAAGTGTATATGATAAGATGTCGAGATGTGTATCTACTATTTAGTTTGGAGTTTGTAGTTACCTCTTTCGTAAACATGTACCTTTTGGCTCAAATAGAGGAATAAAATGACTATTCTTAAAATATATTTCGATTACTTAAATAAAAAATGCTGTATATCGCCATCAGCGCATATTTAATCGTTGCAAAATAGCTTTTAAATAAACAAATAAAAATCAACGCTTAATTCATGACTGTCAATATCTGGAACACAAATGGAATGGGTCATCCCGTGATATATTGCTCCGTGTTGCCAATAAACTGGCGTATCATTGATTGCCAGAATGTTTTATACACGCATTTATTGCTGTGAATTAAAACAACATCGCATAAATATGATTTACAAGAGTGCAAGCGTTTGGGTGCGAGTTTGTTATTGTTTAGATTAAAAACAATGTACCGGTTATCAACAAACTGTAGTCGCTAAACGAATTTTTTAGCATGCCAATTAAATGATGCAGCTATTTCATTCAAATTATTTATTTTTCACTGAATTTACAATAACATAACATAATAAAACAGTTAAAACAGTTAGGTACAAAGGCAAGCTTAATTTAATATTAAATTTTCTACCAGCAAACCAGTAGCAAGAGTTAAGTTGAGTGTACAACTACAAAGTAATAATATTAAAATAATGCTATAAGAATGTTTACATACTATTATAATTTAAATAGGTACATACTACCTATTTTTGCATTATAATATACTACTTAATATATTATTTATATACACAAATACACCTTCATATAAAATAGCAGCTATCTTAATTGTTGTCGCATTTTTTGTATAGGTTCCAAACAGTGCACGTGCAGATACTGGCGCCAATTGCACTGTGTGAGCTTATACATTTTTATGCACAGCTCTATCATGAAAAAACCAGATATATTCATTTTGCTGTCGACGTTATCATTTTTTGAATTTGGTTACATACTGAAAATAGCCCCTAGTTTAAACAAGTTTTAAAAATATTGCAGTACAAATTTGCACCCACTCTATATCCCTGAAACATCTCCTGGCTTGCGGGAAATGTATTTGATGTTTGCCAACGTATTTTACTAGCTTATCGCTTCACATGGGCTGGTAGAGCCAAGTCTATAAGATGTATGAAGGCATAACAACCTATCATCCTACAAATATTATAAATTTGAGGCTGTCTGGATATTTGTTACTTTTTGAAGAAAAACTACAGGCTCGATATTGATGAAATCTTACACACATGTGAATCTATTCGTTTATCTGATTGGATTTGTATGACTTACAAAACGAGTGTATTCAACTGCGTCAAATAATAAACCTATTTAACGTAAATATTATATTATATTTAATAAGAGTATTGGCCGGACGTTTGCAAAAGGAACTGAGAGCCCTGAGAAGGGACTTGTAAGAAGCATACAATATAATGAAAAGGAAGCCTGTACATAGAATTCACTTTCTATAGACGCGTATTACTGTATCATAGAGACGGTAACATACCTAAAGATATTTGCCCGAAAAATTATATTTTCCTGCATTGTTCGAGATAGACGACATTTTCTTGATAATTATTCGCTACTAAATTAGTACCTTAGTAACTCATCATAGCTGGCAGTATGGCTTCTCCTGTGTTTCTTTGGATTGGGTAGTGTTCCTCATAATTCAATATATAATGTTTGCCTGAAAGAAATTGCCACAAGGCGATAAGGCCGCCACTTGTATTACCATACCATTTTGTGTAAATATATCATGTTATTTGTTTCTATTGTTTTGTATTTGGTGTACAATAAAGAGTTTTATTATTATTATTATTATATAATGTGTTCAGCCAGGCCCTGGCTTCAGGGCTTAGTTTTAGTATGTCTTCTAGACCACTAAGGAACTTTTTTTTGAGCATTCTGCTACAATATGCTGGACAGTTTGGGCTGGAGTTACTCAGTCATAAGCAGGAGAGTCTACGGTTCATTTGTGAAGGTAATAGTTTCATCTGGCCACACCAGCTAGTATTTGTAAAGCGTAGATCTCTATATCTGTCTATCTCTAATAGCTTACGAAGCTCTTTAAAGCCAGGTTGCGCAACAGTCGGGTCCAGAATGAATGAGAATGTTCCATTTTTCCCCTTCGTCAAGCACGGCTGCAGTGTTTCATCGATCCAGATTGGCTTGTGAGATGTAAATCTTTGATTAGGGCCTTAAAGTATTTAAATGTACACCTTAGTGACTGATAATACCTTTAGCACATATATTTAATATTTATAATTGGTGGTAGAAGGCAGTATATTTTATGAATAAATTGAGATTTTACGTTAACACTTAATACTTGCGACACATTTTATTCATCCAATTTAAAATGAAGCATAAAATTAGTAAGATAGGAGGCACAATCCTAAAGTCATCTACTGTTGGAATTAGACGTCACCTAATATTCACCACAACGCGCGGTTTTGGGCCACCTGAAGCCATCCGTAACCGTTGTCCGTGCTCTAATCAGATCATCCGTCCATCTGAGGAGACCCACAAACTGGACTTCAGAAATAATTGATAAACACACAGAAAACTTAACTACTAATTCATTTTATGATGATTTTATTTGGTATCTGTCATAGCTGGACCAGTGGTAGTATCTTTTTGGGTATAGGATAGCTATCTTTAAGGGTAGTCAGTAGGGACGGGCTGACTATGGGTTTTGCCAATTAATCAGCGTTACCGACAAGTTAGCGAGACTGATCACTAGATTTGATTAAATTAAAATGCATTTTAAATCGCTTTATTTTGTATTGTTTGTTGCACCACCATATGTGGTGCTAAATTATAGCCGTAATTGCCGACTAGTCGGCCTACCCGAGTAGACATCACATTTCTAGTAGTCAGCGTTTTAGGATTCACCTACGGTAGGTACCTACCATCAGAGTTAGTTTTGACTTAAATAATTATCCACAATTTATATTCAAATTGATTCAAATAGCACCTAATAGTCACTACTTGTTGCTCAGATCTAATTAATGAACTAAACCAATCACTTTAACAGCATGGTTTAGTTATGTGCAATGTATATTATTGCTTAATTATTAGGGAAATAATAATAATCATAAGCCATTGATACTAAGCTAATATTGTCTCTACACTTAACCTGTGAAGCGTGAACTCTGCGTGATGTGCGACAAAGCTCCACTTTGCTATCATTGCAGAGTTTTTTTTCATGTTGTTCGTGTTCCCTTTGAAGCAGCATCAAAAACTAAAAATCGGAGAATAATGCGCGAAGCCGAAAAAAATGTGTGAACTGTACACTTCGTGTTCGCGCGATAGCGGAAAGTTCCGTTTAATTGATAAAAAGTCTGTAGGTACTACATTTTTTTATAATTTGCAATAAATTAATTTGCGTAATTTGATGATTTTATGTTTTAGTTTTGCAAATTTTAACGTCATTTCATCTAACTAATTCTCATTACATAAAACTGTTACACTTAACGATGAAAACGATTTCTATATCAGTTTAAAACTGACGGAGAAATCGATGGCTGTAAATTTTAAAAAAAACACGTCAAATATACATACAAGCTAAATTTACTTTACTAAACCTGAAAACCATTTTTCAGTTAGCAGTATCCAAATCCATTCCATTAATTTTTTAAGGAAATTAAGCATTTCAAATAGTCAAAATGTATGGAAACAGGTTTTCTCGTGAATACTGTTTCACGTGGCACAGAGTAAAACAGAGGCAAAGCTTCTAAAGAACGTGCCAAATATATAGTTATTTTGTTAGGATTGACACTACAGCATAAACCATGTAACTAGTACACTTACTACACGGGCGGCATAGTGGTGTAAAGGACGGCCTCGAATGCAGTGCAGTACGCTATACCTACTGCGTCAATAAGTATTGTGAGTTTGACCTTCACACGGGTCAAATATTTGTGTGGCCCACAAATGGTTGTTCTGAGTGTGTGTTCGTTTATTGTATGTTTGCAAAGTCCTTCGCGATACAGAAATCTAAATGCGGGAATAGCATATTAAAAGAAAAAATAGGGGATAGACAGATTTCCTTTCAGATCTAAAGTACCACTTGTCAGTACCTGCAACGGGTAGTAAAGATTGATATTATAGAATAACTCCAAAATGGTCAAACACCGAGTTAAATTTGGTAATATATAATATAACATAAGGAATGCGTTACCAGTAGATATTAGGCGTGCGAAGTCACTACCTATTTTTAAATCATTGGTCAAGGAGCACTTTTATCTTCAACTTAGGCGTTTTTACTTCAATTACTCTCTTCAAATTTATTTAAATAGTTTAAAATGTCATAAAATTTATTTGTTGCTATAATTATGTTCATGATAATATTAATATTTTGTAATATGTTAAGTTTATATTTATACCGTATGTATTTATTTTAAACATGTATTTAGCTTATATACATTTATATATTTTATTATAACTATATCTATATATATATAATATATATATATAGGTACACAAACAACTACGCCAAATTCTAAAATTATTTCCATCCTAAGGTTGCCTGGCAGAAATCACTATTAGTGATAAGGCCCGCCCATTGTACTGTTATCACTAGAAATAAGTTAATATTGTAAACTCCAAGTGTACAATAAAGTGTATAATAAAAAAATAAGTAGGTATATTACCAATTTACCATCCTGTTACCAATTTACCGGAGACGTAGTTCACAAATTGTTATTAAAATTCCTTTGAACGCATCATTAACGAGATAAATATGTATCTGCCTATGTAATAAAGAATGTGCCTTTTCAAAGAGATGTGTATTTATCATTTAAATTATTTCCGCTTCCGGTGAACTAAAACATCGTGAGTACTTAAAAAGTGCCTGAGGATGTGTGAAGTCTACCAATACGCACTTGGCTAGCGTAATGTACTATGGCCTAAACCTTCTCATCATGAGAAGAGGTAGGAGCCCAGCAGTGGCACATGTACTGTAAACTAATGGAATTAATTTGGTTCCGATTCTGAACAACCGATTTTCAAGTTTTTGGTAAAATAACAATATGGTTGTTTAACTCCTTCTTATGAATGCTTAATAAATAATGCTTTTTCTTTCTTTCTTTCTTATTGAACTCTGTTAAAAATATAATTTTGGTTGATCATATCTTGAAGTGGAATTAATAATATGTGACACTTTTTCGGTTGACAGCTACTCGGTAGCTCAATACGACCAATAACAACGCGTTTTTCCCACACATCCTGAATCGAACTTGGCTTAAAAAGTGACAGCGGAACGACATTTATGAAAAATATGACCCTCTTCAAAGTAGATTGAGCGTAAATATAAGGATATGATGGGAAAATAACATAGTAATAAAGGTTTCAGGGACAGAATGTAACGGTCTCTATGAATAGCCAAAGGCAAAATTCATAAAACTTGATTAGTTTTATGTAAGATATCGTGTCAAAAAATATTTAAGACAAACAACCAAACATGCTTTTAGATATTGTTTAAATATATTTTTACATCGAATTTTACTAGCCGTGGTCATCCAAGTATTTTTTGCCCACTAAATGCTCATGAATTTAGTAGGCAAAAAATACTTCAACAGAAATTTATTTATTTGTAATACTCGTATAAAATTGAATAAATCAAATGTTTATATTTAAAAAAATCTCTATTTTATAAGCTTATTTTTTTTGTCATGCCGGCATCGGTACCTTGAAATATACGCACAAAATAGAACATTTAAATAAAATGTAATATTTGTTGTTATTAAAACAATCCATTACTTTTATGGTGACTTTCATGTTAGTTAGTTAATTTACATTAATCTTCATTCGGCATTTTCATAATTGACAGTAAAAAATGTGTTATTAACAAAATAAACGTCATTTCGTAATACACATCAAAAATAACGTATGATATTAATTTATCTCTTGGAAGCCGTAAATTTTCCCTATTTCTCTACAGGGTATTATAAGATTAAGCCACCAACCATATTTTACTGTTGAATTACATGTCATAACCAAGTTTGCAGCGTATGAATTTACATACGAATAGGTAATATCAATTCAAATACACCATGTTCACAGCTTCACACACCATCGGCACGGCAAATTGAATTCACACGTGGCCTGTACTGTAACACATAACTTGCAAATTCATTGGATAACATGGGATTGATTTGATTCCCTATGCAAAGCTCATAGGCCGCTATTTGAGGGTTCTAAACTAAATCCTGTACATTGACTTGAATAGACTAATTGAATTGTCATTTGTCACGTAGGGTTGGTCCCCAAAAGCTAAGTCAGGGACGTTTTGTCGCATTTATGCCTAATTGCACCAGTTCCCGATAAGGTTTTGGAAAGAAAAGAGCGGGTTAATTCATTAAACTTGTATACTTTCCTTTCCATCCTTCACAACAATTCAGAAAAGGCTATCCAGGACATCCGGAACTAGTGAAATGCCCTCTAATGATAGTTTAAAATGATTCTGGTAGTTGATAAAAAATAAATATATCGTTCACCGTAAATATCTGAACTTTTTAAAAGAGGATTTCCCAAATACTAACCACAGAGTTCTACTACAAATAAAACCTGTGAGGATGATGAAATTTTTCTGCAATAATTCATAGCTATTGCTCCCTTTGCAGCTTTGGTCAACGGTCGACAAAAAGAGAAGTAGCCCTAGTATAGAGCGGTCAGCCTGTATATTGGCGACTACTGCGGATACCTTTTCATATTTCAGGCTTTCAAAAGTTCATTGAAATAGTTGAATTTTTGACAACAATAAAGTTGCCCAATCAATGATGCAGTGGTTCATATTGCGCAAAGAAAACTAATCAATATGGAGAGGAAATGAAAGCACATAAGCGCGGGGCAGATTTTGTTCCGCGCATCTATGATTTGATGACTAGTTTTATATGACTTGCAAGAGCGGCGCTCTGCCACATTTCGCAGCAGGGACGCTTGACAATGACTAGCAGTTTATTTAATGACGCTCGCAATAGGAATATTTTAGTGTCGCGGGGGTGTTCTCAAACATACATTTGTCACACTCCAGAGTCATAACAAATCTATGCGGATCACTCAAATATTTGTCGTGTGTGGGGATCCAACCTACAACACAAGTGCAGTGGAGAGCAGCAAGACGACCGCTGATATCACTACGCCAACCGTGCACTTTCGTTTTTGTTTAATCGATGAAGATTTTGCGGCATTATAATATTCAATACTTTAGTTTTTTGTAGAAAGAAGGTTTAATTAAATGTTTGAGTCATTTAAAATATAGAATTAAATTTATACAAGAACACTTTTTATTGGAAAACCACGTAACGTGCCATTGCGTCCATTATTGACATGATTGGCCCCTACAGATTATTGCGGCTTATATGTAGCAACAGTTTTAAATGTTCCACCCATGTAACAAGTAGCTGAGTGCTAATTGTTAATGGCCACGTCGTAATGGCTCGACCGTTGCATTGTTTTATTGCGTTAAATGTTTGGAAATTGGTCTGAGAGTAGACCAAGGGCGATAGGATAAAGGAGACTCCCTACAGCAGGTTTTTCATACATTTATAATCGGGTTGCAACTTTAATATTATTAATTCTTAACTATTTATATAGACATAGCATATATTTAAAACTCTAAAAGATGTATTTTTCGAAATAATTGTTAGCAGCTATAATAAAAAAATGGAGGTATATTTTCATCTCGATATCTTTTATTGGATGTTACCATAGAAATTAACAGGTGACTGACAGGTTTTTTATTTTGGTATTTGACTAGCTGCCACGGTAGCTATACCTAAGTGTATGAAGCGCTTTATTGATAATTTATTTAACCTTTACAAAATAATTTGTCGCAAGCAAAACTACTAATACCGTGTTAAAATTGAGCTATTGTGAACCAAATTTAGGAACATTGCTGAACCAGATTTTTTTGAATAAAACTTGTTTCACCATTTTTGGTATATATATATATTATTACTTACTATTATTTCTAACCATATTGGCAACATTGCTTAAAATTTATCCCGTTTATTACGAACGTGCGAACGTTGATATCGGATCACTCCCTCGGACTGACGACTTTCCTAGCATAGGACATTATATTATATTTCTGTTCGCACGTTTTTAATGCGTGGATTAAAGTCCATATTAGTGTGTCAAACAAGTTTAAACCTCTATGGTTCACACAGTTTTTACAGACAAAAAACTAACTTTGTGATTTGCTGTGCTGGGTTTAATTTTTGACATTACTTATTTAACGTTCCCTTACTAAAATACATAACCTAACTCAACTGGTGGTTCTTATAAACGAGCTCGAGGGTGGCAGCACCACCGTCTCACCTCTAACCTGCCGCCAAATAGTACTGCTTGCATTACTGTTTTTCGGTTTGGTGGTGAGATCAGGCCCTGAAATAACTGGCATATTAGGCACTTTTCACTGTCATGTTTGTACGGAAACTTAAAGTTATTATTTTGAAAAAGCTTTTAGCACGACAAAAAAGTTCAATATATTTTCCAAAAACTACGTAATGAATGTTTCACTATTTGAGTTTATTGCGTCAACCTTCTTAATACTCCATCAGAAATATTGGCAAAGCCATCTAATTGATTCTATTTGGCTGCTCACAGTCTTTAATTAACGCCATGTATTGAACAATTGACAGATAAGCCGATGTGTGTGGCGACCGCAGCAGTTATCGTCGGCGCCGCAATTAATGAACCTACCAAAGTTGTGTGCGAGGTGGACGCTTTCCCGCCGCCTAACAACTTTCAATGGATGCTCAATAATTCCATGGGGACTTTGGAAATCGAAGCCGTGAGTACAACGAAGTTTATAATTAACACGCATCGCTTTAATTATTACTGAATGTTTGAACTCACTAGTGTCCGGGTAGCTTTATTGGAAGTTTAATTGTAGATTGTTTATGTAAATCTATCGACGTCTACCAATCAGGATGCCATGGCTCGGTCGGTCGATAAGCCGAACGTTCTATCTACGATGATGACGTCGACATTTTGCTATTGTGCCTTTGATCGACGATCAATCGATTGATGTAATAAATGTCACCTTTCACAATATGATAGCATTCTATTAGAATTTATCGTTCTCTTCCTAATGATGTTTATATATTCATATATTTAATTAAATTGTGGAGCAACTTAATCAGGGCCAATGTCAGCCTTGTTAATGACATCTAGCAGCTATTTATGTTATTGTGTTATGTAACTAAATTAATCAGAAACCGCGTATCTCAATTACGTAGCGCAGAATGCAAAGCGGTCTCGAAATGTTTGCACTGCTGCAAGACAATGCGTCACGAAATTGGTTTACTGATTGCAAATTACTCGTGCAACGTAACAACGAATTGTTAGTTCAACCTATTAAAAACACTTTAAAATATTGAAAATTCTACTGAAAAAGTAGAAATGTTATTGGAAATGTGCATTATAACATTATTTGCGAAACGTTTGTATGGACTACCTTATTTTTATGCGGCTCCTGTACACATGGCTACCGTTCAACCTATACCTTTCAAGTGGTTCATGTTCTCTTTCCGTGCAATGCGTTTATAGCGCAGCGGCATAAAGTGCATTTCGTGATAAAAATGTAATGCAGATAATGCATTACATTTATATCACGAAATAATGCAGATTCAATATTAATATGGCCTGTGTTCATAATTCAATGTTTTCTCGTACATTTATTAATATTTTTAAATGTGAGAATTTAATTCGCTCAGTAAGAGAATCAGAATCAGATGAATGTAACTACGATAAAAACATCTTTTTTTTTGCACAAATCGATGCCTTATCTCCTAAAGTCCTTTATGATATTTTAAAACGAATTTGTGATGTATGCAATATAATATCATAAATTTAAAAATAAAAACGTAATTGTCTGTGTCGTGTAATATTTTATTTGTTTTAAAATATCACAAGGACCAAAGGAACATTAAAGCTTATACGTCACTTTGTGCATAACAAAGTTGAAATTGGATTCCAACTTAAAAGAGCCAAAACAAAAGTTGAAAGTACGTCCAAAATTATGTGTATAGGTATAAAATGTGAAAAGTTTATAAGAAGTATAAGTATATCGTACGTCAACCTTATTTTAAAGAAATATGTAATTATATTGCCTGAGTCACAATGTATATAAGTAAATATTATCTCTGTTAGCAAGTTTCATAGAATACCAACATATAAGTATATTTTATTTCTTCGTAAATTGTTATTTAAAAGCCCTCTATTAGGTAAATTTTCACCGTTTTTTCGCTCTTCTGTAAAGTTTAACAATGCGTAGTTACGTTCATCTGGCTTTTATTTAGCGAATTCGTGTGAAACAAAGACAACAAATCATATGTAACGGATTTAAACATTATTGAGTCTGTCTGTTTGTTTTTGATAAAATTAAACATATTGTTTAACAGATAACCATACAGTTTTCACCAATACATAGAGTGATTTGTGAGCAAGGTTTAGGTATATTATTAAATGTGTCAAGTTTTAACAAAGTACACAGGCGGAAGCTACTCGTAATAAGCTAATAAAGTTAAAATAATAATAAGCATGACGTAAAACCGTGCAATTTTGTATAAAAACATCACTTCTCCGAACCGATTACCTACCCTTCTTTAAACAAAGAATAGCGCAGGGTAATTTATGTAATTTTTGTAATTAGAACACCCACTTTCAACTTGTTAGGAATATTTTTTGCTACGTTATTGTTTTTTCAATTAATATGAAGAAATTTACCGTTTGTTTCTCAAATATTGTTACTATAGAAATCCACAATTATTGGCTTTGTTATCAAAAATCTAATCTTCTTCTTCGTCGTGTCGATGGCTGAGTCAAATTTTATTTTGACTTGCCATCGTGGTGCAAGGATTAGCCAATTCGCTTTGGAGAACTCGCGAATTGCCCAGGATGCGCCGGACGTAGGGAATGGTTGTGTAGGTACGTCACTCGGGGAGGCTCCTTTCATGCACCCTAAAAATCTAATGTAGTCTTGATTTTGAATAAATTAATTTAGATTTTTACTGGTACTTAGAGTTTTTATGAACGCTCGTCAAATTAAATGATAGTAATCGAATCGAAAAAGAGCAAGTAGTGTAAGACTAGTCTGTTTCGGATAGGGAGTGAGCTAATGCTCTGAAATTACGGGAGGCATGATAATTATGGCAGTTGTCAGGTGGTAGTAAACACAAAGTTATAAAGTTGTCGTTCGGGTTCTGTACCCAAAGGGCACCCTATTACTATGAATTTGCTGTCCGTCTGTCCGTCTGTTACCTGATTGTATCTCATTAACCGTTATAGCTAGACAGTTAAAATCTCTTGACGCTAGAACATTAAATACTAAAACTGATTAAATATACATTCAAGAGAATCTCTCTTGAATGTTTATTAAAAGGCTCGCCTACAACAAACGCGTTTTTTTTCAGCTTGATATTGATAATGGTAACAGGTAGACGCTTGAAATATTCACAAAACATTTATTAATATAGATAACATTACGGAACGGAACAAAAATAGTTTTGTTAAATAAAATGCACTCATTGTTTTTACCATTATTTGAGCCACGTTCACATAATGTTTATTTTAACAGGACAAATTCACGATAGACTCTTCGGGGCGATCGGTTCTCTCCTATACTCCAGCTACAGAAAAAGACTATGGGTCCTTGTCTTGCCGGGCTACAAACCTGGCTGGACAGCAAGTGAACCCTTGCAGATATGCCTTACTGCCTGCCGTCAGACCAGACCAGCTGAGTAACTGCACTTCTGTTAATCTTACTGAAGATTCCGCAGAGATTAGATGTATACCTGGTAAGAAAGTACTATTAATTTTTGAACTGTTAGCTCTTTTGTCTCTGAATGCTGACATAATAAAAAAATAAAATGAAAAATGCCATCTTTGTACCTTTTGGCGTTTTGGATCATTGATTTATATGTAGGCACTCCTGTTATAAATATCTTAGTTAAAAGGTATTGAATGTATGTAGTTTCGAGAACTACATAACAATCTGCATTTTTTACAAACTTTTTCTTCTGTCTGTTCTTATCCCATTTTTTTGTATGGGCGCAACACGTATTTGCCCTCCTTTGTTTCATCTAATAATGCATACCGCACTTAATTTTATTTTATTAATGTTGGTGTAAAATATTGATTTATTTTAACTATTATAAATAGTCATTTAAAATCATGAGAATTGCACTTAACCGAATGGATTTTCATAACATTTAATTATATATCAATGTCATATCTTCTGTAAAGGTTACGATGGAGGTCTGCAAACATCATATTTCGTGGAAGTATGGGAGATGAGAAATCTAGTAGCCAATGTGTCCACGCCCTTGCCTGCGTGGATTCTTCGAGGTCTGGGATCAGGGAAGACGCTCAAGCTTGTGTTTTATGCGTTCAACGCCAGAGGGAGATCAGAAGCTGCTGTCATGAGGATTAATACTTTGTCGCGAATGCCTTTGCACACAGGTATGTCTCAACTTTGGATTAGGTAGAAACTTTAAATATAAATTCGAAAGTCGGGAATAATTCTATTAACTTCCTCACTTGCTTGAACAAGCTTCCATGTTTATTAAGAACTTTATACTGTGAGTAAAGCAAAGTTACGTACTCATTTGGCATTTATTGCAAAACCTAAACTCTTAGCAACACAAATGTTTTAAAAATAATACGATTAATCAATCGATTTTATTAACGAACCACTTTTGGTTTAGCCTTTCCTATTACTATACAGCCACCTTTTTGCCAGTCAAATGCGATATAAAACTGGATATTTCTAAAGCGAAATGGCAAATAATAATATAAAATGAAAAACCGCAACTCGGCTATTTTGGAAAGCAATTGAGTTGCAATAAATCTTTATGGTACAGTCAATTAATTGATACACGGCATCGGTTACAATAACTTTTGAAGAGTTATAATCATACGATACACATGAAATTGCAGAAACCAATTAAAAATGCTCTACAGTATGTTTTACCCAGTGGCCTGATTTTATAACTCCAATGGGAATTCACTTCATAGAATGAAGTTTATTGAATCGGTTTCATGTAACCCATTTGACGTTACGCGAATGTTGTAAGTCTTATTTTGTTTTAAATAATATGTATTGTGTTTATAAAGTCATTAAATAATGAGAAATGTCTTTAATCTTTCGCCATATAAAATACTATTTATGTCCAAAACACCCAATCGAGATAGGGACAATTTCACCAATTCTTGATAAAGTTTTTAATATTAAACTGCCAGTTCATTCTATAAAGGAGAAGTAGCAACGTCAATAGACATTAACCCCACGTTCGGCAGCTGCAGCATACAATAGATAAACATGTGTGTAAATAAACTGAATACCTCTAATTGCCATCCTAACTGGCCATCATGTGCCATTAAATCTTAAGAACTACGCAATACATTATGATGCAGTTTTCAGCAATAGATAGATAAAAATACGAGAAATGTTTATATAGGTATGTACAATACGAGTATATTTTATAAAACAAAAGCGAAAAAAATCTAATATTTGTAATGTGAAACTCTAACATTGCAAAGGTTGGCAAATAAAATACGGATAAGATACAGGTATAAAACATGTATATCCCGCCTGTTATTATAGGTAGGTCCCATGTGATTTCGAGAACCAGGATTGCAGCGAATTTTGAGCATTTATTTCATGCCAGCCAGCATCATTCATAGCCTGTAAGAATAAACACCAAAAGTTTGTCAATTTATAATACCCGTTTGAAAAAAAAATAGATAAGTTTCAATCCTGCCGTAACTGAGGTGATTTTGCAACATCTCTTTTTTATTTTTAATTCTTAATTCAAGAAATTTTACATAACATCCATCAAAAAAGTAGCAATTAGGCTATCAAGATTCAAAACTGGTGAACCAGACGCTTATTATTTTTATTTTAAATACTTGTACACCGATTTCAAAAACAAGGAGAAAGATTGTATGTATCTCCATCGATTGTATTTTGTTTCCGACAGGTGCTAAATCGGGACAAGTGTCAGAAGTGGATGCAAATTGGGCACTGGCGATAATTGCTGGAATTGCAGCAACACTAATTGTAATTGTGGTGATCGCCTTACTGGTCAGAAGAAGACAGCATCCACCTATACAGTATGAAGGTACGTTATGACTTTTTATTTTTTGACTTGTTTGAAAGCAATTTTCATTGGTGTTATTTATATTATTCCAGGTTTTATCTATGCTAGTGTAATATGGATCCATACATTTTCTAGTTTAGTTAATAAGAAACAGGCTTCCGTCCGATTCGGCGCCAAATGGGTACGAACAAACAAAAATTAAAGCAACATACATACGTTCGAAATATATTCAAAAATACTAACCATTTCTTTAGTCAGTTAAAAAAGCAATCAGTAGAACATTACTGGCTCATCATCGACCAGGTTAAGCCTTTGGCCGTATAAAACTAAAATATTGCACAGGGATAGAAAAAGATAAATATATTTTGAAAATCGACCCCTAATTGGTTAAAAGGGAAATTTCATCCCTAACCATATCTCGCAAACAATATAAAACGAACGTTCACTCAGTTTTACAATAAAATTGGGTAGTTTTATTAAACTTTTAGCTCCATTTCGTCCGATTCCATTACGATCGCAAACATTCATACAAATCCATACAAATAAATATCATTGCAGTGTCTTTTTGTATTGTAGAAATAACTATGTAAGGTTTAATTCGGGTAAAACCACGAGAGTAGCTATTATTTTATACAACAAATTAAATCATCGTTATATATTATTATATATATATATTATATTATTATAGTCATCAAAACAAATAAATAAAATCGAAATGTCTGTTTTTAATGTCAGATAACAATATTTTTTCAAGCTGGTATAGTTTTTTGCATGATATCTTTGCCTAAAATGCAGTTTTTTTTTGTCTATCAATCTGTCTGTTTGTATCGGCTAATATTCTAAATGGCAGAACCGATTTTTATATAACTTTAGATGCAGGTAAAATTAAGGCACGTAACAACGGCAACTTTTTATCGATTTACCTACCATGCAGACGCGGGAGAAAGATAGTTTGTTTGTTTGATAGCGCCAATCTCGAAAACTATTGGTCAAATTTAGATAATTATGTTTGTGTTTGATAGTGTAACTCTCAATAAAGGTCATAGGATATTTAATATGATAAACTCCATGGGAGCGAAGCAGTAAGGTTGAACGCGGGTCGACAACAAATCCTGAGCAAAAGTAGTATAATAATAAAATCCCATAGAATCACGCGAACAAAACAGCGGCAAAAGCCACTATTGTTAATAAAATAAAGCCACACGAACATCATGTTAGTAGAAATTGGTAAAAGATCGATGATTTGTTTTTACATGACAGTGGCGTGTCCAATTTTGATAGATGTTACAATGCCGCGAAATAACAGCATTTAAACCGTACCGTGGCGTGCGCAATACCTATAACTTTGAATATAACCGACACAACTTTGAATTTTACTGTGAAATTGTCGCCAGATAGTGCCAAAGCAATTTTCTGTAGTCATTTTCACTTTATATTATAATTTAATACATAACACTATGGCGTAATTTATCTACTTTGAAGTTTGGCAGTCATTATAAATGAAATTAAAGTTTGTTCGCCGGTTTCAGGTAGAGTTTGTTAATATAAAGTAACTAAGCTCCTCTCGCGGCTTCGCTCGCATGGTACCTCGATAAAACATAATCCATGTTAAAATAACATAATATAACATCACGCCAAGAAGTTGTAAATTACACTTTTACAATTATAATAGCAACCCTGTATTTAATACATGTCCCACTGCTGGGCTCGGGCCTCTTCTCATCATGACATGGGTTAGGCCATAGTCCACCACGCTGGCCAAGTGCGGATTTGCCAGCGTGCACTTTATGGGCACTCTGAGGCATGCAGATTTCCTTACGATGTTTTCCTTCACAGTTAGCGAGCGATAATTTGTATGATAAATACACACAATATATATTTGAAATGACGATCCTTAACGATTTATTGACAGAGGTGTGTGCCAGGGGTTCGAACCCGAGACCTTTGACTACGCAGTCCTACGGTTTCCCACTCGAATATCGCTGCTTTTACAATTAGATAGGCATTAATATCTAGAAAGCGTAGTTACTTTTTGCTCCTATAAATGTCAAAATGTATCTAATAATGTTAAAACTGCACCTATGAAAGGCAAAAATGCATACATAATTTCTTTATTTTTATATAATATATGTGGGATGTGAAGACACGCTGACGTTGCATATAAAATAGACAACTAAGCCGTTCTATTTACTGCTATCTACCGGGCACGATTCCAACTCCGTGCTGCTAGTAAGACTTTCTTGACAGAAATATTTGCCCGCCCGGGAATCGTAACCGAAACCTCGCGGTGAGAGGCGCATACGGTATCCCCTAGACCAATGCAGCAGTTTACTCAGAAGTAATTCAGTTTCTAACCATGAAGAACATTTTTAAACCGGTACTAAACCTAATTTTTGCATTAAATCGTAATAAACATACAAACATTCTTATACAGGTCCCATGTAATAGGGATTCAGCCTTTGCCTAATACTAGACACAATCCAGATTGCTAAGACGGACAAGGTTCTCATTCTAGGTCAAAACATATTTCAACTTTGAATGCCTGGCTTATGTAACAATAACGTGCCTAATGCCTTTTTATTATCAATGTTCCGGAGAGGTAATTATTTTGAGGTAATATAAAAGCAATATCGAGGTTTGTACCTTCGACCACAAATAAATCGAAATTGCTTCAGTGGGCAGGTTTACTGGCGAATGGCGGTGGATTCACTCGCGTGACTGGAATTTTTGAACGCCTCGGACGGCCCGGTTGTGAGCTCCACTGCATTTGAAATGTGATTTATGTCTTTTTGCATTTCCAATGAAATTGCAGATGTTCCATCTGTCAATGGTCACTGCCCATCCACATGTTTATTAGATTTATTACCCTATTATTAAAATACGCCTTTATTCAAATTGGAATTTTAACGGTTTGTGCTGAACTTGGCTTTGACGTGGCCATTTGTTTTTATTGAAAGAGTTCCACACACTTTTTTTCTGTGTAAAATATACCGTTTCAGAGTTTTTATTTGAGGGCTTTTACCTAAAAATAAACCAGTTTTTGAGTCCTCTTTGAATATAGAAGTATTTTTTTACACTCTTGTATCGTGTAATATGTTTGATGCTAAAACATTTTTCATCATCATTTTCATCATTGACGACCGGATGGCGGAGTGGGTAGTGTACCTGCCTGCGATGCCGAGGTCGTGGGTTCGATTCGTGCATGAACATGGTTTGTCTTAGTCTGGGTGTTTCTATGTATAATATGTATGTATTTACAAAAGAAAAGTAAATATGTATTAGTATCAGTTATTCTAGTACCCATATTACAAGCTCTGCTTAGTTTGGGACTAGATGGCGTTGTGTGTGAGTTGTGAAATATTTATTTATTTGTTCAGGTAGCAGTAACAACTGAAAAGGCCTGATAAATGGTAAATTCAAGGTTTTACGAGTAAAGTCCAAGATTTGCCTACCGTTTAAGTGAGAGTCAAATTTTTATTTAAAGAGATAATTTTTGGGTTTACCATAAGAGTTTGGTTATTTCAAGGCTTTACCCATGACGGTTGGTAAATGTATTTGGCAGAACTAAAACTGACCAACATAGGTTTATTGCAGTTGTAATGTATGTAAATATCAACCAGTTTATAGGAACCTATATTAGAGTACTAAATCAACTTTATACACAGAATCGGTTTACTTCGTGTTCTGAAGAATTTGTAAAACATCTACACATTTCATGTACATTAGAGGTTCACCAAGGACTCTAAACGTAATTGAAATTCTTAAATAATTTCCCATAAAGGTGCTCCCAGGCCACGTGCATTCGTTAGTATGTAACGTTTATAATAGCACGTTATAATAAATTTTAAATTTTGTTCGTAAAAATTTTACATTATCGGTAAATGGGCGCTTACTGGTGAACGGGCGCCTATATGGATTTGGATAGTTACATCATATAGAATGGCAGAAGCAATTACACGGTCCAATAATCCCACTGATATGGCCAAATACACATATTTACTCACACAAGCACACCCAGTCTCAGAACAAATCTTGGCAAATCGCACAAAGATTTTAAAAACGTTCAATTTTGAAAATTAAACCCACAACGCCAGCATAGTAGAGAGTGATAAGGCAACTACATAAACCACTACACCACACGTGCAGACTAAATTGACACTTCGACAAAGTACGCCAACTTGGCAGTTTTCCTACACAAACGGCTATGAAATGACAACCTTGACTACGCCAACAGTACGAAGCCACGTGCTTTGTGAGCAAATATGCTAACCGCTCCGTAAACATAGCGTATGACGTACTCTAACCTGAACTTGACGTGTTCATCGCTTGTTGACGAACGTTTGTACTATATACAATTATAGGTACTAACTATTATTCGCAAATGCAATAGCGCTACAGTATATATAAGCTTTAAACGAACTATCCCAGAGATTCAATTTAGAATATACGTATGAAATGTTTCGATTAGTAGAATGTTCATGTACAGTGGGCCAAGCAATTAGGTATGCAGGGCAAAAACTTCTACGCCGTGGTGAAAACTGACTGCAATAGATATGCATGTGTGAATTACATATGTATTAAGTGTAATATACCCACTATTTAGATATGTAACTCATTTATGTATTTATGGTGTTGTTTTCCGTCGCTTCCGCGGAACTATACCACAGGAACGCACAAAAACTTAGTGCCAAGGAAGTGAATTTATAATTATGTATTTTAGATTAAGTTATATATCTATGGGCCTATGCAGCCTGAAATAAATGATTTATTATTATATTATATTATATTAGGTATATTTATCTATAACTGGTGTAGTAAGTCTTTACTATGACTAAGAAGTTTTTGCACTGCATAGCTAACTCGTTGGCCCACTGTACATCACGTGATTGTGCGACGGATAGTACAAAAATAGATAAAAAGATAGATAACTCTTTATTGTACACAAATTAGAAAGACTGTTTCATAAAGCACATCATTTAGATAGTACAATGGACGGCCTTATCGCTTTAAAAGCAATTTCTTACAGGCAACCTTTGGATGGACAAGAGAGCAAGAGACAAAATACTACAATAGATAACTTTAAACACTTAACTAAGTACATAATGTGAAGATCCTCCTTAAGGAAATAAATTTCAAATTGAGTCTTCAGCAAAAGGACGCAAACTTGACACACATCGTCCACAAACGGCTAGGAAACGACAACCTTAACTACGCTAACAGAGCGGACCACGTATTATGTGATCAAACATAACCGTTTCGCAAACATTGCGTTTGACGTACGCTAGCATGACTTGTACACGGCAAGGACTTGACGTGTTCATAGCTTGTTGAAGGACTTACGTACATAATAATATGTACACGACATTTACTAGCGCTTATCCGTAAACTTAGTTCGTGTCCAATATGAAGATACAACTTAGCCTAAAGGGGGAGTTGTAGTGGAAACTGCACTAAAAAAAGTAAACATCATGGAAGAACTTGAAAAAAAGAAAGACATCATTATATAATATAACATTACGCTATCATTACCCAGAAGGTTTGGGCAAAAGAGTTTAATACCCATTTCACCAATCAATCACCATTTACTGAGCACAAATTCAACTACGCGCTGCTATTGAGAATTAACTCAAAATCCCAAATAACACTATTGTCCGACCCGGAAATCGAACCCGAACGACCCGCAAAGAGAATGATCATCATTTAATTTGATACTAGCTGTTGCCCGCCACTTTGCTCGCGTACGTTTTTCTTTTTAACCGACTTCAAAAAAAGGAGGAGGTTCTCAATTGGGTTGTATTTTTTTTTTTTTTTTATGTTTGTTCACCGATTACTCGAAGACGCCTGGACCGATTTGAGAAATTCTTTTTTTGTTTGATAGGATATACTTGTCATGTGGTCCCATTTTTTTCCAGTCACGTTCTGATGATGGGATCCTAGAGAAATCGAGGGCAACCCTCAAATTTAAAAGGCTTCTATATTGTTTTTTGTATATTATCTAAAGCTACTTGGATATTTGCATCTAGTAGCCAGCATTTTATGTTGCTGAGCTGATGCTGGAAGGTACAACTCCTCAACGGTTAGGAGTACGGGGATAATTCTTTAAATATAGGCTCCTTGAGGCCGTTTACTGTATTCTTTCAAGTTATACACAGATGAGGCGAGACGTTGAATATTACTTATGTATATTCATAATATGAGGTCATGATTTAATGATGGGATCCTAGAGAAATCATGGGTCAATCAAGCTTCTATATTGTGTTTCGTATATTACCTAAAACTACTTGGATATTTGCATTTTAAGTTGCAGAGCTGATGCTAGAAGGTACAACTCCTCAACGGTTAGGAGTACGGGGATTATTATTAATATGTTTTCCGTCTCAAGTAACCGTCGACTCCTCATTCGAGAAACATTCTTGCTCGGTCTACCCATCACTTAAAATCGTAAAATAAAAAAAAAATTAACAAAAAAAAAACCGACTTCAAAAAGTAGGTAAACTAAAACGCATAAAATAAATTTACTTCGCACAAATAATACGTTTTTTCATTTAGTTAAATAGAAATTATTAAATAATTATTTTATAATTCTGAAGTCGGTGCCAAGTAACCAATAACTAGATAATAAGTATAAATCTTTCTAACAACTATTTTCTGACAGAATTAGTTCTTGATTATCCGATTTACTTGGCACCGACTTCAGAATTATAAAATAATTATTTATTAATTTCTATTTAACTAAATGAAAAAACGTATTATTTGTGCGAAGTAAATTAATTTTATGCTTTTTAGTTTACCTACTTTTTGAAGTCGGTTTTTTTTTTGTTAAAAATTATTTTTTTCGTACGATTTTCAAACGTTTTTCTGTGACCGTGAGTTAGTCGCGAGGTTCAGAAAAATGCAGAGCGCCATCTATAGCGGTTTGATGTAAGCTTCCTACTAACTTTAAACCCATAAATTACACTCATGAGACTAACTTTTAGGAAAAACCTGTTTTAGAAGAATTTATGTTTTATTGAAGATTAAGTACACGAAACGTGCTTTAAACTTCAAGAATGACGCAGTTCCATGCAACTGTTCTACCCGTATTTTAACCCCTTGGGAGTAGAATTTCCAAAAAAATCTAATTAGCAACATTATTTTAAATTTAAAATTTCGAGACCTTGTGGTTTAGGCTTTGCATTGACGAAGCAGTCAGTTTGTCAGCGAACAATTTTAAATGTATAGATGCAATATTAAATAATTATATAATATATTCATCATTATAATATATATGTTTCCCGTATTCTAATCAAGCGTGAAATAGGTCTCGTTATAGAGTTACGGATGAATAATCGCACGAACAAAGTTCTTGCTAACTGAACAAAACACCAATCTCACTTATTTGATTCGAACACTCAACTTTTTAATAATCGAAATTATTTATGCGTTTCCTTTTCCTCGTTAAGATTTAGTACAAAAAAAGCCGTTGTGAAAACTCGCGAGCATGAAAAATTATGTTCCAAAAAAGTTTGTAAGCAACAATCGTTTTCGCAGAAATAATGGCCTTTTAGAAATATGGTGCAATAAAAACATTTACCTATATCGAGAAAAACATTCTTTGTGCCAGGCCAGTGCCAGGTGAATTTAGGACCTGAGTTGTCGTGCCAGACAATCGTATCGTTATTACGTCACAGATCATCAATATCGATTAAGCTTTATGTCTTTTGGCTCGCTAAATATAAAAATAAACGCTAAGTCAGTCATTATGTAGACCTGAGTGGGACATTGTTTAATTTATTGTTAACTAAAATAAGATACATTTCTAACGTTTTATTTAGTAAAAGGAATTTCAGGAACGGCCACCATTCATGGAAATACTTACTTACTTACTACTTATTTCAACTCGTGTCTAAGGATGTTTTAACATCTAAATTGATCGACGCAAAACAGTGCGCTGCGCAGGCGTGGTACGCTCTTTTCGGCTCTTTTAATGTCAAATGCATCGATCGACGGTCGATCGGTGATGTAGTACAGCCTAAGATTCTCAAAACTAACATTAACACATTTCGAAATAGGGCGGGTTAACCCCCGAAACACATATGCGAACTTTGAACATTTTAAAAATCATGTTAACTACTGCCTACAGCGCAATGAGGGGAGTACATATACTGACATGTGGTAATCAAATTTATAATTTAAAAAACAAACTCTAGAATGTGCATAAAATGACCTATAAGCAATAAATTATGTACTCAATATAATTATTTTTAAAAAGTTTATAAAAAAGTGTTTTATTTTTATCTTAAAACCTAATATGCTTTTGCCGCACTTAATGAATATTGAAAATTTTAATATAAAAACCATATAATATGGTCTTTTCGCGCCCGAAGGGATAAACTGCACTTTACCTTGACACAACATGAACTATTTTAATACCACAAGATTGAGCGGAACTTCATTACTGTGTGATTCTCATGACTTTTTATACAAGTGATGTAGTGAGGGGAAAACAAAGAGAAACAATATTTTGCTTCGGTACTTTGGTACAATAATATTTTATAAATAAATAGCTTCCATTTTTGGATGGAAGGTCGATAAAGAGTGGCCTGTGTTTTCCTGGGGTGTTGAATTATCTCTACACGAACTTTCATAAAAATCGGTCCAGTAGTGAGAACCCTGTAAGGTATAAACATTCAAACAAAAACATATTTGCTATTTATAAAATATGAATAATAACCCCACTTAATAAGAAGGACCATTTTGGTCCCACCCTACAATAGCTACAAAACTGATAAGGTTAAACTGAGATGTTTGATAAATCATTTCTGTGAAAATTTCGAATTTAGTGGCGTCGTAGTAACAACGTAACATTTGTTCAGTTAAAAATACATATACAGGTAATATATTATTATAATAATATACAAATGAAATTAAGTTGTACAATTTGTTTGTTTGAATGCGTTTATCTCTGAAAACTAATGATTGCATTTAAATAATATGTTTTTAATAAATAAATTAATTCTTAGTTATTTTTTACTAAGGTAGCAATTGGTAGTTTTTGAGAATGCAAAGCTCTTAACGGTGTAACATTTAAAGTCGGCGCCATACTTATTTTTGATTAGGTCAAAAGTTAGTTGTCTAACAATGAATTACTTGTGGCTATTGAATAGTTGGCCAATTCCCATACAAAAATAGTCCGTCTCCTTTCTAATAATTATTATAATTATTGGCTAACACTAAAATTTACAGCACAATAAGAAAGCAATATTGTAAAATTAAATAAATTTTACCTACTAAGATAAGGTTAAACTGTTTCTTCAACACGTTTGTAAAGAAAGTTTTGTCCAGTTTTTGAATCTTCTCTCTTCTCTTCTTCATGGGGTGCATGAAAGGAGCCTCCAAGAGTGACGTACACAACAATTCCCTGCGTCCGGCGCAACCTGGGCAATTCGCGAGTTCTCCAAAGCGAATTGGCTAATCCTTTCACCACGATGGCAAGTCAAAATAAAAGTTGACTCAGCCATCGACACGACGAAGAAGAGTTTTTGAATAAAAACACTAAAAGTTGGGCACGTTCTCAAAAGCTAGTAAAAGTATCCAAATTTTGTTTAAAAATATTTTAGGGTCAAACTGCGTTTGTCGTTAGATTAAGTATATTTCGTCATTAGTAAGATCTTTTTTCAGAACTTGATTAACTACATTTTTTGCCCCAAACGGTTAACACTATAGATAGGTATAATATTGGTTCCTCATACATAAATTAATATTAAATTAAGAAATCGAAACAAAGATTACTATGACGATGACATTATTGAATACGAACCATAATTTGGAAATTACGATTAACTTGCTTTCTATTATGTTTGCTACAACATGTTAATTAGCACCTCCTTTCACGAAGCCTACCTACCGCTCCAACCGTTATCCTCTATTCTGAAAAGTCGACGTCATCTAGTGAAAGAACTACCTTTTAATCACGAGAAATAAAAAAAATAACGAACCTTCATTATCTTTCTAATTAAACGATATTTTATTGCAACAAAACTTTCATTGTGACACCCTAAGTCGAATAACCCCGTATTATTATTTAAGAAATGATAAATGCAGTATGTAAGGAGCGTAGCACACGGCGTTCCACTTTGTAACTGGCCAGTGCGCTAATGTTCGTTTGTTGACCGCATAGAATACAATTTGATCTCTTATGTGTGATCCACAAAGATTTGTTGTGAGTCTGGGTGTATTTTATTTGTATTATCCCCCGCGGTACAGGGATTGCGATACCGCAATAAAATAAAACTCTTAAGACAAAGGAAATGCATTGCCTCCTTGTGTGGGTTCTATGGACTGTGTAACGAGTGGTAGCCCAAAGGGATTGTTGATACGATACCTAAAGTCACATTTGACGACCATATCAAGACTGCGTCGTTGGTCTAGTGGTAAGTAAGACGATTAGTAGGTCGAATAAAAGCGTTATTTGCTAGGAAATTCATAGTATGATAAAGCTTGGAATTGTGCTCGGTAGATGGTTATATATTCTCTCTTAATCACATGGGACCTTAACATAACAGGTGAAGTGTGAGTGTTATGTTTAACACTCACACTTCACCTGTTATGCTAAGTCCTGTTGTTTAAGTGTATAAGAAAAGAGAAGTCTACTTAAACTTATGGTTACTCAAATCTCTGTTTACCCTTTTGATCCCCTAATTTTTCAGATGGTAGAAAACCACATTTTAACGCTCTCTCATGCACAAATTGTGCAAGAACGGAGTTTCTTTATTTAAAAAAGGCAAATAAATTGAAATACGTATTAGAAGTTAAGTGCACTCAGACAACTAACCTAAACGAAATAGTTAATCTTACATCAAAGTTATTCAATTATTATGGCCCACACTTCTCAATATGCATGAATACATATACGCCAAACGCTTCACGCGTTTCCATAAATGACCCCTGAGCATTCGAGTGGCGGCTTCTGGGCCACAAGCTGTGGTTTATAGCCGAGCTTCTAACGTGTCGACACATCTAGTGGCCAGTAAGACTGGCATACGAACGCGAAAAAGATTTTGTAGCGTTTAGTTGTAATATTTTTGTATGGCTCAACATGACAAAAACTCGATCTCGTATATCTCGTATCTCGCTAGCCCGACCGATGTGCGAGCATACTATCTCAAAGAGTGAAATAGAAGCAAACATTTGAATAATCTACGTAAGTTATCACGTACAAGAGAACACACTTAATAATTCCACATATCTAGGTTGAAATTCGTGCACCGCATAGCTCAGTTCTGACATATGGTGTAAATCTTAGCTGAGTGGCTTGGTGTTAATTTCGATTCGGTAGTGGTTGTGAAAACTAGTCAAGTCTATTATTATTGAGAATACGGGTTACTCAAGTTATATTAGCCGGGATATGCCGACTAAAATAATGTGAGTAACCCGTATTCTCTATTAAAATGTTTTCACCTCACGTCGGTTCTAATAGTCAAATCTAGTTAGTCGTGTAGTTGTAAAGATAGTAACTGGTGATAGGTTGCAAATAATCTTACAACGTTGCATATTTGAATGTTAATAGGGTACCTACCTAGTCTAAAATCAAATTTGCAACTTCCAAAGACCCACGCTTCAGGAGCGGTGACCGAAAATCTTCGAAATTTTGGCTGTTTTTTTTTCTGTTTTGACTAATAGCTGTCAAAAGGTTCAATGAAAAAAAAAACTTAAATTTTATAAAAAAACAAAATCGTTTCTATTATGAATGTAATTTCAACTCTTAAGAAGTTAAATGTACTGAGATTCATTAGGTCTAAAATGGGCTATTTTTCCAAATCAGTAAAATTTTGTTATATGCCATTTTTTGAACAGAATATCAGCTGTAATACACAAGACACGAGAAAAGTTATTGCATTAAAAAAGCAAATCAATTATTGTGCTGCTATTTAAGCATAAGTGTCGTATACAAGCAACAGTGCCTTTAAATTATTAGCGTAAGCGCATTTGACGAAACTGGCATTCCTTTAGAAATATACTATGTACAACTTTTATGAGAACACAAAACAGTGATATCATCATTCCTGCTTATTTTGACTTAATTAAAATAACCAAAGTAATTAACTAATTAAATCAATACTTACAAGTAAAGAAATAGTTATTTATGGTTCAAGTGAGTAAAAGTTTATATTTCTGTTGTGAGTGCCAATTTTAAATATTGAGCTTGCGAAGTAGTCTTAAACAGCCAAAATTTCGAAGATTTTCGGTCACCGCTCCTGAAGCGTGGGTCTTTGGAAGTTGCAAATTTGATTTTAGACTAGGTAGGTACCCTATTAACATTCAAACATGCAACGTTGTAAGATTATTTGCAACTTATCACCAGTTACTATCTTTACAACTACACGACTAACTAGATTTGACTATTAGAACCGACGTGAGGTGAAAACATTATAATAGAGAATACGGGTTACTCACATTATTTTAGTCGGCATATCCCGGCTAATATAACTTGAGTAACCCGTATTCTCAATAATAATAGACTTGACTAGTTTTCACAACCACTACCGAATCGAAATTAACACCAAGCCACTCAGCTAAGATTTACACCATATGTCAGAACTGAGCTATGCGGTGCACGAATTTCAACCTAGATATGTGGAATTATTAAGTGTGTTCTCTTGTACGTGATAACTTACGTAGATTATTCAAATGTTTGCTTCTATTTCACTCTTTGAGATAGTATGCTCGCACATCGGTCGGGCTAGCGAGATACGAGATATACGAGATCGAGTTTTTGTCATGTTGAGCCATACAAAAATATTACAACTAAACGCTACAAAATCTTTTTCGCGTTCGTATGCCAGTCTTACTGGCCACTAGATGTGTCGACACGTTAGAAGCTCGGCTATAAACCACAGCTTGTGGCCCAGAAGCCGCCACTCGAATGCTCAGGGGTCATTTATGGAAACGCGTGAAGCGTTTGGCGTATATGTATTCATGCATATTGAGAAGTGTGGGCCATAATAATTGAATAACTTTGATGTAAGATTAACTATTTCGTTTAGGTTAGTTGTCTGAGTGCACTTAACTTCTAATACGTATTTCAATTTATTTGCCTTTTTTAAATAAAGAAACTCCGTTCTTGCACAATTTGTGCATGAGAGAGCGTGAAAATGTGGTTTTCTACCATCTGAAAAATTAGGGGATCAAAAGGGTAAACAGAGATTTGAGTAACCATAAGTTTAAGTAGACTTCTCTTTTCTTATACACTTAAACAACAGGACTTAGCATAACAGGTGAAGTGTGAGTGTTAAACATAACACTCACACTTCACCTGTTATGTTAAGGTCCCATGTGATTAAGAGAGAATATATAACCATCTACCGAGCACAATTCCAAGCTTTATCATACTATGAATTTCCTAGCAAATAACGCTTTTATTCGACCTACTAATCGTCTTACTTACCACTAGACCAACGACGCAGTCTTGATATGGTCGTCAAATGTGACTTTAGGTATCGTATCAACAATCCCTTTGGGCTACCACTCGTTACACAGTCCATAGAACCCACACAAGGAGGCAATGCATTTCCTTTGTCTTAAGGGTTTTATTTTATTGCGGTATCGCAATCCCTGTACCGCGGGGGATAATACAAATAAAATACACCCAGACTCACAACAAATCTTTGTGGATCACACATAAGAGATCAAATTGTATTCTATGCGGTCAACGAACGAACATTAGCGCACTGGCCAGTTACAAAGTGGAACGCCGTGTGCTACGCTCCTTACATACTGCATTTATCATTTCTTAAATAATAATACGGGGTTATTCGACTTAGGGTGTCACAATGAAAGTTTTGTTGCAATAAAATATCGTTTAATTAGAAAGATAATGAAGGTTCGTTATTTTTTTATTTCTCGTGATTAAAAGGTAGTTCTTTCACTAGATGACGTCGACTTTTCAGAATAGAGGATAACGGTTGGAGCGGTAGGTAGGCTTCGTGAAAGGAGGTGCTAATTAACATGTTGTAGCAAACATAATAGAAAGCAAGTTAATCGTAATTTCCAAATTATGGTTCGTATTCAATAATGTCATCGTCATAGTAATCTTTGTTTCGATTTCTTAATTTAATATTAATTTATGTATGAGGAACCAATATTATACCTATCTATAGTGTTAACCGTTTGGGGCAAAAAATGTAGTTAATCAAGTTCTGAAAAAAGATCTTACTAATGACGAAATATACTTAATCTAACGACAAACGCAGTTTGACCCTAAAATATTTTTAAACAAAATTTGGATACTTTTACTAGTTTTTGAGAACGTGCCCAACTTTTAGTGTTTTTAGTGAGTAAAAACGGTTTTTACTCACTGAATTCTGGCAAGCAAACGTTCTTTTTCGTGCTGGTGTGGTGAAAAGCCAATTTATCCAATATATACAATATATCACTGGCAAAGTAAAATTACTATTAGGATGATACACTAGATAGACACATAGTTGTATAATTTATAACACTATTGTGAATTTCCTGACGGAAAGTTCACAAATAACAGTTTGCCCGACCCGGGCATCAAACCCGAGACCTTGCGGTGAGAGGCGCATACCCTAACCACTAGAAATGTGTATAATATTATGTATGTATTATAAGCAGGGCTCGGAATTAGGTAGAGTTTTTCATGTACTTACACTGATTTCATACAGCGAAAGAATAAAGTGGATATGCCTCAAATCCCGAGATTAATTTTAAAGAGCAGAAAAAAATCCCATGATTTTTTAAATAAAAAGATATTTACTTTTTTACACAATTTAAACTACCGTACGCGCGACTAAATATTTTAATTCTCACAAAATTTATACAGTAATGTCGGAAACGAACACTTCAAATCTTACTGGTAATGAATCGGACAAGGAAAATGATTCTGATGGGCCGTTTGAATAAGCAAAACCTCACGAGTCTAGGCTAGAAGCAAAAGTATTTGCTAGTATTTATAAAAAAGGCGAAATATGCGTATGAGAATTTACTACAGACTTTCAACAATTTTTATTGTAAATTAATGTAAACTATTAAAAAAAAATGTTAATTATCTTTCTTTTATTTGTCTATCTCTGAGGTTTTATTATTATTTATTCGTAATATTGTTGGTCACACGGGATTTTCCATTAGAAATCCCGGGAAGGTCCACATTAATATCAACATTTCGATGCAAGTACATAAAAAACTCTACCTAATTCCAAGCCCTGATTATAAGTAACGTATTCATAAAATAAATTTAATTTTCGTTCTGCATACCTGAAGGCTTGGCCATTTTAGTCGATGTATTGTAAGTTACTGAGAATAGGTTCGCTTTATGCCGCGCCGCGTATAATAGAGACATTCCTTGTATTGCTATAATGTGCTCTTGTTTTAGCTCCTATGCAGACGGTGAAGACGTATAAAGGGACGATACAAAGCAGTAACCACTCGCCAGTACAACCTGATGACAAGAACCCTGATGTCGTTCCTCTCGGTAAAGGTAATACAGGTATAGATTTTTGTGCAATTGTAAATACTTTGAAACTAGATATAATATACCAAAAAATTTAGCTCCAAAATGTAATTCATTAATAAATTGAATTTGACATTTTTGAGCTCGATTTTGATACAGGGTATATAGTTCTAAAGTATTTATTTAAATAGCTGTTTGAAGTAGGGTTACATTTGGAGTAGGGTTACATTTGACATAACAAATACAGATTTTTTTAATTTGTATTGAAAGAAAATTAAACGTGTTTGTTTTATTTTCCATAACAATAGTTAAATTTTAACAAACTAATTAATGATTAATGAGATTATATTGGAAGCACGGTCATTGTCCCAGACATTCTTAAACACTTTATAACTGTTTTTCTTTTTTATTGTTTTTTTTTCTTTAAATAGATTATTTTTCAAACATGTTTTGGTCCAGGCTGAATTTAAAACTTGGCTTTCGGTCACAATTATTGTTAATAAATTGAAGGAATTCAAACGTCGATCGGTAAGGTTATTGGTAACGTATTGGAACGATGTTCTAAAAGTCGATCAACCCATCATATTTGGTTTTTATTTCAACTGTTTCTTAGTATAACATCTTTTTGCTCAGATTTTAACAGCGAGCGAGATTTAGAACGTCCTCCAGAGCCGCCCCCGTACGGGTCAGTGGTGTCTCCACCAGTTGGCGCATCGAGGAGCTCTCATAGTCTACATCGGAACGATGTGAGGCCTCTAACTCCTCATACACCCATCACACCTGCATCTGATGCGCATGTGAGTATTCTATCTTTATGATTATGAGTAAACGAAACTCTCTAAAAACATTTTCATGTAAAATGTTGACAAGATGAGCAAAAAAGTTACAAAACTCACGTAGAACGAAGCTTGCTCTACACAACCTAACTTCACAAATTCTACCTACACCTTAGTCACAATTTATGACTTGGCCGTTTCATTACTACATAATATAACATCACGCCTATATCACCCAAAAGTGTATAGCAGAGGTGTCACCCGCATTTCACTTGTTATCTTTAGGTCTCACGGGATAGGGGGTGAGCCTATTGCTATCCACCAGGCACAAATACTTTTCCGTGCTGCTATTGAGAATGCCGAAACCTCGTGGTTAGCGGTACTATTATACTGCGTTACCAGCGAGATCGCACTACAAGAACTTACAATTCAGAAAGTATCAGCAGCAATAGCGAAACAGCCAAGCCACATATAAATTTAGAATAAGGTGTTGAGTAAGTAAAGTTAGCGCTAGTAGAGAGTAGAATTACAAGCTTGACATCTATAAATAGCACGTTTCAATGATGTAATTTTTTTCACCAGAGTATCGGTACCATAGCAGATGACCGGCGGAGTGTGACAAGTGGCACTTTCTCTCGCAGACGAGAAATTGTCACGACAAGGACGCCTCTCCTAGCAAATGCGAGAGAAAGCTGTGTTTAGGCTGATTAATTTAAGTACACTCTGCTCCAACGAGACCATGCTACGCGTTTATTTTTTAGAATATTTTTTTACTATCTAGGATTAGGTCTGTGATATGGCTTAGGTGTGATTCTGGTATGAGATGGCTTAAATTATATATTGATTTAATTTAACTTTAAAGGTTTAGTTTTGAGAAATAAAAAAAGTACAGAATTAATCATAATATTACTATCTTACCAAAATAGTAGCGATAGTAGTTAACTGTTCAAAATTAAAAAAAAAAAAAAAAATTGTATGCCTTCCATGATTAAGTGTGTCATTACATATAATAGCCCTTGAAAAGGCTACTTTTCACAAACATATTAACTCCTAGTACATGACAAAACCCGCAGGTGGCAGATATCATTATAAAAGAGCTGCTATGTAGTGAAATATCATACAACTGTGTGCAGAAACCTCATAATGTGAAATATTTTAATAGCTGGTTTGCATGCGCACAGCCTTGCATGTGGGTTTTCAGTGTCCCGGCTCTTATAACGTTCACAAATCAAAAGGACAAGGATTCTGCTGCGGTTGTTCTAGCAAGGCGAATTCATAGCCAAAGATCCAATGGCCACCCGACTTACGTCATTTTATAAAAGGTAAAAGTTTTCCTGTTTGTGTCTCTAATAGCGGTTAAAACAATCACCAAATATTGAATTGGGATCTTGGTGGCTTTGGGATATATTGAAAAACAGCTGGGGATGATTTTTACCATCTCCAAGGTCAATACATCCAAAAAGTACGCTTTATACTATGACGTAACTTCTATTACAACATTTTTTTAATATTTCTCAAAGCCATTACTATCCAAATTAAATATTTGGTGATCGTTCTAACCTCTCTTAGAGGCACAAACAGATAAACTTTTAGGTTTTATTCAATGACATAAGTCGGGTGGCCACTGGCTCTTAGGCTTTCAGACAACCCAGACCACCTCGAACTCAATGTACTTTCTATGTATCTCGTATACATTCAAAACGTAAGGTCTTGTACTGAAATATTTTGCACAAACTCCTGGGGTTTGGTTGACCTGAAATGTTTATTTCGAGATATGTCTTAATTCACCAAGTAAACTTTTTGGTATTTAAGCGGTATTTTCTCGTTTTTATTTACTTTTTTTTTATTAATAGCCTTTTCATTTATTTTAACTTTGTTGAATTTTCTTTACTACAAACGAATATACGATTCTATATATTTTTGTATGTATACATTAAAAAATTGTAAAGGCTGTCTGTAGCATGGTCTCCTTGGTGTAAACATGTAAATTGTAAATTAGGTAAATGACTATGTATTATAGTCAATATTGGTATTCCACAAAATCTAAGTCTACGTAAAATAAATGGTATATTCTAACAACTGGCACTATTCTATAATAAACTATTTATGTATAAAATTGATGGTATACTTGTAAAAAAATGATCTTTTCACACAGAAATTGAAACTGTGACTTACTATTCATATCAATTCTAAAAACTCTTATGTTGTGTCTTGAACACCGTTATTTTAAGTCTGTTAAAAACGCTATGAATAGTCAATTCTATTAATTTTAAAACTTGTTGTCCACCTTTCGTGTTCTTAGTAAATCATATCATTGTACTTATTTTTATCTTAAAATGCATATTATTATATTCAATCCAAACATTGTGACGGAACCTTATGAGGCAGCCATTCGATTATGGTGACCGTAATAGTGATCTAGACACGTAAAAACGTGGCCAGCCAAGTTAAAAAAAAAAGCTAGCGTACCAGGAGTGTTCCAAACTTACCGAGATATTGATCCAATACGCTCTATCATTGATTCATCAAACATTACTTTGTTTTTTCAGCGTTTGTACCTTTTTGAGTTAAATATGAATCCTATGTCTCTAGGCTTCCTGGACAATTAGAGCAAACCCTCAGATTGTAAAGGAAGACCGAACGTTATCCAAACATCAGTTATATGTGTACGTTGAGTTTTGTATACCTACTACAATCAAAAATAAACTTATGCCATTTTTATACCAATGCATTTCTTGAGTTCTATCCAAAATATTGTCTCGTTTCCTCCCTTAAACTCCCTTTTTCCGTAGTCAGTTATAGTTTTTAAACTACTTTAAAGTTCAAACATTTTGCTAAAAGAGTGTAAAGAGTCGTGAAATGTTGTTTTAATGGAATACAGTAATTATCGTAAGACATGTGACACGGCAAATTCAAAAATATTACCCAGTTAGTACAATTAATTAAGACAATTCAGAACGAATGATTTGGCAGGCTTGGTGACGCGTTTAAAAATTAAAAGGTTTGAACCGCAATCTCAGCCACCATAGCTTCTAAGAACAACATACATAATATAAAAAAAAAATACCCCTTTATCTCCCTATCTATTCCTATGTAGGCAGAGACGATGGAAGATCATGTGCTGGTATAAACTAAGTTATATAGTGATTAGACGGTTGCCTCTCGGTTCCGAATAGCCTAGCAGCAGGTAGTAATATTATACTTGAAACTATGTCTGGTGCAGCAAAATTCTCTAACCGGTCAAGTTGTAAAATTTTGTTCAAGCTTTTTAGAGAAAATTGATTATGACATCGGGCCAGATAAATTTGCTACACTTAACTTGGGATAACCCAGATTTGTTTGTTCATGTCCACTTTTGTTTACACTTTTCAAGCGCGCTAAGTTACGTTGCATTTTTGTACAATTTATGATAGAAAAATTATGATAAATGACTGTGTAAAATAATATTTACAATAATAATATGGAATAAGATAGATGAATTTTTATTTCAGTTTAAAATAATTTATTCGGTTTTGTAAATATCGACACGCAATATTAATAACCTTATTATTATTTATATTTCACTTATCATTTTTGGAGATCGTAACAAGTTAAAATAATTCATAATTGAACATCATATTCTGTGTTTATCTTTATTCAAACAGAATCAGATAAATTAAATAAAAAAAATATATATTTTACTTAAGATATAACGCCAGAAGCAATTACCTACACTATGCAACGATCCCATGACAAGGCCAGATATAATATAAAAAAATAACTTTTTAGTTTCCCGCCAACTTTCAGACTAGTCTACATAACATAGGTAATAGTGAAAAAGAAATAATTATGGCATTGCGTGTCGATAATAATAAACACGTGATTGAAACTGAAAATAGTTAATATAAGACTTTCATGTAATATAATAATAATACCACAAGAAACTGGCTCAATAAACTTGTAAAATACTATCATTACGTTAATAATGTTGATACAAATACAAATAATTATCAATACAAATAATTATCTATGTTGATTGGTGTAAACGATCTTTGTATTTATTTGAAACGAAAACAACAGTTATGTATACAATGTTGAACGGATAGACAATAAAACAAATAATGATGTTACTTCATAATGTATCCCGGATTTTAGTTTATCATTTCCGGTAATAAAATAATTAGATAGTCAATTAATACGATGTTTTCCCGTAATATTTAATAGACATGCGGTAAATAATAACTATAAACATAAACAGGGTTTATCTGATTAAACTACTGTAAAATTATACAGAAATATTGAAAAAAAGCAAGCTTCAACCACATGATAGAGAATTAACGCCATTTTTATTTTTCATTTATTTGTGCCGGTCCGTAAAAAGTGATAATAAAGCGAAATACAATAAACACATTCTATGGCATCTGGGCTAATTTCGTTTTCAATCTTAGAAAAATCTTATGGACATTAGACTAAGTAAAAAATATATATATATTATATAGGTAAATCGATTAAGTTTTGTGATTTTAATTATTTACAAAATTTTAATAATGGTTATGATTTAAGACAAATATCATCTCTAACCTTAATGTCTAAATGAACCCTAATGTTTATATTAAATTTAAATGTAAATGAATTCACTGTGATCCTATAAAATTTATATAACTCTCTAAATTATGAATTACATTCATAATTATAATTAAATAAGTGTAATATTATGAACATGTTGTCTGTTCTAGGGATTAATGAACAGCCCTAATAAAACACTTTAGAGTTTTGTGTATTGTATATAGTCACATAATTGTATGTGAAGGTATTATATAAATAAGAAAATATTAGATGTTAACCAATTCAGCTCATTACTTTGCGATAATATTACTATGTTAACGACAATTACTGAACATTTTTTGTGGTTTTGTTTATCATTTTGAAGAATTTTCCCAAATATAGGCTATCAATGTCAACAGAGTCACAGGTGTAAATAGGTAAGGGCTAATAGATGGCCCGAGTATAGCTCAACCTGGTTTTGGATCCCACTGTCCCGTTCTAACATTAAATGAGAGAAAATCGAGACACAATTTCAACGTTAAGCTCGGTTCAATACGTTCGGTATAATTGGGATACGGTAGTAAAAACTTTTTAGTGTTTTAATTTTGCGTGAAAAAAAAACATTATTAATTTTTTATTAGTGTAATAATATTATTATTATATGCAATATGAACTTTTGTATACATTGATAGTCAAAAATATTCAAATATAGTTATGTTTATCCTAAACTTAAATTTTTACATTGGAAGTTGAATATAATTATGAAAATAATCAGAACTGTAGTATATTGAAATGGGAAATTATACCTTTTTTTTAAATAATCTAAAATCTTTCTATTATTATTCATATTTAAATATTATCATAATACATTCTTCATTTCTATGTATTTTTGTTTACAAAATATTGATACTGAATTTAATACTAAGTTGGTACTAAAATATATAATTTTGGTAATTTTTCAAAGACTTCTTGACATATCGTAATTGTAAAGACATGACATGTGTAAACTTCTTGAAATAAATTTTGCTTATGAGCAAAACATAATAGTTGTCTTTTTTATTCTATTCTAAAATTTTAAGGAGGCCATATTTTCTCATTCCACTTCTCTAGAGCTCACCTACTATTTAGCCCTTCTGAATATATTTAACCTGTCTGTTTTAAAATGTCAGGAGCTTACTAGTAGGGTATAGAGATGCGGAACGGTAAATTTTGCCATCTTTAGTATATTACTACATCAGCGGCCCTAGACAAGCGGCAGTGGCAGTACAGCGTTCAGTATTTAATAGATAATGCAAAGTTGCGTGGTGATAGATCGCTCAGCGGCTTGCGCAAGAAAAGGAGTAAGGGCCTCTCACTCGCACCCAGCGTTGCGTAAACTATTCGTTGCCCGTTTGTCTAGAGGAGCTGAGGACTGACAGAATTTTACCTCACCATCAAAACATGTACAGACAATGAGGTTAGTGCAAGTACTGAAACGGTAAGTAACTGCAGGAACGGTGAAGTTTTCGCATGAAAAGCATGAATATTTATATGAATAACTTAGACATTATTTTAAATATTTTAATATTCAATGGTATATGGTTTAACTGTTGGTAAGAAACAATTTTTTTTCTTGGCAGATAATATTACAAGATTTTTTAACACCCGACGTAAAAAGAGGGGTGTTAAAAGTTTGACCGCTATGTCTGTCTGTCTGTCTGTCTATCTGTGGCACTTCTTACATTAACATGACTATGCTTGAATTATAAATTTGCTTGTTGACACGGCGTATGTAGTGAGGGGGACTATATTTTAACTTTGCAATATGCGTAAAGCGCCGAAAACCATATAATAATAATAATATTCTTCATTGTACACCACTAAAAAAATACAGTTATGAAAATTACAAAAGACAATGTTGCACAATCGGCGGTCTTATCGCTAATAGCAATTTATTCCAGACAACCTAAATGGACAAAAAATATAGGACATAATTTATAGCCATTGCATACCATACAGAACGAAAAGCACTTGGGGCGTATACCCAGAGGGTGCAGGTTTGAACCCTGCTGGATTCTTATATTTCAACTTTAATATTATTTAAAATACAAAAAGGCATAGCAAAGCAAACATTTGCTTTAAAATATTACAATTATTTATTTTCATACGTGCCCATTATGACATTGCACAAATAGGTTTAAACAAAAACGATACACTTTTTTTAGACCTTTGAAATGAGTTGCCTTTGAAATAAGTTTCTTACATTCATTGATATTTTAGTTCGTTCTTTGTAAAAGCTTTTTTAGCAAATGTGCTTTTATCATGAATACAGAGTACGCGTTCTACGTGTAACAAAACATACGAGTACAATAGAACTAAATGGAAAATTAATTCTCTCGTTTTCATTTAAATTTAACTATTCATTGTATCATTATCAGTTGATTTCAGTAGTTAGTTATGCGTATTTATGTAAATATTTTTGTTAGATTCCTAATCTAAGAAAAAACACATATAAAAGTACAAATTTCATCTATTTGGTACTCTTTAACAAACAAACATACACTCATCCTCTCTACCTTTCACATTTTAATAAGTTGTATTTTATATTTTTTGCTTTACAAGATTTTTTGCCCTTTAAGATTTTAATAAGAATATCAAAGGTACAATAGCAACCTTTGCAATATTAAAACCCGCCCTTAAGCAGAGGTGACTGAAAATCGTAATCTCTATAACAAAGAAAGTACATCTTTTTCTTGTTCTTATTTGTTTGTTTAAAACAATGGTGTTCTTTAATTACCGTGTTTACTTTATAATTACCACGGGTTCTTTGTATTTCGGTGAATTATTAACGTGACGCCATGAGCACTTCTGAGAAATTCATCAAATATAAAATGTACACGATGCTTACAAATACGAAGATTGTAATACACAGAGAAAAATTGTCCTTCTTTTCCTGTTCGTTATTGTTTGTTTTTAATTATAAATTTTAATATCCAATACCATCGCTTACTTCTACTTTTAACGATATAATTTATCTATTATTTAAAATCTCACAAAACTTTAGTGAGCTAAGATTTTTATTATTAAGCAATAATTGAGTAAAATTTTATCGCAGACTCACCAAAACGGTACGAACAAAACGATATATTAAGCTGTGTTTTCGTAATTATAATCCTGTGAAGACATCTGTGTATTGAAAAAAAATATACTATTCGCAAATTTTATAAAAAACACATTTTTTTTTTTTTTTCGAATCCCTTCTTAAAGCTATTGATGTCACCCTTCCTAAGATAATTCAATCTGGAGTCTAGGTGAAAAGTACCCGCAATTAACTTTTGATTGCTTGCTAAGTAACGTTACACTCTATCGCAGAATTGACTGGGCGTGTGTATCAATTACCTTAATGGATCTCACGGGCATTCGGCATCGGCGTCGGTATGAGATTGCCCATCGAAATTGAGAGAGGTATTCAGACCACCCAATTATAAATTTTGAATTGCTGTTTCATAAAAAATTGACAATTTGAATAAAAATTTTAATCCAAGCTCAGCAAAATAATGTTATGTTTTGATTTTTTAGATGGTATTAAAAAAATATTGCAGATAAAAATAACTATTTTCTAAAAAAAATGCGAAAAAAATTACAAAAATTGTTGTAACATGTCGGTTTGGATTTGATGGCCTATTTTTATCAAGTGTGTATTGTCAGTGTAGTAGTCTTGCCAAATCAATAAACATAACCATGTTAATCATTTCCCATTTATTAAAAACTAAATATTATAATGCAATTTTCATTTCCCTATAAAATAAATACGCTCGGTTGCCCGACAGTAATAATATAAATTAATGTGTTAAATGCCAACAATTACTGTTGGTGAAAATTAATATTTAAGTTCATTAGCGCCAAGGTATTTAAACGTTACATGTAATTGAATCAAAATATCGATACAACTCACTGAATAGTATAAAAATGTTGATTGAAATTCCTACTAAAATATTTATCCATCCAAATGCGTGTCAGGCACACGCAATGTATGGTTATGTTGTCTGATGTCTTAAAGACGGACTTAAAATAGGTTTACTACCGTACTGAATAAAGTAACTAACTCATAAGCCTAAATAAGCATATATTTTTGCACCCGGGGTCTTAGAAACATGTAAATTACACCCTGTATAGCTGGGTCCAGACCGACACGGAGCTCGGCTCGGATCGTCGCCACTGATCTCGAGCTAAAATCCCGAGCGTGGCTCACGAACCACGCTCGGCCGGTCTGGACCCGGCTATACAGATTCGGCTATATAGAACATGATTCTAAAACGTTAGGTGTAAAAAAAATTTGCGGCAAGTTTCTGATCTTACGTAGAAAAACCGACGATCTTCCGACTGATTATGGAAAAGTTACAATACATTTGCAGTCCCTGGTCAACTTAGGTTTGTCCTATAAATTTTATTCCATGCGGCGTTTTTTTCATTAGAATTTTTTTAAATCATTGACATGTGTTTTCGCAAGTTAATTCTCGTAGATTTGCGATTTCTTAAGGCGTGTAAAATTTTTCATGTGTGAAAATTTCTAAGTAAAAATGTTGGGACTCGGGATTTTAGAATCATGTACGGAATCGACTTCGTCACGATGATAACTTAAAAAATATATTATGTGTGAAATATTTCAAGTAACCGCATTTTATATGGCTTAGCTAGTAGTTAAGTGAGGGGAAGGGGGTATATTTAACGCATATTTTGAACCTGTTGTTAGCTCTCTACTTTATTTTTATACACTAACCATGGAACAACAACTTATATTATGTTACTATAAGTTAGGTAAACTTAAGTGTGGTACGAGTAATATAGCCTTAAAACGAAGAGCATATTAAATAGTAGCACAATTTTGAACAAATCGCGTAATGACTTTGACCATACCTAGCGTGTGGCGTTAAATTGAAGGGAAAAGCACATCAATTACATATGCACACAAGCCCAGAGGTCGGGGCACGCAACGCTTGCTACCGCCCCACACCAGCACGGTTAGCTAATTCGAGCAAAACTGGTTCAAACGAGATTTTACCGGTTGCTACCGATTCGTGCTGGTTATTACAAGGTTGCACCGGCCAACTCGGAACGAAAACGGATACCCCAGGCGTTTTTGCGCTTCAACAACTACCGTCCGAGGAACGTGGCTGATTGCTTTCAAATTTTGAATTGGATCGCTTCCATCGTTTATATAAAGAAAGAGGGATTAGTTCAATTTCGTTTGTTGGTTTTATTTCAAATTGTGTGAGTTATTTGACCGTGGACTCGATTTTTTGTTCATTTGCATCTTTTTTGTCTGCTGAAATAAAAGATTCCAAATTTATTGGGATTATTCGAAAGCGGTTTGTTTGCGAAGCGTTATCGACGACTGAAATAGAAAGTTAATTTATTCATTTCACGACGACTAAGCTTTTTGATGGCTATCTTGCTATTGGTAGGTAAAAGTAATATTATTCTTGAATCTGGGTTGATTTCATGTTTATTAATTAGTCATAAAAAAGGTTATGAGGTCTTGTGGTTAGTAGCAATGAGCCATTTAAATTGGAGTAGGTGATCTCATATAATTTCAAACTACATACTTAATTATGTAACTTGTAGTATATACGCGACGCGTGATATATACTAACAGCACTTTGTAATATAATTATGTAAATTTCACGATGGCAAAGCAGCATACCAGTGCAGCAGTGGTTCAGCTTATGATTCTTTCGCTCGTGTGAAAATGGTTACACATCGTACAATTGGTCTTTAATGTTTTTTCACGTCATACATAAGTTTGCAAAACCACTTTCCAGTGATTAAGCATATTTAGATGCGAAAAATGTAGTTGAGAAAATTCCAAATTGACCGAGAAATTTAAAATGTATTGAGATAGGCTAAGGTAACGTTACTATTGCGAAAAAAGATACTTTGAAAAACTTTTACTTTACTTTTTTACCTGTCGTTTTACCTGTCGCACTGGTGAAATTTCGGGCGAGAATAAGATTATTATTTGATCACAGTAATCCCTGGGCCATATTTAGAGAAAATGAACAATAAAAAAAAATTAAGTATATTTTCGACTGACGGCCAGAATATGTCAAAATTGTCGTATTGTCACGATTGTCATCTTTATTAAATATGGCTCAGGGATTAGTGTGATGGCCCGTAGTGTTTGACACCTGTCAAAATTTAATAATGCATTTTGTGTTTAATAGAATAAGTTAATTATTATGTAAGATTTAAATATATTTAACATCACGTAAACTTTGCGAGGGCAAAGCAGTAAAGTATGACGCGGGCAAAACTACGGGAGCAGCAGTTAACTTATATAACGAATTCCATGCAGACAAAGTCACGGGCAACACCTAGAGCTATAAAATAATTACGAGTCCAACGAACATATCTCAAAAGCTGTCGATACACTCCGGTCACAACAGTCCAGGAACAAAAACAACAGGAGTACAGCTTTTGTCCGTTACCACAATACGCTAGACAAGGGAAAAAGCTGAATTGACAGCAGAACCAACTAGCATTTTATTCACTGGATTTGAATGATGTTTATGTTAGAGAAATCGATCTATATCCATATATACGTAGAAGTTATTGTCTCGAGTTACATAACGTCGTCCAATAAGGAGTGCAATTAATGAAATAAAATAAATAAGAATAATAAGTAAATTAGTAGCGATAGCCGAGTGGGAGACCGTGGTACTGCAAAGTCAATGGTCTCAGGTTCGAACCCACGGCTCTTACCTCTGTATAACTTTAATAATAAATTGTTAAAATTCGTCTTTTGATAAGATATTTGTGTATTTATCGTATAAGTTATCTGGTGAAGAAAAAAGTGCTCTAGTGTGTGTGACGTCTACCAATCCGTTAGTGGTAGACTATGGCCTGACCCTCCTCATTATGAAAAGAGGCCTGAGTCCACCTGTGGGACATGTATTAGATACAGGGCTGATTATTATTGCGCTAATAAGCCTAAACATAATAAGTAGTAAGCCTTCTAAATACAGGTATTTTGTACGTGAACTCTTATTAAAATCAAAATTAAATGGAATTGCAATTATGATACTGTATGTGCTGTGACTGCACCACGATAGCGACAAATTAAGGATATTAATTTTACGAGCATGGATTTTTTGCTCTTAGATGACTAATGTACCCTATTTTTGCGGTAAATACACGTGAACACCGGGGACACGTGAGGGCACTATCGAGATAATTAAATGTTAAATTTGAAGGTGGTCGTGTTTTCAGTTAGTCTCGTTTAGTATCTAGCTCACACCTTTCTCCTTCTTCAAACACATGAACATTATTCTGCACAACACGTCGTCATTCAGGACGATTGGCAGCATAAGTCTAAGTCATATGTCTAAAACTTTACTTCAAGGCTGTAATAAATGTACGTTTAAGCTCAAAATTGGGCAGATATTTTGTGAACTTGTGTAGCTTTAAATCCCGACACACAATGGATATGACATTTATAATGTCTTAATTTTTCGTTTTATACATAGTATTTATTGCTATACAATAGTGTGTTAAGCCGTAGATCCCGGTAATATTCTACCACAATCACAAAAGCGTATAAATATATATAGTACTGCACAAAGTTAGAGGGTAAAGACCTCAAAAAGGCTGTTTGCTCAGGGCACTGTAGCTAAAGCGTCCGATTGCGTCCAATCACTGGGACAGTCACCCTGATTGAAGCGTGCGCTCGCCGTGTTTACACTACTTGTTTTTAGCTATACTGTGTGTACTGTGACTGTATCGCGTTAACTGTCATTTAGAAGTAAGTGGACTGTTAAAATTTGATTTCGAGAATCGTTCTATCGGTTTAGTTTAGGACTTTACAAATCGTTGATTTTGTAAAAAAAACATGTTTAATGTGATTTTTTACCTGACTACGGCGATGTCAAAAGGAAAGTTAATGATTTTGGCAGTCTATAATGTTTGTGTGTCCCACCGTAGCGCATAAAGTATTAAATGGATTTTAATGTATGAGGTATCAAAAGTGCGACCATAGATATACCTTGACTATTTTTGTACTACATTTCTGGATTTCTACCTAAAATATTTTCTTATTTCTTCCTTTTTAGACCCCCTCGTAGTCGGGTTATAGTTTTGAAATTTAGTTTTCCAATATAATAGCGATAGTTTGTTAGGATTGTGTGTGAGTATGTTTGTTACAAATAACTACAATACAAGCTACACGTGAGCTCAATTGTATCAAAATTAAGCCGGTACGCTCAGAGTAAATAATAATCAAAGCCGGTACGATTTCGATGCAATTTTGCACTTAATGTCATATAGCTTATTGTCTAAATTAGAAAAAAACTACGTTTTAAAAAAATATATAAAACCCGGGCCGACCGACTGGAGCAGTGGAAACTAATATACAATAAGGTCACAACCACAACAAATTAAGTATTTATAAATTCAAATCATTTATTTTTATAGGCCCCAGGAGGCGCTTGAACACGTCAAAATATTACAAACAAATTATATAATAATAAATTATAAGTAAAACTAAATTATACTATATTATACTATAAAGACATTAATGCGTACCTTCTAGTCTAACAACTTCTTGCCCTAATACTTTCTAATGTGATTAAAATTACCATATACCTTGCTATCAGTAGGTATTAAAAAACTACAACCACACACTGTTACCACATACCATCAGGTTGTAATCTACAAACCAACACTAATTCCATTTAATGAACACAGCAGATGCAAACGTAAGCCGCTTTGAATGTTGATATACGTTACTGCACTCACTGGAGCGAAATCCAAAGATACAAAATCCCTGTGGTGGGGAACTAAATGCATACTAACCAATAAAAAGAAATGAGCTGCAAGTGAAAGAATCTCAGTTGCAATACTTGCGATGTTGAATAAAGTTATAAATTTCTTAGAGCTTGGAAAAATCAACACACATTTTTAAGTTAAACAAGTTTACGTTTTGAAAGATTTTCTTTTTGTCTACTACTAAAATAGTCTACTTTATTTATTTATTTATGAATTTATAGGAAACTATATTGTTTTCATTCATTTATTCTCTCATTTTTTGTATGTAAATTCAATTGTCAAAGTAAAGTACGTTTAGAAAGATAAAACCATAAAATACTACACTTTTAAATATGTATAAAGTACAAAAAATTATTTAAAAAATATGAAAAATAGTACCCCACGGGTATCGGATACAGTAACCAGGAAGCTATATTGTTATTAGCTTTATTATTTATTTAGAAGGAACAGCGTATAATGAGAATTAATTACAGTCATTAGTGACAGGCAGCCAATTATAGATTATCACGAATAGACTTTTGAATATTTACAAAAAACTTTGTGAACAAAAACCAAAGTAAGCACTTAATTAAACAAAAAACTGAAAAAAACACAGCAAAAATCACTATAAGTATTTAGAAAAGAAGTACTGACTGAGTATCCGTCTAGCCGGATTAAATATATCGATGTCTAAATATTTGCATAATTTGTTAGTACTACTGCTCCCTCGCCACAAAAAATGCATTCTGACGGTATTACTTGATAAAATATACAATGACCCGTGATGTTTCGGGTCCTATACTCGGGTAAAAGGTTAATGAATTTTTCATTAGAAATCTTTCGGGCTTAATTTACGATGTCAGGAGAGTTACCAAATTTTGTCCTAAATATAAGACGTGAAATTTTTGTGCAATACTTCGCTGCAGCTTAACACAACTCAAACGCAATTCTAAATTGAAATATTTTTGTACGGCAGCCAGAAAACAGTTTAAACAATTGTGTGGCAATAAGAGGTCATGGTAAGGACCTGTAAAACACAGGTATGATATTCTTCTATTTTTTTTTCTTTTATATATGACACCCACACTAGGAATTACTCCTGTGTCGCGGGGGTGTTCACAAACATACATTTCTCACACACACAAAACACACCCAGAGTCAGAACAAATCTTTGCGATTCTTCCAAAGATTGGTCCCGTGTGCGGATCAAACCCACAACACCAGCGTAGTAAAAAGCGGCGAGGCGACCACTTTAACCACTACGCCGTCCGTGCACACATCAATTAGCGTTGTACTACAACCACCACCAGAGAAAATGAGAGAGAGAACATTATCTCGATCGTTATCTTAGTTTAAGTACGTGTATAAGTATCTAATGGCGTTCGACACGAGACCGCGCAATAGGACCACGAATAGGACTTACCACAATATAACATTTTAATTCACAACACTAGCATAGACGTTTTTGAGTCCTGCAATAGGTTCGTTCCACTATCTCCGTACAAACGTTTTTTTTATAATCCGATTGCTGTTCCATTAGCGATTCTGTGATCATTCTGAACTGTGTTGACCCATGTTCCACTGGCAACGTAAACGCCTAAAACGCTCAGAACGATCACGTGATTTCGTTCATTTTCACCCAGTTCTGTATTCGGGGTTAAATGGGTAAATTTTTTACATTTAGAGGATTTGACATAAGATAAATTTAGATTGTGTTCAATAAATTGGTTTTAAAACGATATAAAATGATTGCCTTTAATCGAAAAAAGTTTAAATAAGTTTAGTAATTTTTAATTGTTAATTATAACATAATAAATACGATTCTTGGCTTATGTCTGAATTAAACAATTAAAATCGTTAAATTTGATTGAAATTAAATGAAATGCTCGGATTTAAAACATCGAAAATATTGTTATTTACCAGAAGAAACTACGTATTTTAGGGTGAAAATAATCAAAGCGCTTTGAACAAAGGAAAGGCAAATATTGAACACACCAAATATAACAATTCATTTTCTGAGCCGGTGTTTGTGCCCTTGGCCATCCATTGTCAAATTGTAATTCTTACTTTAGTTGGCCACAGATGGGTGTGTGTCCATCCTAGCGTAACGAGACCTCAGTATCTCGAAAAGCGCGTTTAAACCGTCAACAATCTCAGATCTATCACACCTGATACGGGTAGTTAGGACCAGAAAGACTGAGAATTATAACTAATAATATTGCCCCGTACTAGATGGTAGACATCTGACAGCCGTCGTTCGGCGTAAAATACCAAAATACTGATATTCAGCAAATCCATTAGACTACATGCTGACTATAATGAAATTAGAAAAAGGTTCGTTATAGGTAAGTACCGGTAAAAAACAAAAATGTACAAGGTATTAACTCCACCGCACCGCTTAGTAAAAAAGTGTCGTGTAAAAGAGTCATCAGTTCAGTGGCTTAGCATCGCATCAGTTCATGGTGAAGCTGCATCATCTCGATACATCGTATGCTAATCGATTGTAGCACAACTCTAGTGGAAAATGAAAACCTGTAGTGAACGTGATGGACTAAACACCGTGACGGAGCACGCATTGCGGTTGACACGGCTATTTGTTCTCGCAATACCGGTATTAATACTGCACGAGACGACGACGATACGATTTTAAAATGTTAAACACAACATAATATCACGCCTATATAAACAAGACTATATTTACTGGTGGTAGAGCTCTTGTGAATGAGCTCGAGGGCGGCAGCATCACCGTCTCACCTTTAACCTGCCGCCAAATAGTAGTGCTTCCATTACTGTGTTCCGGTTTGGTGGTGAGATCAGGGCATGAAATTACTGGCAGATGAGGCATAACCCCGTAGTCCTCAGCTGCAGCGACGCATCTTTAATCTGCTTTTGTGGATTGTTGATGTCCATGGGCTGTACTCCACTTACCATCAGGTGGACTACATGTTCGTTCGCTGTGGGCGTAGAATAAAAACAAAAAAGGTGTGCACTTTTCACCTCGGTCTAGTGTGGTAGAGGGTGAGACAATATCAACTTCATGCTGCTATCACAATGTAAGAATAAGCTGTACTGCTATTGAGAATTGCCTCAAACTTCGAAAATTTATCTTTTGTCCCATCCGGGCATTGCACCTAAGACCAGAGAGAGGCCACAATCGTTAACCACTAGATTCTAAACCAATGAGGCAGTAATTATTATTTTATTAAAATTATGAAATACGGGTGTTACTCACGTAATGTTGGTCTATTTAGTCGACCGCGGTTTCGCCTATATGTCTAGGCATTATCAAGAGAGTGCGATACGTCGCGCCTGAGTCCCAGCCAGTCTTGCACTCAGTTCAGCTGCGACTCAGGCGCGACGTATCGCACTCTCTTGATAATGCCTAGACATATAGGCGAAACCGCGGTCGACTAAATAGACCAACATAACGTGAGTAACACCCGTATTTCATAATTTTAATAATGTTACAAACTTACGTCAGTTTTAATAAAAATAATTATTATTTTGTTTGTATTAAATTCATCTCATTTTATTTTACACCCTTATTAATCATTTAAATGTGAAAATAAGTATTTTACAACTAGACTGCTGAACTGATTTTGTAATTATTAGTATTTCAGTAGTTTTACGTAAAAGAAGTACCTAACAAACATTGATACAGTCACACATACATATTGAAAAACATTCATATTTTAATATTTTGTACAAATGATATATAATTTGGATAAGTTATTAAAATCGATCCAAACGCCAAACAAGTTAAAAAAAGTAGTTGAGAAAGAGGAACCATTAATTTCATGGAATAACAGATCTTCACGTCCGATCGTTACCACCCTGAGTCAGAAATAAGTAAAATATTAACCTTACCTTAAATGAAGATTCACACGTCATTTTATATCAAGCTGATCTATAAATGACTATTTATTTTAGTCTTCAATCAATGATGATTGGTTTTTCCCACTCTCTATCACATTAAGGGCTAGTTTCACAATCGCTAAGTAAAATATACTCAAATGCTAACGTATAAAACAAAAAAGTAACAACCGTATAACACAAAGTGACCGCATTGTTCGATTTAATGTTTGAAATTTTACTGGTGGTAGAGCTCTTGTGAATGAGCTCGAGGGTGGTGCTACCTTTAACCTTTAACCTGCCGCCAAATAGTAGTGCTTCTATTACTGTGTTCCGGTTTGGTGGTGAGATCAGGCCTTGAAATTACTGGCACATGAGACATAACACCGTAGTCCTCAGCAGCAGCGACGCATCTATAATCTGCTTTTGTGGATTGTTGATGTCCATGGGCTGTACTCCACTTACCATCAGGTGGACTACACGTTCGTTTGCTGTGGACGTAGAATGAAAAAAAAAATACATTTGAGACTGTAGTATTCGGATAAATTGTAATTATTTGGTGAATATTTTTCTATACGATTGTGAAACAGATCCTTATTACAGTTACACTTATACCATTAGTAATATTTATTGTTTTTTTTTTTCTAGCGATGTTACTGATGAGAATAATACTCTAAAATTAGTCAGTCCTGTTATGAGTTACGTCACAGACATAAAAATGGCTGAGTTTCAAACACAAGTGTGTAGTTTGACCGTGGTTATAGTTGTTCGATCTATGCTTGGTTATTATATAAACATACCGCCACCCATTCCACCATACGTTTCGAAGCTTTTGAGTTTATTTATAGTTGCAACAACCTTATACTTTTATATTATTTATGCTGAAAATACGGATATATTATGGAGCACTTTTGTGCTATATTTAGTTCCGATTCTTATATCCTGGATATCTAAAGACAAATACATATATCGTGCATATACGCGAATAACTATCATCGATAATTTGCCACGCGCCCGACACATGTATCAAAAATTTGAAAGAATAATTAATGGTGGAATACTTTTTTCTTTGTTCTTCAGATCATCGTACACATATGCTTTTTGTGGATTGAATCTTGTTGTATGTAGTCATATTAATACGCAGGAACTCTTGGTTGTAAATGTGTTATGCTTCGCTCTAGATGCTGGGCAGTATAGTATTATTTTGATATTTTCCCTTTTGTATCTGCGTATCTCAATAATCCAGAAAACCATGGAGGATAACGGATTCAACATAACACCATCAAATAATTTTTCGCCGAGAAATTACATCCAAATGTATGAAGCTTTAATAAATTCCATTAATGAAGGGAATTTTCCTTTTAAAATTACAGTAAGTGGCATGTATTAGCAATCATGCGCAATAAGGAATTAATATTGTATTATTATTGGAAATGATATGGGAAAATGAATTAAATTAAATATACTTATAGAAATTTAATATCCATTATTTTCTTAACACATTTTAATCAAATTGATTGAGCTGCTTTAATTTCTGTCACTAAAATTTATATTGGTTGGCGAAAACTGTAACAACTCGTATATCAGCTGGGTCAGCTGGCACTTAGTAACAATCAATTTTTATTCTAAAGTTACTGACTTAACATAACAAAATATGGTAGAGTTAGTAAGATGACCAGTAGAACCATAATTATGTGTGCCATGAGCTGACACAAAGCACGAGCAGCAATGTTCTTCAAGTAGGTTTGCAAGCGGTCGAAAATGTATGTGAACCGTTATATCGAGATTTTGATGAAAGTATATGACATGACATCTAATTATAATATTATGTCTTTGTATAATATTTTAGTGTACGAGTTTAGTTTGTGTACTTAGTTGTGTTATAAAGTGGAACAATTTAATAAAAGGTTCATTTCTTCTTTTATTGCAGTTAACCACGTTTTTGATCATTTTGATACCGCAATCAATTTATTTAACATTAACCTTTGTAAGCAGAATAAAAGCTTTGGTAAGTCTGATTTATTGTTGCCTCCGGGTTCTGTCGCTTAAGTGTGATAACGGAGCCCTATTGCTAAAGCTTTGCTGTCCGATTGACTACCGTCCGTCTTTCAGCGGTCTGTATCTCATTAACTTTAATATGTAGACAATTAAAATGCGTATGTGAGATTGGCCGCCTATGAGTTCCGCGCCGATTAGCCTGTTTTCTTTTTTTTATCAATACATTTTTTCAAAACAAGTATTAATGATTATTTTACATAACTAACGAAAATTCATTAATAGTTATATAGTTTTTTTTTCATTTAATTTTATTTGTATAAATTAATTTCATTTTATTTTAAATATTGTTCAGTTAAGGCACATCTCTAGTATGTAAGTATGTACGCGGCCGTAACCATGACCTTCGAGCCAGGTGACCTAAACTATTGCTTCATACCTGCATCTTACTTTGTTTTTAGCTAAATTATAATATATACCAAAACTAATTCATAATAGGCGTGGCAAGTCATGTCATCTGTATTCGGCTGACGCTTTTTAACATGCTTATATTAGCTTCACCTGTATGTATGTATGTATGTAACCGACTCCTTTGGACTCGATTTTGACCCACTTTAAACGGACAGAATTCATTAAAAATTTTCTCACCTGTCAAATATTGATGACAATGCAATAATTCGAAAAAAAAAAATTAAAAAAAAAAACGCTCTTATAAATAAACCAAACTAAAAAGTAGAAAATAAATAATATATGGTTGCTCGATAGACGAAAAATATGGCACAGAGCGCCCCACGCTTTTTCACAATAATACTAGTATTTTTTGTTTATTACCATTTTCAGCTTATATTAGGAATTATTTTTTCACTTTTTAGTTAGAAGTACTTTAAAAGCGTGTTTTTAGTTTTTTTAAACTATTATTTATTAACAATCAGTTTTAATATAATACGCGGTCGCTTTGCTTTGGCCAAATTTTCCCATAATTTTTCATACCTTATCCTTTATGGACCTTTTTGACCCCTTTGACCTTTGTCATTTTGACACTTTATGAGCGAGAAGAGAGGTCTATCGAAGCAGGACGGCAAAATTTGGCCATCTTAAAGCAAGTAGGTAGTAACAATTATAATTTTATTGTGTCTTTCTAAGTGTGAAAATGTTTTTTTAAATAAGATTTATTTTGCAGGGCGAGCATAGCAGCAGTATAATAATAGCTACAATTTTAGTTTTCATACAAACGTATGCTTGTTTTTTTATTAGTTTTATTCTGATGGACCTCACAGTCGACAAATTGAATGTCATTAAGGTTATGATTACGGAAAAATGTCTACAGTGTGAAAGTAAGAAACCTATGTTTTTAAATAGCACATAACATAAAATCTCACCTTTATTAACCACAAGGGTATGACAGAAGTGTATTTACAGACACATTTCACCTGTCAGTATAGGTCCCATAAGATAGTAGTGAGCTTATAGCCATCCACCGAGCATATATATCCGTGTTGCTATTGAGAACAAAGTGAGTTTAGGTGTAAGTGGAACTTTGGATTACAAAGTGATGATTATGTTTCTGTCGCATAGCCCATAAGACCTTTACGATAACCACACCACTCTATAGAGTGGTGTGGTTATCGTCAAGGTCTTTTAAAAACATAAAGGGTTTGGTAAGACAGTTTTTTTGATTTACAGATCCGTTTGCTTCAAAAATTTTCTTTAAAGAGCAAATTTTTTTTCAAGTAGGGCGTCTCCCTCCCACTTTTAAAAGCAAATCCGTTAGCTCGAAAAATTTGAATAAAGTCATGGTGGTAGATTATGTAATGAACTTTTAAGGAAATCTATAGTGGCTACGTTAACTCAGTTAGTTCAAGAGTAATTGGGGCCCAAAGTGTAACATGCAGTTACTAATACAAAAACCTTTGAAAATAATGACCTGTATGAAGTTGTTAATATTGAATATAGATATTTAACCTATTTTGAGTCCATAATTATGTTGTAATGACTCATCACAGAACCCTATTATGCGTGGACAGATATGCCCTTGGCTGGTGAATAGTAACTTCATTATACAAACAGTACCTACTTTAAAATAAATAACTACTCATAATACCAATTAGTAACTATTAAAAATATATTTTTCAGATGAACGTGAAAGATATGAACTACGTCTTCTTTTGAATTTAATAAAGCAACGTCCACTCCAGTACAATTTGTGGAACATCGTGCCTTTTACAGTGAGAGTACCTTTAGGATTTATTTCCTTCTGTATAATCAATATCATTGCCATTGTACAAGTCAGGACACACCTCCAACAAATCTAGAGGGCTGCTCAGCCTAATTTACATTAGGATGCTAGTTGCATGATTTTTTTTTATGTTATTTCGTTTCGTATTATTGTTATTACTATTATTTTATAGTTTATAAATAAAATGTAAAATATAAAGTACCTTGTGACTTTCCAAATCATTGGTTTGCGCTTTAAAATAAAAAAAAATTATAATGTTATATCGTTTCTTTGTCCTTCTCCTAGTTAAAAAAAAACAACTCAAATTTGATTACGGTGAAATTTAAAAGTAAACAGAATTAAAAAATAAACTATTTTTACTACAGATGTGCCGACTAGTCGGCCAACTACACCGACTAGCTACTACGTTGCTATACATGCCAATAATCTAGGATTAGAAGGGCTACATAACTTGTACCGCTCTGTAATATATTGCATGTGGTGGTACGACGAACAATACAAAATCCAAGTAGGTTTTAAGAGCATGTAAAATTTAAAATTGAACCAAATTTAATGATCGGCTTCTCGCTCTAGTTGGCCAATTTTACAGAAGCCGAGTCGGCCAGTCGACCACCGACTAATTGGCTAGCCGACTAGTCGGCTGAACCCATAGTCAGTCCATCTCTAATTTTCACCTACATTTATCACCGATTATAATTATAAAACAGACTTAAATAAAGTATTTATAAATTTAAACGTTCGATTTCCAACAAATCTTTGTGTGCATGAACATGGTAGTTTGTCTTAGTTTGGGTGCTGTAGTATTTATTTACAAAGTAAATAAAGTAAAAGTATGTATTTACAAAAAAGGCAAATTATTGATTAAAAAGCAAATATATATATGTATTAGAATCAGTAATTCTAGTGCCCATAGTACAAGCTCTTAGTTTGGGTCTATATGACGTTGAGTGTAAGTTGTGAGATATTATGATATATTATAAATTTAATGTATATTTATATCCACTTCATTTCTTTACTAGCCAACTCAATCGTTAGATATAAAAGCCCCCACCATTACTTGCTCGGTTGAAAGAATCCCGAGATACAGCTCCGGTGAATATCATCATTTTTCCTTGTTACACTTAAGGTGGGTGTTCGCCCGTTGTTGCCGGGATTTCCCCTGATGGTGACAGATCATACATAGTATTACGAGCAACATGAAGAAATACATTTGTTATGTCTGTAAAACATTGCAGACTAACATCGTTACTCCGTGGTTGCTTTGTGTATTAAATACTTTATTACGCGAGGTTTCAAGTAGCTAATGACAGACAAGGAAGAATAGGTGCTAAAAATGAAAAATTGTTTGAATTGTTTTGATTCGTAATTTTTTATGGCCTCTAAAATAATTTCACATCAAAAATTGTACGTTTTGTTTAGCTGCAAATTACATTAATTTATTGTTCTTAATAATTGTTACTGTATTTACTATAAGTGTTTGATTAATTATAAGGTAGTGTTTAACATTAATATCAATTCCTTACGTACTCCTTGGTGATTTGACTGTAGGTACAAGTACAACAAATAAATGCAAAATTACATAAGCCATAATGGGTCCAATTTCTACAGATTTACCTCTGTATTATAAACATAACTTACCTATATCTATTTGGCATTTACAAAGTCGTAAGTATATTGTTTAAATATAACGCTGTTAACAAATTACAAATTGTAATTTAACAAGATTACCATTCAAATTCAGAATTAATAGGGATTGATAAAGAATATCTAACGTTCACGCTTAAGATTAAACTTCATCTTTATCTTCCAATAAATATTAAAATATGCAATAACAATTAGGCAATCTTCTTAGTCCTCGATTCTCTTTCAAAACGACGAGTGTTTCTTTAATTTGAATTTTGATAGAGTTATAATGAAGCAAAGTAATGAACTCACTGAGTTTTGCACGGCGAAAATGAATGTTGTTATACTGAAATGTATTTGTTCAGCTTTTGCCCTTGACAAATATTAATATTCTTGAGTTAATCGGGGGCGCTGCGTCAATTAAGCTGCTAACTTAGTTCGTCGTTTAGACTTGTTATCTTAGTTCTTCAGACGGCGCCAACTTATTTATTTAGAATGGAAAATCCGACGGTTCAGATGTTCCACTAATTACAATCTTCAACAATAACGATAAATGAGCGTCTGCTGTCTTATGTTCATGCTCATTTTATGTAAAATACGCCGTGTTTATTTTCAAGAATTTATTTTTAATACCTTTTTCGTAAGAAATGATGATTCGTGCCAACGAATTTAACATTATAAATAACTAGCAGGAGTCCCTGGAGCGTACTGGATGTGGGAGCTATCACGCAAAATTGGTTAAATGATGAAATAAAAAGAACGCCTTTCCAATCAAGAAGTTCCTTAGCAGCAAAGCAAAGCGTAAAACTATTTCTTCGTCAACATTTTTTAAAATGGACAAGCTTATTTACCCAGAAGGCTATGGAACAGGTTTATAACACCCATACTTCACCTGTCATGTTTAAATTCCATGTGATAAGCGGGGGCAAAGCCGGGGCCAACCACCAACATCCACCAGCATCCATTAATTACTGGTGGTAGAGCTCTGGTGAATGAGCTCGAGGGCGGCAGCACCACCGTCTCACCTTTAACCTACCGCCAAATAGTAGTGCTTCCATTACTGTGTTCCGGTTTGGTGGTGAGATCAGGCCCTGAAATTACTGGCTCATGAGGCATAACACCGTAGTCCTCAGCTGCAGCGACGCATCTATAATCTGCTTTTGTGGATTGTTGATGTCCATGGGCTGTACTCCACTTACCATCAGGTGGACTACACGTTCGTTCGCTGTGGGAGTAGTATAAAAAAAAAAAAAGTAGCAACAATTCAACTCTGTGCTGACTGAGAAATAACTTTTGCCCGACCCGAAAATCGAACCCAAGACTTAGCGGTGAGTTAGAGATCGCATACGCTAACCAGCAGACCAACGAGGCATGTACAGCTAATCCTAATCTCTGTGTGTTTCGTATGAAGTAACATGCGCCGAGGCTTTAGGTATAGCCATTAAGGTAATTGCCACTTGAATATTCAAGATGTCGGATTAGACGCGACACCGTGATCGCATGAACGGTTCATTTGTATGCGATTCCTACATTTTGTACTGAGATCAGAAACATCGGGCGTAAAGCATTTTACATTATGGTGCCGTGTTGTTATAAGGATGGTTTATACTGTGAGATATATGGTAGGTATATACATTCTAAGGTCCAGTTATACGCTGCATCTTATTAGCGCAAATTTCAATTCACACAAGTATAGTGTAGTCGGCAAAACGGCATAATTTTTTTTAAACGTCATTGATTTTTGTAACCAATATATTTTTTACAAAAATTGTTTGCGCTAGAACAATAGACTGTGGATTTTTTTTCATACCACGTATATACAACTTCATGCATACCAAGTGTAGGGACTATCAAAAAAACTTACTTACTAACTTACACCTTTATACAAATTTTGTATAGATATTTCAAAACACAAGTCTAAATTCGCTTTGACAATTTCAAAGAAAATATTCATCCAATGGGTCATGAATCAATTTTGCTTAAAGTACATAGTAAGTATAATATAATAATAGAGGCAGAGACAAGTTTCAAAATCTCAACAAATTGACTTCTAAGCCTATGTGCGCCCGACTGACTGACTCACTAACTCAACGCAGAGCCTAAACCACTGAGCCTAGAATTTAGAAATTTGGCACAAAACAGAGAAAAAGGGGAAAACTGCACAGCCAGCACACCTAAAACTACTATCCGAAATATAAATATAGATAACATTTTTGCAAGTGTGTTTGTTGTTATTATTTGAATTTTATATTCAACAAGAATTATTATATTATATATTATATCAATAAATTACATATTATTTAATATTTATAAATATGTTATAATATATATATATATATTATACCTACTTACACAATACATAATACTATAAGAAAAAAAGTGCTCATTAAACATTTTTTTTAAATTGGTTTGTGATTGTTAAAATAGTAGCCCTATGCACTATAAATTATCTATTTTGTGCATAGTGCATTTGATTGTGCACCCATTTTTCGATCACACCCTTTAAAATCCATATTCATGAAACTAAAAATAAAAATATAAAACTCCTCAGAATATCATGGTTTTAAAAGCACAATTTGAATACCGGCATTGCGCTGCTTCTCAAAATTACAAACGTTTGATTACATCAAAGTGCCAAAAAGCTGAAATAAAATTATCCGTAAAAGCCAACGAAATAATTGGTCTGATATTTCAGCCTGATTAATTGCATTATAAATCAAGGCAGAATCTGATGTTTTAAAATATAAAGGTGGAACAAAAGCTTTTGTTTGTTTCTAGAGAATTTAACTGATGAGTAAGCCAGCTACTATATTATCTTCTAACTATTTTCTGTCTAACTATTAGTACTTAAGAAGAATTTTTATTGATAGCTACAATTTTAAGTTGTATAATATCAGGTATGGACACATGGAAAAACAAATGATATTGACTTGAATGCAACGATTTTTATAGAGAAAACTGTAGAGGAACGGGGTGTGATGTTCCTCCACCACAAAGAGAGGATCCTCCAACCAGGCTCGGTGCTATTGCCTGGCGGACTGCTGTCCAACGGTAGCGTATTGGAAGTGGTATATTTAGTCACTTGCTGTGAACATTTCGTTATCGCGATTCAGCGCTCTTTGACATTTGTCACGTGTGTGTCACTTCTTGATGTTGTCCATGTCATCCGTCATTTATTATGTGCGGAGACCGCCACAAAAACCACCACAGAAAAATCAGTTACAGAACGCAAGCTACACACGATGTCACACGACGCGTGCTCAAGCGATGCACACAAATACACATTCACAGACACGATTTCCAAGACCACTGAGACTACTTTCGTTCGCGCAAGTATCATTCCCGGAGTACCTGTACAGAATAAATCAATCTAGATCTTTAGCTGCTTTAAAACTATTTCTCGTTCGGTTAAGGAAAGAGTTTTGCCGATAATTGGAAGAAGATAATAGTAAATACAAGAGTTTTGCAGACGATTAGCTTGGGTGGTGCATTCAAATTATGTTTGTTCAATAGTTCAGAGCAATTTATGTAGTTTGACGCAATTTTTGTATATAACATTTGTCGACTACATTTTTTGCTAGGAAAAAATACAGCCTGTCGAACAAAAACAACCAGTAAAATCACGTTTGTTGTACGGAAGACCCCTAAATATCTGGCCTTAAACTTTACACTAGTTTGCCATCTTGACAGTGACTCCTTTAAATGGAATATTTTTTAATAAAAATAATACTTTCAAGTTAATTATTCCTTCTCCTAGTTAAATATTTGAGTGTTTAACACAGCCATATGACAAACATTTAATTTTGCAAGCTAATGAATAAACAACGCTGTGATTTGATTACACATTTTAAAACAAACAGTCACATTTAAACTACTGGATTGATCAAATAAATATCAACAATCAACTAAAAATACTACTAAATATTATAAGCTTGTTTCATCAGTCATTTTGTTCGCGCTAGTTAAGTCTGCTGACTCGACTTATATCAGCTTTGTCAGCGGGGTGCATGAAAGGAGCCTCCCCGAGTGACGTACACAACGATTCCCTACGTCCGGCGCATCCTGGGCAATTCGCGAGTTCTCCAAAGCGAATTGGCTAATCCTTTCACCATGATGGCAAGTCAAAATAAAATTTGACTCAGCCATCGACACGACGAAGAAGAAGAAGAAGAAGCTTTGTCAGCACAGCTACTCCTACCAACATCCATTATGTACAAATATTGTCAACTTACCAATTAAGTATAATAAATAGCCAATAGTTTTAGATTTAAGATGATTATTGTTTTAGTTATAATAACATTGTATCGCATTGTGTTAGTTTAATAAAGTATTTTTTTATCAATACTTTGTTTCCTATTACTTCATTCGCTATAATTAAATACAATGATTGGCTATTATGTACAAAGTTCATATGCCTATTCCTACTATTCCGTCAAAGTTATTCTAAAGATTAACAGTTATTTTTATGGGAAGAGGAGATGATGTGAACATTTATAATATTGGCTTTCAGTTCGACAGCAGAACAGATTTTTAACATTAATTTGTTATATTTTAAAGCAAATTATAACTTTACTATCCCTTTTTGTATTTTTATATAAAATATAAAGGTTGGAAAAATTAAGAATCCAGCAGGATTTGAACCTGCACACCCCAGGTAAACGCTCCAGGTGATTTAGCAATTCAGCGATGGATTCGTATTCTGCTAGATTCGAAATTTCTCAACACTTTCTGTGCCAGCCTGATTATTCTATAAAATAATAACATTGGTAAAATCCATCCATATTATGTAAATTAACACTTTTGTTATACCTTTCTGAGTAGTTGTATATCTATGTTTGTGTGAATGTATGAAACATAATATCGCAGTCGTCTGATGTAGCCGCATCTGTTACTTGTTCAGCGATTTTCAGAACTCGTTACGGTTCTGCTGTTTGACGAAAAACCAATAGCGAACTCCGTATAGATTTTGTTTCCATTAACTTCACTTCGTGTCCGTTGTTTATTGACACGTACATATTACAGAAAAAAACTGTAGAGTTAGTTAGTTATGCATTAATCATTTTTTGAAAACAATAACTAACTACTTATAATACTTAACTTATTTGAACTTTATTCAATTAATGCAAATCTTATTCTTATTATAGTTTCATGCATTAAAAGGGTGAATTGACCAGCAAAAAAAATACACGGCAAACCTGAGCATGGTAATGTGCTGATTTTTTATATTATATATTTTTCTTAAAAGAGTAAGTACTATTCTACCTTGGCAAAAAGAATAAAATTAATCTATACTCTATAATAAACCAAAAAAAAATAATGAAAAGTGTCATTTCATTATCACAGTGGCCTGTCCCGAACCCAATTCCGCTCATAAAATACCTTACCCTGTAAATATATATTCATAATATGGATTTAAATCGGTTGGTTTATCATTAAATTATAATATATTCGATCAAATAAAACCATTTTTGTTTTGTTCTTCTTTCTCATGGATTTGACAGGCAGTCAACTTTTGTCTGGAAAAAAGTTATCATTTCAGAGGACAGTATATTTTAGCAGAATAGCCACGTCAACATTGCGTTGTTATGCCCTTCTCACCTTTCCTCACTTCGGATCAGGCCGGCTCAAGCTCTAGGCGCAAACGCACCAGTCCCAACGTCTTGCGGTTTCCCGCCATTTTGTGGAGTAAAGTTTATCATTTCAGTGATATGGGGACAAAAGTGGTATCATTTCGATGGCTGTTATTACTCGAGCTAGATTCGTTTAATTTGTTTCAAAATTGTGTATTTAATTTCGCCGTAAGTACTGATTTGCTTGAGTAGTGTTCATCTTGTTTTAAATTTTTTATCACACAGTAAGAAACGGTGCACAGTCTATCATTTCAGTGTTAATTTTTTATCATTTCGGTAGATACTTTTCATTTCAGTGGACTCGAAAAAATTCATCCTTAAATATTTATGTAAGTTTTGATGATATGTGATGTCCACTTACACACAATGTTATAAAATAGGCTAAAGTTTCATTTGTCACTTGAAATATAATATATAGATAGTATTAAAATTAAAAAAAACCACCGAATTTTTGATTTTTGAATCCAAGGTTTCGCTTTTAGAGGAATCTGAAACTCTAACCGTGACCTCACATTATACTGCTAGACTACGAGACAGCTGTATATTTGTAAAATAATCCATTTTGAATGATTTTATATTATTAACATCATTTTTGCGGTAGACGCTTCGCGCGTTGTATAAATAAGTTAAAAGTTTAAACTCATTCTAAAAAGGTTGGTTCTTGATTCATACTGGCCGAATGCTTACTTTTTAACTAGCGTGACGATTTTCGAAAATTTTGGAAAATTGCCTTATTTCTTTAAGAACTAACCTTATGTTATTTCAAAGAAGGTTTTGAACATTTTTTACGGATTATATCGTATAGATTTATTATCGCTAGAAAAAAATACAAAAATAATAAAAATACAGTTATAGACCACCAGAGGCAATAAATACCGACTAAGTTAACTTTCATTTAATTCCCCTATGTCATATCCACCCCACATTAATTTACAGTTTGCCTTGTTTTACTTTAAAAATCAACTTTTAGGTAGAATAATATTGACCAATTAATAACTTCAGGTAAGTCGAAAAGGAAAAATAAAGTTAGCTCTCCAAGGATCGTAACTTTTCGAAAAGTTAAAATTAGATGTTTGAAAATACGGGAGCAAGAAATCAGAAGCCGCTGAACAAAAAAATAAAATAATGTATGGGTAATAAATTTAGAAGGCAACAGTTAATTTCTTACCATTTTCTATAAATCATAATGTTAATTGAAACCTTATACTTAATATTTCGTTTTTAGTATAAATATAATGGTAACTTTTATGATAAAATACCAAATTCGACAAAATGACGGTCTGAAAAATTGTTAGGCGAAGATTTTGCTCATTAACTAGATGACCGGATGGTGGAGTGGGTAGTGTACCTGCCTGCGATGGCGAGGTCTCGTATCGATTCCCGCTTAAGACAAATCTTTGTGTGCACGATCATGGGGGTTTGTCGAAGTCTAGTTTTTGTGAATAATCAGTATTTATTTACGTATGAAAAGAATATATGTATTAGTATCAGTTATTCTAGTACCCATAGTACAAGTACAAGTCTGCTTAGTTATGGGCTAGATGGAATTATGTGTAAGTAGTGAAATATTTATTATTATTATTATAACACATTAGAAGAACCTCTTCTTTTTAAGAATCTAAGACGTACTTCTATAAAACATGAAGCCGTGCCTCATTAGGCGTCAATAAGTTATATCCACGTCTTTATCCGGGTCCAGGGTCTCGCTTGCCTCGTAACCCTTACATTAGGAGCTAAAACTTATCTTTTTGTTACGAGGCCGTGACGTCAATGTAATCGAAACGGGTACGCGAAGCACCGAATAGGTGTCAGGGGAACTCGAGCGAAGAGCTAAGGGGACTGGACGTGGCAGGTTTATACGCAAGTAGAGGTGCTACGTAACCGTTATTTTAATGCTTGTGGACTAGAGCTTTATAAATTGAAAGAAAATTTTACATATTGTCTTGGGGCGTTGTTGGAATAACGTTTTATCTTGCTCTTTTCTTTATAAAACTACAAAAAGACTAGGAATACTACCTGATCTGATGGGTCCTCAAACAAAACGGAGCACACAAATGTCCGATCACACTTAGATTCGTGTCGCAAAGGAATCAAACTCAAAACACCAGCGCAGTGGAGCAGCGACACGACCGCTTAAACCACTACGCCACCTGTGCACTCCTTGCATTTATTTTTAATAATTATATCTTACGTATCATAGAAGCAAAGCAAACTTATAGTAAAATGAATTGCAAAGCTAGTAAAGAAAGAAAGAAAATGTGAATTTACTTGTTTATTAGTTTGTTTAATTACATTTCAAACAATTAAATTGCATTGATGGATTAACTTGTAAGCTTCGTGCAAAATCAACAGGCTTCATTTAATCGACAAAGAACTAGGGCATTATAATATTATGTAATTTTGAATTATAGACCAATGACGAGTAATTTATGACTTGACATATAATAATAACTAACGAAGCTAGATACACATTAAGAAACCTAGAGTAGGTATTTATATAGCCACTGAGAGTTACGTCTGGAGAGAACATTAGCTGCTAGGACAGTGCACTCAGGGTCGGAAAATGGTAGGTATTCTCCCGAGATCATCAGTGCTACTTGCAATATGTAAATCTCTTAGGACTGGAACACTCGCGCGGCGTCGCAGCGGCGTATATCAACGTATTAGATTGGATGCCGGAGTCAACCAGCGTCATCGACATCCAATCCGAAGCGTTGATGTTTGTTGACTACTTTTTAAACAGGCTTTTGCTAACGATTATTCTCAACAGTGTAATTTTGGGTAACAAATTAGTAGCAAGGAAGGGGAAGCTAACATTAAAATGCAAAAGATGGCGCTGTGCACTTTTTCTAACAGCTAGTACTTACATAATTCTATTATTACCATATGAGTTTTTCTTACAGAATATTGATCAGTCTCATAATCCTCACGAATGCATTTCTTGTCTTCTATCTCACCAAAACATTAACTTCCAGTAACACTACGTCTGTATCCGTACAAGGATACAGGGTAGCAGCAGGGTCGAGCAAATAAATTCAGCAAATCCCGAGTACGGCCACCGTTGATCTACATCGCCTCTAACTGCACCAATACGTCGTTGGAGCTTAGTTGTCACTGTTATGGGTGTTTGCTGCGATTAACGTGAACGCGCGCGTTAAGTTGCGTTATTTACGAGTTCATTGTTCCGCCAATTTATTGGGATGTTGTTGCTACATATTTTTCGTTATACTGGCGATGTTGCATGCGTATCTGCGGGTGGTAAATTGTTATTAAACCCATGAGCATCATAAAAGGGTTTCATATGCGCTTCTACGCCATAGGACTACAATCAAGCCGAAAGGTAAGCGATTGCTATTTATTTTTAATTTAATTGCAATGTCCAAATATTGAGTGCGGAGAAAAGAGGTAAACAAAACTTACACTAAATAATCCCGTGTATTGAAACTACTTATATATTCGATATGGTGACTAATCAACTCTCTTGTTTGTCCTGTACGGTTGCACAGTTCGCATTGAGTAATTATCGTTTTAAAGTAAATAAGGTGCACACGGTTGGCTGCAGCGTCAGCAAAATGTTATGTACAGGGTTCACACTGTACAGATCTTTTTTATTGCTGGGATAGTGTAGACATTCGTTTTTTTTTTTTCATTTTAACAAACAGTCAAGAAAATTTAACGCCTATTTCATATTGTCAGGATATTCTATTTTTTTTTTTTAAACGACGCCCGCACTAGGAATAACTCCTGTGTGAACATACATTTCACACAGACAAAGCACACCCAAAATTAGAACAAATCCTTGCGAATCACACAAAGATTTGTCCCATGTGGGGATCGAACCCACAACACCAGTGTAGTTGAAAGCGGCGAGGCGACCGCTTTAACCGCTTCGCCAACCGTGCACTCATATATTGACTAGTTTCATAGCACTTTTCATTGAATATTATACGAGAAAAGTCGTCCGTGAGCACGACAGTGGCACTTAGGCCTGCTTTCCACGGCAGCCAACGACGCGCGTAGGGTATTTGTCATTTTACGCTTCGTCACAACTTTTTTTTTTTTTTTTTATACTACGCCCACAGCGAACGAACGTGTAGTCCACCTGATGGTAAGTGGAGTACAGCCCATGGACATCAACAATCCACAAAAGTAGATTATAGATGCATCGCTGCAGCTGAGGACTACGGTGTTATGCCTCATGTGCCAGTAATTTCATGGCCTGATCTCACCACCAAACCGGAACACAGTAATGTAGGCACTACTATTTGGCGGCAGGTTAAAGGTGAGACGGTGGTGCTGCCGCCCTCGAGCTCATTCACAAGAGCTCTACCACCACGTAGACATAGTTTTGTGTAACTTTTACACAAAACTATGTCTACGGAGCGGCTGTGTCGCGTACGCGAACGCGTAACTGCGTGCAGATTGCATGGCGCTCGCCGTACTGCAAGGTATACACATGAGCGTAAATTTTCTTGACACACATTTTTATTTGTATAAAAATGGTGAGAACGGCTGTAAATTTGGTTTAGTTAATAGAAAAATATTCGTATTTATCAGTAAAAACACGTATTACTTTGATATTTTATACATTATAAAAGTTTTTGAACTTTTATTTGTATGAATGCACCCAATAATATGATTATAATCGTCGTCTTAGCTGACTTCAGGTTTGCTATCACGAAAGAAAAACGTTCGCTTGCAGTATTTTTAGAGACAGAGATCACTACGCCACGCTGCAAATGACACTGCGCGTTTTTTAACACGTCTATGCACTACGCCTCCCGTGTACACTGAGCCTTAATGTTCTATAAACAAGAACTGGATTCCTAGAAAACAAGATGTAATTGCATTCCTTCTCAGATAAAATTAATAACTTAGATATTTTTATTATCAACCATGCAAGTTAAATATTAAATTCTAAATATTGTCTGAAAAAAACAATATTTTTTAGTTTTACTGAAATCTAACCAATCCTTATGATAATGTTTTGATCACACACTTTGTACTCGGCTAAATAACTGTCTCACCAATTTGCTTGGAACATGACATGTGGCCAAGACATAAAATACTATATCATCCTATGGACCACAACCTTTTTAACACGCTTATATTAGCTTCACCTGTATGTTTGTTTGTTTGTTTGTATGTAACCGACTCCTTTGGACTCGATTTTGACCCACTTTAAACGGACAGATTTAATTCAAACTTTCTACACTTGTAAAGAATCAGCGACAATATAATAATTTCATAAATTTATCTCATTATCCAGTTTAAAAAAACTAAAAAACACGCTTTTAAATAACATCAAACTAAAAAGTGAAAAATAAATATAGTTTAAAAAAACTAAAAAAACACGCTTTTAAAGCACATCAAACTAAAAAGTGAAAAATAATTCTTATTATAACCTGAAAATAATAATAAACGAAAAATACTAGTACTATTGTGAAAAAAAGCGTGGGGCGCTCTGTGCCATATTTTTCGTCTATCGAGCGACCCACGCTTTTTTTCACAATAGTACTAGTATTTTTCGTTTATTATTATTTTCAGGTTATAATAAGAATTATTTTTCACTTTTTAGTTTGATGTGCTTTAAAAGCGTGTTTTTTTAGTTTTTTTAAACTATATTTATTTGGTATAAAATATTTTTCGTTCAAAATATACGTTTTACTAAAAAGGGGTACGGCGATCGACTAATTCATTCAGTATTCTAATGGATTCAACTATTAATCGATGGCGATCGGAGTCACGCAATTGAAATAATACGAATCAATTTGGAAGATTACAAACACTTCAAACAATACTAATGAAAGTCAATCATTTGCATATAATATATTGGTATATAGCTATGCCATATCATTCCTAGTCTATAATACTTAGAAAGATGATAAGTGCATAAACCACCAATTCATGTTTGCCATCTACTAGGCACAGGTGCCAACTTCGTGATGCTACAGAGCATTTTCTGACATGCCATACCTAGCTTTTACATTTTCCCAACCCGGGCATCTAACCTAATAAAAAAGCTCACGATCAGCAGTCGTAAGCGCTACACACTCAGCAACGCAGTAAGATCATTAACAAAATGCAAAACTTTTACATCTAATAACTCAAACGGACAAAACCATATGAGTTAGTTAGTGTTAGTGATTAAGTGAAAAATTACAAACAAAAACAGTGATAGTTCAAAAGACAACATGAGCAAAGTGTCTTCGCCTTAATAAAAACTAAGTAAAGTGTTATTGAACGCCTCATAGATTTATGTTTACATATTAATTTAGGTTAAAATAGAATTACTCATTAACCTTTATGGGCTAGATTGTAATAAAATAAGATATTTGTGATATGTTACAATACAAAAAAAAAAAATCTAATAACTTCATACTAAATTACTTATTAAATTCATTCCGTATAAGTAGACGAGGCGCTAAAAGAAAAACAAGTCCCGATTCTATTTCAAAAAGTACTCGACAGAGAATGGCTCGGGACTGATACTGTAACCCGATAAATGCAGATGGGTTCACCCTTTATAACAGTCACGCTGTAATCCTACTGGGAATCAATGTTAGGGTAGACTGTTATGGTCTCGAGGGGCTTGAAGCTGTGAAGGAGTATAGATATAGAATTTGTCTTGTGTCCTGTACTTTTCTTGTGTTTTTAGCTTATTAGTAGTAATTGTAAACTTATATTTTAACTTTTTTAAAACACCTTTAGACAGACCTTTTGTCTATTTTCACAAACTTTAATAATACTTTCTAAATCGGGTTATTTTTAATATAATGGAATAAAATGTCGATGAATATATAATATTATGCCGTGTTTCAATTAAATATTATTTGAAAAGCTTAGTTTCAAGCCACTAGTAAAAGTATTTTATGTCACAAGCTTTTTTTTTAGTAATGAACTTTACCAAAACTGCCTCGTTGATCTAGTGGTTAGCGTATGCGCCTCTCACCACGAGGTCTCGGGTTCGATTCCCGGGTTGGGCAAAAGTGTTAACAATAGCACCACGGAGTTGGAACTGTGGATACTGACAAAAAGCAACGTTCTTGATGTACGTATAAAAAAAATAATATATATCACTTTCAGCCTACATAAAGAAGTATTTGTAAACACGTCGTAAATTTTATAAGTTTAACTATCTATTGTCAAATCAGTCACTTAAAATTGTCAAACCATTTTGTAAAGTAATCGGAAAAAAAGAGCTGAATATTTAAATACATAGAAATAAAATTTTACATAGTATATAATCTGTTAAAAGGCAGGTTGTAGTCAATATATATATATCATCCAAACCTTATCTAAATAAATATTTAAAATAATCTTCTAATTTTAATAGTAGTTAAATATTACGTAAGTTAACAATAATTTGTACAGAGGGCCAAGCTATGCAGGGCAAAAACTTCCATGTCATAGTAAAGACTTACTACACCAGTTATGGATAAGTGAGGTACATATCTAAATAGTGGGTATATTACACTTATTAAATATGAAATACAAACTTGCATATCTATTGCAGTCAGTTTTTACTATGGCTTACAAGTTTTTGCCCTGCATACCTAATTGCTTGGCCCTCTGTACAAATTATTGTTAACTTACGTAATATTTCAAATTATAAATATTATTTTCTTCTTCTTTATGTTTTTATAGTACAAATCGATGTTTTTATGATTCTCGACCAAAATGTAGCTGTCTCAAATGTCGACACGTTAATATTTAATTTAGATTCAGTGCTCTAGTTTTCTTTGGCAGTTCTTGTTACTTGATGCTCTGAGGGTCTCGCTAATTGCCAAACGACTTCTTAACCAAGTTACTGCGCGCTTACCGGTCAACTTTGTAAGTAAAGAAGTTTGATGTTGAAAAATGCTTTTAATTAACATAACATTATATAACATCACGCCTATATTACCCTGAAGGGTGTGGCAGTTGTATAAGACTCACATTTCACCTGATATTATTTAGGTCCCATGTGATTCATCCATTTGAGATTCAAATATTAAATTCGATTCTAATACCGTAATTCTAATAAATTGTTTGGGATGTCCCAAACAACACTTTTGCCTAATCCCGGAAATTGAACCCGAGACCTGGCGGTGACAGGTCGCATATGCTATCTACTAGACCAAGTTTTTATTACATTTTCTAAACAAATTAAAAGAGGACCTCATGAGTAGATCGATCGTCAAGTTTTTTTTTTTTTTTTAAACGACGCCCGCACTAGGAATACTCCTGTGTCGCGGGGGTGCTCACAAACATACATTTCACACACACAAAGCACACCCAGAGTTAGAACAAAGCTTTGCAAATCACATAAAGATTTGTCCTATGTGGGGATCGAACCCACAACACCAGCGCAGTTGAAAGCGGCGAGGCGACCGCTTTTAACCGCTACGCCAACCGTGCACTCAACGGCAAATTAAATTAAGCAATGCTTACCGCGGTCGGCCGCAGATGGGTGATGATTATAAAACGAGTTTTATTCCGTGCTTAGTACTGAAAGGCCAAAGACTCTGTCAAATAGTCTAACACAAAGTATCGTCTATGAAGGCATGATAACAGTCGCTTTGATATTCAGTTGAGGCTCGGCGAATCACAAATTTAACTAAATAAAACTCAACTAGAAACTTAATCTAATAAACCACTGCCATTGGACAATATTCCCGAAATTCTAGCAGCACTTTGAATACTAATTCGTTGTTCGAAATACAAAACAAGTTGTGAGATCGAGTTGCCTCAATCAAACATGCTGACTACTCTTTTAGTTCGAGATCTGGCTGCAAGATCATTACGTTCATTATGCATACAATATAAATCTAATTAGGCTATAAAATTATATAATACAGACAACATTTTTTTTTATAATACATACAATATACACGCGTACTTCTTATATATAAAATTCTCGTGTCACAATGTTAGTTACCTTACTCCTCCGAAACGGCTTTACTGATTTTTAAGAAATTTTATATGCATATGTAGTAGGTCTGAGAATCGACTACTATCTATTTTTCATACCCTTAAGTATTTTTAAGGGTTGTTAACCCTTAACATTTTTTTTTAATTTTGGACAAAATTTTCTGTTTTTATTTTTCTATAATGTGGCATTAAAAAATACATTTTTACTTTTTCACCCCAACCCCTATTTTTGAATAGACAGTTTAGTAATTTAATAATTTTTCATCCCGCTCGATATCGCTCGATAACTGATCAATTATCGTCTTTTTTGTAAATGTTTTTCTCTCTATTTGGATTAAAATTTCCCTGAGCTTATGGCAAATCTATTGTTTTTGGCAAAACAACGTTTCGGGGTCTGCTAGTATATAAATAAAATTTAAAAAGAAAATGTACTCAAATGTAAAAAGCACGTGGTGCTTTGCGGTTTTCTCTACATGACGGAATATCTATGTCTTTGTTAAAGTACCCGTATATAGGGCTTGCTAGATATTAAAATTACTTTCGACCGAGTTTTGATTAGGCCCTTGCAAAAATACATTCCCCTGTGTTTAATACATAATATAATACACAAAAACTGCTTCGCTAGCTTAATATTTTGCCCATGCACATGCACCACTCACCGCGAGGTCTCTCGTTCCATTCCCGGGTCGGGCAAATATGTTATTTAGCCTTTTTCCGTCAGATATTCTGAATAGCAGCTCTTAGATACCTCGCCCACCACCTTCTTGGTAATGAATGCGTTATGTTTTGTTATGTTTTGAAATTGTTATACACAAAATTATATTTCAGTTGTAAATGTAATGAACCTAACTATCTTGCAGTCAGATCTAGGACTATTTGTATTTACCGTTGGTCGTCCACAGCTCTCGCGCCGCCTTAATGCACTTTAATCCTTAAACTTAGCAACTTACTAACGAAGTCCTCATTAAATAGTGGATTAAACCGGAAAACACTAATTTGAACATTGGAATTTCAAAGGTAGGCAAAATTAACTTTTTAATGCTGCCTGCCAGTTATTTAAGCAGATATTTTTAAGAAATTATGCGCTTTGTTGCACTTGACCAGCTTGATGGGCTATATCTAACCCTTCTTGTCAGAGAAGAGATCCGTGTTTAGCAGTGGGACATGAAAATAAAAAAAAACATAAAAATCAGCCAGGAAATACGGCTAATAAAAGCATTTTAAACGATTAATTACGACCCGACCGATGTATAATGTGACGTCACATTTCACAACGGCCATAATAAACTCCGTGTTAAATTGGAAACTAAACGTGTTAAGTCGAAAAATCTTCAATGTCTCACATATTTTTAATTTAATCGCTTTTTGAAAAAAAGTTTAACCAAACTGTTTTACATTTGCAGATAAATAAAATAAAAATAAATTACATTGCGAAAAATATTAAAAAATTCGTGAACATTCAATTGATTAATTTTAAAATATATTTAATAGGTTTAGGTTAAATCTTTTATTGTCAGAGAAAAGAAAAGAGGTTGTGGATATGGCGCTTCAATTTTTTTGCCCATGGAATAAATTAAATTAAAATAAAATCACACATCGTAGATAGAGGCCTCTGGCGTTTTCCTGAAATCCATAAAACTCTCGGCCGAACCCAAACGACCCAATCCTTTTACGCTTTTAGATAATGTGATTAAAGTAAATCAGCCAATTTCAATAAGTGCTCGTCTTTGTGCTAAATTTACATATTTTATTTCTCGAGCAATAAATTTATACTCCCCAGATTCGAAGGCGACAGAGAGGACACTACATTATCGTTGTAAATAAGCTTTGCAAGAATGTCTCCTTTCTGAATGTATTCAAACGAGTGGAAAATCCTTTTAAGGTTTGAAGAATAGAAATACTTTCGCCCTGTACGATTGTATTGTAGTAAGAATCTGTGATATTACATACTAAATTACGATTCAACGTACGATTTTTATGTGATTTCAAATGAAATTATGTTCCATTAAAGTTCTGAATCAAACGCGCTTTTTAGGGTTCCGTTGCCAAATGGCAAAAAACTAAACTTTTAATGAGTCGTCATGTCTGTCTGTCTGTCCGTCCGTATGTCACAGCCACTTCTTTCCGTAACTATATATTTTTCATCAAACCCATACGTGTGGGCTCTATCAAAAATGATATTGAGGTTTCTAATATATTTTTTTTCTAAACTGAATAGTTTGCGAGAGGGACGCTTCCAAAGTGGAAACATTTGTGTCCACCCCCGTAACTTCTAAAATAAGGGAATGATAAATGTAAAAATAAAGTAATGTATACATTACCATGCAAACTTTCACTTAAAATTGGTTTGAACGAGATCTAATAATTAGTTTTTTTTAATACGTCATAAATCGTAAACCGCATTTTACCTTTTATTCAATTAACTCCAATATAATAAAGAATTAAGAAAAAAAATTATTTATATGTATAGTGATACGGAACCCTTCGTGCGCGAGGCCGATTCGCACTTGGTCGGTTTTTTTATTATTAGTAACGTGGCTTCAACAAAAGTGCTCTTCTTATTTATTGTTTTTATAGCATTTAGCTATGCTCAGCTAATTATAGAGAAATTTTGGGTCCTAGTAAGAGGCGACCGTAGCTAAGTGATTAAAGCGGCTGCCCGGTAAGCAGGCTCATTATTATTTTTTATTGTTTCTTATTTAAATTTGTTAAGTTATAGCTAAATGCTATATAAATAATCAATACGAAGATAAAGTAAATTAGGTACGTGTTTATTCTTTACGACGTCTGTGTTAAAAGTTTTCGCCATTTTGGTTGTGTCCTTCTTAAAATAGGTACAAATGAATGTCGAACGTGACGTCACGTAATGAAGTAACATACAGTTGAGAATTTTTTTTTTACCTTTTTGGCGGTATAGTTTATTTACATAAACGACCGGATTGACGACCGGATGGCTGAGTGGGTTGTGCACCTGCCTGCGACGCCGAGGTCGCAGGTTCGATGCCCGCTCAAGACAAATCTTTGTGTGCATAAACATGGAGGTTTGTCTTGGTCTGGGTGTTTCTATGTATACTAAGTATGTATTTACAAAAGAAAAGTATATATGTATTAGTATCAGTTATTCTAGTACCCATAGTACAAGCTCTGCTTAGTTTGGGACTAGATGGCGTTGTGTGTAAGTTGGGAGATATTTATTTATTATTTATTTATTTACATATTCATGCAAAATTTAAGTTTTCTGACATTAACGGTTTCTATCCTATGCCTCGGACAGACAGACAGACAGACGGACGTGGCGAAACTATAAGGGTTCCTTGTGGGTACTAGAGAACCCTAGAAACAGTAATTAGTAATGTTGTTTCAAAACGCAACGTTAATGAATACTTGGATTTGAAAGTATAGTAAGTAGTGGCGATGATTAATTACACGCCAGGGATTACGCCTGAGTAATTACGTTAACTATTTCATTTATTATGTGTATTTATTTTATGTAAAAAAACTGAGTCGGCGTCACGTAAAATGTTTTAATCGGTTTTGTACTTAGTTATAAAATTAAGTAGACTCTAAGCTCGTTTTACGATGAAAACTAAATATTGGAACGGACATAAGGTGCTTGTAGTATCATATATCCATCTCCCTTTGGTGACCAGTAGTACTAACAAACTATGCAAATATGTAGACATTGATATATTTAATACAAAAATTGGTCCGGCTAGACGGATACTCAGTCAGGACTTCTTTTCCAAATATTTATAGCGATCATTGATGTGTTTTTTAGTTTTTAGTGTAATAATTAAGCACTTACTTTTGTACTTTTATTCTGATGTTCACAAAAATTTGTATTTATATGCAAAAGTTTATTCGTGAAGATCTATTATTGGCTCTCTGTTACTAATTTACGTTAAGCTATTCAAATTGTTACATGCTGTTGATCTTCTTATAAATAAATAAATAGTAAATAGTATTTTTATTATGACGACCAGATGGCGGAGAGGGTAGTGTACCTGCCTGCGACGCCGAGGTCGCGGGTTCGATTTCCGCTTAAGACAAATCTTTGTTTGCAAGAACATGGAGGTTTGTCTTAGTCTGGGTGTTTCTATGTATAATAAGTATGTATTAGTACAAAAGAAAAGTATATATTAGTATTCTGCCCCCGATAGTTGAATAGACGTATCTAACAAAAAGTAAAAATGGAGAAAAAAATGTTTGAATGTCAAAATCGGGAATTTCTAAGCTGTCTCCACAATAAACGTAAAAATGTAAAAAAATAAAAACTAAATGATAGATCAGATAACCATCTTTGATTCCTCATATTAAAAAAATTAATATCACAGTTAATTTAATTACTTTTATTAAAAAAACCTTTTCATCTTAGCAAAAAAAAGAAAGGAAAATACCATAAGCTTAATTGAAAAGGCGCTAATAACCATTTACGCCCTTACAACTACGTATGATTATTCTTGTACTTTTATACTTACTATAAAGTTTAATTGCTACCTTCTAATTTTAAGAAGATAAGGCGTATAAGGCGATAACCGTCTTTTTATTTAAGCATTTAAAATGCTACAGATATCATCATTGCGAAGTTAAAAGGTATACCATTTACTTAAAAAGCTGTAAAAATACGTTATAGCAATCATAAATGCTTTGCTTAAGTTAAGTCAATGTTCTAATGTTTATCTTAGATAGGTAAAGTCTATTTTTTCATGAAAACAAAACACTTTAATATAAAAATGAATTAGTTTTATAACAAAAATCTTTTTTATATGGCACAATCACATCACTCTCATCGCTAGGTTTAATATATTTAAGAACTCTTAATTAAATATTGTTAATTATATTGCAAGATTTGCAAGTAACAAATTGTCAATATAGTCAGATGTTTTTTTGCATAAATAAACTTTACATTTGGCATTTTAACCCCTCTACCTCTTTGACGCAAATAAAAAACCTGACTATAAGTATTGAAAGAATTTATAAATGTAGTAGTAGTAATAAAGTAATATGACTACATTTATATCGTATTAATAAGTACCTATAATATTAATGTAATTTTTAAAAACATTATTCTTCGTATTTGCCGGTTAGTTGAGCTATCAAATTGCAAGGCAAATTGTACCAAAACGATCGCCGATTCTCTGGCATTAGAGGAACTTATTTGTTTATTTTTTCAGATTTACGCTTTTCAGTTATAATATGTAATATGATACCTTTAAATTGATTTTTAGGCTTTGGACTTGGAATGCCAATTTTGATGTTTTTCGCAGAAAGTCCAGTTCTGTTTCCGTTCCATTAAAATCGGTTTTGTACATACACGTATTACGTCCTCTAAGGAATTGAATTTCACACATTTTGTATAGATAATGCTCATGGCGTAATATTCTACAGTTTTTAGGCAGAAGATCAATCTTCATTAATGTATTAGAGTCACAAACATTCATACATTTCATTTACCTTTAATATAACGCAGACGTAACATAATGAGCCAGGCCCTCCACGATCTATGTAGGGACACAGCGCAACCGGCGCATTTATGTTTTTAAGTAGAGATTCAGTTTAGCCACCCGATTCGCCAGTCATCTTCCCGCTAAAGATAGGTCGTAGTTAAGTTAGAATAATGTAGTCAAAAAGTTTGATATATAATATGTACTCTGCTACTACTAAATATAACCATTTAGTTTAGTAACCTATCATCTCTCATCAACAACCAAATAAAATATGTGAACCGCCACATTGGTGACCCTTGAACACGCAACTTTTTACACCGTGGCGTTTCTGCTTTATCACGTGAGTTCGTGACGAAGTAAACACACATCATGGGAGACGACTCGCCCTTCTCGACGCTGGCAACCCGAAAAGCTACTACGACAACCTAGCCAAACTAGCCTACCAAGAAGCACGGAATTTACAATAAAAATGTACTACTAAGCAATTTTTCCGACGTGGTCAAGTAAGTGAAGACAAGTGGCTTCCATGGATAGCGAAATCAAGTAGCAACCACGACAGGCCACACAAGTTGAAGTGTTGCATGACCTTTGGGCTTTCCGGACGACGAGCACTAAGAAATTTTGAGGACACGTGGTGCATAAGTCGCGTATTTTGACGTATTGGGTGCGATGGCACTAGGACACAACTGTCTTACATTAACACTATATTTTGAGGCGACGTCAAATACCGCTTCAAAATGACAATTACGTTATCCATCAGACGTGGACTACAACTGGAGCAAAATACATCACTAGCAGACTAGGAGCAACATACGGAATTATCTGCATTTTTTGCATCTTCGACTTCGTACGTATCGCTGACTCATATAGCGCCTTACGAAGAACAACGCTAAGAAAACGTTTTTAGTGTTTGTTAAAAATTACGGCAATTAGTAACTAGTTAATGTTTAAATTCCATGGTTTTTTTAGATGCAAGATCTCAAATCACGTTGATAATGTATGTGTAAAAAAATGATATTAAAACATTTGTTGACTAGCAGTTTGTTTGGCTCTTACAAAGCACTTGAAATTGTGACCCTTTTTTATATGCATCAGTACTAGGAGCCACTTATAATGTATCCCTTGCTTTATTGAAATCTTAGAATGAATTTTGTTTGTGTATAGTCATAAATTTATTGTTTCAAAGTTTTATTCTGATTATAATATTGCAAATTTCTTTTGTGTAAAGGAGAAAATGGAGTAGGACACAGTGTAATCGGCGCATTTATGTATTTAACTGGATACTTAAGTTTAGCCGCCCGTTTTGTCAGTCATCTTCCCGTATCCCTAGAGATAGGTTGTAGTTAAGTTAGAATAATGTAGTCAATAAGTTTGATATATAATAATTTTTATATTTACTGGTATCAGATACCAGTATATATAAAAAATTAGTTTAGTAACCGCTTTAATTAATCCAACACCCGAAGGAGCCAACCCAACACTACATATTTATAGTTTTGGGTTGGCTTCTTTTGGGTGTTCATATTATATTTATGAACCTCCACATTCAACCTACTTAGACGCTCAGGCGCAACTGATCGATTGCCGTACATTTATTCCCCCTCCCCGCACCTCGCAGTCTGTGTGTTGCTAAGTTGAAAGGACGTTTTTACGCATTTGCGTCTTTTTAATTACGCACTCTTTGTAAGACAGGCTTCTTCCATAATGACTAAAGACGTATGTACCACATGCGCCCGATGATAACTTAATATACGAGGTTGAAAGGGCACTTGTGACAGATGATGACTTTTCATTTTAGTGTGCATGATTTTTGTAACTAGTACTGAAGACGCATATGGTTATTTGCGTCTAATCAATTTCCTATCTAAAAGATGTGCCTTTTCAACGTCAGAACTTGAAAGCATATTATAACACTAAATGTCGTATCTACGTAAATGCGCCATTTCAATTAAGTATAAGCGAAATCCATCTTTTCGTCTTCTGACTATTAGAAAAGAAACTGTAAATGCGACTTTTTTCATTGTGATAACTCTTTAACGGGATGAGATAGCGAAATATAAAAAATACCAGCAGATGCGTCTTTTTTTCCTGATTCTGGCAGTATATATAACTCAATTTCGGAAAAAATTTTAGATGCGTCTATTCAACTATCGGGGGCAGTATTAGTATCAGTTATTTTAGCACTCATAGTACAAGCTCTGCTTAGTTTGGGACTAGATGGCGTTGTGTGTAAGTTGTGAAATATTTATTTATTTTATTTATTTATTGGCAATAGTCAAAAAGTCAATAAATGACTCAAGTAATAAACTCACCGTAGCGTAGTCATCTACGGTTTGCTACGGGATTGCTACGCATCTACACCAGGGTCTACGATTGGATTGCTACGCATATACATTAAACGGGAAACAATATAATTGGTTGTTTGTTCTCCATACATAAGTAATATGAGCTTTACTTTAATATTATTAAGTTTTATCTATTTTTATTGACAAGTCATATCTAAAACACTAAAATGAATGTTTGTAGGCATCCATCTTTTTATTAATTTTTTTGTATTATAATTTTAATAATAATTAAAACAGTTTTGACAAAATAGTCACGAACAAACATACATTTTAGAGTTTTAGATATGATTTGTCTTATAATATTATTCTTAAACATACATTCATACGGAACGCTGATTTTGGGAGTACTTAGCCTATATGAGCTGGCTGAATTGTACAGAAAATCAACCGCCTCTCGTGCCTCGATAGTGGTATTTATATTTTCATATTCATGCAAAATTTAAGTTTTCTAACTCTAACGGTTTTGATGCTATGCCTCAAACAGACAAACAGACAGACGAACATGGTGAAACTATAAGGGTTCCTTGTGGGTACTTCAGAACTAAGTGTCATAATTTGCGCATTTTACTTACTTGAAGAACCTATGTTATAAATTTCGTTGAATTAAACATAATCACGCCTATATTACCTAAGAGGGTGAGGCAGAGGTGTGAATGACCCACAATAAACAGTAATAAACTTTAGAATTGTTCCATGAATAGATTATTATGAAACCTTACATACTTCAAATGTATAGGTCGATCGGTAGCCGTTTGTGACAGATAATTGCTCGGGACTGATACTGTAACCCGATAAATGCAGATGGGTTCACCCTTTATAACAGTCACGCTGTAATCCTACTGGGAATCAATGTAAAGGTATATTTATTTTATTTTATTTTATTTTACAACTTTTTGCACATAAAAATAGTACAACGGCGGACTTAATGCCATAGGCATTTTCTACCAGTCAACCTTAAGGTGATGCAGAGCGAACAAAGGCTATATCTTTACCATGTTTGAGTGCACGGTTGGTGTAGTGGTTAAAGTGGTCGCCTCGCCGTTTTCAACTGCGTTGGTGTTATGAATTCGATCCCAACACGGGACCAATAATTGTGTGATTCGCAAAGATTTGTTCTGACTCTAGATATGCTTTGTGTGTATGTTCCTAGTGAGTTATTCCTAGTAGGAACTTCGTTTAACTTAAAAAATTAAGCTTACTGTAAAGGAAATTCAATACGTTTCACGTTCACGTCAGTTTTTGATGGTGAAAGAACTCTTATGAACGAGTTTAAGGGTAGAAGCACTACCGCCTAATAATCAATAGTGATCAAGTGATAAGATCAGACCCTTAATCTACTGGCATATTATTATAGTCCTCAAATAAAATTGTTAGAGTACTTGGGCTGCAGTTATCACTTACTATCAGGCGAACTACGCGCCCATTCACTGCATTCGTCGTACAGAATATGAGATCTTAAACGTATTTTTCTTATTTTATTAGGAAAGAATTAATGAAACTGTTATTATTAAACTACTAGCAGATATTTAGTAAAGATAATATAACATAACATCAGGCCAAAATTATCCAAAAGGGTGTGGCGGAGGAGTATAAAACCAACGCTTCACCTGCTATGATGAGTACTCATGAGCTTTTTATTTATGAAATATTACTTGATGCGACCCGGGAATCTAACTTCAGACTCGAATTTTTGCAGTGAGGCGTGTACGCTGACCACTACACCAACGAGGCAGTTTGCTAAGACATCATTGTTGTCTGCACGTGTGTGGTTTAAGCGGTCGCCTCGCCGCTCTCTACTGCACTGGTGTTGTGGGTTCGATCCCCACATGGGACAAATCTTTGTGTGATTCACAAAGATTTGTTCTGAGACTGGGTTGTGCTTGTGTGAGTGAATGTGTATTTGGCCTTGTCATTGGGACCATTGGATAGTGTAATTGCTCCTGGCGTTCTATCTAATGTAAAAATATAGTTTAAAAAACTAAAAAACACGCTTTTAAATTACTTCAGAAAAAGTGAAAAATAATTCCTAATATAAGCTGAAAATGGTAATGAACAAAAAATACTAGTATTATTGTGAAAAAGCGTGGGTTGCTCGATAGACAAAAAATATGGCACAGAGCCTTATTTTATCATACGTGAAGCAAAGCAGATCAAATTCCAGTTCCTAAATACTATTTAATTAAATTAAAACACATCGTTTGCTAGAAAATGTCTTAATGATGTTTGTAGACTGGCGGCTCTCGGCAAACAACATCTCCCGGAAATCTACCTTAATTCACTTTAACCCTTAAAAATGTTAAACTTACTAATGAAGTCCTCATTAAATAACTGCGGGTTAATTAACTTAGTGGAGGTTTTATAAAATATTGTAATCTTCTTCTTACTGTGTCAATGAGTATCGTAATTCTGTTAAATAGTTTATATATATTTTGCGATTATGACGACTTTTTGGTTTGCCTGTAGGTCTTTTAGGGTACAAGGGGTAGGAAGTAGTGACTTGGGCAGGACAACAGATAGGCCATATTTTGGGTGGGCGATCCTCATTCGCAACAATATTGTTATGATAAGTGTATTAAACTTATAAGTGATCACAATCACGTTTAAAAATCAAGTTTAACGCCTAGCTACAGCTTTTGATATCTCTGTCCCGTAAAAACATTGAAAGAGAGAAAGAGATGCAAATACGGGATGCAAATTTCTTAGCCTACGTGTATATATGTGTATATTATTAGGATTAATTTTGTCAAATTTACTTTTCTCAGTTTAAAATCGAAATGAAAAAAATAGCTGCTTTAGCCTCCAAATGTTTTGCTGGTTTTTATATTTACCATTGTGTTACTCAATAAAATTGAGGATTACTTGCAACTAACATAAACTCTATAATAATAACCACTGGTAAAAAACCGCAGTGAAAAAAACAATAAAATATATTATTTTGTATTCTGTAAGGATTTATTACCATCCAGCAAGTGTACACAAAATAAAATCACACATCGTAGAAAGAGGCCTCTGGCGTTTTCCTGAAATCCATAAAACTCTCGGCCGAACCCAAACGACCCAATCCTTTTACGCTTTTAGATAATGTGATTAAAGTAAATCAGCCAATTTCAATAAGTGCTTGTCTTTTAACAATTTGCATTTTATTCCATTTGTCTGTTTAAACAAACAAAAAAAATCTTTATTCTAAAAACAACGTCGTGTTAGTTACACCATTTATAACTCGGCAACCGGTGAACCCATGTTAATGATATATATGCTTGATACGCTTAAAACAATAATAACAGTTAAAATATCAACAAAATAGCTAAAAAAATATTTAAAGATAAACGATTATTTTTTAAGGTGGAACGATAGTTTATTACAATGGAGAGATTTTCGTTGTAAATAAGCTTACTACGCGACGAGTTATAAATTATTATGCAGGATAAATGGCGACAGATTGTGAATCTTGCTACTGCCCCTCATGACCGCGGATGATCACTACCACTCTGACAAAAGTGTGACGATGAAAACTCAGCGATCAGCGAATTTTGCGTCTGTATTGATACTGCGTCGCATTACAGCGACTAAGAGCTTGTCCAGAAAGGGCGAATTCGCCGCGAAACGTTTCGCGCGAAATCATTCGCGCGTTAGTGAGATACTAGACACCAATACATCGTGTCCACGAGCAAGCATCGCGCGAATTCAAAATACGCGCGTAAATCGCGTGCACTACGCTAGACTCTCGACACGCGCTTGATTCACGCGTAGTGCGCGCGAGTCGAGATACTAGAGACGCCTTGTTGCGTCCAGTTAACGCGCGAACTCCAGAGCGAGTGCACGTATCGAGGGAAATAGTCGACGAAAGTAGTTAAAAAATTTCTTCTCATGTTGTCTTAATTTTGGGTACAAAGTTTCAAACATGCTATGTGTCATTCTATCATTAAGAATTGGATGTACTAAATACATTCTATTTTCCCTCCGTTTTTGTCTCTTCCAGCGACGGTAAGCTAACCACAACGAGACCGCTTCATTCCACTCCATGTTTCGTACTGAATTCCTACACAACTGTTCGCGCGTTGGTACGCACCTTGTGGACGCAACAATCGCGCGTAATACGCGCGAGAGGATCGGGGCGAATTCGCCCTTTCTGGACAAGCTCTAAGGTCTTGTTTAGAAGGGGCGTATTTTCCGCGATTCTATCGAGCGTGTTTTGCGCGACTGTTGCGTTCAGAAGAAACTTACCAACGCGCGAATATTTAGCGAAAAACAACAACACGCTGTGAAATCGCGCGTACTGACTAAGCGCAGCATAGGCGGCTCCAATATTTCGTCTCGCGCACAAACGCGACAGTCGAGAGTATGGCGAATTGCACGCGATTTACGCGCGTATTTTGAATTAGCACCATGCTTATAAATGCTTTGTATGGGTGCTTTTGTCATTATTAAAGCTTGTAAAAACTATATTTTAGTTCACATTTTTACTATTGTAACTTTTACTACGGGCCTGTTTGAGAATGGTCAAGTAATCGTAATTGAAATGATAAAATATTATTATTACAGTAACAAATTAAAGTGACAACTGTGTTCGATTTCAAGTTTGAGGTGTGACACTTTTTTATTCGGTCCAGTTATAATTTATGTAACGTTTATATCTTATTTTGTGAAACAGACCCTTAATGAAAAATAATTAGTAAAGTTATAAATTTAAAATGCAACACGTTTATGTATTTTTTATTAATATGGTATTTTAAAATACGGCTAGGTTTACTGTGGCTCGTAAATAATATTTAGGCTTTAAAAAGTATGGCTTATTTTGCAGTAATGTGTCTGGTAGAACTTTTACTTACGATCTTGAGAGAGGACGGACTTGCATTTTATTGCCATTAACATATAAATAACTTCAAATAAATAGATAGGTACCTTTCTAGAAAGAATTTTCATGTTTCTAGATTTGTAACTAATAAAAAAAAACAATATAAGTATCATAGCATTACGCTTTTATCAACCAAAAGAGTATGACAAGCGTGTATAACACCCAAACTTCACTTGTAATATGTAGATTCCTTGGGATAGAGATAGAGCCTATCACCATCCACCAGGCACAATTCTAGCTCCGTCCTGCTATTGACAATTTTCTGACAGAAAAAGCCCAAATAACATATTTGCTCGATCCAGGAATGAAGCCTAAGAACTCACGTGGAACGAGACACAAATTGTATCGACCAATTAGGCAGTATATGTGTGGGTATAGGAATATATTAATATGTATTACTATATTGTATGTATAAATCTTAATATACATTTATTTATTTTATAATCATATTTACCGATAATCTATTAACTTTATCATTTAAATATAATAGTATTAGCAGTATATTGGCTGTAAATTGGCTAAACAATCACAACTTAGATATAAACTTCACAAAAACCAAAATAATGTCATTTTATCCTTATCAGAAAAATCCGCTAGAGCTAAACTTTACATTTAAAGGCCAAACAATAGAAACGGTTAATGAGTTTACTCTCCTTGGCTTATCAATAGACACACACATCAATTGGAAGTCTCACATCAAAAAAATCCGCCTAAAAGAATCTAAGTTTGCCTACGCTCTTCGTGAAATCAAAAAGACCACAGATTTCCAAACAGCACTTTCAACTTACTATGCTTACGCCAACTCTTGGTTCAACTATGGCATAATACTTTGGGGAAACAGTACCGATGCTCCATCACTTTTCACCATCCAAAAGAAACTAATAAGAATATTAGTAAATATAGATTCTACAGATAGCTGTCACCCATTCTTTATAAAACATAAAATACTTACAATATCTTCTATGTACATACTAGAAATATACTATTATTTGAGACACAAAAACCGACTAAACCTTCCGACGTCACGCTTAAACATACATTCAACTAGTACATTAGTAATGGCCACAAAAATTTACAACAAGATACCGGAAAATCTCAAAAATGAAGATAAGCCTCACATATTAAAAAAAAAACTAAAGGAAATACTAGAGAGTAAAGGATATTATAATGTTAATGAATATCTGAATGATAAGACTCTAATATAATAGTACTAATTAAATTAAATAAAACATATACATAAAATATTAAGTTTGCTTATAAAAGATATGCCGTCCTCTCTCCTAAGTTGCTTTGCCCGACAGGGTCCACAAAGATCTGTATCATTATTTGTGAGACCTGAACACTGTGGAATGCAATAAATATATTGAGTATTGAGTATAGTTTTGTATAAGTTTTATTTAAAATAATTTAATTTTCGATACTTATGCACCTTTTTTTTTTTTTTTTTTCTCGGGGAAATGCATTTACGCATACCACCCCACCCGTGGGGGGACGGGCAGAGTGGCTATGTGGGACTCCCGTGCCTACGATGTTAAACGGCACAGAATACCCACTAAAACCCCGCGGTGTGCCCTCGTCGCCGAAAGATGGTGGGTCGGCGAGCCCCGGATCGATCTTACATCCACGGGGCTCGCCACGGCGACCGTGCCCAGTCCGACTACTGACTGGGCACCCGACTCTACTTAGTCCTACTCTCGTAGCGACGCCCCGGGCACACCCAGGGCGTCACTCCGTCGCGGAAGGCATCAGCGGGCGGCGGAAAACCCCCTCCACCGCCCGCGGCCCCGCTTAGGGCGGCATTAAATTAAGCTCGCGGCGTACGCGCGCCTTCGCCGCCCAGCTCGCCTTTGGCATTAAGTCCGCCTTCGACACATGTATCTGTGCGAGAAGTTAAATAAATAAAAAAATAAAAATGAAATAAATATTAGTACCAACTTTTAAATTGGTGCTGTTAGTCGAAACCAATAAAAACAGACCATAGCTATGTTATTTCACAATCGGAAAATTGATGTAGCAATGTAAATAGATAGTGCATTTTAATAATCCCAAAAATAAAAGGTAGAACTATTTAATCGCTTATAATTTGCTGTTCAAATTCTGTTTATTTATTTTTTTAATTTTGAATCTTTTTTTATACTTCTAATTGATTATTTTTATAGCATTTAGCTATGCTTAGCAAATTATACTAAGAAACAGTTGAAAAAGATATGGGACCGGCAGGATTTGAACCTGCGACCTTACGGCACACCGGGCAGCCGCTTTAGCCATCGCCTCTTACCAGAACCCTAAATTTTTCAACTGTATGACGTCACGTTCATCCATTTGTTCCCGGTGTGCAGGACCATTTTTTTAATAATTAAATTTTCAGTTAAAAATAACTAGAATCTAAATGCGTTTAATATAACATTAAAAAAAGGGCTGCCTCGATAGTCTAACGGTATAACGTGAAAAAACAAAAAAACCGGACAAGTGCGTGTCGGGCTACGCGTAATAGGGTTCCGTAGCTAGTGGTAACAACATTAAACGTACCGATTACCGACAAAATTAAATATCCAAAATACCAACATTTTTTTGCCAGCAAATATAACTTTGTTTTTCATAGTGTTTTATGGAATTTGTATCAATAACAAAGTTATAAATTGCGGTTGCTGAAAAAGGTCTATGTCTCAAAAACTGCCGACTGTATCTCATTCAAAATAATTTTGGTTGAAAGTTTTTATTAAGATCTATAATATATATTTTTTTTAGATTTTCACTCCTGTGGTTTAAAAGTTAGAGGGGGGGGAGGGGGACACTCATTTTAGCACTTTGAAAGTGTCTATCTTTGGAACGATTGACATTGAAAAAAAATATAATATTAATATTTTATTTTTTTTGTGTAAAAATCGGTTAACAGAATACATCTACCTACTTAGTTTCAATTGTGTAGTCCTAATAGTTTCGGAATAAAGTGGCTGTGACATACGGATGGACGGACAGACAGACAGACATGACGAATTTATAAGGGTTCCGTTTTTTGCCATTCGGCTACGGAACCCTAAAAACACTTGTCTGTCGTGGCGTGTCGTGACGCGCCAGAGCGTGCATTTTGTATGAATATACAAAACAAGTTGTTGCCCACGACTTCAACAGCGTGAGATTTAAATACATTTTAATTAATCAAGCATCAAGACGTACAAATATTCCAAATACCCAAACATTGCTGGATGCTTTTACTTTCACAAAATATCGTGAAGATTTGCTCTCTATTATTCACCCGTAAGCCCTGTATAATCAGGTATAGCACACAACCTATACACGGAACAAATTATATCCTGACAAAGCCACTTACCAGTGATTCAGTACATGATTCTGAAACATCGGAAAATCGGTCGTAGAAATTTAAATTAGGAAATCGCAAAAACACTTTTCAGTGCTAAATAACATGATTTTGAAGCTCTAGGTGTGAAAATTATTCGTCAGACAGATCTACAAATGGGAAAAAATATCCATAGGAAAAACCTGAAGATGACCAAAAAATTACAAATTAACTGGATAGTCATAGGTAACGCTACTTATACCAGTCATAAAAAGCGCGAATAACGATAATCCTCTTCGGAAAAGGCATGAATTTTCCGGTGTTTTTTTATACCCAGGTCTTAAAATCATCGACTGAATCACTGGGCATCGTCACGATGTTATTAAATTCAAATTCAAATTCAAATCATTTATTTTCATAGGCCCCAGGAGGCGCTTGAATAGGTCAAAATATTACAAACAAATGATATAAAAATAAATTATATGTAAGACTAAATTATACTAATTACAATGATTTGAATAACCGGGGCTTAGGTTAATTTTAATCCAACTACTTAGAATCAGATTAAAATCAAACTAAGTACCAGCTCTGATGGGTATTGCATTATGAGAAGAGCTGGTGAGAAACTCATGTGCACCATCTTTAAAATGAAATGAATAAAATATAACAATTATCATACATATTGAAAGTCTCATAAAAAGAGCAGTTCATTTCCAAATACTATTATCATTTATGTAGTCTAAAATACTGTAATAAGCTTTTTGAGATAATCTGATTTTAATATATTTCTTAAATTTACCTATCGATAATTCTACTGCGTCTAATGGAAGTTTAAGTTTTATTACACTCTGTAAACAACGCTTGGCCAACGCTAACGCACCTACAACCTACAATATTATTATAAATATTTTTCACTTGAACTGGTTTAGTGGTGTTTTTTCTAGTTAAAGCTAATAATGTTGTAAATATTATTGCCAGTAGCCATACCATAGACATTGCTTGCCGTCAGGATTTTTCTGACCACTAAGACCATTTTCAATCTCTCACACGACCACTGTAAGCGTAGATATAATAATTGAGGTACATATTTAGACAAGACTAGCTTCTGTACCTAATTATTTTGTGCCGCTGGTGCCTGCCTACACATTTGATTAAATACGAAAACTCTCAGGTGCAAATTTTGTCGGGCTGATGTCCGAATACCTGTTTCGGTAATTGAAACTTTTTAATGAATCCTTGAACCGTAACAGAGCCCTTTCTCGTAATTCGATATTTGTTCTAGCTCACCTTCAAAGTTTAAGTGGATATATGTGTTTACAAATTAAGTTGGAGAATTTATAACAAAATGTAGTCGGTGCTCAGACGATTTTCATCTTTATCTTATGTAGTGGTCAAAACAAAGCCTAACTTACATTTGAAATAAATATAATAATAAGTCGTCAAATGAATTGACTCTGAAGTTATACTTTCATAATGTAAGCAAGTTTCTCTTTTTACAAACCTATCCACTATCTGTGCCATTATATTAAATAATATTAAGATAGCCACTATAGGCAGGCTTTCAAGTAAATTGATCAAATAAGGCTGGTTCAAACGGTTTGATCAAATTGCTAATTGCTAATAGTCTTTGAAAAAAAATGATAAAAAACCGGCCAAGTGCGTGTCGGGCCACGCGCAGTAGGCTTCCGTAGCTAGTCGTAACAACATATTTCGACTTAAAAGGGATTTACTATCTGTATTAAACAAGTAACATCTTCATACAAGTCATTACTTTCAAAGGTTTTTGTAATTTGCACGAATTATTCTAAGTAACTGCATTTTACACTTTGGACCCCAATTACTCTAGAACTAATTAAGTTAGGGTAGTATTTAAACGCAAATCATAAAATATCCTTTTTCTATGCAATTAAATACCGAATTCCCATCAAAATTACTGATTGCACAACAAAATATTCAACTCAAAATATCACTCAACACACTCGCTCGGCTCGCGCTATGTTATGGTCGCAGTTCTAACCTAACCTAACCTACTACTTTACCCATAATTGACCTATGTTATAACTATAGCTTTTATTTTTATATTATTTACTCCAGTGACGAAAAAACGCGCGAAGTTTTTCAGTTAAGTTGTTCTGCTTTTAGAAATAATGCAATGTAAAAGGATTTTTTTGTTATAATAATCATTAAATTTGCCGAGCATGGCTTCTTGAAAATTAAGACAAATATGATGAACAGATTTTGTTGTACTTACTGGTTAATATGCGACTGGGATAGTTATTTTGCTATGAAATATGGTAAATTTGACGTGCAGTCAGTATTTATGCTATGCGTGTAGTATTTTTGTACAAAAATAAATTTAACTGTATTGCATTATGAGGAAAAAAGGAATGTCATATTGATGTGTAATTTCGAATTATCTGCAGTTTGAGTTTTGTTAAACATTTAGTTTATCTGTAGTGAAGTAAGTTATTTGATGCAAAAAAGAATATAAATGATGAGTATGTATTGATAGGCGATTATTTATTTGATATGCAATATAAAATATCCCATTAAGTTAAAGTAACCAGATAAATAGCGTCCTTCAGATAGGAAATGTTTGTAGTACACGAAACCAGCTAGCACGTATGACGAGATGTATGAATGTTAAGGAAGCGAAAGAAGTATGTAAGGAGCAAAGCACATGGCGTTCCATCGTCTCTGCCTACCCCCGTGGGATAAAGGCGTGATTTTATATATGTATTATGTATGTTTATTTATGTTTCAAGAATTTTGAACGAAATATTCTGAGTAACTGCATCTGACATTTCGGACCCCTATTCCTCTTGAACTAATGAAGTGAACTTATCCGCTATAGTTTTCCTTTAAAGTTCATTACATGTACTACCGACACAATTTTTTTCAGATTTTAGGATCCAGTAGTTTAGCTTTTAGAGGGGGGGGGACGCCCTACTCGAACAAAAATTTGCTCTTTAAAGCTAATTATCTCGCAAACGGATCCCTAAATCAAAAAACTGTCTTAGCAACCCCTAAACGTTTTTAAAAGTCCTATCTAACAATACCCCACACTATGGGGTAGGCGACAAAAAAAAAAACATCCCTACTTTACATGTAGGGGAGCTACCTGAAAAAAAAATATTTTTCCAAATTTTACTCTACGACTTTCTTTGTTTAGTTAACATACATGTTTATGCAAAATTTCAGTTTTCTAGCACCAACGGTTTCGTCGCTATGCCGTGGGCAGACAGACGGACATGGCGAAACTATAAGGGTTCCTTGTAGGTACTACGGAACCCTAAAAATAATGAGTAATCAAATGGCTTGAAGAAATATGGATTTTCGTCTTAAATTGACCAAACTGATGGAACCAGCATGTTAGATCATAACAATTGTTTTGTTTGTATGCTAAACGTTGCAACCAAATACATTTACTTATTTCTAAGAAACATAAAAATCTTACATATTTTATTTTAATGACGTGAAATTAATGAACTCAAATACATCGATACCATTATCTATTCATTTTTACTATACCACATTTTTTTTTAAATTAAACAGCTTTGACCCCTTCCCAAAGACTCAAACGGATACAAAGTATACTACAGTAAGCTATTATAAATTTACCACACTCAACTGGCGGCGGAACTAACTCTTAATAGCCTCATGGCAAATTATTTGCATTCCCAGTCTACACAGAACTTAACGAGCTTGCTTACCATAAATTTAGCAAATCCAGCTGAATCTTACAAAGCGCCGAGAAAACGCGTCCTCAGACAAGCGTCTCGTCACTCGACCGTGATTGTGACTTCAGTTTGATGAATTGCTTCACTCTTCACTCCTTTTCTTTATTATTCTAAATTCACACTTCTTACCGTGTATATAGAGCTCAAATTGCTGTGTAGTAAGGAAACATTTGTGTTTGTATGGTACGATTTCTCGAGACATCCCTATCTCTCGGCAGTTTTAAGGATGTCGCGTCTACAGGCATGGCTCTACTAATTATATCCCGTAGGCGTAGAACCGTCTTTGCAGTTTTTTGAATCCTTTGATTTAATGAACTTAGAACATTTCAAAGCTATAAATAAAGTAGCATTAAAAAAGGTTTGTGTTTGATAAAAGTGATTTTTATCTACTTTCATAGTTGAATTAAATAAATGTCATATAATATAATATTCAAATTAAGATATTTATGGCAATAATTCGCTAAAGGTACAGTCGAGTTCAGTAATATGCTGTCAATTTTAAACCTGATTTTAGAGACAACAAGGTTTAAAACTGCCAACACATTGATAAACTCGACTGTACGTATATAGTTGTGATTTATTTTCTGCCAAAATCTAGCCAAAGAAAACAATTTTAGGCACACATTAGTTCCATTGTCTTTTTGAGTTATTCTACGTTTAATGTCTGGAACAAAAGAATTAAAAAATCAGTAAAATTTTAGCATTCAATTGTCTCTTAAAGTTTCATAGCATAGTAATATGGGGTGGATGCGACATATCAACATAAATCAAAACCACAGCTACCATTTAATGATCAGTATACATTTCTACCGGTACAAATAGTTCTTATGAAAAAAAAAACACGTTTGCCGAACGAATTGAACGATCAATTCAATTTATTTGGAAAACGTTTTTATTTTTGCTTAAAAGCTGTGGTTTCAATAAAATGTCGCTCTGTTGGATCCACTCTATATAAAAAGTATTCACTTTGGATCAACTATTTATGTAACTAGAAGTTATGTTGAGATTATAAAAAAAAAATTGATTCACATATCACCCAAACATAACAAGTGAAATGTGAGTAATGTACACCTCTGCCATACCCTTTTGGGCAATATAGGCGTGATGTTATGAAATGTTTATGATATATGTGTACAACACCTATATTTCACCTGTTATGTTTATGTCCCATGGGATAGGGGGTGAGCCTATCGTCATCCACCGAGCACAATTCCAACTCCATGCTGCTATTGTGAATTTCCTGATGGAAAGTTCACTAATAACACTTTTCCCGACCCAAGAATCGAACCCAAAACCTCGCGGTGAGAGGCGCAACGCTAACCACTAGACTATCAAGGCAGTATATTATGTGAATGTTTAAAATTATCGAGCCTTTCACCTCAATTTGATAAAAACAAGCACCTCTATACCCAGGCGAGGGCATAAAGGATCGTCGAGCACCCCTGCGACACGGTGTACGCAGTCGTTAAAATCTTCTGTACGTAATACTTGTTCTCAAATATGTATTAATATCCTTTGTGTCCATAAAAAAGGGTTGAACATTAACGAGTTTTGTCTCGACCACATCGCGCCGCTCGGTACACCTCCCAGGAGATATCATTAAAAACTTCGCTTAGGTAGTATAATGGCTCGCAGACATTCGGCTCGGGGACAAAGTAATCGAAAGAATTTTTAGACACGGTAAATAATTACGTTGAGGTTGCGGTGCGGTGGTTGTGAAAATAAAAATTCTAGATAAGATAATATATAACATATTATTTGTAGAGGAACAGGGTGTGATGTTCCTCTACGACAAAGAGAGGATTCTCCGACCAGGCTCGTATTGCCTGACGGACAGCTGTCCAACGGTAGCGTATTGGAAGTGGTATATATAGTCACTTGCTGTGAACATTTCGTTATCGCGATTCAGCGCTCTTTGACAGCTGTCACGTGTGTGTCACTTCTTGATGTTGTCCATGTCGTTCGTCATTTATTATGTGCGGAGACCGCCACACTATAATATTAAGACGTTATTGGCCAGAAGGTTATACCTTAAGTTTTCCACCTGCTATGGGCACGATTCCATCTCCGTGCTGCTATTGGTGATTTACAATTTACTGACGAAAAATCCTAAATAATACTTCACGACCGAGAATCGAACCCGAGACCTCGTTGGTTGTGGTCACATACGCTAACCGCCAGACCAACGAGGCAGATGTATCCGAATACAACTTGGTACATGTATGTATACACATTATTTTAGTTAAGTAAGTGCTTTCTTAATTTACTACACTACACCACTGACCATGTCTATTTATTATTTCTGTCCATCCAAAGGTTGTCTGGAAGAGATCACTTTATAAGGCCGCCCATTGTGCATATTTCAATTAGACTGTGTATCACAATTATGTACTTCTTCTTTGTGTACAATAAAGAATTCTCTATCTATCTATCTATCTACTTATGCTTAAACAAAATGATTTATATTTAGTACAAAATTCTTTGAGTGCCTTAAATTCTACGAGATACAATTATCAAATTTTCATAGTGACAATCAAAATTACTAAACATTTCAATTTAACAAAAGCTTTGTGAACAGAAACGACATTACATTAAGTAACTTATTATAATTTCCTCATTAAATTAATTATAATATTACAGTGAAATCTGGATAACTGGTATCATCAAGGGCCCTGTGAACTTGTCTCACTTAAAGAGGTATTCCACTTACCCAGTATATCAGATATCCGATATAAAGTGACGGGACCTGCATGAGTTTCAGATAAGGAGGTTTGTTACTTATCCTCTGGTTTGTTACTCAGGTCTCACTTATAGGATAAATAGGACCTGGATAAGTTAGAAACCTGTATGAATTACACTGTATAATTATAACACATAAGAATTATTGTAAGAATGGCAATATGTAAGTAATTAGCTACATAATGACCTTATAATTTGAACCCTTTGCTAATTAATTCGAGCCTAATGTGTTTACACGAAAATTTGCCATTTTTGTTTATTTTGTAGTAGCTCTTGTTGTAATTATATTGAACTAAACATATATAAACTCTGTTAAGCAGTTAAGGTTTATATTCACTCGAACTGTCTATCTGATCTGAGGTTGTACTATGATGCCTTATCGCCTTAATGGGCGCTTTTCCAGTAGACGACACGGGTTGCGCGTCATGCCGTCTCGCCGTTTAGTGGAAATACGCCAGTGTTTCAGGTAGAGCGTATTTGTCTTAAAGTTGACGTTTCGTCGTACATCAAACAAAGACCCAACCCACATTTTGAATATCATGTAAGTGACATCTTTTTTACTTTAAGTTATAGTGTACTTGTTTACAAACAATGGATATAATCAAATGAACAGTAAGTGGCAATTATTATTATGCTCTCAACTTAAAATCATTTGCCATAACTGCCATAGCCCTCCCTGCTTCGTAACATAACATTACATCATGCTTTTATTACCCAGAAGTGTGTGGCAGACATGTATTACACACTTTACCTGTTACGTTTAGGTGCCAGGTTAAAGGAGCCTTTTGCCATCCACTGGGCACCATTCCCATTCCGTGCTGCTATTGAAAATTTCCTGACGGCAAATCCCAAAAAACACTTTTGTCCGACCCTAATCGAACCTGAGAAGTCGTGATGAGAAACCGCATATGGTGAGCTAAGACCAACGGGAGTTCACTGATGTGATATCATAAAATAGACCAACTTTCATAAATTGAACAGATTGAATCAATACTTCAACAAAGTGAGATTTTTCTTATAAAAGAATCGCAAACAAACAAAGAAGCAGAAATATACCAAAATTGACCAAAACATTTGTAAATGTAACCAAGCAATACACGCCACAATAAACAAACGTATCTACATAGACATTTTTACTTTAAACGTCGTAAATGCAGCGAACAACAGCGGTTGCAACTTGTACGTTAAATATACAAATGTGAGGCAATACATAATAAGTAGCGTACAAAAGACAAGTGAAACAATAAGAAACTTGCCAAGAATTGCCTTCGAACGAGAACGCTGAAATTCAGCCCGAAATGGAATGCAAATATTGAAATCGGTAAGTAGCTGGGTATGCTGTAAAAGCTTTTTATGCGGTAGCACGCTCTCGGTCCAACTATATAATATGTAGGTAAGCAGCCGTTGAATAATTGGTTAATAATGCGTGCAGTATGTAATGTATATGTCGCAGGCAAGTTGTATAAATCGCCCCTTTACACACGACATCGTCATTTTAAAAGCGCTTGCTGTTTTGCAAGATGCCGAATGCAAAATCTTTTTTAATCTATTTTAATGGTTGTAATTTCGTTTGGTTTTAATTGTGACCATGATAATATACGGTTTGAGAAAATAAACTTTATTTAAGCGAACATATTCTATTAGGTAGTTGTGCATATTCTATTTCTAGAATCCAGCAGGTATGGTTCCTATCATGGCTCCAGCGCTGTGGGACCTCGGCGAACCCTCGCGAACTTGTCATCGCAGATGGTTTTAATGCTCGCGAGTGTTGAAACTCATCTCATGGGCCGCATTGACCCTCTGCAACTACGCGGGCTTAAATTATACTCTAGGAGTCGAGCGTACAAAAAACTGCGTGGAATTGGTTTTGTAGCCATTCGTTGCTGACACTTACTTTTGTATCACAATATATTAACTCTCTATAACAATATTTGATAATTATTATTTTATTAATTACCTCACCCATATTTTTTGGCTAATAATAATTTGCAGGAAAACATCATGAGGAAACCTGCATACCTGAAAGTGCCTAAAAAATGCTCGAGGGTAATAATACCGTATCATTATAATGATACGGTTTCATACATTTTGCCGTCGACTTTTGTAAAACAACGAACATTTATAAAAAGCCAATGACTTATGTAAACGGCAGTTTTATACAAATTGCCTGCAACATATACATTAAGTTCAGTAATACAAAAGTTGATTCATTTTAAATAAATCATATATTTCTCGACGCGGTTTCGATATTCGTTTTATAATTATGATAAATACATAAAAAATCATAAAAGTGATTTGATTTGCCAATGTATGGAAATTTCTGGGGAAAAACCCAGGGTCTTAAAATCATGTGTACCAAAAAATGTAAGGTGTGTTAACCCAACATTGGTTTGTCAGTGTAAATGTCAAGGAATGTTCGACGGATTCCAGTCGGTATAAAAATGCAAGTTATCCGATTCAAACCACGTCTAATTGAACACTAAAATAAATTATGAAAGTAATGTACAAAATGCATCGGCCCTGCATCACCGTGCGGAAATACACTTGACCTACATCTAAGTTTTGATCAAAGTGCATTCTTACGCTGACCTATTGTTCTACTTACAAATTATTGCAAAACCATGTACATACACCGTACATATTGTGTCACGATGTCATTTACACACTGTAAAATTACTTCCTATCAGTATATTCATTTGTTCAATTTATCGAAATAAAACTATTTACAATAATATTACAATATTCAAGAAATAATAACTAAAATTTACTATGCCTTTAATTATTCATAAACTATTTACAAATTGGATTTAAATAGTAGGAATTTTTGTAGATAATAGATAGGCCATCAGCTCCAGTGACCTGGTTCTAATGACCGGTATTCACGTTCTGTTTTTATTGATTTAGTACCTAGTAGGCTAGGACAATGGTTATAAATGTAATTTAATAGTATAATTATTGACAGTTCAGGATGGTCTAGTGGTTATCATTTGCGACCTCTAACCCTGAGGTCTCGGGTTCCATTTAAGGGTCAGCAAGTTCCACCAGGAAACCCTCTGAAAAAACTTTTCATTCTTTAATAATTAAAACGTTGCGTTTGAACTTATTCAGAGAATTCGTTTATCATCTGTTTAACATTTTTATAAACGCGAATGAATAAATATGAAAGGATACAGTTATATAACTGTCTGATATTAATATCAGCACAAATAAAGCGCTACTTAATTTTTCGGTCCATTTAAAAACGGTACCCTGAAACCGTGAAATGATACGCGCAACAAATTCAGACCCGTGTCTGCGTACCCGGCACATGTCGGCCAGATTTATACATAGCGTCTAAAAGAAAATGTCTTTTGCGACGAACGCTTTTATTGAAATTGCCCGTATTTCCATAATAATATTAGAGGGATTGGCAGCTATCAGCGAAGTGTAAAATCTCAGTATACCACCCAATGTTCTCGCATCCGAATACCGTAATCTACATATATTTTTCTACCCATGCCATTATGGGGATTCAATTACCCAGTCTTTTATTTTTCGAGCTTCTTTATTCTTATTAGGGTGGGTACTGAATGGTAATGGATATTGTCAGCGTCCTCAGGGTTAAAACCTTCGCCCAGAGTAGCATTGCGTTCATACAGAGATAAACTTTTTATTACGCGTTTTTATTTAATTCGCTCTCTGTTTTGTGTTTGGGTCGAATTCTAATCAATTTGTACCGAACATTACCGAAACGAGGCGATCTGGCCTGGCCTACGAGTGTTTCGTAGTTATGTAACTAGAAAGTACTCAGAATGAGAAACGTTACATTCGATTCTTAGAATGAGAACGTAAAAGATACATTTCAAAATTTTGGATTAGTTCCAAGAACAAAAACTGCTTTACAGGGCTTCGTTCAGATTCTTCTCATATCATAAAACATAATTTATATTTTAAACTAGCTAGCTTGCGGCTATGGCATCAAATCTGTCATAAATATGCGTGTTGGTATCGCACAAAATTAAACTCCGCAAATACCAGTTTGTCATAAACTGTAAGTAGATAATTCTGTTTTATACAATTTATACGGACAGGCGGACAGAGATATTTCAGTAGTTGGGTCCCGCCCCTTTCTAAACTCACTCCTTTGAATAATTATCCTGATGGCGTTAAAATACATTTACATTCGTAATCATAATAAAATTTATATATATGTGAAGATCACGCACGACCGGCGTATCATGTTATTACATATTTATTTGTAGACAATTCGGCAACGACTGACTTTATCTGATTGAGATTAAATATTCAGCACCAGTTCAGTCAAACAAATATTAACACAATACGTTTCATAAATAGCTATAATTATTTATTATTGACACACATGACAGATATTAAAATGATCATGCTTAGTCCAAAATAAATAAAATGTATAATTTAGAATATCATATTATATTCGCGTAACGGATCGAGTGTAGTATCATGTCTTCCAAGAAAAATCCAAGTACAATTTAAGGAACAATCCCTGTCGCATTGTAAACGTATTTCACGTCAAGGGCCGACCGTTCGCGTCACTCGCCCTGCAACCCCCCATTACTCATAACCAACCGAAAAGGATCTCGGAAGAGAAAAAGAATAAACACAACTTACAACCGAACAAATGGCAACACTTTACGTGTCTCACAACTTAAACGTCCTCCGAGAAATGGTATACTATGTAATGTTGCCATCTGTCTCATCTTAATGCAATATTATATCTTTCCTTTCGGAAAAACTGAGACGTCCCGTTCGTTACTTAGCGGACGTGGACGTGTGTGGAACGGGTAGATTAATGTCCGTAGACTTCCCTGAACCGTCTAGGATTTTCTAGCTCCCCGAGCCGCTTTTATTTTAGGAATTTTTCAATTTACCCCTTGAGAGAATACAAGTTACGAATGGGCTATTCGTTGCTGGTCTATGAATGAAACACTTCCTAGCTTTTTGTAAACCAACACGTATACTCATGTACATTTGTACATTGCTGTAGTTGAATAGAGTGGTTCTGCGAGTCTGTTTATTTTTTTGAAATAATCTGATCCTAATACGGGTGTTCAATATTGTTCTTTTAAATAAAATACCGTCAAGATTACACTACAACCATTTTAGAGCGCCAAGACTTGGGAGTCGCGTCAAATTTTTAATAAAGGTGCGTTTCCATTAAGGCGATTACTTAAGAGTCTCGTGGTCAATACCTTCACTACGGGTCCAAGAAAGCAACAAATGAAAAACAGGAGAGAATTTCACCGAAGCGAACGTCAGATATCTTTTGTGTTTCTTGACAATCTAACTATGCAGCTGAAGTGGTGAGGTTCTACTGTTTCGACAGTGCAATACAGCTTGCACAGAATGCAAAGTTAAGTTTGTCCGCAGGCTGTCCGGCTTTGTGACAAAGGAACAATAGCTGACCCGGATATTTGAAGGAAAGTAGCAAAGTAGGGTTTTTTGGAAGCCACATTTGTTTCTGTTGTGTCACAATTACGGGTTTTTTGGCTTGTCGTGTTAGTGTGAAAGTACCCGAATAGTTAGGGCTAGCTAGCTTTAGTATAACAATAATATATTTTTCACCAACTTTTGCTCGCAGCTCCATACGAGTAAGCTTATTGTTTTTACGTCCTCTTTTACTAAACGGGGCAATGAGATGTAGCTTAGTCATAAGTTAAGTTTTTAGCTTGGTATTTTTAAATACATAAACACCGCAAATAAATACTAAAAATAAGGTAAGACAAACATTTTCGAAAAAAATTACCAAGTATTTCAAACATTTTTTTCATTTAAATAAATAATACATTGCTTTGTATTCTGCTTGCTTAATATTATGAATATAATTTCGGATAGTGTGCTCTAGAAATATAGCATGTGCTATTAGATAGGAAGACCTTCTCTTCAAGACAATTTTGCCGCAATTCACTAATGTGTTAAACTTCCATTTTGAGAGGAGTTCGTGGCTAAGTCGACCCCGCGCGGACCGATTGATCTTGCAGGTTAAGCAATGCTTACCGCGGTCGGCCGTGCATGGGTGACCATATTTAACATAACGAGTTTTCCTCAGTGCCTCGGAACACGTTAAGCCGTCGGTCCCCGTTGCCATTTTGAAAATCTATGGCAGTCGTTACGGGTAGTCAGAGGCTAGAAAGTCTGACAACAAGTCTAACACAGAGAGTACAAAGTCTGATGACAGTCGTTTCACGTAAACTACTGATATTCAGCTAAATCCACTTATTGGAACGAAGTTCCTTATTGCGCGTTGCGAAAGGGGGGGCTAGGCGGAAAAAAAGGAACGAAAAGTTGTAACGACACTTTTCGTAGCAATTCTCGTAGCAGCGTAGTAATTGTTGTAAATGTTTATTCAAGAAAAGAAAATTTGTGAGTGACACTTATGACAAATACAATTTTAAATATCAAAAACATTATTCTTAATGGCCAGTACAATCACCGATTAGAACCTACAACATCCTCCCCTTAATCGGAAATGTTGCGCTCAATATTATTAATCAACAAAGTGTACATGAACTTATCGAGCTGACTGTACTTTACAGAGTCATATAAAATGTATCATCAGTGTCATAAAAACAACGTAAAAATACTATTCTAGTTAAAAACAAACAAAAAACACAACATATAGGTACCTAAGTTACAATACAAACAAGAAAATAAATAAATACAGGAATGAAAAAACTTAGGATATAATTAAGCCTATTTCAGCCACGCAACGTTGGTGCTTGCATCGATTCAAGCCCTTAGTTAGAATATCTGCTAACATCATATTGCTTGGCAAATATGACAGCTTAATTTTGTTGCTTTCAACTAGCTCTCGTATGAAATGATATCGGACGTCAATGTGCTTTGTCCGATTGTGATGCACGGGGTTTTGTGCTAACTTCTGCGCACTTTGATTATCATTACAAAGACTTACTATTGAAAACTCACCTGTAATTTCAGCAATTAAGCGCTGTAAGTATACTGCTTCCTTTGAAGCACTTGTCAATGCCATGTATTCGGCTTCTGTTGATGACAAGGCGACTGTAGGCTGTTTTTTACACTCCCACGACACAGGTGCATCCGCTAATTTGAAAATAAAACCAGTGTATGATCTCCTATCGTCACCATTGGCCCAGTCGGCATCAACAAAACCACGTAAAGGCTCTCCAGTCTTTTTAAAAGTAAGACAATAGTCTAACGTACCTTTTAAATACTGAAGGACGCGTTTAGCAGCAGTCCAGTGTACTTGCTTAGGATTCCTATTAAATTGGCTCAAAAAACTTATAGTGAACAATATATCAGGCCTAGTATTAATTGCTAAGAACATTAGACAACCAATCAAATTTTGGTAAGGAACATTTCCCGCTAATTCCGTCTCTGAGTGCCAGTCAATGCTAACATCCATTGGAGTAGACACTGCTTTACACTCCGACATATTAAATCGGTTTAAAGTTTCAACAATGTAGCGTTTTTGATTAACTTTGACGCTGTTATCTCCTACAGAAATATGTTGGCCTAGGCAGTAACTTAATACACCTAAATCTTTTAAGCTAAAATATTTCGCAAGACCGTTTTTCAAGTATGATAACTCGCAATCGTTGTCATAAGCTAATATTACATCATCTACATATATTGCTACTATAGCAATACTATTAGAACTCTTTTTTAAATATATGCAGGGTTCAGACTTCAATTTATTATAGCCCAAATCAGAAAGTACCTCATCAAATCGCTTATTCCATGCTCTGGCAGCTTGCTTGAGACCGTAAAGTGATTTATTTAATCTACACACTTTAGTCTCCTCACCTTCGGCTATAAAACCAGCAGGTTGTGCCATATAAACCTTCTCTTCTAGTTTCCCATACAGAAAAGCTGTATCAATATCTAAATGATGCATTTTTAAATTGTGCTCAGTTGCTATCGCAATTAAAATTCTCAGAGACGAGTAGCGAACAACTGGAGAAAATGTTTCCTCATAATCTATTCCATAACTTTGATGAAAGCCTTTTGCGACTAAACGTGCTTTATATCTATTTATTTTACCTTCAGAATCACGTTTTAACTTGAAGACCCACTTACACGGTATAACTTTTTGACCAGTATTCTCTACTAAAGTCCAAGTACCGTTGGTCATCAAAGATTTGTACTCATCTTCCATCGCAGCTATCCATCTAGCCTTGTCAGGACGTGAGACAGCATCGGAATAAGAAATAGGTTCATCATTTAACTCACCGGAATGCATCACAGAACAGCAAACAGAACAACGATAATTAGTTGAAGGATTTCTATCTCTTAAATTGTACCTCCGAACTGATTCTGTTTCCGCAGGTAATTCCTGATCCTCGACTGGTAAAATATCAGTAACAGGGAGAGGAGGAGGAACTTCAATCTGTAAATTATTATCAGGATTATTACTAGAAGAAGGTTGAGGACTTTGCACCTGTAAATTGTTATCATTAGAAAAGACAATAATATCGTTCTGATGTGAAGATGATTCAGACGATTCATCATTAACTTCAGGATTCGAAAAAGAATTTTCTAAAAATACTACATCCCGCCCTTTAATACATTTTCTAATATTGGTAGGATCTCGAAATCTATAAGATTTGTTGTCATCGCAATAGCCAACGAATATGTACTGTTTTGCTTTCGGATCTAATTATCCACATATCCATTTACATACTCACCCCCGTTATCGGTACGTAAGTTGCGAATTTTATGCGAGGTTACTCTCTCAACATAAGCTTCAAATTCAATAAACTTTTTTCTAACATCCGCCTTAGAGCGTATAAAATAAGAAAAAATCATTCTAGAAAAATCGTCTACGAAAATAAGTAAATATTTGTTATTTTCTAAAGATATAACATCAAAAGGACCACATACATCTGAATGTATAACTTCTAAAATAGAAGTACCTTTTTTGTACTCAATTGTTTTAAAAGGTTTTCTAATTTGTTTACCTTCTATACAAGAAATACAAGGGTTTTTATCAATAGAAATAAAATCAATACCTGTTGCTTTTCCACGACGTAGATGTTCCAAGGCGACACGGCAGAGATGTCCAAGTCTACGATGCCACAAACTAGATGAAGTTGATGCATCATCGGATTTAGACATCATAACGCATTCCGGGCGAATAGGAACATGATCGAGCCTATACAAGCCTCCAATGTTGCGAGTGGCGTGACCTACAGCTTTACCAACTATCTTAACATTATCATTGTACATAGAACAACCATTTCTATCAAAAACAAATGTTATACCCTTATCAACCGCCTTACTAACGGATACTAAGTTCGTACTTAATTCCGGGACAAATAGGACTTCTTTAATACTGTTGAGCTTCAATTTTTCATCAGTTTTAAGCAAAACATCTCCAATTCCAGCTGAATTGACCTTTCTATTATTTGCCAGAGTTATATCCTTAACTTCTAACGTAGTGTCGAAATTACTTAGCCATTCTTTATTGCATATCATATGTGTAGAGGCGCCAGAATCAACGTACCAGTCATTATGACTTAACGTACCTCCTACACCAAGTGCTGAGATAAGTGTAGACTCATTTTTACATTTTTGCTGAGAATCCTTGCCTTTCTTATCCTTGTCTTGTTTTCCTCTTCTCTGAGGACAATTTGGACTCTTGTGACCAGGCTCTCTGCAAGTGCAGAGAGCCTGGTCACAAGAGTCCAAATTGTATAAAGCTGTATAAAGCTGTAACGAAGCCTATAATTTGCTATAAGTATAGCAAATTATAGGCTTCGTTACAGCTTTATACGACTTGACCATTGCAAGTGCTGACTCCTTCGATTCACGTTTAGTGTTCTCGTTTAATAACTTTCGTTTTACTAATTCTGATGTTACTTCGATATTAGAATTCTCCAAAGCCATTACAAGAGGATCAAAATCTGATGTCAAACCTCTAAGTAAAATTGCACCAATAGATAAATCATCAATCTTTCTCCCAATATCTGCTAAATCCTGTGCAGTACTGGTTACAGCATTAATGTATTCTTCTATGGAAGAGAAATTCTGTAACTCATATCTGTACAGTTTACGTTCTAAAGCCAATCTTCTACATATACCTCTATCTTCGTATGCATTAGATAAAGTATCCCATACCTCTTTGGCTGTTCTACAGGCACGTACATGGGTTATTGCACCACCTTCTAGGGTTAAACACATTTTTGTCATAGCCTTCAGATCACTGTTTTCTCTTTGGCTGACTGGTGTACTATTGTTTTCGTCATAGCCAACAATAGCCGACCACAAATTCTCATGCAATAAGTACATGCGCATCTTAAACTTCCAATTTGGATATCCATCCTTCCCATGTAAACTTTTAATGGTAAGTAAGGAAGCTCCCGAGAAACCCGTACCTGAATTAGACGCATGACCATTATCACCCATCGACATTTTTGTATTTTATCTATTTATACATTTATGCACGACGAATATTTTGTATTTTCATCTATTTATACATGAATACATAAACATTAACTTTATTTTAGGAATTGCCCATAACCATTTGTTGTAAATGTTTATTCAAGAAAAGAAAATTTGTGAGTGACACTTATGACAAATACAATTTTAAATATCAAAAACATTATTCTTAATGGCCAGTACAATCACCGATTAGAACCTACAACAGTAATTACATGCTACGTTACAGCTACGGTGCTACATCATCAGACAAAACAGAAAAATGCGCACGACGCACGGCGTGCGCGTTTTTCTGTGTCCGTCGCTCCATCTCGCTTATAGAAAAAAAAAAAAAATTATAAACATTATAAGAAAATAAATTACTAGAGTTGAGTTTCTGCAAAAAAGGGGCGCTGGCGCGCTCAGAAAGGTCTGCGAAGGCGTACACGATCGCTGTTCTAGTCAGATACCAGGGAGTAAATAGCTCGATATCGTGAACATTACTCCTCACTTAGATTTGCAGAACATACTTAAACTGTAAATCGGTGGACCTTATATACAGGACCTTGTAACGAAACCATAGCGCGATCTAATTCGATCCCAACGCCATCTATCGCGCGACTTCGGAAATAATTGGTGCTACAGAAATATGCTGCGCATAGAGAAAGCAAGCGAAATATTTTCATTTTGTCTCTCTATGAATAATAAAGTAACTAAAAAAAAATATTATCATAACTTAAAAAAAAATACAATTCCCGCCTTTTGTTGAGTGTATACAGGTGTTTTGTACAAAATAAATTATTAAAAATAGTTACAATAATGAATCCTGACAGTGTTTCTGCACAAGTTCTGGATATTGCTGATGGATTTAGGTAAGTAGAGATTTTATACACACGATAATAAAAGCTTTTGTATTTTAGCAAGTACACATTATAACCTTTCTCTACTATTGTGATAAGCAAGTCATACGCGTTATAATCTCTTCATTATTGTGTGTTTAGCAAGTGTACGCGTCATAACTATATTAAATTCAAAAGCAAATTATTTTTTAATATTACCACAGAATGTTTACTAATTTTATTGTTATGTACATTTCATGGAATATACGATTAGAACACATCTAATTATGTCATTGGGATTGGTGATGAGATTATTGATAATGAGATCTGATATTATTATATCGCGAGTAAACTTGCGAATACAATTTAAAAGAAAGCAAGATAATCGCAGAAAAATAATGTTAAAGATAAGGTTTGTTATGTGTGGTTATAGAACTATTACTCCTAGAAACCGAGTACACGCATGAAATGTAAAGCCACTTTAATTGTGCCGTTTCAGTTCAGTGTAACTCTCTGGTATTTATCAGATTTTCGTTTAGTTTGTCTGTCCGCCAAGCGGTGCATTATAATTTTCAATCAATCTGTTTTTAGCCTTACTTTATACTTAAATTCATACAAGCAGTTTATTTATCTAGGCATTATAAGTCTATGCGTGTGTTTGAATGAACCTCGTTTTTGATATTTTGAAATTAGAATAGCGCGAAAGTTTGAAGATAAGAATTATTTTAAAATTAAGTGTGTAAGGCAAAGGAAATATTGTTATGTAGCCATTCAGCCTATAGGAGGAGTATTTTGATAATATCTCCACAATGATTTTAAAAGTATCATTCGATTATTTTAAGAGAATGATTAAAGTGATTCTGAATGATCTTGTGTACGCTTGCTACGCTTGATAATTTAATTGTCTTAATGTTTGTTTTTATTTTAATTTGGTTTAAATTTTTGTTACCGTATTTAGTTTATAAATAGACTGTTTTATTTGTTTAGTGGTTAAGGTCGCATACCTTTTACTGCAATCTCGGATGCGAATCCTGATTTGTTGTTATTTGGAATTACCGAACTTCGTTCCATCCGGGTGTCCCTTGACACCTCAGTAGTTTTTTTTTTTTCTGTGTTTTAATACAATTATTTTTGTATGTACGTAATATTAAGTTCAAATTGTGATTCATTTTAACCTTGTTATTTTACTTCTTATAAAATGTAACTTTTACACGCCTTACAGGCTGAATGTACATGGCTTCCTTTGAAAAAATGTAATATCTTAATTGTAATACCTACATTCAATACAATAAAATATATTCTATATTCTATTCTTTATTCCATTGAAATAGAAGCAGAGCCCTATGTAATTGGGAAAAAGCTCGGCAGATTGATTTTGAAAACTTCCATTATGTTAAACCAACCGATTCGAACACTCTCTTTCATTCAATATTTGAAAGTGACAGAGAGATGGAAAACCGTAGATTAGCTTTAACTATAGATTAAGAGATTTGGTGAAATTAAGGTTTAACCTGTACGTTAATGCATGCAATGCAACAGCTGATTGATGGGCTTAGTTACAACCATGTCAACTTGACGTCTGAGTTAACAACATCAGTTACACTAAGGAGATGGTGACACTGAGTCCGTCACTCTGTTCTAACGGAGTACCTCTTGAACATGTGTCGCGGTAAGGCCGGCCCCAGACAGTAAATATTTAGGAGAAACGATTATCATATTCTTCTCATTGCCCTGCAACATATCAAATGACTAAAAACGAGATAATTACAGGTCTATTTAGAAAAAATATTTAATTTTGTGTACCTTTACTAATTGCCAAAATAACAAGAATTGCTGAGATAAACTTTAAATATGGTATCTAAAACTAAGCATATTTGCTTTTTAGGGTTCCGTAGTCGAATGGCAAAAAACGGAACCCTTATGGATTCGTCATGTCTGTCCGTCCCTCTGTCCGTCAGTATGTCACAGCCACTTTTTTCCGTAACTATATGAGCTATACTTATTAAGATTTTCATACAAAAATAGAAAAAAAGCAATAAATTTTTGGGGTTCCCCATACTTAGAACTGAAACTCTGATTTTTTTTCATCAAACCCATACATGTGGGCATCTATGGATAGGTCTTCAAAAATGATATTGAGGTTTTAAAATATATTTTTTTCTAAACTGAATAGTTTGCGCGAGACACGCTTCCGAAGTGAAAAAATGTGTCTTGCCCCCCCCCCCCCCACCTCCCGTAACTTCTAAAATAAGAGAATGATAAATGTAAAAATAATATATGATGTACATTACCATCCAAACTTTCACCGAAAATTGATTTGAACGAAATCTAATAATTAGTTTTTTTTAATACGTCATATATCGTAAACCACATTTTACCTTTCATTCAATCAACTCCAATATAATATAAAAAAAAATATAGAATATAATAAAAGAAAATAAAAGAAAAAAAAAAGGATAAAGAAAAACATTTATTTAGATGTATAGTGGCCGATTTTTTATTAATGGTTTTGATAAAAACATAAATTCAAACAATTTTCTTTATCCAATCACTATTAAGTTGCAAGTTGTTACAACATTAAGTTCAAAGAAGCATAGACCGTTCATTCATGATATTTACTTTCCAACATGAGAGCACATCAAATTAAAGAAAATGGGGGAAACATAAAAACAAATCCCTAGCTACCTTTTAGTCTTGAAGCGACACACCGATAAACACTAATAACGCTTATAGCAGTAAAATAAGATGTAACAATTCGCAGTAACGAGCTTTTCCCTGAAGACCGTGACGTAATCGCCACACAATACACTATCGCACCCGCCCACGGTCCCGACACTATATTAGGTGATTCTTCAGAGAAACGGCCCAAGTCAAAAATGAAAGCGGGTGAAATATTACTACGAAATCACTTAAGACCTTATACAAAATAAACATAGAGCTATAAATCAATCTTCCAAGTCTTTTTTGAATGAGACTGTGAACGGATTATGCTGAATATCAGTATTTGACGTGGAGCGACTACCATCAGACCTTTTATTGGTGGTAGAGCTCTTGTTGAGCTCGAGGGCGGCAGCACCACCGTTTCACCTTTAACCTGCCGCCAAATAGTAGTGCTTCCATTACTGTGTTCCGGTTTGGTGGTGAGGTCAGGCCCTGAAATTAATGGCACATGAGGCATAACACCGTAGTCCTCAGCTACAGCGACGCATCTATATCTGCTTTTGTGGATTGTTGATGTCCATGGGCTGTACTCCACTTACCATCAGGTGGACTACACGTTCGTTCGCTGTGAGCGTAGTACAAAAAAAAAAAAAAAAAAAAACCTCCACAACTAAGCACGAGGTAATATACTGATTGTTAGACTAGTTGTTAGTCTTTCTAACGACTGCCATAGGCGTTCAAATGACAACCGGGACCGACGGCTTAACGTGCACTCCGAGGCACAGAGGAAAATTCGTTTTTTGAAATGGTTACCCATCCACGGCCGACCGCGATTAGCACTGCTTAATCTGCATGATCGATCGATTCGCGTGGCTTCGACCTAGCTCATCAAACATAAAGCTTATACCTAGCAATATATAAAGCTTTATATTTATTGTATAATATACACTCATGGACAAATTTAGAGGAACGCAAAAAAAAAGTTCGATTATTTTTATTTTATTCTCCTTACGCACTGGCCACCTATAACAGCATTTGTGTTATTTAAAGAAAAAGATTTTGTCTTTTGTTTCAAAGTTTCATTTGTTTTTTTACTCTACGTGTTAATTTTAATAAATGTGCGCTGTAAGAGAACAATTAGAGCTAATTGTCGTGTTTGAAAATTTTTGTAATGGGTTTTTTTTTTCACAAAAAATATTCATCGCGGTGTTACTTGAGACTTTTTCAAAAGATTGAATTGATAATGCCGGATCTCAGCGTAGCTCAAGTGTCCAAAGCTGTAACTTTAATCGAACAAGGTTACACTTACAATCAAGTGGCTCAAATGTTGCGAGTTTCCAAATCTGTTATTTTTCGCAATGTAAAACGATACCGGCAGGCAGGCGAATACACGAGACGCAAAGGACAAAGGAGAAAAAAGAAGACCACAGCTAGAGACGATAGATTTATCGTAAGCAGTGTGCTAAGAAACCGTACCTCGACGTCTTCTGAGGTAAGAGCAAGGCTCCAAGAAGTCCGAAATGTGGCAGTTAGCACTAAAACGGTAAGAAGAAGACTAAAAGCAGTTGGAATAGGGGCGTTTGTACCTGCCAGAGGGCCTCTTCTTACCACAGGCCATCGTGTAGCTCGGAATAACTTTGCTCGCGTTCACCCTGATTGGAATGACGATGACTGGGGAAGAGTATTGTTCACTGACGAGTCCAGATTTTGCCTTAAGCCAGATGATGGAAGGGTCAAAGTGTGGAGACGACCAGGAGAAAGATATGCACAGTGTAACATTGTCGGAAGAGAACCTTACGGTGGAGGGTCAGTGATGGTATGGGGCGGCATTTCCTTAGGTGGACGTACGGAGCTCCACATCGTAGAAAATGGATCTCTAACAGCAACACGATACGTAACTGACATTTTAGAACAAATTGTGATACCTTTTAATACGTAGGAGATAATTTTCTATTAATGCATGATAATGCTCGGCCACACACTGCCACCATAGTTTCGAGATACCTTCAAGGGTTCGAAATCAGGGTTTTGGAATGACCAGCCTGCTTACCAGACTTAAACCCGATTGAACATGTCTGGGATACGCTGGGAAGACAAATAAAAAAAAGAATGCCTGCAATAACCAACTTAAGGGAACTCAAAACCGCCTTGGTAGAAGAATAGGATCAAATGCCACAAAGACATATTGACGAATTAATAAAAAGTATGCCCAGACGAATGGAGGCAGTTTTAACAGCGAGAGGAGGTAACACGAAATATTGAATGCGCCTAGGAGTGTTGGTGTTGTACATTAGAGAAGAAACCAGCCATTTGATAAATTTCATGATAAGATGAAAGTTCACCGTTACCTCCAAATTTCGTCAATAACAGATAACTTCAGTATTTTGTTTATTTTTATCAGTAAATTGAACATTTCTGTATTTAAAAAAGTGAATTTAATTAAAGATATTCAAATGAAACCGTATTAAACATAAATAAACCTTTTATTTTTGTGTTATATGACTTTTTGTTTGCGTTCCCCTAAATTTGTCCATGAGTGTATTATATTATTATAAATACCAAAGTAACTCTGCTTGTCTGTCTGTAATGCTTTTACACCTGAACGAATGGACTTCTTCTTCTTCGTCGTGTCGATGGCTGAGTCAAATTTTATTGGTCCAATAAGTGGCCACTGCTATGGCGCTCTCGTCGGCGTTCATGAGCGCCATTCTAGTGCAGATGGTAGGGCATTTTGGACAGTCAGTAAGGTGGTCAAGGTTTTGACTTGCCATCTAGGTGAAAGGATTAGCCAATTCGCTTTTAAGAACTCGCGAATTGCCCAGGGTGCGCCGGACGTAGGGAATCGTTGTGTACGTCACTCGGGGAGGCTCCTCTCATGCACCCCACGATTGGACTAACATTACATAACAACACGCCTTTAATACCCAGAAGGGTGAGACAGAGGTGTACAACACCCACATTTCAACTGTTTTGTTTAGGTCCCATGGGTTAGGGGTTGAGCCTAGTGCCATCCACCGGGCACAATTCCAACTCCGTGCTGCTATTGAGACAAGTCTGACAGAATGTTCTAAAATAACTGGAAACAACTGGACTAATTTTAATGAAATATGGTTTGAAGGTAGACGGAACCTTATGGTAGAATAAAGACATGCGGAACCAGTATCCTCATAAAGCCAATATAAAATACAAACTAAAATCTTCTTTGACACTCATAAAAATATTACACGTCAAAAGCAAACTTATGTTTGGACATGTTGGTGTAAGTGATTTCTCATAAACTAAATTCGTGGGAGGTATATAAATATACCTTTTACTCTTTGATTGGGGATTCGCAACTCTTGAATCTTTTAGCGTTAGTGTGACACGAAAATCTCGAGAGACTGGAAGCCTTCGTGAGGAAAATAGCAAAGTTTTAAGAGCCGAGAATCTTTTCTGTCATCATTCCATGTCGATAAAACTACCAAAGTAGCGTATTACTAAACTTGTTTTAACATTCGAGAAGCCATTTAGTAAAATGTGTTCAAAAGGTTAAGCGAAATAAACACATGCTCCCAAATAATAAAGTAACCCTTTGTAAACCATTCGTATAAGACATGTTCCCTGTAATTGACACATTATAACGTTGCATGCCGAGTTTGGGCAAATAATACGTTTGTTAACTTTAAGTATAACCATTTCTTAGTAGCATTTTAAACTTCACTACATCAAAGGTATGATGTGACAAAACTTAAAAAAACAATCGTAAGTATTTGGTACTTTTTAGGTGCGATTAAAGAAATCAAAATTCACTTTTCCGTCAACATTCCCAAACCCATTTAGTGCTTAATAATCTCCAAGGAAATTAACGATCAACGCTAAAGTCGCAATATTTAAGGAACCATCAGTGTTTCATTTGTTTTCATATCCCTGAGGGAAAGGCAGTTTGTTTTGCAGACATTCAGAAAATTAAAAGCTGAGCAGATGCTTGGGATACGGCACTCAAATGGCGGGCAAAGCGGGATGAGAACTACAAAGGACATTTTCCTAACAGCCGAAACGTCAAAATTCCTTGTTATCTCCTCGGATCGTGTTTGGAATGCCAAAAACTGCCTAGGTCACGCTCCGAGGGTTTTATTCGACGGACATTTTTAAAACCATTATGTTTATTATAATTTGTAAGCTTAAGAAATTTGGAAAGGAAATTCCGTCTTAATCTATTTATATTTTACAGATTTGTAGTTTGATGTTTTGCACGAAGATTATTTATTTCCTAGTTCCAAGTACTAAATGAAATTTTCTTTAGCGGTATCTGTAAAATAATAAATAACCGGTTGAGTACGTGTCGGACCACGCGAAATGGACTTGTGTTCCAACATGCGGACTTAGAAGGGGAAAGTTAACTACGCCATCTAGGTTATTTTCTCGAACTTATGATTTTTGAGATTTATTAAAAGGCGATCAAAAAAAGGCAAATAAATTCACAGTTCCTCGAGGCAGTCTAGGCAATGAAAGTTACCAGTATCCGTGGTATCACTTATCGCCCTCTTAAGAATAATTAACATAATTAATTAAACATACAACCTTCGCAGACATTAAAAACTTTACACATATGAAACCTCTTTAGATTGCCGAAATACAATTTCAGAGTATATCAAGTGTAGCAATTATCACAAAGTAATTTTAGGTTTAACTCCTACACAACTTTTCCATATAAAATTACTCCAAAGCTTTGTAGGACGAAACGGTACGTTGTTTCGTTTAAGTAGAGTCAAATGCTCGTCGTTAGTAAGGTCTGGAACTAAAATGTCACGTCCCAAACATTTTAAGCTTTGCCGCTCTCAAGTATGTGCTATAATTCTGTCATAATGTTTTAATACGAAATCCTTCTCTTCAAGTTGCGAATGTGTGAACATCTTTATAGGCTTGTACGCACATTGCTTAAGCAATAACAGACTTTATGTGTAACTTGTGTAGATTTAAAATATATGTTTCTGGTATTCAAATTAAATGAATTAAGTACCAACGTGACTATTTTGGCGATCCGACCTTCCACTGATCTGTACAATGTTTAGGACATTTAGAAATTAATTGAAATTCTGAGCTCTTATACGTTTAAAGACATGGATATTTATTAAATTGAGACAAGAAAATAGTAAAAGTCTGCTAGATTGATTTTAACCATTGCGATGTGAACATACGCGTTTTTAGATTAGATACTTGAATTTCATACAGAGTAATGAGAAACAACTTCAATAATATAAAAAATATATAATAAAATATCTAGTCTATGATCTTCCTCGAGATCCGTTAGCAACCAATCCCATCTATAAACTAAAACAATAAAACATATAAATTAGAAAAACTTTAATAAAGTATGGAAATATATCGTTACGCTCATAAAAAAAGTTTCAAGGTACGTGTATTATAACCGTCGGGAAAAGATAGCCGCGATGAGCCAAGTAGCCGGATAAAAGGGATTTGAAGGATTAGTGAAAAAGTCTTGTTAATCCGATATTATTCACAGAAATAAATAACAAAGAGATCCTCTCCCTTTGATAGCATGAAAAGGTTCCCCGGGAACAAATCATGTTTCAAAATATCATTAAGTATTCAGAAAACGGTAACAATTTTGGTCTGACATTTATTCCGCTGAGCGAAAAAACTATTTAAATATTTTGTTATTTAATTTAGTTTTGTTTTTCATTTTGGTATTATAGGCTCGCAGTGAATGTTACTTCCATATATTACAAATCTTGACATCGCATGGCTTTTTGCTCACACATGCTCGTTTTACGTTTCTGTACAGCATATGAACTGTATAACTTTCAGGCTTTTCAGAAACTGTACCTGCATATAGTTTTATCTTCATGTCCCGAAGTATTCTCAAGTTATAAAAGAGGATCCGAGATACCGCAGGCAAACCGAAAATGTTCACAAGTTATGAGAGAAAGTTTAGCTATTTTGTATAAATTTTGTATAAAAATGTAGTCAATGAATTGTCAACTTGATTGATTTCATTTCGTGGTCGTTTGGTTACATTTCTTCAAAGCCAAATTATAAACTACATCTTGAAAGATCTCGGGTGCGATCACCAACTCGAAAAAGTATTATTTAGAATTTTCCGTTAGGGCATTCATGGGCAGTACGAAGTTTTGAGATGTTCCTGATAGACAGCAATAGAATATCACATGGGACCCAAACCTAACAGGTGAAGTGTAGGTTCTATACACCTTCACTACACCTTTCTGGGTAATATTGGCTTGATGATAGTCTTTTTAATAACTTAGCTAAATAGAATCAAAAAATTTTAAAAAATAGGCGCTATTTTATTAAATTAAAATTAAAATTATTATTATACTTAAAATAGTTGTTTTACTAGAAAACGACCAGCTTGTTTAGAAATATTGTTTATTTTTATTGGATTAACCTTTGAAATATGAGCATAATAGTTTTCTCGAATGTCCCGGGGGAACGACCTCAACATACAGGTTACAGATTCAATAAAATAACAAATACAACCATGATAATAAGTGCTCTAAACCATGGTCCATGTTTTAACTTGTCCCGCGTGCCCTGCTGCCTGCACGAGGGACGCGCTAATGAACGCGGATGAAAGCGCTGTTCAGGTAGCCACATACTGGGCTAACAAAATTTGACTTTGCCGTCGACTCGAATGAAGAAGAAGAAGTGCTCTTTAGTAAGCAAAACTATGGCATTAAATGATATTTTGACAAAAAGTAAGCAATACAATACAAACATTAGTAACTTCCGTAACGAAGGCAGGTAGTTTTTTAGAAAACGAGTACCTAAATTCGTGTTCAATAGTACCTACGAGGAACCTATATTAGTTTCGCCATGCCCAAATGCCGTCTGTCTGAGGCATAGCGTCGAAACTTTTAGTGTTAGAAAGCAGAAATTTTGCATGGATATGTACCTATGGCAACACAGTAGTAAGTACGTTTTTACAATATTTTTTGTTAAAGGGGTGCATGAAACGAGCTTCCCCGAGTGACGTACACAACGATTCCCTACGTCTGGCGCACCCTGGGCAATTCGCGAGTTCTCCAAAGCGAATTGGCTAATCCTTTCACCACGATGGCAAGTCAAAATAAAATTTGACTTAGCCATCGACACGACGAAGAAGAAGAAGAAGATCTTTTCGATTAAGTTTTTTAATGTCTGTATATGCCCCTGTATATCCCTCTCTCCTCACCGCACTATAACGAAAAATTTGTAATTCAAAATGGCCGACAGTTCGCTATTTAGGGGCTGTCTATGTAACTAGATAGTTAAAAACAAATTTAAACAATTTTGTAAAGGTATTTAAATTTCAACAACAGCCATTTAAACTTTATCTCTTAGTAGATTTCACCAGACTTCTTATCAACGCTTTTAATATCTATCTTTTAATATCTCTTTCTCTCTATTTTTATTGAAACTGACGTGAGTTTGTAACATTATTCAAATTATGAAATACGGGTGTTACTCACGTAATGTTGGTCTATTTAGTCGACCGCGGTTTTACCTATATTTCTAGGCATTATCAAGAGAGTGCGATACGTCGCGCCTGAGTCGCAGCCAGTCTTGCAGTGCAAGACTGAATATACTAAATAGACCACCATTACGTGAGTAACACCCGTATTTCATAATCTGAATAATTTCTCTTTCTCTCCTTTACAATTTGTACCGGACCGAGAGACCGAAAACTGTAGCTCAGCACTAAACTTGAGTTTAACTCGTCACTTAGTGTCTGTTACACAGTAGGTAAATAAACGTTACTCAACGGGTAAAAAATACAACACATCTGAAGTGACAGTTGCGTTTGAATTTTACATTGAAATCTGTCAACAAAGTCATCAATGGAAAATTTGTGGCTGCACAAGTCCTAAACCTTTTCGAAGCACTTTTCCGCCTTGTCGGTAAATTTTATTCCAACATTTGCGCGTACTACGACCGACACAATTTGTTGGCGTTTTAAATATTCACGTGTATCGCGGCGTTTGCTTAATACATGCCTCATCTACATAATGTAATATTTTTGCGAAGCTACACCTAAATTTTCTCATTTTTCCCCCAAATAAAAGTTATTTTGTTACACGGACTCATTTTAAAACGGTCCTTGTTCTTTTATAATTATTTTGGACTTTTTATCGGTCTGTTGATTCAAGACTCAGTTATTTTTTCCCCGTAAAAATGCTAAAACTAACCACTATTTAGACGTACAATCAGACCAATAGATTAATCCACTATAATACTATTTTTTTAAAACATCAATGTCTGGATTCGTTTAACAGTGAATTTGAAATTTAATTAAAATTGTGCAACTTTAAACAAACAACCTTTTTTAAATATATATGAGGGTTTCAAACGAAACATTAATTTTTCAAATGGGTCATGAATCTAGGGCCACGGTAGTATCCTCACCAAGACGAGCTAGTAAAAGCACTATTTACCTTTTCTCGAAGTTAATTTTTAAGTTTCTCGAATTTAGTAAGTCCTAGAAACATCTAGGACTTACTAAAAGTACAAAGTTTCAATTGAGTAGTTAATATACTTTAGATTTTATTGATATCTATAAACCCCCGATTTTATCACTGACTCACTGATGATCATCAAAACTCACAGAATATTTTCTGAAGTCCAAGAAAGCTGAAAACAACAGAAAAAGACTTCATTATTTATTTCCTTTAACCCCCTAATGATCACCTAAGTTTTTAGGGAAATTCTTTAAGTTAGGTTTCGTCCTGAAGTCCTAGTTAGTTGAAATTTGGTATGTAAGCTAGAATTAGTACACAAATAATGAAAAAGATACATTTAGACAGTAAACCACCCCGAAATTATCGCAAAACTCCTAAGGTAAAGTTTGAATGATCTTACGCAAATTTTGATGCTAGAGGTCTGAAAATTGATATGGAGGCTCTGTGTCATAAACATACAACTACATAATACATGATAGAGAGACAGCTTCCAAAAAGAAGAGCAATTCTACCAAAAACATTTTTACATTAGATAGAACGCCAGAAGCAATTACACTATCCAATGGCATATAGACTAAGAAGCTGGGCTCTACGTGAAATGTGATAACTTTTTGTCACTGTAGGCCAAATTAGGCGTCGCCTGGGCACCATCTTACATGAAAATGTTTTTGGTGGGATCTATTGGTCTGATATACATATATTATGACGTAAAAAAATTAACGTTGCCTCAAAAATTTTGATGGCTAACATTAAACAAATAAGTCAGCTCAATATGAATCCATCAAACAAAAAACAAAACATAACGGAACAAATCCGCTTCGACCCGGGCATCAAAATTTAAACGCTTAAGCCCTGTATAGACTTTGTTTAGTGCGAGTGCGAGTGATTAGTGCAGGTGTTTAGTAACAAGGTGTGGACAGCGACTGTTTAGTGCGAGTGCTTAGTTGGCTGTGTAGTAAAGTGAATAGAATCGTGTTCTATTTTTTTGCGAGTGGACTGCTTAGTAGCCACGTCCCGCGCGCCCTCCCTTCCCCCCTCACTCGCAGCGTGCCTGCACTAAGCACGTTTGGACAGGAGTGTTTAGTGTTTAGTGTTTAGCGTTTGGTGCGTAGCGTCGGGCGCTTGTTGTACAAAATGGCAAAGTGGACCGAAGACGTAACTTATAAATTTGTGCAGGAGTATTTGAAACATAAATAAATAAATTAAATATTTCACAACTCACACACAACGCCATCTAGTCCCAAACTAAGCAGAGCTTGTACTATGGGTACTAGAATAACTGATACATAAGACATATAGAAAACAAATAAAAAAAAATGTAAATAAAAAAATGTAAATTAAAAAAAAAAAAAAAAAAAAAAAAATGTAATCTTTTGTAAATACATACATATTATACATAGAAACACCCAGACTTAGACAAACCCCCATGTTTATGTACAAAAAGATTTGTCTTAAGTGGGAATCGAACCCACGACCTACTCCGCCATCCGGTCGTCCCTTTACAACTGTTACGCCCCCTAAGTATAAAATTGCCCGAGATGCGGCCCTTGTAAATATAAGTGAAGCCATGAACATACCAGGGTTTGGCAGTAAAGAAGTTTATTCTAAAATAAGAAACTTGAAGTCTACATAATGCGCAAGAGTCTAAGAAAATTAAACAGAGTACAAAATCTGGAGCTGGAACAGATGACGTATATATTCCACATAGAAGTGGTTCAAACTATCAGATGACGGCATACTGAATTTAAACAGAGCCACTTGGACAATACTCGCACTACACACCTGCACTCGCACTAATCAAAATTGGACACTACTCGCACTAAACACCTGCACTCGCACTAATCACCTGCACTCGCAATGAATTGGACACTACTCGCACTACACACCTGCACTCGCACTAATCACTTGCACTCGCAATGAATTGGACACTACTTGCACTACACACCTGCACTCGCACTAAACACTTGCACTCGCACTAAACAAAGTGTAAACCGGACTTTACTTTAACTTTTATTTAAAGAAGAATGCACCACCGTTTTGTTTTGACTTGTTGTCAAACTGCAGTACGTATGAGTTATAATAAATAAATTAGTAGTTTAATTTTTGGAATGAAGTTCATTATCGCGCGTTACGAAGGGGGGTTAGACGGGAAAAATTAAGACCAAAAGTTGAAACGACCGTGCCGTGCGGCATGCGCGTGTTTCTCAGTCTGTCTCTCTCTCCCGCTCTCATAGAAAGCAAGCCAGTTATATTACTAAAATTGAGCCTACTGATTAAGTTTATATTACATTATATTTGTTAATAATAAAGAAAATATTAAAAAAAAAAAAATTCCTTCACTCCTTCACTTCCATCCGGGTGTCCCTTGACACCTCTCAAGTTTTTTTTTATACGAAGTATGTAGTATATGGACGTGTTGTCCATCTGATGTTAAGTAACTAACTAACTACAGCCCATGGACATCAATTTACAAAAGTCTACAGATTGTAGAATTTGTATGCGTCGCTTCATCTGAGGACTATGGTGTTATATTTCATGCGCCAATAACCAGAACTATTTAGTGGCAGGTTAAAGGTGAGACGGTGGTACTTACGCCGTCAAACTCGTTGACAAAAGCTGCGCCCTAAAATAAGCTACTTTTTAAAATGCGGATCATTGCCTCTACAGTAAAAGGACATCATAAATTTCTTTATCCAGCTAGATCCCCCAGCAACATTCACAGATTCATTTTTGTTTGGATGATCGTGACTTGTACATATCACTTATGTGCTAAATTATTTGACTACATACGTTATAAAAAACGAGACCATTTTAATTTAAAAATCAAGATATAATATTTATTTTTATTTCAATATTTGTGTTGGTTCTGTTTTGAGGCACAAAATTTAATGAATACAAAAGAAACAACATTTTACTTTATTATATTTACTGTGTGGTTGCGAAAGGTAATATTATTAAAAAGTAGCCTAATCCCGCGACTCTGTCCGCGTGGAGTTTGATATATTCATGCTATTCCCTACTCCCTACAAAATTGAAGAACTTCCCTATACACTTTCAACCCCAAATTTTTTCCTAAGGATAAAGAAATTTTCCAAAAAATAATCATATTGTTAATGAATTGGTACATTGTTAAATTATGTCATGTACATTAATATAATGTGCAGAATTTCGTGCAATTTCCTTCAGAATATATTAACTTCACATTTAAGTAACAATATATACCTTCCTTATTTACAAGTACACCGCGTAATTTGACCCCTGAGGAATAAAATAGTTTAGTTTAATACTTTATTGTACACATAAATTACAATAATACAATTACATAAAAATTGTGATGACAAAAGGTGAACTTAACTCAAAAATGAGTTTTCTGCCAGCAAACCTTTGAGGGCTAGAGGCAAAAGACACTCGTAATATGTGAGAGTGAAGTGTACAAACAAAGAGAGATGAAAAAATAAATAAGATACTTAAATAAAAGAACTAGGCTATGTATATCTACATACTTACATATTCTACCATAATACAACTATAAAACATAAAAACTAACTCAACACAACTGTAAAAACAGCATTTAAATTCATGCAGTATTTTTACGCGAACATACAGACAAACAAACAGACGGACAGACATACAATCTAAAAAAATATGTTTCGGCTTCTTTTACCCCTTCTTTTTCTCAAATATCTTTAATGAACAAACATGGTAAAATTACAATTTTATTATATTTATAGATAGATAGATAAATTAATTACTCATTGGGGCAACACATTTGTTGATTGTATAATTTATATCCTGACCAGTATAACATAAAAGGGATATTAAAAATAATTCAAATGGTACCTCAATGGCTCTATTGATCCCTTTAATTATATTTGAGTCAATACATGAAAAAGGCGCTTGGCCCGTGTACATAACCGAGTTTCTTATCCAGCAATGTAGAAAGAAAAAAATCTTTCTACACTACCCGGTTTTGTATGCAGAATAATTTTTTCTTCATTTATTACCTGGTTTTATACGAAGAATTTTTTTTATTACCTATCTGCTCTTTTAAATATACCAAACAAACTGATTTGTGGTAATGTTGTAAAGGAAATACTGTACTTAAAGCTTTTACTATGAATAATAAACCAACATTTTCCAAGAGTTATTACTGCCACCCTAACACCCTGACATAGAGGCGGGTGCCTATATTATTTTGTCAGGTGTTTTAGTTTTACAAAACAATACGTAACTATATTTCTAAACTTTCACGCCACATTGGCATTGGGGATACCTTCACAAATTAGGACATAACATTGTACATGGATAATAATATTCCAAATTTGTTTATTTATTTATTTATTAGGTGCACAAAACACATTACAATCATGATAACTTTAAAAATAGATAATGTACAGTTCAGATCTGGATCGTAACATAATACATAATGTGCACACAGCAAAATCAGTATTAAAAGATCAAAAAGCTCTAACTACTAAAAATAACGCGGTTACAATAGATGAATTAATAATTAAACATGATTATTATTTTGTTTGGATGCCTCAGATGCCTCTACAGGAGGGACTGACGCACCCAAACCAATACTTACATGGAGGATGTCTTTTAAAATATGTATAAACTTATTAAAGTGTTGTTCTAAAATATCAAGGCTTTTTTTATTTATTTTTTTATACTACGCCCACAGCGAACGAACGTGTAGTCCACCTGATGGTAAGTGGAGTACAGCCCATGGACATCAACAATCCACAAAAGCAGATTATAGATGCATCGCTGCAGCTGAGGACTACGGTGTTATGCCTCATGTGCCAGTAATTTCAGGGCCTGATCTCACCACCAAACCGCAACACAGTAATGGAAGCACTACTATTTGGCGGCAGGTTAAAGGTGAGACGGTGGTGCTGCCGCCCTCGAGCTGATTCACAAGAGCTCTACCTCTTCACTAAATCATTATAATATTTAAAAATGAACACGTAAATTGATAAACCAATGGTTTTTACAATATATAACATGAACTGCGTCGTTGGTCTAGTGGTATAATTTGTGTATCGCCCACCGCGAGATTTTGGGTTCCGGGTCGGGCAAAGTGCTATTTGTGAACTTTTTTTTCCTTTGACGACCGGATGGCGGAGTGAATAGTGTACCTGCCTGCGACGCCGAGGTCGTGGGTTCGATTCCCACTTAAGACAAATCTTTGTGTGCATAAACATGGGGATTTGTCTTAGTATGGGTGTTTCTATGTATAATAAGTATGTATTTACAAAAGAAAAGTATATATGTATTAGTATCAGTTATTCTAGTACCCATATTACCAGCTCTGCTTAGTTTGCGACTAGATGGCGTTGTGTGTGAGTTGTGAAATATTTATTTATTATTTGTTTCCGTCTGGAAATTCTCAGCAGCAGCACGGAGTTGAAAATGTGCCCGGTGGATGGCGAAAGGCTCACCACATAACAGGTGAAATGTGGGTATTGTACATCTTTACTACACTCCCCTGGATAACATAGGCGTGATGATGGGTTGTTATGTTATGTCACACAATATCACGACGAAATCAGCATCTGTATCTATCTAAATCCAGTAATAAGTCGGAAACCTATCAAGTGGTTCATTTCATAAATATAGCGCATTAAAGCGCTTCAAAGCTCAATACATGGTTTAATAGTGTATAAAACGAATAGCAATACAGCGCGATTGCACCGCACCGAAGCTATTCGACCGCAGACGTATCGCAGGTGCGCTGCAATCGTCAATGGATCTTACGAGGTGCGACGTCGTAACGTGAATAGAACCTATTACTTGCTATCTTTATTGCTTTCACATAAAGCCAATTCTTAATACTCGAAGATAAATTTCCAATAGAGGTTTTATATAAACGCTACTAAGTTACGGTAAATGTCTTGCTTCAAAAGTAATATATGGTCATCAAATTGTTATAGTCTGAGATCTGACCGTATAATTTTGCAGGTAACGGGTGGCGCAAAAGTAAAGACCCTATTTGGTTCAGCTATAACATTTTTTCTAAATTAGAAAACTAGATTTAGATTTTTTTAAATGTATATTTGTGCCATTAAATTTCGTACCATTAGGATTTAAAGATGATGTCTTTTAAATGGTGACCTCCAGAGTTGATACACATTTGAGCCCTATTTATGACATTTTGCATAACTTGCCGTAACACTTCCTGCGATATGTTCGTTATTTCTTGACGAATGTTTTCTTTTAGAGCTGCGAGAGTCTGTGGCTTGTTCACATACACCCGAGATTTCAAAAAACCCCAAAGAAAGAAGTCTGGACTGGTCAGATCGGTTGATCTTGCAGGCCAAGGCAAATCGCCAAAACGAGAGATAACTCGGTCTGGAAAAGCGTCCCTCACTAAGTCCATAGTGTCGCGCGCTGTGTGTGCCGTAGCGCCGTCTTGTTGAAACCAGATGTGCTCCAGCCCCAATTCGTCCAAACTGGGTATCAAAAACTCACGTAACATGGTTCTGTAGCGTTCTCCAGTGACAGTTATCGCATTGCCTCCAGCGTCTTCGAAAAAATAGGGTCCGATCACTCTGTCAACACAGATGCCACACCATACAGTAACTTTTAGTGGGTGTAGAGGTGTTTCTTGAATAATGCGCGGATTATCAGTGCCCCAGAACCGAGTATTCTGCTTATTGACATGCCCTGAGAGATGGAAATGCGCTTCGTCACTCATAACCAATTTTGAAGGAAAATCATCCTCTTCAAGGTGTATCAACTCTGGAGGTCACCATTTAAAAGACATCATCTTTAAATCCTAATGGTACGAAATTTAATGGCACAAATATACATTTAAAAAAATCTAAATCTAGTTTTCTAATTTAGAAAAAATGTTATAGCTGAACCAAATAGGGTCTTTACTTTTGCGCCACCCAGTATAAGATTTTTTAATGATACAAATTTTAAATAGATTGATGGAAAATATACAGTGTATTAGTAGTAAGCTGCCCAAAAAAATAAATTGGCCGGTCACTTGGTAACCCAGGTAAATTACATATTTACCTAATAGACCAGTCCATAATTAAAAAAACAAAAAAAAAATAGGATGAAACCCATTAGTAAGGTATTAATTATATATTAGTAGTTTTTTTCGATTTTAGTTTTGCATTTTCTGTGAAAATTTACTACAGTAACATATATTTTTTGTTCACCATCGGAAAGTAAAGATTTCAACAAACAGAAAACATACCATTTTTTGAAAAAAGCTGATATTTTGACGGGTGAATTTTCTTTGATTATTTTTATAGCATTTAGCTATGCTTAGCAAATTATACTAAGAAACAGTTGAAAAATGACGATGTCACAAAATGACGTATCATACAGTTGAGAAATTTAGGGTGCCGGTAAGAGGCGACCGTAGCTGGATGGCTAAGAGCGGCTGCCCGGTGTGCAGTAAGGTCGCAGGTTCAAATCCTGCCGGTCCCATATCTTTTTCAACTGTTTCTTAGGGTGAATTTTCGATTGAAAATTAGGGTGCTTTTTCTATATTAATTCAAAATAAGCTGAAAAAAATAAATATTTCTAATCAAATAAATTAGAGCGTATTTGGGACATAAAAAGGTAAGTTTAAGTATTCTACAATTCATGAAAAAAAAACCGCCCGATTGTAAAGACAATCGTGCTTTTTTTTAAATATTATGTATGTATTATGACCTTACCTGACTTATTTTTGCTATACCGTGTTATGAGTACATAAAAATTCATACGTAAGTATAATGTAACCATTAGATAGAGAAAGCGACTTTTTGTGCCAGTGTCGTATACTGCACTTCAAAAAAATATTAATCAGTTAGTTCAATGTGTATTAAGAAAGTGCTACAATAATAACGTTGCTGTCAATTTTGTTTATATAATTTACGACGTTTCGAAACCATAGCGCGATTCAGGAAAACCGTACAGCGCCATCTATTGAACAGTGCAAAAGTTTGCTCTACATAATTATTATTTACGAAAGAACAGTTAGGACTTGCCATTTTATTTGCGACTAATGTAGCAAATAGGCTTGTATTATTGCCCATGAACATGCACATATTAATAAGAAAATTGTAGAGGCGTCGCTATGCTACATCCTCAAAGAGCAACATGATGCTGCTTGTGCCATTAATTTTACGATCTAATTTCACCACTGAACTGGCACACAGTACCTAGTGCAAGATTCTGTGGTGCAAGTGTGTATAATAACAACAACCACATATCTTATTTCTTCTCAGTTATGCTTTTCTACTTTGGAGAGAATGGGATAAACATGTTTCTCGGTGTCAACGCAAATGTCAGTGTGCATGTATGCTTTCTTAAGAAAAGCACTTGTACGTCACGGAATCAGAACATTTTGACATACCTCTCGATTCTCCATTCTGTACATGTTCTACATCTGAGCTCGAACAAACCGCCCACCATATCATCTGGGAGTGTAGTCTTTGGCACAACGAACGTAATGTTATGTTGAATAGCTCACAATTGACATCTGGAGTGGTATACTATGAAGATCTCGTATCGAAAAGAATTAATTTCCGTGCATTTAGCCGTTTCTGCCATACCTATTGGGGGCCTAAATTTGATTGCTATAATCAAATTTAGGCCTCATAGTTTTATCACTGATGTCCGTGGTATCTACACTCTTTTCATATAGACACTTTGTCTATATTTGACATTACTCAGTCGCCCGCTTTGCTTTCTAGGGAAGTAAAGATACATACTTTCCAACTCCAACTATATAAGTATACTTCTGATTAAATTCGTTGCGGGTTCCAAGACAATTTTAACTCTCCCTGGGATTGCCCGTGTGTCATGCACGGTGCCTTTCAGTTGGTTACCGCTGTAGATCCTGGCGTAACAGGAGTCACAGTGGTGGGCGTGTGGGTGGGATTATACCTCTCGGTTTGTAAACGATTTTAAAGATTTCTTTTCCTTTGTTTTATGTCAAATTTCTTTGGTATTAAAGCCATTTTTTGATCAAGCATTTTTTTTACATTGAGGTTAATCCGCGTCCTTATTACGATTGATGTTGAAAATAAAAATCTCTAAGATCTCTTAGTAAAATAAAAAACGTACAGTTCAAAAGGTTACATTGCACGAGATCTTAGAATATTAATCTAGATTACTACCATCGTCTTTGAGCTCAGGGTATTACAAGCTAATATTCCTAGTATTCAACGAGAAAAATTCTGAATGCTCTTAACCTAAGCCATAAGGCAGGGATGGCAAACCATTGCTACGCGTGCCACAGACAACACTATGCATAAAAAATTAAGGATTCCTTGAATTCATGTCAATGAATTCAAAAATATTGGTTGAAAAAAATAACTAAATCTATAGAAAAAATGTCTTGTAATGTAAGAAGATAACTTCAGATAGTCAATTGTGCACGTAGGTTAATAAAATACAATTGTTTTTTTTACAATATAGTTCTATTATTATTTGTTTTTAAAACGTTATCATAATGTGGGCTACATTATTAGTGGGCGACAGCGGACATAACTGAAACGAATGGACCGTGTTAACTGTTTGAGCGCATTTTAAAAAGGTTTTGAACGTATATGCTGACTTAAACGAAGTATAATAAAATATACCTTTATATAATGTGCTCGCTTAGACCTTTTATTTGATAAACACACATGTCATGATAAATGTCAAATTAGTTTTTTCGATGCTAGAATTGACATTTAAATTCCAACATATAAAGTTTTGATAAAATTATACAGCCTAGGTCAACCGGGCTATGCTTACGAATCTTTTGACACCTCATTCATTTAAATCCGTTTTGTAGTTTAGGCGTTAAGGTGGAACATACAAACATACATACATAGACGGCCCTAATCAATAACCATTCCTTTTGACATCCCCGTAGTCGGTTAAAAAAAATGTTACGTGAATTAAAAAGGTTCGCCATCCCTGCTGTAAGAATTCTCGAGGTAGATATCTAAAGTAATACTGATACTGTGCAATCTGGCTTTCTCCGTTTTATATTAATTAAAACAAAACAAACACTGCAGTTTTATTAATTATATTCATGAGTATAAAAGATTTGTATTCTTAGAATATTATAATAAGATAAGATTTTTTTGAGATGTTCGTAATTAAAAACGACTCATACGGTTTTGTAATTCTTTAACCATTACAAGTATGACTTTGTTGATTGCTAATAACGTAACTTACATTATCAGCAATTAACAGATTTCATATCCTACTAATATCATCAATACAAATAAAAATATAGGAGTCTGTTTTAATGTCAAAATAACCTATGCATATGTCTGTATCTGTAATCTGGAAAATGACTGAATGGATTTTGATATAAATATTAGAATTGACTTCAAGGCGCGTAACATAGCCTATATTTTATCGAAGTACCACACAGACAGAACGGCGGGCGAATGTTAGTTTGTTTGTTTGATCACGTAAATCTCGGGAACTACTATTTGAACGATAATATTTATTTTGTGTTTGATAGTGTAATTCTCAATAAAGGTTTCAAGATAACATTTCGCTAAACTTCACGGGAGCGGAGCAGTAGGTTTAACGAGCATATTTCAATGCAGTACTGTACTCGTTAAGGTAACTAGGCGGTAACAAACTCAATTAAAGAATATGAAATACAAGTCATTTCATTCATATATTACGTTTCATAGCAACTTTTACTGCTTGTGACCAACAAAATAAATACCTAAATAGAAATAATGTACAAAAATCTACTTCTATGAAGATGTTTTTTTTAATAAAGATATAAAATCCCTTTAAGTCCCAAATGTTAACAACTAACTAAGGAATCCGTATGCACGTGGCCCGACATGCACTTGACCAGTTTTTTATTTCATAACTGATTGCAATGTTAAGCAGAATAGATTTTTGCATGTGCTAACGATCATTGAGTTGATAATTATTAAATAATCACATGCATTATACGGGGTGGAAGGAACATAGGGGCATTCAATTTTAACACAGATTCTCTAAGCACAGATTCTCAATGTGTGTATTGCCACAGGTAAAAAAAATACGAAAAAACTAACGTTTTCGCAACAAACTATGAATGTAATATGTTATATGGGGTCAGCTTTGTTAATTACTGGATGTCAATTTATATAAAAAAATATTACACTCAAGCGGATGAAAAAGATTATAAAAGCTTGTGAAATATAGTATTATATTTTTTTATTTAATGTTTTTTTTCCTTTTTGTATGTTTTATAGCGCATGCTGATTATAGCACAAAAAGACACTTATTCAGCTTTTAGATTGTTTTTTTAAAACTAGGTTCTGCGTGCGGTTTCGCCCGCAAGGCACGTGAATAAAAAGTAACCAATATTATTCGTGGGGTCTTGATCTATCCCCATACCAATTTTCATCTAGATTGGTTCAGTAGATTTAGAAATAAACAAACAAACAAATCTTTCCTCTTTATAATTATTAGAGATGTTCAATCAAGTTATACGGATCAAACAATAACGTACACAAATGAGTAATTATTTTTTCACTCGATGTTTTTTTTCCTTTGTGCGAAAGCTTTACTTAACATTACTCGGCAACCATTAAAAAGAAATCATTCCTTCCGGCTGTTATTTAAAAAAACACTTCCGAATACCAATTCCAAGTCCCATTATAATGCCAAATTAAATCGAGAAACGTTCACTCCATAATCCTGAAGTCTACCAATTACTTGATCGTAAAATAAATTAATTCATTGACAAATTTTGTAGTAAAGTACTAAAAGTTACGGCCACTGCCAGCTACAAATGGCTACTAATTTCTTTGAGTGCAAACTTGAAATCAACCGGTTGATTTAAAGAGCCCGATACGACTTCCTTCTTAGATTGAAATAGGGATTCATTTTTAATGTTCGTATATTTCGTGCCTTACTTCGAAATTAATTTAAATTTTCGTAAATCAGGGTGCTTTATAGAATTAAGGATAGTATTGTAATATTGCAGCCAAGAGTTGATTTAGTAGTAGAAAAGCAAAAACAAATTGACTTGGACTGTCGCGTTAATGCGTTATTTACATAACATTTATAATGTAACATTACAGTATACAATTTGAACAATATTTATATCAAACCGGCCAGTATCACAAGGTCTTATTATATTATTATGATCATAATATCATAATTTTTCTCGAAATTAGTTAATAGAGTCATGTTTGAAATTTATATAATTATGAAGAGGTTTGCAAGAACGTTCTCCAACGTTTCTCAGAAGTTGTTGCTTTGTTAAAATCTGAAATATTTAAACATAATAGCCAGTTATTTTCTAGAAAAATTAAGTGGAGTACAAAAGGTAAATTCTTTTAGAGAAAGAAACGAAGTATTAATAACTCGAAGCGATATCGCTTTGGTGATTTATATCATTATTTGATGTGCTTCTAAACTGCCGTAGTTACACACAACATGATCTATTTGAGCAAATAGTACAGTAATGGTATATAATTGGCTCAGGTGCTAACAACTCCCCAAATGTAGCATTTAAGCCGCGGAAATTTAAGAGCCTCGTTATTTATTGGTACGAACAACCCGTTGTTTACAATAGGGTTTAACGACCGTCCTGTAAGAATAAATAATGATATAGTAAAGACTGAGGGTACTGGTGATTGTATTAATATAAACGAGCGTAAGCATACACAGGGTGGATACGACATACGACAAATTTCATTTTCACAGAGTCATTGTTCAGTTCCACAAGACGACAGTTTTTTTTGTAACTGCCACCGCTTACTATTCGGTTTAAAAGTGTTGTTTTCCTGTGAAGAAAGACTGTAATATCCAAAAGTTGATGGTATTTAACTCCCCCGTGCTTTGGCAAGCACGTAACGTTGCCGTTCGTACACTTGATCTCTCTCCGGTTGACCCATCCCCGTCAGAAATAAATACAGGCCATTTCGCGTAGGTCTTATTTATTGGTCCTACAGAAAGTAGGTTGTAGGTGGGCAGCGGCAACGACACATCTACAATATTTGGGGATTGTGTATGGTAATTATCATCACTATATACACCGTACAAAATAATCTAGTAAATAAAAAATAAACCAATGAAAATTAAACCCTTCTCTTACTATCACCGTTCTATAAGTATCATGTAGGTAACTATTTATAAAGAGGGTAAGTGGGGTGCGTCATAAGAATAAACGAGGCACATTAGGGCCACTCGTTGTGCCACGCTGCGACCCATTTTATAAAAATGTACCATACACTGCGTGCTCGGACAATATAGCAGAGGTGTTTCCAACTTGTGAAACCGTATGTTAAAATTAATGGAAATGTAATGTTGTAATTCTAAGGACTGTTATTTATAGAGGGTGAATCCAGCATAGTGACATTATAATGTCACATAAACATAACATATCACACATATATGCCAAAATATGTTTAACTGCTTAGCACACTGTCTACCATCACGCTCTATTGACTACCAACCTATACGATTTTGAAGTGAGGGTAAGAAACTAAGTGTTCAAAATTATTTTTTCGAACAAACTGGTTGCTTTTAATTTTCAATTTGAAGAATAAAATTTTTGTTCTTTTTTTTTGTTCTATTGAAATGCATTTGTTACTGATTTTCAAAATACTGCTTTAGTTTCCAAACAACAATTATACAGGTTGATTTTAAATAAGAGTGCAATCTTGTTAATGGGCATAGTACATTTGCAACCACTTTATGTATGGAGATATACAGGCGGAAGTAATGGTTCTTGAAATATTATAATTTTAGTGTTTTAATAATGTGTGTGTACAAAACTATTAAAACTAAACATCTTAATACATTTAATAGTAAAAATAATACCATTTATTTGGTTGTATAATTTTTTTACATATTTTTTTTAATTAATAATCATATCGGTTGAAATTATAAGTTTTAATCACGACGGAAATCGACTGTATTATGACATTTATTTACTTTTTCAGAATTACGTTTCTGCCGGCCGTGGTCACAAGTCACAAGCAAACAGGTTGGCACCCCTCCGTTTGCGAGGTAGATTAATGTTTAACCATCTTATTATTCATGGCGAAAGTTTTTAAGTTAATAATTATTGACGCCAGAAGCAATCACACTATCCAATGGTTCTAATGACAAGGCTTATAAATAAAATGGTGTTATTTGATCTGTCAGCAATTTAATAGAAATTTTCCGCAAATTGTTTTCAGCAAATTAGTAGATCGGTTAGCAAAATAATAGATGTGCTCGCAAAATAATAGATGTGACCGCAAAATAATAGATTTATTGTTACATAATTAATAGATCGAACGACGCGACGTCGTCGCCGTGATAGCCGCGCCGCGCCCCGCAGCGTCAAGCTGCGCTCCGCCGCGCCGACACCATAAATAATTAGGTACATAAGACAAGCTAATATAGCACTAGCGCGCGTTGTATGTAGCTCGCGTTATTTTTACGTATTTTGCTGACGAATCTATTATTTTGCTGATAGATATTTTTTCTTACAGATCTATTATTATACGGACAGAAAATATAGTTGCCTTAATTAAACAATTTGACTGATTGTTTACAAATGTTGTTATGTTACTTCTGTATTATTCTTTCTTGTAAGTGTTCTCAATTAATTTGTGCTATTTAAATACATTTACATTAAATTAAATAAATCTAAAAGCATAGTTAAACCTAATGCTTAAATTAATGTATTACATTGATGATGGTTAAGCTTTTGTAAATAAACTCGATGTAATAAGCACAGCCGTAATCAGTTCAGCCTACAACCGGACATTAGTGCTTATACGTTGGAATATTATTAGCTACGTACGAAATCTCTACTCTGGCTGCATTAAATATCACTGGCTTAATACATACGTATATACGAAACTTGATATAACATTTATAATGTTCACTTAATTTACAATATTGTAATCGTTTTTGACCCTCATTAGCAAGCTGCCGTTGGATGAAATTTATTTACATTGAGAGCACGTACAACGTCACGTAGTGGCGTAAACACTTGACTGCCCGCAAAATACCTGTATAAGGAAGCTTTTCATACATTTTAAATAAGAATTACCCGGCCAAGTGACGGAGACACCGAGAGGAAGTTATCAACTGGCGTCTAACCATTACTCCGAGAAATGCCAATTTAAACTTGTAACGAGGTTTGCCGCGAGTGGCTGCGGAACGAAATTAAAAACTCCGCGGAGCCACCGCTCGAATAGCTTCGGTGACTGGATAGGCGCTTGTAACAGGCCTAACTTTCATCCTCAGTTTGTTACGTACTTCCCTCACGGCAATTTTCAGGCTTTTCAAAGGGAGATCACGATGCAAAAACTGTACCGACCAGTTTTAGTCGGTTTTATGTAATGTACCCTCGGTTATCGGTGAACTTTCATCAGATTGAAAGTGCATCGCTGACTTCTATTTTTATGATAGCCGTTCAATCGGTGTGCTTGAAATTTTAATAAAAAAGTACTTACATTCTAGACTGTAGTTCACTTTCAACAATCACTTCCATTGTTATAAGGTTCTCATACCCAAAGCACAGCATAAATTATTCTTACATTGTAGTCAAAGGCTGTTAAGAGTTTTACAATTAGAATACGCTTTTTTATTTAATTATAGAAACTTCAGATATTAAATTTCAACCTTAACATAATATATTTTAGTATTATTGATTCAAAATACCATCTTATTCCAATACTCTATGTCAGCCCGAACTTCCCAGGTGATTTATCGCCATGAAGTCCGAAGTATTCAACATGAACTCCCTATAGACACATCTTCGCCAACATGTACGTAATAGCTTTGCAAATGGAGCTTAAAATGCACCAACAACCAACATCGGCTTTGGCATTTTAAAGTACTCAGCAAACTTGTCCAGGCCACGTAAATACCGCTGAATAAGTTTTAAAACTGCGTCTAGACAGATGTCAGTTTAAAAACAAAGTTTAAGACGAAACTACAGGATGTTACAAAACAATCCAGATGGTAAGACAGCGGTGTACGTGCCCAGAATGGTAGTGTCCCCGGTTTATACGCGAGCTCGTCGTCCCCAATAGTTGTATATAAAAGCGGTTATTGAATATTAAACTCACGAAACGGGATATTATGGGCGGTAGAGAAAGTTAAGAGTTTACTATTAAATTTTCCCCTTCATTTTCTTTTTCGTGGGCACTGACTGCTTTTAGTTGAGTTCATTTTGTACGTCAGAATGGCTTGTGTTTGAGAAAAATGTTACCTTGGAGAACAAGCTGCTAGTAAAATATTGTTTCATAACTCGTTGCATTACAGATATTGCCGTAGATACCTCTCATATCATATCGTATCGAGCCTCAGGTCCAGACATCTGTTCCTAGAAGCAATGTTTCTTGTTTGACGTGCAGTAATAGAGATAACTACCCTAATTACCAACAGATTGTGTTATGTTAAAATGAGAGGTTCACGCACGTCCTGATCGTCATGTCTTTGCTGTTACCTCCTGACGTACTAACGCTGGAGTTCGAATTTGCGCGCCCCTTCGCGGTTAATGTCATAACTATAATAATTATTTTACAGATAAAGTGTTTGCATTGCCCGCCAATAAATTTCGTAACAGCTTAATCCTTACTATTAATAGCTCCGTAGAGTAAAATGTTGTAGCAGTAATTTGAACCTTATATTTAGCTGTTCAATAATTTATTTTCAATAGAGTTTTATTTAAATTGAATTAAGTAATGTAACAATGGCTACTTTTTCTATCTACATTCCACGCGGGTGGAATCGCGCGTAATAGTTATATTATAAGAGTTTCGCTCTCACGGCTAAACTGCTAAACAGATCTTAATAAACATTTAAGTATATGAAGATAGTACAAGACCTGACCTGTAAGGATATAGGCTACTTTATAATGACGAGCCCCCAGAAGTTTGTCAAATGATAAGTTCAAATTTAAGAAAAAGTATTTTATCATTAGTATGGCCTACTGCAGCGTTAATTTTTTTTTAAGATATAATGATTAGTGATGTCCGTATTACATATTGTTGTTATTGCATTGATTATTTAAAAAAAATATATCTGTTTGTGTTTACATTGTTATTATTTCTAATACAAAATTTCAGACATAAAATATGATTCACAACTTTAATTATTTGACTTTCGTAGTTCTCGTGTAAGCTGATGGTAATAGTTCCTAAACAAATTATTTTCATATAAATTATATTAGGTTTATATATAGTAAGTAAACTAAGTATGATCTGTATTGCATACCTTAGGGTTAAATATGGTGGACTCTATTATTTCATGACAACATAGTAAAAAAATGCCAATAAAAAAATACTTTAATGTTTTGATGTTCTTTGTAAAATTAAAACACGTTTTAACGAATAATATCAGAAAAACAAAGCATATTTTGAAGAAAAAGCATAATGTTAACAATTTACCTTTTATTTCTTATAAAACATTTAACAAACGTTAAGTCGAGTGAAAACCAATAATCAGGAACTTTAATTTGAAGCTGGCTATAAAGTAACACACATTGGAAGACGCTACATTATCTGGCGTTTCTAAAAGGGTCGCTCCATCTGTCCGGCTTTCTCGAGATGGTTGCCGTACGTGTCCCGCATTCCTACTAGTACTGACCAGTTTCTACCCTTAACAGTTTAAGATCACCCTGTATTCTTCCCATGTATGTCTCAAAGCATAACTGCGCGAGAACGCTATGAATTTTTCACGTAGGCAATTTTTCTTTAACTCGATTTAACGCCCGGTTGGTTTGTGTTTCATGTTTTATTTCAAGTTACTTACGATGATCGTAATATATTTACGATATTTAATACGAACGAAAACCTTTATGGCTTTTGGTAATCGATAGTGAAACACCCGCTGTGAAACGTGGCGTCCCTTGATATTGCACGTTGGCCGTATCGTCTATATTCGGCAAATACCCGTATTATGTAACATGCACCCAATTTAATGAATCTAAACCACTATTAACATTAAATAAAATGTGTAATACAGTGATTACTTACAGAAACCCGACCAGGAGATGAAAGTGGTACCTATGATAATCTATATATATAAAAATGAAACCCGTTTTCCGTTGTCACGACTTGGCATGAAAACGGCTTGACCGATTTGGCTGATATTTTTTTTGTAGTTTTCTAATACTCTGTACAAGGTTGTAACGGCAAAAAAAAAAAAAAAAAAAAAAAGTATTCATTTTTATATGGGGGATATTATAGATTCCAGTTCAAATTGAATAGGTACGCATACATAAGATAGGTCAGCTAAGTAATGCATCAAATAGTGCATCAAGTGCTAAAGTAGTGCATCAAATTTACGCTAAGGCGGTACGAAGTTCGCCGGGTCAGCTAGTATAATATAAATTACAATTAATACTTTTTATAACGATTCAAATTTGCAAACCACTCTTTCTTGGCAGTCAATTCCTTTAATTGGTTTATTATTCTTTACTTAATTTTATTCAAGTCAATATAAGTAATAATTGAACTGAACATTACTAAAAAGTCAAGTGTCATCAAAAACTAATTCATTGTGTAGTGATTTGAAAGGCAATTTTTTAACTATATTGTTATAAATGTTATAAGGTACGTTTATGCTGCCTCTAGTCCATTATATTTTCTTTTAAATTTAGTCAAGATGTAATTTATTCTGTACGAGCCAATACTGCTCGAACAGCGAAACGTACTGTAAACAATAATCAATAATCGTTTACGATAGTCGCTACCAATGAATCGGAACGCATAAACGCGTGTTTGTTGAACAGATATTGGACATACTATAACTTTACCATTATACAATAAACTTTTTAACCTAAAGTGATTTTGGTGTTACTACAAGCTACCTTCTCACAACAACAACTCGACATTCAATCGGGATAGCGGGGTTACAGTCAACGACGAGATAGCCCCAACATATTCTATGAATATTTTTTATTTACCAACTAGCTTTTGCTCGTGACTGCGTCCGCGTGGAATGCATTATTTTAAGTAGGAGCTGCTCCCGCGCTTGTACCCGCGTTAAACCGTACTGCTCTGCTCCCCTTGAGTTAAGCGTAATTTGAATTATTTAAACACATTAATTAATAGTTAGACTATCAAACACAAAAATAATTATAAAAATCCTATCAGTAGTTCCCTAGATTAGCGTTAACAAAGTAACAAACTAACTTTTACCCGTGGTTTCGTTGGCGTGGTAGGTACAGTCGGCCAATGAGTTGGGTATGCAGGACAAAAACTTCTGAGTCATAGTAAAGACTTACGACTCCAGTTATGGATAATTAAGATACATATTTAAGTAGTAGGTATATTACACTGATTAAATATGTAATTCACATATGCATATATATATATATTATCAGTTTTCACTATGGCGTAGAAGTTTTTGCCCTGCATATCTAATTGCTTGGCCCACTGTACATCAATACAGGGTGGATGCGACATAGCGACATTTGTTGAAACCACAGCTTCTATACATGGCCAGTATGCATTTCCACCGGATAAAAAATTCTCTGGCGAAAAAAAAAATCCACGTCTTCCGAACAAATTGCACGATCGCAATGTTCAAATTGTTCGGAGAACGTGATTTTTTTTTTTTCGCCAGAGAATTTTTATCCGGTGGAAATTGATACTTACCATGTATAGAAGCTGTGGTTTCAATAAATGTCGCTATGTCGCATCCACCCCGTATAAAGTAGCCTATGTGACGCGCCTTATAGTCAGTTACTTCATTGAATTAAGCTCGCCTTTGTACATGAACTTTAGTATTCAATGTTATCATCTGTTTTTTATGTGTGCAATAAAGAATTAGAATTAGAATTACTTGTATCATACATTTTATCAAAATCGGTTAGGCCGCGATGATTAGCCGATACAAACAGACAACAATTTTAAAAGCTGTATTTTAGGCATTTGTATCATGCAAATAACTATATTAACTCAAAAAATCATTGTTATTTTAACATTAAAATTATATATATAATAATAATAACTTTGGATTTTTTACATTAGATAGAACGCCAGAAGCAATTACACTTTCCAATGGTCCCAATGACAAGGCCAAATACACACATTCAGACACACAAGCACACCCAGTCTCAGAACAAATCTTTGTAAATCACACAAAGATTTGTCCCATGTGGGGATCGAACCCACAACACCAGTGCAGTGGAGAGCGGCGAGGCGACCGCTTAAACCATAACCTTATGATGTATTGATAAAGAAACAGGAATCTGAGGAACTGCCTGGTGGTAGACAGATACGTGCAAATGTTCAAATCATAATATGATGCACCTTTTTAAATTAATATTTTAACCGTTTTATCCACAGTTTAAAATATTGGATATAATATTTAGAATTCTGTCTATCGATACCGTCCAGCTTACACAAAAACGTTCAGTAAAATCTTTACTTAATCCATATTTATGAAACGATGTCATGGATAAGCCATTTTACACCAAATTCCATAAACCAGTGTGGAAAGCTGCAGTCAGCGATTAATTTGCCCTGGTAACATTATGGTAATAATGTCACACTGCAAATTTTCACATTATCGAAACATTTTCACCTACATTGCGCTGTTTATCGCTGTTCGTCATGCGATGGGAACAGTACTATACCTCGTGCCAGATGGTTTAAAATAAAATTTCGTTTAATTGATTCTGCCCGCTTGGTACGTTGACAAGAAGTACTGGATTACATTTTCTGTATGTATAAACTACAGTTTGGGTCAAAATTATTTACAATCCATTAAGAAATATTTAATACAACAACAAAAGTAGGTATGTTTGGCTTGGACGTATTTTGAGAACCCTGATCTATCCCGAATTTCATTGTTGACAATTTATGGTTGTCAAAAATGACAAATTAATAAGCGTAAAGTTATGGGTGCGTTCCTTGTTTCAGATTTAAAATATATTTGTCATCAATAAGAAAATGTAATTAATAATTTTGAATATGATAATATGATTTGTTTTGTTAATAATATGTAATGCTTTACTATTATACAGGGTGGATGCGACATAGCGACATTTATTGAAACCACAGCTTCTATACATGGCCAGTATGCATTTCCACCGGATAAAAAATTCTCTGGCGAAAAAAAAAATCCACGTCTTCCGAACAAATTGCACGATCGCAATGTTCAAATTGTTCGGAGAACGTGATTTTTTTTTTTCGCCAGAGAATTTTATCCGGTGGAAATTGATACTTACCATGTATAGAAGCTGTGGTTTCAATAAATGTCGCTATGTCGCATCCACCCTGTATAGGTGTAGTTGTAGTTGTTTCTTATTTATGTAATTTAGTTGATTTTTCAAAATATTATTTGTTTGTGGCACAAAAAAATATAATCATATATATGTAATTATTTTTTACTACTGATACTTACTTACTCACTGGACGCATCAGAAAAATCAGCGCTGCAGTATTGTGCTGAGATAATATTATTTAGTTTTAGACGCTTTGTAATGTTCTTTTTTTTTCTTAGGGCAGAATAAATGATTATTTTTTTTCTTTTTTCTCTTTACTAAATTGGTGGCAAGTTAATGAACCTTTAAATTCAATCCATCTGTCACAGCGTATAGAACACAGGCAAAGCCGGGGCCGTAGTAAGTCGATCTTGATAACACCAAGTGTAGTTAAGTATGTTACGAAAACGGTTTTAATGAATGCCGGCGAACTCCGCTTAGAATTTTAGTGGACAACTAAATGGATGTCTAGGTTTAAGGGGACGGTAATGAGACCATGAATTCAGTCTATTTAAGTGACTGTAAAGTGAGAATAATAGTTCCGAATTAAGTGTGAAATGTACGACCCAGCAAGGTCTACTTTATTACTTTACTTGGTATCCACTAATTGATTATAATAATATTAACTTGAACATAAAAATAAAATTTATTTGTGCCCGGTAGCGTAAGCCGAGTGGGAGACAGTAGGATTCTTAGTCGATGTTATATGACAACTATGTAACCCATTCTTAGCAAATAAAACATTTGATTTGGTTTGAAGGTCTCAGGACTCAACCCATGGCATGTGACACACACATCTGTCAATTATTATAAAAAAAAACGCCAAGATTCATATTTTTAAAGATATGTATATCATGATAAAGTAAACCGCATTTCTGAGGGTACCTAAATAGTACTTAAGGGTACGTGAATCTACCAATCCGCATTCGGCCAGCGTGACCGTAGACTAAGGCTAAGGCATTTTTATCAGGAGAACGGGTCCGAGCCCAGCAGTGGTACATGTATATTTTTACGAGGCTGCCATTATTAGTTGTTCCTCAACTATTTTTATAACTAACTTAATGTATATTTTGTCAAAAATAAAAAACTTTTCATGGCTTAAATATATTATTATTTAATCTTGGTATTTTGAAGCAGTAAACTCCGATTCTGTTTTAAATTTTCAGTGGTTAATCTACGGTGGAGCACGCTAACGTATAAGATACCTATTTATTCTTACTTTAAAGACACCTAGATTTTATTCATTCGGAAACACAGACTCGGGTAGAGGCGTTCTATTCTATGGTAGTTCGCTTGAGGAATATTGACTGGACCGGAATATCTATCATAAAACGATGCCGGAGTGCCGTTGGTCTGGTAGTCCGATGGTGAAATGGAAACGGAGGAATAAGGTTGTTCATTTCCTCGACACTCTCCGAAATGTATCCTACAACAGATCTATAGGCTGGCAACCCTGCGAAGATGTTCAAGTCTTTGAAGTCGAGCGTTTGTCAGATCGTCGTCGTTGATTATTCTTTTGGCCCTCCTCTCGACTGACTCGGGTGGCAGCGGTTTCTTTCAAAAAGATAACGCAACACTGGGTGCAAACGAGAGGCCCTAGCTCGCGCTCTTTTGCACGCCGCTGAGTGACCTATCACCACATTCACCACGCTCGCACCCAGCGTTGCGATATCTATACATACAAGAGAATATATACAAGAGCCAATCATGACACTAGGATTGTCCGTTGGAAGTTATAATAGAATCCTAGTAGTATTATAATAACAAATTATTATTATTGAAAATGGGTGAGTATATGTCGCAAAAACTACCAAGTCGATTTAAACGAAATTTTGCACACATGTAGCTTATAGTCTTGATCATCATACAGGCTACTTTAGATTGAAGTACAACACAGGCGACAGCTGGTTAATGAATAAGCCATTTTTAGGGTTCCGTAGCCGAATGGCAAAAAACGGAACCCTTATAAATTCGTCATGTCTGTCTGTCTGTCTGTCCATCCGTCCGTATGTCACAGCCACTTCATTCCGAAACTATTAGGAGTACACAATTGAAACTAAGTAGGTAGATGTATTCTGTTAACCGTTTTACGATTTTTACACAAAAAAATTATAATATTAATATTAGAGGGGGGCTCCCCATACATTGAACTGAAACAATTTTTTTTTTTTTCATTCTACCTATACGTGTGGGGTGTCTATAGATAGGTCTTTAAAAATTACATTGAGGTTTGTAAAATCATTTTTTTTTCAATGTCAATCGTTCCAAAGATAGACGCTTTCAAAGTGCTAAAAATGAGTGTCCCCCCCCCCCCTCTAACTTTTAAACCACAAGAGTGAAAAATCTAATAAAAATATATTTATGTTATAGATCTTAATAAAAACTTTCAACCAAAATTATTTTGAATGAGATACAGTCGGCAGTTTTTGAAATATAGCACTTTTTCAGCAACCGCAATTTATAACTTTGTTATTGATACAAATTGCATAAAACACTATGAAGAACAAAGTTATTTTTGCTGGCAAAAAAATGTTGGTATTTTGGCTATTTGTCGGTAATCGGTACGTTTAATGTTGTTACGACTAGCTACGGTTTTTTTAAGATATTGCATAACTAGCAATTTTCTTCATACATTTCACACTAGCGTCTCTTGAAACCTATCATGAAAATAATATGTCATATATGTTTTTTTTTTAATTGATAGGTAAATATTTTTATGTTGATACTGTATATATATCTATAATTACCTTGACTGTGATAATACTTGCTTGAAGGCACAAAGCTGCACTGATGTCCAATTTTTTTGGTTTTCAGCGACCACAGTGCAGAGCGCACCCCGCAAAGCAAAGGGATAGCAAAAGCCTAAAAACCTTTGTCGAGCAAACCGCATGTAAGCTGGCTTTTTTTTTCAACGTTCGTAACGAACGAGGTTATAATCTACCTGATGGTAAGCGACCACTACTGTCCATTTTTTTATTTTTAATGTTATGTTTCACCAAACAAATCTTTCTTCACAGTGCGCATAGTTTAACGTCGCTGTATTTTTTTTACTTGAACTTATGTATGATGTATACATGTATGTATGGGTGGCTGGATGTTTGTTACTCTTTCACGCAAAAACTAACGGCACAATTTTGATGAAATTTTGCACTAATGTAGCTTATAGACTAGATTGACATATAGACAATTTTTATCAACTTACAAAGCGGGCAGAGCTGGGGGCAAAAGCTAGTTTACTCTCTATAAAATAGAAATCATCAGAGTACAAAATCCTGTTACGTTTAATTTCTTCATCAAAAGATACTAAAAAGATATAAAATGCAAAGCGGACACAGCAAAAAATACAAGATGCATCTCGCATTTTAACGGACAAAGGAAAATATTAAAAAAAGATATTTTAATGCGAAACAGACGACAAACGGAGCGCTGGATGCAATCAACATCTCATTAGCGCAGTTCTTAATTCGCGTGTCTCTTGGGACCTTTTCTGATTTCTTCGATAAATCGTTTATTACTATTCCTTTTTTTGTTCCGTCCCTGGCGTTCTTGTCTCGTGAATATCAGCGTTATCCGATCGGTGATTATGTTAAAAAATTGAACGAATTTAGATTGGATTCGATAGAGAGTAAATTGGGGACTCTTTACCCGAGGAAAAAGTTTAATGAACTCACGCTTCACGAATTTTTGATCGCTCCGTCATTTTTGATACCTATAAGTCATGTTATTAAACATTTCACACCGTTTTTATGAAATTAATTACAAAATGGTTCAAAAGATTTTTTCCTGTGACTGTGGGATGTCACTCTTTGGTTTGTAAATGATAATTGTATCAATGCAGTTAAGATAAGTTATTGAAATATAAAGTTATTTGCTAAGCAAGAAATAAAATAAAACGAAAAAAATATTATTATTGAGAATACGGGTTACTCACGTTATTTTAGCCGGGATATGGCGACTAGTTTCGAATCTAGTACGTAGATCAATTGGGCTAGGTACTAGATTCGAAACTAGTCGCCTTATCCCGGCTAAAATAACGTGAGTAACCCGTATTCTCAATAATAATGTCTTCACCTTACGTCGGTTTTAATAATATTACAGAAAAATAGTTTATAATTTAAACCACACTTGAGCGTTCTTTTTGTACAAAGCAAAAATTTTGTAAATTTCATTAATATGGTTGCATAAATATAAAAACGGACAAAATTAGTATTTTTTTTCAATTTTGAAGTACAAGAGCTAAACCTGCTACTAGACCAAATTATTAATAATAATAATAAATATACTTTATTGTACACCAGATATACAAAACTTAAAACTAAAAGCTTTAAACTATACGCTGTAAAATCGGCGGTCTCTTCCAGACAACCTGGATAGACAGGAAGATGGAAACTAAAGTATACATAAGTAATTATTATATTCCAACTAAAATTAGCATACCAATAAAAGCGCGTAAAGTTAACTGTTTAGGCCGCGTAAAATCAGCAACGTGATTACGAATACTAGGAGCACAGCGGCAATGCGCAGTAATTTAATGAGTTGACCCGTTAATTGGCGAACAGCTGGCTCCTACAGTCAATGTTTAAATTAACTGCCTTTTGTGTACGGCTGTTTCAGTTGCGTTTTGATACTTACAAAATCGGATTAGCGATGTACTGTTTCCTATAACGAAGTTAAATTTCTTGTTGATATTAAATTGTTTGCTCAAATACAAAGTTTATACAAATCAAAAGCGTAATTTGTTTGAATGATTGAATTGGTCGAAATAGAAGTAATTTTAATAATGAATGTTGAAAGATGAATGATGTTTATAACGTGAGGCTTTTAAACATAATAATATAACATACACTAGTCTATATTACTTTGAACCTACCTATGTACAATACTCACATCCTAGTATTTTTAGGTTACATGTGACGGTCAGATTCGAAGTCGCTTCTGAGAATGACTTGACAGAAAAAAATTTAACACTTTTGGCTATCTTGAGCACACACAATCTAAAATCTAGTCTGTCTCGAGTCTAGAGTCCTTATTAAAAGGCATACAAATATGTAATCTAACGATTAAGTTTTAGACTCAGATGAATTGATCACAAAACCTAGGACTTAAAACCCATTCACTGTTTTAATGATGTTAGGAACGTTAAGATGGAAACAATGAAGACGAAACAACAAAGCAAAATAAATAAGCTTAGGAAGAAGGTCTGATAAGTATTCGTAGTAATCTAAAACCCAATTCGGAAATAGCTCAGTAATTAACACGAAGAGAAGCGTTTCTTGCTACTATGTTTTCGACATTTTCTTTATTTTTATGTGTGGTAGGATAAATAATATCGAATTATATAAAAAAACTGGCAACATAACACGACGGACGCGAACTTCTTCCTAACATTTTAAGCTTAGCTGGAGGGGGTTAACAAGAATACTAGTAATTTGTATTTGCAAATTACTAGTAAGCTTATGTTAAATAAAAACTGGCAACACATGTAATTTTGATATTTTTATCGTCTTCAAGAATAGATCAATTTGATTGTTTTTTGTTTTGAATTTTTGTTTATTGATTTTACGGAATCTTCCGTCTCGACTACGGCTCGCTTTCGGCTCGAAATTTCTGACTCCGATTGAACTCGACAACTTGCGGTCGCTAATTATACCGCTTAACCAACGAGGCAGTTGTCAATTTAATGTGTAAAAGGAACAATTATTATCAAATTATGCGTTTAATCGATTTCTATGTTAGGTAACGATCGAGCGCTTTTAGCTACTCTTAAGTATTAATTCGGTTTTTTTAAATCTTACTAGCAATTTGCAAATACAAGTTTTCTTTCGCCGTTACCGAGTGATTATTTATGAGAAATACTCAGATATCTTAGAAAAGAGGAATCACAACGATTTATTGACAAAGGGGTATGCCGTGGCCTTGAATCCAAAACCTTCTACTTGTGCCAACCTACGCACTTCCACTAGACTATCGCTGCTAACCCAATATTTACAATTACATTATTTGACGTCACACATTTACCAAATAGAGTAAAACATTTCCACAAATATAATCATACGACATGACGTAGCTTCGTATTTTGACTTAGTAGGCGTAGTCTACCACCAGAATAACACTGCTATTTATGATTCGTACCCCACTAACGGAGTAGACAAGCCCACGCCCATCCAATGGTAAACAGTCACTGACTATTCTAACTATGAAATACGGGTGTTACTCACGTAATGTCACTATTTAGTCGACCGCGGTTTCGCCTATACTATACTTTTAGGCATTTTCAAGTGAGTGCGATACGTCGCGCCTGAGTTGCACGGTCCACGGTTGACTATATAGACCAACATTACGTGAGTAACACCCGTATTTCATAATTTGAATAATGCTACAAACTCACGTCAGTTTTAATAAGTCACTGACTAACCGTAGATAATAAACACTAACAACAGCTAGGGTATCACTTCTTGCCCCATAACTGCATAACCATTAGCACTTCAACATTTACCGAATGTCTAAAGCAGTCACTCCAAATCTAATAAGTAAAATAAATACTCCTAAGAACCGCAAAATAATTCACAGTGTAATTTAAAAGCAAAGTACACACTTTAAAACCTAATTATACAAATCGAGCGATATAATGGCTCTCACGGAATAATGCTACAAATCTACTTCTGTAATTACACCACAAGTTACTAACTTCCAAGTACTCCCCATTGCCTTATTGTCAAGCTAATTTTCTCTAAACAGTATAATCAATCGAAATTCCGGGCGGATCATGAATAATTCCAGGAACAACGCCTGGGCTGGCGGCAAACTTTCTACCCGAACAGTCTCCCTGTAATGAATACACACCCTTAAAACATTTTACAAACTCTATTCAATAAACTTGAATTTTGATGAAGTATAACGTACCACAACTTCTAACCGAAATTAGGTTTTGCTTTATTATGACATTGTTAAATTATTATAATGAGTTTGAAAGTGAGAGAATGGTGAAGTTTTAACCGACTACAGGGGGCATAGAGGCAGCCTGAGGGGGCAGCCTATGCGTGTGTCTGTGTGTTTGAAGTAACCACATGTACATGCATGCATTACTACAACTTTATACAAATAAGGGTACACAACTGCCAGAAACAAACCTCTAGCGTGATCAGAACTATTATTACAAAAAGCGGACCTAGGGGCTCCTAAATTACTTTTTACTGGAATACTGAGGAAGGGGAAGATTTCTTTTAAACAACACAGTACTAACTTATAAATGATGTGTAATTTGGATAGATTTGTGAAGTTAAAAAAAATATTTCTAAAATAAGTTACAGTAATTATTATTATATACGAAGAAGTGTATTTTCAGGTACACGAAGCCCTAATTTCTGAAACTGTGGTTAACGCTAAACCCGTATTCCGATTTTTTTTTAATTCTCTTTTTCCATGGGACCGAGAGATAATCAAAAAACTTAGCTCAGTTTTGAACTTGGGCGGTGAAATATTAGTAAAATTATTTGTGAATTAGTACCTCGAAGGTCTTGGGTTCGATTTCCGAGCGGTCGGATTGATCGGGCAAACTGTTATTTGTGAACTTCTCATCAGAAAAGTCACAATAGCAGCACGTAGTTAAACCTGTGCCCGGTGGATGGTGATAGGCTCACCTATTCCTTGTGATCTAAACATAACTGGTGAAGTGTGGGTGTTGAACACTTTTGCCACACCCTTCTGAGTAATATAGGCTGATGTTATGTTAGTAATACATTAAATAACGTCTTCCCGTATACCTATTCCAGAGATATAATGTATAAAGCGATCATTGTAAGGTTTAGGTACATCTATAAACTATCCGCCGTGTGCCATCTAGCCACTGAATAGTGACCTCTTGAACCGGCAAGCTATTACGATTGAAACCAGAATCGATTGAATTTGATTCCGATGAAACCAATCGAAACGTCAAATGAACCTGATTAATCTAGTTCAAATGTAAGATTGAATGCAATTGAAATTGATACCGCCTTAGTTGTAAAATTTCGGATTATAGGTGCCAGAGCTACTAATACACGGATTCGCTTCATCTTAGGCCGGTGCGGTAAAATATAATTATTAAAAAAAATATATACCCGTAAATGTTTGGAATTTTTTAGCAATAGAAAAAAGAGAAATATCCAAAGTAGTAAAAATGTATCTGAAACTGAGATGTATTGTTCAATACAATTGTAATTTAGTGCATACGAAGACACCTTAAACAAAGGTATAACCTTTATTGGTATAATACACTTTCTCACAAAATAATGAATCCCCTTCACTCATCACGCAAGTTGAAGAGTGTAATTGACGGCAAGGGCTGTTTAATTATTTCATGAAAAGGGGCTTTTAGTTATTAACTCTATTTAATGGGTTGCGATTTCAAATATCAGTTTGGCACTGGATATTTGCAAACACTGTGCTTTTAATATTGAAGTTTTAACTTTTGATACAAATAGTTCAAGAGAAATAATTGCCAATATGTGTAATTAAAGACGGACTCTAGCTACTATCCACATTTTTGTTAGTTACCAAATAATAAAACAATTTTTTTTTCGTGTAACTTATTATAATTCTACATTATAGCGACGAATAATTATTACTATTTATCTTTATGTATTATATCTAAAATAGTGTTTGTTTGTGACACAAAAAATATAATATGAAATTATTTTTCTATAGTCACACTGCTACTTCCTCACTTACTGGGCGCATCAGAATTATTAGTACTGCCGTGTTTTAAGCGCTGCAGTATTGTGCTGATATGCGTACCATTTCTGGCATTGTAAATAATATTTTAAAATTATTTAGTTTTAGACGCTTTATAATTTTTTTATGCCAGAATAATTGATTCTTTTCGTTTCTTTCTTTCTTTTCTTAATAAAATAATAGTGTATAAAAGTTATATCCTTTCAATGTAATGGCTAAACGGTAAATATAGATAATTATTAAAAGTAGCCTCCCCGAGTGACGTACAACGATTCCTTACGTCCGGCGCACACTGGGCAATTCGCGAGTTCTCCAAAGCGAATTGGCTAATCCTTTCACCATGATGGCAAGTCAAAATAAATTTGACGCAGCCATCGACACGACAAAGAAGAAGAAGAAGTACTAAAATAGTTCAAAAGCAGAAAAACAACAAAGAAAATGCATATAATAAATAAACTATCTCACAAATGAACCCCTTCACTCCGCACGCGAGTTGAAGAGTGTAATTGACGGCAAGGGTTGTTTAATTATTTCATGAAAAGGGGCGAATGGTTTAACTTCATTTTATGGGTTGCGATGTGAAGTATCAACGGTATTTCATATCGTATCAATTATAACTTTTCCCTTGTTTTTTTATTTTACATTCCAATCACCTTTATAATTATTTTTGATAGATGTTTCAAAATGTGAACTGGGTTTGTTTAATTAACAAATTGCATCAATTTTCACCATTATTCGGTTGAATTTTTTGCTTTAAAAAATGGCGCCCTCACTACGAATAAGTCCTTTGTCGCGAGGGTGTTCACAAACATACATTTCACACACATAAAGCACACCCAGAATCAGAACAAATCTCTGCGGATCTCACAAAGATCTGTCCCATGTGGGGATTGAACCCACAACACCAGCGCAGTTGAAAATGGCGAAGCGACCGCTTTATCCACTACGCTATCCGTGCACTCTATTTAATTTCTAGGTGTCCTCAGATCACACGTATTTTTTTCATAGTCGACAAGACTTAGTCATTTACTATGCGAAGTGTTTCATATTGAATAAAATTTGCATGTGACACCATGTTAGGATCGTGCCAAAAGTATGTTCGCACATTAAGTAAGGTGACCTATGGCCTCCGTAGCGATTTGGAAGCCAGCCAGGGCTGCCCACGTAAATTTTGTTTTCAGAGTTCAGCATTAGGGGTGAGGGTAGCAAAGTTAATTGTGAACCTGTAACACCGTGATGAAGTCACTTATTAATTCACCGGGGAACTGAAGGCCATCCTTAATTTTATGTTCGAGTATTAGGTTAGGGGTTACTTATGATTTCGTTCAGGTTATTTGATTACAGTACATTATTAAATTGTACTTGAATTAATAATATCCTTTTGTTTGTAGTCGAGGAAGTTGTTTATTTTCTTGTTAAATAATAGGCAATTAATCGAATGTACTAATACGTATTATACGTATTAAATAAAATATTTTTTTTTTATTCCCCTCTACGAAAATTATGCGGATGGAGGTGCTTGAAATTTAACACATGGGGAGCAGATATTTAGTTATAATGCTCATTAAAAATACTACGTTCGAATTATGACCGCTACCATAAATTAAAGCTATAATTAAATTATGTTTCTAAGCATAAAATACTCGATCAAAACTCCCATATTATATCACATAGAAAAATCGATAACAACCAAACATTTTACGAGGACAAACGATGGCTTACACTCTTAGATAAAAAGAGTTACACAATAGTGATATCATAAAGTTTCCCTCTCATCCCGCGAACATAAACGGACAGTGGGAATAAATCGAAAGAGCTATAAAATCTCAACGATCGGCCCGAAATATCGGTCGTAATAACAGTACTGTCGTTAAAACAGAAAAAGAAAAAAGCCGATGGCGGTGTTATCAACCCGAAAACTAATTCAAAGTTCTGTCATTGTTTGCCGTTGGGGAGCCGAGTGAAGGAATAAAAAGCATCTTGTCGCCAAACGATATCGAGTTTCTTGAAGCAATTAAGATAAAACTGACGACAAAAGCCGCTGGGTTGTTCACAGGACTCGCCTTTGTTGGGATGGTGGTAATTAACGAGTTCTAACCTTTTGCGGTGTGGCTGCCCGCATGGCCGAGCGGTGTGACGACCGACGACACCACGACGTCGTGTTACTAGCAATTATAAACAACTCTATCGCGTTAACCGCAGTTTTATTTTCTAGGAATAGCCAATATAATTTATTTTTTTAATGTTATATGAAGTTAGTGGAAATCAGGATAATATCTAAATATTAGCTAACGAATTGTGCGCCCATTTGTAGGTGCATTCTTATTCGTACATTTAGGGTGAGGATATACCTATCTTTAAATGTGTACCAGCGAGAAATCGGGCCAAAACCATCGGTTTACGAGCAACGAGGCTATAAACCGCCTGCTTTATTTGGGCGTTTTCTTGCTATTTGTGCAACCCAAATATACTTAAAAACACAGCTTAAGCTCGAAAATAAATCCAGAACCACAATTTATAAGCTTTTACTGTATTTTTCACTAATATTGAGGTCAGCCAAAAAATAAAATGTGTTGTTGCTAGAATTTGCAATTTAAAACAGCCGTAAGATATAATATAAGATTATAGTTTTATAGCTGAAAAATCCCGTTTCATTATTGTAGCTAGAATACTCGGCCTCTATTCTTGTCAAGAGCATAACATCTCTAGAGCATCGTCCATACCACTTTGTTCCTTTAAGTTAGTTCTGAGTGCTAGAGGTAATCTTAAGCGTAGAAAAGTACGTACATATTTTGTTTTAATGATCAATGAGAGCATAATCATCGGCTTTTGAAAGTATATACATAATAATTATACAGCATAAGTTTTGCCAGAAAATAGCCTATTTAGTATCAGTAACATAATCTTTTCATACAGTTTTTTTAATATACAATAGTCTAAAATGTTTGTTGATAATTACGAGACGCTAGATGTTTTGCTGAAAATGATATCTTTATAATGTCATGATCAGACCTTGTAACGCGTTGTCAAGAACCCGCAAAAATAAGAATAGAATTCAGGACTCACTTAATTTTCACCAACAGTAAACTACGTAGTTGTTACCTGTGAAAGTTTCCACGGTTTCGGACTTACAATCTTAACACACAGATCAGAAGTGCGATCAATCAGCCGTTTGGCACCCTCGTGAATAAATAGCTATCCCGAAGGCGGGCAATTTTACAAAATATTTTTTTCTCTTTGGCGATCGCAGAACATAAAGCAAAGATTGATTGATTTCAAATAAATATGAATAAACAAGATATAACGGAGGCTTTTTCAGGAAAGCTCTTGAGGAAGGAGATAATGCTGAAATATTATTTTATTTACGTGGGAATTATTGAGATTTTTATATTTAAAGTAAATCAGCTTAGCCGAAAATTGGTTAAAATTTTCTTTTGTATTGTTAATTACTAAAAGGTACTAGAGAGGTAATTAATTTTATAGAAAATTTACTTAATTTATGACTTTCACCAGTGTGTAATAGATAATATTAATTTGAAATAAATCGATTGAATTTACCGAACACGAGAAGTGAAACCACCAAAGCAAATACAAGATCCATGACACAAGCAAACCTGGCATGCTCATCACACGATCCGGCACAACACTTGTAGGCGAGTGCTCTCCATTGGCCTTTGTTTTATCTATGTTGTATGGTACATCAACATTACAACAACATCGTCTCACAACAATGATAAAGAAGGTATATATGCTGTGGTCTCACCTTTAACCTTTTTTTTTTTTGTTTTTTTTATTCCACTGAGGTGGCAAACAAGCATACGGCCCGCCTGATGGTAAGCAGTTACCGTAGCCTATGGACACTTGCAACGCCAGGGGCATCACTCGTGCGTTGCCGACCCTTTAGAAACCTAATTGCACTCTTTTTAAAGAACCTGCCGCCAAATAGTAGTTGCTATACTGTGTTCCCATTTGGTGGTGAGAACAGGCTCGGAAATTACTGGCACACTATACATAGCATCTAGGAATTGAAATCCGGTCCGCTGGATCCGGAGAGTCAGCACCGGATCCGGCATCACATCCAGTAGAGAAAATGAGGGCGCAAAGAAAATCAAAAATTACATTACGCGCAATATTACAGTCCTTAACAACGCCCCCGGTTGGCTCGGCACTTATTAGGGTCGACACACACCAAAAGCGCGTCGAAGCGCAGCGAAGCGAAGCGCAGAAACTCTACGCTACTACTACTATGGAATTCGCCGGAATTCCCGCGGCGCCGCGGGCATCCGCGCGACTCGTTTGAGTTTCTCATGCGATAATAAGTATTATAGTTATGAAAATAAAGTTAAAATTCATATAACACTGAAACTGCGCTTCGCTTCGGCGCGCTTTTGGTGTGTGTCGACCCTTATTGTCAGTCGCCACTTGCCCTTTGATATCGTTTTAATTCTGCTGAGATACACCATAAGTTAAAAGACACTTTGTTAACTTAATTACTCTCTAATAAAAATCTCGAATTAATTAAAATGGATTATTAGTGGTTACGTGACGAAAAAACATTGTATAACCTAGATATGTACTTGAATTGTTAAATACAGGGTATGGCTGGTTGTGTTTTTATTCAATGCTAGTTTGAGTGGAATATACTTAAATACAAATTGACATACATATTATGCAGTGCAGTGTCAAAATCATAACACTTCTTACTAACTTTGCTTGGCAAAGATGAAAATTATTATTACGTGTAATATGTCGATTCCACTCAAACTATCATCTAAAATACTGAACCGATTTTAATCAAACAGGTGCCAATGAATTTCTTATAATTGTTTGGGTGGGTGACATAGGCTTCAACCAAGAGGAAAAAATCAATTTAGAGAATTTTTTTTTTCACCTGCCTATTGAGTAAAAATATTAATGATAGAAGAAAATAATCGGAGCTAATTTACGTTTAAGTTAATTACTTTTCAGAGCGTGATTAATTTTGTAGTCGTCTTTTTAATAACTTATTGCTTGTTCAATCAGAATATTGACATACTTTTTGCTAAATATAGATCGGAAATGTATAGGTTAACTTTTCGGCCGGATCTTTTTTTTTTTTTTTTTTTTTTTTTTTTTTATGGTGGATAGGCTCGCGTTTGACCACGATCTCACCTGATGGTAAGTGATGATGCGGTCTACGGTGGAGCACGCTTACCTATGAGATACCTATTGACTCTTGCTTTGAAGAGATCCAAGTTGTACTCATGCGGAAACACAGACTCGGGCAAGGCGTTCCACTCTTTGGCAGTTCGCATAAGAAATGTAGAAGCAAAACGCTTAGTGCGTAATGGTGGAATATCTACCGTGAAGCGATGCCTGAGTGCCGTTTGTCTGGTAGTCCGATGGTGAAACGGGGACGGAGGGATAAGTTCGTGTAGTTCCTCGGCACACTCTCCGAAATGTATCCTATAAAAGACCGATAGGCTGGCAACCTTGCGACGGTGCTCCAGACTTTGTAGTCGAGCTTCCGTCAGATCGTTATCGCAGATAATTCTCTTGGCCCTCCTCTCGACTGACTCGAGTGCCTCAAGTTGGTATTTTGCTGAACCATCCCACAGATGAGAACAGTACTCCACACACGACCGGACTTGTGCTTGATAGAGGTCGAGCAACTGCCTCGGTGTAAAGTACTGTCTCACCTTGTTCAGGATGCCCAGCTTTTTGGCGGCTAGTTGAGCTTTCGACTCGATGTGTGAGCCGAAGTTGAGTTTCGAAGTCAGCGAGATACCGAGGAGCTCAAGACGATCGGTAATTGGAAGGGATACATTTCGGAAGGTAGGAGTCAGAGTGAATGGACTTCGTTTGGCGGAGATAAGACACGCCTGAGTCTTACTAGCATTGAACGTGACTAAGTTGGCTTCGCCCCAATCGGAGACTGCCTTCAGAGACACGTTCATGCGTTCGACCATTGCCTCCCTGAGCGACTGTATTTGGACACCACTAGCTCGTGCGTTGGGTATATAGCTCTCAACAACCGTTGTGTCATCTGCGTATCCAAACGTACCTGGTATCAGTAGGTCGTTGATGTGTAGCAGGAAAAGCGTTGCTGAGAGCACGGACCCCTGAGGGACTCCGGCATTAATTGCCATTTGATCGGACGAGCTGCCATTAATGACAACCCGAATCGATCGGTCCCTCAGGAAGTCTGATACCCAATCACAGAGACTAGTGGGTAGACCGAAGGACGGTAGCTTGCTAATAAGGGCCTCGTGCCAAACCCTGTCAAAAGCCTTCGAGATATCGAGAGAGACTGCTAAAGCCTCTCCATTCTTCTCTACGGCTTCGCTCCAGATGTGCGTGGCATACGCTAGAAGGTCTCCAGTATAACGGCCTCGGCGAAACCCGTACTGCCGGTCACTGAGGAGGTCGTTCGCTTCCAGGTATGCCAGGAGTCTGTTATTAAGTACACGTTCCATACTCTTACAGAGTATGGAAGTGACCGAAATCGGTCTATAGTTGGCAGGGTCGGCACGGCTACCCTTTTTCGGCACTGGTTGCACATTAGCAAGCTTCCAAGATTTCGGGACTTGTCCAGCAGCCATGGAGAGGCGAAAGAGGCGCGTCAATATGGGAGACAATTCAGGTGCACAGGTTTGCAGAACTATGGCTGGAATACCGTCAGGACCGCTTGCTTTGTTCACGTCTAGACTCCGCAAAACCCTACGAACCTCTGTCTGACGAATGCGTATGTCCGACATAGATGTCTCGCAAACTAGTGGACGAGGGGGTATAGCACCAGTTGCATCTAGACGCGAAGATTCTGCGAAGATGGAAGCGAATAAATTCGCCTTCTCCTCAGCAGTGTGAGCAAGTGACCCATCAGGTTTCAGCAGTGGAGGTAGTGAGGGGCGGCAGAAGTTCGATTCGACTGATTTCGCTAGGGACCAAAACGCTTTACTCCCTGTTGGGTGTGTAGCTAGTTTGTTCCCAATGCGGCGAATATGGTCAAATCGAGCCTTCCGTAGAGCTTTTTTGCTGGACTTGGTTGCCCTGTTATAGGCTCTCTTCTTATCTGGTAAGTCGCTAGCTTTGCGGTTTCGAGCATCAGCCCAGGCAAGGAAAGCCTCATGTTTCTGTGCTTCAGCACGTCCGCATTCAGCTCCAAACCAAGGCTGTGCTTTGCTAGATGTGCTTGCATCGGAAAAAGGAATAAAATATTCCATACCTTGGCGCAGCACATCTGTTATAGCATCCGCGCATGCTGAAGGATCACCCGAAGAGAAGCAAATGGGCAACCACGGATAGGATGCAAAAAATGAGCGCATCCCATCCCAGTCTGCTGACTTATATCGCCATATCCGTCTTTTGCCTTTTGGGCTAAAGTCGGGTGGAGAATACACCGACACAGACTTCACTAGACAGTGGTCAGAGCTGCCTAAAGGTGCCGACACTGACACTGCATAGTGATCCGGGTCGGTTGTCAGCAGAAGGTCCAAGCAATTGGCTGTTTGGCCGTCAACATCTGGAACCCTTGTTGCTCCTTGGACCAGCTGAGTGAGATTTAAAGCGAGTTTGCGTATCTCTCTCCCAGCATGGTCAGTGTGCTGGTACGGGAACAGCCACTCCTGGTGGTGGGCATTGAAGTCCCCCAGCAACACTAGTTGGGCAGTCGGGTATTTATGTTGAGCGGCTTCCGCCGCCTCACTTAGGTACTCTGCGAGCCTGGTTGTCTCCCGATCTCCGCTGTGCGACCGATAAACACAGGCATAGAGTGTCTACCAGTACCCATAGGGTGGAAAAGTTGGGATCTTCATAGCATCGGAGACGCAGACAGCAAATGTCGTCGCGGGCGTACACGCACACACCAGCACGGGGCTTAAAATTGTGCTCCAGGGAGTATCCTGGGTACGAGAGGTACGCCACGTCAGACGGACACTTTATCTGCGTCTCCGAGAGAAACAAAAGAGCAGGTTTTTCAGTCTCAAGGTGGTGGTGGACTGCGTCGAGATTTGAGTGCAATCCTCGGATATTTGAGAGGTGCACTTTTAATGAGAGGGAGTGCAGCCGCTGTTTAACATGTCTCTTGTTTCTTTTTAATGCCATAATTTTTTGAAGAGAAGTAGGAAGGAGGACGGCAGTGAATTTAGGCTATGAGCCGCTTACCTTTGAGACGTACACTGCGAGGCCACACCAGTGGCAAAAATCTGGTAAAATCCAGCCGGATTGAAAATTACACCGGTTTGCAATTCCTAACAGCATCGTAGTCCTCAGATGCAGCATTGAATCTACAATCTGATGTGGATTGTTAGTGTCTACAGGCTTTAATTACATACAAACCATCAGGTATATTTGTACCCGTATGTTCTCGCCGTACTTTGAATAAAGAAGAAAAGATTACAGTTAAATTTGTTATCATCCACAGAGCTTGTTGTGCAGACTTTTGCACAGCGAATATTATTTAAAAAACTATACATTTCTTAGGTGTCGCAGTCGCTTCGAGTATGCAAATCAAGTGTGGAGAGTTCAATATGCGATTTATACATTATTATTTCGTAGCAAAGCTACCAAGGAGTAGCTTACAAGCGAAGAATTTATAAGCAAGGATTGATAGATTGATGATTTCTATAATTCTTTCTTATTCTATTAATCGGGCAATCATTTTATGTTTGCTTGTTTGTATGTATGAATATATAAGAAACGATAAGTAGTTTTAGGATGAAAATAAGATTTAGGGGATGCAGGCATGATATTCGAGAAAATTTGATTTTCGATTTAATAACGATTTTAAGTTTGTATAGAAATCGTTCGTACGTCGAAAAATCTTAATTGCTTTTAAATCAGTTTTCGTGATCAGAACTGGTTGAAATTTGATATACGTGTATAAATTAAAAAAATATGTATGTAAAAGATCGCATAGTGATTAAGTCATACCCCTTTTACAGTTCATTCGAACTGCCAAGAAACTAATTTCATCTAGATATTATGTGTAATATTACCTGAAACCCAAAAGTTAATACAGAAACATAAAACAAGAAAAATAACAATTTAAAACAACTTCCAATTTGTAAGATATCAAAGGTACCTAATGAAGTGCAATTATTATTAGGTTAGGTTTAAAGATCTTCATTCTCAATAAAAACATAAGTCATTTATTTAAGAACAATGAATTTATATAAAATAAGTTTTAAATTCGTCGTTTAGACATTTACGATTTACCCACCTAATGCATTCAAAATATATGAAATACCTAATTATTGAAACATCTAAAATGTGTTATTAATATTTAAATACCTACATAATAAGCAAAGATGGAAACTTTGTAAAAGTATTGAAAATGAAACGAGAAACGAAGCGCTGATATTCGATCTTTGCTTAAAACCAAGTAATTTTAACTCGGAAAGCGTTTGCCCAAGGATTAAAAATAAAAGATGCTAGACTAGTTTTAAACTATAGTTAAGATAAGCCAAGTTTCTGTTGTGGCTACTAAAGCCACTTTATACAAAGTTAGCCCCAGCTATTTCTTGTGAAAAATAAGTTTTATGTACGAGCTATGAATGTGAATTATTACTCAGTATATTTTTATAAATAGTTTGCTTCAAGTTTTTCAATTATAGCTTTGTGTTGTTATAGCATATTTGCATAGCTCAGCGTTTCTATTGAAGCGGAGTGGAGTGGAACAGAGCCGAGCCGCGTGTTCACTTATTGTAATAGAAATAGAAACGTTATTTGCCAAAAACATGGTTACAAAAAGATGGTACAATTAAATAAAAGGACACAACATGTTTCACCGGATAATGGGCATGCAAAATATATAATGTTATATCTATGTACTAACATAATATTAATTACTTACATTAGTTTAAAGTTATAACACTAACTTAATTGAAAAAAAGAAAAGTATATGTAAAAAAATTAAGCACTAATCTCAATCTATCTTTGTATTTCAAAGCTCGCGCCGCGGCCGCCCCAAGTCAACTCCGCTCTGCCATCTAAAAGATGTGTTATGAGCTCAAAGCCGCATGTCCATTTATTTTTTTTTGAAAATCCACGCAGCTGGAGCGGGGTGAAGTAGCGGAGAGAAGGGTTCCAAGCCCTATGATTGACCAATGCGGTCCGCTACACCACTACTCCACTTCAATGAACCCGCAGCCTAACGCTAGCATATAAACAGGGTAACGATATCAGAGTAGTTTATCTCTGTAGAAACTGTCGGAACGTATGACGTGCCTACGCCTCGCAGAGATGATCGCAACAAGAACGCCAACTACAGACGGGATTGCGCTGATGCACTGTGACAAATTAATTCAAAAAATAATATGTGTACCTATATCGCTTATAACCGCGCGCGATATAAACTTAGTGTGCTATACACAGGTGCCCATCATAAAATATATGTCATGTTTTGTTAATATCCTAGTTTGTTAATATTGTTTTAATTATTCATTATAATAATGATTTTGATAATCTGGGACGGCATAAGCTTTCATTTAATCTTAATGTATGTAAAATTGTAATCCAGTATTATTAACAACGCTAGTAAACTAATATATATTTATATTTTTTTTGTATATTTTCAGTTTAAAAAAAAAAGTATACTTAACATGTATATGACGCAGGGTTTCGAGTAATATATTTCTCGTTAAGTGTATACTACTCGAGAACGCTCATGTTTGACAAAATAAATTGTACACAAATAGGTACATACAGTTTATAGCTTAATTTCACATTTAGGTTAAGTATTTTATAATGACATAGACGTGGGTACGTAGCTAGTAAAGCATAATACCTAGGTCTGTTATATCATTTACAAGTTAAATTTTGTTGGCTAACAAAAATAAAATTTCTTTAATATATATTTATAATGTTAGGATAATTAGTAGTTGCTTACTGCAAAATGGTTACGTCATCTCACAATCGTTATAAGACCAAGCGTATTTTGTCGGACGGCTCATTTGCGTGTTGATATTCGAAAGAGAAGGTTGTCGTGAGATAACGTGGCTATTTATTTGCTGTGAGATATTTTAAATGATGGCTCAATTTAAATTCACGTAGAATTTATTGTTTAACTTAATAAATGGCTGTTTAACAGCCATTTATTAAGTAAACTGTCTGTGTACTGTAAAGCAAACTGTTTGACTGTTTTACAAACGAATTGCTGGTTTGCTTGTTTATCTATTAATCGGTTGAATCGTTTGAATATTTGTTTATGTAAAAATTCGATAATAACTTGCAATATGGAAATAAATTATTGTTATTCGTATCGCTCCTTTTTTTAAAATAAATTATTGGTTCGGATCGTAAAAATTAAGTAAATTACAAATAAACGTATCTCAGCCCTTTTCAGCAACTGCATTGTTAAAACATCGTCCAAATTTTCGACAGGAAACAAAAAGTAGAAATTAAAATTTCGGAGCGCATTGTGGAAGACAGAATCAAGTGGTAACTTCAAGCACGGGCCTTGTTAGCGTTCACGGCTGTAGTTACACTGCAGTGCACTGGTACAGAACACAGTGTATTTTGACTGATAGCCTTTTAAGTAGAGACTCGGAATATATTATGTATTCATCTCAAAAAACCAAAAGCCTATTTACTTCTTATCTATTAATCGGTTTTGACAGACATACTAATAATTCATCTCAGCTTGATTTTCGATGTTTTTTTTCAAATAAAAATTTCGTATCTCGTAATTTTTTTGCCTGATTTGAGAAAGAAGAGCAGCGTAACCCTATAGTGCCCCAAACTTTTTTTTTTTTTTTTAAACATTTATTTTTCATTTTTACAATGTAAGTTTGTTAACTCATGATAAACTCGCCAAACTGTTACGTTTGATGGCGAGAAACGCTCATTTTATACACTTAACGACTTACACTGACTAACAAAAGTTTAATATTTAAATCTACACAACTAAATAAGAAAATTGTACACACATATTGTTATTTGGTGCTATTCCAATACATTTGTAAATTCCCGGTCAACTTTTGGATTTTCCGAAGAATTTGTAGAATTTACATCTCGATATTCAAAATCATGTTCCTAACCACCAAAAAGTGTTTACATGTTAAATTTTTTAAAGTACCGTCTATACGAACTGAGAAAACCGATCAAAAAATTTAAGTACCTAGGGTCTCATAATCATGTACTAAGGGGCTGCGTTACGATGTCAATTTACACCCTATAGATATAGTCATACATTATATACAATGAACATTATGAAAAGCCGAGCAATATCATAGTAGGTAATTAACGAATGACATTGGTCTTTTAACAGAATAGAAAGAGAAAAGAAAACAGTCACAAAGAGCGTGTGAAGGTAGAAGTGAGACACGATTCGTAATCGGCACTAAGTCTTGATTTCGCGATGCAAGGTTGTTAGCGAGGCACAGCGGAACGAGAGCACACAAACAAAGGCAACACAGCTCTTATCCGCTCAAAGGTGACGACTTTTCATCGACAGCTCTTTAAACAACTCTAATTTAGGCTAACGATGTCCATGTTATTGTTTTATTTTTATTAAATAAACATAACGTAACATCACACCTATATTACCCAGGAGAATGTGGCAGGGGTATATTAAACCCACATTTCAAATCAAATTTTCATCGTTTCATTATCCACCAATTTTAAAAACTGTATTTCAGGCATTGGCACTGCAAATATCTAAATCAACTGAAAAAAAAACATTGTTATTTCGACATTAAAAATAGACACTTCAATGTTGATATTCATAAACGGTGGTAATCATTGGATGGCAGGAAAGGGTACCCATTGTTAAAACTACGTCTGATAGAAAAGTATGGCAGGAAGAAAAGATAAGGAAAGCTGAAGCAGATGATTACGAATAACTCAGATTCCCAGTTCTCTCTCCATGCTTCTTGATAACTCAAGAAATATTATCAATCCAATATATTCATGACCCACTGTAATATATTTAAATAAGCAAGAAAATAAAAAAAAATAAAACAAAATTCCTATTAACCTAAAAATAAATGACTACATCTAAAACTATGTACAAACCTAGTCTAAAAGACCGCTACCAGTGGGCAACGTTCCCAACATGCTGGCAGCATTGCCACGTTGTATGGCAATGCTCAACTTCTGGCTAAAATAAATACCAGCATTCTGAGAACGTGTGGCCTCAAACAGGCGAGCTGAAATCTTTAATATTAATTTTGCGAAGACATTTCATAACATTCAGATCTAAATTCCTTTTTCTATGAATTTGAAAGGTATCAAGTTTAAACCATTAGTTGGTTTATAACTACCTTATTAAATAAGACAGTTTCAAATGACACGATTGTCAAATAGGTCATGAATCTATTGGTCTTATAGTACTTTGTTATTGTTAAGAATTAAATTTCCTCATCTGTGACGAAAAATTTTAATACAGGAAGGTATCATTAATTTATAACGCAAATTACGAGTTTTTCAAAAATCATAACTAAAAGATTTAAATTTGCAAGTCTGTCTGTTTGTTACGCTTTCACGCCTAAACGGTTAGACCGTTTTTGATGAAATAGAGATAGATGTGGCTAGGGCCGGATATGGACTACTTTATTCGACCGCGTGGTAGGTCGAATAAAACTGAAAGGCGTGAAAGCGTAACAAATAGACATTATGTCTATTTGTTAGTTTAGAATTTCAATTTTTTTAGTTAAGATTTACCTAAAACCCGTAATCTGCGTTATGATTAGGTTGGTTAGTAAAATACTTATAACATTTATTTTTATAAATAAAAAAGAAAACAAAATTCCTATTAACCTAAAAATAAATGACTACATCTAAAAATTGTATTGTTATTGTTAGTAAAATTGATGATACCTGAGCAGAAGCTTGTATAAAATCAAAATATTTATTTTACTTATCGTTTGTGAGATACCTACAGAATTGACCACAGAAATCCCTGCAGCATGACTCAAGATGGAATGATCATCAACATTTGATCGGTCTCACGCTTCTAGCGACTAAACCGAATCAATCGCCGCTCAAGCATCGGCCTCGACCATCCGACCGGTATGCAATTTCACACGCCGATACTCCCTGATATTGCTAACTGTACGGTTCTAAGGGCCAATGTGTATGACAAAAATTTCTGGCAGACGAACGCTGTGATTCGAATATGAAGCAAATATCGCGCATGGAAGAGTTTATAAAATGACGCTGAAATTATAAAATTGATAGATTAGAGAGCTTTTGTCAAACAATTAATTTAAAATTAGTTTAAGAATGTTGTATCAGTTAGTAATTAGAAAAAAATATGATAAGTTAAAATTAATCTCTAAAATAATACATTTAGTTCACATAAAAATAATAAAAGAGATATCTAATCTACAAAAACTTGAAAACAGTCCATCTTCAATATTGCATCTCATTTTCATGAATTCTGTTTTGCTCATTAAATGTCAAATGTGTTAATGCCAAAAGTGAAAATTTACTTTTGGACGACCCGTCATTTACGTCACGGTTGAGGATATCAAAATTGTTCAGGACTTTTTTGAGCTTGTAAGAGGGTGAGAAGAGTTTATTTCCTCTCCTCGTATATTAAACAAATATAGAGTCAACGCAGTCCATGTTTTCCCTTGTAGCGCTGTAGTCGATCTATGCCTCTATAACTGTTTTAAAAACGACGTACGGTTTTGACAGTATATTAGTATTTCGTTATTCCGCGAGCCCACCTAAGCGCGGCGTGTAGTAAAAAGTATTAAGCATATCGCTTTGTTTCTTGTACAGGCCGTAAATGACATCATGAATTAACCGCTTACATTTTGTACATGATATTGAGTCCCGGGGTGCATCGCAAATTGCCACACATCGGCAATTTTGTCTTGGAAAAAAGTACACGTCAAAAGAAAATCGCAATTGTATGAGTGTATGCTTGCAAAGACACTTTAAAGTTATTAAGAACATGATTTTGAAGCTCTAAGAGCAAATAGTTTTAATTGGAAAATTATACAAATGGGCAAAAATATCATCGAAGAATCCCCAAGTTGACCACAAAATTGCAAATGTATTATGATATTCTAGTTGGGTAACGTAACTCTTCCATAATCTTCTTGACGACGGGATGGCGGAGTGGATAGTGTACCTTTTTTTTTTTTTTTTTTTTTTTTTTTTTTTTTTTTTTTTTTTTTTTTTTTTTTTTTTTTTTTTTTTTTTTTTTTTTTTTTTTTTTTTTTTTTTTTCGCGGGGAAATGCATTTGCGCATACCACCGTACCCGTGGGGGGACGGGCAGAGTGGCTATGTGGGACTCCCGTGCCTACGATGTTAAACGGCACAGAATACCCACTAAAACCCCGCGGTGTGCCCTCGTCGCCGAAAGATGGTGGGTCGGCGAGCCCCGGATCGATCTTACATCCACAGGGCTCGCCGCGGCGACCGTGCCCATTCCGACCTCCAACCGGGCACCCGACTCTAGGTCCTCCTCTCGTAGCGACGCCCCGGGCACACCCAGGGCGTCACTCCGTCGCGGAAGGCATCAGCGGACGGCGGAAAACCCCCTCCACCGCCCGCGGCCTCGCTTAGGGCGGCATTAGGCTCGCGGCGTACGCGCGCCTTCGCCGCCCAGCTCGCCGGCGGCGGAGCGGATCAGCCAGGGGTGAGTCCTCCCTGATCCGCTCCGCCGCCTCCTTCTGCGAGATGACGTCCTCACAGAAGGATGCGACCGCATCCCACGACCTCGCGCTGCCCATGGCCGCAACCACGGCCGGCAGCGAGAGGTCGTTCCCTATGACCGCGGTGAGTTCCCGGCGCTGCACCTCCCAAGCAGGACACTGCTCGAGAGTGTGCTGCGCCGAGTCCTCACCGCAGTCGCAGTGGTGGCACATGGGGCTCGCCTCCCTCTTCAGCCTGTGCAGGTACTTCCCGAAGCAACCATGCCCGGTCAATACCTGCACTAGCCTGAAGGAGAGAGTCCCATGCTGCCGCCCTGCCCACTCCTCGAGAATCGGCCGGAGCGCCTCCACGGTCCGAAAACCAGCCCGTGGAGCCCCCAGCCGATTCCCCCACCGGACCATCAACGTCCGGTGGGCCTCCTCGCGCCAAGCTCGCAGCTGCTCGGGCATGGGGACAGAACCCTCGGCCCGAGCAGCCGCGCCGCGCTTGTACACTTCGGCGAGCACTTCCGCATCCAAATCCCACGGGGGTGTTCCGGCCAACGCACACGCCGCGTCGGTCGACACCGTGCGGTATCCGCGAATTGCCCTGACCGCCAAGACGCGCTGCGGTCGCCACAGCCGCGCCCTGTTCCTGGCGGACAAGGCCTCCGCCCACACGGGTGCGCCGTACAGTGCCATTGACCGTACCACCCCCGCGTAAAGCCGTCGGCTGGCGACGCTGGCGCCGCCCACGTTCGGCAAAAGCCGACCGAGAGCGGCAGCCACGCCTTCCAGCTTGGGCACCAAAATGCGGAAGTGCTCGTCGAAGCTCCACCGCCTGTCTATCACTAGGCCCAGATACTTGATCTGGGCCTCGATCCGTACGAGGACCGAGCCGACGGTAATTGAGGCGCCAGCAGGTGGCCCGCGACGAGGTCCGTGAAACATCACGGCCTCAGTCTTGGCAGGGGCCACCCTAAGCCCCAGCGCCTCGATGCGCCCGACCACTTGGGACACACCCACTGTGGCCAGGCGCGCCGCCTCCTCAGTGGATAGTGTACCTGCCTGCGACGCGGAGGTCGTGGGTTCGATTCCCACTTAAGACAAATCTTTGAGTGCATGAACATTCGGGTTTGTCTTAGTCTGGGTGTTTCAATGTATAATAAGTATCTATTTACAAAAGAAAAGTATATACGTATTAGTATCAGTTATTCTAGTACTGGTTTGGGACTAGATGGCGTTGTGTGTGAGTTGTGGAATATTTATTTATTTTTATTAATCAGTCGAAAAATGCGTTTTTGTCTGATTGCTGTGAATTTTCCCGCCGAGCATTATTTGCACCCAGGATCTCAATCAGGTACCGTATCACTAGTGAGCAGCTTTGTCACGATGTCATTTACAACCTACCTATATGTATATCATTGTTTTGATATGCCTTGCTTGCTATTACAACAATGCTTCTGAAACCGAAGTCGATTAATAGTTTTAATTGTACGCCCAAAGTTAAGCTATGACAAATATTGTCAAATTATTTTGCCATATATGAGCTCACGACCAAACAAAGTGTAGGTAACACTTTGTTTGGTCGTGAGCTCGGCAATACATTTCATAGATGTACAGTGGGCCAAGCAATTAGGTATGCAGGGCAAAATCTTCTACGCTAAATGAAAACTGTCTGCAATAGATATGCATGTGTGAATTACAAAATCAAATCAAAATCAAAATCTTTTATTTGTTAATGTGTGGTTTTCACAGGTGTTAGGTTAATATTAAATTTAGCACTGTACATTTGCCATCTTACATATATAGCATACAAATATAAAATATAAAAAAAACTTATAAACTAAGAATAATAATTAAAAATTTAAACTTACACACCATAACAGACTAGAGAAAAAAAAATATAATTAAATCATTTGCTATTAATTATTTACACAACACAACACAACATTATATTTTACAGCAATATTCATTTACAGTATAAAAAAAAAATTCATTTAAAAATCTAAATAATTGTTTTCTAAATTTATGTGTTGGTAAATTACGGACATCTTGAGGTGCAAGTAGACGCAACGTACTTTGATTTTAAAAAGGCGTTTGACACTGTTGACATACATATTTAATAAGTGTAACATTTAGATATGGAACTCACTTATCCGTAACTGGTGTAGTAAGTCTTTACTATGACTTAGAAGTTTATGCGTTGCATACCTAACTCGTTGGTCCACTGTACATACTAATCATTTTACAGAACGAAATCAAAATACAGTCGAGAAACCAGCATAATTTAGTGCTCAACACAAAATCCCTTGTAACAGTGGAGCCGTGAAAATACGGGCAGGTGCATCCACAGAATTACGCGGCTTTAAACTTAATAGTTGTACGGCAGTACAACTGTATATACATATAATATATATGTGTCACTTGATGTAAGACCTTAGTGGGATGTGTCGACGTTCGCACCAAGCGGAATTCGGAATTACACCGCAATGGAAATGGGTATACCTTCGCTTTAATCTGACTCAGTGTACCTTGTTGTTTATCTAATACACTTGGCCTGGTTTCAATAATTCTGTATTGAATTAAGTAATGGGATGTGATCGTTAATGTGTTTGCTCTGGAATGTTTATAATAGCGCACACAATGGAGGGTTTAAATTATAAACCAAAAAAAAAACAAAGCACGCGTTTGAGTTTCAATACAACTAAAAGGAAACAAAACTAGAATAAACAAGCCTGAAATTATTTGTTTTACTGCAACTTCTAAACGCTTTAAAATATTAATATCTCATACCCTATTATTCGGTTAATTTTTATGGCGGTTATAATCGGTTTCATAAATAAAGTGAAATATTGCTGGTTATTTTTCAAATAGAATAAGTTAATCCTAAGTCAGTTTGGGAAATTCTTTCTTTTAGTATAATATTAAAAAGAAATATGCTATTACATATTTGTTTCTACCTATGTCTAGCAAAACGCATTTACTTTTACAAACACGACGTTTATATGGCCGTTGTGTAATGTGACGTCACAATACATATCCTGTCTCTTAGTCTAATCGATGCGTTATTAATAGTTTAAAATGCTTTATTAGCCGTAGGTATTTCTTGGCTGATTTTAATATTATTTTTTCTTTTTGTCATCTCTACTACCGTATTTTCATATTTAACCAATGAATGCGACAAAAAAAAATCGTGCATATTCCCTATTTCAAATAAATGTTTTTTACAAAAAAAATGGGGTAATTTAAATAGTATCTTTGTACGCAAACAGAACTCTTCTCGAACATATTGCATACCGTCAGTCGGGTTCGTTCCAGTTCAAAGTGACGGGCTAGTGAATATTTTCCTACCAAGTTTCATGTAGTCGAGCCGAGGACCGACAACGTATTGATATTACCTCGCCGTCGGAATTCGCAATTGCACAAACGTGTAGCGGTGAGCTACGGTACAATGAATATTGTTCAAGACTCAAGACCGTCCAAAGCGACAGTTCTAACAATATAAATTGCGTCAAATTTATCTTTTTCTGAAACTCTTTAAGTCCCTTAAATGTCGATACGTTTATTCAGTGTCATTGACCCATTGATTTGTCAGTCACATGTTATTTTAAAGTACTTTAATTTATAATATTATGAGCTATTAATTATATTTGGCAGATAAAAATAAGTTTAGTTTTGATTAAAATTGTGCATTTATTCTGGTAACTTATCACATTAAAATTTAAATTATTCATATTTTACAGGAAATGTGTAAAAATCAGAAAGTTAGCGTATGGCGAAGTTTTGGGTTCATTTCCCGGGTCGGGCAAAAGTGTTAGTTGGAATCTCCTTGTCAGGAAAATCTGAGTCGCAGCACGGAGTTGGTATTGTGCCCGGCGAAAGACTCTCCCCCTACCCCATGGTAGCTTAACACAACAGGTGAAATGTGGGTGTTATACTCCTCTGCCACACCCTTCTGGGTAATACAGGCGGGATGTTACGTAGTATTTTTATTAAAACTGACGTGAGTTTGTCACATTATTCAAATTATGAAATACGGGTGTTACTCACGTAATGTTGGTCTATTTAGTCGACCGCGGTTTCGCCTATGCGTCTAGGCATTATCAAGAGAGTGCGATACGTCGCGCCTGAGTCGCCACCAGTCAACATTACGTGAGTAACATCCGTATTTCATAATTTGAATAATGTTACGTAATCTCAAAAAAATCTCAGTAAATTTCAGTTCATTTAATAAGTTCAGTAATAAAGATGAGTTTTAGTTAATAAAGATTATTCTTATTCTATTCTTATTCTTATTTTATTAACGTATCAAAACGGAATGTGTCAGTTTATATACAATATATACGAGACAGTTTCCACAAATAGTCGATACCGTTTACTCTCTATGTACGGACTGTACAGTTCAACTTTATGGTATGAATTTGAATGATTATAGGCTTCCTCTCCGCAAACTGGTAGAGTAAACTTCCTTGAATTGTAAAACAACGAGTAACGTTATGGAATACCGATCACATGTTGTACCTACGCACTTTTAAATGGTATCCTGTTATTATTACTGAGAAAACGGGTTACTCACGTTACTTTAGCCGGGATATGCCGACTAGTTTCGAATCTAGTACGTAGATTCATCAACTGGGCTATTAATCGCGTGTCGTCGCCTCCGCGTGACTTCTCGGCTAAAGTAACGTGAGTAACCCGTTTTCTCAATAATAATGTCTTCACCTCACGTCGGTTTTAATGGTATCCTGTTAATTTAATGCCATCATTCAGGCATAACATTGCATAAGAGGTAACAATTACTTGGCTGTTTTCTATGCAAAAGTAATATAGGTTTAACTTTAATATTATTAAGTATTTATCTATTTTATAGGCAAATCATATTCTAAAACACCATAATGTTTTTTTTACACCTATTTTTTTTAAACGTTGAATAAAAAAAATTCAGTTTGTTAATTAAAATTAATGATACAAACAATATTTAACAAAATTCAGGCGCGCAATTATGCAGGATGTGAATAACATCGTGACAAAGCCGCTGAGTAGTGATTCGGTACATTGTCATGATTCTGAGACCTTGGGTGCCCACATTTGTCTCCACATTTCAAAATCGGTCTTTGAAATGTTCAACATATCATAAGGAAATTACAAATGTATAAGAATATAGTAAATGTTTAGTGTTGATAAGGATTTGGATTTAGATTTAAATTTGTTTGCCCAAAATAGCGGTCAACTTAAAAAAACCTTATGTAATTCTTTTTTTCTCTCTTAACTCAAAAATCCTACTTGTGTCTTATTCTTGCTCTTTCGTTTCGTTTAGTTTTTGTTATACCTATATGTAAATGTCTAATTTCTTTATGTATATCTACTATATTATCTGTGAAAACTTTTAATTGGCCTTCATTTTCTCATCATCTCTGTATATAATATCTATTTAGCTGTAAGTTTTCCTAATAAAGTAAAATAAAATGAAATAAAATAAGCTTGCGAAAATACTTTTCAATAATTAAGAACATGATTTGAAAGCCGTGAGTGCAAAAAAATCTACAAATTAGTAAAAATTTCAACGGAAAATCTCAAAGTTATCAGGAAATTGCAAATATATTGGAATCGTCTAAGGGAACATTACTCTTCGATAATTAGTTGAAAATAGCGAAAGCTAATATTTTCACTGTCAGAATCACTGGTGGCTTCGTCATGATGTAAACACCTTGTATAATATATGTATATAGAATATTATTACATGCTATGTGGCTTAATACTAAGGCCCAAATTGTTATTATTAACTCACTGCAATGTACCGGGGAAGCTAATTGACGTAGGCACCTATATATAAGTATAATAGAATATAATTTCACGCGCCAACAGTCAACAAAAATGCAAAATGAAAATGTATTCATTCATATCATCAAATATAATTTCCAAGCCCATTTTAAAATTCTCCTTCAACATTCAAAAGCGTAAAGTATAAAATTGATGTGAGACCAGCACTTTTCGTATTTCATGGCAATACCAAACTAGTTTATTAAGTTTAAATTCAAGTTGCAGCAGTATAATGTAAAACAATTTATTTCGAAAATTAAAAATGAGTATCATTTTGAAACAAAATATGTTAAAAAAATATGTTTGTTAGCCCAAGATAAATACAGTTACGTGATATTCTTGGATACATGAAAATCAAGCTAGAAAGCCGATTTTCAATAATAATATGTTGTAGAGGAAACTTAAACAAGCATACCACGAAATTCTCGACTTCGATTTTCTATGAGCTTTTGCCGCCATCTTAAAAAAGTAGTTACAATTGTAGTTTGTTTTTATTTATTGGCTTTCCGGTGTCCAAAAAGATGTGTATGGACATTTTATGACATTTTTAACTATGTATAAATAAATACCAAAAAAAAATATCTACCGTCTTTCATAGTGGCGATAACAAAAGAAAAAGAAAAAAAGATATCAGAATTTTATGTTTTTGACATTATTCAACTTTCTAATGAGTATTAATTAATTATGTTAAAAGTCTTGCAAAGCATGTTAATAAAATCGTGTAAATTGACTTAGTTTCGCTGCTTACTTACTGGATTCCATGACATTTCATTAAACTTCAGCAACATGCTAAATACAAAAAAAAAGAACCGAAATATAACAAAAACTTTGATCTCTTACATTTTTACTCTTTTGTTTGTTAACTCCATCACGAATGAAGGTAGGTGAACATTTTTGCTTTGAGATTATAAAACGCAAAAAAATCTACACAGTATCCATACACAACGTTATTCTAAAATAACGGAGGATGCGAAATGAATCGAAGAAAACAAAATGTCAAGCACTTTTTCCAAAATGGCGGCAAAAGCTCATAGGAAAATGAGTTCGAGAATTTCAAGGTATGCTTTTTTAAATTTCTGCTACAATTCATCCAAAATCAGCTTCCTAGCTACATTTGAAATGATGAATGTTTTATTAAGTTTGAATAAAATGTTTATTATTCAGTAAATAAATGTGGTAGTTGGTCTGAAACAAATATTGAATTATCTTTTCACAAATAATTATATAAATTAAAATAACACTTAAACTTAATTGAAGAAAAGAAGGAAAAATATAAAAAGATATTTACAACATTAACGTTTTCATAATAATAGTAAATTATAATTATTTTATAACTATATATCATAATATATGAAAAAGAAAAGTATTATAGTATATACAAGACAATTAAAAATAAAATGAAAAATTACAAAATAACTCTTGAAAAATTGTCATAGAATTCCTCCGCATCGACCTCGACTGCAGGAATAAAATTATTAATACAATTAAATATGGCACTAAAATAAAGGGAGTTTCATAAATAGTACTCAAAATGTATGTTATTTATTTGGTGACATAAAATATAGTACGGTACTGTATTCGATATCACCAAAGAAAATCAGACAGATCACAGCCGCAGGACGACAAAATTACTTTGTAAAGGACAAAATGAGTTCTTTGTGTACACAAAATAGCATGATTGCTATCTAACAACAACGTTGTTTTGTTTTTTGAAAGCTCCCAGGTAGAGAACTAGCAGTAAACCAACGTAGTGTTCAATGCGTATGCCGTACAGTGGGCCAAGCAATTAGGTATGCATGGCAAAATCTTCTACGCCATAGTTAAAACTGACTGCAATACATATGCATGTGTAAATTACTTATTTAATAAGTGTAATATACACACTATTTAGATATTTAACTCACTTATCCATAACTAGTGTAGTAAGTATTTACGATGACTTTGAAGTTTTTGCCCTGCATACCCAATTCGTTGGCCCACTGTACATCCGGTTTTCCGACTAAGATTTTTTACAATATACTTAAGTTTATTATTTTTAAAGACAAGATGACCCTCACGGTTTTACCCGCGTCAATATTATTCTGCTTAGTGTCCGCGAGTAAGAAAATATATATAACGCCATCTGTTGCAGTTTTTACGATAACTTACTTGTAACTTAAATCCCTAAATTCCCCCTCTTGGGAATAAAATTTAGAAAAACCTCGGTACGGAAATTCAATTATTTTTATTCAAATTCAACAATACCAAAAATCGTGCTTCTACCTTCAAAATTGCCGGACTTACATACAACCGTTTAACCCTTTAGCCCCCTTTAACCCCATTTGGGGTGGAATTTTCAAAAATCCCTTCTTAGTGCGCTTCTACGACATGTAAGAAAACTTCATTCTAACGGTTTAGGTTATGAATCAGTCAGTCGGATGAACAATTATAAAAGTATAGATGTACTAAAACTAGTGATCGTGTCAATTGATATGTAAAAAGTAAATAATAAAAAGTAAGGTTTTATTGCACCTCAAATAGTAAAAATTATAACACAGTTAATTACTTTATGATTTTCACCAATTTCAGTTGGTTGAAAACAAAGGCAGCTCCAAATATAAATGTCAATAATGTGTGTAATTTAAAATATACAAAGTCTTCGGCATGCGTATTCCCTAAATGGCATCACACTAAATTTGAATTTCTGTCAATCAAATATCGAAATAAGGATGCACAAAATTTTCGAAACTGATAGTTTCCCTTACAGTATCACGCCACCAGCCAGGCTCTGAAATTATATGTCCTAAGATGAGTCGTGCTTGAGGTGTTTCATGAGTATGACATGTCATTCACCATTACATACAAGAAAAAGAGAGCAGTATTTTAGAACATCAAATAAAATGGTATTGGTATACACAGAGTTAAAAAAATAAATATATACAAGAACTTACTAAATATCAACCAGTATTAAAAATAAAGGCAATGAACTGCCAATGCAGATTGCGTAACGACAGCTTCAAGCACCGAAAAGTTAATAAATACACATTCATGTTCCTCCATTGTGTTATTAGTCGTGCAACGTGAAAGTTTAAAAGTGAACAGTCACATGGAGTTGACTTTCTGTTGTGTAGTCGTATTTGCATTCGATCAGTACCGGGGAGCCGAACAATACCGTGACTTGTCGCGTTACCCCACAATTTTACGAATATTGTTTCCTTTGTAACATTGATGCTGTGTGACAGACAAAAGGCAAATGATGACGCCTATATTGTTCGAATATCATCCCTGAATTGTTATTCTATAAACATTAATATTTTATTTCGTGCTAAATTGGTAATTTGAATGTTTCAGAAGATGATGTTATGCAGGTAGATATGCTAAACGTGACAATGTTTACATGTGGAACACAGGTATGAATAATTCCGAGTGTGTACTGGGGCAACATAAATCTTTACAGATAGTGCCAACACAGGCAATCTGATGAGACGCGCGCCGCACCCCCGTTGGTCGACCGCGCGGGTAATGAGCTTGTTTGTCTCGGTTAACGTTTCCTAGCACGTTCTGCGCCCCTAGTACAAGGCGCTTTGTGTCACTAGCTTCCTGCTGTCTCTTGTCGTCCTGTTCGGAATAACGATAATAATGATTGAACATCGGAACAACCCCTTCTTGTTGATTTTCTTTAAGAGACTTATTTACTATTCTACAATAAAGTAAAGAGAGTAAAGAATTACAATTTACCTTTACATTTTGAGTACAGCAGTTTATACTTTAATTAGATTTTAGTTCAAAATTTTGGGTGACATTGTATTACAAACAAAGTTTTCGAAATTGATTGAAAACTTTTTTCAAGAAGTAAGCAAATAAATTTGTGTTGTTAGATAATAATTTAAACATCTCTTATATTTTTAATTCTCGGAAACGTTATACTGTATGTAACTTGAAGTAAATGTTTTTGTATGCAAATGGTTTCGACAATTTAAGTAAAATTCAAATATAAATAAATAAACGCGCGGCGTCAAAATATAAAATTATGAAATTTCATAAAATTACCATCTTTCAAAGCAAAAAACTTCCCAAGTAAAACTGAAATTGTCTCTTGCGAACTCTCTCGAAGTTGTTTGTTCGGCATGACTCCAATAATATATTATTATGCGTCTCCAATTTTATCTTCCTTCTTGCTATTTTGATTGGAAAGTGTTTCAAAGCACGATTTTTCGAGGTTGATAGAAAGTTTTCATGGTTGTATTGAGTCATTTTATTATACTTTTTAATATTTCAAAGAGGATGGTTAATAATTATACCGGCAATACATATTTTATTGACTTATTATCTAAATGCACTGGCGATTCCATTTTATCGCAGGTGTAGGTACTTAAGACAAGACTAGTATTGTGATTTGTTAATAATGAGTGTTATTATTTATAATTATGGCTCTCTTATCTCTTACTTACTATCCGAAGAAACAAAAAAAGACAAGTAGAACATTTCGTTGATTTAACCCTCTTTAGTTTTTATTCTTTGCAAAAATCCGACCGTCGTTTGACGTCGTATTTGAAAATATTTATAATGACCAGCTAAAAACACAAACAATACCTAAACGTAACAACAACTAGTATATTCAAAATTTGATTGCAACATCAATATTAATTCAGGAGCTACTTGAAACCTACAAAAAGACAAGCTTAATTACAACCGAAGCAAGTTCACTTCAATGCGTTTAAGAACAACGTCGGGCAATGCCGAACTTCCAACAAAGTTTCTCCGTGGAATACCTACAAAAGTTAGTCCGCCCAAGTTTGATGTGAAAACTATGTTAATCAGGCAACCAAGTTTGATTGCTGACAGTACTGACAACTGCGGAATCTGTCCAACATATTTGGATCAATTGTTCATTTGCACAACCTTATCGTTTGATTAAAGCCTGCTAACTTCAAGGTAGTTGTTAATTTATTGAATTAAACGAGAAAGACTTCAGAAGACTTTCATGAGATATGTATAACTAAAGCCGTGTCTTTCAACTAAAACCTGTTGCAAAACGAATGATATTTGAACGATATCATTCAACTATGACGAAATTTAACTGAAATTGAACGTTTAAATCTGTTGTCAAAAATATTGTCCGATGTTTTACACAGCTTAACCCGTTGTCTGACACGACAAATGCGACAATGCTACGCTTCGCTACACATCGCGACGACGCTATGATATTAAATAGTAGTTGTAAGTACTTATGCGACAACGTAGACCACGTTGTCGCATTTATTAGTATGCAAAAAAATGCGACGAAGTGCGGACTTGTTTTTTGCGCGACGACATGCGATGCAGCATAGAGCACGCATTAAATATTTTTATATAAAAACGCCACTCATTACGGACGGTACTAGCTGGATCTCAATGCACATAGCCAATGGGATGACGATTAGACAAGTTTTTGCTTTTACTAGCTTCTCCTATTGGTCAGTAGTCAAACTGAAGCACGCACGTGAAACGCGTGTCACGTTCGTCGCTACAATATATCTGTCACTACAAGCTTACCATAAAAAAGCGATTTTTAAAATTCAATATGCTTAAAAGAAAAATCAAAACAAAACATAAAATTAAATCTTCAAATGAAATGAAACTTTTCTGTTACTATATTAGTTTATAAATGAGTGTTTTATTAAAGCAATTTCTTACTAACTTAAAGCAGCAACAACTAACCATGACCTTACTCACTTAACTTACTTTTCCATCCTAAGGAAGCCTGTGGAGAAGCGATAAGGCGGCCATTGCGTAATATTATTTTTTAGTACTTTTATTTGTTTACTAGTTAAGTTAGCTTTAGTGTACAGTAAAGATTACTCTATTTATATCTATCATGCATTTTTTTCGTACAAATACAAAAAATATTTTTTCGTCCTAAAAATATTCTATAAGTCAACTGTCAAACTCATACCAGTGCGAACCGCCCGCCCACTTGCATTGTATTTGATTGTACTCGTATATATAATAAAGAAATGATTTGTTTTTGTTTGATTCGATTCAACTTGGATAACATAGCCTATATTTAATAGAGGTACCACGCGGGCGAAGTGAAGTTATTTATGTTATAAATGAAGGTAGAAATGGTCAAATAAAGAAGAACGTAAAGGATCGAGTTCATAGCCAACTGCAGACCGCAGCTGCAGGCGACATGTCGTCACAACACTACTGGTATTTAAGTATTTCTATGCAGTCAACGTGTCGCTACAGTAGATATTTCAAAGAAATGCATAGAGAGAAGAGTGACGCCTGTTACTGCTGTTTGCAGTTGGATACAATCCAGTATATATTTATGTAAGCTACGTTAATTTATATCAATGATGATGACTGTGCAAAAAATCATAGAGGTATCGTTATTGTTCAGCCAATAATGGTCGCTACCGGGTCTAGCTATTTTATGACGTACAACACGCTAGTTAGACTAAAATTTGACGCGGCCTGTAAGTTACCAAAATATATAAGTTAGCCATTTTTTTTACTATTTCTTACACACAAGCACAAAAACTAATGAACCGTAATCTTAACGTTTAAAAAGAACATGAAACTAAGTCACTTTATACCTGCAGTGCATAAAAAATATGTATCTCTGCGGTATAATAACACTGAAAATTTATCCAAGTAATAATATTCTAATCCAACGTTATATCTACGTAAGTAGAGACAGCTTGGCACATGTTATTATGACCTAAAATTGAATTTTGCTGAGATCGTCATTTTCACAGCGACTCTGTACAAACGCTCTAGTGGTGTTTTGGAAATAAGCCGGCGCGAGCCCCACTAAGCTCCTGTTTAAAGACCACTGTAAGTCGTTATCGCCAGAAAATTAAGTAAGTTTTACTTGTTATAACTTTGTTCTGTTTAAAACCAAGTTCATGGCGCAAAAGTGAGGGCAAGCGGTTTCAGTAAATTATTGTTTTTTGTTAATTAAGTCGGTACGGTAGTTTATTATCCTTATAATATAATTATCACCCTTGCTTGTTTCTTCTCCTTTGAAAGTGATGTTAAGTAGTCCATAAGTTAATAATCGTTTCGTTGGTTTAGTGGTTAGCGAACGCGACTGGAATATCCGTCTCAGCCTCGATACCCACTGCGGGAAAACATGTTATTTTCATCAATACCTTAAGGATCTATAGCTCTAGGGGAGGAAGAATGTTTTTTTTTTTTTTTTATACTACGCCCACAGCGAACGAACGTGTAGTCCACCTGGTGGTAAGTGGAGTACAGCCCATGGACATCAACAATCCACAAAAGCAGATTATAGATGCGTCGCTGCAGCTGAGGACTACGGTGGTATGCCTCATGTGCCAGTAATTTCAGGGCCTGATCTCACCACCAAACCGGAACACAGTAATGGTAGCACTACTATTTGGCGGCAGGTTAAAGCTGAGACGGTGGTGCTGCCGCCCTCGAGCTCATTCACAAGAGCTCTACCACCAGTAAAATGCGTGCAGTTATTTCCACGAACAGATCCGAAAGAAATCTCTAGTAACGATTCAAGTAATTAGTGTACTGTCCAATAAACTATTTACAATAACGTATTTCGAAACACTCACTAAAAGCTTGAATTTATGTACACGAATTGTTATGTTTTAAGAAAGAGACTATTACTCCTTAACACAGTTTATTTAATAATCAAGCTAGGAGGACAGTGCTCTCCATCCACTCGTATTGTAGACATTTTTGCATTTTATACCTACTTATATTGTAATTTATCTTACTTTTAAAAAAAAGTTGTGTACTACAACCTTTTGTAAAAGTAATAAAGAAATATAATTACATTAATATGCCAGATAAAATAAAGTATACGCTACTTTTAAAACTTTTTATTAAGCCACCCAGTCAGTATTTAAAAAGCCTTTAAATCTATAGAGACACAACTTTGTCCAGCAGTGGGCAATAATTGGCAAAATGATTGTTAAGAAACAATTAATTTATAAGACTGCTGATTCAGTGTTAAAAATTAAATCTGGGTTTGATCTTCTAACACTTTATAAAACGTATGTTGTAATTAATTACTTGATTTAGTGAATATTGTGTGATGAAGCAGAAATTAGTATGATGTAATCAGTGCGTTGACTCGTGAAGATACCGCCACGTTAGGTAGCGGCTAATCACACGGGTTATCGCGCATAGTGCCAATAGATCGATGTTGGTGATTAATGTGGGACTAGTGTCGGATTGCTCACTATTATGACAAAACTATTTATAAGGCTGGCCAGTCAGTATTTAACCTTTGAGTGCACGGTTGGCGTGGTGGTTAAAGCGGTCGCCTCGCCGCTTTCAACTGCGCTGGTGTTGTGGGTTCGATCCCCACATGGGACAAATCTTTGTGTGATTCGCAAAGATTTGTTCTGACTCTGGGTGTGTGAAATGTATGTTTGTAAACACCCCCGCAACACAGGAGTTATTACTAGTGCGGGAAACTTTAAAAAAAAAAACTGGGATTTTGTTTAAGTTGAATACTCAGTTGGTGTCGAACAAAAGAATACAGTTGCAGATAGATAGAGCAATACTAAGTTCTTTTGTACTTAACACTATCAAGGGATTTACAAACTCTAAGCAAAAATAATCAAAAGTAAAATCGAACACAGCATTTAAATCAATTCGTTTGAGCCCCCAATTTATATGAGGAATAATTTTAATACTAAAAAACAGTTAAAAAAGATATGGGACCGGCAGGATTTGAACCTGGGACCTTACTGCACACCGGGAAGCCGCTTTAGCCATCCAGCTACGTCGCCTCTTACCAGGTTCAAATCCTGCCGTTCCCATATCTTTTTTAACTGTTTCTTAGTATTAAAATTATTCCTCATATAAATTGGGGGCTCAAACGAACTGTTTCTTAGAATAATTTGCTAAGCATAGCTAAATGCTATAAAAATAATCAATTAGAAGAAAAATATAAGTTTCTAGACCCAGCGGTGTAGGCTCTGCGTTGATAATTTATTTAGTCAGGTGGGTCAGTATATATGTATAATAGAGATGTGCTAACTAGTCGGTAAGCCAACTAGTTGGCCACTTTTGGAGCCACCGTCTACTCGACGTTACTATAAAGGCCTATAAACTATGAATAAAAGTGCTACATAACCTGTGCCTCGTCGTAATATACTGCTTGTGGTGAATAAACGGGCGACCGGATCGCGGATTGGGTAGTGTACCTGCCTTCTACGCTGAGGTCTCGGGTTCGATTGCCACTCAAGACAAATCTTTGTGTGCATGAACATGGGGTTTGTCTTGGTCTGGGTGTTTCTATGTATATACAAGTATACATAAGTATGTATTTACAAAAGAAAAGTATAAATGTATTAGTATCAGTTATTCTAGTACCCATAGTACAAGCTCTGCTTAGTTTGGAACTGGATGGTACTGTGTGCATGTTATGTGATAATTATTGATTATAATACAAAACATAACTAGGTCTAAAATCCTTTAGAAATTTTAAACCAAATCTAATGATCACCGACTAGTCAGGCCAACCCAAATTTGGCCCATCTCTAATAAAAATAAAATAAATAAATATCTCACAACTTACACACAGCGCCATCTAGTCCCAAACTAAGCAAATCTTGTACTAAGGGCACTAGAATAACTGATACTAATACATGTATACTTTTCTTTTGTAAATACATACTTTTTATACATAGAAACACCCAGACTAAGACAAACCCTCATATTCATGCACACAAAGATTTGTCTTAAGCGGGAATCGAACCCGCGACTTCGCATCGCAGGCAGCTACACTAACCACTCCGCCATCCGGTCGTCATCTCTAATGTATAGATATAATCTTTATTGGATCAAACCAGCCACTCTGCATGTCGGGTGTCTCTGTTAAAAAAATCTATATTTTTAGGATCAAAAGCCGAAATGTATTAAAAAAAACAATTAGAACACAAGTTTAAAATCATTTATTCATATGATGCGATTTTAAACTAATTTAACAAAATCAAATATTTAATCAGATAATGTTCGTGATTTCAAAAACAGCCGTTAATTAAATAAGCATAGGCAAAAACCATCAAAAGACTTACTGCAAATAGCGACGTCACCTTACGACTACTTTCCTGTCCGAATGTTCACGAGCAAATAAATGATCTGTGCGGCGAAGTACGCTCGCTTTTATAATAATCGTTATCAATATATTTTTAACCATCTCGAATCAGGAAGTGGCCGGTAGTGTAACACCCCTGTATCTCAGAAATCTTGTTAACCGTTTGATCTGTTTCCAATTAAGACGGTTTAACAGTCCCTCAAGGCTTTAAGGTAGATTGAACATGTATTTACGCTCACAGACACACCATGAGCGCTATATGAAATCTTCGTTGAAATTGGCCAGCTTGAAATTGGTATTTGTTACTTGAAATAATTCAATATTATTTTAAGAACAATATATTTGCGTAAATTGCTCCCAAATCGGAAAGCAATCTCCTGTATTACCAATTACCACATATGTACAGTGGGCCAACGAGTTAGGTATGCAGGGCAAAAACTTCTATGTCATAGAAAAGACTTACTACACCAGTTATAGATAAGTGAGTTACATATCTAAATAGTGAGTATATTACACTTATTAAATATTTAATTCACTCATGGATATCTATTGCAGTCAGTTTTTACTATGGCGTAGAAGTTTTTGCCCTGCCTACCTAATTGTTTGGCCCACTGTACCTACAGTAGGTAATAGAAGGTGCGTTGGGTATACTACCTTTTTTGAATTGCCTGCAACATAGTTTCTGAAGAGTGAGGATACTATAAATTGAAAGAATTTACTTATCTCGAAGTATTTTTGACCTGTTGAATCAGTAATCACTACACGGTGAACGAGTGAGGAGCTTGGTTTGCCGTGGTGACGAAGCCCGAATTCAACAACTGCAATTAGCAAGCATTAAGAAAACTAGTCAGATTTTGTATCTGCTTTTTTAAGGAATTTTCTTAAAGTTTTGGTGTTTCATCAGTATTCCTAAAATCTTCGATGAGTAGTAGAGTTATATTTGTGAAGGCATTCTGGTAAGATCGATACAGAATAAGTGAAAATATTCTAAAATCGGCTCACCCTATATTGAGTAGCATGGTGACTACCTTCAAGATACCAGTTTTAAAAGGCAATAAATAAAAACCTTGAAAAATATACCACTATGCAAAAAAATAATTAAATTTTATTGATATCTTCAATACTTTTGGTTTTATCATTGTTTTAAATAAGGAAGTAACCGCACCACACCCAGTACAACTTCATATTTCATCGTACCCATATGCAAGTGATATTGTGTTGTGGGACTCGGAGATTACAGATATATGCAATTTCAAAATTAATACGACAATAAAGGAAGAAGCTTGCACCCAACCGGATATTATGACCACAAAACTAATCAAGGCGAGTAAATTGAATTTAATATTGCAAGCGACCGCCCGCTCCCCGCGTCGCCTCGTTCAGTATACCCGTTGAGAATCGCAACGACATGCCATGTAGATTATGATTAATGGTTTCAGCGAAATAATCATGTTTCTAAATTTATATATTTCAGGGATACCTGGCGGCCTTTATTAATTCACCTACAGGGGTCCATTGGCCGTGATTAAATTTGTAATCAACTTTTTAATTAAAAATTTGATTGATTTTTTGGCGATGCTCGGACGTGGGCAATCAATTTCACAGACACTCGTATTAGATTTAATATGTTTCATGTGAATGGATATAGTATTGGTGGCAAGTAATATAAAATGTATATTTTTAATTTATTACGAATGTATCCGATTAACTCATAGTCTAACGTGATACAACCTTTGTAAACAAAATTGGAGTCCGTAAGTATATAATTTAAACACATAATAATAGTCACTGTTGTATTTGTACTTATCCTGAAATACAACTAAATATAATGTTACCTAGTGCTTGCATTACTGTTCGACGCTGAGGTTAGTCAACAGGCATATCAGGTAGACCTAATATCGTTGTCCTAAGATGTAGTGAAGCTATAGTTTAGTATGCCTGCCTCTTGAGTTTGTAAATTTCTTAGAACAATGATATCATTATACTATTAATAACCAAAGACCATATTTATAGTCTTTGACAGTATCATTCATTGAAGTGGGATTTGTCAGAATACTTTTACCTCCCTAGTTACTCATCTAAAAAGAAAATAAAGTCAGTACAATGAGGTCTGAATAGTTCGTTCCGTTCTGGTTCATTGATTCCGTATAGTTCCAGTTTAATTTCGCTGCTGTCTTGCATTTAGAATGCAAGCGAACGTCCTAATTCAGTAAAACGTGGCAACACCATTGGCTGAAAGTAAATTTTATACACAGGGACCGAGTACACTTGATTTAATTAGGACTAACTTTTGTTTGTCATTCAGAAGTAGATTGAATGATGTTACGTTCAGAATCCCATCAACTGAAAGACTCCTTTGGAACTTAGTAAAAGACATTTTACAGTATTATTACTTTTTTTTACCATTTTGGTTAAAAAATAGATTAAAAATAATTCAATTTCAAATTCTAATCATAATTTAATAAAACTGGTTGATTTTAGTTTGTGTTGCAATATTAAATGTACTTGCATGCCCAAATGGCAGAGCATGTTGATCTACACATATTTAACCCTTTAATTCGCAGTGTTGAAAATACTTAACATCCCAATCAAAAAATCCATTCTTTCATATTTTAAAAATTTAAACGCTTATTTTAAACTTCTATATTTCCTTGTAATGTAACGCATCCAGAGATAAATAAATGCTTCAAATATCGCTAGTGATTTGACAGTTGTGTCAAAAATGACGCCAACGCACCTGCCGGTACGTGGACGTAAGGTAAAAAAATTGAGTTTATTTCTGATTTATCGGGATTTTTACTATAAAATATTTGTATATTGGTTCAGTAAAGCCTAAACTATGCATGTATTGAACTAGGTTAGTTGGCAGCTCAATAAATTTCAAGTAAAGACAATGTAAATACGCATGTTGAGAATACTCAACATTGCGAAATATTTAATAAAGTACTTCATATTTCTTATGTTGAATATACTCAACAGTGCGAGATAGTCGATAAAACAAATTGATAGAATGTGGATGTTGATACGCTTCTGCCTAAGCTTCTGGAAAGCGTATTTTTGGTTTTCGTTCTGTGTGTGTGTTTTTTTTTTCTATTTTAATCAAAGCATTTTATTTCTATTGCGTCACCTATGCATCTAACTCGATTTTTTGGTTTTGGAATGCTGTTTGCACGTCTTTTTTTTTGCTTGCTTCAGAATGCACTAAAATGGGAGCGACTAAGAAAAATAATGTCTCTTGTACCGCCCGCAAGAGTTGCTTCTTCTGATAGTAGTAGCAGTTCCGAAGATGAAGTTATTATATCATCTCGTAACAAGCCTCGTCCCCGCTATGACTCTGGCAGCTCTGATCTTAGTTCAGAACCAAAGGCTTTTAAAGCCTCATTTGAGGACTTAAACTTGCTCGACGAAGAAGAAGAAGACACCAATTATATCAGAAATATTGCCTATGAATCAGTCTCAGCAACAACTGCCTCAATTTCACTCCTTATCAACAATATTGTCTCCTTCAACACCTTCTCCAGCGCAAAAAACCAGATCTAAACGCAAAGTTAATAATTCAGTTCCTGGTCCATCAAATGTTACCACCTTTATCATTTAAATGGAAAAATACAACATTTCAGTACCCAGCTATAGCTGTTGATCCAGTGCAGTTTATACCACCGTCTAATGTAGAGAGCAAGTTACCAATGAATTACTTTATGGATTTTTTCTCAGAAGAAATTTTTATATTAATAGTTGAAAACACAAATCTTTATTCAGTACAAAGCAGCCAGACATCTAAATGTATCAATCAACGTTACTGTTGATGATTGCCGCGATTTTATTGCCATAACCATATTAATGGGAGTTGTTCCTATGCCATCATATAGAGATTACTGGTCGAAAGATCTGAGATATCCACCAATAGCAAACGTTATGTCTTTAAAAAAATACGAACAAATACAAAGATATCTACATTTCGTAGACAATAATTAAATGAATGATGACAGGTATTTTAAAATTCGGCCACTTTTGGAAGTAGTACGACTTAACTGTTTGAAGCCTCAAGAAGAGGGTCGTTACAGCATAGACGAAATGATGGTTCCATATAAAGGAACAAGAGCTGGCAGTCGACGACAATATATGCCCAACCCAAGAAACCCAAGAAATGGGGCTTCAAAATATTTGTTCGTGCGGGTGATTCTAGCCTGGTGTACGATTTTTTACCGTACGCAGGCAAAGATACTTTTAGAAACCATTATTATTCGGATTATGAGAATAGTATGGTAGGTGTAAATCTTGTAAAAAAGGTTTTACAAACATGGCATGCACAAAATGTGACTTAAGATTGTGTTTAGTTTCTAAAAGAAACTGTTTTTATTATCATGATGTTCTAAAATAAATATTACTTTCTTAATTTATCCGTGTTTTCTTTATTTAAGTAATCTCACATAATTGCACAGTGTTGAAAATACTCAACACTGCTAAATACATGTGATTGTTATAGTGTTGGCCAAAGTTAAGTATTTTTAACATACCTTATTTACATAACTATATACATAATTATTTTTTTTGTATTTTTTATTATACCTCAATACGACCTATAAACCATATTTTATGAAAAATGCAATATAAATCCACCTCCGCCCTCTTGCCCTTTAAAGGGTTAAACGTCATCTTAAAATGTAACAAATTATGTACAATGTTAAGCAATAAATAATTTTGTATTTTGTATCCAAAATTACATTTTATCTTAATTGTTTGATTGTCAAATTTCCAGAATAGAAATATAATTTACATAGCCACAAGTGTCTACTTTTAACAATAGGTATTTCAGCAAAGTTTAGCGAAACAAAGAAGTAAAAAAACAGTAGTCAGAACAATAAGTTCTATGTAGTTCATTCCGTTCTGGCTCATTCATTCCGTATTCAGATAGTTTAATTGCGCCGCTGTCTTGCATTTAGAATGGAAACGACGCGGCGACGTCTCACTCCGGTAAAACGTGGCACGTCATTGGCAGAATGTACGCTTGATACAATCAGAACTAACGTTTATTTGTTATTTCAGAATACATGCAGAAGTAGGTTGTATAATTGTTGTAAACATTATAATTGTGTTAAGTGAAATATGTCTTGACAACATAGGTACCTATGTCTAAAACCAGATTAATACAGCAAACAAAAGTCCAGTAGCAATATTTAATTTATGTATTACCATAAAGGATTATAGTATACTTTTACAAACATTTTCACAAAACCGAAAGCAATGTAGTTGCGTAAGTAAACAAAGTCAGTACAATAAGCTCGAAGTAGTTCGTTCCGTTTGTTCTCATTCATTCCGTATTCAGATAGTTTAATTGCGCCGCTATTTTGCATTAGAATGCAAGCGACGTCTCACTTCGGTAAAACGCGGCAACGCCATTGGCGGAATGTACGCTTGATACATTCGAAACTAACTTTTGTTTGTAATTTTAGAGTTGATTTAGCAATTGATTGTGAATTGTTATTTTTTTATTTCCATTTAACTATGTTTATCGACCATTTTTTCTCTAGTTCCGTGCATGATAAAAAAACTATTTTCTACCAAAAAAAAATATTCATTCATTTTCTGGTGTTTAAAAACAAATTTAAAAGTACATTTAATAATATTATGAAACTATTAAATTCTGCATTTTAAAATATAAAGTACAGATAATATACCTAAAAATAAAAAATATCTGCAACCACATGTTATGTAATTTATGTATCGACATTGTATCTTTGTCTTAAGTTATCGTAAAAGTCCAGAAGAAACATTTATTAATTACGAAACAATAAATAATTATGTACCTATTATCCTTGTTTAAGCATTTCCACAAAACCGAAAGCGATGTTGTTTCGTTAATAAACAAAGTCAATACAATAAGCTCTTAGTAGTTCGTTCCGTTCGTTCTCATTCATTCCGTTTTGAGATAGTTTAATTGCGCCGCTGTCTTGCATTTAGAATGCAAGCGACGTCTCACTTCGGCAAAACGCGCCAACGCCATTGGCTGAACGTAGATCCTATACAAAGAGTACACTTGATTCAACCAGGACTAACTTTTGTTTGTCATTTTGCAATACAATCAGATGTAGATTGTGTATTATTAGTAAGTATAGTTGTGCTTTAAATTGGACACGAAAGATATGATTTTATCAACATTGAACTTACATCCGCCGCGCCGCTCCCTCGATCTTAAACTTCTCCGTACCCATTTTGATCCGGAACTTTCTTTTTTTTAATAATAACTAAAGAAAAAAGGTATTCATACAATCTATCTATTTATCTTTATTTTAGTTTAGAATAATTTATATCCAGTTGCGTGTGTGTAAGCTAAATGTTATTCATTTACTAACAGTGGAAACTTATAATTGGCCATGTTTTATTATGTATTATCACAATATCTTGTACTAGCTTGTAAGTTTTCCTAAAATATTAAAATAAAATAAAATACTTCTTCTCGATGCTCTGCCCGTATGAAAAGACAAAAATCTTGTAATGTAATGTCATGTCAACTCAGGATCAGAGACAAGTACACAGAGGAAGCATAATTATAATTATAAAAGTTTTTATATTAGACGTGCACTTGTAAAAAATCTATTTAATTATATTTACTTTGTATAAACAGACAAACAATAAATTAAAGTCAAGACATATTAACATAAAATTGCCCGCATATTATTTTTTAATTACTTACAATTTCATTAGATGTGTAGAAGACATTGCAATTACGTACAAAGTAAAAGATAAAGCTTTTTCGTCTATTTTGTCTGGTATCTTAGTGTTGCGGTGGTTTATTCCATTACATTCTTCTTTATTTCTGAAAAGAATTAAAATAGATGAGTAAAACTCAAATTATGTTTTGAAATAACACAGACCTGCAAAACATGCAACTTGACTTCGTCTCTAGAATTTGACAACTGATTCCAAGGGATTATGATGCGCCATCGTATAATGCGTCATAACGCAGTTTATCACCTAGAAACCTTCAGATTTTTCAGAAAAGCTACAGATATAACATCAAGAAAACCACAATTACAGAGAAAAATAAATATTTAAAATGTAGTATTTACTTTTCACAACTTTGAAATTAAATTAGCTATAATTTTTTTTGTGTCATTATGTCATTAATCATAATAAATTGAGTATAAAAAATATAGCTATTGAACCGTATGCTAAATTTTTAGTAAAACCTTTAATATCAAATATCAACTTATCCTGAAGTGACAGTTTTTTTTTGTAAATCTAATGAAAATCTATAAATATAGTTAGATCTTAGAGAGAAAAACCACTGCAGGTCTGTGTAAATATTGAGAGTCCTATAATAAAGTGAGCAAAATATTCAAACAGGTAAAAAGTTATTCAGTGTTTTTTAATTAAAAGTTGCAGCTAGCACCGAATTGTTGAAAAATCAGGTCAATTTTTGATATTGCCCATCGAGCAAAATGTGAAAACAGTGAAAAGTTGTTTTTCAAATCAGAACTTTGTTCTAGCTAAAGTTATTTATAGCCATAGATTTAAAAGCTGTGAACATTTTACTATAACATCACTTTAGCAGTTAGATACATATACAGGATGAGTGCGGCATAGCGACATTTATTGAACCACAGTTTCTAGACATGTTCTCATCATTTGAACCGGTCAGTTTTCTAAACGAAAAAATAATTCACTATTTTCGAACAAATTAAAGTTTGAGATCATTCAATTTGTAGCGATCATTATGTAGCGTATGGACGTATAGTCCACCTGATGATAAGTGGTAACTATAGTCCATGAACTTCAACAATCCACAAAAGCAGATTGTAGATGCGGCGCTCCATCTTAGAACTATGGTGTTATGCCTCATGTGCTAGTAATTTCAGAACCCGATATCACCACCAAACCGGTACATAGTGGAAAGGTGGAAAGACGGTGGTGCCCTCAATATCATTCACAAGAGCGCGTAAAAAAAAATCCGTTGAAAATGTATACTAACCACGTCTAGAATATGTGGTTATAACAGATGTCACTTTGTCGCATCATCCCTGTATAACCAAACCTAACTTGGAATTTACAGTAAGAAATTATATCATCTCAACTGTTTCAAGCAGTTTAAAAACTTGTTGAAAGCTGTTTACCATAAAAGATATTTTTTTATTTCAGTTCATAAGTACCGCAAGTAAAAATAGTGCAGTATTCAAAATTTAATTATGTAAGGCTGCATAAACATGAATTAATTAACAGTACTTTTATTCGTGGCTTGTTTTGAGAAAATTGCAAGCATAATTACATATTCTCATTTGCGTTTATGTTTATAGCTGTATATACTAAACGGTAGTACGTTAAACCAAGTAGGTACCTTACAAAAACATGACCAATATTGCACTGCAGTGAGCTATGCCTTATTTCTCACCCTTATTGAACAACCAAAATCTAATTATTACTATTTCTAATACCGTCATAATATATTTTAATGTCGGGCAAGCTATTAAATTGAAAATATAATGAGATGCGCGCAATATGACATCGATTTAAGATCATGAATACGAACGAAGTCACTTGACTCTAGGGGCTGACATCGAGGAATCAAAACGAGGAAATAAGCTTTACTATCTGGCTTAATGTTCATTTACTATGGTAAAGATGTTTTTATTTGCCTCGATCAAAATGAAATCATAAAGCTCATTTGTGCACATTTTAAAGCTATTAATTCCATAAATTCACTCACGCCCAGGCCACACATGTAGCAAATGTTGATTTAATTACCACGCTTGTAGGATCTAATTAAATTGAAAGCGAAAATGCGAATAAACATAAAATAACGATTTTAATTATCGGCTCCGGGCGTCAACATCACGTTCCCGCTTGTCTTAAAGTCATTTACAAAAGATCAACACACAAGCACTCCGATTACGGAACAACTAAGTCGAAGTTCCTTAATTTGTACTCGAGTGTACTTATAATAAAGTCAAGTGCTATGTGAATTTCTGAAAGAAATTTATTTCCTGTCAAACGATTTTCAACCTTATTAACGTACTGTTTTAAGTTTAGTTTTAAGTTTGAATGTGTATAAAATACGAAGGTCTGTGTGGTGCGGCCCACATTATAAGTATACAAAAGCGCTTTTGATGCCAGTTAATTAGTTGAACAGTTCGTTTTGTAAGGCATGTGTACGGTAAGGGGCCAATCTTTGGATTGGGTCAATTCGATTGTTACTGACCTAATATTGCAGTCATCTATAAACATTTATCGAGTGGTGCGAACCGACCCATTCAAAAAGAAACCTTGTGTAATTCGCTTCGTTGTACAGACAGCTCCAGGACCTCCCTGTAAACGTTACATATTTTCTTCGAAACACTTCAAATTTTTAGATGTTAATCTAGATATATGATTATAATAGATTTTATACTGAAACGGGTGATAAGGGTATCTGTATCGAATTTACACTTAATTTTCAACTAATTTGATAACAAAATTTAAAAATAGATAATATTTTCAAATATAATAGTCATCGGCTGAGCCACTTTTATGCTCGCAATAATTCACATCATCTTGCAATCTTTAAGATATAACAGAAACTAAAGGGACATTAATCAACCCGGTCCGAGGAAGTCTGAGCCAATAAGGGTGTGTATAACTCACGGAATCTAATTTGGCCGACCTCCGTTGGTGCGGAAGGGTTACCATCTATACGTAGGTGTTAATATCGGGATGTTAATCTATTGTTACTACTGCGGGATCCCACATATTGGACTGATAACAGTTTCACGGAATTTTAAAGGCCTTGATAACAATAATGAACTATTTCGGTTCAGAAAATGTAATAAAAATGCAAGTAATTTATGCTTTTAATGCATTATTATTTGTTGATGACTGACAAAGTAGATAATCCATCGGTGCGAGAATCCATTTATTTGTATGTACCTGATCAATATTTGAGAGGCTGTGGTAGAAGGCGACACCAACTGCTAGCTTACCCGCCATCATGGTCCATCTCTCGGGTTAATAATAGTCCTACTGCCAAGGCTATCAACTCATTAAATAAACTCATAAAGTATAGCCCCGATACTGATTTATATTGTGGCAGAGTCGGGAACGTATGTCATGATATAAGGTTGTACCTAAATACATCTTAATATTATAAGAATGATTGCATACTGATTATTTGAATTGTTTCTGTGTAATGTCAAATAATGTTAATGTTTAATTTTGTATTACTTGTTGAATATATGTATTAGTTATATGATAATTTAATATACTTTTATGTTTTGTTTGACATTGTATTGTACCTACCATATAAGCGATTTGGTTGTAAAACTGTAAGCTTGTATTGTTTTTGTTGAATAAATAAATAAATAAAAAGGCCGGGGTACAAAAAAAGGGCCAACGCATTCCACGTCAAATCAGTTCCATTCAATATAAAAAGTTGTTAAATTAAAGTTATTTCAATTAAATGCATAATAATAATATGTATTGTAGGATGAAAATGAAAATAATGGAATGGAAATAAAACATTCTTAAAATGAAAATTAATTACTAACAAAGATCATAAGATAATTTTTACTAACTGACTTTCAGATTTACTATGGATGTAAATCTATACTGATACTGATAAATCTGTAGAAATAAATTTTTGTACAATGAAAATATCAAAAAATAAATAGTAGGGGGTGTTACTTGACCGACACCGATCCCAAAAATGTGATTAAACTGTCTGTCTGTCTGTTTGTTCAGGCATCACGCAACTACCGGTTCGATTACGATGAAAATTGGTATAATTATTCTTTATTAACCTGGGCACCACACTGGGCACCACTAGTGTGAAATAAAATTATAAAAAATAAAAGTAATAAAAAAGTGGGCTAGTAGCAATTTTTTTACAGCAAACGGCAAAAATACTCTTTTTACTATTTGAAAATGAGAAAAAACAAAAATACCTGCGGCTGAAAATAGCTGTCAAGAACACTAAAATGACGTAAATTATAAAATTTTAATTTTAATATGATGTTTGAAAGGCAAGACAGTACAGGAGACATGTGCTTACACCCTGTCCTCCTCACAAACATTACCAACTTGTAAGTTTTGCCCTCGCAATACGTCGATAAAAAGTAGCCTAATATTGTACCACATTTCATTAAAATCGGCCATCCATTGAAGTGTTTTCAGAATGCTGGTATTTATTTCGGCAAGAAGTAAAGCATTGTCACACATGGCAATGTTGCCAGCACTTTACTGGCAACGGTATTTTAGTTTAGGTTTGTACATAGTTATTTACTTTAGCTTTTAAGTAATTCTAGCATGAAGAAGTCGCATTACATTTTATGTTGTGGCAAAAGTCTCTACTTTAAGTTTCTACTACTACTTTATGGCGGACAGAATGCACACATTTAAGCAACACAATAAAAACAATTACAAACCAGTTGGAACTCGCACTTAGATTGGTTTTATTTCGAAGTCTAGTATTGGGATTACACGAATTTACGAGTGGCTTATGCAAGTAATTCTCATGTGAGGACATAGGTATTAAAACAGTTAAACAGTGATATTATTATTTGTATTTAGGTTGAAGTAGCTCTTTTTCGTCATGAAATTAATTAAATTAAACTAAATATCTACAAACACCCGAAATGAACGTTATTATAAAATCAACATTTTGGTTATAAATTACAATTATTTTGTTTGATACTAAGAAGCCGCTTGTGCTTTGTTTGACACTAAGTTGTGTGCGATCTAATCCGTAAATAATAGATTGTATAGGTGTATATTATTTATATATATTTGTACATCAAATAAAATATTACTAATTGATATTATAGCAAATTGTACTAAGAAACAGTTGAAAAAGATATGGGACCGGCAGGATTTGAACCTGCGACCTTACTGCACACCGGGCAGCCGCTTTAGCCCCCCAGCTACGGTCACCTCTTACCGGTGACCGTAGCTGGAGGGCTAAAGTAGTAGTAGTAAGTTTGATGTACAAATATATATAAATAATATATACAATCTATTATTTACGGATTAGATCGCACACAACTTGAATGATTTGACTTTATAATCGTTTTGATCTCATCAAAAAAATTAGCTTCATACTATTACTTAATAATCCATTTAATAACGTATCATAACTTAACATCACGCCTAAATTACCCAGAAGGGTGTGGCAGAGGTGTACAAGGTAAAGATTTGTCCCATGTGGAGATCGAACCCACAACACCAGTGCAATGAAGAGCGGCTAGGCGACCGCTTAAACCACTACACAACACGTGCAGACAAGAAATACCACATGCTATGCACGTAAACAAATAAACAGATATTAAACATCGAATTTATTTTGAGAGCTTAAATAAAAATACCGAGGCGTTTCGTCGATTTGTTCCATTTAATAACGACTATAGAATCCTTTAGGGTGAGACTAGGGTAAGTTACGGCCCGGCTTGATGTATTTATGTGCGGAAAACAAAAGTTTAAGAGGAAACAAATGTTCTTAACATTTATTTATTTGTTCTATTTAATCCATTGTCACTTGACAGCTGTATTCGAGGATTGTTTGCTTACGCTTTTATTAAGGGTATATAGAAACGATCAATAGTGTATTTTCTGTACTAACGTAATCGGGTTGTAACTTTAATATTATTTACTTTAAAACTTTTATCTTTGTTTTTTATCCCAAAGGGGGTGATTAAGAGGATATAAGTTCATATGGTAGGTTCGTTAATTTTAAAGGAAAATGCATGAAATTCTGCACATAGGTTCCTTATATGACGTTAATGAAACATGTATTGAAATTTAAGAAAAAACGATAGTGACAAAGTCAACTTGTTCTTTTTAGAGAAATAGGGGTCCAAGATGTAAAATGCAGTTGCTTGGAGTATATCATACAAAAACAAAATTCATTGAAAATAATTATTGGTATGATGTTACTTGTTTAATACTGGTAGTAGACCCCTTTTAAGTCCGTATAATAGAACGGCTGACTGACGGAACCCTACATTGTGCTTGGTTAGACACGCATATGTCCGATTTCTAGTTTGACTCGTAATACTGCCGTCGGATGTGACTGGCAAATTTTTATAGTAGTTCCAAATTATATACAGAATACCCTTCAACATACCTAAGAATCAGTCCTCAGACTGTAAGGTAAGTAAGTATAATGTTGACGAGCCTGGACCATCAGATCCCTGAGAATTGGAAGTTGGTCCAAGTTAGCGAGTATTCCTACGTTCTAATACTATCCTATGACAAATATTTTATCCGTCAGAAAATAAGTAAAGTCTGGCTCGCCTAGGATCTCGCTTATAAGGTTAAATAGCCTTATAGCTAATTAGGTATATACGAAATCATAATTACATTCCAGATAGGTACCTAAATAATATGTTATTGCGAACCAATTGTGTATTGAATATATACGGTCCTTAAACAGTGGAATGTTTCAATACACTACGTTTAGTTCGAACTAAGTAATTCAGTAACTATTAAGTTGAAATAGTCGGTAGGGATAACTATCAAGGCGTGGTTAACGAGCCAACTAAATGGCTTGAATTAGTACGTCGTGAAAACGTCTAGAAAATCTCATAGGATTTCTTAAAAGTAGTACAAAAACAAAATAAGTTTCAGTATGTAACCTTTTATTTAAACATATAACATAATTTTACATGTCACTTTAAGTTTTTATTTAAACAATCACTCAATTTAATAAACTGTTAAATATTTATCATAGAAAGAACTAGATGATGCTACAATCATTTATTTAAACAGTTGTTCAATTGACTTCCAAATGTCATGGATTTGCACCTGCATTCAATACTTGGCCATTCTGTTCCAGACGTTGAAGAGTTAACTTGTTTGCAAGGACTGTGTCACAGTGATATAATAAAGTGTAGTGATCAAGTGGGATTACTGTGAATTAAAGTGTTAGTACGTTATAATTTTATAATGATAAATGATGGATTGGTTAAACAAGGAATGTAATTGTTTTTTGTATTTTGCAAATAATATGATCAAATGCTATTTTTATTGAATATGTTTTCTTTATTTGATAACCTAAAACGACAACTCTGAATTGCTAGCCAACAAGTAGTATAATAATAGTTTTTGTAAAGATGGTTTTGTACTTTGCATATATAAATAAGTACTTTTTAGGATTGTATGTAGTACCTACAAGGTATCCTTATAGCTTCGCCATGACCGTCTATCTGTCTGTCCGGGGTATGGCGTCATGAATATATGGTGGGGTGCATGAAAGGAGCCTCCCCGAGTGACGTACACAACAATTCCCTACGTCCGGCGCACCCTGGGCAATTCGCGAGTTCTTAAAAGCGAATTGGCTAATCCTTTCACCACGATGGCAAGTCAAAACCTGCACCTGTCCTACCACCTGCACAAGAGAGGCACTCATGAACGCCGACGAGAGCGCCATAACAGTGGCCACTTATTGGATCAATAAAATTTGACTTAGCCATCGACACGATGAAGAAGAAGAATGGCGTCGAAATCGTTATTGCTAGAAAGCTAAATTTTGCATGAATATGTAAATAAACTATGCCGACAAAGTGTGTCTCCTCTACGTGTATTTATAACGTGTTATTTTTTTTAAACGACTTATGTAACGTGAATAAAAAGTATGTATTGTTTTCACGAACTTCATCGCAAAAGCCTCTATAAACCTAATGGTAACTTGCAACATCATGTCTTGGGGAAGCTGCGATAACCGTGTAAGAGACCGTAGGACTGCCAAGTCGAAGGTCTCGGGTTTGAACCCATGTTACGGCACACACCCTATCAATAAATAGTTAAGATTCGTCTTTTCCAAGAAATATCATTGTTTATTCAATTATCATAAAAAATATCGCTTGATAACGGTGAGGAAACCTGCATGCTTGAGAGTGCCTTGAGTCCTCGAGAGTGTGTAAAGTCTACATGGCTGCTATAATTATTATTTACTGGCAACCCGTCTGTGAATAAACTCAAGTTAAAAAATAATTTACATCTGAGTAAAACGATATTATCCCTCATGTGTCAGGCATTTTAGGACGTGTATCTAAAAGTATCTAGTCTACTATTTATCACCAAGTCTAAGGTAAATGGTAGGTAGTGCAGTCGAAAGCTCGTTCATAATCGCTTCTAAAAGTAATCATCCCACAATAAATCATATGACTAGAAACCAGCTAGAAACATGTAAATATCAGCAACAGCGCACAGAACAGTTATTTAGAACAAAGTGGCGCTTTTCGTACAAAGTTTCCCTTTGAAACAGTTTGGTGGACGCGTCTGTGCCACTGTTTTGCAACGTTGCGTAATTTCAATGCTCTTTTTTCGGTCATTTGTCTTCGCGTTAAGCTCGCTCGTCCCCTTCTAAGCTGCACGGCTCAATTTAAAACCATTCGTTGTAAAGCAATATTTAAAGCAGCTCTTATTTGAACGGTTGTTTGCAATATTCTTTTGTTAGTACGGTAAGCTAGTAGGTAAATCTAATACCTCTAATCTACAAGTAAAGGTTATTCATGGAATGAATTTAAGAAGCTGAATTTATGATATCAGTTAATTATAATTAATCCTTTGTACCCTTATTATATTATGTATTACTTGCTTCTGTTCGCGGCTCTACCCGCGTCGTTAACAAAAAGTTTAACGAGTAACTTAGTTATTTTTTTTATACTTCCCAAAGCCATCACGATCTAAATTCCATATTTGGATATTTGATGGTTTTAATTTTTATTATAGGCAAAAATAGGGCTACTTTCAGCTTTTATAAAATTACGTAAGTCGGGCGGCGGCTAGACCTTGTGTTAATCCAGGCTGCAAGATAAATATTTGCCTAAATTTCATCAAAATTCAAACACAACTATTTGAGTGGAAGTGTTATAAATATCCAGATATCTAAACATACAAAAACTTCCTCATGTATAATATTAGTAGGACGCATATTCGCATTACAAAATCATATTACCACATGTTGCAGTTGGATGAAAATCCGATTATGCAGGCGAAGTGATTACGAGCAAAATCCTTTTAAATTCCGTATTTATTATTTCAGAAAGGCGGTTTGCGTGCAACTATTCAAGAACATTATTATCAACTGCACGCGAAGATTTTAATATTAATTTACTATGCTTAATTAATACGAATCTCCATACTTACTTTATATACGATTTAGCTTTATAACTCACAATGACCGAGTCGAGCTACGGCTATTGCAATATTTTTGTTACGATAATAATTCTTTGAATTATGGTTGGAAGAAGCCGCATAGATGAACAACTCTTTTATTTTTTCAAGTTATAGATACTCTTTCACCCGACTACGGCGAGGATAAAAGAAAGGGCAATGATTTTGGCAGGCTATGTATGTACTTTCAGGTATGTTTGTACATGCCACCGTAGCGCCTAAACTACTTAAACGATTTTAATAAATGAGATGACAATAAATTTGTAATAATAGCCCGAGTGACATGGGCTAAGTAAATTTTATCAAATTTCATACATCGGTATTTAAATTTCAGATACAAACCTCGAAAAAAATCGAGATTTTCATGACGTGTTTGGTGTCAAATGAAAGGTCTTGGCAAGCATGTATCATATTCGTGTTTAATTCAATATTTGCATCGGAATAACACAGCCACATTCTAAGTTGATAAGAACCCATAACAATCAAAACTCATAATATGCTGCATAAAAAGTAAGTGAATATCATGAGAAAATCTGTTGAAATTGATGTACATTTATCATTTTAAATATTAAGAAAAATATTTCATCCTGTCGTCGGCATAATTGATTATTACGCCGGCGTAATTACGCAGCATTTTTTAATTAACTCCTTGGTGTGTTTTGAGCAAAAAGAAATCTTTGTAATGAGTTGTCAGGCGCAGCGCTCGAGTTTGTTAATTTTCGTTGACAATTGAGAATTAATTTAAAACTCTAGCCAAGCAACTAAACAATGTGCTGTTTGTTTCTCAGTTAGTAGTTTCGTTTTAAAACAACGAGCTGTTTGTCGGTTAACAATAATGTGACATAGTATACTAGGAGCAGTATCTAACAGGCATGGTCGGTATATAATAGATATATAACTAACTATAAGCTTTTACTTAACAACTTTAAGATAAAATTGTGAATTCAATTGAAGTTGCCATAAAAAGGTTATACTTACCCTAGCAATTAGGTCTCTTCGCCCGTCCTTGGTTAGGTACTAAAATTATCTGTAGCGAAACCGTAGCAACTCACATATATTAGGTATAGTAGTTATCAAGTTTGTGATGAAAAATGAATTTTACTCTAAAATATACAGCAAATCTTTATCAATAAAAACGATTTGGTTCAATATAAATAGTTAAAAAATATTCGTTACATTGGAAATAACAAAACTTTCAAATACTAAAGTCACCACTTGATACAACATATTTCTTTTTAAAATGATTTATGATTTTTTTACTTCATTTAACGGGCTTGCTTACATATGGTACCTATTAATAAAACAGAAGATTCAGCGACAAAGTTTTTATATTATTGTTCCGCACCGTCTGCCTTTCAACATATTATTGCGTCGACTTTTGCTTCTCGGTATTTGCTTTGTTAGTTGTATGCCAATTTTACGTTTGGCTTTTGTGAATAGAATTTTTCAATTAAGTGTTTGTTTATTTAGTAATTAGACAACGGCATTCGTATTCAAATGGAATCACACGATATTTAAATAAGTGTCAGTCGAATATTGATTGTATTTATAGTAGAGTAAAGGTGCACTCTAGTTTAGAAATCGTCAATTTTAGTGCTGTGCAACACTGCGCTGTTTTGCGTTGATCGAAGTATATTTATGTATTAATACCCTAATGAAAGATGGCGTCGCTGAGCCACACCAGCCTGCCCAAGACCACGAATGATGTAAGTCAAAATTTCAATGAAAAAAAATTATATTTGATTGAATTTCGATAATCTAGTGGTTAGCGTATGCGTCTTGGGTTCGATTCCCGGGTCGGGCAAAGTGTTATTTTCCGTCAGAAAATTCACAATAGCCGCATGGAGTTGGAATGGTGCCTGATGGATGGCGATAGGCTCACCCCTTATCCAATGGGACCTAAACATAAGAGGTGAAGTGTACCTCTGCCACACCCTTCTGGGTAATATAGGCGTGATGTTATGTTATGTTGATTGGATTTAAGCCTGAACCGTTTTAATTTTTGATATTTTCAGTTATAACAATATAGTTATGTTATTTATAGCAACTTTTAGATAAAACCAATGTTTGTTAGAAAATACACTATGCAAAGGTATTATTTATTAATAAAATGTCTGCTACACCTTGCGGGATCGACTACGCTAAATTACGCCTTCGTTCCGTCAATTCAACGTTTTTTATGATGTAAAAACCAAAGAAAATCTAATTTGGCCAAAATAACATCACCGAGCTTCAGTTGAAATTACATTAGAAATGAAATAAGTTTTGTTGATGAAAAAATTGACAATTACTACAACATCTCATCATTTGAGAGGCAACATGTTTGGACATTATTTTATATCAATAAAACCTTAGAAAACTGTCATGCCCATGGGTAAAAAGTTCCTTGAAATAAGGATAATAATGATGAAAAAAAAGAAACTCTTTTTTTCAGGTGTACTGCTATTTGTAATCCCCTTAAACCTGTCTCTTATTATACAAATGACTGTTAAAGACAGCGATTATTTTTTTATTCACGCAATACTCTCATTTATTTCATAATTTAAACTTTAAGACCCTATCAATTTAGTAGCAAAAACGCTGTGAATTTTACTCCTAAAGAACAAACATAAATTTTCTGCATTATCCTTAGCAACATTAAATTAAATATGAGCATCCATTCACGAAACAGACGCCATTAAATCATCAGCACAAACATGGAAAACCTTTCTTTTAAAACGTGCCGCGCCGGGGACGGGAACTAAAATCTCACGAAATGCAAGATAACTTAATGAGGGCTGACAAATTAGTGCCGAGTTCCGTAGTTGGCAAACACCCCGGTTACAGTCCACCGACGCCTATTCCAACTCACAGTTTACGTTGGACTAATCGACTGAAATAATTTGCTCTATCCACTTTAAGAAGCATTAAAAAAGTGGGGGGACTGTTCCAGGATGATCTAATACATTTGGATGTATGAGTGGTGACGTTTGACGGTTGTTTGGGTTGTGTACTTAAAGGGTAAGAATGGAATCTTATTACGAAGACTGTGCTGTCCGTCTGTCCGATTGTCCCCAGGCTGTCTCATGAACCGTAATAGCTAGAAAGATATTTTTTTACAGATTAGGTGTTTGATGCTATTACAAAAAATACAAAACTAAACAAAATAAATATTTAGGGGCTCTCTCTTCAGCGAGATTTTTTGCTCGATCTCTTGAACCGTGATAGCTAGATAGTTGATTATTTGTTATTCTTGCCGTTAAGTTTGAGTCGGAATCGCGCTCAAAACATGCCGTACATTATCTGTAAATCGTGTCTGTTGTATATAAATAAGAAATATATATTAAAGGTGTCCCATACAACAGACCGGCCTTTTTTTCTAATAGTGCATGTTATTTAAATAAAATATTACTATTCAAACACATTGAAACAAATATAAAATTTTGCTTATCGAATGATACATTATGATAAGAGTCCTGCGGACGTACCGCGTTTTTACCATACAAAGAAAGTGCAATAATCAGACAGATTAGTGCTATCTCTGTTTGACGCACGACAGAGACAGCACTACTGATCGTTCAAAATGTAAATATAAATAAATTTACCTTGGCTTCCAAAATATATGAATGAAAACTTAATATTTCGATTTTTCGTGTTAATATGTGATAACAAAATAGATAGACGTTGCAAATTTTCGCATTGCGGCAATGCGAAAATTTGTGCATAATTAATTTGCAACCGACCAGAAAGCCTCCAGCTTTTCAAACGATTGTTTGGAAGCTTTTTAAAGCTATCTGATTACTATTTAAAAATGCTTAAGTTGAAAGGCTAAAACTATTATATATTTAGTCTCTATAACTCTGTCCATTTCTTTATTTTCTTTTTGACAGATTACATTTAGGGATGCCTTCACATGTTACTGATTCGATTTGAAATCATAATCGATGTTGTCTACGAAGAACTTTCAATCGTTTAATTACATCGAAATGGTTTTAGTTCATAATTAATTATTCGTTTATTAGTAGTTTTTATTAGATGAAATAAATATACAAAATAATAATATAATAATAATGTCACATACTTAGTCTATGACTACGACGAAAGGTAACTAGACCTTTGTTTACATTTTCATTTTTAATGCCAAGATTTCGACTTGATTTCTTGCAAATAATTATTCATGGAATCATGATACTATTATTATATTATTTTTTTTATAAAAATACAGACAATACACAAAAAAAAGTCAAATTATTCTTTTTCATAATGATCGATTTATTTCATTTCACGATTTGATTTATAGTCTGTGGTTGTTTGTTACAAACAGTGAACTTCCCTAAAAAGTGTCGCTTGTCAATAAAGTACATTATTATCTATTGTAGTACCTACATTAATCTGACAAAAAAACGGTAATTCATAGGCGTGATCTGTCAAAAAGAAAATAAAGGAATGGCCAAGTAAAATCATTCAATTCTTATTATGACTATTTAAAATCTCTGAGAGTATTTGAAAATATAAATCAATGTACTTGGTTCGTTTAGTTAACCAAATATAGGGATCCCTTTTTTTGCATAATATTTTAAATAATATATAATATAACGCGTAATAATAATTATGCGTAAAGTATTTTATGTTAAAATATATTATGCCAAAAAAGTTTTGCCAAATTAATATTATGCGTAACTATCATTATGCCAGATGAAGGTATGCAAAAAAAAACCATTTTTAAATTTAGAAAAATTTCGTATTATCTGACATTCGCATTCATTTCAAGCCCACGTGCCTAATCCTAATCCTTATCAAATAAACATTACATTTACAAAACAAAAAGTTGTGTTATTCAAAAGTCACCCATTGCTGACGAATAAAATGAGTTCGTCGCCAACGTGACTGATTTGCATACATTAAATATTGGACCTACCGTTGAAGACAAACTGCGTTTGCCTCGAGTTTGTACACGGTTCCAGTTACTAACTGAATTACTCGGCATTCGACTCACTCGTACATATTCAAGTTTGTATTCTGTGTGCCTCGCTACAGGTGAAAATCAACTAGAAAATATTGTTTCATAACTCTTATGTAAAAAATATATATTTTTGTGTTACTAAGTGTATAGTAAGCAGCGATAGCTAAGTGGGAGACCGTAGGACTGCGAAGTCAAAGGCCTCGGGTTCGAACCCACGGCACACACCTCTGTCAAAAAATCGTTAAGATTCGTCTTTTCGAAGGTATGTGTGTATTTATCACATGAATTGTCGCTTGCTAACGGTGAAGGGAAACATCTTGAGGAAACCTGCATGCCCTAGAGTGCCTTGCCAGCGTGGTGGACTATGGCCTAACCCTTCACATCATGAGAAGAGGCCTGAGCCCCGCAGTGGGACAATATTAAATACGGAGCTGCTATTATTATTATTAAGTGTACCTGATTATTTTAAAACGTTTTGCTACCAGACATTTTGCTATTCATACGATTTGCTACTAGGTTATTGAATTAATAGTATGAACTGTTCATAGGATGTTTTATTTATGCTGAGTGCTACCTAGCCAGCGTAAGACCAGCGAAGGCTTGGTATGTAATATAAACGAACCACTTACATCTACTACGTTTCATTCGATTTGGAATTTGTGTATAGATAGAATTTAGGTTTCCTCTGAGTTAGGACTATAATTATGTTTCTTTGACCAATTGAAGAATCACGGCTGACGGGACTCGCGAATAATCAACTCCAAATGGCATCATTACATTGATCTACAAGATCAATGCATCATTAGTAAATTATTAGTCGTGCTACTTGATTATCAACTTAAGTTAGTAACTAATAATCTTATAAACACTAGTCGATAAAAAAAAAGTACTACGCAATAGTTTATGAAATAAGGAATATTTGACTTGACTTAACTTGGACTAGTTATTGTATACAGTTCCGATACAGGAATTCAATATAATTTCGAGTTTATTCCGGAAATTTAGATGATAAATAAGCTAAAATACACAGCATCCATACACAAATGTATCAGCTATCAACTCACCGAGGTGTCGTTCTGTAAATTTTTCTCATAAAAATGTTACGCGTAATGCCTTCCTTTAGTCGATGAGATGAAATTTATTGTTAGTCGTAAAAAGTACATTGCGCGAGTAAACCGCGCGAATTTTGGGAACTCCAAGCCACCGTTTTCACGTCGTCACTCTGTCTTGTGACGAACTTTATACATTCGACCCCCGACTGTGGTGTAAATAGCGAGCGCGCATACGTATCTAATGAATAATAGCGATGTAAAAGACGTTGGAAGTGTCGTGTTACCTGCTCCGCCGTTGTAACTTGATGATGAGTTTTATCGTAACGTTTAATGACTTTATTTCGGAAGTGATACTCAAATTTAATGTTGGGAGTTGCGTGAAGATACAAACAGTCGACCGTCGGAGCACATTATTGATTGCTTGCAAATGGCAGCACAAAGCTTTTAAGACTTATTCGCAATACTAAATTGATAAAATGTTATTATAAATCACGTGATCTAATAGCGTAGAGGCCGTAGCTGTATCGTAGACGAACCCGAAAACGTATTGTGAACGCACGTCTACGTATGACGTCATAGTATCATAGTATTATCACAGTATACTAGGTTGTGTGGAAGAAATTGCTTTAAGCAATAACACCGCCGCTTGTACAACTAGTTTTAAGTGTTTGTTTTATGTATCTTTCTTTTGTATTTTGGTGTACAATAAAGAATATTTATTATTTATTATCTATTATTCCTCTTTATTTATTTTTAAACTTATTTTATATATTTTTAAATATGATTTATAAAAAAAACAAAAAAAAGTATTATTATTATTATTACCTGCCGTGCTATGAGTATTCAGAGTATATATTTATATAACTGTTTTTTATAGGTTTTAGCTCAAAAACCAAGGAAAAATCTCAATAATTGCAAACTGATAAAACATCCTATTAAACGATTGATAGCATAATCTCGATTTTCTATAAGTGAACAATATAAGACACACCTACACAAACACGCACACTTTTTCTATCTGCCTCTAAACTGGATGCACGTATACAGGATGTAAATGATATCGTGAGGAAGCCTCTTACTAGTGATTCAGTACATGATTCTGAGGCTGTGTGCATAAATTTTTTACCGAAAAAATTATGACATTTCCAAATTTTTTTTAGACTGACCGACTAAATGGAGAAGCGTAGCGTTACCCTGCCCGGCGGCCCAGTCCCAATACATTTGCAATTTTTCAGTCATCTTTGGGATTTTCTATGAAAAATTTGTCCATTTGTAGAATTTTCCGGTCAAAAATGTTCACTGCAGCAATAGTAGTGCTTCAAAAACATGTTTTTTATCACGGAAAAGTAAGATCATAAGCTTATTCTCATATATTTGCGATTTTTTCATGTGTAAAATTACTTATAGCCGATTGCCTATGTGTACTAGTTTCAGATGTTGTTTTTGCATCTAGGGTATCAGGGTGATGTAATCACTGGTTAGCGGCTACATCACGATGTTATTTACACCCTGTATAGTTTCTTTGAATCTTATAGAAGATATATTTACTTAAGAGTCTTAATACATAGCTATTAATAACAAGCAGTGTTAAAATACTGCATTCACACTCTGGAGCCACCGAGGGTACTTACTATTTATTATAACGAGACAGTGAGGTTGTACAAGGTTACTAAGTGGTAAAAACGATCGTATCGGGTAGCTACATATTGCAAAACTATTAAGCGTATAAACACACAGACATAGGTGAGCTAGGATATAAAAATCTAAGCCGTCTTCATGTATTATTTCTTTTTAGGTCGACTATTCAAATAAATTAAGATACATTATTTACCAAATATCTACAAAATACAAACCTAATTTTGTTCTTTAGTATTCTAAATACTTCTAGAATTAGCAGTATTCTAGTGAATTACGTTCTTTTTGAATTAATTCCCCATAGATAACAAGCTACACCAGTGTTTGTCTAGCGATGCAATAAAATCAAGCAGCTATTTCAGATAACAAACACGGGCACTACGGGTTTGCGAGCACTTTACTCAGGAAGAGCATTTCCAGGTATTGAAATAATTAAACTAGTAATCACTGATATTAAATAAATTTGTAGTGTTTTAGATTGAAAACTTGAACATTTTAAATAGGAAAAGGTAACTATTGTTATAAATGGACAACCATAGAAATCTTAATAACTAGTCAATAGAAATGCTATCGACTATCTTTTAACACTGGGACGCATGTCGCCGTTTTTCAAATACCACTTTTTGTATTCCTGCAAACAAAATTATTCTTTTTGGCGATGACATAAAGACGACAATTCCTCAACTCGCACTTATGTTCGATTAGACTCATGCGCTTGTATTCCTGCAAACAAAATTATTCTTTTTGCGATGACATTAAGACGACAATTCCTCAACTCGCACTTGTGTTTGACTTGACAGATGCGCGGCGACAAGGTCACGCGTCTTTGACATTTCTATTGCCTTATTATTAAGATTTCTATGTGGACAACAAATACACTGAAAAAGAGGTATGTAAGGAGTGAAGCACATGCCATTCCCTAGTCTCCCCGTGGGCTCTTTTTAGTTCTGTATGTAAAAAGTAAAGTTTTCCCTTTATTGCATTCGCTAAAGCTGTACATATTCGTTTATTTTGCATAAATATTTAATCAAATAAAATTTCTCGCCATTTTTAACTTTCAGTTCACCTGCTTGAGACTCATACTTGAGTATCGCTGCGTTTCCCAGCAGTGTCATGGAAAATGAAATTTTTATTAACGCCTTCTTCCTTGACTTGCACGGTGATGTAAACTTTCAGAAAGTTTCGTTGGCCATTAATAATTCTCCCGCGGCGTCCGGGACCTCTGAAAAGAATATTTCACTCTTTTGAAGCTGCAAACTGGGTACAATCAAATTACCATTTGAAAGAGCCCCTTGTATTGCTATTTAAGACGTTGAACGATTTTCGTTAGCTTTGTTTGTGTCTTATCGCTCAAACAGCTTGTAATAAATCTTTTGCTAACGACAGTGAATATAGAAAATAACATGATAATTTGTTAACAGCGATACTTAAGTAAGAAATTTCGCTACATCATCTTGAAATATTCTTAGCGGCTTTTATTTACTGGACAATAAAGATACGCAACGCGTAAACTAAGCACTCAGGCTACTTAATAGATATAGGCCACTGACAGAGGGCAACATTCCAAAAATAGTAGTAACGTTACCAATAATTTTGACAGCAAGGAATAACTACGCAAAAGTGGAATTCTCTAGCATTTGTTCGGGTTTTTTTTATCCGAACGGGTTTTTATTACTTTTAAATTGTTTAAAAAAATACTATCACAAAAGCAATGCAGTTGCTTCGTTACTATGTTTTGACCGGAAGCCTTACACTAATGACCTAACGAACCTCGATATTATTCTCGCATTTAATATTAAATTTATACATAGTTTTTAAATATACAACGCTTTTTAAAAAAGGTTTATCAATAAAATGTGCAACTGTCTTTATTGACAGTGTCCCTCACTTATACCTGGATATATTTTATTGTTTTTCTACCAAGGTGCCACTTTTTTATGGCAATCATCCGTAAGCGCACGAATAATACGCTTACATCATAGTAAAAATAGATAAATAGGCCAACTCCCGGCGTTTAGGAGCGCACGATACCTAAACTTGCTCGAGGCGTAGGGTTGTCACTTGTCAGATTGATATTTTAAATTACCTGTACTGAAATTATTTTTTTAATGATAAAAAAACGTTTTTTTTACAAAACAAAGCATTTATTTATGTCAAGTCAAAGTCAAATCATTTATTTCCATGGGCCCCAAAGGGCGCTTGAAAACGTCAAAACAAACATCAACGTTCAAATAAATAAAATTAAAATAAAACTTAAGCTAATTAAATTATAATATTAATTGCAACAAAATGATTTGAATCACCGGAGCTTAGATTGATTTCAATTCAACTTTGAGGTTTGAATTAAAATCAATCCAAGTACCAGCTCCGATGGGTATTGCATCATGAGAAGAGCTGGTGAGAAACTCATGTTCACCATCTTTTCAAATAATTCATACAATTTTGTTTGTTTATTGACAATAATTGTTATGTGTAAGTTATAGCAACCAAAATACAATGACTAGAAATGGTTATGGAGAGAATAATACTATGAAATTAAATTCTTTGTCGAATAGACCAATATTATATTAATAAAATTATCCGTAGTATATAAGGTTGCAATCTCTTACACTTAAAGCAGAAAGGAAAAGAAGTAACGTTAATTCTGGGTTTGAAATAGTGTCGTTTGAACAACCATAAACTTCACAATAATATCTTTTGACTCGCGAAGACATTTTGCAGTGCAGCGCGTAACCGTACCTAATTTTTTAAACAAACACCGACCGCTCACAGTAATGACACGGCCCGCACTACCGGTGACCGAGTGAGTGGCCGAGCGGCGTAGTGTGCGTACGTACGTACATGAACCCGGGGCGTGGCAAGCGCTACGCGTACATACAAACGGCGCGATGTACCTTTGTTCGAAGATAACATACTTATCTATTTTTACTATGCTTACATTTAGTTTCTCAGAAATTTCAATAAAAAACGTAAAAAAGAAAGGTACTGGGGATATGTATATGCTTATTCAATTATCAAAACAAAAGTATTCAACGAGTTGTATTGAGATGGAAATGCACATTAATTTATTGACGAAAACATGTTCTTTATGTTAGATGAGGGCAGAATTAAATAAAGTCATGAACGCATTAACATTTAATGAAAAGTTAATGAAATCACGTATAATAGATGTTGTAGTTAAATAGTGCAAGGTGATTCACAAAATAAAACAAAGAATGTATTGTTCAATTGAATACAAAGAAGAATAGGTAATATTACCCAGAAGGGAGTGGCATAGGAGATTTAGAGAGAGAGATTATATTAGAAACGTGATTGCTCCACATTATAAATCTGTGCCAAAGAAAAGAATAAAAAAAATAAGTTAATTTGACAATGATGCAAACGAAATGTACGGATGCATTTTACGCAATGTTCTAACTATAACAAGCCCATTTTGCCCGCCAGTTTCTGTAATTTCGCCTTTGAAAAAAAATGGGCTGGTCCAAAATACAGGACTGGGAATTCAGAATCAGCGGCCTATACTTAGGTAACCGTCCTATTTACGGCACTGATTTTAGGCACACAAATACGCACAATGCATACACAATCTTATTTATGTAGTAAACACCTATTACTACATAAATAAGTTAATTTACAACAGGCGCTATCGCCTGTTGTAAATTAACTGTCGAAACTGTACTCTAATTACGGCCACACACGGTTCAAGTATATTGCACTAACTCTCACCTCACGCCAATTATCTCTATGAAGTCATTTTTTTTATAATTGAGACAAAACTGTTTGTGGCCGCTTTAAGTAAAGATTGCCTTATAAAGTAAATTTTATGCTTCAATACAAATTGGATAGTCAATGTGGCGACCTGCCAGCAGCATTTGGCACGAGATTGATGGAAGATCCAGTGATTAGAGAGTTTATCCACCACTAACGGCTTAGGGAGCCAGAATTCATATTATTTATCAGCTTTTGGGTTTTGGCTGTGCGTTAATGGAACAATCAGTCAGTATAAACAAAGTAATAGTCAGGGCAAGTATAAGTATCAAAATAAGAACAATAGAGCAACTGTCATAAATAAATCCGTCACCAACCTACGTAATTTTCACCAAGTAGGTACACGTCCGAAACATGTCTTCTACTGTAAATAGTCTAATTACACCATTATTTCGACTACTTTCTTAGTTTTAAAGTATATGTATGCTAAGCATAAACCCAACACACATACACTTGAATTCATTATGTAAGCAATACAAAATAATAAAATAGAAATGTCCTGCACCGTTCTAAGAAAGTATTCCTCTTGTGACAGACATACACGAAGCAACGGTCGCTTCTCAGTAATAACCGTACGAAAGTCGTATAGTCCGAACATTACTTACAGACTATTCACCAGACGAACATAGTACTTGCACGAGGTCTAGAAATTTTATGAAGAATAGAAATTACATTTCCACAGGAGCGTTCCATTTCTGAGCACCTACTGCACTCAACCCGGGCATAACTCAAAATTATGAAATAAAGAGAAATGTACTTTAAAACGTTTCTAAGAGCTTGCAACAGCTGAAACAAATCGCGAGCGGGCAGCCGCTACTCTAATGGATCTAATGGAAATGGCCGACTATTGGCCGCTTACCTTAAGTGGATACGCGACTTGCAAAGAAATAGCGTCTATTGATTATGTGCTCTAAGAGCGGTCGTAATGATGATGTTATGATGATAGATCCTAATGTTACATCAACCTTTATTCATTTTTAAGTGGCTGTAGAAGGCTCATATGAAGGCTTTGTCGTGCGAGTGTGTGTTTTATAGGAGAAGTTATTATTTGATGGTAAACATTGAGTGTCGAAGACTATCAAACTATATAATAATAATGCCAAGCGGGTGTCAAACGGCGTCAATCGTCAAATGTATTTTTATTACTGTTTCGTGTTCAAATATATTTTTTATCAGTAAAGACGGGTTTCTAACTTAATAAAACCGAATTTTACCGACTAGTTTCCAACCTATTTCAAAGGTCGTCAAGAGGGCTGTTATCCTGTCCCATGACTTTATAGTGATACCAATGTTTTCATTTCTCGTCACGTTGGTTTAAAACATTTATTTTAAATTATAATAAGTTTTTGTTCAATACAATTAATATGTACAGACGGCTGCACATCAACCTGTTTATTCCAGTGTAAGATGGCCTCGCGTTGTATATGTTTTTCGTGCAATTCGATGCCAGTTTATGCTTGAAATATATAGGTTGAACTTTAGCCGTGTGTACCGTCAGGTTGGTAGCCTGGTTCTACATTGAGAGTTATGGTGGTACAAAAGTAGTTGTTTCGTAAAACTCGACACAACGAAAATAGTACGTGTGATTAAATAAATAAATAAATATCTCACAACATACACACAACGCCATCTAGTCCCAAACTAAGCAGAGCTTGTAATATGGGTACTAGAATAACTGATACTAATACATATATACTTTTCTTTTGTAAATACAACTTATTATACATAGAAACACCCAGACTAAGACAAACCCCCATGTTCATGCACACAAAGATTTGTCTTATGTGGGAATCGAACCCACGACCTCGGCGTCGCAGGCAGGTACACTACCCACTCCGCCATACGGTCGTATGTATATGTTTGTGTGTGTGTTTATTAGTATTTACATAAAAAAAAGTTTCTATGGCATGTAACATCACTGTTTTCTCTGACCAGCCATACCATAACCCATAACGCTTGTACTACTGTTTGTATACCTTCTGTGTCCAATTTATCAATGAATAAACTATTTTGGATGTTCGTGGATTGTAATCACAACATAAACAAATAAACATTAGAATATTCATTAAAAGTCTACAATGAACAACTTAATATAATTGAATCCTCGTTTTATGTTACGTAACTATGCTTGGACGGAGAAGCTTAGCGTGGTTCGCATTGTAGGCAGAATACAAACTTAGTCTCTGAATATTCCTGAAGAATGTTTATTGTGAAACAATCTGGAGATCGCTGATTCGTAGAGAGGAAATATTATACTTTGAAAGTATGAAACGCTCCGGATATTTTGTTCAAGACTCATAAATTGAATCCGAGCTATTACGCCCAAATAATAGCTAGTTAATTCCAAGAGACGTTTGCGTTTCAAGAAGAAATTATAAATATCGATTGTGTACCTACTTTGAAAAATTAACCACCGACAGCTAAAGTTTAAAAACAAGCAACAGGCACATTGTACGAAATATCCTAGTACTCATTAAAATGTTTTTTTTTATGTTAGGTTGACTGTAGGTAAGAGAATGCCACTAGGCATTAAGTCCGCCTCTGTACTTGTATATGTGCAAAAGTTAAATAAATAAATAAAAAATTGTGTACGCATACTTAAAACATTTTGATTATTGAGCTATAAAAACAATGAACTAAACTCATTAATATTATGAAGGTATACATATACAATCTCAACCAAACACGCAAATTATATCCAGAATCAAAACTGACACACATAATAAAGAATTTCTAAAAGGGCTCGAATTTATTTCACTCGTAGCAAATTGTTACAAATAACTTGTGAAATATTCTCTTCTGACAAAATGCTTGGACGTAAAAGAATACGCTTCGCCGTAGTCTCCGATGATCGACGACAATAATGGCCCGGAAACCTGGGTCCTCATTATTTATGTTCGCACTTCGACGCCCTGAGGAATGAGTATTTTTCATGCAAATATTAAAGGGAACGTGGAACAGGCGATTGGCGGGTGATTGAGCGAAGACAACTCGATTACTCTAATTCATTTGCTTTTCGATATTTTCTTTATTTTTTATAAAGGAGTCGCGTTTTAGCAATTGATAGATATTTTTTTACTGCTGGGGAAAATGTGATTGTTAATCTATATGAATTATTTTATTTTGTTAAAAATAGAATAAGGATCATCATAACGGTTATATCTACTATGTTATGGTTTATCTTGTGTACAATTGTTAAAATTATCGAGCCACATTGAGGAAAGCTTTATAGCCACACTACCCATATAATCGATAAACGAATCAAAAGCGCATATTTAGTATAACATACATGTTAACCGTCCTAAAGGTTTCCAGATCAATTACGAAAATAGGATGAGTAACCCGTGTGGGTTTCTTGTCTGAAATTTCAAAGTAGCTGCACGTAGAGTTGGAAACTTTGTTCTACGTTATAACAGACGTCAGTAACATTACACAGGACACAAGGACTTCTTGTGTAGATCACCAAGATGATAATAGGTTTCTTGTCATAAATATTTTGTTTGTGCGTTCAGAAATGTTCCGTCGGTAATTTATTAACTAACTGACATTCTAAATTTACTGATTAAAACAAAAAAGGCTATTTCGAATTTTTTTCTTGCTCATTTTGTTCAGTTTTATAATTATTTTTTGTAAAAAATAGTGCATTTCTGGTTTATGTTATATTAAAAGCATGGCTTTCTACTCATGAAATTTAGATTCAACTATGACTAATATTATTTAACATGAAAACTTCAAAAGACAAAAAATACAATCATACAATATTTCCATATATCAAGAATGTCATTCTATCTTGTCAGGCAGGCGATTAAACGTCGCTTGAATACGTCCTTGTAGCAGAGATGCTGGCCACCTCGTTTCCGCTTCCCTGAAGCTAAACAGCATATAACAAAGCTTCAGTCTGAAACCAAACCTCTATTACCATTCTGTGTCTTATGGGTGAAATTTCACGGGATTGGTTTCCTGGAACCTTTAAGGGACTCGCCCGACTGCTGCATTTTCATATATTTGTAATGGGGTTATATCTTTAATATTATTAAGTCTATATTATAGACGTACGATTTCTAAAAGATTGAAATATGTTTTTTTTTCGTGTCTATTATGTGAATATAATTATTTTAATTTGTACATGTAAAATTTGATAACAATTAATGATCAAAATAATTTTAACAAAATGGCACGAACAAAGTTGCATTTCAGTGTTTTTTGATTTTATTATGATATGTCTATAAAAATAGATTCGGTAATAGATAAAGTTACAAAACCGATTATGAATGTATTAAAATACGGCGGTCGGGACTGGCTTCTTAACGGGATGCATAAAGCGATACACCAAGGATATTGAACGAGAACTGTAGACAACCAATACATAACACTATTGCACCCATCTTGAATAAGAAAACTCTAATGCATTGAGTTAAAATGCAAATAATTGAAAAGTTATTTCAAACAACACATCAATAATATTAACAGGAGCCACTTATGTCCCACTGCTGGACTGGGCCTCTTCTCACGATAAGAAGGGTTAACCTTAGTTGACCACGCTAGCCAAGTTTGGATTGGTAGACTTCACACATCCTTGAGTACTTTAGGCACTCTTAGGTATTAGGTTTCTTAGCGGTGTATTTCTTCACCGTTAGCGAGCGATAATTTTCATGATAAATACACACATATATTATCTTCGTAAAACGAATCTTAACGATTTATTGTAAGGTTTTCTAGCCGTGGGTTCTAACCCGAGACCTTCGACTTCAAAGTCCTACGGTATCCCATTCGGCTTTTGCTGCTTTTGATAAAAGAAACCGGCCAAGTGCGATCCGGAATCACGAATCGCACGAAGGGTTCCGTACCATTATCAATAAAAAACGGCAATAAAATCATGTCTGTTGTATCCCCTCAATATTAATTTTATTTTAATTTCATTATTTATTTTAATCTTATAAAATTCTCGTGTCACAATGTTAGTTACATTACTTCTCCAAAACGGCTTTACTGATTTTTACCAAATTTTATATGCATATTATGTAGTAGGTCTGAGAATACTATCTATTTTCCATATACCTTAAGTGATAAGGGTTGTTCACCCTAAACATATTTTTTGTAATTTTTGGATATAATTTTTTTGTTTTTATTTTCTATAATGTGGCATTAAAAAATACATACAACTCTAAATTTTTACCCTTTTATCACCAACCCCTATTTTTCAATAGCCATTTTAGTAACCTTAGCGCTTTTGACAATATGAATTTTTATAATGTACCTTTACGGGGTTTGACATAACATTGACATAATGCGTGCTGCAAATATCGTCACTGAGAATGTATGCATAGTTAAGACAGGACAACGTCTGTCGGGTCAGCTTGTGTAAATATATAACTAAATATTCTGTGAATATTTCAAGAGTTTACCTGTTACCGCTTTCAATATTGAGCAAAAACGAGCAAAAATATCCTGTTTGTTGTATGGGCCCTAAATATTCATTTTATTCGGTTTTTAGTATTTGTTGTTATAGCGATAATAGGTAAACATCATAACTATATCGAAAAATATTTGACCGAATTTCATTTGCTAGCATATTGTTTTGCATTTGCGGCCCACGCTTACCACCGCAGCCTCGGCTTGCTGGCTGGCTCAGTCGGCCAACCTGATCCGCGGTGGTGAGTGATGAAACCACCTGCTTCTCAGCTTTACCACCTCACCCCCTCGCGCCTTCGCCTTCGGAGTAAGATGTAGAGTGTAGAGTTGGTTTTGCAGCAAGTCGTTTCTGTTACTAAATTTGTAGCATATCATATCGACTTTTTATGACACGATTTCAAAATAATATTGAAAATGCTACCAAATAACCGGCTAATTATTTATATATTATAGTGATTTGGTTTCCCAAATAATATGCTGTAAAATGTTATTCGGTAAAGTTAAATATGGCAAATGAAAAAAGTTCGAAAGAGGCATATAATTTGGTAAAACATTACTAGCTATACGGCACATGATACATCGATGATATAAAAATATTTCAAATAATGCATAAATCAAGAAAGATGACGGTCAATTTATAGCAATAGTGTCCCGTTTTTATCATTTGGGTATGAAAACCTAAAAACAACACATTAATTTGAACAAAATAATGGTCGTTGGGTTTTCAACTTAAAACGGCACGTCAGTTGCAAGATGTCGGCGACACGCCAGCCTCGGCAAACTCTATGCAATTTTAATTATTGAAAAATCTGTGAGTTAGAATAAAATATTATTTTAAGATTAATATTTTTTATTTAAAAATTTCAATTCATAAAGTTAAATACGATAAATCCGAGCTTAACTTACCGCTAAGTGTAAATTTTAATTTTTTTTATTTTATAATTTTAAGTTTAATATAAATTTAGTTACTTATTGGAATATTTTTTTTTTATTTTGAATGGATCTATAGTTTAATAAAATATTCAACATACAAGTTCACTAAACAAATTGTATAGGCTAACTTACTTTAAATGTGTGAAGTAAAATTTATTTCATACATTTCCGTATCTTTTCTAATAATCATATTATAAATAAGAAAATAAACTGCTTCTGTCTGTCTGTCTGTTACCCTTTTACGACTAAAGTACAGAACCAATCTTGATGATAGTTCAAAACCTAAGGAAGGACATAGGCTACTTTTTATCGACATACCCACCACGCAGGCGGAGTCGCTAGCCGGTGACGCTAGTATGTGATAATATAATTGTATTACCTAAAAGAAATTAAAATAGCCGCTGGTGCATATTCCCGTATACCTTTTAAAAGATCCAAAGAATAAATACTCCAAGCAGTGAGTTGTGCATCAAATAAGTATACACCGTTCTTAATCTTAGCAATATTATAAGGTACTATATAATTCAAGTCATTAGGCTCTTTATACTGATAATCCGCTTTATAAATGGTATACTACTATAACCTAAACATCACTCCATCAACGCAGCAGACGTAAAAGAACGTAATTCATAGGAATACAGCGGTTTTTGAAAAATATTAGACAAGAATAAAAAAAACCGTTTTAACTTAAACGAGTTTATGTTTTATTTTTGCATGGAAAGTCAAAGGTTTCGGGTTCGTACCCACGGCACGCACCCTTGTCAATAAATCGTTAAGATTCGTCTTTTCGAAGATATGTGTGTATATATCATATAATTTATCTTACGCTAACGTAAAGGAAAATATCTTGAGGAAACCTGCATACCTGAGAGTGCCTAGCTAGTACTCAAGAGTGTGTGAAGTCTACCAATACGCACTTAGCCATCGTGGAAGCCTAACCATTCTCAAAATGAGAAGAGGCGAGAGCCCAGCAGTAATAGCAGTTTTTGCATAAGATTTGTTCACTTAATGTACTAAATAATTTAAATAATAAATTTAAAAAAAATTAAGTAACTGCATTTATAAGTTGTAATATCGAACTCTTGAACTTACAAACTTTTATTTATAGTTCATCAAGAACTTTTTCAGATTCTTAAGGACACCTTTTAGAGGCTAGACCTCCTCTTCTCGACCTTCAGACGATATAAAAACATGCTTGCACGGCACTAAATACATACCTACAGAAAACACTGTTCCTAATGCCTAAAATGTTAGTGATGTGAAGTAAAATAATTAGATAAAAAAATCCTGCTCTTTCGCCGTCTAAAATCCGAAATGTAACATTCATCCTAAAAATGTGCGCTATTTTTAGAAAAGCCTGATAAAATTAAAAATATTTTTTTTTCGCTGCGTCTCGTGTTTCGCGCTCCGGCATGCCACATCGTCGTGTTCCCTCCGCCGCTCTCTAATTTTGTATGCTCTGTTGTTTCACCGCATTTATTTTTCTTCGCGGTCTAATTCTCTTTGTTGTCTCAGTCGTTTCGCAACCAAATTTCGCGGAATGAGGTCCGTGTTTGAAATGAAGTTGGTATTCGGAATGAATTGGACTCCTTCGTAAGTTTTGTGTTCCCTTGATTTTTAATTCGATTTGGACTTTGCACGGATGCTGAATATTAACCCAATTAAAATTTGACGGCGAACGATTACAAAGCTTAATCATGCTGTTGTTTAAAAACACAAACCATCATCGCCAATCTTGTGAATAAATACGGTAACTATTGATTTAGATGTTAAGAAATGCAAATTTTAAAATCATTGTAAAATTAAAATTTCCAATCTATGTTAATAACCATTAAAAAAATAACCATGGTAAAAATTAATACAAATTATAATAGGTCGGTCTTTTTACATAAAAAAATTAAGGATTTCAACTCCCAAATATTTATTAGTATTGTTATTTTTGTATTCTTATTACAAAATCAATTCGTGTTTGAAAGTGGCATAAAACTGTTTAACTAAAATAAGTTTTTGTGTTTTGCCTCTTTTATGAGCAAAGACGTCTTTATTATCCTCGAATGGTATTATTTATAATTCAGTAAATAAAATAAATAACTCCCAGTTAACAAAACAAACGTCCGTAATATGTCGGAGTTTTCAATAAAAACTGTATGCCAGCCCCTTGAGATGGATATACGGTTAACTGATAAATAACCCCGGCTCCGTCCCTTTCATTGGTAATTCAAACACGACGGTACTACGATTTATGTACAAATGCGACCAGTCAAGCTGGCCATATTTATTTTCCATGTCCTAATGCCACTTCTGAAATATTCATGCGTTGACCGCACAATCTGTCTTGCTGATGTCTCTAACAATACCGGGGTAATATACTATCTTTTCCCGTGGTCTGATAATTCGAAGAGCGATTTTGTGTCACTTTTAGGGTTCCGTAGTACCTACAAGGAACCCTTATAGTTTCGCCATGTCCGTCTGTCCGTCCGTCTGTCCAAGGCATAGCGACGAAACCGTTGGTGCTAGAAAGCTGAAATTTTGCATAAACATGTATGTTAACTATACAAAGAAAGTCGTAGAATAAAATTTGGAAAAATATTTTTTTTTCGGGTAGCTCCCCTACATGTAAAGTGGGGATGTTTTTTTTTTGTCGCCTACCCCATAGTGTGGGGTATTGTTAGATAGGACTTTTAAAAACGTTTAGGGGTTGCTAAGACAGTTTTTTGACTTAGAGATCCGTTTGCGAGATAATTAACTTTAAAGAGCAAATTTTTGTTTGAGTAGAGCGTCCCCCCCCCCCCCCCCTCTAAAAGCTAAACTACTGGATCCCAAAATCTGAAAAAAATTGTGTCGGTAGTACATGTAATGAACTTTAAAGGAAAACTATAGCGGATAAGTTCACTTCATTAGTTCAAGAGGAATAGGGGTCCAAAGTGTAAAATGCAGTTACTTAGAATAATTCGTGCAAATTACAAAAACCTTTGAAAGTAATGACTTGTATGAAGATGTTACTTGTTTAAGTCGAAAATCCCTTTTAAGTCGAAATATGTTGTTACGGCTAGCTACGGAACCCTACTGCGCGTGGCCCGACACGCACTTGGCCGGTTTTTTCATATTTCAATAGAACACCTCATAAAGGCCTTTTTATTTAGACCAAATATTCCTGACAATAAACTATAGATAAATAATAATTATAGAAATAAACTATAGGGGTGCATGGAAGGAGCCTCCCCGAGTGACGTACACGACGATTCGTTACGTCCGGCGCACCCTGGGCAATTCACGAGTTCTCCAAAGCGAATTGGCTAATCCTTACACCACGATGGCAAGTCAAAATAAAATTTGACTCAGCCATCGACACGACGAAGAAGAAGAAGAAAAAAACTATAAAACTATATTTGGTACGGAAAATTCTTAATATGCTGGTAACGACACGCATTTAGCCAGTTTTTGTACTAGATTCAGGCAGTTGTAACTTTTTAAGTTGTTATATAAGTGTAAAAATAGGTTATATATATCAATAGCAGATTTTTGAAATTGAAATGACTTCAAGATCCATCTACAGCAATATTCACTTCTATTATACTTTATACAGGAAATGTCGTCCCCGGCTGCATTTGAAGTAACATGCAGGCTATACACACGGGATTCAATTCCATTAGGCATTGAGTACTCCTGTGGATTTCGTACGTATATTATTTTACGCCTTCTTCTCAGAAATAATACAGTTTGGTACACTTTTAAAGTTAGATAGATTAACTAAATTTTACCGACAGGCTTAATATTTTTATTTTTATAATGATTTACATAACATCACGCCTATATTACCCAGAAGGGTACGACAGAGGTGTATAACACCCTCATTTCACCTGCTATGTTTAGGTCCCATTTGATAAGGCATTGCCATCCAGCGGGCATAAATCTAACTCTATGCTGCTATTGAGAATTGCCTGAAGGAAAAATCCTAAATAACACTTTGCCCGACCCGGGAATTGAAACCGAGACTTCCCGGTAAGAGGCGCTAGACCACTAGACCAATGAGGCAGTATGATTCTGTAAAAAAACATTATCAGGATTCAATAAATCTATTTACTGGTGGTAGAGCTCTTGTGAATGAGCTCGAGGGCGGCAGCACCACCGTCTCACCTTTAACCTGCCGCCAAATAGTAGTGCTTCCATTACTGTGTTCCGGTTCGGTGGTGAGATCAGGCCCTGAAATTACTGGCACATGAGGCATAACACCGTAGTCCTCAGCTGCAGCGACGCATCTATAATCTGCTTTTGAGGGTTGTTGATGTCCATGGGCTGTACTCCACTTACCATCAGGTGAACTACACGTACGTTCGCTGTAGGCGTAGTATAAAAAAAAATTGTTTTGTTTTTAATTCACTGTAATGTCATAACGACTCTTAACGTCACGCCACTATCTACTTATTGCACACTATTCCATTATAATAATACCCAACGGATTGTTAACACCACGTGACGACTATAATGGCTGTATTAAACTCAAGATACATTTACGACTTGAAAAAATAGGACCATGGGGTTCGAGTGCTTGAGCTTTATTTCAAAGCGCCTAATCGACGCTTCTCGCGACCAGAAGGCAGGTTTTTACTTTGCCCAGTGAATAAACATTGTTATTCAATGTGGCAATGCTGCCAGCCTTCTGGCCACGGTATCTGCTGGGGACAGCGATGCGGAGGATTTTTTTGACGCATAATGTATTTATTAACACGCTTATATTAGCTTCACCTGTATGTATGTATGTAACCGACTCCTTTGGACTCGATTTTGACCCACTTTAAACGGACAGATTTCGTTCAAATTTTGCACACCTGTCAAAGATCGATGACAATGCAATAATTCGATAAAAAAAATAAAAATAAAAAATTAAATAAAAAAAAAACGCCCTTATAAATAAACCAAACTAAAAAGTAGAAAATAAATAATAGTTTAAAAAAACCAAAAAAACACGCTTTTAAAGTACTTCTAACTAAAAAGTGAAAAATAATTCCTAATATAAGCTGAAAAGGTAATAAACAAAAAATACTACTATTATTGTGAAAAAGCGTGGGTTGCTCGATAGACGAAAAATATGGCACAGAGCGCCCTACGGAATAAATTTACACCCTATTAGGAATTATTTTTCACTTTTTAACACGCTTATATTAGCTTCACCTGTATGTTTGTTTGTTTGTTTGTTTGTATGTAACCGACTCCTTTGGACTCGATTTTGACCCACTTTAAACGGACAGATTTCATTCAAATTTTGCACACCTGTCAAAGATCGATGACAATGCAATAATTCGATAAAAAAAATTAAAAATATATAAAAAAAAAAAAAAAAAAAAAAAAACGCTCTTATAAATAAACCAAACTAAAAAGTAGAAAATAAATAATAGTTTAAAAAAAACTAAAAAACACGCTTTTAAAGTACTTCTAACTAAAAAGTGAAAAAATAATTCCTAATATAAGCTGAAAAAAGCGTGGGGCGCTCTGTGCCATATTTTTCGTCTATCGAGCAACCCACGCTTTTTTCAGCTTATATTAGGAATTATTTTTCACTTTTTAGTTAGAAGTACTTAAAAAGCGTGTTTTTTAGTTTTTTTAAACTATTATTTTTTATTTTATTTATTAATGGTATGAATGTATGTTATATAGTGTTATTTTTGTTAAGAAGGTGAATTTCTTGTAAATATTTAAAATGCTGTCAATAATAAAATTATAAGTTACCAATCAAGTCAAGATTTAAACGGATATCTTGGCATCATTAGTAGATAGTGTCAACTAGGTACCTACCCTGTTATAAAGATTATTTTCCACCTAAGTTATCAAAACACGCGAAGGAAAATGCCGTAGCTAATCATAAATTCCAGGCAGGCGCAACGTTATGTCAGACGAGTAAGGTAGATATCGCCACCTGTGTTGTGTGGACGTACAATGACGTACATGGGACAAAATAAACATACCGCTTTATCATAATAATATTATTATTACTGTGTCGCGTCGACTCTTTTATTTTTTTATGAAGAGGGATTTTATGTTGCCTTTATGACTGTTGCCATATCAGAATATTATAATTAAACCTCTTTTTTTTCCTCTCCCCCGCTGTCTCCTACATGGGTTCCACTTTGCCGTGGGTGACCATGACATGGCTACTAAGCCTCATCGCGAGGACAAAGCTAGACACCAGGTTGGGCAGGATTATAATTAAGACTTGTCTGCCTACTTCTACTTATTAACTGTAAAGCAAAACCTATTGTGAAGAGAAAAATAAACGTTTTTATTATTATTAAAAAAAAAAAAAAAAAAAAATTAAACCTAGATGTTTTTTGTCTAATTATGTTAGTAGGAATAACGCGCTCGAAAAATATATAATAATTATTTTCCTGTTTCTAACATGAATTCCAATTAAATATATATCAAAAAGACTTATCGATGCGACACGTGACCAGAAGGCTGGTTTATATTATGCTCAAAGAACAAGCAGTGCCATACAACGTGGCTGCCAATGTCGCCCTTTGACGTCGATGCGGAGGAGTTTTTTGATGCTCTATAAAGTTTTGTAAATATCATATTATAAGTATGTGTGTATATTATTGTATTATTTAATTATGATAGAAGAAAAAATACATTACAATATAAAAACATAAACATTGCAATTTATATTACTAAAAAACCTTCCTCAAAGAACTGTATTTTTCATTTCTTTTCAAGTAATTAATTAAACAGAAGCAGCGTCATTCTTAGTGACGGTGTACATTAACAAGTTGATCAAACTCAGCGGTCGACATCATTAAACAAACAAGTATTAAGCGAAGTGTTCAATATTCTGATAAAACTTCGCCGTCCCCAACAAATACGTCAAAAGATCCTCGGTAACGCAATGATAAATTAACTAAGTTTCTCAATAGAGCCGTCAGTCTACCTTTGTTCGTGATACAGAAGCTGTAACTCTTTAAGTTTGGAGACGTTCGGCAACGTCCTCGTCGGTGAAGTTCGTAAGTCAAAATTTGCTATCTTTGCAAGAGATTGAAAAGACTGTTTAAAAAGTGTACAACGGAGGCTACAGCCATTTTTTTTTATTGACATTTTACAAAATGTACTTGGTGACGGTTTGGGCCTATGAAAAATCTAACTTTCTTTTAATTTTTAAGTTTTTTGATGATATTCAAATCTCAAATCATTCAAAACTGAGTTACTCACTGCTAGAACTGTACCGTCGTTGATGAATCGAACTGGTATTCCTAATAAACTAATTTTGGTGAGTGAACAAAGCATTGAAATTTTTATAAAACCAGGTGTCCTGTAGATGGCGATAGGCTCACTCCTTATCACATGTCTGACTCAAACATAACAAGGGGAATATGGGTGTTAAACACCTCAGCCACACCCTTCAATGAAATAGGCATTATGTTACGTTATTAAATTAATATATTATAAGTACTGACTGCAAAGTTAAACTGCACAACTTGAAGTCCCTCTCTGTTTATTTTGATTAAGGACTGCCAACGGACGAATTTCCTGGATAGCGCTAGTTGTTCATTTTTCGCTGCATTAAGCTTGAAACCTCGTCCACCCAATCAGCACAGGAAAGTCATCTAGGTACTAACACCGGCAGATATTTAACTTGCCCTCAATTAACTGGACGCTGCATTGCGCCAAGGCATTTCCTTTTAAATAAATCTACAAGGGCATCCGTGCTCTGACTCGAAGTCAGTCGCGGGTAAATGACGGTGGTTATACCATAGTAAAAATAGATTTTTACTATGGTTATACCATAGTAAAAATAGATAAGTATATTATCTTCAAACAAAGGTACATCGCGCCGTTTGTATGTACGCGTAGCGCTTGCCACGCCCCGGGTTCATGTACGTACGCACGCACACTACGCCGCTCGGCCACTCACTCGGTCACCGGTAGTGCGGGCCGTGTCATTACTGTGAGCGTTAGGTGTTTGTTTAAAAAATTAGGTACGGTTACGCGCTGCACTGCAAAATGTCTTCGCGAGTCAAAAGATATTATTGTGAAGTTTATGGTTGTTCATATTGGTTGCTATAACTTACACATAATACACACAAAATTAACACACGTCAATAAACAAACAAAATTGTATGAATTATTTGAAAAGATGGTGAACATGAGTTTCTCACCAGCTCTTCTCATGATGCAATACCCATCGGAGCTGGTACTTGGATTGATTTTAATTCAAACCTCAAAGTTGAATTGAAATCAATGTAAGCTCCGGTGATTCAAATCATTTTGTTGCAATTAATATTATAATTTAATTAGCTTAAGTTTTATTTTAATTTTATTTATTTGAACGTTGATGTTTGTTTTGACGTTTTCAAGCGCCCTTTGGGGCCCATGGAAATAAATGATTTGACTTTGACTTGACATAAATAAATGCTTTGTTTTGTAAAAAAAACGTTTTTTTATAATTAAAAAAATAATTTCAGTACAGGTAATTTAAAATATCAATCTGACAAGTGACAACCCTGTGCCTCGAGCAAATTTATACTCTGTCCATTTCTTTATTTTCTTTTTGACAGATTACATTTAGGGATGCCTTCACACGTTACTGATTCGATTTGAAATCATAATCGATGTTGTCTACGAAGAACTTTCAATCGATTAATTACATCGAAATGGTTTTAGTTCATTATTAATTATTCGTTATTTAGTAGTTTTTATTAGATGAAATAAATATACAAAATAATAATATAATAATAATGTCACATACTTAGTCTATGACGATTTCCTAGTTACCTTTGTTTACATTTTCATTTTTAATTCCAAGATTTCGACTTGATTTCTTGCAAATAATTATTCATGGAATCATAATACTATTTTTATATTCATTTTTTTATAAAATACAGACAAAACACAAAAAAGTCAAATTATTCTTTTTCATAATGATCGATTTATTTCATTTCACGATTTGATTTATAGTCTGTGGTTGTTTGTTACAAACAGTGAACTTCCCTAAAAAGTGCCGCTTGTCAATGAAGTACATTATTATTGTAGTACATTAATCTGTCAAAAAAAACGGTAATTCATAGGCGTGATCTGTCAAAAAGAAAATAAAGGAGTGGACAAAGTATAGGTATCGTGCGCTCCTAAACGCCAGGAGTTGGCCTACTTATCTATTTTTACTATGGTTATACTCAACAATGTTTATTTAATAGTATTACGTCATTCAGAAATTGGCTTAACTCATAGACATAGGTCATCTGCAAATCTGTGCGCCGTTTGTAACGAGCTAAGGGGTAACAATCGCTGTTTTACATTCATAAGAAATATGGGTATAACTTTAATAATATTCAATTAGACTAAATTGAAAACACTCAAATGCCATATTCACAAAATTATTATTTTAATTTTTCAGTTTGTAGGTATGTAGCTTAATTAACCCTTAAAACAATTTTTTTTTTCAAAATGGCCACGAACAAGCATGCATTTTAGTGTTTTAGATCTTATAGACTAATCATTAGTCTATAAAAATATAGAAAACTTAATAATATGAAAGTTTAACCTATATTACGTTAGTATAAAAACTCGGCGCTCGGGAGTGCAGGAATGCTTATGTTGCCATATCATCATTGTCACCATTATCAAATTATCTGTTTTCATTATAATAAAATTATGGTATATGGTTTCAAAATAACTCAGCAGCCTGCAGCTGTCCTCTACTAAAACTGTTAAAAATACCATCCTGCTGCAATGCACACTTTCTATTTCCAAAAAAGATTTCTAAAAATACACTTACCTGTTCGTAATAAAAGTGCACTATTTTCCAAGAAAACATGGTTCATAATATAATGTTTATCCAATAGTGCAGCTTTTAATATCTGCTGTTTTTATTTTGTAGACCGTAGTACTATCAGTAGGAAATGACCTCAATCCGTTGACATAAAAGTGCTCGTTATAGTGTGAGAGCTCGTGGCCAATTTACGTCATTTTATAAAAGCTGAAAGTTGCCCTGGGTATGCTTTTAACGTCGAACGAGTGAAAACGACAAGACGAAAAAGAAAGACATGTAAGAACGATCAACAAATATCGAATTTGGCACCTTTTGAAAATATTATAAAGTTGTAAAAAAATTACGCCATAAAGTGTTATTTTTAACATTAATGGTTCTTACATACATACTTAAGTACCTAATGGTATGTAAACAACATCCAAAAATTTCACTTTGTTTTATGACGTAACTTTTTTACAACTTCATTTCGATATTTAAGTATTCAAGTATTCAAGTCTTTATTGCACTCCACAATGTTAAAAAGGTCTTATAAATAGGTACAGTGTCAATTATGGACCCTGCGCTCCAAATTCAATAATTGATGATCATTCTTGCCTATGTTTGAGAAACTTTTAGTATAGAGAAAATTTAAGCTTTTATAATAACATAACTGGGCTGCCCACGGGCTCCTGGGTCATTATTACGCTTTTTAGGGTTCCGTAGTACCTACAAGGAACCCTTATAGTTTCGCCATGTCCGTCTGTCTGTCCACGGCATAGCGACGAAACCGTTGGTGCTAGAAAACTGAAATTTTGCATAAACATGTATGTTAACTTAACAAAGAAAGTCGTAGAGTAAAATTTGGAAAAATATTTTTTTTTCAGGTAGCTCCCCTACATGTAAAGTAGGGATGTTTTTTTTTTGTCGCCTACCCCATAGTGTGGGGTATTGTTAGATAGGACTTTTAAAAACGTTTAGGGGTTGCTAAGACAGTTTTTTGATTTAGGGATCCGGTTGCGAGTTAAATTACTTTAAAGAGCAAATTTTTGTTCGAGTAGGGCGTCCCCCCCCCCCTCTAAAAGCTAAACTACTGGATCCTAAAATCTGAAAAAAATTGTGTCGGTAGTACATGTAATAAACTTTAAAGGAAAACTATAGCGGATAAGTTCACTTCATTAGTTCAAGAGGAATAGGGGTCCGAAATGTCAGATGCAGTTACTCAGAATATTTCGTTCAAAATTCTTGAAACATAAATAAACATACATAATACATATATAAAATCACGCCTTTATCCCACGGGGGTAGGCAGAGACGATGGAACGCCATGTGCTTCGCTCCTTACATACTTCTTTCGCTTCCTTAACATTCATACATCTCGTCATACGTGCTAGCTGGTTTCGTGTACTACAAACATTTCCTATCTGAAGGACGCTATTTATCTGGTTACTTTAACTTAATTAGTTCTAGAGTAATTGGGGTCCAAAGTGTAAAATGCAGTTACTTAGAATAATTCGTGCAAATTACAAAAACCTTTGAAAGTAATGACTTGTATGAAGATGTTACTTGTTTAATACAGATAGTAAATCCCTTTTAAGTCGAAATATGTTGTTACGACTAGCTACGGAAGCCTACTGCGCGTGGCCCGACACGCACTTGGCCGGTTTTTTAAATGTTGTTTTCGCTGAAACGAGATTATGTAACATATTTACTGATTCACGAATGCATATTGAACTGACTGGAATTATTGCATACTAGGAATTAATGAACTCTCGAAAATAAATGGTGTTTAGTTACGTCCAGGAAATTTATCACCTATGAAAAGTGCTAAAATAATATGTTGCACGTACCATGTCTCGTCAAATAATTTGATTCAAACTATTGTTCAACCTTTTCAAAGTCATAAAAGGCTGATAACATCACCATCATCATCATCATTTCAGCCCAACGACGTCCACTGTTGGACATAGGCCTCACCTTATTTCCGCCACAACGCGCAGTTATGGGCCGCCTGAAGCCAACTGTAGCCAACAGTTGGCTTCAGGCGGCTGATAATATATTATATATTATATATCACTGGATATAACTTACATAGATTGCTATCATAGAAATCTTAATAACTAGTCAATAGAAATGCTATCGACTATCTTTTAACACTGGGACGCATGTCGCCGTTTTTCAAATACCACTTACACATACATTTTGTATTCCTGCAAACAAAATTATTCTTTTTGCGATGACATTAAGACGACAATTCCTCAACTCGCACTTGTGTTCGACTAGACACATGCGCTTGTATTCCTGCAAACAAAATTATTCTTTTTGCGATGACATTAAGACGACAATTCCTCAACTCGCACTTGTGTTTGACTAGACACATGCGCGGCGACAAGGTCACGCGTCTTTGACATTTCTATTGCCTTATTATTAAGATTTCTATGATTGCTATAGTCGCATGTATAGCATACTATAATATACTAATAAAAAATACAGGTTTAGAAACCGGTACATATATATTTACCATTCCATTTTGTACAAAAGTCTGCTCTGTCAACTGCCTCGATGGCCTAGAGGTTAGCGTATGCGCCTCTCACCGTGAAGTCTCTGGTTCGATTCCGGTCGGGTAAAGTGTTACTTGTAAACTTTCCGTCAGAAATTCACAATAGCAGCACGGAGTTGGAATTGTACCCGGTGCAATGGCGATAAGCTATACCTATCCCATGGGACATAAAACATAACATGTGAAATGAAAGTAAAGAAAAAAATATTTAATAGAACACCATCAAATTATTATTAAAAATTAAAATGTAAAATAGGCGTGATATTATGTTAAGTACATTTTGTACACTTTTTACAAATTCATCTTAAAGTATTATAACTTTTCATACAAGATTTTGTAATGCATCACTGCCGTGAAAGAAAATCTTCGTGAAAGCTGTCTTATAAACGACATCAATATTCTGACATCGTCCTTGCCATTGGTTTAGTAAATTATGCCATCAAACTCCGTTATGTCGCTACCTTATTTTATGTTACCTTATGAGATACTTTCATAACACAAACAACATCATGCCTATATAAACTTAGGTTCCTTGGGATGAGAAGTGAGGCTATCAACACCATTTACCGGACACAATTCCAAATTATCTAATAATAAAAACTACTGAGGTGTCAAGGGACACCCGGATGGAACGAAGTTGCGGCGAGCGCATTTTTCTCTGTGTGTCTGATGATGTAGCACCGTAGCTGTAATGTAACATGTAATTACTACGCCGCTACGAGAATTGCTACGAAATGTGTCGTTACAACTTTTCGTCCCAATTTTTTTCGTCGAGTCCCCTTTCGCAACGCGTGATAAGGAACTTTGTTCCAATAGCAGCTCTGTATCTAATACATGTCCCACTGCTGGGCTCAGGCCTCTTCTCATGATGAGAAGGGTTAGGCCATAGTCCACCTCGCGGGCCAAGTGCGGATTGGTAGACTTCACACACCCTCGAGCACTTATTAGGCACTCTCAGGCATGTAGGTTTCCTCACGATGTTTTCCTTCACCGTTAGCGAGCGATAATTTATATGATATATATACACACATATCTTCGAAAAGACTAGCGGTGTGTGCCGTGGGTTCGAACCTGAGACCTTTAACTTCGCAGTCCTACAGTCTTCCACTCGGCTATCGCTGCTTTTTTTTGTTCTCTAATCTCTAATAATTATCTAATGCTATTGAGAAATCACTAAGGGTGTCGAATCGAAATCGAACCTATTGTGAGCGGAGCAAAATATCACCCAGTCCAAGAGACAGTCATATCATATATTATAAATCATCATTTTTATAAATACAACCGATTGTGAACAATTAAATGTACTTGTGTTGAATAACTTTATTTTATTAAAAAATAACTTATTGATCTAATTAATTTATACATAGCATTAAGCCATGCTTACAAATCTAATACTAAGAACAGTCGAAAAATTTAAGGACTGGAAGCGGGATTTGAACCCGCGACAATAGGATTCCAGCCTATCGCTTTACCGTTTTTCCGGACGCCTCGCGTCATCTTATGTACCTACATTTTAGTAGATAGCAACCGACATGGATGGATAAGTGGTAAAGTGATAGGCTTGAATCCTATAGTCGCGAGTTCAAATTCCGCTTCAAGTCCAAAACAAATTTCGACTGTTCTTTGTAAACTAAATTATGTTTTATTGTATTTTTATGTTAACCATAAACAAATGCAGCAAAAAGGTTTCCTCAGTTTTCCTCAGTGTACATAAAATCCACTCGCCGCCACATACCATTAGGAAAATTGTGCGAATGGGAAATAAACATAATAAAATTTTCTCTTTCAAGCCGGTGCGTTAGATAGAACTGCCGCCATCGCGCCAGATGGAACTTGGCTTCCTATTGTGATTCCGAAGGAGCTTGAACATTTTTATTGACCATGCAAAGAGTCGAGTATCTTTATATTCTTAATAGTTTGATATTTCATAAAATATTTAAAGTTCAACCAAACCATTCCGAACGTTGTAACGGGTTACCTTTATAAAATAAAAGAAAATCACTTTAGAGTTGTGCAGCACTTTGTTTTGCAATATAATAACCCCTAGTAAATACAGAGCATTTAGAACAGTTTATGTGAACTTATCAGTTTTATCTTCACCAAATATACATAATTCATATAAGCTAGAGTATCAAGAGGCTTTCGTGCAGGCAGCAAAGTAAACGCCGGTTTCTTTCATTATTCTAGCAAAAAGTTGTGAAACGCATGCACACAACTCTCTCAAAGGCGTGAAAGACAATACGTATCACAAAGTAGAGGAACGCAAAGTAAGAGCGTTTGCTTGCCAAGTACCAGGAATGCAAACACGAGCTAAAGGTAAAGCGAGCAGGAGACGCCGCGCTGCACCTAAAACGTCTTTACGAAAACTCAACCTCCAAGCCATTTAAAACCTTCTTAGTCACAAAATAGAGTCGATTTTTCACTTTTTCTGCACAAAAGTCGGATGCTCACATTTACTCGCGCAGTTGGAAGGCGGTTGTTCGGTGATATGCTAAGCAAAAGCCAAGCAAACAAATTGGGCGCGACACATGAGAGGTGCACAAATAAAATGTTTCTCAAGAGAAAATACAGGACAGAAAATTTTAAAAATACTCACGTAAAATAACTGAAAACAGCTAAAGGAGTTTGAATGTTCGAGATGCATTTAAAACTGACACTATACTGACGGTATAGCCACTATTGGGCACACAACGTTCCTATAATAGTTATAGATACTTCTTTTACTTTTTCTCTAAGTCCGAATGTGAACCAAATTGGTAAAATTATTCTATATCACAATGACACAATAGTAATTAAATTTAACTTTATTTTTTACAATACTTATATTTACTGATACTAAGACGACAACGATCTTTGAAAACAGCGTGTAAAAACAAAATGCTGGTAATATTGAACACAGCAAAGTTTTGCGGCAAACTTGAAAATGCGAACTGGAATCTGTCGCCATGTTTTGATTGAGTCCTTATTTCAACAAACTTCTTAAACCGCGAATTCGATCTCCCTCTCTTTCTGTCATTCAATGTTGGAACGGGACAATAAGACTGAAAACAGTCATTCGGCGTGAACGAACGTTTTCGGTCTTATACGTTGCTGAAATAGGGACCAAGGAGTTACCATGGACGAAACTCTTGCGAAACGCTAGTTTTGTATTCACCACTTCATTTAGCTTGGGACCTCATCCACGCCATATTGCCTTCAAAAATAAATTTACGGGTCAAGAAACGGAATAAGATAATTTCAATTAAATATAATCATAATCAAAGAAGTTACCTAATCAATATGTTTAACTCCATAAAGTTATTTACCCGTTTAAAAAGCTGCCAAACATCATCACATCATTTAAAACATAATTTTTACTTTTCCTGAACTCTAAAATATGTTTAGATCGAATGTAGAATCCATGTCAATATTTTTGAAATTGTAAATGAAATGATATCTACTATATCAGAAAAAAAATATATAAGCAGTCCTGTTTGTTCGGCAAACGTGTTTGTCTGTTTTTTGTTTTTTTTTATTTATTCCTTAAATCTAGAGTAAATAATTGACACTTTTTATATAGTGTCAATTCTTTTTTCTAGTTTATCGCGTCTGTATGTCTGTTCGCGATAACCACAAAAACTACTAAACGGATTTTCAGCGATCAGTAGCGATAATTTGTCAAGATCACGCGAACGCCGCTGAGGGCGGATGGTAGGTTAGAAATAATTTCAAAACAGTTTCCTGGAAAACGCAAATAGAATAGTTAAATTTTGAAATTGAACTCTTTTGCAAAAATACAGAGCATAACATATTTATCCAATAATGCAGCTTGTTGGCATGTTGTTTTTATTTTGCAGAGTAGTCCCGTAATACTTTCGGTAGGCAGTGACCTAAATCCGTTGGTGAGAAAGTGCTCGACTGTTTCACGTACTACGATACGATTTTTATACGACGTACGAGTACGTTGTGATCGTATATCGACCAGTAGATCGTAAGTGGCAACTACAAACCTATGAATATTCATAACAGGTTCGTCTCGATATCGGAGGACTACGATTTTAATCCTCGTGTACCAACGAATTGCTGGACCCAGGTATGCAACCTGAGTTGCGCAAAAGTATTATTGAGAGGTGAGTAGCCGCAAACGCCAGCCAGATCAACGAGGTAGTTGTGGAGTAAAACGATTTGATACTTGTGAAATTATTCAATTAATATCAAATTGTTGGATGTTCATTATGAACAGATGGCGATTGAGTCTTTTTTGGGGCGGGGATGCAAAAAAGATAAACATGGGATGACTGGACCAAGTCCAAAACCAAGCCAAACCAAACATTCACAAGACTATGATGTCGGTGTGTGAGTGAACTATCAATTGACGTTCCTATACTTTAAGTCTGTCTTAAACTATATTTTGCAAACATTTTGTATAGCAATCGAGCGCTGTGACGTCACTGTTCCCCATGGGCATCTGTCGGACTATTTTCAGTTTACAAAGCAAATAAAATTGATATTTACAAATAAATTAAAAACTATTAGTTAGAGTTCATCATGTCTTGTCTTGAAATTATTTAATAATGTATCAAGTACCCCAATTGTATATTTGGCTCCAAAACAAACGGATTCAGATGCTGTAGATCGACTGCCATCAGGGCATCTCAACCCAGCACAGGTGAATATATATAAAATCGTCGTCTTAAGATGGTCACCCCTCTAACGTCGAACCACGGCTTGTAATAATAATAATATAATAATAATAATCTTTATTGTACACCACTAGAACAATCAAATTGGAAACGTACATAAAATATGTTGCACAATCGGCGGTCTTATCGCTTAAGCAATCTCTGCCAGACAACCTGGACTTTATATAGCTTAACCTGAAAAGAAAGATCGAAAATGCCGCGCTTTGACCTCACCAGTTCACCACGTGCTATCTAACTCTGTATGATTTTGATGATTTATGACGTCTGTTCCTAAACTATAAAATTCAGTAAATCTATTTAAAAATTTCAATTTGTTGAGTCGATAACAGATGACGAAGCTATCAAGTTCCAGTCGTGTGTCAGCGGAATCAGCAAGAAGTTTCCCCAGATTTATTCATGACTTGGCCAAATATTTGATTGATCACCGCGTCTAAACCAATCCCGTCGCTCGATAAACTTGCCGACTACTTCATTTAGCCCAAAAGCCCCTTGTTTTAACTTTTTGAGAAGTGACTTGGCTCTTGTTTTAAGACTACTATGAACTGTTATATAATTTTGATGCAATTAACGTTATTAATTAAGAGACGGTAATAATAAGAATATGTCTGATAGTTACGTCACTTAGAGATTTATAAAAATGGCTTACAATGAATATCTGATAAACAGGTCGTTGAGGCCGCGTTATTAATTTAATTTTTTTTTTTGTATTATAGAGTGACATTGGCTTACCGTACGTTAATTATATAATTCTGAGACCCCGGATACAAAAAAAAAACCTGCAGGAATTACAAGAATCTTTAGACGTGTTAAATTTTATTTTGATCAAATAATCCTTACTAATATTATAAAGGCGAAAGTTTGTAAGTATGGATGTATGGATGGATGTTTGTTACTCTTTCACGCCAAAACTACCGGGTCGATTTCGATGAAATTTTGCACACATGTAGCTTATAGTCTGGATTAACATATAGGCTACTTTTAATTGACATACCACGCGGGCGGAGCCGCGGGCGGAAGATGTACGATATAAATAAAGAGCATCTCAAATTATATGTATGGAAAGTCACTTTACTATTTTGAAATCTGTCGAAAAAAAACAAAAAAGTTCCTCTAATGCAAAATGACATTTACGACCCACGATTATCTTAAGTGGGAGGTGTCTACTGGTTGACATTACTAAAAGTAAGAAACTGATACTAGTAAAACCGAAAGTGCCCAAATTAGGATACCACACAAAATAAAAATAGCCATGTAGGTGTATTTTCGATTAAACATGTTATTATTATCATTATTCGCCTCTAAAAATGTACAGTGCACGTAGCTGACGATGAAAAGACAGTGAGTTATACACACATTGTTTTTACTCCTTTATTTTCTGCTTGAAGTGTAAGATATTGCAACCTTATATACCTACTATGGATTTATTTATAATAATTTAATTGCATTTCTATATTTAAGTTTATTTTCTCTTTAACCATATTTAGCTATAATGTTGTTTTGGTTGCTATAACTTACACATAGAATTATTGTCAAAAAACAAACAAATATTGTATGAATTATTTGAAAAGATGGTGCACATGAGTTTCTCACCAGCTCTTCTCATGATGCAATACCCATCGGAGCTGGTACTTGGATTGATTTTAATTCAATTTCTCTAAGTTGAATTAAAGTCAATCTAAGCTCCGGTGTCAAATCATTTTTTATATTACAATAAGTATTATAATTTAGTTAGCTAAGTTTTATTTTAATTTTATATTTTTTGTGTTTAGATGTTTGTTTTGACGTGTTCAAGCGCCCCTTGGGGCCCATGGAAATAAATGATTTGATTTGATTTGATTTGATTTGTTATTGATTCGGTAGCTCCACGTATTATAATAGCATTATTATTTTGTATTTATTAAGAAGGCTTATTAATTGTTTAATTATTTCGAAATGCCATTAATATTGACATTGAATATAATCCTAATTTATTGTTATCTTGTAAGAGTCAAGCGAAAATTGTAATTTTCTTAACTTATTATACATGTTTTAATGTTCGCATGCCATATAACCATTGTAACTCTTTTTTCTGTGAATAAGATGATCTTTATCTTTATCTTTATAAATTCGTTTTTCCATTTACCTATGACCTATTGTAATAATGATGCAGTGTGTCTATAACCAGCCACATCAAAGCAACTCGTTGCGGTCAAATTTATTGAACCAATTTGACTATAATTTAAATGTTAGTAGGTATTTAATGGCATCATTTATGCGTTGTGGTATTTATTTTCTATACATTATACCTACCTTTTTTTTTTTTTTTTCTCGCGGGGAAATGCATTACGCATACCACTCTGCCCGTGAGGGGCGAGCAGGGTGGTTATGTGGGACTCCCCGTGCCTGCAGATGGTAAACGGCACGAGTATACCCACTAAAACCCCGCGGTGTGCCATCGTCGCCGAAAGATGGTGGGTCGGCGAGCCCTGGATCGATCTTACATCCACAGGGCCCGCCGCGGCGACTGTGCCCGGTCCGACAACATTATACTTACCTAGTCTAGCCGACCGATGATTTTGTTTATTGGTTTTAAATCATAAACTATTTAATTAAATACAGTTTGCATGACTGCCTATGAGTGATTTATGAAAAAGTATCAAAGTATATACCTAATTAAAAATGAATGCTTAAAAATAATTATATTATAATATAATACACATTTTACGTTTTTGAAAAATTATGATTCTAGTGGGGCTCGAACCCGCACCTCTTTTCTGGCCTTATCCACTTCGGCCATGTAATCAAGTCCCAGCGGAATCGAATTTTTCAACAATTTAATCGTCATGAATGACAGGCCTCGCCTTATTGGCTGCACGCCATCTATTGAGAAATTGTTAAGACATTTTTTCCTAACAGCAGATAATTCATACTGTTATAAAAGACGACATATTTTTTCCAAATACTTGTAATATTTAAGCTTTGCTAAGCATATATTATACAAACCCCCGCTGGATTTTTTTTTTGTTTGAATTGTATAATAAATGCTTAGTAAAGCTAAATTTAGCTTCAATATTATAATTATACATATTATATATATGTCTATTTACCTACTTATTCCTGACCATCCTAAGGTTGCCTGGAAAAGATAGTTTATAGTGAGTCTATGTTTAGACTCTGTATCTCAATTATGTACTTCTTCTTTGTATACAATAAAGAAATCTCAGTCTATCTATCAATCTTTCTATTTTAATATAATTTGTGAAGCTAGAATTTGTGAATGAAGATACAAGATTTTATTGCTGCACGCGATATATATCTATATTTGTACAACGCGAAGGTATATCGTCGCCCGCCGGGTGAAATTCATGCGGAACCACACGTATTTTGTGGCAACCACAAACTTGCCTATAATACCATCAATATGAAGTTACCTTCAATGTCATTATAACACTGATTAATACTAAACGAAAAGACACGAGCTGGCTTACGACAAAGGAAAACATATTTATTTCCTACAACACCTAATTGCAGTAACGCTTATAAAATTATTTCCATTGTGAATTAATAATATGGTTTTTTATATAATATTAAAGTTGAAAAAATTAAGAATCCAGCAGGACTCAAATCTGCACCCCCTGGGTATACGCCCCAAGTGCTTTGCCAATTCAGCTATGGATTCGTATGCTGCTGGACTCGAAATTTCTCAACTCTTGGGGCGTATACCTAGGGGGTGCAGGTTCGAGTCCTGCTGGATTCTTTATTTTTTTTTCAACATTAATATTATATAAAATACAAAAAAGCATAGCAAAGCTAAAATTTGCTTTAAAATATTACAAATAATATGGTTCACTAGAGAAATTTTCGTTTATTTTACCAGAATCAGTCCCGAGTATGCCGTTATATTGAATAATAAGTTCGAATAGTTAATACTACTAATCTCTGTTCAAAAGATCTATCAAAGTCATTATCATTCGTCTGCTCCGAGATCAAAGTGGCTGAGGTTCGTGTCTCCTGTCGACTTCACGTCGTCGCCAACAATGGCCTTCATGTAATCCCATCGACGACGGTGCTAGTCGTTTGACATTACAGTCTGTGATACTTGGATGAAATCGATGCCAATTTAAAAAGATTTGGTATGGACCATATTTGAATACAACAGTTGACTGACTGAGTGTGGTTTTTCTGTTCCTGCATTTTAATTCATTAAAATTAAACTGATATTTTATTTGCTGCTGAAACACCGTTCAGCACATCTTTTAGGGTTCCGTAGTATCTACAAAGAACCCTTACAGTTTCGCCGTATCTGTCCGAGACATATCGTCGAAACTGTTAGTGCTAGAAAGCTGGAATTGCATTGCATGAATATGTGAATAAATTATGCCGATAAAAGGGGTAAAATAAAATTGCAAAAAAAAATCGCTTGCCTGCTCTACATGTATTATTGTGGGCTATTATAAGATTTTTTTTAAAGAGATGTTTCTGCAAGCTAATTAACTTCAAAAAGCAAATTAGAGCAGCAAAGCATTCACCAAGCAAACTATTGCGACTACGCTAACTTAATTAGTTCAAGGGTAATAAGGGTCCAAATTGTAAAATGAGGTTGCTTGTTTGTAAATAAAACAAAAACCTTTGAAAATAATGACTAGTATGAAGTTATTATTATTGAAAATACGGGTTACTCACGTTATTTTAGCCGGGATATGGCGACAAGTTTCGAATCTAGTACGTAGATTCTCAATAATAATATTTTCACCTCACGTCAGTTTTTATAATATTATAGTATGAAGTTCTTACTTATTTAATACATATAGTAAACCTCAATGATATTATAGAACTATAGATATGTTACGTTCATAGAAATTACGATTTAAATCCGTTCCGAGCTATTCCAAATTGCACACATTGACAAATGTCCGCAGCGCACGCATCCTTATCGCTCTAACGTCAAAACAATATCGCTTTCTCTTTCTTAACTTGAACATGGCGCATGGCGTCTGGCACGTGACTGCGCTCGACGCAGGCCACACGCAAACTAAACACAAGACGTCCCAATTGGGACGTATTTGAGTATTCACAGCGCGAGCGCTTATAACATATCTGCTTTTGTTTTTATATAATATCATTGGTAAACCTCTTATAAGTCCAAAATATGTTGCAACGATTAACTGCAGAACCTTATTGAGCGTGGCCGGTCACGCATTTGGCCGGTTTTGTACACTTTAAATTTGTTCTAATTATTTATACCTATAATATCTTAAACATTGAAATACAAGTACAAAAATAATCAAGCTATGTTTTCATAGAACGCGGTGACCAGATAATCCGTCTTTTAAAAGCCTTGAAATTCCTGATAGAAATGAATCATCTTCAACCGTGATCTGTTACAAATATTTCATCTTCTAAAATTCAGCCTCGCAAAATAATATTTTCATATTCTTAGAAGGAAGTAATTAAATATTTCAATTGGAGTATTTTAATCAAATGTATTTATTATACTATTTATAGCTCGCTATTAATATTTTTAATCAGCAAATTCCAATGGCATACCTTGTTAAGTACATGTATAACAATTACTTGGCGTGTCAGTCTGTTTGTAATTTAGTATGAGATGAGACTGTATACATTAATATATCACCGAGGTAGAGACTGTCTGTCCCAAAGCTGTTTGTAATGATATATAAGTTTCGACAGCAATTATTTTATAATTTAGATTTACATATATTTTGTATAGTGCCTATCGTATCGTCGTTATTTATTGATTGAATAAATATTAGTTTACAGGGTCTGCGTGAAATTCGATATTTCCATGCTTTATCCTCCATCCATAATTGAGGCACTTCCCCATATACTTTCATCCCTATTTACTTATGAATGTATTTAACGTTATATAAGGAATCTTTAATAAAAATAATAATAAATATCTCACACACAACGCCATCTAGTCCCAAACTAAGCAGAGCTTGTACTATGGATACTAGAATAACTGATACTAATTATACTTACCATACCTACTTATTATACATAGAAACACCCAGACTAATACAAACCTCCATGTTCATGCACACAAAGATTTGTCTTAAGCGGGAATCGAACCCGCGACCTCGGCGACGCAGGCAGGTACACTACGCACTCCGCCATCCGGTCGTCAATCTGTCTGTCTTTGTTCAGAATTTCATATATTTTCTTATTAAAAGGGCGAACCTCCCATATAAATGTACACCCCCTAATTTACCCCATCAGGCATCAAAAAGAAAGAGAAAACATATACCAGTTCTTAAGTTAGACCTGTTTTCACAGTTGTGTAGCTGGTACATAACAGTGAGGGTTTGACGCATTTGGTGCACTTCTCAACTTGTACACCATGCTCAAATGGTGCACTTAGCAACTGGTGCACTTCTCATATGGTACACTTCGCAACTGGTGCACTTCTCATATGGTGCACTTCGCAATTGGTGCATTTCTCAATCGGTGCACTTCGCAAAAGGAGCACTTTTTTAGATGACTGGAGATTATCTGAAAATGAAAGAATCTTTGGTTTTACGCAGGTATAATCAACAACTAACATCCTTTCAAGTAGGTACACACACTTACTTAAACTTAAATAATTTTCAATATTAATATAAAAAAGTCACTCAAAAGTAATAACAATATGAATAACAAACAAATAACAAATATGACAGAAAGATTTCCTTAATTCAAAATAATTATAATAATGACAAAGTGATTATGCTATATTAAACAAACATACAATTTTCAAGTACTTTTATTAGGTGTTTTTATTTTGTAGAACGGTAACCCAATATGCATGCGATATAAAAATAAATGAGGGTAGTTAGAACAAAAACACAACTGTCAAGACTACGGCAGCAAGAAATTTAGTTAACCGATGGTTTTATTCAGTGTGTTGTTTTGTGTTTTATTAAACATTTAAGTTGAAATTATATGCACATATTTTTATTGTATAATCAATACGAGTTTTAGTGTTCATGATGGATGAAGAGGACGTTCGATTTGATACAAATCAAAGGGGTAATATTACTCTTATATGCGGTGAACATATACACAATAAAAAGAAGACCAATAAAAGGACTACTTTGTGGACATGTGCAAACAGGAAACATTGCAATGGTTCAGTTACCTATGATGTAACAAGGAAAATTGTTATAAGAAAATCTGCACATACTTGGGATGACAATACTACAAATAAAATACATAATCATATATCGTTTTTAAAAAAGGCCGTATGCAATGATTTTAGGCCAGTCCAAAAAATATTTGAGGAGAATGATACAAAGTTACGCAGCATTGTTGAAAATAAATATCATTTTTTACTACCATCATTTCATTCCATCAAGGACACATTATACAGGGCACGCAAAAAATATCTAAACACATCCCTATTACACCATAGTTCTCCTGCCGATGTACATATACCTAAAGCATTAGGTAAGAATTTTTTTGTGTGTGAGGACGGTGAAGAGGAAAAAATTATTATATTTGCCACTAACACAGCGAGAAAACTAATAAAAGCGCCTTGATCGTACTACGCAGATGGTACTTTTCAATAAGCTCCACGGCCATTTTATCAGGTATACACTATACATTTGGATGTGAACTCAAACGAACAGTTTACTGGCATAATACCTGCAATTTATGCATTATTACCTAATAAAACACAACAAACATACACACGGCTCTTTTCAATTTTGAAGGAAAACTCGGTATGATTATTAAAAAATTTAAATCTGATTATGAAATAGCGCAGTTGAATGCGGTTAAATCAGTTTTTCCGGCTGCAGAATTAAGTGGATGCTACCGTCATTTTAACGCTGCTATATGGAAAAAAGCTAAATCAATCAAATTGCTGAGCACAAAAGCTGGACGGAACACCGCCAGGTTGTGCTCCATTGTACCACTAGTACCGGAGAACCATATTCCCGCCGCGTGGAGCTACATTTTAAGTGTTGCTCCAAATAATCAACAAATGACAAAATTCCAAGAGTATTTTGAAAAAACGTGGTTTCCGAAAATGCCACCGTCAATTCTGAGCTGCGCAAACCAGATACACAGGACTACTAATGCCTTGGAAGGATGGCATCGCCGTTTAAATGCTCGAATAGATAAACATCCTAACTTGTACATGTTTTTACACAAATTAAAAATAGAAAGCAAGTATTGGGATAAGCGTGTCAGTAACATTTTATTTCACAATGTCAGAAAAAACCGTAAACAGCGCGATGTGATGTTTAACCAAAAATATAAGAAACTATTAGTTAAATTGGAAGCCGGAAATATAACGGTGGAATATTTCATGAAAAAGATCACGTTTCTCCAATTATTCAAGTAACTTAATACATGATTTGAAATTTAATATCAAAAATTTAATATTCTGTACAAATAAATAAAAATATGATTTTGGTAAAAATTTATATCGACTAATTAATAGTAACAATTACTAAATAAAAAATAAAGGTGTATAAACTATAAACTGTTTTTGAGAAACAGGCTATGATTTAATTTAAAGCTTTATTTAAGTAACAATAATGACTATAACTAATACATATTAAATAAAGGTTATTGATATAATATTATATATTATAATCATATCTTTGTATTATGTTAACTTTTTGCGGTAAATCTATTTGTTTTCTTACATAATTATGTTTTTATTATTGCTGAGTGTAATTTTTTTTTAAATAATAAAAACGTTATAGTAATTAAGTTATGTTTAATTTAAAACGTTTTTGTTTAGTTATAATTGTTTTGCAGTAGGCAAATCTTTCTGTATATTTATTTATTAGTGACTTTTTGTGTTTATTAGTGACGATTTAGTGACTTTTTTATATTAATATTGAAAATTATTTAAGTTTAAGTAAGTGTGTTTACCTACTTGAAAGGATGTTAGTTGTTGATTATACCTGCGTAAAACCAAAGATTCTTTCATTTTAAGATAATCTCCAGTCATCTAAAAAAGTGCTCCTTTTGCGAAGTGCACCGATTGAGAAATGCACCAATTGCGAAGTGCACCATATGAGAAGTGCACCAGTTGCGAAGTGTACCATATGAGAAGTGCACCAGTTGCTAAGTGCACCATTTGAGCATGGTGTACAAGTTGAGAAGTGCACCAAATGCGTCAAACCCAACAGTGAAACCGCGTCCAATTCCATGCAGTATTTTACGCCTGATTCGCGTACGAACATACGGGCAGACGAACGAACAAAAAACAAAAAAAAAAATGTTTGACTTCTACTGCTGTTAAAAAGACACACCGTATTATTTTTCCAAAATATCTTCACTGCACAGACATGGAAAATTTACAATTTTATATAACTAGATCTATATTATCTAGATTAATAGCTATTAGCTATTGGTTTTAGTGAAAATTTGCCGAACTTTCTCTAAATTATTTTCTACAAATTAATTAACCTAATTTATCATAAATAAAAGTAGCTACTGATAAAATAATTTCTTTAATGCTTCATCACAACATACAACATATTTTTTTAGGTATTATTAATAATTTCTTAATCATGATTTAAACATTTTATTCATGGCCAAAACATGAACATAATCATATTCGACAATAAAAAGCTTAACCTTTGACAACAATACGTATACTTTCTATAAAACATAATGTTTACTTTACCAGAATCCTAAAATGAGTGTTTAAAAATTATTATTTTTTTATACTAGTGAAATTGATTCCGAACAACTACTTTTAGTATTCTGGTAAAATAAAAATAATATTGTATATAAATTATGCACTACAATAATAATATTGTGTTTCCTCACGACTCGCGTGCGTATATACAACATAATAACATTATATTATTGCTCATAATCTAATGGAGCCACTAACATAAATATACTCATTCTAACTTTATAGAGGAGCAGGAAAAATGTTAAATGGTTGGATATTATGTATCTTTATTTAGGTTGTTTAGTGACTAGCGAGATTTTCCCCAGGGGTCGTTTCTTGTATTTATCTCGAAGTAATTTCTTCTCGTAACCGTAGATGGAGTAATACGGAAGAGGCATTACAGTTGACGACACGGCCAACAAATCTGAAAAAGATAACGTTTTCCTGTTATTACGTTGATATGTATAAAGAAAATTATATGTTAGCCCGGATTCTGTTTCCTCGCCACTATATTAAATTTAAGTTCATATATCTTTTAAACTTAAAAGAAAAAGACAGGTAACGATTTTAGATTTTAACATCTGTGGATTTTGTTTAAAAGGACTAAAGTCACAATTAAGTCCTGTCAATTTGCGAACAAATGTGTCATTTTAGTCTCCATTACACGTCTAAGGCCTTGTTCAGAAGAGCCAAATTCGCCGCGAAACGGTTCCTGTGAATTGATTCACGCATTCTCGAGATTCTAGACGTCTAAGCATCGCGTTCACAAGTATCTTGCGAACTCAAAATACGAACGTAAATCGCGTGCACTACGCCACTCTAGATTCGCGCGTATACGCACTTTTTCGCGCGAGTCGAGACATTAAAACCTCCTAAGTTGCGTTCAGAAAGTGCGAGAAATCAGGACGATTCCACAAAGTGTGTGCTTGTTATTCACCAAATATTTGCACGTTGGTACGCTTATTCTAAACGCAACAGACGCACAAAATACGCACGAGAGAGTAGCGGCGAAATCGTCTTTCTAAACGTCAAATATCATGTCAAATCATATTGGCCAAAATAATTTTGGCAGGTCTAATTAAAAACATCGTCATTTATCCCATTCTAATGAGATTAGTAAGAGATGCATGAACTTTAAATTATCTTAATAATTAAATAAGAAAATTAGGGCCATTATTATAAAATCTTCAAATGTACGCATGAGTGCGTGCATTTTGTTTTAGTTTTAGCTACAAAAAGTAAATTACCTATATGAATAAAATCATCAAAATATCAATTATTTAGCTAATCTAAACAATTAATTATGGTTTGCTTTAGCTTCAATCAGTAAGAGTTAGTTCAAGAACGCTAAAACTATAATAATATTAAAATAGAACGCAACAACAAACTACAAGCGAAGCTTAGCGCATCAAACGTACAGTAAGATTTAATTCTTGATATCAAAGCATCATAATCTATATAAGTATATATGAATAAATCTGTGGAAGCAGGGGGTGTTACTAGACCGACACCGAACCCAAAAATGTGATAAAAAAAAAATAGGGATTTTGCTTATTTATTGAGTTTAGATTAGTTAACGTCAGAAATAGGTTTATTTAGGTAGGTAGGTATTTTATTTTCTTTTATCGAGTTTTTATTATTGATATACCTACCACGCAGATGAAACCGCAGAAGATAGTTTGTATGAAAGCGCTAAGCTCAAAAACTACTGGGCGAATTTTGATAATTACTTTTGAGTTTGATAGTCTAAGACTCAGTAACGGTCTTAAGATATTTAACATTACGTTAAACTCAACGGGAGCGGAGCAGTAAGGTTGAACGCGGGTCAAAGCGCGGCAGCAGCTACTACTTAATACAACAAAATTTAATACAGAATTAGCTATTTTCTTCCAGATTCTGATAATTTACGATAACACTGTTTATTCGAGCAAAATGAAATTTCAGTGTACCTCAGTATTTTATTTAATAAGCTGATTTCACCATTTCGATATTATCAAAAAAGGTAACCGTGAAATTTAGTATCATGCTCGCTAGGTGGCAGCACTAATTCAAGTGTTATCACGGAATAATATCGGCCCGTACTTTGTCTTCTAATAAGATTCGTTATGTACTGTATGGTTCGAGCACATTTTGAGCATGAAAGAGGTCCAATTTCAATAATAAGAGGTAAAACTAAAAAGACGAAACTACGTTCTGCTCTGCTATTTAGAAAAAAAAAATACATTTTAGTACTGATATTGCTTTTCAGTCCTTTTTTAAATGTGAAACATACCTACTACTACACTGTTCCAAATAATAAAAGAAGGCTAAGTGCTCTGCTAAGTACGTTCGAATTAAAACCTCGCACATTCGAAGTTCCCTCCAAATGTAGGAACATTAACATTAACAAAAAAGGACTGATAACTTAAGGGGCCGTGCAATAACTTTTTGCTATTCAAATGCAAATCAAAATTAGAACGTTTTAACTGGATCGTGGATAGCTTTTTAATTGCATGAAACCGGATCAAGTGATTGAGCGACAGAACGGTTCGAGCATGATCTATAAAGAGTATGGTCGGCTCCTTACAATGACAGTCGAGTATCGTGTGACTGGAATGTATGAAATGTAATCATAACTTCCCAGTTAAAATTATGCTGAATGCAAAAGATTTTTGTGCAACGAGAAAGCAAAGTTCATATTTGCTTTGAGCGCTAATTTTGAGTCTCGAATAAGCAAAAGATTCTTCATGAAAGTAACTTCTACTTTAGAATTTTGAGCGTGATGAAGGATTCAATAGCACGAGATGGAAATAACTTCTATCTCGTGTCTTACATACAACTTTTCTACATACACTTTGAGCGTGAGTTTAGCTCACTAAAAGACTCGAAGCAAAATTGAATTTTGCTCACTGTTTACAAATAACGTATTTTGAAGCTGCTGAGGTGGTAATGTTATTTTAGCATAAAGTAAGTTTATAATGTACACTTGTACACAACCTGCCAGCTCTTGACCGTGGCCCGCTGCCAGTGCGAAGCGCAAGGTCGTACAATCGCGCGAGTGCTGCTTACCATTACTTTACATTCGAAAGCAATACCTACTAAATACCTATACATAAATATAGCACAACATCTCGCCTCTCTAAACTAAGGTGTGACAGAGGATTGTAACATACACATCATTTTTACCTGTCCCAGGAGTTCTTTTTTAGCAGATCAGAAAGCAGAATTACTTACTTTTTATCACTTATATTGCTAAATATAACCCAATTTTAAAAGCTTTTATGTAGCTTGCAATATAAGTATGTATGTGAGTTACAAATCTTGCAAAGCATTTCTCGACCACTTTTAGTTACCTGACGGTGACAGTGCAATTATATGACAGAAATAGTCTGATGATGGTAAGAGCCAAGAGTCTTGAGGGAACTCCTCAACGCTTAAGAGTATATCTACAAAACTTTGCATAGGTTTTCAGTTTTGGTGATAATACACTAATAAGATGAAGATGGTCATGGCTTAAGATCAGAGATACTTTGGTGGCAATTCACGAAATATCGCACATATACCGCCACACATACATGTTAAAGTTGCAGCAGGGGATGAAAAACATATATACTAAACTGTTAAAAATAATAAATCAATAAAAAATACTTTTTAAAAACTAACTTTTAGTTAGATTGTATTCAACATGTGAAAATAAGACTTCAACCGATAAATCAATCCATAACTAAAATAAAAACGTGTTACTTTTATTTAATTATTTACCTATTTATATTCAGCTGCTCACTGTACTTACTCCTCATAATCTCCTGCAGTCAAGTAACATGCTTTTATTTTAGTTAGGAATTGATTTATCAGTTGAAGGTTTTTTTTCACCCATTAAGAAAAATCAAAACAAAAGCTTGTTCTTAAAAAGATTTGTTTTTATTTTATTTTTAATCCCAATATCATAAATAGGTAAAAGAAAGTTCTTTTTGTTTGTTTAAACACCATATTACTTACGAATTTTGTTTGATTTGAAATGGTGCGTTTATGAAAACACAGAGGACACAAAATGATCACGAAAAAGCATACATTTTAGTGTTTTAGATTTGTTATATCTATTAAAACAGATAAAGACTTAATAGTAAAGTTACAACCCTATTACGAATGTATAAAAACAGGCCGGTTGGTAGTATACTCTTTAGGAATCCCACAAGAACAAAGTCGCGGGCAACATCTATCTATATAATAATTAATTGCATCTTCTTTTAGGAATTTCAATATAAATCTTCGTGAAACCATAGAGTAGAACGTTTGAAGATTGTAATTAGTCTGAAATCTCTTAACGTCATTGTTGCTTTGGTTTGCATTGCATCAATGCTCCGTTTGTATAAAGCTTTGCAAATATACGGATTTGTATGACGCAAGGTATGGCTTTTAGTCCAACTGCACCAACCTTTGGCATTTTAACTGTTATAATGAAATCGCTTGTGGTTTAGCCTCTTACTTAAACGTTATACTTATATGTTATTTACGTGTACTGCATTGATGGCTGCTCTCTCCGGGACGTCTCGGGTTCGATTAAACCGATGGGTAGGTCCGATGGAACCTAAATATGTGAAATATGAGTGTTATATATGTAGAGGAACAGGGTGTGATGTTCCTCCACCACAAAGGGAGGATCATCCGACCAGGCTCGGTGGTATTGCCTGGCGGACAGCTTTCCTACGAGAGCGTTTTTATGGAAGTGGTACACACGTATATGTACACTCTCTGTGAACACTTCGTTATCGCGATTCAACGCTCTTTGACATTATGTGACGTGTGTGTCACTACTTGGTGTTGTCAATGTCATCCGTCATTCTCTGCCACATGCTTCTGGGTAATATGGGCTTGATGTTATGTTAGGTTCAACTGAAATATAAAGGAGCTTGCAATATAAAATAATAATAATAAAAAAATTTCACAACTCACACACAACGCCATCTAGTTCCAAACTAAGCAGAGCTTGTACTATGGGTACTAGAATTACTGATACTAATACATATATACTTTTCTTTTGTAAATACATACTTATTATACATAGAAACACCCAGACTAAGACAAACCCCCATGTTCATGCACACAAAGATTTGTCTTAAGTGGGAATCGAACCCACGACCTCGGCGTCGCAGGCAGGTACACTACCCACTCCGCCATCGGGTCGTCAATATACATACTTATTGTTGAGTTGTTAGTCCAATGGTAGCTTATGCTACTCATACACCACGAATAGTCTCGGTCAAACCCTAAAAATTGAATATTATTAATAGAATTGCTACTCTCGAAATTTAGATTCGACTATAGCCGAGTCCACACCTTGCAAATGATGGCCAACGAACACGTTCGTTTGTGCTATTTTGGAAAGCTTAGCAAGCGCTAACGAATCCTTTGATGTTATCGCCAACGAACGATCGAATTCATCCGCTGGGCCGTCCAAACTACTTCAAAGAATAACCAACGCACTGTGGACCCGGGTTATGACGTAGTTGTCAACACAGAGCCGTCTATTTAGTCTATTTTAATTGTCTTTCGAGAATTCGAGGTTTCTATGTTGTTAACTAAGCTATAGTGGTATCAAAATGTCAGGAGTGATAAGCCTTGATAAGGTGAATAATGGCACAAAATTGTTATTTAGAATTTTGCCATCCAAGAACTCCTTAGTAGCAGCACGCAATCGGCCATTATGTTGGATCACTGCATCTGATTGTGATCAGGTTATGGCAGTGCACCATACAGTAAGTGCTGAGATGGCGTCTGATGGTAAAGTATGAAAGGGTTAAACATATTGCACCAAACCAAGTAATTGGGATAAGGGCAGGACGATGATGATGATAGTGCATCATAAATTCCAATTTTAAATAGCATTTGGGTAGCTATAAAGTTTATGGTACGACACCAGAAGAAAAAGGACAGACTTGTCCACGTGAGTGGCTAATAAGCATTATGACGCATTTTAATGACAAACGTTAGCAAAATTAGATTCATGTCGACTGTGATGCGAGAAGATCTTTACTATGACTTTATGCGTCCTATTACATGGGCACTTACGATAACCAATAAATAAATATCGCACAACTTGCACACAACGCCCTCTAATCCTAAATTAAGCAGAGCTTGTATTATAGGTACTAAAATAACTGAAACTAATACATACCCGTATATACTTTTCTTTTGTAAATACATACTTATTATACATACACACATACAAAGAAGATGTTATAAAACATAACATCACTTGACGACCGGATGGCGGAGTGGGTAGTGTACCTGCCTGCGACGCCGAGGTCGTGGGTTCTATTCCCACTTAAGACAAATCTTTGTGTGCATGAACATAGGGGTTTGTCTTAGTCTGGGTGTTTCTATGTATAATATGTATGTATTTACAAAAGAAAAGTATATATGTATTAGTATCAGTTATTCTAGTACCCATAGTACAAGCTCTGCTTAGTTTGGGACTAGATGGCGTTGTGTGTGAGTTGTGAAATATTTATTTATTTATTTATATTACCCAGAGGTGTGCAACACCCACAATTCATCTGTTACGTTTAGATTCCATGGGATAGGGGATGAGCCTATCGCCATTCGACGGACACAATTCCAACTCCGTGCTGCTATTGTGAATAGATGTGTAATGTTATGTAATGGTTTAACTAGTATCAGCGTAAATTCCGTCGTAATTATGATAGTGACCAGACGAGATTGTTTAAAAGCGCACTACATGAGAAGGCTCGTGCGCTTGTTCTCAAGGTGATACAGTCCAACCTGCAGTTGTGACGCACTCTTTTAATATCGCAATGCATTTTGTTTCTTGCCTTTACTGTTGTGGTATCTTGCAATCATACAATATTTAGGTAGTGTTTATTGCGTTGTTAAATCCGAAGAGAGAGTAGCCTGTTGGGTATTGTTTTTTTTTTAAGTTTATTTGTATATTTATATTTTATAATACCTGTTTTTACTTATTTTTGTGAGTATGAGTTCTTACTTTCTTGTTACTGAATCACATAACAAGCGTTACATTTTAAAACATTTTTTTTACAATTATAGATATTTAATAAATTTATGTTACCCATTTATTGAAAACATTTCCATGTCGTTATAATGTGTGTTTTACTAATATTAATTAGTGAAACACACATTTTAACCACAATTGTTAACTGCAAAAAATACGTTGCGAATTAAATATAATATTTAGTTATGTCCACTCACCGGGTTTCAAAACATTGTCAGAGTCCCGCCGATACAACATGCCCGTACTCCACGTAAAAAAATATCCGAACAGCACAAAAACCAAACAAAAATTCATCGTTTAAATGGCACGTATTACCAGGATCACAGAGCACGACAGGAGATATATTTCAACCTGTATTTATTTGACACTCTTCCGTGTCGCGGCGGGCGTTCTCGAGCTCACTCGAATAAAGTATCGAATGTATTGGTGACATTCTCGATACGGCCGGCTGGCATTGGGAGCTCGGAAATCTAATATGAATACGCTTTTGGTAAATACGTTCTACAGACGGAGGCGTATACCGTTGGCCGGGATCACCGACTCGACTGTAAATAATGTGAGACATGTACTTAATAAAATCGGGATGTTCGATGCCGACGTGCATTTTGTATGAGTGCCTCCGCTCTGTTTATTGATTTTTAGCTGGCATGACAACCTCTGTTTTGGTACAAGGTTTTGTTGTTTACCTTTCGGTCTTGGGCCAATTTAAAGACTATCTAAATACAATAATATACAAAAAAAATATAAACAGATATTTATTTTATTTATACAGCATCAAATAATTCCTCCGCATAACCATCTTCCTTAATCCTTATTGGAAAGATAAGCATAAATAAAACACATATAATGAAAGTGACAGCTGTGTTCCATTTTCAAGTATAACTTGTGTTACTTTTATATTCGGCCAGGTTATATTTTATTACGCAGTTAAAATCTATCCGGAACCTCTGAAAATGGCAAAAAGTAATTAATCATGCATGTTTTGTTAAATAACAAAATTAATATGTAAATCAAGTCATAATAAACTGAATTTATTAAATTAAATATATTGTTTACATTAGTCTAAATATAAATAGTTATTATTTTAGTCAAATACTTGTAGTACCGCATTAATTATATAAATGTAAACTAATTTATTATTTTCCAATAATTAGGTTATCTGCAAACTCAGAATTATAAAATTAATGAGATGAATAAATTTAATATTAATTAACCATTCGCTTATGGTACAATCGCCTAAATAACGTTATCTTGCGGAAGACAAACAGGCGGAGTTCAAAAATTAAAAGCTAAATGCGGCAATGGCTCTTTGATTTACGCGCTGGCCTTTAAATATCCTTATATAAGTATTTTATACGTAACTATTTATATCGGTTGTGGTGCAATGGATAAGGCATCGGTCTTACGATCGAGGAGTCGTGGGTTCGAATCCTGTCCATACCACGGACGTAAACTTCCTCCTAACACAAGCGAATTAAGCTTAGCAGGAAGAAGTTAACAAGAATACTAGTAATTTTTACTGCAAATTACTAATAAGCTATTTTTAATACCACTAAGTAAATTTCTAACACGAGAGCGAAACCGCAGGCAATAGCCAGTTAAAGCTAAAATCTAAATCTTGGCGATTTTGAAGCTGGCTGCTCGACCAATCGACGAGCGCCGCAATCGAGCCTGGCCAAAACTGACCCGTGACATTCCATTTCCGTCCTACTTCAAAACCGCCAAGGTCTATGATTTTATCTTTACTTAAAAAAAACTGATTAAAAAAAACAGACATTTCAAGTGCGATTTAAAAGTAGATCATTTGTATTTTTTTTTGTTCGGTACAATGTCAAATCTAAAACCAATCACTTGTTTAAAAGAAAACAATTAAGAGGCAATTAGACCTCAAAGCTACCTGACAGATCGCTCGCAATGCGTAGAGATATCCAGGCGTATTGCATATGAAAAAAAGGTTTACCGATCATCTTACCTCCAAAACTCCTGTGGTGTTCCCCAAGGCAGTATATTGGGCCCTTTTCTGTTCTTACTCTACATCAATGATCTGCCTAATATCACCACACATAACTGCATACTCTATGCTGATGATACTACCCTTAGCATTGAACTTAGAGATAGGAATATTAACAAATACCAGGACGAAATAAATAACACCTTAAACAGTATAATAAAATGGCTACAAGATAACAATCTCCAGGCAAATATTAGTAAAACAAAGATGATTCAGTTCCAATGCTATAATAGTAATAGACCACATTTAGAAATAAAATACGCAAATGACACTGTTGAAGAGGTGGAAAATGCAAAGTTTTTGGGTTTAAGGGTGGATAAGCAATGCAACTGGAAAGCACATATAGACGAACTGTGCGCTAAGGTTCAAAAGTTTGTGTTTCCTCTAAGCAGAATAACGCGCATAGCAGGTACTGAAGCTGCACTACTTGCCTATCATGGATATGTCTCCTCAATTCTACGCTATTGCATTATTATATGGGGTAACTCGGTAGACTGCATCAAAATTTTTCGTGCCCAAAAAAAAAGTATACGAATCATAAGTAATGCCCAACCTTTAGATAGCTGTGTTCCTCTTTTCAAGAAGTTTAAAATATTACCCCTTCCATCATTATATATTTTTGAACTCTGTATTTTTGTATATAAAAATATCACTCTATTTGAGATACATAATGATGTAGCAATTAGAAAGAGTCGAAAAATTCATAAATTGTCTATACCACAACAAAGAATTTCACTTTTTTCTAATAATGTTTTTTGTATGGCTATTCGTGTATATAATAAATTACCTGATGTTTTTAAGACCTTGAATTATGTTAAATTTAGAAACAAATTATTTAATTTCCTATTAGATAAATGTTACTATTCAACTAAAGATTTTTTAGATGAAAGATTCGATGCGAAATTTAAATTAGTAGAGATACATGACGTAGAATAAGGCTTGTTAATTTGATTGTGTTTTTAGTATATAGTATAACTTAATTATTTCTAAGCTTTTATGTAAACTCCCTATTGTTTTGAATATTTGTACACCGGAAACGGTAGAGTATTATGGACTTTCCAAACACTGTAACATCTTGTAACTACAATATTCTAACAAATAAACATATTATTATGTGGTTTATGTTACCATATCTCGGGACTACAGAGTCCCGGAACTTTGGTAGGCATGTGTGGGGCCGAAGCCAACAGCACAGAGGCCCGATAAACACTTTACTCTAAATGTAATGAGGCACAAACCGGCGATTATCCCTGTTCACATTATAAAAATGCACCCAAGGACAATTCCCGGTTTGAGCAGACCTATTGCAGAAAATGGAGACTAAATAATAAGAGCTATTGTGTTGAGGTGCTAGTGGACTGGTTATTGGTTTATGGTAGGTATAACTGACGCCTGCCCTGAAACACACGTTGTACACGGAAAAAGGGGCAGACGGTGACTCGCCAACTCACTATATGGGCCCCCTAAACGGTCACCTAAGGCAAAGCCATACGGGCGACAGGGCGCAACATTGCCGTGAGCGGCTTGGGATGTCGAGCGGTGCGGCGCCGATTTCACCCTCGGTGGAACACCTAAGGTTTCCTCGTAATTATGCCCTTGAAATTGACACTTCCACCCCCGAGCATCTCTGCTCTGGCGACCCCTCTCTGACCGGCCGGTTAAGGCAAGAACAGAGCTGAGAGTCCTGCGGGCGCTCTTGGGTTTCCACTCCGACCGGCCAATGAAGGCAAGCCGGAGACGAGTCCCTGACCGACTCTCTGGGGAATCAGGACCGCAGTGTCGCCACTCACATTCAGCTCGCCACAAGCTGCCCTGCGGTTTGTGTGCTCTTTACCGACCTTTAGATATATTTTTTGTTTATAACAAAAGGAAATTAAAAAGCAGATACCCAATATGCCTCCGGGTGTTGCGTTATCCTCATGTTGAGGTAACGACTGTCCCAGAGGGGGGTAACGACTGTCCCAGAGGGGAACAAATAAACATATTATTATTATTATTATTATTATTATTATTATTATTATTATTATTATGATATACTGCGTTATCCTCTATCTGAGTCTATCTTAATATACCGACCGGATGGCGGAAAGGGTAGTGTACCTGCCTGCGACGCCGAGGTCGTGGGTCCGATTCCTACTTAAGACAAACCTTTGTGTGCATGAACATGGGGGTTTGTCTTAGTCTGGGTGTTTCTATGTATAATAAGCATGTATTTACAAAAAAAAGTATATATGAATTAGTATCAGTTCTTCTAGTACCCATAGTACAAGCTCTGCTTAGTTTGGGTCTAGATGGCGTTGTGTATAAGTGGTGAGATATTTATTTATTTATTGTTATTTTGTTATTTATTATATAATATGACGATTTGCTTTTGTTTTTTTTTTTTTCTTTAAAAAAAGGACGCCCTCACTATGAATAACTCCTGTGTTGCGGGGCTTTTGATGGTTTGTATAATAGCAGCCCTGTATCTAATACATATCCCACTGCTGGGCTCGGGGCTCTTCTCATGATGAGTAGGATTAGGCCATAGACCACCACGCTGGCCAAGTGCGGATTGGTACACTTCACACACCCTCGAGTACTTTTTAGGCACTCTCAGGCAAGCAGGTTTCCTCACGATTTTTCCTTCACCGTTAACGAGCGACAATTTATATGATAAATAGGTACACACATATCTTCGAAAAGACGAATCTTATCGATTAATTGACAGAGGTGTGTGCCGTGGGTTCGAACCCGAGACCTTTGACTTTGCAGTCTAACGGTCTTCCACTCGGCTATCGCTGCTCTCGATGGTTTTTATAGCTCAGTTTAATATATGGCTCCGCTCCCGCCTTAGCTTCTAATCTAAGCTATCCAAGTTGGATCCTGCGAGTCGGTACCTCAATAAAATGGTATAACTTATAACAAACTCATATGAATGTATTGGTATTTGAATCGACATCACTTTAACCATATATTTATTTAAGCGGCCGTTGCGCAATGGATAAGGCATCGCTCTTACGATTGAGATGTAGTGGGTTCAAATCCTGGCCATTACAACACGGACGTGAACTTCCAACTAACATAAGCGAATTAAGCTTAATTGGAGGGGTAACAAGAATACTAGTAATATGTATTAGCAAATTACTGTTAAGCTTATTAAAAACTAAAAACACGATTTGGCGCTCTGTGCCATATTTTTCGTCTATCGAGCAACGCACGCTTTTTCACAATAATACTAGTATTTTTTGTTCATTACCATTTTCAGCTTATATTAGGAATTATTTTTCACTTTTTAGTTAGAAGTACTTTAAAAGCGTGTTTTTTAGTTTTTTTTAAACTATTATTTATTTTCTAGCGTTTTATTTTATTTTTATTTTTTATTTTTTTTTTTTGTTTTAATTTTTTTATTTTTTTTATCGAATTATTGCATTGTCATCGATCTTTGACAGGTGTGCAAAATTTGAATGAAATCTGTCCGTTTAAAGTGGGTCAAAATCGAGTCCAAAGGAGTCGGTTACATACATACATACAGGTGAAGCTAATATAATATAAGCGTGTTAAAAACAAAAACAAAATGTGGAGTAATACTTCTAAAAAAGTGGTAAGCGTATGTTACTTCTCACCGTGAGGTCTCGGGTTCGATTCCCGGTCGGGCATAAGTGTGATTTGGAATTCTGTCGTCAGGAAATTCTCAATGACAGCGAGGAGTCTTGAAGTAATGAAGGCGATAGGCTCACCCACTATCACATAGCACCTAAGCGTGTCAGGTGAAGTGTGGGTGTCATATACATATATATGCCTCTGCCATACCCTTCTGGTTACTATTGGCGTAATTTTGTGTTATGTTTATATATATATCTATCACGATTAGCTTAGATCAGTGGTTCCCAATTAGTGGTACGCGTACCCCCAGGGGTACGCGAGATTGCATCAGGGGGTACGCGCAGCAATCTCTGAACTAAAGTCCTTAAAAAACTATAATTCAATATACCATGCAACAGTAGACTTGCCGCAATGACAAACATAATAACTATAACATCGTCACAGACTTCAACTCGAAGACGCCTTAAGATTAAAGCTTATCAACATGCAACTAGATTTTGCCGAGTTGTGTAAAGATAAACGTGCACATTTGCCACATTAATACCTAAAACATGTTCTCTGTCATTAGAATGTCTTTTGATGATAATAAAAATACAATTGGTACACCTGATTTCATTTTTTTATGTAATATTCCTAATAAAGGGGTACGCAAGTTGGAGGTCTTTCTTAAAGTGGTACGTAGAAAAAACTAATTGGGAACCACTGGCTTAGATGCAAATGAACATCGGCATCAAAGCTAATCGTAGGTACAGTTGGCCAATGAGTTGGGTATGCAGGGCAAAAACTTCTACGCCATAGTAAAAACTGACTGCAATAGATATGCAAGTTTGTATTTCATATTTAATAAGTGTAATATACCCACTATTTAGATATAAATTCAAATTCAAATCATTTATTTTCATAGGCCCCAGGAGGCGCTTGAACACGTCAAAATATATAAACAAAATATATAACCCACTTATCCATAACTGGTGTCGTAAGTCTTTACTATGACTTACGACACCACCTGCATGAAAGGAGCCTCCCCGAGTGACGTACACAACGATTCCCTACGTCCGGCGCACCCTGGGCAATTCGCGAGTACCCCAAAGCGAATTGGCTAATCCTTTCACCACGATGGCAAGTCAAAATTAAATTTGACTCAGCCATCGACACGACGAAGAAGACTTAAAATAGACATGATGACTAATTTTTATTTTTACATGCAATTGAAACAGCTCTCGATTTTAGATATATAATTAAAATAATTACTTTGTTAACAAGTATCCTGCCTGAAATAATACAATATTAAATTCACATTAATAATAGACTCGCCCAAAAGTCCCAAACAAACGGCTACATAAACAAGGCATCACTGGCGTCACGTTTATGTATTTTGTATGTGAAGTTATGAATTTTGTTTTATATTTGTTTGATAGCTATACGAAATATCGCGTTATGAAAATGGTTTTATTACAAAAGTTGCTATAAGTTGTGTTGGTAATTTATTGATGAAAGATGTTTTTAATAATTTTATTCTTAAAAATGGAGTCACCCATTAAACTTTGAATGATCATAAAACGAGTTAGATAAAAGTATGTAAATAAAAAAAAATCATATGGTTTATGTTTACCTATATTTTATTAAGGTATCCTATATTTTACTATCTTTGAATCAGTCACCATGCTCATTCTAAAGTGCCGTACCTATTTATGACATTCAGTAAAACTTCGCATTCAATAAAATTTTTGGATTATATTTGAAATTTTATTTGCAAAGAGTTACCTAATGGACCTTAAAACATCTATTATTACCTAATTTAGATTTTACCGAGAAGCAAACTTTCAATATCAGAAATTAACAAGGTATTGATTCCTTATCAATGACAAAGAACCAATTTCTATCACAGAGAACACAAACACTATTTTATTCCAAAAAAATGTAAAAACATCTTTAATATATTCGGTCACATACTTACTTACCTCAAAGTCAAAGTCGTATAAATATAAAATGTATGTTAAAATCAAAATAAGAAAAACACCAAGACTAGTTTCCTTATGCAGTGGATGAGGTCATCTCCTGTATGAGGAAGATACGCCATGAGTCAACGCGGGGGCGGCAAGACGACACGGCACTCCGACGTTTTCCAACTACGTGACACCGAGTTTTTAATACCTTGCAAACGTGACCTTTTAAAGGTCCCATTCCTGTGGGTTGGGTTGAAGCGTGATAGTTCATAACCTTCCTCAATAATTAAAGTATTAAATATACAGGAAGAATTGTTAAAATCCAACCAGTAGATCAAAGATTAGCGAGTTCAAACAAACAAACGTTGTTTTACTGTAACCGTTCTTGATACAGTGTTTATAACAGCATAACTGCGTGTTCTGTTTTTATAGTAATTTATTTTTATTATCATTATAATTATGTTGATGATTAACCTTCATTTATTTTTGGTTAGCCGTTGCTTCCATGCCCATATTGCCATCATAGTGTTTTACGAAGACAAAGCACTTGACAGGCGCTTTAATATTTAGTATAGTATTTTAAACATACCGTATTTAGAAACGTATATTTTTTAAATGTGAGGTACTATCAGCAAAGTTGAATCATGACCCATTTGACAAACATTTTCTTTGAAATTGTCAAAGTCGATAAGGTTGATAAAACCATTTGTTGATAGAACAAGCTAATTTAGACTTTAGCGTTTTGAAACATCTTTACAAAAATAGTATCACGGTGGAACATTAATCTGCTTTGTTGATAGTACATTCAATTCTCTTAATAAAAAAAAACTCTAGTGAGTATCTAGTAATAAATATTATCATAATATAAATATACTCTCATATATCATTTTGATTGATAAACCTTCAACCTCAAAGAAAAGGTTTATACTATACAAGTTGAAATAGTCCTTTGAGCAAGAAGGGGGCAAAGTTCGTATATTCTTCCAATGCTCATATTGAGTGTAGTGAGGGACACAAAAGCAAGACATTTAAATAACTTTGAATTCGTGTCGCTCATATAACTTTTCACCTCGAAAACGCAAAACGTAAAATTGATTATTTGCTCCTGGACTACACAACTAAGAATCATTTCGAGGTGAAGATAAATGTTTCCAGTCTATTACCTCAAAAATATACAAAGTAAATGTAAAGTAAGACCAAGCCTTTATAACGTGTAGTAACAGAAACTCATAAGCTACGGAAATGTCGGGTGGAAATCACAGGATGGACAGAGACGCGTGGCATTTCCTCTAATACTAGACTATACGCAGCGAAGGCGAGGTTCTCATATTGAGTATAGTGAGGGATTCAAAAGCAAGACATTTAAATAACTTTGAATTCGTGTCGCTCATACAACTTTTCACTTCGAAAACGCAAAACGTAAAATCGATTATTTTGCTTATTGCTCCTACACAACTAAGAACCATTTCGCGGTGAAGATAAATGTTGCCAGTCTATTACCTCAAAAATATACAAATTAAATGTATAGCAAGACCGAGCCTTTATAACGTGTAATAACACAAACTCATAACCATAAGCTACGGAAATGTTGGGTGGAAATCACAGGATGGACAGAGACGCGTGGTATTTCCACTAATACTAGACAATACGCAGCGAAGGCGAGGTTCTGAATACTCTACATAAGTAGAGGAATTCTCAACTTAATTTATGTAAGACTAGCTTTTGCCCGCGGCTTCGACCGCGTGGAATTTGTTATATTAACTTATAGCTGCTGCTCCGTTTTGGCCAGCTACTGCTCCACTCCCGTGGAGTTTAGCGTAACTTAAAGTATCATAAAACCTTTCTTATGAGTTAGACTACAAAACACAAAAAGAATATTGTAAATACGATTAGTTGTGCCCGAGATTAGCGCTATCAAAAAAAATAACTAACTTTCTAACGCGGTTTCGTCTGCGGTAGGTACATCAATAAAAAGTAGCCTATATTACGTGGATTGTAGGTAGTTACCTGCATATTTTTTTAATTAAAATCGATCCAGCCACTTAGCCGATACGAACAGCTAGACACAAAATAAATTAAAAACTGTATTGAAGGCATAGGTATTGTGCAAACAACTATAACACATAATATCATAGCATAAAGCCTGATTTACACGACATTAATTTGATCATCAATGTGATCGTGTAATCATCACCTTTTTGAATGAATTTCATGCCACTAGTAATTCGTAATCTAAGTTATCATAATTATGGTGGCATGTCAGCGAAGAAGGCCCTCTTTGACCATTATTTTCTTAATCGAAGGAGGCTCCGAAGAAAAAAGAAAATGATCGAAAAAAATTAAAGAATAAATGCAGCAATTAAGTATAATATCTCTCAGGTGTTATATTCATTTCATAAACGAATAAAAACAATGAGCGTGTGAAGAGTAAACATCTTCCGTCGCCCAGTTTTATCCAATTATCATAATTTTCATCGGTGTTCAACGTTTACGAGTGTATCCAACATGTATTTTCTAGGAAAATGGACCTTAACGTAAACGAACAGAACTCAAAATTACTGTGAACTTTGAGTTTCTAATTTGAAACTGAATCACACAAATGTATTCTGTAAAATTAACATTGTAACAAGTAAGGATAACAATATAACGTACTACGGATTAACAATACTAGCGTTATAGGTGTATATTAGTTCAGATTATATATTTTTCTAAAGCTTTGCTCGCTCAGTAATCCCCTTTCACGATACGTCATATTCAGCCAAAAAAACAAGGACAAGGTAAAAAAAATACGAGTCTAAAAATTACAAAATTGTTTGTCTATCCACTTATTCTGATAATTAGATAGATATTCAATCATAATATATGCCAATAGTAAATTATATGGCTTTGGTTTCACTAATTAATTAGCAAATCAGATCTGATATTTGATATTCCACTGAAATTTCATATTACACTGGTTTGGTAACACAACTCCGAATCGAGTAATACAAAAATTCACACATAATATGAACTGGGTATGGGTACAGGTGCAGATTACAGCTTCGAGGGATAAAATGGGCCGTACACGAACCCGAGGACCAATTACAGATGAGCCCTCCGAATAAACCTGTATCTTACGAATGCGAATATATTTAAGTTCCTCGAAGGGTTTCGAAGGTCAATTTGGATTGGTGGGAAGTTGCAGTAATATGAGCACCAGGGGAAATAACTGGGCGGCTCGACGACGCGCCGGCGACCATAAGGACGGACAGATAGTTTGAAAACTACCAACAGTAAATAATGAATAGTTGGTTACGGCGTTCATATTATTATTTTTGTTGTACTTTGAGATGGACTATACAGAAAATAACATGTATTAGGTTTTTCGAATGTCGAAAAAAATGTTTAAAAAAAAAATAAACCGACTTTAAAACTTCTTGAAGTCGGTGCTTATAATTTTTATAGGAAGAAAAGGATCAGCACAGACTACAAGAAATATTTATCTAAGTTATTGCGATATTAAATGTTATTTCAAGTATATTTTTTAACTTTTTTATTTATCCCTTGTAGTAAAGTATCTTTTCCATGAGTCATTCAAGTCGACTAGTCCAGCAGTTAGAAGGAAGGGTACGGATAACGACTTATCCTATGTATATATTTTTGTTACTTTTAACTTCTTACAGAGATATATACCTGCTTTAGTAATATTCAACGTCTCGCCTTATCTAATAAGTCTTAAGGTGTTTATATTTAATGAATATCTACTAACCGTTGACGAGTTCTACCTTCCAGCATCAGCTCAGCAACATTAGATGCTGATCTTTAAATGCAAATATCCGATTAGCTTTATGTAATATACGAAAAACAATATAAAAGCTTACAAAGTTTGAGGGTTACACTCAATTCCTCTAGGATCCTATCATCAGATCATAACCAAATGACCTGTACTTTTCATGTGGTCTCATGCTACATGACAAGTATACTCTTTCAAACAAGAAAATATTTTTTGTAAATGCTCCAGGCGTATTTGAGTAATGATCGAAAGAAAAAAAACACACAACTGAGTTGAGAACCTCTTCCTTTTTTGGAAGTCGGTTATAAAGTGTGCGCAACACCAAGAATTTCTTTGCTTGTTGACGTTTCATCGCCCACCACCGCCACAAGAAGATTTGGTTTTAAACAGTCATGAGGTACCTCTATAAACCAATTGGCATTATGCCTATATACCTATTATTAATCTAGGCTATAAGGTACATGGCCAAAATAATGTGAATAAATTTCATCAAAATCCATCCATCAGTTTTTGCATGGCAGACTTACAACCATCCAGACATTCCAGACATGTGGAATTTCAAAATATGAATTATAAACAAGTTAAACCTTGCAACATTGAAACAAATACCTACTTATTAAGTACAATTTCGTTAAAACTTACAAGTTTCTTAAATTTACAAGTTCAACAAATATTTATTTTTGAACTTGAATGTGTTACAAATAAATTTGCTAATGCTTTTTAACTATCAAAGCTGTAAAAAGTACCAGAAACAAACTAACTAACAGCGCTGAGTTATTCACAGGGAATAGATCGGACTGTTCTAGGCAATAAATATCATAAGCGTAACCTAAAACCGATCATATTGCAATAACATAGAGCGCGTTTTCGCCTATGTGCCAAAAGGAATCGCGTACGAAAATGTAATGAAAGGCGGGCTAACATTTTTATAGGGGTTTCAACGAGTCTCCCACTGGCACCGTTTTACATTTAAAGGAATCCTCATTCTATTATATGCGGGGTTACACATCGTCGTTTATGTGCGACAACTAACTTTATACGATGTTTATCTCAACCCTGTAATGTTTGTTAATTTACTGTTTGTTAATAATAAAAAATGCACGATAAAGCTTCGGAGAGTTCAGTACGTACGGCATGAATAACTTTGTGTTTTGGCGGTAGTTCTGCCTGAATTACATGTGACTGATTTGAATATATGAATTGTTTATGAATAGTTACTAGTGGTACAGCTTTTATGAATGAACTCATGTCATAAAGCACTAGGTTCTCGTATTTAACCTGCCGCAAATAGTAGCAAATAAACTAGGTGGTTCATTTACCTATACATCGATTAGTATGGAAAAGTCTGTAATTATAAGACATAAATATATCTGTTATTAGAAACCATGACATCGATTTTAGTAAAAACATAATCAGCATACTTAAATTTAAGAAAAATTTGTCCATAGCTTGGCAATCGTACCCGTTCCAATGTAACCTTTATTTGGATTTCGTTTGTGAAGGTTTTAAACAGTAACCTCATATGAAATTAAGCCTTTATCCCATGATAGTAGGTAGTGACGGTAATACGCCATGTCCTTACGCTCCTTACATACTTCTTTCGCTTCCTCAACATTCAAACATCTCGTCATACATACTCGTCAGTTTCGTGTACTACGTACTTGTCCTTTTCTAAAGGACTCTAACGGTGGTGACATTTGGCATAATATTCAGATGCAGCGACACATGTTTAATCTTTTCTATAGAGTCTGATATTATGTCCATTACAAATTAGAAGAATTTTATAGTTTCTACTATATCGTTCACTAAATCAAAGACAGACATTTCAAAAACATGTTTTTTTGAGATAGCCATAAAAAAGTAATTTTTTATCGATATATATCGTGTTTTTATAATTAATTGAATGTTATTAGGGTTCCGTCATAGGCAATCCTAATATCGATAAAGTTATACTTTTGCATAATGATCTCAATCGACCTTGACGCAACGGATAATGCGTCGAACTTGCGATGGAAGGGTCGTAGGTCGAATCCTGGCCATTACATCATGGATGTGAATTTCCTTCTAGCACAAGCGAATAAACCTTAGCTTGAGGGATTAACAAGAGTACTACAATAAACCATAATTTTGAAATAGGTCAGTCTTGCAATACGCGAGTGATTGCAAGACTGACATCATCATGACTGTTCATTCATCATTTTCAGATTGCACGCAAGACAATTTGCCTTTCATGTTGGAGTTGGATGATGTTATTACCACACGCGTGCAGGAAAATAAAATTGACACGCCGTCACATCGATTTTACAACTTCAAAGACATAGACGAGAGGGCCGTACGACCTCATTAGATACTACGTATTCGTGCTTGATTACGTACGAGTAGATAGGACTTCATAATAGTAAGTGACAAAAGTAATGAAATGAAATGTCCTAATATAATTACAGAATAACATGGTAAAGAATAACTAATAATAAATAATAATAATAATAAATATTTCACAACTCACATACAACGCCATCTAGTCCCAAACTAAGTCCCAAAACAGAGCTTGTACTATGGGTACTAGAATAACTGATACTAATACATATAAACTTTTCTTTTGTAAATACATACTTATTATACATAGAAACACCCAGACTAAGACAAACCCCCATGTTCATGCACACAAAGATTTGTCTTAAGTGGAAATCGAACCCACGACCTCGGCGTCGCAGGCAGGTACCCACTCCGCCATCCGGTCGTCACTGTGCAATACCTACGATATTTTTTTAAAGCTAGAATTGAAATGGCCTTTTAAATATAGGTCCTAGTGAAGAAAAAGAAGTAATTAATCAGGGCTCTCAAGAAATGTTAGCCAGCGGCCTCTCGAGAGCATAGGCCGCCCGATCTAAAACTCCTAAAGCTTATAGGTATTGTGAGGGCCACATTAACATAACATAGCTTTAACATAACATAGCTTTAATATAACATAACCTGAATAACTATACAAAGTCTCTTAATCGCCACACACACCATTCCTGTCATATTATTGATTTTCACCGGCATCATACAATTATGCCAATTTTAGCTCGAGCGGGCAACTAAAAGAAGTCGAAAAATGTATTACAAGATTTGTAATCCACAAACAATACAATACAATACAATATTATTTATTGAACACCAAAAACAAAAATATAATATCCAAGGACAGGAAGCAGAAGATTTAAATATGTAGTAAATTTTAAATTACAATTAATTTACGCGACATAATATCATTTATAAAAACACATACATATAATATATATTTTACAGTTAATACAATAATAAATATTAATACACATACATACATTGCAAGCTAAATAAAAGCTTCTAAAGATGAATTAACCTAGTTTATGTAATACGTTTATGTGAATAGTATAATAGTAAAAAGTAATATTGAAACAGTCAGACACCATGCTTGACGTCGTCGGTCGTTTCTCAGACACTGATATCGCACGGCAACATGCATTCATTCATTTCATTCACTCTTATTTCCATAACATAATGGAAATTGTATTCTATAAACATTTCATATATTCTGTATTTGCACGCCGTAAAACAGTCTATTTCTTTGGGGCGGAATATGAAACATGGCTGGCTTCAGTCAGTAGGAAAATACACTATGCAAACATTCATTATTGTTTGAAAACTTGTTTCAGTGAGCAAATTGATGATTGTACCGATAAACCCGGCATTGTTTGCAATAATAATATTGAAAATTAGTGTATGTACTCGATGATCTATTGGTTAACGTATGCGATTGCCAGGTCGGGCAAAGTTTATTATTGAACTTTCCGTCAGGAAATTCTAAATAGCAGCACGAAGTTGGCATTGTGTTCGGTGGATGGCGATAAGCTTACCCTCTATCCCATGGAACCTAAACATAACAGGTGAAATGTGGGTGTTGAACACCTCTGCCACACCCTTCTGGGTAATATAGGCGTGATGTTATGTAGTGTGTATTCCCAAGTGTCGATGCTAGGAGTTAGATGTTTTGTGATCGAAGTATTCGACTATTTCGACTAGTGTTTCGGTTTGTTGGTGACATCACAGACACTGACGTTTTACTATTACATTATTTTAAAGCCGTGTATGGGCTGTAACTGCCACTCACAAGTACAATTTGGTGAGTTACATGCCCGTTTTGCACATAGCCCAACTAAAACTTAATATTAGAAATGCGAAGGTAACTGTGCATGTCTGCACGTTCACGCATAAAATTTGGTATGAAGGTAGATGGGATCTAAAGGCAGGATAAAGGCTACTTTTTGTCTTCTAGTGAAACCGTGGAGGGCAGGTAGTTGCGTATGGATAAATAATAATAATAATAAATCATTTATTTCAGGCTGCATAGGCCCATAGATAAATACCTTAACCTAAAAATACATAATTATAAATTCACTTCCTTTGCACTAAGTCTTGGTGCGTTCCTGGGGTATAGTTCCGCGGAAGCGACGGAAAAGAACACCCTGCAGCCAAAAACTTTCATCAAGCACCTGATCCAGCATACAGGTCGGCACTCTCAGCACGAACGCCTTGAAGTTGACGTGAACCTCAAGCATATTTTTTATGAGAGACCAAAATATGTAAGTTTTACTTTCTGAACAGTTTGGAATCACTTTGCGTCGGGAAGTCGTTATGCAAACGTCGCGCCTCCAAGCTTAATACCAATGAGGCCATACACAGTCCGATTCGCTTTCAAACAAATGTATTTCCAATTTTCCGACGTAAACCAGCATGTAATAGAGAGTATTTTGCGGGGTCCTTTTCTTACTTTTTACGAGCGAATGTCGGTCGGTATTACGTCGACATATGGTCACCGGTTCGGTTATTATTTCAGGGGAACGGTTGGTTTAACTAGGACCTGATTTATTTCGCCTCATCTTGGGTAAGGACGTGACCTATTCTCTTCGCACCGCCTATATTTTGAAGAAAGATAATAATTGTCTGTTGATATTCATTGTATTAGGACGAGAGGAGGTTATTGTTTAGGTATTCTAACTTAATCTTCGAATATTTAATTCCCGAATTGATTTGCCGCTGTTAATGGAGCTTTTGTGGACGAGCTAACAGATGAGTGATTGCCCTGAAATTATAATGTCGTAGTTCTCAGGTATAATTCCAATATTTAGTAGGTATTGTCTACTATCACCAGGACGACAAACCTGTTTGCTAATCTCTAATTATGAAGAAGCAAGATTTTTATCTTTACTTGCTTGTTCCCAATTAGCTCAGAAACGACTTGACCGACCTTTTTGAAATTGGTGTAGAGATAAGACCTCGAGAGAAAGATAGGCTACTTTTTATCTACGTACCTCGCAAGCGAAGCCGCGAACGAAAGCTGGTATACAATATACTATATACTATATTGTATACCAGCTTTCGTTCGCGGCTTCGCTTGCGAGGTACGTAGATAAAAAGTAGCCTATCTTTCTCTTATTACATTAATAAAATCAAAGCAGAAACAAATGAACGCTACATATAGTACAAATGTATTAGCAATACAATGTACACAATGCTACTGATCAAACTATACATATCCAGTATAAGAAGGACTCGTGTTCAAAGGCTTCCCAATGCGAGTAGGGTTGCCAGATGTCCGGTAAAAAAGAAATGTTCATACCGGACAGAACAATGTCCGGTATTTTGAAGAAAGTCGGTACTACTGGTCACAAGCGCCTACAAAAGTAGGCATATGAAATCCCTCTATTCATACACATTTTATTTATATATTTTTGTTAAACATACCTATCTGGTTTTAGGTGATTTTATTTTTTTCAGAAGTTCCTACCTTTATTTTGTTAAATAAGATGACTGCGTAATATTTTGTTACTAGTACTAATTAAGTCGATTTATGTTAATTAATAAATAAAAAATATTAGTATTAAATTTTTTTACGAGTAACGTAAGTTAAAGTTTAATTAACGAGTATTTAAATGATACCCAATTAAACACTACACAAATAAATATAATAACATAATACCGATTAAAAAACGTTATGCTTTGTCTCTTACTTTTTATTAAACACTTATTTTTATTATATAACATTATTGTCCTCTCTTCTACTTTGCTATGCCCGACAGGGTTGTACAATGTTCCTAGATATAATATTTACCCCTAAGACATTTGTGAAACGCAATAAAGTATTGAGTATTGAGAATTGAGTAAAAAAACGTATTTCTGGCGACCTTGCATACCCCCCCCTCCCCCTCTTTTTGGGGTTATCCGATATTTTTTCGCGACTTACCTGGCAACCCTAAATGCGATACCAGTTTATACTGGAAATGTTTAGTTTGATGTGCAGCTGTCGGTACATCAAAGCTTTGCCACAATATTATTGTTGAAATCGAAATAATTTAATTCACTTGCGTGACAAGTTAAACCCGGCGGGTTTGAACGATTTGGATTGAATTTGTTTCATTAAAATGCTATTATTGAAGTATATGAGTAACATGGTTTCAGTTTGTTTGGGTGTTGGTGAAATGCGTATTGCGGCCTTTGTGTCAATAATATCCGTTTAGTATACCCATTTGAAAACGGATTTGAGAGTTCGTCAATGGCTTTTTTTAATGTTTTATTCTGTACCGTGTGGTCTTGTGGTTTAAGCGCTTGCCTCGCCGCTTTCCACTGCACTGGTGTTATGGGTTCGATAGCAAAGATTTGTTCTGAGACTGGTTGTGCTTTGTGTGTGTGAAATGTATGTTTGTGAACACCCCGCGACACAAGAGTTATTCCTAGTGCGGGAGTTGTTTTTTTTTTAATAATAAATAAATAATAAATACTAGCTAATTTTTAGCTGCTAATCCATACTTAAACTATTGCTGGACCAATGCTGTACTATTAGTATAGTCCGTACTATGTTGAAACATCTTAGCAAAAATTTTAGGCCAAAGTTACCTATGCAGGCTGAACCGCAGGTAAAAGTCAGTTTGTTTGTTTAAATACGCTAATCTCGTGCTGGTCTGATTTGCATAGTTATATTTTTTTGGGAAGCTCATTTATTACGCAGCAGAACCAGCTAACATAACAAATCATCACGCCCATATTACCCAGAAGGGGTGTATAACACCCACATTTCATCTGTAATGTTTAGCGCCTATGTGATAGGGGTGAGTCTATCGCCATTCAGCTTGCTAAATTCCAACTCCGTGCTGCTATTTAAGAATTTCCTAACTGGAAATGTCACTTTTAGCCGAGCCAGAAATCAAACCCTAGACCTTGCGATGATAGATGCATAGGCTAACCACTGGACCAACGAGACAGTTTTTGTAAATACCTTGACAGTCTTGGTCATCGAACATGGTACTCGTAGTCGTGAATTCGATATGTCAGCCATATGCAATATACACGGAGAAAAGCTTTTTCTTTATGCCGAGCCGCGGACAAATAAGTCTTTCGTTTTACAATTTTGTTACAGTTTCATTCTAATTTGTATTAGACAGATAAATCGGAGTCTGCAGTGTAGTATTTTAACTCTACTTATCCTTCAAAGAAAAGGAGTCGTGAATGTTTGATAGCCAATAATAGGTAGGCCTAAATTATAGAATTAACAAATACCCGGTGTTATTTAGAACGGTATAAAAAAAAAATAATAAACATAGTCGGAAGTCAAATCGCTAGACCACGATCCAGTAACTACTAGGATTGCCATACGTCAGAAATTGTCCTGATATATTTGGATTTGTTTGTCCCTGTCAGAATTCCGACCGGGCTTGGATAATGTCAGGATTTTTGATTTAGAGAAAAGCTAAACTAATTTTTTACGTTTTGCGTCGATTTTTTGTTTTTATTATTATAACAATCACCTACATTAATAAAATTTAATAAATCTCAATGTACCAAAAAAAAACTAAAACTTTGTTTTTACTTTTACTCTAGCGCCCATTAAACGAAAAATATGTGCCTATTTATTCTTTTAATACCGCTGTAGTGGACGGACGCTTTCGGCTTTACCATTATGTCAGGACTTTGTACTAGAAATCAGGCTTTTTATTTTGATTTTAAAGGTAACTCAACAATATCTCCCAACTTACACACAACGACATCTAGTCCAAAACTAAGCAGAGCTTGTTCTATGGGTACTAGAATAACTGATACTAATACATATATACTTTTCTTTTGTAAATACATACTTATTATACATAGAAACACCCAGACTAAGACAGACCCCCATGTTAATGCACACAAAGATTTGTCTTAAGCGGGAATCGAACCCGCGACCTAGGCGTTGCAGGCAGGTACACTACCCACTCCGCCATCCGGTCGTCATATGGTAGAGTTAGTTATATGGCAACCCTATCCACTACCATTAAAATAAACCAAACCAAAACGAATAATTGCAAATCCGCGACTGACTCAAGCATTAAAATACTGTGTCATTTAATTGACAAGCAAAGTGAAAATGCAGTTTCTTAAAACTTTGTCGACAGTCTTACAACTATTACCCAAAGTTATCATTAAAGTTTGTAAGTTTTGGCTCGAAAAACTACACCACTATGATAATAACATTGCGGCATACTATTTGTGATTATATTAATAGGGTGGTTCATTTATATTGGTCAATACGGCTGTTATTATTAGATATACACAAATCTGTTCTTAGGAACCATGCCATCGATTTTAGTAAAAACAACAATTGCACACTTAGATTTAAAAAAAAAACTTGTACTCAGCTCGGGAATAGCATCCGTTGGAATTAAAAAAAATAAACTTTTTACTAAAATCGATGTCATGGATTAAGATCTTATATCCTACTTAAGATAGGAACAAATGGATGAACGTGACGTCACGAAATGACGTATCATACAGTTGAGAAATTTAGGGTTCTGGTAAGAGGCGACCTTAGCTGGATGGCTAAAGCGGCTGCCCGGTGTGCAGTAAGGTCGCAGGTTCAAATCCTACCGGTCTCATATCTTTTTCAACTGTTTCTTAGTATAATTTGCTAAGCATGGCTAAATGCTATAAAAATAATCAATTAAAAATATGTATTAATTTAGGATTAAACATTTCATGCTAGATCATTTCTTAAAATAGCACTTCAAGCCAGAGAAGATAAGGTTCTTGTGTTATTATTCTTTGATTATGGGCTAACGCCCACGGGCTCCCGCCTTTGATCCCAACTCAACTGCGTCTAATTCTGCTCACTAGGTCACCTTTGCTGCAGTCTCGCTTTTTTAGCTCACTTCTGTCATTTTGACGACTGCATGATATACATACATTGTGATGAAGCCATCTCCAAGCAGATCTCCAAATCATTTTATTACAATAGGTATTATAATTTAGTTAGCTAAGTTTTATTTAAATTTTTATATTTTTTGTATTTTGATGTTTGTTTTGACGTGTTCAAGCGCCCCTTGGGGCCCATGGAAATAAATGATTTGATTTGATTTGACTCCACAAATAACATTGACTACCGTGGTTCGAACCTATTGTCAAGAGTAAGACACACAAACTTAATCTTTGTAACATTTAACTTAACTTGTTTAACATTGAGTTTATACTTCATCAATGTAACATACTATATCTTAATAGTGTAAGAGCTAACTGGCCCTTACACAGTACACGATTCTGATGCCCTGGGTGCATACATTTTTTACCGGGACATGCCTGACTTTTTCGAGGAAAAATTTAAAAAATAGTTTGTTTCAGTTGCAACTGATTAAGGAAATATAACGACTACTCACGACCCTAGGCTATTCCAATACATTTGCAATTTTTCGGTAAACAAAAAAAAAATACCGAACAACCTTTTTTGCTTTTTGAGCTTTAAAATCATGTTTTTAAGCAATGAGAAGTATTATCACATTCTTATATTTTTGTGATTTTATTATAAAATGTAAAAAGTTAGGCCCATTTTCCGAAGTGTGAAAATTTCCGATAAAAGGCTGTGCACACAGGGTCATATCATGTACAGCATCACTGGTAAGTACCTGTCTATCAGCTTTTAATGCAAAAAATACCACTCAAATCTGATTAATAGTTAGGTCGACGATTAGAAAATCCTAAATAACACTTGCTAGACTCGGAAATCGAACCTGTGACCTCGCAGTGAAAAGGCGGATACGCTAACCACTATACCAACGAGACAGTTATAAACATCTTTTTTTTTTATACCATGCCCACAGCGAACGAACGTGTAGTCCACCTGATGGTAAGTGGAGTACAGCCCATGGACATCAACAATCCACATAAGCAGATTATAGATGCGTCGCTGCAGCTGAGGACTACGGTGGTATGCCTCATGTGCCAGTAATTTCAGGGCCTGATCTCGCCACCAAACCGGAACACAGTAATAGAAGCACTTCTATTTGGCGGCAGGTTAAAGGTGAGACGGTGGTGCTGCCGCCCTCGAGCTCATTCACAAGAGCTCTACCACCAGTAAAACATAACACAACATCAACATTACAACATAACATCAGGCCTATATTACCCAGAAGGATGTAGCAGAGGTGTAAAACACCCACATTTCACCTGTTATGTGTATGTCCCAGGGGATAGGTTAGGACGAGCCTATCGCCATCAACCGGGCACAATTCCAACTCCGTGCTGCTATTGAGGATTTCCTGATGGAATTTTCTCAAATAACACATTAGCCGAACCGGGAATCAAACCTGAGACCTGGCAGTCAAAGGCCGCATAAACCAACAAGGCAGTTATAAATATCTAAGCGAAATATAAATATCTACTGACAGGTAGGAGGTTAATAAAGAGTTACGATGCTCGATAAACAGGATCTCGTCGACTCCTTACAAAATGGAAGTTTCGTGTTTTATTATTCCCAGTTAATGAATTTATTATACTGTAACAGCAATTACGCCATAAAAATAATTTATTCCAATAAGCACTCTTCCGTTTTAACTTCTAACTGAAATACATTTCTACTTAAAATTGCATTTAATATTCATGGCGAGTAAATACCTATACCTATTTATTAAGGTCTTGTGAAGGAAAATAACAAAAATAGTAGATATATTATAATCAGGGCTCGGAATAAGGTAGAGTTTTTTATGTACTTACGTACTGATTTCATACAGCGAAAGAATAAAGTGGATATGCCTCAAATCCCGAGATTAATTTTAAAGAGCAGAAAAAATCCCATGATTTTTTAAATAAAAAGTTATTTACACAATTTAAACTACTGCACGCGCGACTAAATATTTTAATTCTTACAAAATTTATACAGTAATGTCGAAAGCGAACACTTCAACAAATCTTACTGGTAATGAATCGGACAAGGAAAATGATTCTGATGGGCCGTTTGAATAAGCAAAACCTCGCGAGTCTAGGTTAGAAGCAAAATTATTTGCTCGTATTTATAAAAAAGGCGAAATATGCGTATAAGAATTTACTACAGACTTTCAACAATTTGTATTGTGAATTAATGTAAACTAATAAAAAAATATGTTAATTATCTTTGTTTTATTTGTGTATCTCAAAGGTTTTTATTATTATTTATTCGTAATATTGTTGGCCACACGGGATTGTCCATTAGAAATCCCGGGAAGGTCCACATTAATATCAACATTTGGATGCAAGTACATAAAAAACTCTACCTAATTCCGAGCCCTGATTATAATACATAAATAAATATCTCACAACTTGCACACAACACCATCTAGTCCCAAACTAAGCAGAACTTGTACCTACTATGGGTACTAGAATAACAGATACTAATACAAATATACTTTTCTTTTGTAAATACATACTCATTATAAATAGAAACACCCAGACTAAGACAAACCCCCATGTTCATGCACACAAAGATTTGTCTTCGAACCCGCGACGTCGGCGTCACAGGCAGGTACACTACCCACTTCGCCATCGGGTCGTCTACTATATTATTCTTCATAATCATCTTATCCTGTTATTTTACCTCCAATATCTGTAATCCAATTCGGTTATAACGTGAAGGCAGAAGTATCATCCAATAATAATATAGCACAGTGGTCACCGCAGATAAACTTACAAACGATGGGGGTTTTATCTTAATTGCCATTAGAAATATTGCTGCTGTGGGATCATACAAAGGAGATATCGATAGTTTTTGCTTTTAAGTCGATTTCTCTGCTTGTCATCGATTTTCTTTCGAAAAATGGACGTTAAACTATGTAACTTCATGCGCGCGGAATTCGTTGAAATAACTGTTGAATAGTTTTCAAAATTATATGTACCTATATAATAAAAAATACACGGGGTGGATGCGACATGGCGACTTTCTAGTCATTTATAATCTATTGATAATATAAAGGCAAGAAGTTTATACGTTTTACTAGAAAAATATTGAACGGTTTTAAAAATTCTCTTACCTATTGCCGAGTAATAGAGCTAATTTTTATCGGATTTCAAAAGAACGAAGGCACGAGGAAAAGCAGTTTATAATTAAAAGAGGGGGTGCATGAAAGGAGCCTCCCCGAGTGACGTACACAACGATTCCGTACGTCCGGCGCACCCTGGGAAATTCGCGAGTTCTCCAAAGCGAATTGGCTAATCCTTTCACCACGATGGCAAGTCAAAATAAAATTTGACTCAGCCATCGACACGACGAAGAAGATTAAAAGAAATCATGCAATTGAATTTACGTCTCTTATTCTCTTATTTATGGGCTCTCTCAAGTATAATTATGTGTCTTATTAGCCAAAATTCATAAAAAAGCTATTGCTGTGTGTGCTTCTATCATGTGATTTATTTGAACACACAACGTCTAATTTTGTCTATGAAGTCGACAAACCACAAAAGTAACGTCTGTACGCCGCCGTCGCGTATTAAACTTTATAACTAATACAAATGTGTTTTGCTCAAATATCTGGAACGTACCAAAGTAGTAGGCGCGAGTTCGATACGAGAAAATGAAATGAAATATGACTGGCTGTTATTGTTTCGCGAAGTTCCCCTCACTTAGTTCACAGTTATTGGAGCTTTGGAGAACATTTCGTGCAATTGTTTTGAACCGAATCACAAACTTTAATCCAATTTTAGAATTGCAGTTCGCGTAATTCAATTTTCTAGAATCGGCGTTTGGAAGTGTACCAAAAATATTGTCAGTTAATATCAACACGAAAAAGCCGATTGTACATGGCATTTCTATTTTTAGGCTTGGATATACTGGCCTGGGTTACCAAATATCGACAAACCTAGTGGTCATTTTTAAAAAAATATAGTGCTCCAAAAACTATGCAGTAAATGGGAAATGAAAGGTTATAAAAAAAAGATTCGTTATGTGTGCTTTAACTATCGCTATGGCGTATCCTAAAAATTGTGAAGGCAGCGAAATCGATTACAGAAAACTTTTACGTAGTGTATTTTTATAGGTATGTAGGAGACTAACAAACCTATTAATATTTCTGGTTTAAACACTTTTCACTGAAGGAGCACACACTGAAACGCTCAAGGTTATGCGAAAGTTATCCGGCTTTTTGCACTTTAATTTTATTTTCCTAACTCCTATAACCGGGCAAAATCCATTACCTGGACGTGTAAAAGGTATCCCAAAAACCCGCTGAGAATGCAACGTATGCGAAACTCTGTCGACCTTTGACATTTGGGGTCCCGCAGGACGCCGTCATATTCCCGATATTCAATAAAGCGAACTAACACGTTTAGTTGGCGGCCCCGATCTTTCACAGAAATCCCCAGCGCATTACTTTATAGCATCAATACCACCTCTCGAGCCCATCCTGTCTCCGATATTACTCGTAACCCAAGCCGATGCTGATATTTAAATCTGAAAGAGTTTGTTACGTTGCCACGAAAGGTGTGTCGATAACTGACTCTCATTTAATATGTTATACAACCTTTTCCAGTGTACTATGGGCCAAAGTGACACCTCGTGTAGAATTAATTTGAAATCAACTATAATACTGAAGCAAATTTTACATTACAGTATAACAATTATGATTGCAGTGGGTCTCGAACCCACAGCCCTGGGTTTTACGTACCAAGTGCCCTAACCACTCAGCCATTGAATTGAGTCCCAGTGGAATCGAATTTGACAACCTATTTCTAACATGAATGCCAGGTCTCGCCTTATTGGTTGCACGCCATTTATCACATCACAGACTATGGGTATCCGGAGGTGTAGGTTTGAGCTCCATTAGAATAAAAAAAATCAATCTATACATTGAACTTTATCCGGCACGGTATCTGTCTTCACTTTTTTCAAATTTAAATTATGTCCAGGTTTCGAAATATTTAATTCCATTTAAATAGAGGACTTAATAGGAAAATATAAAAAATTGTTCTTCCTCAGGCACCTTTCCAAAGAATTCTAGCTGATATAATCAAAGACATTTCGCTATAACGTTATAATTATGATAAAACGGTCAAGGTAAAGCCCTGTCAAGCCCAGGCATTCTCAAGGTTACAGAATAAGCATAAATATTAGTAAAGACCCGAGGTTGATTATGATAAGCGATAGACCGCCTCTGTACATTTTGGTATAGTGCTTAGTTGCTCTAAGTATGAAATTAAAATCTACAATGAACAAAGTTTTAACTACGGCCGTCTCTAGAAGCGCTTTTAAAATAATCTTACGTAATATCTACAGAAAATAAATGTTACGTTTAGCGTTCCCGTTCATTAAAACGTTCTTTGCTGAAACATTTTTAAAAATAAAGTTTAAATTCTTCTGGATCGCATTTCACTATACTTTTGTAGTGAAACTTTAATTGTTTTGTAATACTTAAACTTTGCCTTTTTTCATTGCAATGAATTTTACTCAGTAATTTGATGCAGAAATACTGTCGGCAAATTGTCTGTTCCAGCTGTGCTGTCCACATAACTCTTGTTGTTTTTTATACAGATTTTATTTACAGTTCTTAATTACGGGCTCATCCATGAAAATGTAAACTTTAATTCTGTAAAATCTGAATGAAAAAAGCGTAATCCATCATAAATAAATAATATTGATTGTTTACGCCTACAATTTTGTAAGACGATGATTTTAAGACCTGTGTTGTTGATGTTTTCCTGACGGAAAATCCCAATTAACACAAACTTTTCCTTTTAATCTCAAAATAACAACGTTTTTTTTAGGCTGGTAAATGTATTTGCACGATACTAATGTCTCAAATCCAGTTTTAAATTTAAATTGTTTGTCTGTCTGTCTGTTTGTATTTGCTAATCTTTTACACGCCTGATCCGATTTTGATAAAATTCTAGATGCAGGTAACTAACTAAAAGGCGCGTAAAATAGGCAATTTTTCATTAATGTATCTACCACGCTGACGAAACCGCGGCAGAAAGTTAGTTTGTTTGTTTGTTTAGTAGCGCTAATCTCGGGAACTACTGGTAAGATTTTATAATAATAATAATAATAATAAAAAACTTTATTGTACACCAAGAAATATTCAGTATAAGACAATAAAATAAGCTAAGTACAAATGGCGGTCTTATCGCAATCAAGGCAATCTCTTACAGACAACCATTGGATGGAAATTAAGACAGAGAGATGAATGGGAAGTTAAAGGTATACTAGCGAGAAAGTAGAACAGATTTCATAAATATAAGTATTATGAAGAAAACTAAAAATAAATATGAATACCTAAACATAGGTACGTTATAAGATTTAAATTAGAATTACATACACTACAAATAGATACATAAAATAATATATAAGTATAATATATATATATATATATATATATATATAATAAACACAAATACATACAAAAAAATTGTTATGGACTTAACGTGATGGTTCTGATGTTATTTAACAGAGATAATGTTCCTTTACTAGGTTTTTAAAGGAAGTTTTTAGATTTTACTGTTTTTGTTTGATAGTCTAACTCTCAAGGATGATTTTATGATATGAAACATTACGCTAAACGCCACAGGAGCGGCGCAGTAAGGTTTAGCGCGGGTCAAAACACGGAAACAGCTATTAATTCCATATAAGAATTCTTTAGTTAATTGATTTTATATATATTTTCTTTTTTAATTACAAAACAAAGCCAAACAAACGTAGTTAAAGAAAATGAAATTTAGAACACGATACCATAATGATCCCAGCGATCTCGTGAGTATGTGCGAAGCCTTCAGATTTTAAATTAACTGCCGCCGCATTCCGGTCGTTGGCATTTTAATAACTTCGTTCCTTCATTATGGTTTTATCTTTTATGTACATAAATATAATATACTGAAGCTTATTTCATTACAGTCCAAGAAATGCTTTGTACGATATAACGTTTTCTTGAAATGAATTATCTAAACTTCAGTAAAAACTATGCGTTCGCATAACATAAACATGGTCTGGGGCCTATTTTACTCCGAACGCACTGAAATTCAAAACTGTACTGACCAGGTTTAATAAATTTTTGATCTCTCTCCCTCGATTAATGTTTCAATAAGACCCAAATATCGAAAACTGGACTGTGTTGAACTAGTTACAACATGATTGTAAATCGGTCACAACACTGGTAAATACTGCCTGTAAAAATCCGTCTTTATAGGTAATACAGCCATGGACATATTTACTAATTACTGCTCCGCTCCCGTAAAGTTTACCTTAATGTTAAATATCTAAAGACTATTGAGAGTTAGACTATCAAACACAAAAATAATTATCAAGATTCAACCAATAGTTCTTGAGATTAGCCCTATCAAACAAACAAACTAACTTATTGTTGCGATCTTTTTTGCGTGGTAAGTAGGTACATCGATAAAAGTAGCCTAAAAAATAAAATAATTTATAACATTAACGTCAGACTCGCACTGTCTTACCTACGATCAGGGCGCACTAGAATACCAGCGCTGTGGTGCTAATGTGCTGCAGCATTATGCCGAGGTGCGTACCTTTTCTGACACAAAGGTATGATCATCTTCTTATTTTAAATAGAAACAAATAGGTTTTAAATTTGTTCATATAATTGTAAGATTTGCCGGAATAAATGTATGTTATTCTTATTCTTATTCTAAATGAGTGCTGAGGTAGATTTTTTGGTAATTCAAAGGGCGTAAATAAGGGAATGAAAGTGTATGAGGAAAGTTCCTCAATTTTGAAGGAAATAGCATGGAAATAACAAATTCCACGTGGACGAGAGATAATAATAATAATGTCAAAATTAACTTAAAATATAAGTAGATACGTACTACTGCGATCTAAGATTTTCCGGAAACGAATTGAATCATTCCGAAGCTTTCTTTCAGGATATTACCGTAAAGGTTATTTTCCGGACCACTGGTCGTTTTCATTTGACGTTTATAACTCGTAAATATATTTTTATGACTCAAGTTGCTGCTATCGAGAGAAGCTTCGTGGCTAAGTCTATGCCGCATGGATTGATCGATCCTCGGGTTAAGCAATGGTTACCACGATTGGCTGCGGATGGGCAACCATCATAATTAAACAAATTTTGTTAGTACACTATAGTTAGATCAACAATTTAGCGTAGTTAAATCCATTTTTTACATCCATTTATCTACTATCCACTATCCATTTTATTGGTTACTAAATTTCGCCCGCGTATACGCTACCTGTATGCAAAATTTCATCAAAATCGACTTAGTAGTATTCGCGTGAAAGAGTAATAACCATCCATACATCCATGGACACAAACTTGCACATTAATAATATTAGTAAGGATAGACATGAAGGCGATTAATTTAACTGTAATTAAATAATGGTAACGTTAAATTACACACAATATTTTTTCACCACCTGGGTGAGCCCATCGCGATCCACCGGGCACAATTCCAACTCCGTGCTGCTATTGTGAATTGTCTACCGGCAAGTTCCCAATTAACACTTTGCCTGAGCCGTTAATCGAACCCGAGACCTTGCAGTGAGAGGCGCAAACGACATAGTCCATCCAGGCAGCTGACATTTAATTTGACATAATAATATATAGAAGTAAACATAGCAATAGGATCGGAATAATAAACATTTCAGTCATCATCACGCACATTTACACACATCACATCATATTAACGAAATACACCAAAACATAAATACTCTTTAGTTAAAAGACGTCATAAAACCGGGCCTCAATACCGAAACATCTGTTGCCAAAAGGAAAGCAGTTTGGCTGTGACTTTTTTTATGACAACACCGCACTTTGAAATGTTTTTTATCCTCGTCGTTAGACTTAACAATAATGACTTGTCTTGTACCCTCTTTTATACCATTAAATTGTTGGATACAGGTACCTTATGTTTCATGATAAGAAACTGGGCAAGTACGTATCAGGTCTCGCGGAATAGGGTTCCGTAGCATCCAGCATTTTTGGATTTAAAAGAGATTTAATCTCTATATTAAACAAGTAACATCTTATACTAAGACTTATAATATTTTAAAGCAAATTTTAGCTTTGCTATGCCTTTTTGTATTTTATATAATATTAAAGTTGAAAAATTAAGAATCCAGCAGGACTCGAACCTGCACCCCCTGGGTATACACCTGGTGACCGATATTCAGCAAAAACGAGCAAATGATCTAATTTTTTACACAACTATATGGTTTTACTATTGTTTGGTAATTAATATATCTGATTTTTAATTTCAACTGTCTCATAGTCATTTACCTGGCCAAGTGGGGACTCACTAACACATCCAACACTATTTTCTTTCTAAATTGTAATTCTATGTTTTGATCTCATAATATGTATTTTTTATTTTTTGTGAGCTGTGGTCTCCTTTAATTGAGAGAATACACTAAAATGTTTAATTGTGTTTGTTATGTGTCTATAATGTGTGTAGCTCTTGTTGGAGATCCATAATTAATTAAATAAATAAATAAAAATAAATAAATTTGCGAATGTGGATTGCCCACCCAAAGTATGGCCCATCTGTGGTCCTGCCCATTACTTCCTGCCCCTTGTACCCTAAAAGACCTTATGCAGGCTAACCAAAAAGGCGTCCTAGTTGCATCCTATTGGTCTAGAACTGTATTAAATAGAAAATATTAAACAGAATTACTATAGTCATTCTTCTTCTTCTTCGTCGTGTCGATGGCTGAGTCAAATTTTATTTTGAGTTGCCATCGTGGTGAAAGGATTAGCCAATTCGCTTAAGAGAACTCATGAATTGCCCAGGGTGCGCCGGACGTAGGGGATCGTTGTCTACGTCACTCGGGGAGGCTCCTTTCATGCACCCATGACTATAGTCATTGACACGACAAGAAGAAGATTTCAACTGTCTGGCTATCATGGATTCTAAGATACAGCCTGGTGACAAACGCGTAGTCTTAGTACAGGGTTCCGTTTTTACCCTTTGGGTACGGAAGCCTAAAAAGTTACGCGAAAGCATAGGGAAATGACCTAAAGCTATATCGCGATCTGTATCACGAGTATATGTTTTGTGTATAACAACTTTATCGTATTACTAGCTTCCTTGCGTCTGCCTTCACACCGATTTGCTTCAAGATCCGTCCAGTAGATTGAGAGCTTATTTGGTGCAAAGAAACAAAAAATCTTTTTTCTTTATAATTTAAGTGTAAAAAAGCGAATGTGTAAAAAAGAAAGCGTAATCTACTTTTCTCTGGTGTAGATAGATATATGAATTAATTAAAACGAAGGATAGTACGACTTAAATAGATAAAGTAGAGTATGGCGATGAAGTTTTCATTTTAATTATTCATCATAACAAATGTCCTTAGTTTATTTTAGCAAAAACTTTTATACAATATATCAGGATGAGCCATAAAAAAGCAAGTTCTTTTTATGGTGGCTAGGCACGCGTTTGACCAGGATCTCACCTGCTGGTAAGTGATGATGCGGTCTACGGTGGAGCACGCTTACCTATGAGATACCTCTTAACTCTTGCTTTGAAGAGATTCAAGTTGTACTCATGCGGAAACACAGACTCGGGCAACATTTAGTAGTAGATATATTATATTATATCATACTGAGAATTAACCCAGTCCCAAAATGAAATTTGGTCCCGATTTTGCAGTCGAAACACAACTGTTCGAATGAGTGAGCTGCACCGAGTACTCGATCGTAACGAATTTGTCGATCTACGTTAGTTACGTTTACTCGTTAAAAGCGCTAGTGTCCGGCTTAGGAGCACCAATTTGATTTAAAATGGATTTGAAACCGATAGATTTGGGACTGGGAGTTATCAGAATTAGACCTGCAGACTAAACAACAAAAACAAACCAAAATGTCAGTAGGCCGCATATTACCTGACAATTGAACCAGGTAATGGGTCATTCTCATTACCTGAAATCGGTCATTTTAACGTTTCGTAGTATGTACCTACAAAAAACCCTAATACACTGGCGAGCAAAAAAATCGACTCACTTCATACTTTCGCACTCAAAGTGGTCTAGTTTTAAAATTAAGACCTAAATCTTAAATTAGGCCTTAAATTATTTAAGTTCTAGATCTTAGCTTTAAAATGAGTATAAATACCCTTAACTTTTACTCATTTTCTTGAACAATAAATGTTTTTAAACTTTGCGAGTACTAAAACTTGAAAACTTAAGGGTAAATATTTTTAAATAAAAGACATCATAACATTTTAAATAAACTTTATTACATAATGATGACCACTTTAATAACAAATGTTACCCTCTCTTGCTCTGATGACAGCCTCTAAACGGTTCCTCATTGACCCAATGAGGTGCTCCACTCTGTCTTGTGGTATACCCTCCCATTCTTCGGTCAGAGCCGCTTGCAGGTCAGTTCTTGTACCTGGTGCAGGATCTCTAGCCCGGATTATTTTCTTTAGGTCATCCCATAAATGCTCAATAGGATTCAAGTCCGGACTGCAAGCTGGCCAGTCCATAACAGCGATACCCACTTCTCGTAGGTACTGCCGCACGACATTTGCGCTGTGTGGACGGGCATTATCCTGCATCAGGATGAAGTTTTCTCCAATAAAACCAGCGTATGGGATGACGTGCTCTTCCAAGATATCTTCAATATACTGATGTGCCGTCAACCCTCCCACATGGTGGCCTGTTTCAATGAAAACCAGTTCAGTTTTTGCTTCCATTGATATGCCAGCCCACACCATGCAGGAACCTCCTCCATACGCAACAGTTTCTGCTATGCAGCATTGTGCTTCTGCTGTGGTATCCATTTCCGGGAAATTTTCTTGCTTGGAGATTGAGGGGATGTGTACCTGTTGACGTTTCACGGTCAACTGATAAGGGTGAAAGGGGTACGTCACCTTTTATACACCCTAAGGTCACGCAATGCTAACTGAGTGAACGAGAACGAAATCATAGAGTTACTGTTACTCGACTATTGTGACAATATCTAAAAGTTAACACTAGTAATTGTTATTTTTTTTTAAAGCTGACATCTAGAACTTAGAGAATTTAAGACCCAAATTGATATTTAGGTCTTAATTTTAAAATTAGAACACTTTGAGTGCGAAAGTATGAAGTGAGTCGATTTTTTTGCTCGCCAGTGTAGTTTTATCATGTCCGTCTGTCCGAGGCATAGCGTCGAAGCCGTTAGTGCTAGAAAGCTAAAATTTTGCATTGATGTATGTTAACTATGTCAAGAACGTGGTAGAATAAAATATGTATACATATATTTTTTTTTTGGGTACTTGTAAAGTGAAGATGTTTTATTTATCTGTTGCGTAAGCCATAGTGTGGCGTAACGTTAGATAGGTTTTTTTTTTATTGCTAAGACAGTTTTTTTTTGAGATCCGTTTGCGAGATAATTAACTTTAAAGAGCAAAATTATGTTCGAGTCCCTGCTCCCCGCAAAGACTATGATACTAATGCCTCATGTGCTAGTAATTTCAGGATCTGATCTCATCACCTAACCAAAGCACACTCAACACACTAGTGCAATACTATTTAGTGCCTGGTTAAAGATGAGAGACTATGCGTGGTACAATCAAACGCATTCACAAAAGCTAGGATTATTTATAACAATGCTTCTACTTCACATGTTTCGTTCTTACAAAACATTTTTGTATATACATTTGATTTTTTTCTATTTTCGTGCCATAGTTCATTGTTACTTTTTAGCATCAGCTGGTCTATTGACGTCGTATTGTATGTCTGCTTTCACACCAATTTGCATCAAGATCCGTTCAGTACATTTAGAGCTTACTTAATACAAAGAAACAAGAAATATGTTCTCTTAATAATATTAGTGTAGGTCAAAGAGGTTGTTAATAAAAATAGTATTGAAAATATTTCTACCGCCAGCAAACAGTACGATTTTTGTAACAAAATAACATAACATCGGCAGTTAAGAAACATAACAAATGGCTCCGGTAGATTCACAAGGCATGCCATAAACTAAACAGTGATTCAGCTGGAATTGCACCAAGCTATTATTAATGAACTGCCGCCATATTCGAACCGCTGCGGTTAACGGGGCGATGCATGGTGCCGCCTGTTATATTGCTTAAAAAGCTATCACGCAACTCAAAACAATGGTAGGTATGCTATACTACTTGTTTTCAGGCTTTATGAACATTTTTTTATGTTTTTTGGGATGTTTATGTCGGGCAATTCTAATATAGCAGCACGGAGTTAAAATTGTGCCCGGTTAGAATAATTTCATCACATAGGGCCTTTACATAACAGGTAAAGTGTGAGTGTTGTACACCTCTTCAACACCCTTCTGGTTAATATAGGCGTAATGTGATTTAATGTTGTTATGCATGTGTTAAATGTGTTGGTTTGTATCCTACCTAAGATAGGCACAAATGGATGAACGTGAAGTCACGAAATGACGTATCGTACAGTTGAGAAATTTAATGTGCCGGTAAGAGGCGACCGTAGCTGGATGGCTAAGAGCGACTGCCCGGTGTGCAGTAAGGTCGCAGGTTCAAATCCTGCCGGTCCCATATCATTTTAAACTGTTTCTTAGTATAATATAAAAATAATCAAATGCATGTGTTAAGATAAAATCTATGCTAATGCTAGATTCCACCCATGGCTTTACGTGAGTGGTACGTTGATAAAACATAACTTCTATTATTTCTGTGTTCTTAAACTATATCTACACCAATTTTCATTAAGAACGGTGAAGTAAATTTAAAGTTTATTGGGTACAAACAAACAAACAAAAAGTATAGCCTCCTTATAATATTAGTATAGAGACACTAGCTTACACCCGCAACTCCTTCCGTGTAGAACCTGCCGCAATAAAAAGTAGCCTTCATAACATTCGGCTAGACTTGCCACTTGTGTAGGTACCAAGTTCCATCAAAGTCCGTCCAATAGTGTTTGCGTTGAAGAGTAACAAACACAATATGTCATATAGCCACTCGAACTTTTGTAGAATTGTTTCTTGTTTCCAATAACCGTAAAAGGGGCTAAATCCTCGAGGGTCTTCTCGTAGACCCCCTAGGGGTCTCGGGGTATCCAGTCCAGGCATTGGCCTGCCTTGGTGGTGTCACCGCCGGCTGCAAAGACAGCCGGGTCGCTGGGTGTGGTCCGGGTGGACCCGTTGGTCAATCCGGGTCGTCAGATCCGGTGGGTGGCGCGGCTAGCAAAGGGGCTAAATCTTACTGTACCCAACTGTTTCTGCTGATTTCTGCTAACTTTTATCTTATATTTAACGTATTTTTATATACTTTACAACCTTCCTGATATATTAAAAAAGAAAAAAAAATATATATTTTCATTAAATTAGTGTAATTTACCTAAATATTTCGAGTAATTGAACAAAGTAATTAAAAGAGATGAACTAAGCTATAAGTTGCAATAATAATGGTAATTAAACTACATTTGCAGTTCACATTATTTTGCAATAAAATTTTAATGACCATATTATAACACTGTAAGAAAAACGTCGAATGCCCAATAACCCTGTAATACTGTTAGTTAGACACCAAGACAAGTAGACAATCCAAGTGATGTTATGAATTGTATAATTGCTTACATAATTCATTGATATGGTTTTATTGCGAATTAACGCGATTAATTGTATTTACCTTTCGGTACTTGACGTTTCGACGAGGTTGCAGTTTGTCATGATCGCAAGCAGACTGATTCAGCAACGTCCCGGCTCCGTTCGTAGGGATGATGTTTTTTTGAAGTCAACGCTCACTTTTATTAAAAAGGGAGAATCATTTATTATGATACAATTAAAGATTAAAAATTACACTATAATACAAAATACATTAAAACTAAATATAAACCTAACTATATATACATGAAATAAAAAATAATACAAACTTATTAAATAAAATATATTATTAGCTACTAAAAAACTCACGTGTCAAAAAATACGTCCGCATCGATGTCGACTGCGGGTAACGTGCCTAAAAGCTGGCGGCCATGTTGCTAATCCTTTGTCCAAAGTAGAAACCAGCCTTCTGGTCGCGTGAATATTATTATTATCACTTTTTATGGTTTTAATTTTTTAATGTGCACACACTACACTAATCGAGTCCAGTTTATGAGAGTTCGTTGATTGCGTTAACTCCCGTTAAAATCGTTGTAATAAATATGCAACGCGAAAGTTTAAGTTATTGCTTACACAATGCTAATCCACTAAATAAAAGCGTACATTTAATTTGTTCTAGTGAGCTTGAAACGACTGGATTCAAAGTAAAAGCAGTTTTTCGTATTGCATATTTAAAAAGCACTTAGCGCAAGGAAGTTCTTTGCATTATTATAACGGATGAATATACTTTAAGGCTAAGGCTTCTAACTAGTGTAAATAAAAAAAATGCAAAAAGAAAAATAGCAGTCGCACACGTAAACTTGAGTGATTGCTTATTTCTGATACACTCATCTTTGTATAATTATGTATAAATAAATCATATAAAATACTTATAAGTCTGTGGTTAGAGTACACCCATCTTCAAAAGCTATTTTAATCTTATTTATTAGAGATGTGCCGACTATTCGGCCATATTTGTAGGTGCAGACAAGTCGCCTTTACTATAAATGCCATAAATCTAGTACTAGAAGTGATACAGTGGGCCAAGCAATTAGGTATGCAGGGCAAAAACCTCTATGCCATAGTGCAAACTGATTGCAATAGTGAATGTGTGAATTACATACCTATGTAATAAGTGTAATATACCCACTATTTAGATATGTATATCTTATCCGTAACAGGTGTAGTAAGTCTTTACTATGACATAGAAGTTTTTGCCCTGCATAGCTAACTCGTTGGCACACTGTACATGTATAACTTTTAAAATACATGTGGTGGTGTAACGAACAATACAAAATACAATGGTATAAAATGCATTTAAATTTAAACGAATCTAATGATTGGCTTCGCCGACTATTCGGTATAACGGATTAGTCGGCCACATTTGCTGTTGCCGAATAGTTGGCAGCTAGTCGGCCAAACTCAGTCTATGTCATAATCTATAGTTTCACCTTATCTACATCACGGTTTGTGCTGTCTTACCTTATATTCCGTTAAATGCCAAAATTTGATTTTCAATTTCCAAGTAAAAAAAAATGTTAATAAAATGGTGATTGATTTCAGATTTTGAGAGACATGATTTCAAATTTTCTCGTTCTCGTTTTAGCAATGTTTATCTATTTCTCGTCTCACTTTAGCCCAAGATGTACTAAAGGCAGGTGCGGGGAGTGACAAGGTTATAGCGTGTAAAATGTGGACCTCTAGTGGCCTTAATATTTCGCCTGCATGGTATTTCGTCTAATTATGTTCCTATGTCTTCCTTGCAAAGCAGTCTATTGATGAAATGTGCAAATAATAATATTAATGCAAATCCGCGAATTTATCGCGAACAATCAAACAGATACAGATTTGGCACAGAACTCTATTTTATTCATATTTAAGAACAAATAGATCATCTGAAAAGCTCTCTCTATTCTCTTCAATCAGTTTTCTATTTATTATAAATTATTCATACCGTCAGAGATTTTCGTATTCAAAAAAATTATATGTTGTGTATGTTTACGTTTTTAAATATTAATTTTGTATGCTATATTAGTAAGTCGGTAAATGTGCAGTGCTAAATATTACCCTAACACCTGTGAAAACCACATATTTAACAATTAAAAGATTTAGAATTTGAATTTAATTTAAAAAAACAAATATCTTCAAATGCTTTACAGTAGGTATTAGTTAGTATAAATAATCTCATTCTGTCTGTTTAAAAAACGAAGGTTATATTATATCAGGAACGGCTCCTTTTAACCACTATAAATTTATATCAACAGTTCACTGTTTACTTTTTATCAAGCCATGGACCGTAATACCCACTGAACTAGCTATGAGTTTAATAAAATCCTTTAAAGAGAAATGCAAACCGAAGGAGCTCCTCATTAACAGTCCAATGGTTTGAATAAATTTAACAGAAGTGATTGCATAAAACGTTTATGGGCAAAACTTTGTATTTTATGGTATACTTGTATTGTTAAAAAAGAGTTTGAAACAGAGAATAAACCAAAGTTTAGAGTTTTTCTATTAACGGATTCACAAGATCTTTCATGACATTTGTTTAAGTACCTTTATTGTATTTTCGATAATCAAACATTTCAATAATGACCACGTGTAACAACTTTTCTACTACACATTAATACTTGACATAAATACTTGACATTAACACTTGACATTAATACTTGACGTAAATGTCAAGCAGGTACTATCAACTATATTTACTCTTAGTAATGTCATTTATAGGCTTTTGACGATTTTTTTTATTGTTGTAGTTAATTGTAAAACCTCTCGATAATAGAAACAGATTAAAATAATAACTTTGTTATCGTTTAAACTGCCTGAGATAACACAATTTTAAATCCACATTTTATGAACTTACCCAACATCATGTTTCATACTAAAGGCTAGCAAGGTGTGACGTCACGGCATCATATTCTGTTTCCATCAATTGTGAATTCTCTTCACTTAAGTCTATGTATAGCTACCTACTATAATTATGTTCCTTACTATCTAGCAGGCACTTGTTGAAAGGAACTGTTGAGAACATTTTATTATAACACTCATTACTTAGATTTTTGTCTACCGCAATTATACTATCACCCACTTTCTACGTAAGTTTCGTTAAAGAACATAGCGATGCTCCATCCATCTTTTTCATTTTGCCGAATAGATATTAATAGACTCCAGCCAGTGTGTCCGTCGAAAAGGCGATCCAATTTTTCAGTCTGTTTCCGCTTATGAAGCCATGCCTGCAAATCCATTTTTCTCTTTGAATCCTTGGCATTATACGACGTTTCCTCGAAACATATACAGAACCGAAATTCTCAGAAGCCAACAAAATTAACCTATGTCGTTATGTAATCTCACAATTCATTGGTTCATTTTAAGCAAATTGATAACAGCTATGGACATTTTCAACTACTAAAACCATTTGGTACATACCGCAAATATAAAGATGCCTCTGAACAAAAAGTTGACTTACACAAAACCTTGCCGCATTTACAAAAATCTGTCGACATGTACATGTACCTACATCTTCATAATCTAATCATAATAAAACGTAGGGAGAGCGTGGCTGTTATCAGTGCGGTACAATCGTGCCCACTCTAAGTGGTTATCGGATAGCTTCCATCGACCTTTCTGGATTAGGGATGGAATAGATTCCCCGGAACAGCGAGCCATTGTGTTTCGTTACCGATCTGTGTTATTTCGGGCCGTACACGGCGAGACGGGAATTCAGCCGTAATGTGTAGTGGTTATAACGGTACGCCACGTCTAGCCCACTCGGTGTTTTAGTGGCTTTTCAATTTGTCCGTTTGGATTTGTGCTACTGCCTTGGCTTAAGTTGCCTTAGTGTGGTCTTTTGTGTAGTGTGACCAAGGCTTCTTTTACGGAGATTTTATGGCCGTAGATGAAATTGGGCTCTCAAATGTAATTTTATTATTTCCACTATGGAAGAGAAAAATACAGCCATACGCATAAGATTGTAGCTACACTCTATCATAGCAGCCCTGTATTTAATACATGTCCTACTGCTGGGCTCGGGCCTCTTCTCATGATCACGCTGGCCAAGTGCGGATTGGTAGACTTCACACACCCTCGAGCACTTTTTAGGTACTCTCAGGCATGTAGGTTTCCTCACGATGTTTTCCTTCACCGTTAGCAAGCGATAATTTATATTATAAATACACACATATCTTCGAAAAGACGAGCGGTGTGTGCCGTGGGTTCGAACCCGAGACCTTTAACTTCGCAGTCCTACGGTCTCCCACTCGGCTATCGCTGCTAGCTACACTCTATGAATAATGATATTCTGAAAACATGGTTGGCTTTCTGTTTCAAATTTATGTTTCAAGGCCAAGCCGGCAAGTATGTATGAGATGTATGAATGTTGAGGAAGTGAAAGAAGCGTGTACAGGGCGTAGCATATGACGTTACATCGTCCCTACTTATCCCCATGGGATAAAAACGTGGTTTAGGGTATGCATAATAATAGCAGCCCTGTATCTAATACATGTCCCACTGCCAAGCTGGGGCCTCTTATCATGATGAGTAAGGCCATAGTCTACCAAGCTGGCCAAGAGCGGATTAATAGACTTCTCACTCCCTTGAGCACTTTTTAGGCACTCTCAGGCATGCAGGTTTTCTCACGATGTTTTCCTTCACCGTTAGCGAGCAATAATTTATAATGATAAATACACACATATCCCACATATTATGAATGTACCTAATTAAAGTGGCCTAATTTTTCGTTCAATATAAACGAGTTAAGTAACCTTTTGAATAGAAATGGAATAGGAACTCGGAATAGAACTGGTTAAAGTTATTTCGGTGCAGTCACAATGTGCAGTTAATGAAGCTCATGTGGTGTCTAGATAAGAAATTCTAAACGCTAGAACACGGTTACCTGACCTCATTCCACCATTTTTTATACGGCTTAAGTAGCTATCTGGTGTTGTCAATCTGATCGTAAGTGGAAACTATAGCGCATGAAGATCAACAATCCAGAAAAGCCGATTGTAGAGACGTCGCTTCATCTGAGGACTACGGTGTTAATCCTCATGTGCCAGTAGTTCCAAGCCATGATCTCACCACCAAGCCGGAACACTACTATTTGGCGGCAGATTAAAGATGAGATGGTGAGAGAACCTACCATCATCTCATTTAAATATTATAATGACTTTTAACTCCAGCCTGTGCGTAACCGAACATCAATAAGCAGCCATGCTTTTTCTAGGAATACGAAAAAGATTTTTTAGGATATAACCTCATTTAACATTATTAACCACATGTTTGTCGACGGAGAAATATTCAGAAATATTCTGGGCCCAGAGTAGAGACTTGGGAGCTTCGGAGTTGAAGTACCCAAACAAAATAAACAGCGGCAATAACCGGCGATGACACCGTGTGTTTTGTACAGAACTTTGCACAGCTTTGTAAAATCAACTTTAACTGTAGTCTTTACATACATATTATGGGTTGGCAATCTTCTAAAAAATAGCCTATTTTTACTGCAACATCCTTTCTGAGTCTATACTAATTTCTAATGCCAGTACCATTCACACTAGGTAACCTAATCCTGAGCTTGCCATCTTATCCCAAAGTAATCAGAGCTTGTACTATGGATACTACAATAACTTCTTCTTCTTCTTTGCGTGTCAATGGAAATACAACTAGTTATTATTTTTTTTTCTTCCCTGAATTTAGCCACAAGAACAGCTTCATCAGTGACGTTTCACAGATCGTCTTTGGTACAGGTGGTGGCACTACAATAAGTCATTCTAATTACATACTATTTCTTTTGTAAATACATAATTAATATTCATAGAAATACGAAGACAAACTTCCATGTTTATGTACACAAAGTATTTGTATTGAGCAGGAATCGACCTCGACATAGCAGGCCGTTGCACTACCAGCTACGATACACCTCTGCTATCCGGCGTCATTGTAGTCACCATTTATTTGTTCGTTTACTATCTCCAACAAAAACTGTAATTATTTAATACCTAGATATACTTTTATTTATAATCTAAAATAATATTATTTTAATCTTTTACATGCGTTATATAATAACTTTGAACATACTTCATTTACCGTTCTCCATACTAAAAGTGCTACCCATACCAATAAAATAACCTTTTCATAATGTCGACTGTTCCGAGCAAATGGACACAATTAGCCCCCGGGGATAAATAAAATCATATCCTAGCATCTGCTTAATCCGATGATAAATGCGGGGTAAAATATAATAAATACTTAGCTCACGTTATCTTCTATATCCTCACCATAATAAGCTATTATTGTTATGTCCATAAATAAACAGCAATATTTGGAGCTCTTTACATGCAAAACTATGAGAATATATTTTGATTCACCATCACTAATCACAATACATAATATATGTGTAAAGTTGGTTTTATATAAAATGAAGCCCATGTTTTTTTTTCTTTTTATTATGATTCAGCTTTCATTTAGATAGCCAATGTTAGTATGTATGTACTCGTATGTATTTATGTGTGTTAGAAATCTTGCACAGCATTTCTCGACCACTTCTAGTTGCCCGATCAAGCTGAAAATTGGCTTGTATAATTACGGTGACCATGCATTATTGAAATGGTCTAATGATGCTGCCAGGAGTGTCTTATCATGAACTCCTAAATGCTTCGCGGCATATAATACGTATCTTTCTATAGTATTTAGTTCTTGTCGTAATATACGACGCACTAACACATGCGCAAACGTATGTAGAAGTTGCAGCAAGGGATTAAAAACAACTACTCACTAAAAACTTAGAAATGAAATATAAAATTCAGCCGTGGCATAATATATAGACTTACTAAGAATCTAATCTAATCTAATCTAATCTAATCTAATCTTACTAAGAAAAGAAGTTTATGAGTTTATGAGTTTATGAATCGCAATCATTTATCATTCTCTACATCCATCCAGCATTTTCTCAATTACTTTCAGGTTGGCTTCCAGTCTAACGGTTTCAGATGTATACGTAGTGCGAGTGCCAACCCCGTACGAGGTGATACGATACTCTTTGTAAGACTCTGTGGTCAGACATTCTGGCCTTTGACTACCTATAAGAGCTGACAAAGTTCTTTAACTGATTACCAGGACCGACAGCACGTGCTCTCCCAAGCGCGGTGGAAGACTAACGAGTCTTAAGCGAATCGATCGATTGTCAGGTTAAACAATTGATATTCACCATCCACCGGGCATACCTAATTCCAACTCCATGCATTGTGAATTACAAACAACACTTTTTGGGAATCGAACCCGAAACCTCGCGGTGAGAGGCGCATACGCTAATCACTAGACCATCTTCTTTGAAAATGTGATATATTCTGACAATGATAGTAAGGTACTGTAAGGATAGGAGTTCTCTTTTTACAGAAGTAGGAGGCATCGTATCGCGGACTTTCCATTAAATTTATAGACTAGAAGTCCGATTGCTGTAATCATTCAGTATGAAACAGTAATCGGACTTGTCTAGTCCATCTTGATCCATTGCAATATTATTAAAACGGTCACCCATCAATGGTCGAACGCATTCGATTGTTTAACATGACAATCGATCAATTCGCTTAAGACTCGACTTAGCTTCAACCAAGAAGTCATTACATTACACAATATATCCAACAATTTTAAAATGTTAGTATTTGGCATTACATTCCAATAGCAACAGCAATCAATTATTCTCTCTTTTGAACCCTAAACCGTCGTAAAACGAAGTAATTCCTCCATGTTTATTGACATTTGCTTTAGAAACTATGTGTACACAGGGCTTACCTCAAGTTATGTAACAATTCAGTTGTTGAACCGTCTAGTTAGAACAATGACTTAAGACATCTATTCACTATAAATTGATACATACGCTAACATCTATGCCGTTGCGATAGAGTCTAAAGTTCTTTGCACGGGGTGTCAAGTCATAAAGTATTGGTAATAGTGCAGAACACGGTATTTGTACGAAACCCGCTACTGTTGGAATGTTCTGGTGTACGTTACCGGAGTCCAAAGGCAATAATAGGGAATGCCATTGTAACATTTGCACATAATGGCGTGAAACTCCAAGTAATATTTGCAGCACGAAGTTTTAATTTTGTGTTCTAAAGTTAATAAAATATCTAATATAACGTATAAGTAATTGAGTTTTTTGACTACACAACTGTGAATAGTTTTTGAGACTGTTTTCAAAGTTCCACACCCGACGCGACGGGACGAAGCGGGGTGCCAATGATGATGTTTCCGTCGTCCGTCTGTCAACGGGTTTTTTCGGACCGTTAAACAGGTACAGTGGACCAAGCAATTATTTATGCAGGGCAAAAACTTCTACGCCATAGTGAAAACGGACTGCAATAGATATTCATGAGTGACTCTTTAGATATGTAACTAACTTATCCGTATCTGGTTTACTTACTATGACTAACAAGTTTTTGCCCTGCATACCTAACTTGTTGGCCCACTGTACCTACAAAGCTAAACAAACCTAAAAATTTCTCACTTTTTCACAACTATTAAGCTAGGTTCACGTTCACGATCAGGTTTACATTGATAGATTATTTTATTTTAAATAGGGTTAATCTCTATCAATTTATCAGAATTGTAGTATTTGGTATTAATGTTTACTGTTAGAACAAAACAAATATTTATTTAGTTAACATTAATTATAAATTTTAAGCAGCAAAAAGGAATTATGTACAAAGTGTACAATTATTTCAGTGTGTATTCATTTTGAACATAATATACATACAGGTGGATATTTGTTGTCGTGAAAAATATTGCCGCTGGAAATTAATACAGACCATGTACCGAAGCTGTGATTTTAATAAATATCGCTATGTTGCATCCATTCTGTATACTTTAGGCAAATATTTGGTAGCTATTTAGATTATACCAAATATTTACTGTAGTTTAAAATAAAAACAAACATCTGGTAAATACGTTGCTAGATCATATTTTTTTATGAAAAATACTAAGTATAAATAGATTGGCTCCTGTGGCAGTTACTTATATCTACTTCTAATTGATTATTTTTATAGCAATTAGCTATGCTTAGCAAATTATACTGAGAAACAGTTGAAAAAGATATGGGACCCGCAGGATTTGAACCTGCGACCTACTGCACACCGGGCAGTCGCTTTAGCCATCCAGCTACGGTCGCCTCTTGCCAGAACAGTCAAGTTACGTCATTTCGTGACAGTGCATGTGCAGTAGATCGCAGGTTCAAATCCTGCTGGTCCCATATCTTTTTCAACTGTTTCTTAGTACTTATATCTAATTCTAATATCACCATCAAACGCTACGTCAAATATTACTTGTTTGCACTACCAAGTACAACTATTTGGGGACAGGCTACATGCAAAAGGATGGTCACTCAAGCTCGTTAGCAAAAATTAACTGTTCTCCACCTTCAGAAAAAAATCCTTTTGCATAAATTATTTATCTATCAATTAGCATTTTTATTACTCCGAATATGTAAACTATGTTGAATTTTAAAAACAAAATATCGTTGAGAATGGCACCGCGTCAAAAGTTGGGCATCGGCAATTTTTTAAGTAGTTAATTGGGCGAAACACAAGCTTTTAAAGTAAATAGGTATTGGGGGAATCGAGCATTTTGCTTTTTACGCAGGGCAGTGTACCAGTTCGGCGACCATGTTCCGCGCAGTTGATCGCTAATGGCGCACTAAATTTAAACGATTGTTAAATGAAGTCTCTAATTTTGGTTAGAATTGTTGAGCTCCTATTGTTCCGTAATATATTGCATTTAGTTTTGTTATTTTGCCAGCTATTTAGCAGTGATTCAAACGCGATAATGGGCGGTCGTTAGCACTAATATATGGAGTTCGGTGGAGCGATTAATGATCAAAATTGCTATATTTTGCCTAAACCGAATACGAGTAATTATTGAAGTAATCAATGGCTTATAGTTTTTTTTAATGACTAATTTGAAATGATTTTACATTTTCAAATAAGTGTTAAAATGAATAAAATAATGAATTAGTTATCTGTCTAATATTAGGGTAGTATTGAATCCACCTATAGATTTTAATTAAAAACAAAATATACAATATTAAAATATTAATTACATGCAAAAAAAGTATACCCTTAATCAACTTTTATGTGAATGGACACTTCAACTTTTTTTTTCTGTAAATTTTCCATGTAATTGATGACAATTTTTAACCGACTTTAAAAAAGGAGCAGGATCTCAATTCATCTGTTCTTTTTTATTTGAAAGTGGTGCTTACCACGTACCTAGTCCCATTTCAATTTGTTCTTATCCGTAGTGTTCTTATAACTAAGAAAATAATTAAAAGTGTAGTATATCTGTGGTTGGTAGCATATCTGTGAGCCACTAGATATTAAGATGCGCAACAAGCCTTCTACGGCTCAGACGTTTAGACTGTGGAACGACAGGACCCGATGGGAGTAGAGAGGTATATAGCAATCCGCCAGTCCTTTCCTTTGACATGTAATAGGCGACGCCACTCACTTGACGTCGGAGGGACAGAAACCTGATTCATGATATAGACCTAGTGCCGGCGTCTACAACTGAAGGTTTAATTGTAATCTTCTAAGATAGTAAACCATGAAATCGTTTGTACATAAATTGACTGCAAGGTCCAATTACATAGCAATCATATCATAACATCACGCTAATATTACCCAAAAGAGTTTGGCAGAGGTGTACAACACCCACATTTAACCTTTTATGATTATGTCACATAGGATGGGAGGTGAGCCTATTGCCATCCACCGGGCAGAATTCCAACGATGGTGTAGTGGTTAGCGTATCTCTCACCGCGAGATCTCGGGTTCGGTTACGGGGTCGGTTAAGATTATTTGTAAACTTGCCGGCAGGAAATTCACAATAGCAGCACGGAGTTGGAATTGTGCCCGCTTGATGGCGATAGGCTCCCCCACTTTCCCATGGGACCTATACAGAACAGATAACATTTTGTATATCTTTGTACCTATTGTATGTATTTTATGTATTGATTTGATATATATTCAACACTGTAAACACTTCAGTTCTTTTCTCATATTGCACCTACCCTTGCTTTTCTCTGCACCACCCAAGGTTGACTGTTAGAGAATGCCACTAGGCATTTAGTCCGCCTCTGTACTTAAATATGTGCAAAAGTTTAAATAAATAAATCAAATGTAGGTGTTGTACACTTCTGACATACCCTTTTGGGTAAAATAGGCGTGATGTTATGTATCTAATATAACGCTAAACTAAGTATATCCCATACTTAGTTGTCTTTAAGCCACAGAAACGGAGCAATCCAACCCTTATCTACAAGCAAACAATAACAATTTATATTTCACACGACTAAACCTCTATAAGCCCAACAAAAGACTGCTCTTGAATGTCAACAGAGGATTTATTGCAATAATAGTTTAGATAGCAAACTTTTAAATCACTTGACACCGGGAGACATAAATACCGGCTGTAAATTGACAGGGGACCTGAAATGTGGCGCCCATTTTATGGAAAGTGGACCCCAATAACTCTCCCCACAGATTCACGAGTTTTCAAACAACGCGTTTAGTTATTGTTGCGATTTAACTCGGATGCTCTCGCTTTTTTTATAGGGCTAATCCTTTTTAACTGACTTTACTCCGTCCTTGTTTTTTTTATTTTATTTTATTTTTTCTTTTTTTTTTATCCCGCACTAGGAATAATTCCTGTGTCGCGGGGGCGTTCACAAACATACATTTCACATACACAAAGCACACCCAGAGTCAGAACAAATCTTTTTGCGAATCACACAAAGATTTGTCCCATGTGAGGATCGAACCCACAACACCAGCATAGTTTAAAGCGGCGAGGCGACCACTTTAACCGCTACGCCAACCGTGCACTCACACTATTATATTTACTTTTCGTCGCGATCTTAAACACTTTTGAATCATTATTATTGAGAATACGGGTTACTCACGTAATTTTAGCCGGGATATGCCGACCAGTTTCGAATCTAGTACGTAGATTCATCAACTGGGCGGTTAATCGCGTTTTGTCGCCGTCACGTCGTTTTAATAATATTATTTTTGAATTAGTTTTATTTGAGAAAACTCTCTTTATTACGAAAGTCGCTTCTAATAATAGATTGATATTTTGATTTCTGCTAGACCAGTGAAGTGAGGCAGTCAGATAATTAAGTTTCATTCCTAAGATTGAAATGATATATTGTGAATGAAGCTTTATCAACCGGATGGCGGAGTGGGAAGTGCACCTGCCTAGGACGCCGGTCGTGGGTTCGATTCCCGCTCAAGACAAATCTTTGTGTAATAACAAATCTTTTCTTTTGTAAATACATACTTATTATAATAAGTATGTATTTACAAAAGAAAAGTATAAAACTTGTCCAGACAATTACATCTTAACTTTTTCACATACCGCATTATATGTATTAGTTTCAGTTATTCTGGCGCCCATAGTACAAGCTTATAATTCTTATTATTATTTATCCGTCCGTTACGCTTCAAAAAAAAACAAATCAAGTCTTTTAGGCTATTTGTTACGGAAATTGGCGAAAAAGTATACATCTACTTTAACGACTGAACACGTGGGCTTAAACTAGTTACTTTGTAATAAGGGATTCTTGCTTATAAGTAGTTTATTTTGTTTTACTTGGACGTCAATTACGACAAATCCTACGCATTACTTCCCGACGCGATATTTTTAAAAAAATCGTTGCTAGTACAGCTTACGGTGTCGCATTTATTAGCATTCGACGAACTGCAGACTTGTTTTTTTGCGCAAAAGAAGTCTATATAAAAGAAAGGTTTCTTTTATATAGACTTCACTCATCACGGACGGCAAATAGTGGGCACTAAATTTAAATAACCAATAGGATAATGAATAGATAAAATATTCTTTCTCCTAGCTTCTCCTATTGGTCAACTGTCGTTGACTTGCTACTTCCCGGCATGATAATATAAAAAATCGTTGTTAGTACATGGCCTACGTTGTCACATTTATCAGTATGCGGCGAAGTACAAGTTTTAAAAGAACTTGCTAAATTATTAATTGAAAAATGTTATTACTCAGTAACAGATTGTCTAGACGACCAGTCATTGTAAATAAACATAATTATAATAAAACATAGCTTTATGTATTATTACAACTGTTTTATAGATACGTAATTTTTAAGTTTCAAATTGTGATTCGTTTTAACCGTGTTATTTACTTCTAATAAAATGTTACTTTTGCACGCCTTACATGCAGAATGTACATGGCTTCCTATGAAAAAATGTAATATCTCAATTGTAATACCTACATTCAATGCAATAAAATATATTCTATTCTATTCTATTCTATACAAACTTGTTTTTGCGTGACACCATTCCTTTATATAAAAACTCCACTCATTACGGACGGCAATAGTCGGCACTAAAGGATCGGAACCAATAGGATGAAGAATAGATGAAATATTCCTTCTCATAGCTTCTCCTATTGGTCAACTGTCAAACTGAAGCACACACGTAAAGCGCGTGTCGCGATTGTCGCGACGCGCTTGCTAGGTAAGACACGCCGCGGGAGCGATCGCTTAAGACGCGTGATGTAGCGTAGCTCAAGTAGGACAACGCCTTACGGTATTGTTTTCTACACGGACTTCATTAATTCTATTTTAAGTAGCAATATTGAGCCGTAGATCCGCAGTAAATAAAATAGAAATATGCAATAATGAAATAATGAAATCATACTATTTTAGAAGGAATGGCTACTGTTATTCATTAGCCGTCTCCCGAAGCGGCGAAGCTTGGGTGAATTAATTATGCGCTGTCTGCGCAGTACATAGCGAGAGGGTAAAGCACAGACTATCCACAATAATTCCAGATTTGTGCTATAATATAGACACTCTTAAGAGTACGTATGTTTGGCACATCTTGCGACAGAAGCACATCAAGTCATCGTACACAAGTTTTACTTTCAAATAGGTTATATTTGTTGTTATGTTGTCAATTGCGAAAATAACAACCAAATGAAGCTTTCACACACGGCAGCTATAATGTAAAAATGGATATTTACATCTCGATACATTTCATTACATATTTGCATTGACAGGTGATATATTAAATATAAAACATCTTCATATTTCGACATACGGATATGGATCGACAGGTATAGAAATATACATGCTATCAAAAACATTTTCGTGTAAAAAGTTGCCCTGACGAAGCCTAACATGGCCTACTGTGATAATAAGTCATCAGGTCAGCGACTTCTTTTTGTAAGTCGTGGCTCTATCGTGCCCCGAGATTGTATAAAAAAGGCTTTTCTATCGTTTATAACCAATCAAATAACTGCATTTTCGAAGAAATGTTTAGTTGTAACCGAAGAAATTTTAGGCGCTTTGAACAATCTGGTTCTTGTCGCTTATCCTACGAGGATAAGCGACAAGAACCAGATTGTTCAAAGCGCGCTATACGTTAGATCATACAAACTTAATATTAAGAGTTTGGACGATCATTGGGAGGTCACAGGGAGGGGTTAACGTTCTAAGGTTGACTTATTTGCTATTTGTGTACTAATACTAGCTTACATATCGAATTTAAGCTTTCTTGGACTTCAGGAACCATAACTGCACGACAGAAATAGCAGCACGGAGTACGTACGTACGTACAGTCGGCCAATGAGTTGGGTATGCAGGGCAAAAACTTCTAAGTCATAGTAAAAACTTATTACACGAGTTATGGATAAGTGAGTTACATATCTAAATAGTGGGTATTTTACACTTATTACACATGTAATTCACACATGCATATCTATTGGAGTCAGTTTTCACTAGGGCGTTGAAGTTTATGCCCTGCATACCTAATGCTTGGCCCACTGTACATAGACGTGATGTTTTTCCGATGTGTTCAGTGGTTTGTGGACGTTCATGAGTTTAACAAGGTTGTTATTTGAACAGATCGTTAACTGCCGCGTGATAGTGAATAGAGAAAACAATAATTACTGCGACCAGCGATATGCGATTCAAATTTGGAACGTGACGCGTGATCTGACAATCGATATGACGTAATACTTGTCACTCGTCTCAACGCCCAAAGGCTGTTTTACACCCAAATCGATTGACGTCCATCGAATGCAATAGAGCGCTTTTATTGTGGCCTAGTGGCTTCTTAGTAACTGTTTAAACGTCAAACGCATAGTCAATTATAGTGACATAGTTATGACACCAATCGGAGCTGGTACTTAGATTGATTTTAATCTGATTATAAACAGTTTGATTAAAATTAATCGAAGCCCCGGTTATTCAAAACATTGTAATTAGTATAATTTAGTATTACTTGTAATTTATTTTTATATCATTGTTTGTAATGTTTTGACGTGTTCAAGTGCCTTCTGGAGCCTATGAAAATAAATGATTTGAATTTGACACATGGTCTATTAAAAAAAATCTGTGACTTATCTCACCTTTGAGGTTTTACAGAATGGATACGACATCGCGATATAATATATTGAAACCACAAATTCTATACATGGTCATTGGTCGGTGTTCATATCCACCGGTTAAAACTAATATTGTAAAAAATAAATTACCGGCAGAAATCTTATGAATACTTACCACATCCTCATATTCTAGAGGTTTCAATAAATGTCGATTTTACGCATCCACCCTTATACGAGCTGAAAGTTCAATTAATATCAAATTAAACCTGTAAACCCAGAAATAACCTCTCAAATATTGGTTTTAAATATTTATTTTTAGAATTATTCTGTTTTATAAAAGAATTTTTTTATAGAAAAATGTAATGAATTCTTTTGATATCATTACTAAATAACTAAACAGATACTGAGCCTTTATGAAAGTGAGGATCAATTTGAGTACAATGTTATGTTATGTGATTACTTAATTCCACGGCTAGTTGGCAGGGACCCTCATAAAGATAAGACACGAATGAGAGGGAGCCCTTCTTAATTTATGAACAAGTGTCGCCTCGGGGCTCCTTCATGCCCACACTTTTGCTCGTGACCCTCTTGATCCAATAAAATCCTTTGATGTTGATCTTTGTTTTTTTTCTTGTCATTATGACAGTTATCGTTAAAATACGTTGGCATTATTATGATTTAGCTCACCTACTTCATAAGTATAACGTTTTTTTAGGTAAACTTAAAACTTTTTTGTTGGATGTCAACATTCATTAACATATATTATCGTTTGGCAAAATAGTGTAGATATTTGTGGGACCGCAACTATGTATTGCCACTCAATCAACCCATCAGCACAACCCTATTTAAAAATGTACGAAATGGCGAACCAATCGTGAACTTAGCTTTTTGATGAAACGACAACTTTTTCATTATGTTGCCAGCAGACATAACTAAGTCCCTCTTTCTAGATTATTTTGCCAAGCTATCTACAGGGTGTAAATGACTTCGAGACGAAGCCAGTCACCAACCTGATATTACATGGGAGAAAGTTGCGTATAGTGTAATAAAAAATATATAGGGTGTAAATGACATCGTGAGTCGTGACAGAGCTGCTCACCAGTTTTCAGTACATTATTCTTAACCAGTGATTCAAAAATTCTACTGAAAAGTTTTAGTTTTATGCGAATTTTCCAACTAATTATATAAGAGTAACTTTAAACTAGACTATCCCAATACACTTGCAATTACCCGCTCAACTTTTTTTTAAAAAGCTTTAAAATTATGTTTCTGGAAAGTGTTTTCTTAAGCTTATTCTCTTAGACATTTGCGATTTTTTAATGAGGTCTAGAATTTTTAAAGACCAATTGCCCGATGTGTGCAAATTTCCGGTGAAAAATGTTTGCAGCTCTCAGAATCATGTACTGAATCCCTGGTAAGCGGCTCCGTCACGATGTCATTTACACCCTGTACATTTATTTTTATTACACTATACGCAATTTTCTTCCATGTAATATCAGGTTGTAAAATGAGCCCCCGTTTGATCATAATAAAACAACAACAATCTACCTTACGGTGTGATAAAACTATGGTAAATGCAGTTCATGATTTTTACAGAGTTAAGACGCGCAAAACATGTAAAATAAGTCCGACGATAAAATAAGTATATAAACCACACCCGTGAAAAAAAAAAGTCTTCAATAAATGATTTTTACTAATACAGTGCAAGTTATAGTTTGTTATTACTAACATAACTCTTAAAAAGCCCATGACGCTTGAAAATAAAATAATTTTATGTTTAATTTATTATTAACACACACACACATACAATTAATAAATTAATAAAATTAAATAAAATAATAAATCACATTCAGAAGGCTGGCAGCATTGCCACGTTGAATGGCAATGCTTATTCGCTGGGCGAAGTAAAAACCAGCCCTCTGGTCTCGATTAGGCGTTTTGCTATCGACGCCCCCACCGAATACTATGGCAAAGTCACTTTACTGTAAAAAAATGTTATTGCATATTTGAATACTACAGACTTAGTTACATCTGATAGATTTTTTTCATAATTTTTGCGTTGTTTATAGCAAAGTTATTAAGAAAATATGTTTTATTCGGCGGAAGGCACACACAATTTATGTACACGAATAAAAATATTATACCCCATTACCAATTACCGACTACCTCTATTATCCGGTAATATGCGATAACAATAATATTCTAGTAAATATACTACGTAATGAATTCGGCAACAGCTTTTTACCATTTTATTCGTGGGTAATTTTAATTTGATATATTTTGTAAAACGGCACACAATATTTAAATTTCAGTTTCTAATATCGTAAGCGTTCTTTAGAAGAAAGTTATCAGAAATATATACATTATAAGGAAAGGGTACGTGAAATAAAAAATACAAAATAATAAATTTTCGATATTAGTAAGTCTACTGTTGCTATATTTGTCATTTTTTTTATGGTGAATAGGCACTTGTATGACCACGATCTCACCTGATGGTAAGTGATGATGAGGAGCACGCTAACCTATGAGATACCTATTAACTCTTTCTTTAAAGAGATCCAAGTTGTCAGTCATCCACAGACTCGGGCAAGGCATTCAATTCTTTGGCAGTTCGCATAAGAAATGTAAAGGCGAAATGCTTTGTGCGTATTAGTGGAATATCCACCGTGGAGCGGTGTTGAGTGCCGTTTAATTTGTAGTCCGATGGTGAAACGAGGATGGAGGGATAAGGTTGTGTAGTTTCTCGGCAAACTCTCCGAAATGTATCCTATAAAAAACCGATAGGCTGGCAACCTAGCGACGGTGTCCCAGACTTTGTAGTCAAGTATCCGTCAGATCGATATCGCAAATGATTCTCTTGATCCTCTCGACTGACTCGAGCGCCTCAAGCTGGTATTTGGCTGAACCGTCTCAGAGATGAGAACAGACTGTACTCCACACACGACCGGACCTACGCTTGATAGAGGTCGAGCAACTGCCCCGGTGTAAAATACTGTCTCACCTTCTTAAGGATGCCCAGCTTTTTGGCGGCTAGTCGAGCTTTCGACTCAATGTGGGAGCTGAAATTAAGTTTCAAAGTTAGCGAGATACCGAGGAGCTCAAGACAATCGGTTATTGGAAGGGATACATTTCAGAAAGTAGGAGTCAGGATGAATGGAACGCATGAGTCTTACTAGCATTGAACGTTACTAAGTTGGCTTTACCCCAATTAAAGACTCCCTTAGAGACACGTTCATACGTTCGACCATTGCCTCTCTGAGCAACTGTATTTGTACACCACTAGCTCGTGAGTTGGGTATATAGCTTTCAACAACTGTTGTGTCAAACGTAACTGGCATCAGTAGGTAGTTTATGTGAAGCAGGACAAGCATTGCTGAGAGAACGGACCCCTGAGGGACTCCGGCATTGATTGCCATTTGATCGGACGAGCTGCTATTAACGACAACCCGAATCGATCAGTCCCTCAAGAAGTCTGATACCCAATCACAGAGACTAGTGGGTAGACCGAAGGACAGTAGCTTGCTCAGAAGGGCTTGTTTAACGTATTCGTATGTCCAACATAGAAGACACGCAAACTAGTGGACGAGCCAGTAATATCTAGCCGCTAAGATTCTGCGAATATAGAAGCGAATAAGTTCGCTTTTTCCTCAGCAGTGTGGGCAAGTGACCCATCAAGATTCAGCAGTGGAGGTAGTGAGGTGCGGCAGAAGTTCCATTTGACTGATTTTGCTAGGGACCAAAACGATTTACTCCCTGATCGAGCTTTTCGTAGAGCGTTTTTGCTGGATTTGTTTGCCCTGTTATAGGCTTTCTTCTTATCCGATATGTCGCTAGCTTTACGGTCTCGAGCATCAGGAAAGCCTCGTGTTTTTGTGCTTTAGCACGTCCACGCTCAGCTCCAAACCAAGGCTGTGCTTTGCTAGATGTGCTTGCATCGGAAAAAGGACTAAAATATTCCATAGCACATCTGTTATAGCGTCCGCGCATGCTTAAGGATCACCCGAAGAAAAGCAAATGGGCAACCACGAATTAGGATGCAAAGAATGAGTGCATCCTATCCCAGTCTGCTAACTTATATCGCCATAACCACCTTGTGCTTTTCGGGCTAAGGTTGGGTGAATAATATACCGCCACAGACTTCACTAGACAGTTGTCAGAGCTGCCTAAATGTGCCGACACTGACACTGCATAGTGATCCGGGTCGGTAGTCAGCAGAAGGTTCAGGCAATTGGCAATTTGGCCGTCAACATCTGGAACCCTTAGACCAGCTGAGTGAGATTTAAAGCCAAAGCGAGTTTGCGCATCTCTATCCCAGCATGGTTAGTGTGCTGGTACGGGAACAGTTACTCCTGGTGGTGGGCATTAAAGTTCCCCAGTAACACTAGTTGACGACTAAAATGTGCTTCTATTGTATAAAATTATTATATTATATAATATAATATTATCTTATTATATATTATAATATATTTATTATAAATAAAACTTTACCTCTCCGAACATTAAACGTTAATTATAGTAACTCCTAATCATCTTATAATTACTATCAATATATTTATGAGTACGTTCATACGATAACATTTTAATGTAACAATTTATGTTTCTTACTTTGTTAAATGTGAATAATATCATTAAGAGATTATACATTCGATATGTGACATTAAAATATGTGAAAGGTTACACGAACAAAATGGTATCATAATGGTGCGATTACTATCCTTTAGTAAAATATCAACGAATATTAGTGTATACTTCTATTGCAATATCATAGATAAGAAAAATAATCACACGAATAAAATGGTAAAAGCGTTTTATGGTAAACTGCACGCAGGGACACTATCGGCAATGTACATTTTTGTAAATAACTCTTTAAAGTTTAATATATTTAAATGTATAAATAACTGGCTAGAGAATATAAAAATATACCTTTCATTTGATATATAACACAATACCATTGCTTTTTTAATACGTGAAGTATTGAGAAAATAACGTTTTTTATTTTTCCTGTAAAGTTAGCGATTTTCGGTTACCATTTTATTCGGTGGGGGCGTCGCTATGTCTTTAAATAAAGCCCGATATTATTTATTTTAAAAATTGACAAAATAGTCAATAAATTTATATTTTTCATAATTATATTTCATTTATAGAAGCTCCTTAGCTGAAATTTATTTAACTTCAATCGACAATGAATTGTCTATTCGTAATAGCGATGGAACTCACCTATATCGGATGAATTGGCTTCAAATGTTAAACGAACCTGATATAAATCTATTTGGCATTTGAAACCAATTCAGCCAACATCGTCTTCAATTGAAGTCTATTCAACCACCATCCTTTGAGCCGTAATTGTTATGCCAGATTAAATCACTGAACCTTCATGCGTTTTCATGTTTGACATCATTTGTAATTGCCTAATTTGTGTACGAACGGACGATTGCTTGTAACAGTTAAGCTATGTATCCTGTGACCTAAGCATGTCGCAAACCCAACGATATTAGAACGATATTATGTAATTTTGACGAAAATAATATATCTGTTTCATAATATATGACGGAGAAGGAAATTTCGGATTGTTTTTATAAAGTGTGACGTCAGCATTGCTGACGTCACAATTGTTGTCTATATGTTGTCTATATTGTTTGTAGGTTAAGTATTGAAATTACAATCTTAACATTAACTTTCCCATCGTAATCAACTCAAAAATAATCAACTGAGGGTTTAGTAACTAATTTTAGGACAATCAAATTATTAATCTTAGTTATTATCGACTCCCAGAAGCCATAAAGTGTATCAATGTTCGCCAATTTAAGATAAGTCTGAAATTGTTTTTAATTAATACTTGTTTTTATAAAATAAAAGATTTTTTTGATTGATTGAATAATGACAAAATGTTATGTCGATGTAGTTACTCTGAGACAAATAAAACCGTAAAGCGACTACAGCGCTTGAGTAGGACAACCTAGACGAATTCGACTCTAACTTCCGTCAGAGATTGATATAGTTCTTATAAAGTTGGTTTTATGCAGATATAATAGATGTCGATACCCCACACGTATGGGTTTGATGAAAAAAATATATAGTAACGGAAAAAAGTGGCGGTGACATACGGACGGACAGACGGACAGGCATGACGGCTCATTAAGGGTTTCGTTTTTTGCCATTCGGCAACGGAAACCTAAAAATGACATTTGCAAGAATTGAACTGTCAAATTTCACAAAGCAGTTTACCCGGGCCGGGTAAAAGCTATCAGAACCAATTCATTAGAAAACTTTGGCATGAATTTTATCTGGAACGCGCAGCTCTGCTTGCGCATGGGGAATAATGTAATTTAAAACTTATTGTTCTCTCAAGTTAAATACATGGGTAATGCGTGTACTAACATACAGACAGACAGACAAAAAATCTAAACAAAATGTGTTGGCTTCTACTGCTGATAAAAATACTTATCGCTTTAGTTCTTTAGTTTTGTGACATGTTTGGGCCGCAGGAAACATGGCTTTAGAGAAAAAGTTTATATAAAATTCGATGAAAAAAATGTGCAGTTGTAATTTTCTGGATGAAAAGCGAGACTACGTGGTCGGGGGGGGTCCAGTGTGTTTGCACGAAACGGTATGCGGGACGATGGTAAACACGCTCCCATCCTCGCCGCCTCACAGTGGCCGTTTTGTTTGAGTTACACTACAACTCCGTTTAATTCAACATCTTGTTACTTTGTACCTCAGAGTTTATCATAATTGAAGTGTTTGTTTCTACTGTTAAGTCTCGGCCTTCATTGTTACATACTATTAGAAACCTGACGTTTAGTCTGAGTTTTTAGTACCAATGTGCAAGAGATGTAAAAATTAAATTGGATCATTTAGTCCATGTACTTAGCCTCGCAACTCAGGCTATATAAATTAATTTGATTGGTGTTAACGTACACGTTCCTTGTCAAACATCCTTGCATATCACGGGTGGTAACGCAGCCTTAGGAAACCACACAAAAGACGGTGTTTTTAGTTGGAAATTGGTTTGAAAAAATGAGACAATGCAAATGTGACGTACCGGATACCTATAAAAAAATATATATGAAAAAAAATACAGACAGCAAAAAATGTCAACGGTAAATAAATGAAATAAAGAGTTCAATTCACCTAGAACGTAATCGTTTAACGTTAAATAAATTCAAAATAACACGGCCTTCCACTTATTTTTCAAAAAAAACAATAAGCTCAATGAACAATGATGATTATTAAAGTTATTGTTTTTCGTGTCCATGTTTAATACTGGTCACAAAGTTGGAATCCCGTCAGTGGATCATACATTTCAACGCTAGCTGTTATCGTCGTCTCAACAGTTTCTCAAGGTACTCACTTAATTTGGCTCTCCAATTAGCGAGTGGATGTCATCTTTCGCGTCTCATTTATCCGGATTAGTCTTGCCGCTACGGCCGGGATCCAGTTATGGCCGGTTATAGCTGGTTATAGTCGGTAAAGCGCGTCTTCCCGGCTAATGGAGGTAGTGTTGTTAATTGGATGTCCTCTGTTTCTATGTTATACCTTCATTAAGCTCAATACTAAAAGATACTCGACGTTTTCTATTGTCTCCAAATATTTACTAATACTCTGGCGATTTTGTGTTAATAAAGACTGCTTTTAGACGCTATTAAAGATTAGGAATCGATTTCTTGGTGTTTCCAGACATCTTTAACTTTCTCTTGTGTTTTAGTCACGGTATTTATTTTATGGTTGCCGCTGTTATTTTTTTAGCAAATGATTTCATGATATGGTTCGAGAGTGAATTAATTTAATTCGATACTAAAGGTTCTTAAAAAAATGAGATTAACTTTTGAGTTATTATATGCACAAGAGTTGACTATGGGTTTTCCCGGCTAGTCGGCAATGCATTTAAATACCGTTTTGTTTCGTGTTGTTCGCCGCTGGCCCTCATGCAGTGTCACAGTGAACACTTAACACTTACAAAAAATATATATATACAAAATTTAAAAAAACACATTACATTTATAAACTAGATTATTGTCATTTATAGGCAAGCCGACAAGTCACACATCTCTGATATGCAATCATAAAATGAATGAAAGAGACGGTGTGAAAGGCACCATTGTGAGATGCTTATTTTTTAAAAATTGCTTAAGTTAAAATTTTAAATATATAAATTACAATTATATGTGAATTTGTTACTCGCTAAGTTTTTGTTATGTATGTTATATTAATTAAGTGGAGCTTATACGCCGCTTTCAGGCACCTAAAAAATATTTTTCAGACTACAACGTTAAAAAAATCATCTTGTTTATTCACTCGTCTAGCATTTAAAGACAATATTATAGTAATACTCAAGGAAACGTTCCGGAAGGGACCGCACGTCAAAAAACAATATGCACGATGAATGTCCCGTCCCGTCCGAATATTCGAGTCCCATACGTGACGGGATGTCACGTATGCAGGTCTAAGACTTATTGCGTCGATCCCAAGTAAATATTAGCATATGCCTTGAATATTTAAAATATAAACTGATTCGAACCGCGCAATAAAGGACCAATATCAAAAATTTACAGTTACAAAGAATTTGGCTAGACATAGATCATTTACACTATTAATTACAAATTAGAAAACCAAAAAAATACCACAAAAAAGTACTAACAAAACAATAGCTACCATCTCGTAACAACGTCAGCGTCAATGGTGTACCTACATTTTATCAAAATACTGCCGTAGACATTCGTAGCACTTGTTGAAGTTGCTACGAAGCTTGTAGACGCATCGTAGAGTTCGTAGCTGCTGCCTGAAATATAACACCACATTCAGTGAAGACAAGAAATGAAAAAATAAATAAACAAAAGATGTATAAAACTTTATACTCACGTTTTCAAAACAAGATAAAACATTAAAATTAAAATATACACTTCGGCCATTTTGAAAATCAAGTTATTAGAATAATACTTAAACGAAAAGAAACATTATTTCTTTATCATCCATTTTTTATTCAACAGTTCAAAAAACATAATTTTAAGAAACAGTATATTTTAAAGTATCATTCATATTCAATGAAAAAACGTTATTGTGCAAAAATATATACTACTGAAAATCAGTATGCAAAAGAAATACCGACAGTGCGAAATGTAAACGATAAATAAATGAAATAATGAGTTCAATCCACTTAAAACGTGATCGTTTACGCGGTCAAATTAATTCACCTATCGGTAGCCGGAGTGCCACCAAAAGTACTTTTTACACTGAATGCCCCATTTAAAATAAATTAACTGCTACACGTTTAATATTAAATTAAAATGACAGCAATTTCGGATACAAAGCGTCGTTTTATGCAAATGGTGCAACTATTGTCCCGGTGATTTATACCTGCAACCACTAGACATTACTTAAAATGCTCGTAAAAAGTGTCCCAGATTACACCGACTAGCATTTGTGTCACATAAAAGGCTAGTAATAGCCGCTGTAAATATTATTACTATTCGTACGCGATGTTTGGGTCATTTTTGCTGAATTGTGGCCGCACATATGCCTCATATCTCGCCTGAATCATATTTTTGCGCGCATTACAAGCTTTTTCTTGTAATAAAAGGCAGCTTATATTATTTTGATGGAATGCTGCAAGCGGAGATTGAACTTTTTGTTTTGTATCATTTTTTACTGAGGCAGACAGTCCATGCGAGACATTTATTGTAAACGAAGCTTTGATCTGAAACACGTGGTTTGGTGGTGGTGGTGGTAGGGGCTAAGTTTTGTAAATTGCGTCTTATATTTCTTCATATTTGTACCAGAATCATTTACAGGCTGTCCTATAATTAATGGACGATACTTTACCTGCAGGTAGAGAGTAGTGAGCATCACGCCTGATCGACAAAATGAAAAATTTGTTGAAGAAAATATCATAGCTTTTTAAATATCGAAATTTTTTTTAATTTTTATAAATCAAGAAATTTAAAAAAATGAGTGAGCTAAAATGTAATCCTTTTTTGTTCTGAAGAAAATTGACTACGAAACACAAACGGTTACACAGCCGGAATAAACAGAATATAAAGATCTAAGTATCACAACTCATTTTATATTCCCTTGCAGCGTCCGTTTAACTAACTCAACTGTCACTTGACTGAGATGGCTGGCCGTACCGTCCCGAACGTGCGAGCCTGCTTTTTTGTGTAACGCCCCTTAGTGCCTTATCATACTAGCGGATTGCGAGCGGATTCAAAGCGGAGCGGGCGCGCAGCAAATGCGTCGCGAACACGCAGCGGCTGCGCAGCGGAGACGTCGCGGACGCGTGGCGAATACGCTACGTTTTCGTCGCGTGTTTGTAGCGAATTTACGACTTACAATACACTCAGTAACAAAATTGATTCCGACGAGGAAACACTGCTGTTGGCTTTGTTACTTCGGAAACGCCGGCGACGAAAACGAAAGCATCGACGATTTGCGAAGATCCATTATCAATTAATCGAATGGAAGAGAGCGACTAATTTGTGTTGTTTTGCAAACGATTAAAAAATAATCCTAAATAATTTCGTTCCTACCTACCATGAAACAAACATAAAATATTTAAGCAAGATAAAATCCCACAAGAATCCGTTATGATGCAAATGATTTGACATTTAATTTAAAAAAAAAATTTTATTAAGTTGGTTGGCTGGCGTTTGTACGAGACAGTACAAAATGGCGTCCACGCCGCGCGTCCGCAACGAATTCGCTGCGAATGCGCGGCGTGTTCGTTGCGCGCCCGCAACGAATCCGTTGCGCGCCCGCTCCGCTTTGAATCCGCTCGTAATCCGCTAGTATGATAAGGCCCTTACTACCAGCATAGAGGTCACATTCGCTTGAAATTATGAAATCCTAACATCAAAAATCTGTATCTGAAAATCTCCGATGTAAAAGAAAATAATTTTACCGACGAAAATTATTTAACCGACATTTCGCGTTTTTTAATGCTTTTTCACAGTACTTTTGTTTTATTTCTTTATTTTGATTGGCAGCCTTTCTACAATCCGTATCCCTAACCATAACGAATGCGTAATCTAACCACTGGGGACGCTCACAGACCGTAATCTTGTGAGCTCTCAGCTTCTCGATGGACACTAAAACTTGTGATAATATCTTCTATGACAGTTTGAGGATATAACGACGTGATAACCACTCCACAAATAGCATTCAGAGCGCACTGATCATCACAATTACTGGCCGATGGCGGACGGACGATAACCAAATTGTGCCACTCGAATCTGTGCTATTGCTTACAATTCAATCCAATTGAATGATTCAATTGGATTATTTTGTTCTTTTTTTTAGTTATTTTTAGTACTTGTTCATACCTTAGTGCTTTATGATACTGACTTGTGTATTTGTTTATAAAGCTGCCATTAGGACGCTATTTAAATCAGCTGTTAAAGATGCAAGAGCCTAACACTTGAGTGTTGAAAATATTACTATTATTTAATAAAAAAAAAAAAATAAAAAAAAAATATATAAAATAACTTTTATTTCAGACCAAGTAAGATCCATAGTGGGTTAGTAAAACAATAATCTTAAATGTATGTTAGTAACAAATGTGGGTATTTATTGCATAACTAGTTTATTCTGGGAGATACATCTCCTTATAATATATATAATATATAATATATTTTAAATATGTTATATCTACTTGTTTTGACTGAGACTGTCTGATTCAACATCGCAGAACGGTAGCTAGAAACGTAATATTTTGCACTTAGGCGCAGAATATCTTTAAGTACTACACTAAGACCCCAAAGGCTTAGAATAAATAATGAACGGATAGAAGTTGGTCATTCTTGAAGTAAGAAACACGAAATGTTTACTATTTTATTAATACTTGCTTCTTGATAAAATGAATGTGAAACTATATCGAGGATTTTCTAAATCTTAACCTCAAGAGGATAGATAAGAGTAACCAATTTGAAATTAGTAAAGTTATGTATATATTTCTTTATGTATCGCTCGATAAACTCACGGGGACAGTACAGTATCATCTAGATGTGTTACAAATCCTATATCGAATATGTTGAACTTAAGTTCCATCCCAATAGAAAGTTACCGGGTTCAACTTACAACAAGTGTTACATCTATCTCCACAACGTCTCGTCGTATCGTCTCTTTGTCCTTTACTAAATAATGACGAGGTAAGCCTTGTCGTCTCTACTCACCGAGGCCCTTCCTAGGAAAACCGGGGTCAGACTTATAGTTTCAAAAACTTGATAACAGACTGTCAAACTTATACACAGAGCTACTTTCGGATTCAACAACCGCGTGGCATGTCGGTAAAACTAAATCCTATTACTAATTACTACTACATTACTATTAATACAATGGGTAAAGTTTGTGTAGGTGTAACGTACCTATAGCCTGTACTAAAATAATAGTATAATAAACTAAGTAAGCGACTATTTATCGACGTATTATGCCGTTGAAGCCGCGGGTGGAAGCTAATAGCTAAATTATTGTTTTCCAAAAGAGAACGATTTTTTAGAATTGATTGAGTTGTTGCAAAGATTACCTCTCAAAATATTGGTATATGGTGGTACTAAAGAGCACTTAATCAATATGGAGAGGAAATGATAGCAAAAATCTATGCTAATAAGACTGGCAATACTCGCGGGGCGGGGTGGTTAATTGTGCCGCGCATTTATGACTTGACAACTAGTTTTATGTGGCGCTCTTCCACATTAGGGTCGACACACACCAAAAGCGCGTCGAAGCGAAGCGCAGTTTCAGTGTCATATGAATTTTAACTTTATTTTCATTACTATAATACTTATTATCGCATGAGAAACTCTACGCTACTACTACTATGGAATTCGCCGGAATGCCCGCGGCGCCGCAGGCATCCGCGCGACTCGTTTGAGTTTCTCATGCGATAATAAGTATTATAGTTATGAAAATAAAGTTAAAATTCATATGACACTGAAACTGCGCTTCGCTTCGCTGCGCTTCGACGCGCTTTTGGTGTGTGTCGACCCTTAGGCAGCGGGGGACACCAGACAATGAAAAGTCTTTTTGGTTTAATTGTCTAAAGACTGTGCCTATGTGTTTAAGAAAAGGTCAAATTTCCAATTAGAATAATAATTATTATTTTGAATTCCAAAATTGGACTTTTAAAATTGAAGAATTAAAGACATTAAAAATGAAGGATCTAGGATTTCTAACCCGTCTTTTCTAAGCTCGCTTTTATTTATTTATTTTATTTTTAAAGGATATCGAAATTTAACGTTGGCTCACTTTCCAAGAGATTTAATATTGTAAGTCCGCCATAATTCCTTTCATTTCGATTGTTTTCGTATGTTTCAGAATATGTAAACTAATGTAAAGGAAGAATGGTACTTTGTCCCTGTTACTTTTTTATACCTTAAAAACTTGTAAAATTTGTCCGTTAGTCTTCGGAATACAGCGTAAAACAAAAATGGGTTTTCGAATGGTCTTCTTATTTTTCCATGTTTAGATTTTGAAACAAAATAAGCAACAGAGACATGTCTACAGTCGAACTTTATTTCATAAAAGCCCGATTGCTCTGGAGCTATTATCTAGGAACAAAATTGAAGAATGCGTTTGTATGGAGAAATGCATTCTCTTAACTCAACATTGAACGTTGGTTCACCTTCCCAGAGATTTAATATTGTAAGTCCGCCATAATTCCTTTAGTCAGTGCCTTACAATGCAACATTGTTTCGCTTCAAACATTACCAAATTTAATTTATATTAAAGTTACAATGAGATTAGCTGTAATCAAGAGACGGCGACGGCAGCGGGGCCGAGGACGGCCGATGGACGGCACATCGTTTTATGATGGTATACAAGATTTTAACTTTTAATAACGACAGATTTTTAATACTTGGTTAAAGAAGAAAGAAAGAAATAATTTTTATTTTCTTACATAACTAACATATATACAGCAAAACAGGTAAGTAGTAAACAAAAAAAAATGTAAGAAAACAGTGGCGGTTGCTCAGCTTTAATGCTGTGGAGTCTTGCATTTCTGCAAAACTTTCACAGCGCTGATTTTCAGCAACCACCACGGTTGACGGCACGAACAGAAAACAGGTACAGAAACATGTAAAGAGACAGTGACGTGAAATTAAATTATGCTAAGTTCGAGGAAAAACACAAAAATATACACAAAAAATAATAGGTACATTATACGAGAGAATAATATATAATAAATCATAAATTAGGTTATAAATACATGCATAGATAATTATAATTTTTATATAATGGTTACAAAGTTGTTACAAAGACAGCAAGAAAAAAAGAAAACAAAACAAATAAAAATAGTAAACTTAAAACAATTATTATCTAGATATTAATAACTGATCTAACTAAACTAATAATTTAATAAACATAAAAAATATCCGGATGGCGCTGGTATCGCCTTGCGCTGGCGACGCGACGACAGTTGGTACACTGTTTATGGCTTGCCCAATCACATTGAATGTCAGTTCAACGCCTAATTGTATTTTCCGGTTAAAATACTTCGCATTCTTTGCAGTGTTGAAATAGTATCAAAGAATTTGTAAACAAGAGAAAAAAGTGATTGTATTATGCGTATTGAGTTTTGTGCTGTAAGTAAAGAGTTGTGATGTTGTAAAATATACTTTATTGTGGTGTGATCATCGTGTGAAAATGTTTTATTTAATTTTTCAAGCGGAGCGTCCTTTTTGTGGAGATGGAACATTTTTGTTGAACGAATAGAGGCAAGAAATTCAAATTGTGTATTGTAGAATATTAGCATTGTAGAATAAATTAGCTGAAACTCATTTATCCTGGGGATAAATTGCCAACGTTATTTCTGTATAGCATTATTTGTTTGTACCTTTTCTGTAACACAACGCCATCTTTGGTGTGTTTATTCGCGTTTATTCCTGAAAATAAACTGAAAACACATCCATAATCATGAGTGACGAAGAGTTACTATTATGTCAGTTTGATTGTATCATTTAAATTTACAGGTAATTAAAAATTAATAATTGTATCAAATTAGCTATTGAAAATAAATGAGAACAGAAAAAAATATTATACGAAATATATTGATTGTATGTGAAATTATATTATAATGGAATATATTTAAAAATGGATAATAGTACTATTGATTAAATAATTATTATATTTATATATAAAAATATAATATTAACAAATTACAAAAGTCATGCTTTCATTATCCTATGATGCTTTTCAGGTTGGTGAGCAGAAGTGAAAAAATAAAACTGAGTCTTGTATGTGCAGATAGCAGCAGAAAAAAAACAAACCAAGTGCCATGAAACTGGAGTGTGTCACATCCTATACTAATAGTCAATAACCTGCTGGTAAGCATAATTACTTAAAATGAATACAATTCTTCTGTGTATGGAGCAGAATCTTTTTCAAATTGAATTTAAAACTATAAATACTTAATGCAATATAATATAAGCGAAACAGAATAATTAATAAGAACAATAACTACTTTCAGGTCAAAAGAGCTTGCATCTGAATATCTGAAGGTGATGGCATGGGTTATGTGTCAAACAGGTCAAGATGTTGGGTTTTTTTTCCGGTGACTGTGGGATAAAAACATTAATGGTGCGTATACCCTTTTTTGCGACTTAATGTGACTACTGTGCACTTCCTAACTGCTCCTTCATAAACAGTTTTTTAAGGTGGTATATAAGGCTACTTTTGGTTCTCAGATTCCTTGGTGGCTTGAGCACATTCCAACACCTGGTTGCACTAAACCTGAAAGACCCCCGGAAAGCTGCAGTCCTATACTTGGTGACTACAAGAGGATTCACAACAGACCGAATTACATGTTTTGATGTATCTTGCCTCCAGGTCAGTTTGTCATACAAATACTTAGGCCTTTGGGTAGTTATGACTCCAAACAGCATAGCAGCAAAATGTACTTTGCGTCGAGCAGACATTTTTAGTATATTATGTTTGTTGAAGTATGGAGTCACATGTTCCCTTTTTGGAACATTTACACAAAAGCGTATGCATGCATTTTGGAGACGCTGGATCAAAGCCTGTGTTCTTGCCAACAGACAAGGTCCATAGACCGTGTCACAGTAGTTGAGCCTTGATAAGACTAAACTGTCCATTAGTTGTTTTCGTAGCGGGATGCTTAAGTATTCTCTAATGTTATATAATACTTTGAGTCTATAGTAACAGTTAGATATTATTTTACTGATATGAGACTCAAAACGAAGCTGTGGGTCCATTGTTAAACCAAGATTATGGTGATTGGCATCAAGCATATTCACATTCAAATCTCCCAGAAGCATGACATGATCATAGGGTGCCAGTGCACTTAGGCTGTCAGTTATACCCTCCAGGAAGCAGTCAAGATCAAGCCACGGCGGTCTATAGGCTGTACCAACTAGTAACTTCTTCCCTGTGATGTTTAGACTAACCCACATCTGTTCCACATTTGGGTGAGCAGGATGTGTTAATGCTCGCAAACTAATACCCGTTTTTATGTACAGGGCTACACCCCCACCCTTCCCATTACGCACAGTTGTGGGCCTTGGTACATGTTTTAGACGATACCCCTGCACACAAGGAGCTCTATTTTCCTCTCCCCGCCTCAGCCACGATTCACAGATACATAGAATGTCCACATCATGCTTTGCCATGGCTATTCTAAACTCATCATGTTTAGTTCCCAGTGAACCTGCATTTAGGAGACCAAACTTAAGATTCTTTCGCTTAGTCATTTATGCTGTGCTGTTTGGTTCTTAAATAATATACAATTGAAATGATTATGTTTTATAATGTAGTTGACAAATTGTTCCTCATTATTTTGGTTACTAATTGTGCTGATAATGATAGATTTTAAAGTTTTATTCTTTTTGTAAATGTGCATTGTTAAAATTTCGTTTGTATTGTAAGTGTGAGTTGTGAGATTTAAGAGTTGATAGTAATTAGGTTGTGTAGTCTGTTTGTATATAGTTAGTAATAAAAAGATAATTAGAAAATAAGTAAGTAGTTTTATAACAGTATGTAGTTGCATAATTATTATGTAAATAGATAGTATACTTAGTATATATGTGTAAAAGAAAAAGAAAAGCCCTGTATGTGATGTCCGCCATGAGACTCCATAAATTCCAGATACTTGACTGATGTGACATGCAATAAAACTAAAAACTAGAAATTCATAACTGTACATAATTGATGAAAAAATAAAAGATAAACATTCACAAATTTGCATTAACAGGTCCAAACAATCTACTAATGTCTTCCTCACTGCGGATCCTGTGGGTTGGTTCACCGGGCTTACTACATGCAAGAATATGGCCCTGCTTGGTCCAGGTGAACTTCCATCCAGCTCGCCCAGCAGCTTCCCTTGCCCGACGAAATAACTGGCGGTTTGTTTTTGTGAGACGCTCATTGACATAGAACCGTTTTGGTGGTCCTGCCATCTCCAGGTCTGCGGTAGTAGCTCCACGCCGAACCCTCGCGCTACGATGCAGCTCGTTTCTTAGATCACGCCGCACCAATCGCACCACCAGAGATCGCGGTCGTCGTTCATCCGCACCAGAAGGGCTGTAGGCCGCAATGTGTCGTCCACCAACTCTCTCCGCGCTGATTATATCGCGCTCATCCACAGGCACACCCAATTTTTGACCTATTACTTTGACTAAATGTATCGGATTCTCACCATTTGTCTCTGGGATGTTAGTTATCTCCAGGTCGTTGGCCAATAGATCTTGGTCTCTATCATTGAGCTCCTGGCGTAGGTTTTCGATGATTCCATCTATTGAGGTTGCTGTTGAAATTGGAGCTGTTGTGCGCTCTTCCAGGGCAGTAATTCTTGCCTCTAAACCGTCCAGTCGGGATGAAAATCTCTCCACGCAGATCCTCACAGTTGTCATCTCAGCCTGTATCCCATTCTTGAAGCTATGTATGTCCGACCTCATACCTCTAATCTCGTCAGCAAGTATACTAAGTTCTAGATTAGTGCCTGTCAGATGTGGGGACTCTACTACCTGCCTCGAACTGCTATTGTTCATCTGCGGGGACTCTACTATGGTCTGACACCTTTGCGCAATGGGTACTTGCAAACCTGGTTCTTTTTCGGCATCTATTATGTCACCCACACCAACAGCTGCCTTAACAGGTGTCTCTGACTTGTTGTCTGTTGCCATATGCCTTTTGCACTCAGGGCAGCGCCAACTGGAAGTTACTTGGCTCTTTCCTGGTATGTTGACGCAGGCCTTGTGGTACATGCCACTGCATTTTTCACACCTGGCAGCATCGGCAGTTCCTAAAAAACGACCACAGCCTCCACACTTAGCCATTTTATCTTTATTATGCTTTTAGTTTTTGGTGTGACGAACTAGATGGCGCCAGTAGTAGCTAGTGTTAGAGTAATATTCTTATGTAAAGAATATTTTAGGCAGATCTCTTGCAAGGCGTAGAAGGGCTCGGCGGCCTCAAGTTTTAAAACACCGGTGATTTAGCTCTGATTTCTGTTTTATTATTAATATTATGTTTTTATTTTTATGAGAGGGTAAAAAGTTAATTGCATTAGGTTACATAATACCACTTGTTAATTACTAAGAAGGCGTGAACGTCAAGATGGCGGGACCCCGCCAGATTTTGTGAATATCATGTGATAAGGATTTAGTACACTTTGCCTACTATTTCATACTTTCATAGTAAAATTCTACACCCATAAAATTACTAAATATCCTACCTTTGTAGGATATTTAGTAATTTTATGGGTGTAGAATTATTATCCCGCTATTTTGACGTCATAATGGCGGGACCACTATTAAAATAAAGAAAAAACATGGCGTGATCTTAAACTAACCACACCAAATTTTAATACGATTTAGTACAACTACATTTGAATCATTGTTATAATAAAACTGCAATTTCAATAAGAAACACGTTTATTATGTTTACATTAGAAAAGCGCCTGAAGAAAAAGTATCAAAGACAATAATTAACATAGGTAAGTATTATTTTATGTACTTACAATTTGTACAGGCGTTTTGTTTGTTACGGTTTTATTTTAGAAGGGTAATTCTAAAATGCATTTATAATAGTGCATATTTGCATAAAAATAAAAGTTGTTTGAACACAAAACCAGAATGTTTGTAAAAATAAATTTTATCAGAGCTTTTTTAACGTTCGTTTGCCCAGCACGGCCCTTTTCAAAGGGGGGAATCGGCACTTTAGGTGTGCACCAAAGAAATGTACTCGCCTCTAGAAGCATATGTACCGCTTTTTTTTTCAATGTACCGCTGTATTTTTGAAGAAAAACGCAAATATCGTGCCGTGCTGAAATCTTTTGGCTGGCACGGCCCCGTGTATCTTGAAAACTATACAGAGAATTAAAAAGTTTCATATACTCGAGGAATGTACTCTATAAACAGAATATAATAATATGTACCGCAAAAGATATTCTGAATTCGTGATAACAAATGAAATATCGATATGAAAAGGGACTGTGCTGAAATTTTCGTTTTTAAGAAAATGTGTAAAAAATATTAATCATCATCCTTAGCTAAAAACTATTTAAAATTAATTGGTATTTGGCAAGTATCATATGTACCGCATTAGCTTCTCATAAAACTTGCTAAATTATAAAAAATACATTTTTCGTTCATTCAGCACGGCCCTCTATAGCCGCCAATATCTTTTTTAATTTGACATATTTGTTTACAAAATTCATCTTCCTGAATTACATTTGGAGTACATTCGTTCTAAATATATAGCGATTCAACAGTATTACTATTTTAAAAGATAAATTGAATCAAAATGATCGTATGTTACAACTGATGGGGTGACAATGATTCTACGTGAAAATGTATAAAAGCAAAACTACTGCATAAATTAAGTAAATCTTAATAAAATAAACGAATCAACAATAACATAATTTAAGAGGAGATAATAACTGAACATTATAAGATGATCGATAAAAAAATAAACTATAGGTAATAAAAAAATAAAAATACTATTGGAATGATGCATTGTCTGTCGCTATCACTTGCTTCACGTACTGCCAGCGACTAAAACAGATCATTCCAACGAATAATTTTATAAAGTAAATCTTAAAAAAAAACAGCTGTGACATAATTTAAGATAAGGATAGACCAGATATGTTTCGGGCGCTTACACCGCATAGCTCAAAGGCTTAAATATTATAGACGTGTATCGATAAACTCATTTTTCTAGGTGGGTAGAATGAACTCCGAAAATGCGCTGTTTAGTCACTCACGGGCTTAGTATAGGTTCGTAAGGCGAGTTAGTGACCCGCCAAGAAAAACGATTTTGTCTATATATTAATAACTTTCTCCACCAAATTGGGAATGGGATAGAACCTTGTCACAATATTATTATACTATTCTGACGTTTATAATAACCTATAAGAGCACACCATATCGCGATTTTAAGCGCTCATATTGGCTCATAGAAACGAAACGTAGTAGTAAGAGTATTTGTACTCATTTTAAAGCTAAGATCTAGAACTTAAATAATTTAAGGCCTAAGTTAAGATTTAGGTCTTAATTTTAAAACTAGACCACTTTGAGTGCGAAAGTATGAAGTGAGTCGATTTTTTTGCTCGCCAGTGTATGTACCAGTTTTTTTTCTTATGGCAAATTGTAATTAATAAAAAGTAACTTTTATTTTTTAGGCAAATATGCACTATTATAAATGCATTCTAGAATAACCCTTCCAAAATATAACCGTAACTAACCAAACGCCTGTACAAATTGTAAGTACATAAAATAATACTTACTTATATGTTAATTATTGTCTTTGATACTTTTTCTTCAGGCGCTTTTCTAATGTAAACATAATAGACGTGTTTCTTATTGAAATTGCAGTTTTATAAGTAAAACAATGATTCAAATGTAATAATAATAATAATAATAATAATATAGCCTTTTATTCAGATCACTTGGTACATTTGATTTTATGTAACAAACTAACATTAAAATAGTATATTGAACAATTTAAACTAATATTTGTTGCTTCGTTATCCTTCCTAGATCTGCTTGCCAGTCGGCATAGGCCTCCTCCAACCTTTTCCATTCCTTTCTTTCTTGAGCCACTCTGTTCCATGTGACTCCTGCCACTTGTCTAACGTCATCGTCCCACCTTTTCTGTGGTCGACCTCTCTTTCTCTTGCCTTCCCTTGGGTACCACCATGTCACCTTTTTGCTCCATTTGTCGTGTCCTCTTGCCATGTGACCAGCCCATCGCCATTTAAGTCTTTTGATTTTGTTTATTACATCGGTAGTTTTTGTTTTGTTTCTAATGAGGACATTTTTTACTCTGTCAGACTTTCTAATATTTAGCATACTCCTTTCCATGGCATACTGGCAAGTTGCTAGTTTGTTTGAGGTCTCCTGATTTAGGAACCATGATTGACACCCATATGTAAGGACGGGTAGTATGCAGGTATTAAACAGTTTGCTTTTTAGGTTTATATGGAGCTCTTTATCTTTCATAGCCTCTCTTAAACTCCAGTATGTCTTCCAGCCATTTGTAATTCTTCTGGCCACTTCCTTCTGCATCGGATCCTTTTGAGTTATAACCTGACCTAGATATATGTACTCGTCTGTATAATTGATTTCAGCGTTTCCTAGATCTATAGTATGTTTGTACCCGTTTGTCATCACGCTAGTTTTTTCCGGATTCATTACCAACCCTACTCTCTCACTTTCTTTCGCAAGATCTTTTATCATTCTGGTTAGGTCCTCTGCTGTTCTTGCCAGTAGCACTATATCATCGGCAAATCTTAAATGCGACAGTAGTACACCGTCTATGTTGATTCCGAGATGTTCCCAATTAAGCCTTCGGAAGATTGATTCTAGTACTGCAGAAAATAATTTCGGAGATAGTGGGTCTCCCTGCCTGACTCCTTTTTCTACTCTGAAAAAAGCACTTTTCTTTTCTAATTGAATTCTTGCTCTGCTGCTGCTATATATGTTTCTTATTAATCTAATATATTTGAGCTCAACTCCTTGTTCTATTAATGCCTCCCATATTTTATCATGTTGTAGAGAATCGAATGCTTTGCGATAATCAATAAATGCAATGTAGTATGTTAGTTGGTATTCGTTGTATTTCTCAAAGATTTGACGCACTACGTGGATGTGGTCGATCACTGAGTAGTCTTTGCGGAATCCTGCTTGCTCTATAGGTTGGTGTTCGTCTAGAGTTCTTTCGACCCGTTTTAATAAAATCTTAGCAAAAATCTTATATACATTGGACATAAGACTAATAGGGCGATAATTTCCGATGTCGTATTTATCCCCTTTCTTGTACAGTAGGATGATGTGAGACTCGGTCCATTGCTGGGGGATGGTTTCAGTATTCATGATGTCATTGAACATGTCTGTGAGGACAGGTATCAGCGTCTCTTTGCTATATCTTAAAATTTCATTGCTTATGCCATCAGGCCCGGGTGCTTTCTCACTCTTTTGTGTATCGATAGCCTTGCTGATTTCTTCCTGGAGAATACTGGGGGTTTTCGAGGTATCCGCCAAGCTGATTTCAGTTTGCGTAGTATTGTTTCGATATAGGTTTTTGTAGTATGACGTAGCTGTTTTTAATATGTTAGTTCTGTGATGGTCAAATTTTCCTCGGTCGTCTTTGATTTTTACGATCCAGGTCTTCGTGTCAGTCAATTCTTTGAGTGCTTTTTTAGTTCCACCGGTTTTCTGTATGTAATTTTCTATCGTTTGCATTCTCCGTTGTTTTCTATCCTTTCTCATGCTTTTATTGATATCTTTGCTAATTTTGGCTAATTTATGTCTTCTATTTTGAGTACTTCTTTCGTTAATGAGTTGGTTTCTTTCTTCTAGGAGTTTTATAGTGGCTGTTGATAGTGTTCCTTTTGCACTAATTTTAGTATCTGCTTTGAGTTTAGTTTGAGTTTTGATATTATTCTCTATATAATTGTATTTATCTTGGGTTTCTAGTTCCTTAGTGTTCTCTTTAAAGTCTCTAAGTTCAGCTTTTAGCGCTATTGCTATTTGTTCCAATTGCTGTTTGTTGAGTTTTCTGTTTCCTGAGTCTAGTCTTGGTCTAGTCGCCTTTGGTTGATTTGTTTTGAGCTCAGTTCTAAGTAGCCTATGATTGGTGTGGAAGTTAAATCTTTTAATGACGGTAAAGTTTGTGAAGTAGCTGTTTCTATTGGTCATAATAAAATCAATTTCGTTTTTTGTTTTACCATCCGGCGAGATCCAGGTCCACATGCTCTTCCGGTTCTTTTTGAACATAGTATTTAGGATTGTTAGTTTATTTTCTAGTGCGAAGTTTGTAATTTTTTCCCCATTTCTACTTCTGGTCTTGTTACTATATGGGAATTGCCCTAGTATTGCGTTTTCTCCTGCATGCCTTGCCCCAATTTGGCCATTGAAGTCTCCCATGACTATAAGGTTTTTATGGGTGTGCTCTTCAATTGCTTCGTTTAAGTTACGGTAGAAGTTGTTTATTGTTTCCAGACTTGATTGCTCTGTAGGTGAATATATTTGTATAATAGACCACGGTTTTCTGTATCCTGGTAGTTTCAGATTCATAATCGCTATGCGTTCTGATATTCCTATGAATTCTTCCACATATTGTTTTAAGTGTTGTTTGATAATGAATCCTACCCCATATTGACCTTGCGTCTCCCCTATGTGATATAGTAAATAGTCTGGATGACAAGTAATACTTTCGCCCATTCTTCTTACTTCGCTCAACCCAATTATGTCCCATTTGATTTGTTTTAGTGCATGTGTCAGTTCCGTAAGATTTTCTTCTTTTCCCAGGGTGAGTACATTGATGGATGCTATGTATATTACTGATTTTCGGTGATTGTTGGCTTTAGATTTTGGAGGGTTGTGGTCGCTTTCCCCCTCGAGGACCAGTCGGCTTGGATTCAAATGTAGTTGTACTAAATCGTATTAAAATTTGGTGTGGTTAGTTTAAGATCACGCCATGTTTTTTCTTTAATTTAATAGTGGTCCCGCCATTATGACGTCAAAATAGCGGGACCACTTTCTTTGTTGGATATTTAGTAATTTTATGTGTGTACAATTTTACTATGAAAGTATGAAATAGTAGCAAAAGTGTACTAAATCCTTATCGCATGATATTCACAAAATCTGGCGGGGTCCCGCCATCTTGACGTTCACAAGAAGGCTGTGACAAAGATGTATTACACTCACATTTCACCTGTTAACTGTTAGGATAGGACTTAGTTTCAGTTTAACATTGTTGTTGAGGGTATTAGGGTTCAGATTTACACTGTAGTTTTGGTAATGAGAGACACACGTCCTTTCTTTATGAGGTTTATTGGCAACTGAATTAATATAATGCAGACACTATGGTTTTAACAAATAAATCTACACTCGGTTGAATGAAAGGTATAGATTGGCTTCAACAATTGTGAAGTGCAATAAAGACTTCCTTGAATAGTTGTATAATTTAGTTATTATAAGTCAAGATACAGTCTTATTTGTATCCATTATCGGTGCCTCGGTAGTCTAGTGGTTAGTGTAGGCGCTTCCTAACGTGAGGTATTAGGTTCGATTCACGGGTCGGGCAAAGTGTTATTTGTGAACTTTCAAACGCAACACTGAGTTTGAAATCTTCCCGGTGGATGGCGATTGGCTCACCCTCTTTCCCATGGGACCTAAACATAACAGGTGAAGTGTGGTTGTTGTACACACTAATATAGGCGTGATGTTATGTTATGTTGTATCTATTAATCATATAATTCCCAAAGAGTTACCAATTTTTGGCGATGACTGTAACGATCTGGGTTGTTGTTCACTTTATAATTCGTCAATACAGCTCATAAACAGCAACAAATTTGCTCCAAATAGGCAGGCTGAAGTTTGTTGTCAGGTTACAGGAAAAAACTGAGAACTATCTTTTTTATACTGGGAAATGCCTGACGCATACCACTGATTCGAGTCAGTAGTTATGTCCGAGTTGCACGGACTAAAACTCAGTGTATTCCGGCAACAAGACTTTGCTGGGATGCCAGGTATCTCCACGAGTCACAGCCACCGTGCAACATGGCGGCCCGTCATTTTGGAGGGCCTAAACCTCCTCCCTCATGATAGGCGCGCGCGGAACACATCACGCCACCTCGGGCCTGCTTCTGTTCAGGCGACAGACTACCCTAGGTCTGTCACCCGCAGGCCAGCGCTCATGGAGGCCGTTCGGTCAGAAGAGCTCTTACACCTTTAATTTTGATTATATAATATATAAAATTTTATTGTATGATAAAAATCGCATCGGTCTCGTCGCAGTATAACATTAATTGTACCTTCAGACGTCCTGTATAAATACTTTGATCTTGTTAGTATTGTCACGGGCTTAGCAGTTCTGTTTATCAACACGGCTAACAATAGAACGCGGAGACTCCGCTTCCACTGTAACTATAGTTGTGATAACGTCCAACAATGTTTGCGAACAATTCAACCATTGCTCATAATTGATATTGATTAATTAAAAATGTATCTGTATTACAAACCGTAGAGGTTCTATGACTGAAGAAATTCAAATTACATATAAATATATTCTTTAAATACCGTTACAGTCGTGTCATTTGCTAGTTTATTTATTATTGAAATTGATCAAATCTATATAAGGTTCGATTCACGAATTGGGCTTAAAATTATTTAGGATTTACGATGGTATAAAAGCACCTTTTATACCGTCAAACTTTAACACAACAAAAGAAATATGGGTGCGAGAACTCCTCTGGAAAACAAGCGTGAAGTTATTATAATATTTATATTCAATATTAAAAAATATTTTAGTAGGGAGTGCCGACTAGTCGGTAAGTCGCCTAAGATGGCAAAACATGTAGAACTATAATCCATATTTTACTATCCTGCATGCAAGCTTATATCTTGTACTGTACACACATGTGTTTGGCAAAATAAATATCTTTTATATTGTATGGCGGTAGTGCGACTTCTTCTTCTTTTTGTTTCAGGTAGTGCGACAAACAATATAAACTATAACGGTTTGAAATGTATTTAAATTTAACCGATCGGTAACACCGGCTTGTCAGCAAATCCCATTGTCAGCAATTTATTTTTTGAGTTTTCCATAATATTATACGACAAATATAATAAACGGACTCAAATTAAAATTATGTCTAACGAACTGCCTTTTTCCTTTGATGCGACCACAAATTATATACATACCATTAAAAAATCTAACAAATATCGTCACAAAGCATTGCAAGCAACGAATTTAATAAATTGCTTCACATTATAACTAATTAGCCGGATATTGCAACTCTGCACAAAACGGAAACTAATTCATTCAGCATTGACTTTAATGAAAAATGATTGCTCGATAATGAAAATAGTTTTGCGACGTCCACTAGGAATATTTAATTCAGTTTGCTAATAGTTTATTATTAAATTGGGGTCGCTCAAGGGCACATATTTAAATGGGAATACAATAACTATACTGTACAGCTTTCGGCTTTGGCGACTTAGTTTATTTACATAAGTCGGTGAATTATATTGTCGCCGCCTGAAACATACAGCAACAATGCTGCGGGTCTGATTATTATGTTTATGTTATAAACTGGTTTTCTGAAACGTTAACATCCGTTCTCTATTAGATTTAAATGAATATAGTACGTTAAATAACAGTATTCATTGAAATAACATATTATGTCTAAACGTTTATAATGCATTTCAGAATCGCGTCTACGTTCGAATGCTCTCGAAAACAGTTTGTGAATCTATGCTATAGGAAAATTCCAAAAAGGTGCATTACCACATTGTTTTCGTAGGTATGCCTATTTGCCGACCTAAATATGTGCCAGCATTACGCGGTAATGAATTACCTCAGTCAAAAACGAGGTGATAATGATACTGTTTTTGTGATTATTTGTAATGAATATAAAGTTTAAAATGCTATAGCAAAAATTAATTGACGCATCGCTGTTGTTCCACTGTGATTCGACAAGACGATTAGACTGTCCAGCCGTAATACGCAGGGCAGGGGTTAAAATAAAATAATAAATAAATAAATGCATCAATCAACGGTCTAATGTCCCTTCTTAGTTTTATTAGGGCACTCGACTGATTGTTGGTGACCATTCCTTGTTGGAGAAAAATTCAACATTTGGAAATTTATGTACTAACGCACATAGTCCTACAAACAAATCGGTCAAAAATTATATAAAAATTATGGTTCCCTATTTTATGGCATAACTTTTATGTGAATAAAAGTTACGCATAATAATCATTAAGCATAGTGTTTTCTGTCATTAATACTTTACCTACGCATAACTTTTTTATGTTTATTATGCTAAATTATTAATAGTAATTTGGCCTAATTGAATTTTGGCATAATTGTGTTCTGGCATAATTTCCTTTTGGCGTACTTTTTCTACTATATTTTTAAAAAACATGTTTGTTTTGTGGGTAGGCACGTGTTGGACCACTATCTCTCCTGATGGTTAGTTATGATGTGGTCTACGGTGGAGCACCCTTATCTATGAGATAAGTTTGGTGGACTAGCCGCACCCTAGCCTATTTAAGACTTTGGTTTGCATGTTTCTTTTTGATCTTTATTAGGCGAAAATGCTATGCCTAATGACTATTATACGTAATGAAATGGTACTAAACATCATTGGGTATGACGATTACGCCAAAAAAATATGCCTAACGTGATATACAAATGTTAAATTAAATTATGCCAAAATAAATTATGCTCAAAAGAGATCCCAAAAATTACAGAGCCATCTGCCATTTACCATAAAAAGTAGTATATAATATAATAACGTCATTAAAATGTAGTAAGGACTGTTATTAGAGGTGAATTTCATTACCACGCGCCTGTCTCTAAATTCACATTCCATGTCAAATGCGCTAATGTATGGTACAGCTATGCGTAAACTTTCATGTAAATGCGAACTAAAGTAATTCTGTGAGTGATCGCAATAAGGCTTAAAGTTCCCGAAGCGTTGATAGATGTTACTTGCGTGATTACATTAATTTGGTACGAGTGAACACGAAACAGTATTATTCAAAATATACATATGCAAACTTCCGCCCTCGGCTGTACATGATCTTGACCAATAAAAAACTTGAACCTTTTTAATTACATAACATAATAGAACATTACGGCTATTTTACCCAGAAGGGTATGGCAGAGGTGTACAACACCCACATTTCACCTGTTATGTTTCGGTACCATGAGATAGGGGAACAGCCTATCGCCATCCACCGGGCGCAATTCCAACTCCGTGCTGCTATTGTGAATTTAGTGACGGAAAGTTCACTTTGACCGACCAGGAAATCGAACCCACGCATCGCTGTGAGAGGCGCAAACGCTAACCACTAGGACATCAAGGCAGTTTTTTATTTAATTTTTCTATCTTTTGTTGAAAACCACATGAAAAATAATAATCCGTGCAGTAGTTTTTGAGTTTATCGTAACAAGACATACGCGAGGAAGGATTACAAGGATAAGCGACTTTGCACAAAATCTATTGATTTGATAAGTATACATTTGTGTGAAATATTAACTAACCTAACTTTATTAAGAAAGAGTTGAATAAATATGGGACTGGCACCGGTTTGAACCTGCGACCTGTGCATTCCGGGCAGCCGCTTTAACCACTAAGCTACGGTCGCCAGGACCCTAAATTACATCCATTGGTACCTTATATGTTTTTAAACTTTCGCAATTTGAGAACATTTTTCAAAAATTAGACAACGGGTCTAAATCGCGTAATTATTTTAAAGGTAAATAAATACTTATGCTGTCACGAGCCGACTGGTGACCAAGCTGTTGGCTCGTGACCAAGAATGATGCAAGTCATTCGAAACGTCGAGCATAAGTATTTATTTACCTTTATAAAAATTACGCGATTTAGACCCGTTGCCTAATTTATGAAAGACATTGGTACCTTCTTAAGTAGCATACAAACAAACATGGCGAAGTTACATTTAGCACAAATGTGGTATAATTTGCAAAGCATAAGGGCTATAAACATAACTGTAGTGTATTGACTATAATGTTGGTTGTCTCATGCGCCTACGACACGCGGCAGTCGAGTTCCGGTAGCCGAGCGGAGCGGTTGTGTGTTACGATCGTGTGCGTGTTGTGGTGCTGGTGAGCCGTAAAAACACCAAAAAAAGCAGGACAATACATGTGGCGACGAGGACAAAAGTGAGTACACAATAATATTTAAAAAAAAAAAAACAAAGGGAAGTATGGAGATAAAATGATGTAAACAAGTTACGTCATTTTTAAGAAATCTTTTATCAGTTCATAAGCCGGTTGTTTCAAACGTTAGTTATTAACATTAATACAGTGGCATTCCTGCGTATCAAAAATAAAATAGAATATTGTATACATATACAACAGTTGCAAATATTACAATATGTAATATTTTACCAATATTTTACTAGTAATGAAAATAATATGGACTATAACAATAACTTTTATTATTTCAAGTGTATATTACAAATCTTTCTTTTGGTTTAAATAAAAAATAAACCTTTTGGAGATTATGTAAATAATAAATTTTGACTTTTTCTTAATTTAACATTATACTTTTACCGCTTAGTATAGAATATACAGTTAAGCGTTTTTCTAGTAAGGTTAACAAGGATTATAATAAGTTAAAAGTATAAATTTCTATTGTCTTTAATTGGTGTAATTAGTACAGCCGTTTACTGAAGTAAATAAATAAACAACTTATACAGATTAAAACTTATCTAATTCATTAAATCGATGCAAAACTGTGTGTGTGACTAATGATATGTGTTTATCTACTTAAAGCAGAGTTACAACTTAACTAATATGGTTGTGGTATACAAAGCAGATTAAAATCTGATCATTAAATTGATATCTTGAATTTAGTAATAAAATTGACCAGCTTTAAGTGCAAATGTTTTGATATTACGAGTGTATGTTAAATTAAATTGATACATTTGTTGAAATAAACAACTAAGTATTAAATATAGCGGATAAAAGTAATCCGCGGCCTTATTACGATTCCTGAACCCAATTGAATTAATTTCAGCTTGAAATTTGTATTAGGATAATTACTCACGGTGGCGTAGCAAAAGGAAAACGTCCTATATCCTTTCAATTCAACTAGATTCATAAATATTGACAGTTTAAAGTTAATTAATTGGGTTCACGAATACAAATTAATCACAATGAGCATCAATAGCAATAAAGGTGCCAATCATTCAATTGATATGTAACAAAAATGTGTTACATTAAAACACAATAGCAGATAATATTTATCTGAATCATTAAATTGATATGGGACAGAAATTTGTTGAGTACATTAAAACACAAAATAGCAGATAATATTTATTTATCTGATTCATTAAATTGATATGGGACAGAAATCTGTTGAGTACATTATAACACAAAATAGCAGATAATATTTATCTGATTCATTAAATTGATATGGGACAGAAATTTGTTGAGTACATTATAACACAAAATAGCAGATAATATTTATCTGAATCATTAAATTGATTATATTTGGATTTCCATTCGATTGGAGGATATTATTAATAGGAAATTCATTCAATTGAGTTTACAGAAATTAGACTTCTTTTAACCCTTTCGCGGGCAATACTAATAGCACCTCTGATTTTTGTTTTAACTACAGAAAGCATTATAAAATAGCCTTAGCAAATTGATATTTATCACTTCCACCCCCTAGTTTACCTCCCCCCTTTTTTATGGACTATGGCAATATGTTTGCCAATGCCCGTTTGTGACTTTTTTAATGGCAACATTATTGCCAATGCCTTATACGTTTTTGTCTATTTTATGTTGCCAGTGCCCTGTTGGTTGCGTTTTATATTTACTCATACAAATTATTTATTTTCACAATCATCTTAATAATGTGTTTGAAGAAAACAGCAACTTATTTTGAGCATAATGAAGTTTTATTAATAAAAAATTAAGAACTAGACCAATCACATTGGCATATTATAGGCACATTATTCTTAATCTTAGAATCACTTTTGAGATCACAATTGTTTCAGGCAAAATATATCTTATAAAAGTAACATAATGAATACAATCTGAGATCATACAATTATCTCTTTGGTAAAAAAACCTCTCAAAATAATCAACTGGTGGCGAAACAATTGAGAAAAAATAATCAGGATAAATATTGGTATCAAACCCATCTTCTTCAAAGATTTTTGTTATTTCAGTCTGTTGTTTCAAATTTATTTTTTTCCAGTCCGTTTCTTCAGAATCCGAATCATCTTCTTGCTCTTCAGAATCATCGTCACTCAGACACAAATCACCATCGTCTTGTACATTTAGAGGTGCAGTTTGTATGACTCTATGTCCGTACGTTTCTAAACATTCATCGTCGCTTGATGACCAACCATCATCATCACAAAAAATAGAGTCAATATCTATACATGCCGGATTTGACAATATTCTAGTAGCTGGCGACGGAACTTGTACAGGCGACGGAACTGGTGCAGACGCAGATGATATAGTCGACGAGGTTGAGGCTGATACATTTGATAAAGGACCTTCTTCTTCTGATTCGTAGTCCTGTAAGTCGTCTTCGGATTCGTCATCATCAGGAATATTCACTAATTCGACAATATCCCTTTCTGTTAGTGTGGTTGCTTTGGCTTTTCGCGGCGCCATCTAAAAAAAAGCAAACACAATTGAGCATTGGCAACTATTGATCCATATCAAACGATATTGACGAGCATAGGCAACTATTTTGCCGTTTATTTCGGGCAGTGGCAATGTCAAGTATTTTATAAAGCAAAAGGTACTAAAAGTGAATAATATAAAGAAATAATACATTTATTCAATAAATTAGATCAATAGCTAAGGAAAAACAAACATTTACTTACTTTTTGCACGATAATTTTTGTGATTGTAACAGATTTAGGTTGGAGCACTCAAAAATAACCTCATATTCCACGCCATGTCACAAATCTGTCAAATTTTTCTTCTATGAAGTTGATTCATCGAAGTTCAAATTGTTGTAAGAATATTCTAACAGATGGTGTTAGTTGTCTTAAATTGTATAATGACAATATTGTTTCGTAATTTTGGCGCATTTTTTAAAAAAAGGTCGTGGCAAATATATTGCCAATGCTCGCGAAAGGGTTAAATAAGAGGTATTTCTCAAACATGACTGATTTTCATTAAATTGAAAATATTTGGATTTCCATTCGATTGGAGTATGTTATTAATAGGAAATGCATTCAATTGAGTTTACAGTAATTAGACTTCTTTTAAATAAGAGGTATTTCTCAAACATGACTGATTTTCATTAAATTGAAAATATTTGGATTTCCATTCGATTGGAGTATGTTATTAATAGGAAATTCATTCAATTGAGTTTACAGTAATTAGACTTCTTTTAAATAAGAGGTATTTCTTAAACATGACTGATTTTCATTAAATTGAAAATATTTGGCTTTCCATTCGATTGGAGTATGTTATTAATAGGAAATTTATTCAATTGAGTTTACAGTAATTAGACTTCTTTTAAATAAGAGGTATTTCTCAAATATGACTGATTTTCATTAAATTGAAAGTATTTGGACTTCCATTAAATTGGATGTATTTTCATGTCGCCCCAATAAGACCAGTCATGGCAAAGAAGCTTTCGCCGCCAGAAAAATAGATCTCGAGGGTGATAGCACATCGGTCGGATTGAGGTGGTAAAAATGGAAGAGGTCTCTAAGCATGTACCTAGGAGCTGCTGATATCACGAGTTTCACCAAGAAAAGAACCACATTCCTCGTGCTCTTTAAGATATATTTTATAATTTGCCTGGTAGGGGCAAGTGTGAAAACAGAAGAAAATGTTGACGTTTTCAAGATATTATATTTTCTTCTAAAACAAAACAAAACCTATTAAAGACACATTTTTCGTCTTATAACGCAGGATGAAGGTGAAAGTTTTGAAAAATTTCTGATTAAACTTAGAGATCAAGCAGCGGAATGTAGATTTAATATACCGGATGAACATATAATCGAATTAAGAAAGAAAATGTAAACCATGGGTGATGAAATTACATTGGACAGGGTGATTACTGTGGCTAATACTCTTGAAATTGTTAACTACCAACTATAAAGAAAAAATAAACTAAGAAAGAGTAAGAGAACTATAAAGAGAGAAAACTAAGATTAATGAAATTAATGCACTAACAATTAAGACTCAAGATGGAAAAGACAAGAAAGAGAGCCTAATGAAGAATATAAGACGAATAAGGTACTAGGTGTGTTTTCCCTGCCAGGCAAAATACAAGAAATGTAATACCTGCGGGAAGTTAGGTAATTAGCGATGTTGTAAAACTAAAACCTATGAAAAAAAAAAAAAAAACGCAAATTGGAACAAAGCAGGAAGGAGATAAAAACTATATTTATAAACGAACACAAAAGGAAACTACCATTAATTCTCTAGAAGATGATGACGTTCAATACATATTTAATTTAAATGATGACGCAAATATTAAATGTGAGATTGGAGGAGTACATTTAGATATGTTAATTGATTTGGGTTGCAAGCTAAATTTAATATCTGATAAAACATGGCAGTACCTAAAGAGGAACAAGTTATTTTGCTACAAACAAGTAAAAGAACCAAATAAAAAATAAATATTGGCATATGGAAGTAAAACGTCTTTAGAAGTCAAAGGTTCTTTTGGGACAGTTATAAAAGCAAATGGTCGAAAGGAACTTAGTACTCTTTATGTTATCGGAGATGGATCACGGCATTTACTTGACAAAGATACGGTACTAAGGTTAGGGGTTTTAAATGAAGATGAAGAAGCACACGAATTACGACTTTCCAATGTGCTTCAAGAGTTGAAAGAAAACATTGTTTTGCTAAATAAAGAAAAATGTATATTTCAGTAATGTTCAAGTGCGAAAGATAAACTTTTTAGGACATGAATTGAAATCAGAAGGAGTGAAACCATTTCCTAAATATATGAAAAGTATATTAGAGCTTAGAGTACCAAAAAAACTATAGTAGAATTGCAAAGCTTTCTAGGATTGGTGAATTACATAAAATAATAAGTGGATCTCTAATATGCCTACTATGACAGAACCTATTAAGCAAATACTAAGACAGAAACTAGGAACAAAACCTAACATTGAAGAATATTGGAAAGACGATCAAAACAAAGCATTTGAGACCTGAAAGAGACACTAACAAATATAGAAACATTAGGATATTATGATGTAAAATATAAGACACAAGTCATAGCAGATGCAAGCCCAGTTGGAAGCAGTCTTAGTGCAGATTTATAATAAGGGACCAAAAATCATTGTCTATGGGAATCATACTCTCAGTCAATGTGAGAGAAAATATAGCCTAGTGTTCCTTTTGTACTAAATAAAATAAAATAAAAAAATAAAATAGCCAAACAGAGAAAGAGGCTCTTGCGCTGGTGTGGGCTATTGAACATTTTAATATCTTTCATTTTGGTCTTTTAAAATCTTACAGTTTAATTTGATAATGGATCACAAACCATTGAAATTTTATTTTGCTAAAAATCAAAACCATGTGCTCGTGTATATGTTATACCTTAAAATATAAAAAAAAAAATGGTTACGTTCATCTAATAGTGGAAATGGCGAGACCTTGTGCAATCTCGATGCAGCAAATTTATCAATGAATCTGAGACAGGTCCCGAAATCCTCAATGTTAAAAAAGGCATTAATACTCATTAGTGGGAAGAATCCCTAAAAACTTATAGCATATTTGCAGACTGAATATGCTTTTATGAAAACCTTCTTTTGAGAGGAAATAGGATAATAATTCCACGTAATCTCAGGGAGCAGGTATCATATGACGGCCACCCAGGAATCGTATTTTGGAGAGTCGCCTTCGTTCCAAAGTTTGGTGGCCCCGAATCGATAAGGATGTTGAGCGGATGGAAAAATCTGCTAAGGTTGCACATTGGTCAGCTAACCGAATCCCCCAGCACCAATGAAACGTCGGGAGCTTCCATCAGAACCCTGGGTGGATATTGCGATGGACCTCTTGGGGCCATTACCAAATAATGACTATATTCTAGTGATCATTGACTACTACAGTCGTTACAAAGAGGTCAAAATTACCAAAACCATAACCAGCTCACAAATTATAAAAATCTTAAAAGAACTTTATAGTCAATTGGGATATCCATAATCTATCACTGCCGATAATGGTCGGCAATTCGTTAGTAAGGAGTTTAGTGAGTTTTGTCGTGGATGTAAATGAATGGGGAAGTGGAGCGGCAAAACAGAATCATCGTAAAAAAGCTCAAAATTAGTTCCAGTGAGAAAACAGACATGAGAGATACGTTGTATGAATATGTAAAATAAATAAATAAACAAAAAAAAAAAAAAAAAAAGGAATATGGAGACCGAAAAGCGGATAACCTAGAATTTTAGTAGAAAAATCTATTGAAGGAAACATCACAATACAAAATGAAGAAACGGGACAAAGACTAAGAAAGAATGTAATACATTTAAAGCGTGTGGAAGGAGAATGGAAAGCGATAGAAGATGAGAACCTATCAACTGAAGATCAAACAATAAAAATAATGAATTAAATATAATTCGTAAAACTATATTGATTAATATAATTATAAATAATTACATTAAGATGTAAATCAAAAGTAACATAGTTCATCAAGTGTTATAAATTTATTAAAAATACGCTGAAATAAAAAGTTGTTAAAAAGGAAGGGATGTAGTGTATTGACTATAATGTTGGTTGTCTCATGCGCCTACGACACGCGGCAGTCGAGTTCCGGTAGCCGAGCGCAGCGGTTGTGTGTTACGATCGTGTGCGTGTTGTGGTGCTGGTGAGCCGTAAAAACACCAAAAAAAGCAGGACAATACAATAACCTAACTTTATTTTACTTTTAGTAATTGTTATTGCATTTAATTGATTGTTATTATTATTATTATATTATATTTTACTTCTCAATTTTTATACTTGACATGACTTTAATTATGATTTTGTGACATTTTCTTGAATGTAGTGATTGTATTTCAATGTTTTTTTTTTAATTATTAATATTATTTTGCATGCTGACAGGCTGATTATGGTGATACTCATCTATCATGTAACAACATTGTAAAACCCATATTCGCAAATAAATAAATTGAATTGAATTGAATTATTTATTGTACGACGCGATATTTGTTCCCTATGAACAAGAGGGATTCCTTGCTTGCGTGAGCTTATCGCAAATGGCAACGATAGTACATGAACATCCAGATAAAAGACATAATAATGTGCCTTTTCGTCGATGGATTATGAATATTATGACGTCACATCTCCATCGCAATATAATTTTAGGGTGTCGTCAGTACCAAACACACTTAATAAATAGTAATGATAGCAGGTTATGGGTATGGCAGTGCGTGGCGGTGCTCCGTTTGCCGGATTCATTCACAAAAATGCAAGTTGCGATGGAAACTAGAAACCATTTACTGACGAGGGGGAGTCAAAAAAGCTGCTTACATAAAACATGAAATCCTGTACTACTTTATTGTTTCGCCTCGATGGTCTGTGGTTACCGTAACCGCGAGGTCTCGGGTTTGATTTCTGGGTCGGGCAAACTTCCTGGAGTTGAAATTGTGCCCGATGGATGGCGATAGGCTCAGTCCCTATCACATGGGACCTATAAATAACTGGTGAAGTGTAAGTGTTGCCACACCCGTCTGAGTTCACCTGAGTAATAAAAATAACATAACATTGTGATTATATTATTTTTTATAAAATTCAATTTTATTTTCTTTGGTTGAACGCACTCATCACAGCAACTTAGGGAACGATTGTTATATATTTTTTTGTCTAGTCTTTTCACTGAGGAAGGCTTTAAGTTATATACCATCACTCTATGACTAGACAGGCGCGCGGAGCAGCAGTGAAATATGTTGCAAAAAGGGGCAACAGGCGCAGAGTAGTCACGCGGGCAAAACCGTGGAAGAAGTCGCGGTCAACAACTAGTTTAATTAAATTTGGTCGATAAAATCGGTAAAATCATCCTATCGTGAACAATAAAATTGAATGAATACCCGTGCTTTAACCGTAGATTACCATTTGTTGAATGAATAAAGCCGGTGAATAAACGCAATTAAATTCACTGCAGAGTTTAATTCAATAGATTACTCGCCTTACATGCTATTAATTGATGCTGTTGCTGCGTTATATGCACCACTTATGTTATTAAACACATTTTAATTCACATACAGGGTGGATGCGACATAGCGACATTTATTGAAACCACAGCTTCTATACATGGCCAGTATGCATTTCCACCGGATAAAAAATTCTCTGGCGAAAAAAAAAATCCACGTCTTCCGAACAAATTGCACGATCGCAATGTTCAAATTGTTGGGAGAACGTGATTTTTTTTTTTTCGCCAGAGAATTTTTATCCGGTGGAAATTGATACTTACCATGTATAGAAGCTGTGGTTTCAATAAATGTCGCTATGTCGCATCCACCCCGTATATGATATAGGTACCAGGTCAGTGCACGGTTAGCGGTCGCCTTGCCGCTTTTAACTGCGCTGGTGTTGTGGGTTCGCTCCCCACACGGGACAAATCTTTGTGTGATTAGGTCTTTTCTGACTCTGAATGTACTTTGTGTGTGTAAAATGTTTGTTTGTGAACACCCCCGTGACACAGGAGTTATTCCTAGTGCGGGTGATTTAAACAAAAAAGACAAAGAGAGGTACTATTGTTTAACTTGCAAAATTGAAAATCGTATGCTATTTATATTTATCTTTTTACTATCCGTCTTATGATTGATGCCTTCAAGATACACTCAAAAACTGTTCAATCGATCTCATATTTTAAATCGGAATAAAAAGCTTACTACCAAATATACACAACAAAAAATCGCAGAACACACATTCAGAGGCATTTTATGACTAACACGTAATTTAAAATGTAAGATAATGTCAATTGTTTTCATGCAATATGATAAACTTAAAGATGTGTGAAACCACGCACCTTACGATATCTCGGCTCTAAATCAAGAGCCATCAGTCAATAAAAAGTAACCCATGAGGAAGGCCTCAAGTCTCAAACTATCTTCATACCAATTTCTATTAATATCTGTTCAGTAGCTTCGCTGTAAAATCGTAACAGACAGACTGAGTTACTTACGCATTCATATATAGGAAGTAAAGATAATCGCCTTTCATTAAAGATTCATTATTTTTTAAGACCATAGTTTTGTTCAAATCAATGCCGTTGCTTAGTTATGATATTTCATTTCAGGTAATTAATAAATCCATCCATTGAAGAAACCTAACTCGCAAAATACAGGACTCTCCTGAATTATTAATGATATCGTTAGAAACTGCCGCACCCTCCTTCAAATTATTAATTTTGTCAAAGACTATTACACACTATAAGAAGCTTTCAATGTATGTATTATGTTACATAATTAATTAATTCACTCAAGCACTTTCGTGTATGTTAACGATCTTTCATAATTCCTATAGGCGCAACGGTGCGCCATTTGATGAATTTATTTCACAACCAATCTATTTATTAACGTAAGGTACACAGATAGTATGGCTTCTTCTCTGCTCCTTCGAATCAAAACAACACACAACAACACATTTTTGTTTTTTCTACTATGTTCTTTTCGCCCTATTGTGAACGGAATTTTTGGAGAGAAACAGGAATGTGATCTATAATTTCAACACATTCTAAGAAATCTATTCTTATATGATTCGCATAGTTATTAGGAGGTACAATCTGGGACCCCGGCAGTGGTCCCGCCAAGACGAGCTATGGAAGTGCTTGGGTACTATTATCCATCTCTGGAAGTGTTTCGTTGATTAAGTAAAATCTAACGGGCATTAACGCGATCACGCATTATTTACCTTTTAGGCGTGACGTTTCGGCATTAAAGGTAAATTATGAATGATCGCGTTCATTCCCGTAAGATTGATGCGGATACCTTGATACAGATGTAAATTTTACCCAAATAATCTTACAGTATGAAAAAAGCTTAAGAGACCGCGACGAGTTAACGAGCAAATATCGCTGATGAGTTAATAAGGGTTATTATAATACGAGTTAATAATTTATCTCCTACTTGCATTTGTTATGGACAGTATCTATGTCAGTACTAGGAAATCAATCTAATCTCGTCATGAACACACAAAATACACTCAAATCTCAAAGCCTCGATAGGTAGTCTGTGGTCGCTGGTATTTGTGTGACCCACATTCACATTTCACACAAATAGCTGTTTTATTCATAATAATAGAGGTACTCTATTTTTTTTGTATATCATTTATATATATTGGCATACTTTCAATTGGCTTTATAATAGTTACACATAATATTAATTTGGCATAACTTTTTTTAGTAAAATACTTTAGGCGTACATAATTGTTTCGACGTAATAGTCTTTTAGCTCTTTTAACTGAGGCAACTCGTTCTCGAAATGCTGGCTTGTATTTCGGCCAGTAACTTAATATCGCAATACAACGCGGTAATGCTGCCAGCATTTTGGAAACAAGGCCAGTGACATTCTAACAGTGACTTATTAAGTTTAGATTAAGTTATTAGACTATTTTAAATTAAGATCTAATATGTATATTTTTGGTTTAATTGTCTTTTAGCATACTATATCATTATGTTAATCGTACTATTCTCATTATATTAAATACTTATTGTATACAAAATAAACATGTTAGCTTATGTGTGCTATGTTTCAGACATAGTTACATAATAATATAATTAATCGATAAAAATGTCATTTTTTAGGCAAAATACAAGTACAATTTTTGGTTATTTTCTACTAGTGCAACATTTTCCAATTCATGTGATAATAATAAAATATAATGTTACACCTTTGGATATCACACTTTTATATATTTTTGATTACCTTTCAATCGCAAAAATCAGGAACAGCTAACTTAATTTCAATTGTTTTGAGCTTAACGCGTTTTTAACAAAAGCTAAAGAATTCAGCTCAACACAATAAATTTAATAAGCGCACAAGCAGCGGTACATTACAAAAAACACAAGCACTTGGTAAGCACCATCGACTTCGTGATTTTATCTTATTAACACAAAGGTACAATCATTATTCGCGAGGTAATTTCATTTTACTCCTTACAAATTATGACAATTTGGCACTCAATTACCTCCTTCAGCACCTATCTCCGTTATATATCATCGTTTATACACAACGGGTGAATTACTTTGAGGGTGGGTTACCAACCCAAATTTTTATTTGTCATCGTACATTCAGACGTTTATTTCATTACTATGACTGACATAACATTTTATTTCCTGGGATTAAAGTATGTTCTTTATGTCAGTGATAAATGAATTTTTCAGCAGTAGAGGTTTCCGAATTCCCGCAATGTTCATTTGAATTATTTTATACCCAAATTTGAATGATATTGTGTACGGTATAAAGGGTGTAAACAAAAGGTTATTTTGCTCAATTAGTAGAGTTTTAGCCGATCTATGAACGGGACAAATACTTATATAGGTAAGTAGTTTTGTATATTTTGTACTACTCTGAGCAATTAACTTTATTACTCACTAAGAAACAGTTAAAAAGATTATGGTATTTGAATCTGCGACCTCTTCATACTGGGCAGCCACTTCAACCCCTAAGCTACGGTTACCTCTTGCCAGGACCCTTAATTTCTCAACTGTATGTTACGTCATTACGTCTCGGTCCCATAATTGTTTTAACTGTTTCTTAGTATCATTTGCTAAGCAAAACTAAATGCAATAAAAATAATCACGAAGAAATTGTAACTTTATTTATGTTCCAAATAAATGAAATTCAAAATTGTTGTAGGACTATCTGAAATATCGCTCTACTATTGACACTGAGGTTTTCGATTTGTGGCAGAAGCACGTATTTACGTGACCCGCACGCAGCCCACAGATGGTTTTGAGGTTTTGCTGTATTTTGTGTTACAGTTCACAGGTGATTGGTATTTTCGCAAAGTCCTACACAGAATCCGTTGATTTTCGAAGTCCGTAGTATGAAATATGCCGTATATGCTCGGCGTTTCGCTATGCGATCGAAACAGAAATGGAGATCTGTAGGTGCAATACAGTTACCGACATAGCTAAGTAAATCGCTAAGCTGCTGTGGCTATGGGTCTGAAACATAGTTCGAAATACAGATGGCCAATGAATGAAAAAGTTCTAGAGTTCAGGCTGCCAATCGGCTAACGCAGCGAGGCTTAGCCACAGAATGATGATCTACTTGTTCTAGGTGGACGGAATATATAGTCAAGATCGTGGAAATCCGTTTGTTTCAGGCGGCTAAAACCGCGCTGTGGCAATCGTCTAATGAGGCCTATATATAATTATGTCCTAGAGTGGGGACGTCTTTGAGATGATGATAATCATTATGTTGTATTAATCATTTTCTTATAGTACCTTATCATTTATCTTGAATTTATGGTGCCATGTGTGTTAAATTGAAATAATTCGGAATGAATTCTACTGAAACTCAAATCATGTCTTTTAAAGAAGGGTAAAATACCAACCAAGTGCGAATCTGGTCGCGAGGGTTCCGTAGTCAATTGTTACAACATATTTGGACTTAAAAGGGATTTCTACCTGTAATAACACGTAGCATCTTCACACAAGTCATTTATTTTTAAAGGCTTATTTATGTAAGAATTACTCCAAGAAACTGCATTTTACCATTTCCAAACTTCGCAGAATATTTCTCTACACTGGGCAGAAGATTTGTGGCTGGTGGTGACTGGAACGCTAAAAATACATATTGGGGCTCGAGGCTAACATCAACTAGAGGCAGACAGCTTAAACTAAGTCTTGATGAAAATAACCTTAGCTGTATCTCATCACGAGAACCTACCTACTGGCCCACAGACCCAAACAAAAAACCTGATTTACTGGACTTCTTCATGGTAAAGGGACTTTCGAAGAGTTACATGAAAGCTGAATCCTGTCTAGATAGTAGCTCTGACCACACTCCTGTCCTGTTAACTATTAGTACAACTGTCATTTGCTACGAAAGACCTGACACATTATTCAATAATCACACTGACTGGGCAGGTTTCAGAGAGTATATCGAGGAGGAAATCGCATTAAAAGTCTCAATGAAAACACCTGACGAAATAGACGATGCAACGCAACACATTACGAACCTTATACAAAAGGCTTGCTGGATAAACACTCCATCAAAAGAGGAAACAAACGATCGCATGCTTGGAAATGTACCGCTACACATAAAACGTCAAATTTTAGAGAAGAGAAGACTACGTAGGAAGTGGCACCAAACTAGGCACAAAAGTGACAAGACTGCACTAAACAGAGTTATTAGGGAGCTGAAAAACGCTATAGACGAACTCAATAATGCCACACTACAAAATAAATTAGAAAATCTAACTGCTACAAAATCGACAGAATACTCCCTCTGGAAGTTCACAAAGACGTTTAACAGGCCACAGCAATATAAATGTCCAATAAGAACCCAAAATGGTTGGACTAAGACTAGCCTTGAAAAAGCGAACATGTTTGCAAAACACCTAGCTGCCATGTTTACACCTAACGAATGCACTAACCTGGCATTTGAAACCGAAGTTGAACGTACTCTACAGCAAGAGCTACAACTCTCTCCACCACCAAGACCAGTAACGATTGGAGAATTAAAAAGGACTATTAACAGATTGCAAAATAAAAAAGCCCCTGGATTTGACCTTATCACAAAAGAAGTTATCGACCAATTACCCAGAAAAGCATTAGTATTCCTAGTGGTACTCTTTAATGGTATACTTCGAGTCCAATATTTTCCGAGACTATGGAAGGTATCCATAGTAACCATGGTACACAAGTCTGGCAAGCCTCCGGAAGACGCCTCATCGTACAGACCTATAAGCCTCTTGCCTGTTCTGTCCAAGATGTTTGAGAGGATTCTTTTGAACAGATTTTTACCTGAACTTAATGCAAACCTGGTAATACCTCGACACCAATTTGGTTTTAGACAGAACCATTCTACAGTAGAACAGGTGCATAGAGTGTGCGATAAGATTCGGCAGTCATTTCAGAAAAAGGAATACTGCTCCGCTGTATTCTTGGATATTCAAGCCGCATTTGACAAGGTATGGCATAAAGGCCTTCTTTACAAAATAAAAGCGTCTCTCCCAAGTAGCTACTATTTGCTGATGGAGTCATACCTAGCAAACAGAATTTTCCAGGTGAGAGAGGATGGAGAACTGTCAGATATCCAAGATATAACGGCGGGAGTACCACAGGGATCTGTCCTTGGCCCTGTCTTGTACACCATTTACACGGCTGACCTCCCAGAAACACAAGACGTAGTCACAGCTACATTTGCGGACGATACCGCAATCCTCGCAAGTAGCAAAGACCCTATCGCAGCATCCGTCACCTTGCAGAATAGCCTTGACAAGGTTGACGATTGGATCCAAAAATGGAGGATCAAAGCAAGCTCAACAAAATCCGTACATGTAACATTTACGCTGAGGAAGGGAAGCTGTGCTTCAGTGAAAATGGGTGACAAGGTTCTACCTCAGAATGACTCGGTTCGATACCTTGGCGTGCATCTGGATAAAAGATTGACCTGGAAAAAACATATTAAAACCAAACGAGACGAGCTAAACATTCGGTTCAGAAACATTTACTGGCTGATGGCACGCAACTCCAAACTATCCATCGACAACAAGCTACTGATCTACAAAACCATCCTAAAACCTGTATGGATGTATGGCGCACAGCTTTGGGGGAGTGCTTGCGACTCCAACCTTAACATCATTCAAAGACTGCAAAACGGCATATTAAGAACCATCTCTAACGCACCATGGTTTATTACCAACACAGAGATCCACGAGGCACTGAGCATTAAAACTGTTAAGGAGGAGTTAAAAGTAACAGGGACCAAATACAAAGCACGATTGCAAAATCACCCTAACGACTTAGCCATGGCATTAGCAACAATTAGCTACACCAAACGACTGAAACGCCATGACATCCAAAATCTTGGTGACAGATGGTGAAGGATGAGGTGTTTCCTGCTGAGGAGCTCCTCTCACATGACAAATCACACAGAGCCAATCAGATTATAGTTTGAGACTGATTGCAGATAAGCACAAAAAAAAAAAAAAAAAAAAAAATACCATTTGGGCTCCTATTAGATACATTTGAACTAATAAAGTCGCTATAGTTTTCCTGTAAAGTATATTGCAATCATTATATAATCACTATGGTTTTTCACCTACGGTTTAGCTTATAGAGGGAGAGATGCATTACTCGAGCAAAAATTTGCTCTTCAAAGTTAAATTTCTCGCAGGTCTCTATATCAAAAAATACGTTTTTTGCTAACGCCCCGGCGTTTTTAAAAGACTTATCTAACGATACCTCACAATATGAGGTAGGTAAAAGAAGCAAGCAAGGTAAAGACGCACAATGTCTCAACTTATAGGTCGTTAACTTCACGAAGGTGCTTCAGTGAATTAAAACTTCACGAAGGTGCTTCAGTGAATTAATTAATTATGTAACATAATACATAATATTGAGAGCTTCATAAAGTGTTTAATAGCCGTTGCTAAAATTAATAATTCGAAAGACATTACGAGGCTTTTAATTAGCTTAATACTGTGTTAGCTTACTTCAATGTACTTTATTTCAAGGTAAGTATATTACTTAATTATTAAGCAAATAGTTTTTCATCTTATTCGCCCAGGTTTTTACGACGGTAAGGAGAAACTTATCACGTAACACGGTACCAGACTTACCCATATAGATATAGTTGTAATACCATTTACGACGGTGTACCATCTCTGCTTGTTAAAAATATCCACAAACGAAAATGTAATGTGTAGAACACAGCTTTCATACATCGAGTACATAGTATAGCTATGTTATGTATTATACCCGTAACGCCGTTCCGAAATAATGTGCAGACAAGCTAAATAATAGTCGTGGCTCGCTGGCGCTACCATTGTCAGAGTAATGGGAGGTCCCGGCAATTTGGCCACTGAATACGGCGCATTACACCAAATGGTTAATTAAAATATCTACGGTAATAGTGCGTGTATCCGATCTGTGAAATCATTTCACTAAAATGGAGCAATGAAAGAGCGAAAACGACGTGGCCATTGAAATAAAATGGCTCTACGTTATATGGAATTAACGTAAACGGGTGCACACATTTATATCAAGTAAATTATTAACAGTCCATGTGCTATAAGGATCCGTAGTTACTCGTTACAACATACATATTTGGACTTGCTATCTATTTGAAATAAGTAACATCTTTATAAAAGTCATTATTTTCAAAGGTTTTTGTATTATGTACGAACTACTCCAAGGAATTGAATCATTGATTTTTGTAGCCAGTAGTTTAGGGTTTAGAGGGGTAGGACACTAGACAAAATTTATTCTTTAAAGTTAATTATCTCGCAAACGGTCTCCTAACTAACAAAACAGTCCTAGCAAACCCTCAATGTTTTTAAAAGAGCTACCTAATGATACCCTACACTACAAGGTAGGCAACAGAAAAAAATAAACAATTCCACCTTGTAAACTACTTGTAAAGTGAGCATGATTTTTCGCCTGCCAAGCCCCTTTTAGGGTTCCGTATTACCTATAAGAAACCCTTATAGATCGTAGTCAAGATACTGTTGACGGTAAATAAAATAGTACCCAGGTACTGACCAGCTCATGGGTTATAATAATATGGAACTGATTCATATTTCTACTGTAGTGGTAAACCGGACGCCCGGGAGTAAAAAAAAGGGAAATTTACCAAGAACCTAGATCCGAATCCAGTGCATATGTCGACAGGCACTACAACCTTGTGTGGCAAAGAGAAGCACCCCATCACATCGTACATCTGATAGCGCTCAATCCACAAATTAGCTTAGTAAGCTTAGCACGCCCCCCACACTAGTGCCTCTCGACACACTGGTTGTAGGCAGTTAGCTTTAGAGAAAAGCTAACTACGTCAGTCTGTCTGTCTGTCCATTTCACAAGAAGAGGGCAATCCACCGCCAGCTCTTTCCAATCTCCAGCTGAAGTTATGTTATCAATTCGAACCGGATTACGGTACCATTACATTCCCCCCTCTGATAAATCAAATACCAGATCGTTAACTGGTATATGATTATTCACTGTAGGATTCTAGAACTGAAGTATAACTTATATTGTTGTATCAAGTATTTCAGAACTATAGCAATACTATTCTATGGTATGGTCAGAAATACAAATTGTGTAATTCATTCAAATTATGAATAAGCCTGTAGTTTAATTAGCCCACAAAGGTTGAAACTATTGTTTCTGTTAGCGATATATTAAACACAGACATTACTCTCATCGCAAATTCATTCGAATTGTTCATAATAATAAACATCAAGCTGTACATAAAGTTAACACGATTACTAGTTACGCGGTCAAATATTTAGCCAATGTTCAAAAGGAATAGTACCTTGGACTAGAAATTTACAATGCTTGTGGTGTGAAAAGAGTGAATTATGGGACGATTATAATATCATTACTTTAATAATATTACAGTTTAAGGTAGCATTTCACTGTACAAAATGAATAAATGATATTGAAAATTACTGATAACGTATTAAAATTATCTATTCATATGTGGAATAGAAATGTACATAACAAAAAATACAGAGATTTTAATGGTAAAATAAAATCATGGCTTCATGATTATTCTTCTTTTTAGAGATTAACTAGCCCTAATTGCATGTCCGAGAAATCAAAACAAACGGAATAAAACCTGCGATACCTGGTTATGTAATTTAAGGTACTGCCCATGCTTAGAATGGAATTGTACATACCAGAAATCTTCTACGTTTGTGATACCTGGACTGGCTAGCGTACTCAACCCTCAGAAGACTTGGAGAAGTCGGTTCTGGAAAACTCGCCGGCGACGAAGTTTTCTTTTCGAATCGGCTGGCAGCTTCTCCATATCCATTATATAAATCTCTGAAATAGTTCGCACACATTTTCATTACAATTTATCCTAAATATTCTTGTAAGATCACGTGCAGGACACTGCTTGTTGGAACTATTAGGGCAATCTTATTATATTATCGGCCTACTAGTTTAAGGGCTTCGATGCCCCCCTCTGACTCTTCATGGTCCATTTAATATTAAATATTCTTGTCAAATCACGTGCAGGGTATAGCTATTTAGAATTTTAACAGCAATCTTATAAGTTTATCACCTTCCTAGTTCAAGGGCTTTGATGCCCCCCTCAGACCTTTCAGGGTCCTATTTCGTATATTGCAGTTGTAATATTTGGCAAAGAATTTTAAAAGGTTTAGTTGCTTCAGTATGGACTTTCTCACTTGATACATTCTTCTTCATAGGTTGGATATGTACAAGCTCGAAAGTTTACAAGATTGGGGATAATTAAATAAAAATACTTAGCTCTGTATAAGATGATCAGTGACGTCAGTGTTGCCCAATGTCTCCCTTTTCTTGCTTAAAAGCAGCAGCCGCTAAACTTCGCGCCTTACTCACAGTTGCTTGACCTCAGCACCAGGTACCCATGCACCCGTGACTGATGTTTCATGTTCCTGGAATTGTTAACAAAAGCGCGTGTTACATAATATAATATAATGTATAAATATGTAATATAATGTTAGCAAAATTAAGTAATAAACTGTTTATAAATAATTACAGTAAGTAACAGTTTTAAATTAAACGAAAAGGCAACATTCGAGCGATGATAAACAAGTATGATGCACAGTTGTTTGTTACCGCTTATAAAAGCCCCTACTCCGGTCAATCTGGGTCATTCTCTGTTGAAACGTCGTACAGTGCGGAGTCCCTCTAAGGCTTGATTTTGTGGACAAGTATACACATTTTGTTGGAAGATAAGTATTTTAAATTACATAATAATCTTAGTTATTTTATTTATATTATATAATAGTTAATAGCGTTTCTACTTGTATAAATAGATGTATAATTAAATGATGAAGTATAAGTATATAAAGGTTGCCAAATTACGTTTATGATATACATATGATTCACATATGTATATACTTTATATACTGTATAGTATTTAGGTATATAGAGGTTATTTGGTGACTATGATGAAATAATTGTTATGTGTATAAATATATACAGGGTGAATTTTTGAAACGGGGCAGTAACGGGCAAGTACCTTAACCGTTGCAGTTACAGCAAAACGTTCTTAAAAGACCTTCCCTAACTTTTTAGGACATTTTGAACTGCATTCACAGATTTTGTAAAAAACTTACAGTTAGCAAAAAAAATGCAAAAAGTTCAGATTTTTTTTTTTTTATGCCAATCGATTTTATTTCATGTGGGGATCAAAAAACTCTATGGGACCATTTTAGCTTTCAGTACTAGAAAAGACAGAAATCGCCAAAAACGTTTCCCATACATTTCGGCAACAGAAACGAATTTCTACGATGGTCTAACTTTTTGTTATGGCCTGGAAGTGGGTAGAATTGACTGTAAAGTAAATAAAAAGAATTTTTACCCTCAAATTTCGAATTTGATTCGAAAATCTGTGTGTTATACTAAGTTTCAGCTGAGAAACTTCGTATGAGTTATTAATTAAGGATTTTCGCTAAAATGTCTTCTAATCGTGAAAAAATTTACTTATTAGAAGCGTATTTTGTCAATAATCGAAATGCGGGAGCTGCATTAGTGTGGTACCGCAATAAGTATCCGTTGCGGCATGTGCCAACAAGAAAGGTTATTACAAATCTTTTGAAAACCTGGAATTGCAGGGTTCTTTCAAAATACGCTTCTAATAAGTCAATTTTTTCACGATTAGAAGACATTTTAGCGAAAATCCTTAATTAATAACTCATACGAAGTTTCTCAGCTGAAACTAAGTATAACACACAGATTTTCGAATCAAATTCGAAATTTGAGGGTAAAAATTCTTTTTATTTACTTTACAATCAATTCTACCCACTTCCAGGCCATAACAAAAAGTTAGAACATCGTAGAAATTCGTTTCTGTTGCCGAAATGTATGGGAAACGTTTTTGGCGATTTCTGTCTTTTCTAGTACTGAAAGCTAAAATGGTCCCATAGAGTTTTTTGATCCCCAAATGAAATAGAATCGATTGGCATAAAAAAAAAAAAATTGAACTTTTTGCATTTTTTTTTTGCTAACTGTAAGTTTTTTACAAAATCTGTGAATGCAGTTCAAAATGTCCCAAAAAGTTAGGGAAGGTCTTTTAAGAACGTTTTGCTGTAACTGCAACGGTTAAGGTACTTGCCCTTACTGCCCCGTTTCAAAAATACACCCTGTATACTTATAATATACGTAAATGTGTTACAATTTAGTTATGGATAAACAAAGGTGACGATCTAAGTTATTTGAGAATAATAAACACTTGTGAAATATTTTTGTGTTTTATAATTATTATACCCTTCTATCACGCGCAAGTATCCGTCCTATTTTGCAATAACATCATTTTTATATTTACCTAACATTCTAAAATTGCCGTTTCTAGAACCCATAACAATTTAACACCACATGATGTTGTTCAAGTGTTTATGAGAGATCTCTCTGAAATTCTAAAGATGGTAATAAACTGTTCCCTTTTTTTATATTCAACTGTTGCACATTCGTCAGTGTAATGTGAGAAACTGTTGTCCTTTTCGAATCAGTTTGAAGTGCCCAAAAAAAAAATAGAAACTAAGTCCCTCAACTAAAATGTCTAAAGTCTCACTTAAGATTTAGGAATCAATAATTTAACGATAAGTTTGACATCTTAAATTAGCGCGTTGCACACACTTAAAATCTGACGAGGTTTCTACACGTCCCCAGTTTAAGTATTTTGAAATTTTGAGGATGCCAAATATGTTTGGATTTGAAATAGTTTACCTGTAGACATATGCACTTTAAATTCTTAGCAACGTCCCTTTTCCACTTAAGAAACATATTAAGTTAAGTTTTGAATTATATTAGCGATACAAATCTACTAATTTACCAAATTATAATGGGTGTGATCGTCTAGTTGAAAGAAGAAGTTATTTTACATTTTTATGAATAAATAATAACAAAGGTAGGTAATCGTAATTTTCGCGACTTTAAATCTGACCAACTAAACCAAACTAACAAAAATACCATGCATCATATAATATAGGAATACTCTTAAAACACCACGCATAAGAACCGTCATGCAAATAGAAACATAATTATAAACATCGTAAGTGCATTTAGGGAAGTAACATAACATCACCATATGCTCAATCACAATCTAAGCATCATACAACTATGTATTGCGCACATACAAATAGGCATACGCATATCACGTTCACATGCCTCGCATAAGAGTTTCAAGCAAAACAGTCATCATTACAAACAAAATGCAAACCACTCCCGATACCTAAAGATGCGTTTTTTTATTTGGAGTGCAAATAATAAAGGAAAGCAATTTTAAAAGTAGCAGTTGATCAGATCAAATTTATTACGATTAAAAATGATATTAATGGGGCAACTAGTTGGCCCATCTAGTCAATCCATCAATTTATATTATAACATATTATTAAATAATTTCTACGTTGTGTTATTTACGAAGTAACCCATTATAACGTTCTTTTATGTTGCACTGAAGTGAATTAGTACATGTAATGACATAAATCCTTGGTCACGCGGCATCAAATGTAATGGTAAACCGGACGCCCGGGAGTAAAAAAAAGGGAAATTTACCAAGAACCTAGATCCGAATCCAGTGCATATGTCGACAGGCACTACAACCTTGTGTGGCAAAGAGAAGCACCCCATCACATCGTACATCTGATAGCGCTCAATCCACAAATTAGCTTAGTAAGCTTAGCACGCCCCCCACACTAGTGCCTCTCGACACACTGGTTGTAGGCAGTTAGCTTTAGAGAAAAGCTAACTACGTCAGTCTGTCTGTCTGTCCATTTCACAAGAAGAGGGCAATCCACCGCCAGCTCTTTCCAATCTCCAGCTGAAGTTATGTTATCAATTCGAACCGGATTACGGTACCATTACATTCCCCCCTCTGATAAATCAAATACCAGATCGTTAACTGGTATATGATTATTCACTGTAGGATTCTAGAACTGAAGTATAACTTATATTGTTGTATCAAGTATTTCAGAACTATAGCAATACTATTCTATGGTATGGTCAGAAATACAAATTGTGTAATTCATTCAAATTATGAATAAGCCTGTAGTTTAATTAGCCCACAAAGGTTGAAACTATTGTTTCTGTTAGCGATATATTAAACACAGACATTACTCTCATCGCAAATTCATTCGAATTGTTCATAATAATAAACATCAAGCTGTACATAAAGTTAACACGATTACTAGTTACGCGGTCAAATATTTAGCCAATGTTCAAAAGGAATAGTACCTTGGACTAGAAATTTACAATGCTTGTGGTGTGAAAAGAGTGAATTATGGGACGATTATAATATCATTACTTTAATAATATTACAGTTTAAGGTAGCATTTCACTGTACAAAATGAATAAATGATATTGAAAATTACTGATAACGTATTAAAATTATCTATTCATATGCGGAATAGAAATGTACATAACAAAAAATACAGAGATTTTAATGGTAAAATAAAATCATGGCTTCATGATTATTCTTCTTTTTAGAGATTAACTAGCCCTAATTGCATGTCCGAGAAATCAAAACAAACGGAATAAAACCTGCGATACCTGGTTATGTAATTTAAGGTACTGCCCATGCTTAGAATGGAATTGTACATACCAGAAATCTTCTACGTTTGTGATACCTGGACTGGCTAGCGTACTCAACCCTCAGAAGACTTGGAGAAGTCGGTTCTGGAAAACTCGCCGGCGACGAAGTTTTCTTTTCGAATCGGCTGGCAGCTTCTCCATATCCATTATATAAATCTCTGAAATAGTTCGCACACATTTTCATTACAATTTATCCTAAATATTCTTGTAAGATCACGTGCAGGACACTGCTTGTTGGAACTATTAGGGCAATCTTATTATATTATCGGCCTACTAGTTTAAGGGCTTCGATGCCCCCCTCTGACTCTTCATGGTCCATTTAATATTAAATATTCTTGTCAAATCACGTGCAGGGTATAGCTATTTAGAATTTTAACAGCAATCTTATAAGTTTATCACCTTCCTAGTTCAAGGGCTTTGATGCCCCCCTCAGACCTTTCAGGGTCCTATTTCGTATATTGCAGTTGTAATATTTGGCAAAGAATTTTAAAAGGTTTAGTTGCTTCAGTATGGACTTTCTCACTTGATACATTCTTCTTCTCTCATCGGGGCGCCCCATACATACAATACACACTTAGGCTTAAAGAACTAAATGCTTTAAAATACATAAACCCTGCTTCTGCTATTCGTATCCCTTCATAGGTTGGATATGTACAAGCTCGAAAGTTTACAAGATTGGGGATAATTAAATAAAAATACTTAGCTCTGTATAAGATGATCAGTGACGTCAGTGTTGCCCAATGTCTCCCTTTTCTTGCTTAAAAGCAGCAGCCGCTAAACTTCGCGCCTTACTCACAGTTGCTTGACCTCAGCACCAGGTACCCATGCACCCGTGACTGATGTTTCATGTTCCTGGAATTGTTAACAAAAGCGCGTGTTACATAATATAATATAATGTATAAATATGTAATATAATGTTAGCAAAATTAAGTAATAAACTGTTTATAAATAATTACAGTAAGTAACAGTTTTAAATTAAACGAAAAGGCAACATTCGAGCGATGATAAACAAGTATGATGCACAGTTGTTTGTTACCGCTTATAAAAGCCCCTACTCCGGTCAATCTGGGTCATTCTCTGTTGAAACGTCGTACAGTGCGGAGTCCCTCTAAGGCTTGATTTTGTGGACAAGTATACACATTTTGTTGGAAGATAAGTATTTTAAATTACATAATAATCTTAGTTATTTTATTTATATTATATAATAGTTAATAGCGTTTCTACTTGTATAAATAGATGTATTATTAAATGATGAAGTATAAGTATATAAAGGTTGCCAAATTACGTTTATGATATACATATGATTCACATGTGTATATACTTTATATACTGTATAGTATTAAGGTATATAGAGGTTATTTGGTGACTATGATGAAATACATGTTATGTGTATAAATATATACAGGGTGTATTTTTGAAACGGGGCAGTAAGGGCAAGTACCTTAACCGTTGCAGTTACAGCAAAACGTTCTTAAAAGACCTTCCCTAACTTTTTAGGACATTTTGAACTGCATTCACAAATTTTGTAAAAAACTTACAGTTAGCAAAAAAAATGCAAAAAGTTCAATTTTTTTTTGTTTATGCCAATCGATTTTATTTCATGTGGGGATCAAAAAACTACGCTTCTAATAAGTCAATTTTTTCACGATTAGAAGACATTTTAGCGAAAATCCTTAATTAATAACTCATACGAAGTTTCTCAGCTGAAACTAAGTATAACACACAGATTTTCGAATCAAATTCGAAATTTGAGGGTAAAAATTCTTTTTATTTACTTTACAATCAATTCTACCCACTTCCAGGCCATAACAAAAAGTTAGAACATCGTAGAAATTCGTTTCTGTTGCCGAAATGTATGGGAAACGTTTTTGGCGATTTCTGTCTTTTCTAGTACTGAAAGCTAAAATGGTCCCATAGAGTTTTTTGATCCCCACATGAAATAGAAACGATTGGCATAAAAAAAAAAATTTGAACTTTTTGCATTTTTTTTTGCTAACTGTAAGTTTTTTACAAAATCTGTGAATGCAGTTCAAAATGTCCCAAAAAGTTAGGGAAGGTCTTTTAAGAACGTTTTGCTGTAACTGCAACGGTTAAGGTACTTGCCCTTACTGCCCCGTTTCAAAAATACACCCTGTATACTTATAATATACGTAAATGTGTTACAATTTAGTTATGGATAAACAAAGGTGACGATCTAAGTTATTTGAGAATAATAAACACTTGTGAAATATTTTTGTGTTTTATAATTATTATACCCTTCTATCACGCGCAAGTATCCGTCCTATTTTGCAATAACATCATTTTTATATTTACCTAACATTCTAAAATTGCCGTTTCTAGAACCCATAACAATTTAACACCACATGATGTTGTTCAAGTGTTTATGAGAGATCTCTCTGAAATTCTAAAGATGGTAATAAACTGTTCCCTTTTTTTATATTCAACTGTTGCACATTCGTAAGTGTAATGTGAGAACCTGTTGTCCTGTTCGAATCAGTTTGAAGTGCCCAAAAAAAAAATAGAAACTAAGTCCCTCAACTAAAATGTCTAAAGTCTCACTTAAGATTTAGGAATCAATAATTTAACGATAAGTTTGACATCTTAAATTAGCGCGTTGCACACACTTAAAATCTGACGAGGTTTCTACACGTCCCCAGTTTAAGTATTTTGAAATTTTGAGGATGCCAAATATGTTTGGATTTGAAATAGTTTACCTGTAGACATATGCACTTTAAATTCTTAGCAACGTCCCTTTTCCACTTAAGAAACATATTAAGTTAAGTTTTGAATTATATTAGCGATACAAATCTACTAATTTACCAAATTATAATGGGTGTGATCGTCTAGTTGAAAGAAGAAGTTATTTTACATTTTTATGAATAAATAATAACAAAGGTAGGTAATCGTAATTTTCGCGACTTTAAATCTGACCAACTAAACCAAACTAACAAAAATACCATGCATCATATAATATAGGAATACTCTTAAAACACCACGCATAAGAACCGTCATGCAAATAGAAACATAATTATAAACATCGTAAGTGCATTTAGGGAAGTAACATAACATCACCATATGCTCAATCACAATCTAAGCATCATACAACTATGTATTGCGTACATACAAATAGGCATACGCATATCACGTTCACATGCCTCGCATAAGAGTTTCAAGCAAAACAGTCATCATTACAAACAAAATGCAAACCACTCCCGATACCTAAAGATGCGTTTTTTTATTTGGAGTGCAAATAATAAAGGAAAGCAATTTTAAAAGTAGCAGTTGATCAGATCAAATTTATTACGATTTAAAATGATATTAATGGGGCAACTAGTTGGCCCATCTAGTCAATCCATCAATTTATATTATAACATATTATTAAATAATTTCTACGTTGTGTTATTTACGAAGTAACCCATTATAACGTTCTTTTATGTTGCACTGAAGTGAATTAGTACATGTAATGACATAAATCCTTGGTCACGCGGCATCAAATGTAATGGTAAACCGGACGCCCGGGAGTAAAAAAAAGGGAAATTTACCAAGAACCTAGATCCGAATCCAGTGCATATGTCGACAGGCACTACAACCTTGTGTGGCAAAGAGAAGCACCCCATCACATCGTACATCTGATAGCGCTCAATCCACAAATTAGCTTAGTAAGCTTAGCACGCCCCCCACACTAGTGCCTCTCGACACACTGGTTGTAGGCAGTTAGCTTTAGAGAAAAGCTAACTACGTCAGTCTGTCTGTCTGTCCATTTCACAAGAAGAGGGCAATCCACCGCCAGCTCTTTCCAATCTCCAGCTGAAGTTATGTTATCAATTCGAACCGGATTACGGTACCATTACATTCCCCCCTCTGATAAATCAAATACCAGATCGTTAACTGGTATATGATTATTCACTGTAGGATTCTAGAACTGAAGTATAACTTATATTGTTGTATCAAGTATTTCAGAACTATAGCAATACTATTCTATGGTATGGTCAGAAATACAAATTGTGTAATTCATTCAAATTATGAATAAGCCTGTAGTTTAATTAGCCCACAAAGGTTGAAACTATTGTTTCTGTTAGCGATATATTAAACACAGACATTACTCTCATCGCAAATTCATTCGAATTGTTCATAATAATAAACATCAAGCTGTACATAAAGTTAACACGATTACTAGTTACGCGGTCAAATATTTAGCCAATGTTCAAAAGGAATAGTACCTTGGACTAGAAATTTACAATGCTTGTGGTGTGAAAAGAGTGAATTATGGGACGATTATAATATCATTACTTTAATAATATTACAGTTTAAGGTAGCATTTCACTGTACAAAATGAATAAATGATATTGAAAATTACTGATAACGTATTAAAATTATCTATTCATATGCGGAATAGAAATGTACATAACAAAAAATACAGAGATTTTAATGGTAAAATAAAATCATGGCTTCATGATTATTCTTCTTTTTAGAGATTAACTAGCCCTAATTGCATATCCGAGAAATCAAAACAAACGGAATAAAACCTGCGATACCTGGTTATGTAATTTAAGGTACTGCCCATGCTTAGAATGGAATTGTACATACCAGAAATCTTCTACGTTTGTGATACCTGGACTGGCTAGCGTACTCAACCCTCAGAAGACTTGGAGAAGTCGGTTCTGGAAAACTCGCCGGCGACGAAGTTTTCTTTTCGAATCGGCTGGCAGCTTCTCCATATCCATTATATAAATCTCTGAAATAGTTCGCACACATTTTCATTACAATTTATCCTAAATATTCTTGTAAGATCACGTGCAGGACACTGCTTGTTGGAACTATTAGGGCAATCTTATTATATTATCGGCCTACTAGTTTAAGGGCTTCGATGCCCCCCTCTGACTCTTCATGGTCCATTTAATATTAAATATTCTTGTCAAATCACGTGCAGGGTATAGCTATTTAGAATTTTAACAGCAATCTTATAAGTTTATCACCTTCCTAGTTCAAGGGCTTTGATGCCACCCTCAGACCTTTCAGGGTCCTATTTCGTATATTGCAGTTGTAATATTTGGCAAAGAATTTTAAAAGGTTTAGTTGCTTCAGTATGGACTTTCTCACTTGATACATTCTTCTTCTCTCATCGGGGCGCCCCATACATACAATACACACTTAGGCTTAAAGAACTAAATGCTTTAAAATACATAAACCCTGCTTCTGCTATTCGTATCCCTTCATAGGTTGGATATGTACAAGCTCGAAAGTTTACAAGATTGGGGATAATTAAATAAAAATACTTAGCTCTGTATAAGATGATCAGTGACGTCAGTGTTGCCCAATGTCTCCCTTTTCTTGCTTAAAAGCAGCAGCCGCTAAACTTCGCGCCTTACTCACAGTTGCTTGACCTCAGCACCAGGTACCCATGCACCCGTGACTGATGTTTCATGTTCCTGGAATTGTTAACAAAAGCGCGTGTTACATAATATAATATAATGTATAAATATGTAATATAATGTTAGCAAAATTAAGTAATAAACTGTTTATAAATAATTACAGTAAGTAACAGTTTTAAATTAAACGAAAAGGCAACATTCGAGCGATGATAAACAAGTATGATTCACAGTTGTTTGTTACCGCTTATAAAAGCCCCTACTCCGGTCAATCTGGGTCATTCTCTGTTGAAACGTCGTACAGTGCGGAGCTCCCTCTAAGGCTTGATTTTGTGGACAAGTATACACATTTTGTTGGAAGATAAGTATTTTAAATTACATAATAATCTTAGTTATTTTATTTATATTATATAATAGTTAATAGCGTTTCTACTTGTATAAATAGATGTATAATTAAATGATGAAGTATAAGTATATAAAGGTTGCCAAATTACGTTTATGATATACATATGATTCACATATGTATATACTTTATATACTGTATAGTATTTAGGTATATAGAGGTTATTTGGTGACTATGATGAAATACATGTTATGTGTATAAATATATATACTTATAATATACGTAAATGTGTTACAATTTAGTTATGGATAAACAAAGTTGACGATCTAAGTTATTTGAGAATAATAAACACTTGTGAAATATTTTTGTGTTTTATAATTATTATACCCTTCTATCACGCGCAAGCATCCGTCCTATTTTGCAATAACATCATTTTTATATTTACCTAACATTCTAAATTTGCCGTTTCTAGAACCCATAACAATTTAACACCACATGATGTTGTTCAAGTGTTTATGAGAGATCTCTTTTGAAATTCTAAAGATGGTAATAAACTGTTCCCTTTTTTTATATTCAACTGTTGCACATTCGTAAGTGTAATGTGAGAATCTGTTGTCCTTTTCGAATCAGTTTGAAGTGCCCAAAAAAAAAATAGAAACTAAGTCCCTCAACTAAAATGTCTAAAGTCTCACTTAAGATTTAGGAATCACTAATTTAACGATAAGTTTGACATCTTAAATTAGCGCGTTGCACACACTTAAAATCTGACGAGGTTTCTACACGTCCCCAGTTTAAGTAGTTTGAAATTTAGAAAACAAAAAACATTTTCCTATAATTAAGTGCTACAAAACCTTTCCAAGAATTTTTTTGTTTACTAACTAGTTTTGAGGATGCCAAATATGTTTGGATTTGAAATAGTTTACCTGTAGACATATGCACTATAAATTCTTAGCAACGTCCCTTTTCCACTTAAGAAACATATTAAGTTAAGTTTTGAATTATATTAGCGATACAAATCTACTAATTTACCAAATTATAATGGGTGTGATCGTCTAGTTGAAAGAAGAAGTTATTTTACATTTTTATGAATAAATAATAACAAAGGTAATCGTAATTTTCGCGACTTTAAATCTGACCAACTAAACCAAACTAACAAAAATACCATGCATCATATAATATAGGAATACTCTTATTTTAAAACACCACGCATAAGAACCGTCATGCAAATAGAAACATAATTATAAACATCGTAAGTGCATTTAGGGAAGTAACATAACATCACCATATGCTCAATCACAATCTAAGCATCATACAACTATGTATTGCGCACATACAAATAGGCATACGCATATCACGTTCACATGCCTCGCATAAGAGTTTCAAGTAAAACAGTCATCATTACAAACAAAATGCAAACCACTCCCGATACCTAAAGATGCGTTTTTTTATTTGGAGTGCAAATAATAAAGGAAAGCAATTTTAAAAGTAGCAGTTGATCAGATCAAATTTATTACGATTTAAAATGATATTAATGGGGCAACTAGTTGGCCCATCTAGTCAATCCATCAATTTATATTATAACATATTATTAAATAATTTCTACGTTGTGTTATTTACGAAGTAACCCATTATAACGTTCTTTTATGTTGCACTGAAGTGAATTAGTACATGTAATGACATAAATCCTTGGTCACGCGGCATCAAATGTAATGGTAAACCGGACGCCCGGGAGTAAAAAAAAGGGAAATTTACCAAGAACCTAGATCCGAATCCAGTGCATATGTCGACAGGCACTACAACCTTGTGTGGCAAAGAGAAGCACCCCATCACATCGTACATCTGATAGCGCTCAATCCACAAATTAGCTTAGTAAGCTTAGCACGCCCCCCACACTAGTGCCTCTCGACACACTGGTTGTAGGCAGTTAGCTTTAGAGAAAAGCTAACTACGTCAGTCTGTCTGTCTGTCCATTTCACAAGAAGAGGGCAATCCACCGCCAGCTCTTTCCAATCTCCAGCTGAAGTTATGTTATCAATTCGAACCGGATTACGGTACCATTACATTCCCCCCTCTGATAAATCAAATACCAGATCGTTAACTGGTATATGATTATTCACTGTAGGATTCTAGAACTGAAGTATAACTTATATTGTTGTATCAAGTATTTCAGAACTATAGCAATACTATTCTATGGTATGGTCAGAAATACAAATTGTGTAATTCATTCAAATTATGAATAAGCCTGTAGTTTAATTAGCCCACAAAGGTTGAAACTATTGTTTCTGTTAGCGATATATTAAACACAGACATTACTCTCATCGCAAATTCATTCGAATTGTTCATAATAATAAACATCAAGCTGTACATAAAGTTAACACGATTACTAGTTACGCGGTCAAATATTTAGCCAATGTTCAAAAGGAATAGTACCTTGGACTAGAAATTTACAATGCTTGTGGTGTGAAAAGAGTGAATTATGGGACGATTATAATATCATTACTTTAATAATATTACAGTTTAAGGTAGCATTTCACTGTACAAAATGAATAAATGATATTGAAAATTACTGATAACGTATTAAAATTATCTATTCATATGCGGAATAGAAATGTACATAACAAAAAATACAGAGATTTTAATGGTAAAATAAAATCATGGCTTCATGATTATTCTTCTTTTTAGAGATTAACTAGCCCTAATTGCATGTCCGAGAAATCAAAACAAACGGAATAAAACCTGCGATACCTGGTTATGTAATTTAAGGTACTGCCCATGCTTAGAATGGAATTGTACATACCAGAAATATCTTCTACGTTTGTGATACCTGGACTGGCTAGCGTACTCATCCCTCAGAAGACTTGGAGAAGTCGGTTCTGGAAAACTCGCCGGCGACGAAGTTTTCTTTTCGAATCAGCTGGCAGCTTCTCCATATCCATTATATAAATCTCTGAAATAGTTCGCACACATTTTCATTACAATTTATCCTAAATATTCTTGTAAGATCACGTGCAGGACACTGCTTTATCGGCCTACTAGTTTAAGGGCTTCGATGTCCCCCTCTGACTCTTCATGGTCCATTTAATATTAAATATTCTTGTCAAATCACGTGCAGGGTATAGCTATTTAGAATTTTAACAGCAATCTTATAAGTTTATCACCTTCCTAGTTCAAGGGCTTTGATGCCCCCCTCAGACCTTTCAGGGTCCTATTTCGTATATTGCAGTTGTAATATTTGGCAAAGAATTTTAAAAGGTTTAGTTGCTCCAGTATGGACTTTCTCACTTGATACATTCTTCTTCTCTCATCGGGGCGCCCCATACATACAATACACACTTAGGCTTAAAGAACTAAATGCTTTAAAATACATAAACCCTGCTTCTGCTATTCGTATCCCTTCAAAGGTTGGATATGTACAAGCTCGAAAGTTTACAAGATTGGGGATTATTAAATAAAAATACTTAGCTCTGTATAAGATGATCAGTGACGTCAGTGTTGCCCAATGTCTCCCTTTTCTTGCTTAAAAGCAGCAGCCGCTAAACTTCGCGCCTTACTCACAGTTGCTTGACCTCAGCACCAGGTACCCATGCACCCGTGACTGATGTTTTATGTTCCTGGAATTGTTAACAAAAGCGCGTGTTACATAATATAACATAATGTATAAATATGTAATATAATGTTAGTAAAATTAAGTAATAAACTGTTTATAAATAATTACAGTAAGTAACAGTTTTAAATTAAACGAAAAGGCAAATAACTATATTCACGTAAAACGCTAACCATTACACTACCTACTAAAAACAAATCTATCACAATATCGCGAGCTCAGCGCTCCCGGATGAATTCATACAGCTAAGTTTACCGACTGTTCTCTGTTCTCTCCAACAAGAAAGTAGAAAACTTTGTAACGTAAGTCAGACGTGGTAAGTTTTCACAATCTGTTAGAGATTTGTCGCTCAATGAGATAGAGGTAATCTTCTTTATTACTATCGTATGTTGTTAGTGTTATTACCCAACGGTATGGGCCGTAAAAGCAATCCAAATAAATAAGTGAGATTTATAATTTGCTATCACGGTGTGGTCCGTGCATACAGCTTTCTATATTTCTAGTTGTAAGTTTGCTTAATAATTATTTCTCTATTATTCTTTAATAATTTAATAAATGCTACTAAGAAACAGTTGAAAAAGATATGGGACCGGCAGGATTTAAAAAATATCGTACGCGTTTATTCCTTACAACATTTGTGCTGAATGCAACAACTTTAACTTGATAGGAACAAATGGATGAACGTGACGTCACGTAATGACGTAACATACAGTTGAGAAATTAAGGGTCCTGGCCATAGGAGGCCGTAGCTTCTTGGTTAAAGCGACTGCCCGGTGTGCAGAAGGTCGCATGTTCAAATACTGCCGGTCCCATATTTTTTTCAACTATTTCTTAGTATAATTCGCTATAAAAATAATCAATAAGAAGTAAATAAATTCTCTAGAAGTAGCATAGCAACGACGTGAATCAATAATATGTGAGTATTTCTGTGATCCCGTTGCGATAAACTTTTGACAGAGATCAATCCATCACGTCCTTTACTTCGTTCTGTTTTCTTTCACTCACGATCAATGGCAAATATTGCAATTGAATGTGTGTATCTCGGTTTAGGGTCATAGTACTTACATGGAACCCCTATAGTTTCGTCATGATCGTCTCTACGTCCTTCTGTCTTAGGCATAGCGTGGAAAGCGTTAGTGTGAGAAAGCGGAAATTTGTAAATTGACTAAGCTAACAGCCTGCAAGTAAAATAAAATTCCGTAAATTATTATTTTTTCGTGTAAAGTGTGGATTTTTATTTCCTGTCATCTACCCTATAGTATTATTGCGAGGTAATTAACTTTAAAGAACAGATTTTTGTTCGAAGAGGGCATCCTCATTCCCCCTCTCCAGCTCTAAAAGATAAATAACCGGCGCTGAAATCTAAAAAAAAATGTATTATTACAATAGCGTCTAAATTAACATAAAATATTCATACCGCCACTTGACTCAAAACACGCCAATCGTTCACAACGCACGCCACGCACACGCCAAGGTGATGACGTAATAATAGTGATGTTGTACTAAAATGACGTCAACTGGCAGCATTCTTATCGCGCCCAGTGTCACTGTCAATTGTTCAATAGAAATGTGACGTTTCTTTAAATTTTTTTTCCGGTTTAAAGAATATAACTACACTATGCCAGTGTAAATATAAACTAACGAGTATTCAACCTTAATAGAAACGGTCGTGTCTACGTCTCGCAGATAAGACCACAATAAGAACGCCAATAACAGACGGCGTTGCGCCGCTGTGACAAACGAATTTATAAAAAGCACCCAAAATTCAAAAATACACATCCCTATCGTGTACCGTGCAACAGTCTTTTGTTCTTTTAAGGAGCGAGAGTCAGAATACTCTGTAGATATCTTTACTCTGACTATGTAGTACAACTAACTACAAACGAGAGAACCCAATTAAGAAATTACTATGTTTAAAAACAAACTATCTAACTTATTAAGTTAACTAAAAGATTAGTTGACTCTCCACGTGATCAGAAGGCTGGCTTCTATTTTGGACAATGGATCAGTATTGCCATACAACGTGGCAATGCTGCCAGCCTTCTGGGCACGTTACTCGAGGTCGACATCGATGCGGACGTATTTTTTGACACCTGAACTTTTAATTAGATCTATTTTATTTAATAAGTTTTATTCTTTTATTTGATGTGTATATAGTTGCGTCTTTATTAAGTTTTCACAAAATGATACGTTAATTTGAATGTATATGTATCATTAAGAAAATGCTTACTAAATGAATGTACAATGCAATAAAAGTAGGTTTAACTTATTAATAAATAAATGCTATTATGTATACAGTAAAAAACTATATAACTGACAAGTCACAGCTCCATTACTCTCAACCTGAATAATGATGTGTTCAGTACCTATTTATTCTTTTCATTATATTATAATTATATATAAAAACTGGTAAGAATTAATCATGATGTTATTTCAATCCATAATGAGCTTTTACTACATATTAATTAATTTAATTGCATGTGCCTATTGCATATTCCAAATATTTAATTATTGTAAGCGCAATGGGAGGGACACAGTTAAACTATATGTTGTACAGTTGAAATATACCGGTATTATGTTCTTACCTATATATATTATATCTATGATTGGTCATATTCTATCAGAAAATGTTGGCTGTGTGTGTTTGGTGTTAGTATTATAAAATCTTTTAAACATGATAATTAGACAAAATATATAAAAACCAAAATTAATTTTGTAAGAAAATTTGTTTATATAAATGATTATGATCTTTCCATTTATGACAAAAAAAAACATTCAATTACTTTGTTATACCTATTGCTGGAGTCAGATTGGACAAATGATAAAAATTCAAAATATTCTCTGGGAATCAACAGTGTTAGGAAGTTAGTATAGCTCAATATACTCATATAACTCCTGCTCTTTATGTGGTCTCGTTCATGGCACACTCTGTGGCTTAATTTTAATTACCCAAACATTAGGACACTCAATCCAAATAAAGTATCGTTTGCTGATGTGGTGGGATGTGTGCGATTGTGGTGCTCCACTGAAAACGCACTGTATCTGTGCTGATCGCTTTATTAACCGACAAAAACATGCAGAAGTTTCTCAATTCGACCGTATATATATTATATTGTTTCTTATTACCTAATATTTTGCATCAATCTGCAACGACCATACTAAAGTATCAATCGATTTAAGTATGTAGTTCCTTATTGGGTAACTAGGAAATAGATCCTGGATCTTCTAGAAGTTTAACGTCAAATTTGTGTATTTACTAGCATTTTAACACCAACTTGTAGGCAAGCTATTATTTTACTACTTATTTCTATTTAAAATACCGATGTGTCAGAAAAGGTACGCACTAGCATGATACGGCAGCACATTGCACCACAGCTGGTATTTTGGAGCGCCCTGACTGACAAGTCAACTATATATTTATTATATTGTAGAGGAACAGAGTCTAGGCTCGGTGGTATTGCCTATTGGTATTGCGTATTGGAAGTCGTATATATAGTCACTTGCTGTGAACATTTCGTTATCGCGATTCAGCACTCGTCGACATATGTCACGTGTGTGTCATCCGTTATTTATTATGTGCGGATACCGCCACAATATCATACTACGGAGCAAGCAAAGCTGCAGGCAAGAGCTTGTATGACTTTTTCATACTATCCCTAGGCATTGTATGCAATATATACCAATGTGTATAACAGACGAGTGGGAAAAGAAAAATGCATGGCGGGCATGAATTTTGCTGAAACTTGTTAGCTTGGTTTTTGCTTACTTTTATTTTTTGGCGCTCCTATACAACGTCCGTTTCTACTCATATTTTTTTAGCTTACTTTTATATCTACGAGTATATTTCACTTTATATAAATAAAATAATAAATAACATAATAATATCATAACATAACATCACGACTATATTACTCAGAAGCGTGTGGCAGAGGTGGACAACATCCACACTTCACCTGTTATGTTTAGGTACCATGGGATAGGTGCTAAGCCTATCGCCATCCACTGGGCAAAGAAAGGAAAGTTAATAAATAACACTATCGGGAATCGAACCCGATACCTGGCGATGAGAGGCGCACCACTAAAACATCGAGGAAGTCAGTTGCAGTAAAATGATTAATAGCATTCGATAATATAATCATTATTACACGACGTATGCACAGAAAGTGTAGGCAAGCCTAGTGGATTTGAATTGATAAGTCATGATATTTCAGAGCCACTTTTTGCAAGCTTTTCTTCAAAAGAATCCCTTTTGGTCTCAGTAAAAACTTGTTTTAGACACCTAAAGAAGTCGACTAAAAACCCATTTAGTGCTGGAGAAAAATAATTCAGCGGGTAACATTTTTTAAGAATTAACATTGTAAACTCTTACACCAAACAAAAACAAAGTCGATCAGGTCAAAGCTCTAAGTATAGGTTATTCCATTCTAGTTAAAATAATTTGTACCTTCAAGCTATCCCAATTTAATATCAGACTAATAAACGACTAAATTAAATATTCATAATGCACCATGCCAAGTTATTTTCATGCTCTCAGTTTTCATTGTGCCATGAATTAATAGATAAATTACCGTCAATACTAAACAAATTGGTTTCCGTTTAGTGCACATTTGCAATAGCTGGGCAAATTAACTGTGACATCTGTGATATTATAATATATGTAACTATTTATTGATTACTAACTTCCATTCGTGGCTCCACGAGCTTGATATCTATGAATATAATGTAGTCTATATTATTCCTGGAATCTTGAACTATCTCTAACCCGATTTTTATTAAGATCGGTCCGGTAGATTCGAAGATTTTTGGGTACAAACAAACAAAAAACGAAAAACATTATTTCCTCTTTATAAAAGTAGTATTAATAAATTAAATACATAACATCACGCCTATCGTATCTAGAAGGATGTGGTAGAGATGTTTAATACCCACAACACCTTTTATATTTAGGTTCATGTGATCGGTGGTGAGCCTGTCACCATCTACATAACACAGGGCACAATTATTAACGGAAACATCCTAAATAACACTTTTCCCGGACCGGGGATCGAACCCAAGGCCTCATGATGAGTAGACAGACAGATAGATTATTCCATGAGGCAGTCATGAATTATTAGGTAAAGTACCGTCAATTCTGAATGAAAATATAAAATTTTCCAGTTATGTGCACAGCTTTAATGCCCGGATAATTAGCTATTTATTAAATACTTTGCCGTAAAAGCTTTTGGCGTTAATTTTAGATTTAAAATTTTACTTTTTTAATCCGCGAGAATTTGTCGCTGCACCAATGCGCAGCAATGGACGTAAATTAGTCAGTTCGATATGTCGTAACAAAATTCAACAAGCAAACGGGGACGTTTTTGGCGCTAGATGTAAATTAAAATAAAAGTGCATTTTGAATAATTAAATCTAGTTTAAAATGAAAATCTGTGTTATAACTTCTAAACTACCGGTGTGTCTAATTGTATCAAATTCACTTCGCACTTTTGAGTAAAATCTAACGAAAATTCTCACCACACATTAAAATTATTTATAAATTGGTGCATAGGTAGTTATATTAATCCGACTAATATTACAAATTCGAAATGAGAGAAAAAAATCGATGGGTAAGCAAAGTAAAGGCAGTGATAGCTGAGTGGGAGACCTTAGGACTGCGAAGTCAAAGGTCTCGGGTTCGAACCCACGGTTCACACCTCTGTCAATAACTCGTTACGATTCGTCTTTTCGAAGCTAATATATATGTGTGTTATTATCAATAGTACATTGTACACCAAGGGATGAAAGTAGTTGATTTCATTGAGGGTGTAGTTTGAGGCCCGATGCGTAGCTGAGGGCCTTAATACACCCGAAAGAAATCAAACTTTCGCCCGAGTTATACAAAGTGCTTTATACTACACCTACAAGGAAAATAAAAAGATTGTGCATTTTTCTCACTTCTCCATTGCAGAAAATCTGCATACGCTTTATTATATCTGATCCTTGACTTTTGTGGTAAGAGGTCCTCAATCACTGCTTGAGCAGTTACTTTCAATTCCTCCGGAGTCAATAAATCGTCAGTATCACTATCACTCGACATATTAAGTTCTTGCAACAAATTGTTTATTCAAAAGTTTTAAAATGATGAGGAATTTGGAGCGAAATGCAAAATTTTTCACAATTTCTTCTTTCATACGCGCATAGAGACACGGGTAACAATCGCATGCAGCCAGCTACACTATGAAGTTGATTTGTGCAAAAACGTTTGTAATTATTTTGTAACAGGTAATAATAGTGATTTTAGTGGTTTATTTATGAGTTATTATATAATTAAGTTACATTAATTTATTTATTTTTATAAAAGTAGTTATTTTATTCTTTTAATATTCTTTTTTATTTATGGTTTACCAAAAAGTACAGAAAACAAAATGAAAAAAAAAGAAATTTAAAAAAAAGTTCATTACTCCCATGGGAGTAATGAATTTAGGAGTAATATTTCAGACCTCTAACATACATTACATGTTGCTTTTCAGAACTCGTCTGAAAAGACTAACTTTCTTTAATAGATATTCTCCGTATTAGATACTGCAAAGAGGTACTTTCTACGTAGGTGTAGTATAAAAAAATAATCGCTCGCTAACGGTGAAGGAAAACATCGTGCAAAAACCTGCATGCCTGAGAGTGCCTAAAAAGTACTCGAGGTCGTGTGAAGTCTACCAATAAAAAAAAAAAAAAAAAAAACTCTTTTACTCAGTAACTACCAGGCTGTTTTTGATCAAAATATTGCACACATTTAACCTTTTTTATTGACCTACCTACCTATGTGGATGAAGCCGTGGGTGGAAACTAGTACATAATTAATAAATTAACCAGTTATTCCTTCTAAACTGATGACCAAATAAGCTTTTGTTGAACGTTATTACAAACTATAGTATTGTTATATGTAGCATAGTAGGAATCTCCACGTTCTATTGTTAGCAGTGTTGATAAACAGAACTGCTAAGCCCGTGACAATACTAACAAGATCAAAGTATTTATACAGGACGTCTAAAGGGATAATATGATTTGTGTTATATTGCTCGGAGACCGAGGCAATTTAGGGCAAGGTAGAGCTTTTGTAAAACGTCTAGGAAGCACCATAGTATAACCTGGACTTTTTTTATATAACTTAGCCTGTTTTAGAGTAGTAGTTTGCATAATTATAATTATTAGTTTTACTAATAACCAAGTTTTTGTACTTTTGACTTTTAAAAAATGTCACGAAATTTTGCATGCCTTTAATAGGCAAGATATGGATAGAAACCATGTAATATTTACCTATATATTACATACACCCTTTGTTACCCATATTTTGAAAATAAAGAATTTTGGATTTTAAATTTGCACTTATAAGTTCCTGTTGAGGAGTCGATTTGGTTGTGTAATGAATTTTGGCTGATGTTGAAATAAAGCTTTAAAAAACACAACAAATCGTCCAATCAGCACATTCAATTAAAATCTACGACATGGTGAACCAATCCTAAGCTTTGCTTCCATAAATCCTAGCAGACATATAAATTACTTTCCGTTTCTAGACAAGTTTGCCAAGCTATACCTACTGTAATTACCACTTAACATTTCCTATCCATCGAACTTAAATACAGTTAGTTACATGCCTCTCTATTTATTACTTAGATAATTAATCCAAACGAGCACAAGCATGCTAGTTAAAAGAGGAAATATGTAAAACGATATATATTTAATATCAGTCACTTTGAAAAGTTAAAAGCTTGTATATCATCATAAAACGATGTTTCGTCCATCGGCCGTCCTCGGCCTCGCTGCCGTCAGCGTCTCTTGATTACAGCTAATCTCATTGTAACTTTAATATAAATTAAATTTGGTAATGTTTGAAGCGAAACAATGTTGCATTGTAAGGCACTGACTAAAGGAATTATGGCGGACTTACAATATTAAATCTCGTAGAAGGTGAGGGCAAGGTTGAATTTAGAGTCATCTTTTCTCTTTATATAGGCTCTTTCTTACATGGTTTGCCAAATTGAATTGGCTAGAGGTAGTCTCCTTAGCTTAAGTTTAGCATACCTTACTCACTTTTCACCTTACCAGTTTTTTTCATTGTGCATTTTCAGAAAAAAAAAATACCATATTCGGCTTTTAAATCGAAATTTAAAACAAAAATAACATAATATAATAGCCTAACTTGTAGCACTGTTCTATATCTATACATATAATAAAATAGTCAATTAGGCACGTCTGAACAACAAACTCCACGCGCACGAAGTCGCGGGCAAAGGCAAAGTTTTTATATAAGGTGGATGTGGGGAAAGTTACAAAAATGCTTGATTAAATAAATAATAGTTTACATGCTTTTAAAGTTTTTTAAACTATTATTTATTTTCTACTTTTTAGTTTGGTTTATTTATAAGAGCGTTTTTTTATTTATTTATTTTTTTTATTTTTTTATCGAATTATTGCATTGTCATCGATCTTTGACAGGTGTGCAAAATTGTAATGAAATCTGTCCGTTTAAAGTGGGTCAAAATCGAGTCCAAAGGAGTCGGTTACATACATATATACATACATACAGGGGAAGCTAATATAAGCGTGTTAAAAAGATTCACCTTGAGCTTTTACTTTTGAAACATTGAAAAAAACCAATTGCGTGTCGGACTACGCGCAAACGGGTGCCGTAGTATGACGCTACAACATATTTTGGACTTAAAAGGGGTTTACTATCTGAATTTAACAAGTAACAACTTCGTATAAGTCGTTATTTTCAAAAGTTTTTGTATTAAGTACGAACTATTCGAAGTATCTGTACTTTACAATTTGAGCCCTTATTATTCGGGAACTAATTTAGTTAAGATAGCCGCTATATTTTATTTTGAAAGTTCATTACATCTACTACAGCTAAGATTTAAAAGATTTATCGATAAAAAATATTTTAAATTTTAAATTTTCTAAGACAGCTTTTTACTTTTGAGATCCGTTTGCGTTAGAATTTACTTTAAAAAGCATTTTTTTCCTCTAAAAGCTAATTCGTTGCCTCGAAATATCTGAATAAAATGAACTATGCAAATGTCTCATTTAGTAGATTAATTGATAATATACTGTAATAAATAATATCATATAACATACAGGTACTGAAATAAGCCCTGAAAATAACCTGATACACAAAACAATCGAATTGAATCATTCAATAGCTGTCGAATTGTGATCAATAACACAGATTCGAGTGGCACAATTTGGTTATCGTCCGTCCGCCATCGGCCAGTAATTGTGATGATCAGTGCGCTCTGAATGCTATTTGTGGAGTGGTTATCACGTCGTTATATCCTCAAACTGTCATAGAAGATATTATCACAAGTTTTAGTGTCCATCGAGAAGCTGAGAGCTCTCAAGATTACGGTCTGAGAGCGTCCCCAGTGGTTAGTTTACGCATTCGTTATGGTTAGGCGTACTGATTAGATACGGATTGTAGAAAAGCGCGAAAAGCAAATCTAACCGAGTTTCTCATGTAGTCAATTTAATTTTTGTTTTTATAGTTTAAATAGAAAAACAGATGTTTTAGTAGAACAGTAACATAATGAATAACGTTTATAATCAGGCTGGCCCAATTTTTTGTTACTACGGCATAGTCTACAGCTACACCCTCAACCTCAAAGTAATTCACCCGTTGTATACGATGACATAACGGAGATAGGAGCTGAAGGAAGTAGGTAATTGAGTGTCATATTGTCATAATTTGTAAGGAGCAGAATAAAATTACCTCGCGAATAATGATCGTACCCTGTGTAATAAGATGAAATCAAGGCGCACAGAAGTCGATGGTGCTTACCGAGTTCTTGTGTTTTTTGTAATGTACCGCTGCTTGTGTACTTATTAAATTTAATTGTGTTAAGCTGACGACTTCTTTTTGTAAAAACGCGGCTGTGGAGAAATTTTTAATAGAGCTCGGCAATATGAAGGCATTATATTTGTTAAGGCGTAATTAGAGGTATTCCGCGCAATTTGCCCTCTATTGTAAAGATCGTTTAGTTTTTAAGGGACGTTTGCGGCGAAATAACCACGAGTTCACACCACACAATATAGTACTGTTAAATTAAATTATCGCGAATTTTAATAATAGGTTCTTACTTATTTCTTAGACGACCGGATGGCGGAGTGGGTTGTGTACCTGCCTGCGACGCCGAGGTCGTGGGTTCGGGCATATAAAAATAAAATGCATAAAAAGCGTCTTAAACTAAATAATTTCAAAAATCATTCTTAATGCCAGAAATGGTACGCATCTCAGCACAATACTGCAGCGCCAAAAAGCACCGCAGCGCTGATAATTCTGATGAATGCGTTTAAATCTTTTTTTTTTTATAAATTATTTTTAGTTACTTTCGAAGCCGTGGCATCTTGGGCCTGGAGGCCTTCTCAGGCTGGGGGCCCGTGGCATTTTGGCATTCCTGCCACCCTATAGTTACGCCACTGATAGCAGCACAGAATTGGTATTGCGCCTGGTGAATGGCGATATGCTTACCACCGAGTATATGGGACCTAAAAGATGAAATGTGAGTATTAAACACCTCTGCCAAACCCTTCTGGGTAATATAGGCGTCATGTTTTGCTATGTTACTGACTAACTTTTCTATTATGAAATATCCACGTTGTTCGACGACCTCGATCTATCAGATTTAAATTTATTAGAACAGTTGTGTTGACTGTTGAACTATTTATTGGAAACGTTGGAACAAGTTGTGCATTATATGGCGATGTTGGCTGCGGTGCATTGAATAGCGCGGTGCTTCGTTGTTATTGTTAACGATGGAGTCAATTTTGCAGCGAGCCAAATCGAAACAACCGCTATTTAGTGACGCTGTAAGCTGCAATGTGTTGTTACATGTAGCTCGTACAATTGAGTGCTTAGTGCTTAGTAGCAGTTAGTTAAAGGGCTTATTCAGATGGTTATAAGATATTACGACTCGGGCTTTTATTTATTGATTATTTTTTTCTAGAACCTTGTCATAATTCACTTCTACTCGACTTCGACGTATTAATATCAGGTTAAGGACGATATTATAGGGTCTAAATAATACCGAAATGCAATACGTGTACCTACCTACGTAGTTTTAAGTTTTTTAGGTATTTTCTGAAATATATATAATAGTTTTTTAAGCGTTTTCTACAGTTAATTATTATCTACTTATTTAATAATTTATCTTAATTCTTATCAAAATCTTTTATTGAGTTATTATATTTATTTCACAAAATCGATAAAACTAATAATATATAATTAATATATACAATTTTGAGCTATTAACAAACAAATAAGTTAATAAAATTAATAATTTAACAATGTAACATGTAATCTTACGTTTTTTGAGTAATTAAAGTGTAAATTTTAATAAATAACTCAAAATTGTAAATATTAATTACTAAAAAAACGTAAGATTACATGTTATATTGTTAAATTATTAATTTTATTAACTTATTTGTTTGTTAATAGCTCAAAATTGTATATATTAATTATATATTATTAGTTTTATCGATTTTTGTGAAATAAATATAATAACTCAATAAAAGATTTTGATAAGAATTAATATAAATTATTAAATAAGTAGATAATATTTAACTGTAGAAAACGCTTAAAAAACTATTATATATATTTCAGAAAATACCTAAAAAACTTAAAACTACGTAGGTAGGTACACGTATTGCATTTCGGTATTATTTAGACCCTATAATATCGTCCTTAACCTGATATTAATACGTCGAAGTCGAGTAGAAGTGAATTATGACAAGGTTCTAGAAAAAATAAATCAATAAATAAAAGCCCGAGTCGTAATATCTTATAACCATCTGAATAAGCCCTTTAACTAACTGCTACTAAGCACTAAGCACTCAATTGTACGAGCTACATGTAACAACACATTGCAGCTTACAGCGTCACTAAATAGCGGTTGTTTCGATTTGGCTCGCTGCAAAATTGACTCCATCGTTAACAATAACAACGAAGCACCGCGCTATTCAATGCACCGCAGCCAACATCGCCATATAATGCACAACTTGTTCCAACGTTTCCAATAAATAGTTCAACAGTCAACACAACTGTTCTAATAAATTTAAATCTGATAGATCGAGGTCGTCGAACAACGTGGATATTTCATAATAGAAAAGTTAGTCAGTAACATAGCAAAACATGACGCCTATATTACCCAGAAGGGTTTGGCAGAGGTGTTTAATGCTCACATTTCATCTTTTAGGTCCCATATACTCGGTGGTAAGCATATCGCCATTCACCAGGCGCAATACCAATTCTGTGCTGCTATCAGTGGCGTAACTATAGGGTGGCAGGAATGCCAAAATGCCACGGGCCCCCAGCCTGAGAAGGCCTCCAGGCCCAAGATGCCACCATAGTAAAAATAAATAGTAAGCCAACTCCCAGCGTTTAGGAGCGCACGATACCTAAACTTGCTCGAGGCTTAAGGTTGTCACTTGTCAGATTGATATTTTAAATTACCTGTACTGAAATTATTTTTTTAATTATAAAAAAAACGTTTTTATTACAAATCAAAGCATTTATTTATGTCAAATCAAAGTCAAACTTTCGCAAACTTTTTTACAAACTTTCACATTTATAATATTAGTTAGTTAACACTAGGAAGTTACATGCATATACTTTACCTACCATTAAAGCAAAAAAAACAAATACCATGTTCTTCTCTCTTTTAACTTTAACTACAACTAAAATGAGAACCTCCTTTTTTGAAGTCGGTTAAAATACCTAAAACCTCGAGAATTTTCTCAATATATAGGTTCTCTTCTGAAAACTACATCAAAATCAGCCAAATGCGAGATAATCGCAGACCAACATACATACACACTATGAGAACTTCCTTTTTTATATCGGTTAAAATAAAAATAATTTAATAACACATCACAAAATTGCGCATCATATTTATAATGTAACATCCATTTTGTGAAATAAATAAACCAAAGAGGCAACGGCAGCGTTTAAAAAACATACCTACATTATTATTAAGTATTTAGTAGTTATTATCAAATACGTATTTTATTAAAGTTCACCTTTCGTGTTCAGAGGGTACCTTAAAGAACGTTAATTCTGGGTTTGAAATAATGTCGTTTGAACAACCATAAACTGCACAATAATATCTTTTGACTCGCGAAGACATTTTGCAGTGCAGCGCGTAACCGTACCTAATTTTTTAAACAAACACCGACCGCTCACAGTAATGACACGGCCCGCACTACTGCTGACCGAGTTTGGGCCGAGCGGCGTAGTGTGCGTGCGTACGTACATGAACACGGGGCGTGGCAAGCGCTACGCGTACATACAAACGGCGCGATGTACCTTTGTTCGAAGATAACTTACTAGTTATACTATGATGCCACGGCTTCGAAAGTAACTAAAAATAACTTATAAAAAAAAAAGATTTAAACGCATTCATCAGAATTATCAGCGCTGCGGTGCTTTTTGGCGCTGCAGTATTGTGCTGAGATGCGTACCATTTCTGGCATTAAGAATGATTTTTGAAATTATTTAGTTTAAGACGCTTTTTATGCATTTTATTTTTATATGCCAGAATAAATGATTTTTCTTTTTTCTTTTTTACTTTTCATTCATTTAAAAATTGAAAATTGTTGACCGGGTAATTGCAAAAGTATTGGAATATAAGGGCAAGATAACGCAGCAGGGTAACATAGTAAATCGTGTAAGACTAATTTTTCTTCCTAATAATCTGGCATTCTAAGGTGAAAAAATGTTGCATTCCAGTACTGAATCACTAGTAAGCAGCTTCAACGTAACGATTTTTACTAGGGCCCCATTCAATATTTTTGCCACGGGCTCCCGATGGTATAGTTACGCCATTGAGAATTTCCTGTCGGAATAATACCAAATTACACATTAACCGACCAGGCAATCCAAGACTTCGCGGTGAGAGGCATACGCTAACAACTAAGTACTAACAGCAAGTCAGTACAGATACAGCTCCGACATTGTAATATATATTTTTTTTCACATTTTAAAATCAGTAGCATTTCGGATTAATAGAGTTGTGTACTCTAAAGACGATTTTAGGTTTATATACGGTGTGAATTTTTAGTTGAAATTATTACTTACAATTATAATTAATTACAAAAATAACAAAGTTGATGATTATCAACATCAACTTCTACAAAGCATGCATTAATTTTACGCTAGCAGTTTCTCGAAACAGCATTCATTGCTGCCACTACATCTATAGTTTTGTTTGGCGGTATGGCAACATTAAATTAATATTAAAACGCTCTATAGACTACTATTATGGGTCGGCAATTATTGATTTTATTATGATAGCATACCACATTCGCTCCTAATAACGACAATCGGTTTTTATTAATAGTGTAATATAAATTATCTTGTTTAAAACTACTAGCTGCTGTCCTCGTTTTTGCTTGAGTGGTAGGTCGATAAAGTAGCCCATGTATGCTTAACAATTGTTATACGAAATTTCATAAAGATCGATCAAGCTGTGAAAACGTAATAATAGCAGACATAGTAAAGTTTTCATAATTGGTACTAAAATACTTTCTTCCGCCCGCGGATTAGTTAACGTGGTACGTCCATAAAAAGTAGCCTATGTGTTTCCTGGATACTCAGGAAAGCATATAGGCTCCAAGGCAGACTACATGCTGCAATATTAAACCTCCTTACCAATGTTTATCAAGATCGGTCTAGTAGTTTGGAAGCCTATTTGGTACAAATAAGCAAACAAAAAAATCTTTCCTCTCTATGATACTCGTATCAGATACAAGTAGGAATAATAATTATATTTAAGTAAAACATTTACAGCATAGGCAGGCAATTAGGTAAGTTCGCGCCAAAATGAGTATAGTGCAGTGAGTATAGAATGGAAGCCGCACGCGTGTGGTAATTATTGTCATGCACTAATTATGAAATAGCTCGGCCATTTCAGTGCATAGGTTATGATAGCACGCTGGATACGTTCCTAATTGGGCGAATTTGGCGTTATTTGTAATGTAATATAATTTATCCACCACTTCCGCAGTTCATCTAACTAATATTTGAGGAAATATTTCTTCGTTTGTTTGTACCAAATAGGCTCCAAAGTACTGGACCGGTTTCAATGATAACTGGTGTGGAGTAGCTCACGACCTCCGAAAGAACATAAGCTTCTTTTTCTTGAAGTACCACGTGAGCGGAACCGTGGACAGAAAGCTAGTTTGAAATAAATAGAATGGTTAATTTATTGCCCAAGCTTTGCTGGAATGCACTTTTATAGACTTATTTGAGACATAAATATGTGTTAAGAAGATTTTATTTCATTCCTTTTTTAGAAAAAAATATCACGCAAGAAATCTTCATAGGAAAATAATTTACATACTGCATGTGTACTGAACTCCTGCCATATCTCCATACTCTACCTATATACGGCGACCCTCAATCGCTTGCAACACTAATACTTGTCATGATTTTTTTGATGAAAGATTTTTTACGAGCCATATTTTGTAAAAAAAACGTGTAGTCCACATGATGGTAAGTCCATTATGTGGCCTACACGCTCGTTCGCTTCATAACTACAGCTTAGGTGCATTCGTCCTCGAGGTTTTTGAAGCGTTTTCTACAATTAATTATTATCTACTTATTTAATAATTTATTTTAATTCTAATCAAAATCTTTTATTGAGTTATTATATTTATTTCACAAAAATCGATAAAACTAATAATATATAATTAATATATACAATTTTGAGCTATTAACAAACAAATAAGTTAATAAAATTAATAATTTAACAATGTAACATGTAATCTTACGTTTTTTGAGTACTAATTAAAGTGTAAATTTTAATAAATAACTCAAAATTGTAAATATTAATTATACAGGGTGTCTCAGTTAAGGACGTCAAGCCGAAATGGGGTGATACAGTAGGTAATGACAGTTACCAGAAAAATATTAAAAAAAATCCTAGTTATGTTTTTTAAAAAATACGAGCATTTTTAAAAAAAGTGTCAGTCATTTAAATCTAGACGAAGAATTAATTTTAAATCTTAGTTGTACTAAAAACTACATTTACTACCAAGATGCTGCAATTTAGTCTGTTTTCTTTTTACTACAGTTTAAAGGAGTAGTATTCAGGATTAAAAAATTTAAATTTGAAGTAGCAGGAACGAAAACTCCGCCACAGGGTGTAATTTTTTCACTTTTTTTAAAAATGCTCGTATTTTTTAAAAAACATAACTAGGATTTTTTTTAATTTTTTTCTGGTAACTGTCATTACCTACTGTATCACCCCATTTCGGCTTGACGTCCTTAACTGGGACACCCTGTATATTAATAGTTTGTTTCGATTTTTGTTTTGCATTTTCTGGGAAGATTTAATATAGTAACATATTTTTTTCATCATCGGAAAGTAGAGATTTCAACGAATAGAAAAAAGCTGATATTTTGACGGGTGAATTTTCGATCGAAAATAAGGGTGCTTTTTCGATATTAATTCAAAATAAGGTGAAAAAAATAATTTCTAATCAAATAAATTACAGCGTATTTGGGACATAAAAAGGTAAATTTCACCAAATTTCGTGAAAAAGAAAAATTGTTTGTAAAAGATAAAAATAAGAAACAAAAAACTTGGTTTTTTGAATTTTTTTACATACATTTTGAGGTTATATGAAAAAAGGGTATATACAAAAGTTTTAGATCTTTTTATTACCAACAACTTTGCCATTCAACTTTTTTCCAGAGGACTTTTAGTTTTGCCAGAAATCGAGAAAACCGTTTTTTACCCTTAAAAACCCCCTCCCTTCCCCTTACTGACCTCAGATCGCCCGTAAATTATTTTTCCTTTATTTTTTATAATATTCTCCTCCTTTTCTAATGGGTTTCATCCTACTATTATTTTTTTCACTTTTTATTATTTTTAAAGGCTTACCCTGGTCTACAGTATACAATCGTAGCAGAAATCTCGTCTTTTTATCTAGCCATACTACAGTTTGTCGTTGAAATGGCAAAAAGGGCAATACTGAATACTGGCTGTCAGATTGATCGTCGTTGACCCGTTGTCACTGTCAAACTGTCAATGTCATTAATGTTAAGAAGCTAAAGATCAATCTACGTCATACATTATCTTTGATTATCAATTTTAATATGGAGTTTACTGTGAATGTATTTACTCTGAATTGTTGGTAAGTTTTAAACATCAGAACTACTTTTGGTATTTTGAATAATAAAAGCCTATAGACGTTTTAACAATTTAGATTATCATTTTTTTTATCGAACTTAATATTTTTATGTTAAACAACATTGCAAATATATTTGAAAGTGATTATTTATAATTAATATTTTCAGGGGTATTCCTGTAGTTTCAAAGAATCGCAAGGAAAGGTTTGCAGCTATAGCTAAATATCTACAGGACTGTTCACACTCAATAGTATGTTTACAAGAAGTTTGGAGTGAACAAGATTATTTATATCTTAAAGATGCTTTGAAAAGTAATCTACCTTATTCACACTACTTTTACAGGTAATATTAAATACTACCTTATTTATTTTAGTGTATTAATACAAATATTAATTCTTTTTTACTTAAGTCATCTGATTTTTTTGCGGGAGTTGATTAAAGATTTTTTCATTTTTCTCACAAATATTGTTTTTAAACATCTAAAGCTGATATACCTTATTTTTAAGTATTTAATATGACATTAAAAAATATATAATTATATTAAATTATTAGCTTACACTGCCTGTCTCTTTAAAAAAGAACACATTACCATTATTTTCTACACTATGCTCAGCACAGACAATTTCTTCACAATTTTTTTTGCAGTGGTGTGGTTGGGTCAGGGCTGTGTGTGTTCTCCAAATGGCTAATACAAGATGTTTTCTTCCACCAATGGCCATTAAATGGGTACATTCACAAGATTCACCATGGCGACTGGTTTGGAGGCAAAGGTGTGGGTCTGTGCCGCATTAAACATGGCAAGAGGCTTATTAATGTGTACTGCACACATGTGAGTAGTGTACCAAATATAATCCAAATATTTTTTATCTACATCAGGATTATAAAGAAGGTTTTTTTGTTTGTTTGTTTGTATCCAAAATCTTAGAATCTAATGGACTGATCTTAATGAAAATTAGTGTGGATGTAGTTCTAGACCCCAGGTTTAATATTTCTTTTTATCAACATACAATGTGGTTGGAGCCGCAAACCGTAGCTAGTGATTTATAATTGTAATTAGCTCTAAGCCGTTGTTAACTATTAATAAATAAATAAATAAAATAAATGAAAAATTTGGTCCTAGTCAGGATTGCCCATTTCACCATATCTTTGTAGTTTTATTAGGGTAGATAATCCTATCTGACAGAGTTATCAATCTGGCTTGTATTTATCTTTAAATATCACTGATAGATAAATAAAAAAATATGAGTTTATACTTAGTGATGCAATAAAAACCATTTAGGCATGCAAACAGTATGATGAACTGCAGATGAGCATTCCAAATTCAAAACAAAAAGTAAATATTTATATGGAAAATATCTATTAAAATATATTAAATAATATATATAAATAAAATATAATTTATATGTCGGCAGGTTAGGATAGGACAACAAAAGCAATGGTATACCAAATTGGGTTCGAATATTTCAGCTCCACGCCGAATATCACATAGATGACATATACCTGGCACACAGAGTGCTGCAGGCATATTCTACTGCTGAGTTTGTGAACCTGACTGCAAATCCAGCGGACCTGTCCATACTGGCTGGTGATCTAAATGCTGCACCCGGAGATTTGTCATTCAAGTTAGTTATGTTTGTTTATTTATATTTATTAAGGGCAACGTTTCAACCTACCTATTTTCACCCGACTGCGTCAGAAAGAGGGTTATGTTTTTCGAGCGTATGTATGTATGTATGTATGTCTATTTCTTTGGCACGCCCTACAGCCCAAACGGCTAGACGGATTTTGACAAATGAGGTGTCGTTGAATTCGTCGAAACAGTGATAGTGACATAGGCTATATAAATTTTCAAAATGGCGCCGGCAAATGAAAAAAAAAAGGGGGGGAGGTATGGATTTTCTTTTCATCATAGTAATATGGGTATCAAATAAAAGGCCATGAAAAGACCATTTCAAAAATATATACTTCTTATCACATTTATATTACTGATTAAACACAATTTACCAATTTATATATCGGCACGCTCGCGCGCCCGAAGTGGGTGGTAGTTAGTTTGCATGTTCGCTCACGCTAATCTTGGAAACTGCCGGTCGAATTTGAATAATTGTTTTTGCATTTAATAGTGTAACTCACGATTAAGGCTCATTGATCTCAAAAAGATTTGATTTCTACAAATTAATAGATATAAAAAAACATGTCGGTTAAAAGAACTAAAAAGAGTGAAATAAAAAATAATTATTAAAAAAACAAAAAACCCGACTGCTTAAAAAAAAGAACTGAAAAGATAAAAACAAGTATAGCATTATCTACATTAAATTCATTAACAACAAATGAAATATGTCAAACTAAATTCTTTATGATGTTGCAGGCGGGGACAAACAATACTTTGTTACTACTATATAACTTCGTTTGTCACCGCCTGCAACATCATAAAGAATTTAGTTTGACATATTTATAATGCTATACTTGTTTTTATCTTTTCAGTTCTTTTTTTTAAGCAGTCGGGTTTTTTGTTTTTTTAATAATTATTTTTTTGTGAAAGATAACAAACACACACACACTCACACACCTTCGCATTTATAATATTAGGAGGAAGTAGGATAGTTTCTTAAGATATAGATGTAGTGGGTTGAACGTTACAGATGTACTAAACCTTTTTTTTATTTGTATTTTTTGGCCAAGGCCAAAGGCCATTTATTTCTAAAAAATATCCTCCATTCATTTATTCTAAAGAATCTACATTAGGGTGCTTTGATTCTTGATCAAGGTTAAACATTTCACGTGAAGAGACGTTTGAAGATGTGTCGTTCATACTACCAAAAGATACTGCATCTCGTGAAAATATTATTTTCCCTCTTTTTTTTAACATTTGTTAACAGTCATGGTTGATTTATGGACCTTCAGCTTTCAGATTTACTTTTACTCCGTTACTTTTTTTTATATTTTTAAACACTGATGAATATTTCCAAAACTAAATGGATCTATTACTATGTCGTCTTCACAGCTAGCAATAAATATCTCTTCAGGTTTTTCTAACGTCGAAGTTTTATCTTTATTTAATAGTTTCTCAAAATATTCTATACGATTACGTTTTTGCACTGCAGATCTCTGTGGTATATATATTCCTGTTGACATTTGAATTTGTGTGGAACTATACCCTGTTTTAGTTTAATTCTTCCCCCGAACAACTTATATTTAATATAGTTCTCCATATCATTTTCAATCTAAAACAAAAATAAATCTTACACCTAGCCGATGCGAGCAGAGCAGTAGGCACAGTTTAGTATAGATTAAAACTTGTATAGAAAACAAAAGATAACGCAAAACAGCTACATTATTCTAAAGATATTTTAATATGTAATACTATGAAAAACGTAACGGAAAGTTCTGACACCAAAGGTTTTGCACCTCTGACTAGATTTTATGTTTATAGGTATGATATAAATGTGACTACAAAAGATTAAAATAGTAATGTCTTAGGTATTCACGATCACTGTATTTTATAATTAAACTATTTTTAACCGGATTAGTCGCGTAGGTACACTTATTGATTTTACATTTTTCCTGCCAATGTAAAAACAATAAACACGCAATTAATCCGGTTAGAAATTGTTTCATTATAAAATGAAAATAATTATTATTCCTTATTATTATTCCGTACCTACATAAAATATATTCACTATACAAACTTACGTCAAAATGGTCTTCACAACAATTAACTGTACTTTTATCTCAAATGGATGAATATATCCTCTTCATGGCTTTTATTCTATTTTTTCGCATTTTAACGTCTTTTGGAACTATAAAAAATAACTTTTCCAGTGAATTGGTAGCTGTATATATATATTTAGGCACAACACATGATTTCCTAGTATTTGGACTGAACATTTTTAAAAGTATTTAGGTATAATTATGACGGCACGGGCGCGCGACTGCGTGAGCCAGAATGAGCGTGCAGTGTTATGACGTCACACCGTAGTGTACGTACCGTACGCCCTTAGAGTGATATGAGTAGAACGTATAATTAGTGCGCAATCTGCTGTAAATGTGCGCCGCATAAAAAAATTGTGCGTCTTGTAGTTTTGAAAAAAAAAACGTAAAAACGATTCCTGATGGAGCAAGCTTGTTCTAGCAAGAAATTTCTAGACGAATTATCGGAGAGATAAAATACATACATGGGCAGAGAGCTTATATTTGTGCAAATATGTGCGCCATAAATATAATTTGTTTGTCTTCAGGTTTTCGAGATATTGCGTTTCCCGCTGGAGTAACGTTTTGCGAATTCGTGTATCTCTTAGACCATTTTATGTGCGCCTGTAGAATGAACATACACGAATAGCTCTTAATTTGTGCATATTTGTGACATAATTAGATGCCAGATAATATTTATAATTTTCAAGTAATCGCGCTTTATTGAAAACTTAAAAAAAATATTGTAGCGTCTAAATGAGAAGACGTATAAGCTCGCTAAAAACTGTATTCGTTCCATCTTGACGTTTATAATTACCATAAAAAGTTTCAAAACAGAACCTACAAGCGCTAATGAATAATATTACTAAAAGTCAAAACGACGGCATCATAACTTTGACGCCATCAAACAAGAAACTGGCTCAACCTAAGATGTGTAGATGTAAACCAAAAATTGGTGCCTTTATCAAATAATATATAGTAAAAATATCCAGCTTCAACTGTTTCGTATTAAGTAAATATCAATACTAAACCAAAACAGTTATTCGGCGCAGGTTATCCGACCAAATTCGAATGACTACAAAAAAGCGACGGATTCATACGTATCGATGACCACCTTTATTAAACGTATTACACCTAAACTGTGTTCGTACAGTCACGCTCAAATGTTCGTTGGGAATTATTATTACAATGACCTAATAAAAATATAATATATATTAAATGTACTTTCTGATCATATGAAATCAAAGAGCTTGTTGGTTTAAAAAAATATTATTTTTATTATCATAATCATGATTCTTAAAGTAATTATGGCATCAAATCACAGATCAAATTTCCTACCTATAAATATTAGAACAAACCTTGTTCAATTAAACTATTTGTACCTTGTATAGTCATTTGGTATTATTTAAAATCACAGATCAGTTTTTCATATACTTAAGTACACAAACAATAAAATCACTTAAAGTGGCTCAGTACCATCATGGCGTGAAATTTAAATATTAAGTAGTTGTTGTTTTGGCCGAGATATAATTAAGTTTTGGGTATGATTGTATAGTACGCGAACGTAATAAATACCTATAGAGCGTTATATTTTGTTATCACTTTATGTTTCTTAAAAAATAGCCGGATTTGAAAACTTCAACCCAAGTTACACATATCGGGCTGCTAAGGTTTGGGTTTTCAAATAATTAGGCTAATTTTTAAGAAACATAAGCTGATAAAAAACAAGAACCAATAAAATTCATGTTTTTTATAATTCGTTTTTCTACTGATATAATAAATGCAAATGGCTAAATTTATTTATGTCTAATCAAAAAAAAATTCTGCATTTATTTTAATAACTATTTTCTACTGCACTGTACTCGGGCACAATACGTTTCAACCAGTTAGCGAGTAAAGTTAAGAAGGTCATCGATACGTATGATTCCGTCGCTTTTTTGTAGTCATTCGAAGTTTGTCGGATAACCTGCGCCGAATAACTGTTTTGGTTTAGTATTGATATTTACTTAATACGAAACAGTTGAAGCTGGATATTTTTACTATATATTATTTGATAAAGGCACTAATTTTTGGTTTACATCTACACATCTTAGGTTGAGCCAGTTTCTTGTTTGATGGCGTCAAAGTTATGATGCCGTCGTTTTGACTTTTAGTAGTATTATTCATTAGCGCTTGTAGGTTCTGTTTTGAAACTTTTTATGGTAATTATAAACGTCAAGATGGAACGAATACAGTTTTTAGCGAGCTTATACGTCTTCTCATTTAGACGCTACAATATTTTTTTAAGTTTTCAATAAAGCGCGATTACTTGAAAATTATAAATATTATCTGGCATCTAATTATGTCACAAATATGCTCAAATTAAGAGCTATTCGTGTATGTTCATTCTACAGGCGCACATAAAATGGTCTTAGAGATACACGAATTCGCAAAACGTTACTCCAGCGGGAAACGCAATATCTCGAAAACCTGAAGACGCACAAATTATATTTATGGCGCACATATTTGCACAAATATAAGCTCTCTGCCCATGTATGTATTTTATCTCTCCGATAATTCGTCTAGAATTTTCTTGCTAGAACAACGTTACTCCAGCAGGAATCGTTTTTACGTTTTTTTTTTTCAAAACTACAAGACGCACAATTTTTTTATGCGGCGCACATTTACAGCAGATTGCGCACTAATTATACGTTCTACTCATATCACTCTAGGTGACACTTTCTTGCTGGCGTAACGTACACCACACCGTAACCTTCTTATTTACTTCTAAATCGAAAACTAATTGACGTATCGAAGTAATTCTTTCACTAGTATTTTTTATTTTTGACAGAGAATATGGACTACTAATAATCAAAATTAGTTAACATTCTCCATTACTCACAGATAAGTAATTTTTTTTTTTTGGAAACCCTTAGAGTGACCTAATTCTTTTAATTGACTTATCCATAGCAAAATGGCCAATATCCTAGTGGTAAGCTTTAATTATATGCCAAACGCACCTTTTAGGAACAACTCAACGCCTACCATATTATTCAGTTCGACGATATACTTTATTACCATGTAATTCATAATTATTAAAAAAATCTTATTGAGTTCGGCCTGACCTGACTAATAATTCTTGGATTTCACAAATACTAGAATCTTGTAATTGCACAGACAATAACCAATCACCTTCAGTTATAGCCAGTACACTTTCATTGGATGAGGGAGCAGAATCAACATTAACCGGATTTCTACTTAGTGCATCTACGTGTTGCATTGCATTTAAACACCTGGTTTGTGGACTATTTCAAAGTAAACTCTTGAGTTAATAATACCCATCTACCTATTCTAGAGTTAATCTCTTTACTTGTTTGTATTTTATTTGTATATTTAACAGCGTTGCAATCAGTATACAATTTAAATGTAGAACCCAGTAAGTAATGGCGAAATTTTTGTAAACCACAATAGCCAAAACTCCAATTCAAATGAATGATATCGCTTTTCTTCATTACTAATCTGACGACTGTAAAACTAAACAATAAATAAGTAGATTTTATTTTTTTTATTGTTTATTAAAAAATACAAATTAAACAATTAAGTACATTCATTATTGTTAAGCTCAGGAAAATTTTAATCGAAATAGAGTGAAAAACATTCACAAAAAAGACGATAATTAATCAGCTATCGAGCGGAATGAAAAATGATTAAATTACTAAAAAAAAGGCTATTAAAAAAATAGGGGTATGAAAAATAGATAGTAGCCGATTCGCAGACCTACTGAATATGCATATAAAATTTGGTAAAAATCAGTAATGCCATTTCGGAGGAGTAAGGTACATTGCGACATGAGAATTTTATTGATAAAATATTGAGTTTCGCTGTATCTATATCTGTATATAACATCATCCTTTACACCCTTTGTAACTAGAAAACACAAATCAATTTGAAGCCGGTCAACAATACAAGCGTATCTAATTGGAAAAGTTCAAATAATTACTTCCCTTATCAATGAAAGCCTGTTTAATTTATATGTGATTTTTTTTTTAATTATTTAAATACTTTTTTTTTTGAACTCGCTGACGTAATTTACTTAACCTCACTATCCTTCTCAATTTTAGTTTTAGCCTTTGATCTACAGGCCAGTTCCAAATGACCAAATCTGTTACATGCGTAACATTTAACTTCATCTTTGTGAGTACAGTTTGTCTTTTTGTGACCTGATTCGCCACAACGATAACACGTAATATTAGAACCGGTACTAGAAACTAAACTATTAGAAGAACTTTCCAACTTTTTTTTCCGAATTATTATTATAGGGTAATCGAGTGGAATTTTCATTTGAGAATTATTTTGCTTTTGAGTACTTTTTTTATCAGATTCAGAATGTAATTTACCATGTAAAAATGACGCTAAATCATCACAGTATTTAAAATTACCAGCTTTTGAAGCTATGCTAATATTTTTATCGCCAATAGTCCCTACAAATCCCTACAAATTATATCTTGTTCCGATATAGATAACCTCATTTTATCAATTTTACCCCTTTGTTTAAAATAGAATTCATAGAGTGATTGACCCTCAGTAGGTTTTGTTTGAAGCATATCTTTTATCAAAGAATACAAATTACGCTTAATTTGAAACGTATCCAAAAGAGTATTTCGCCAATCCTTCCACTTCCATACCGTCCAACATGTACTGTTTTTTTAGAAACGAGCCATACCAAGTTTTCGCAGTGCTACGTAATTTTTGTAACGCTTGGTACTGTAACACGCGGTCATGCCAACCAAAGGCACGAGCATTGGCTTCTACCACATTAATCCACATTTGAATATCATCCACGAACGGATCAAACTCAGGAATAACCAATGACAAAATAATGTTCTGACTTACTGTGGGAGACGCACGCCTGGTGCGTCTCTTCCTCCGTCGTCTTTGTTCATCCGACCTCGACGATGAGCTCGAACTTGATTTTCGTAACACTGATATAAAACGCACTTTACAGTTAAACCGATTTATTAAAGTTTTAACACAAATGTTCACAATAATCAAAGTCATTAACACAGCACTTCGCGTAATCGACGTATTCATAACGGTCACCGAAATTCAACTGACTGGAGACAATCCAGTACAACCTTTTTATTAACTCACTACCCACCACTCTTTTATCATTTTTTACTCAAACGATCGACCATTTGACCGGTACAAAAATATGTTGCCAGATTAATTAATTACAATAATTGAAATCAGTGCAATTAAACAATTAAAAATAATAATTAACAATAGAATTGGGTCTTGTGTATTTTGGCGACAACAAACGCAACATATAAAAATAAAATATTTATTCAGTACCATTTAAATTTACACATTTTTTTTACATTTGGAACTTATGCTAATTTAATAATGATTTTTTTACAGAAATAAAATAAAAAAAAATGTCAAGTCAATGGCCAAAAATCTCCTGCACTAGGCTAGGCCTGTCCTGCAGGAGGTTTTTAAATAACAGATTTACAATATTCTTGAAATGGCGGAGTTGTTACTTATTTAATATTTGTAGTAAGTAACATCACCAATACAACCATATTGCAGAAATAATCTAGTTCTCCTCAAATAACTTTACGTACTTATTGTCTAACCTACTTTTAGTTGGTTGTGGCATAGAAAATGTGGTTTCAAGGGCGCAGCACGCTCGATGTCTGTTCAACCAATTAATGTTGGTAGAGAATAATATTTTTTACATTTTAAGTATAAAACCGAGTGATTGACCGCCCAAGTATTCTTCTTCTCTGTCTAGGAAAGAGCAGCAGGGTTTCGAGGATTTAATGCTGCAGTTTAAATCCGAGCAAAGACTCAGAAATCTGTCTTTATGGTTCGGTATTTATAAAATGAAAAGAAAAGTAGAAAACTACTTTACTATTTATCAGAAAAGTAATGTTCGGTTGGGCCACAGGCGTAACAAAAAAAATCCGTACAATCTCGAGAGGTGAGCGACCAAATACTGCAAACATTATCTCGTTTAATGTATGAAATAAAAATATTTTAACAAAGCAACACGCCTGTGTTACAAAAGGGTACGTAGAAGGTGTATTATCACCTATGTTTCACGAGCTATCATTATAATTTCAGGATAATAACCCAGCTGCCTCCACTAGAAGATCCGTATGACAACTACGAGGACCCTAAGCAGCCAAGCAACGTTGCCAAGCCGTCTGGCACATGCGATAATGTCAATAACAGCTACTCCGACCCGAAGATAGCCATGCAATGCCCAGAGGGCAAAAGAATCGACCATATCTTGTACAAACTCGCTCCATCTTTGGAGGTATGGGTATTAATACGTCTTTGTGATAGCTTTCGCAATAATTTACCTAAAATCAATTCAATGTATTAGTTTGCCAGTTTAAAATTGCTCAGACGGCATGTGATTTAAGCGGTCACCTTGCTGCACGGGACAAATTGTCTTTATGTAATGAGGGTTATCGCGTATGAATTCATTGCTAGGGGTGCTTTTGTAACGTCAGGTCTCCGAAAAATCAATTGTCACTATTTGCGGGTTAGCTATCTGGCCATTGAGTTCATAAGTGTCTATAGAGTATATACTAATTGGTGGTAGAGCTCTTGTGAATGAGCTCGAGGGCGGCAGCACCACCGTCTCACCTTTAACCTGCCGCCAAATAGTAGTGCTTCCATTACTGTGTTCCGGTTTGGTGGTGAGATCAGGCCCTGAAATTACTGGCACATGAGGCATCACACCGTAGTCCTCAGCTGCAGCGACGCATCTTTAATCTGCTTTTGTGGATTGTTGATGTCCATGGGCTGTACTCCACTTACCATCAGGTGGACTACTCGATCGTTCGCTGTAGGCGTAGTATAAAAAAAAAAAAAAAATAGAGGTACAGTTCTATAAGGTGTTCTGAAGACAAACTATTGACGAGTGACAGAGAACGCATAAGGAAAATAAGGACGTATTAATGTCTCCACTTGAAATTGTAACGAAAAATCCGTACTTCTTAATATTTTTGGTTTTAAAATCGTTGTCTTTAAAAGATCGCAAGAACTGTGCCTCTAAAAAAACGTATGAACTCAATTTCTGTCAACAAACTATAAAAGACCTTACCTTTATAGCCGTCATTATTTTTAAGGAACCTAACTATAAATATAAAAGGGAAGCCGCATAAATACCATAAATATAACAAAAACTGAAATCATTACATTTTAACATGATATCTTTTTTTTTATAGGAACCAATGTCAAGAGGTTTACGATATCTAATTTACAATGTAATTTTCTTACAGGCGGAGGTAATCAGTTTCGGCAACCCGTTGCCTGACCGAGTTGACGGCAAGGAGTTCTCCTTTTCTGACCACAATGCAGTTACTCTTGAGCTGCTAGTAAAACCAAATGAAACATCATTTCAAAAGCAGTACAGCAAGGAAAACACGTTCGACGACACAGTCCAGCAGACCATCAAAGTTTGCCAAGAAGCAACGGATAACTTGACTAAAACTCGAAAATTGTACCTTCTTATTGGTGGATTGATATTGATGTTCCTGATCGGTTCCGTCGGGTTTTGGCCGAGCACTATACTGCACGATATCGTGAAGCTTGTCGTCAGTGGACTTTGCTTCTATTACATCATAATGGGAACCTTGTGGAACAGAATGGAGATGAACAGTTTGAAAGCGGGACTGAGCGCTTTGGAGAACTTCGCCACGACTAGAGCGGCATCAAAGAATGTGTCATAACCACCCAAAGAATAGAAACCATGTTTGCTCATAAATGTACTTATCTGCAGATCCTTCACCATTTACATATCTTTACACTTTAACAACTTTGTCATTCCACAATATCGCATTTATTTGAAGTGCTTTTAGCTTATAAAGCTACAATACATAATTATAAATATATAAGATAAAGTGATAAGTTATAATGGAATGTTAATATTTTTGTATCGCAGGTTTACTGTAGCCATTGAGATTATTGACTCCCATCCATGACCGAGTTATTGTAAAAGCGATTATCGGGCCCGCTGTAATTTTCTGACGGGCTTCTTTTTGTAGGCCTGTTTGTAGCGAAGTTGGTCGAATTCGTCAAACATATCAATAGACAAATTGAATTCTGCTCAACTCTCCTATAACTTTTCTGCATTGGACTCTATAAGCCCTGGAATGTAATGAAAAAAATATAATACATTAGGACTCACGATCTGAGACATTTTCAGGTATTATATAAATAAATAAATATCACAAAACATACACATCTAGTCCCAAATGTATTAAAAGTCTAATTCATACACTTTGTGGTATGATTGGAAAGCATCATGTAATTTCGAAGAAGTCATTGTAGGATAGTATTAAAAGCCAAATGAAACCGAACATCGCATTCGTCCATATGCAGTATTTCTTTGTGACAATAATATATAGTGCATAGTACTGCTAGTTCAAAATATATGTAATCGTAGATAGATTTAACAAATAGCCAACTGAAGTGCTCCTGTGATGATTTCCAGATATAAAGTGATTGAAAATATCATCCTTAATCTTTACAAAGTTTATTTTTCAATAACAAAACAGTTTATAAAGCCTTAAGTCGAAATGAATAGCCGAGTGCAATGGAAAGTAATATTAATTTTATTTCTATAGCAATACATTATCTTTTTCTAATCTTGGACGCAGTATAATTACTTACATAAAATCACGTTTTTATTCACGGGAGTAGGCAGAGATGTATATTACTTATACCATATCTTTCCAAACGCAAAAATGATGGTTTTGCTGTCGCGTTTGTTTGTATTCACTGACTGATAAGTACTTTATTGTAAGAACTTCTAGAAAAAGCAGTGCTATATGTAAGTGAGGCTGTCGTGATTTAATAAATTATTTACCTATCTTAAGACTTACTTCTTTAATGAGCTTATGTAATACCAACGATTTACATCTTATAAAATTGTTTCTGGTTATAATAATATGCCTAAATAAAATAAATAATACCTATATCATCCTAAATAAAGTATTTTTAAAACTCAATTGGCTTTTTTCTTCCAAATTCCAAAAGTAGTATTTTTCTAATCTCATTATTATAGTAATATCTTATATTTAAGCTTTATCTCCTCGTTAAGGTAATATAAGAACGATGAATAAATAACAGCCACTGCATACTAAACAAATATTTTATTTCTAAAACTTAACATTTAATTACACTGTAACGTAGTCAGATTATATTCATAAATATCACAATTTATTATTATATATTATCTTTGTGTACTTACTTTGTATTAATGTGTACATTAAAGTATTAATAAGTGCACAGATCATAAACAAAAAACAGTTTTGACTATTGTTCTTTGGTTAAGGCGTTCCCCACATTAGGCGTGTAAAGCCGGGTACACATTGGTGCAATGTAACATGTAATGCAACATGCAATGCAAGAATTTGACGTCCACATTGCTGCAATGTATCATGTAATGTAACAGAATTCCCATAGTGTGGACGCCTCGCGCGCACGAACTGCGCCTGGGTCGCGCACGAACAGATTGTTGCAACTCTTGCGCGTAGCGACCCGAGATTTGTCGGTTTTTGGTACGAACACAAAGGGGCGCGCAGTATGCGCGGAGCGTCAGTGTGGACAGGTTGTGTGGTGTGTACGGCTAGACGCGCGCGAACATGAAACAAGACGACGGTTCGCGCGCATCTCGGAAACAGATGTGAGTAGGTACATGCGCGGTTCGTGCGCACGTTGTGCGCGCCCCGCGTCTACACTGATGCAATGCTCGTTTCGTGTTGCATTGCATGTTGCGTTGCAGCAGTCTGTACCCGCCTTAAGCGACGTGGGCGCCGCGAGCGCGCTGCATTAAGTTTGCAGTTGTAAGCAAGCGTCAGCGTCAACGATCAACGTATGTTTACAATATAACATTACATGCAAAACGCCTAATGTGGGGTCAGCCTAAATCACGATAAAGTTCTCTCCCTTTGTCCATAAGAATACCGAAGTCGCCGCATTTTTGCGTATATTGTGTTGTTATAATGTACAAATCGACATATTTTGTGAAAAACCACCGAATATTAAGGACATCGGTAGCGTAATGTACGAAGGGGCCCACTAGGAATGTACGACATTATACAACTTAGCCTAAAATTGCGTTGGATAGGATAATATAAGCTAAATTATTCTATTATCACCTCAATTTATGTGATGCAATTCATACACGAGATACTTATAAAAATGACGTACTGCCGTGGTATAACTAAAATGACGTTATTTAACCGCGGAATAAATTTAAACCGTTACATACTTTTCGATGACAAAACTTATTTGAGATTCAAAGATACCAAAACATAGATAAAATAAGTTTTTGTCATCGAAAAGTTACATCGGTTTAAATTTTTTCCGCGGTTTTTATTTGGTATCCAAAAAAATGGTTTGAGCAGATAACGGCATTTTAGTTATACCACGGCAGCGTAGCGCTGTCACTTATATTCGATTTAATTGCGAAATGAATCGCTCCATCACGTTTGTTTATACTTTAGGTTCATTCTCGTCTCGATCGAGTAAGGGTTCGGTTTCAGAGTTGGTAGACATCGCTGCTACGGTGCTGTCCAAGGATCCGTAGGCGGAGGGGCGTATCTCCACGGGCGGAGGCTCGATGTCCACTGTGAGGTTCGGCGCCGAACTCGATGGAATCGGCTGCTCACTCATCAGTCTTGAACTTTCATCGTATCCACGCGCCATGTGATACATTGATTTGCCTCTCAGTCTTCTACTAAATGAGCTCCCTGGAATAACAATAAATAAACGTTATTGATTGCAAAGGGGTGCATGAAAGGAGCCTCCCCGAGTGACGTAGACAACGATCCCCTACGTCCGGCGCACCCTGGGCAATTCATGAGTTCTCTAAAGCGAATTGGCTAATCCTTTCACCACGATGGCAAGTCAAAATAAAGTTTGACTTAGCCATCGACACGACGAAGAAGAAGATTGCAAAATATTTCTGAGTATAATATTATTATTTATTTATAAACTGATCGCATAGGTTCATTATCTTATGAATACGATTACGAGTGTTTATGAAAGGTGTTTATAAGCTATAACCGGTTTTTTTACTCCGTTATTTATGGCATACCGTAAGAACATTTCGTGCGTTTAGCCGTTATTTCGTCTATGTATGTGTGTACCATATTCGCTGCATCCCATATTTTATTTTATACGCGGCTCGTTTTTTTAGTTACTGATGTTATTCTAGCAAGAGCTAGATTTTAGGTTTTGTCTCTTATAAAATAAAATATGAAGCAAATTAGTACACAAACAAACCACAAAATAATCCAGCATAGTTGTCGTTTTTATTAGATCCCTAGTTACTACTAATTAAATTAAATTTTCCAGGAGTTTTGATAATGAGTTATCTTATAGATTTTGATGTGCTCCTTACAAATTTTATCTTTGCCAACTCGTAACTTTGCCGCTCGCGCAGCCATATTTAATGGCATCTAATTTCAGTTTATAGATGACAATTATTTGTCGAATCATTTTACGATTACTATTTTTTACAAAATTAAACTAGAGAGAGTTGCCTACAATATATGTCCAGCTACTTTTATGGTCAAGTCAAAAGTTCCGTTGCAAAGTGTAATTTAAAACGCGTTTTCGCTGAATTAATTTTTTCCACACCACCTTGAGATAGAGTAAACAGTGCGATTTTCAACGTTGTTTCTTAATATCCATAATCAGTAAATTGAGCGCAATCTTCTTCCACTGAATATTTTTGATGGCCCAGGAGATACCAGTCTTCTGTTTCAGGTAACTATCGTACCATCAACTACCGTCAACTTTTATGGCAGATAGAGGGGATCATTTGCTACTCATCGTTTACTTTTGGATTCAACATCCTAAGCATCCGAGGTATAATTAATTTTGCGGTTTAATATTGTTTATAATATACACATCAATAGTACCTACAATCATTTTATTAAGCTGTATTGGTGGGTCGAATCGATCGCAATTTCATACATTTATTATTCTATTTATACACGCTGCATCGGAGGGCAAGGTTACCTCAAGGATGTCGTAATCGTTATTGTAGACGTGACTTTTAATGTATGAACTCACGATTAAGGTGATAATAATAGCTTCTATAAACAAGCTCATGCTAAGCTCTAGGTCAGCGGTTGTACACAAGCATATTAAAATTTACTAGAGTTTAAGGCGTCGCACACATTAGGCGAGCGCGCTGCGTTATCGTCGCGTGATGTTGCCGTGCCACGCGTGTGCAGCGAGCGCACGACGTGCACGCGGCCCTCGCCTTGGCGTTTAAACCTCTTTAGTAGCGGGCGAAGGGGTAACAACGCAACGCGAGAGCCACGTGGGCGCCGTGTGCACTGTCCACACATGCCGCAGGGCAGCTAAACGCTACGCTACTCACACGTCTGAGGAAAGCACACGCTTAATAAGGGGTCAGCCTAAGAGGCAACAACGCAACAAGCCGATTTTTTATAAAAAATCTAAAAATGTCAATATTGCTCTACAGTTAGTTTTTCTCTGTGTAAGAGCACCCTTTAATGTAGTTTCTTAGTAACACCTACCTACAAATTACTGCCTTTTTGTTCTAGTGGTTATCGTATGAGGTCACGAGTTCGATTCCCAGGTCAGGCAAAAGTGTTTCTTAGGAATTTTCCATCAGGAAATTCTTGTAATTTGTGGATGTTATGTTTCTTACCTACAACGCCGAGGTGCTCGGAGATATCCCTTTTGACATCTGACACATCCCACATAGCGAGGAAGGAGCCCAGACACGACGGGGTCGGGTCATCAGGAGACACGTACGGCTTATAGGAGAAGCTGTAGTGGTGTGCAATCGCTGCCAAGAACATTTCTATGCATATCAAAAAGTCCTGGAAAACAATAACAAATGAGTATAATTACAGTTTCATTATCTGCAGAGGGAATCATGATAGATGCAGCACATGTGTAATTTTAAGTGGGAGGATGTTATTATCAGGTTCAATTTCAATGAAATACTAGATATATTTTATTAATTACAGCCTAGTTGGTTGAGTATAAGCTCTTAACCAAATATCCAACAGCAGAAGTACATGAAATTTGCTCAAACATTCATGTTCAAAGTTATAATGAGTACCTAAATGAGTTGGGTAACTTTGAATTATATTGTTTTGTAGGATGTAAAAACATATAATTTAAAAAAAAAATAGTTTAGATAAAAGTGTTTGATTTAATTTTGTGTTGTGTTACTTTTCTATTTGTTCAAGTTAACCTTTATCTGACGGATATCTATTATTTGACGATTCTGTAAAAGGCCCTTAATGACCATTCTAAATCAGATCAAAAAACACCTACAACATCATCACCACGGAAATGTCGGTGATTTATAAAGTTATGATCATAGCATTTTAATTTTTTCTTTTCGTTTGCTACATAATATTAATATTTTTTCTTTAATAAATTAATAAAATTATTTCAGTAATATATAATTATTTATTTAAAGTTGACCATAGGAAATAAAAATCTAAAATTTTATGTAGCAGTGAATTAAAGAATGTGTTTATTTAATATCCAATTCTCAAATACAGACAAATCTCAAATACTATAAAATCCAGAGCTATGTAAACTCACCTGCAACTTCGAAGATATAATTTTAATCTTGTCTGTATCAGATATATCAAATATAGTTGATATAACTCCACAGTATACTAATACATTAATTATGACTCCTTGGCTGGAAACAAAAAAAAAACAAAATGAACAAAACCTTCACACGAAAAAAAAAAAATTACAAAAGACAAAAACTTACAAGAATGAGAAGAAAACCACAGCTTTGATACATAAGAATTTGCCTATAGGCTTCATTGGCTTTAATTCCGTTTTGTTTGCTCTATAGAAGAGTACAAGGCAATACATAGCCACAAATTGAGACAAGTTGTTTATGGCTATCATGTAAGGGAAAGCCACTTGCGGACTGAAGTCACTCTCTCCGTACACTCCAGACAGCTCACAAATCATAGATATCACTGTTGTGATGGGTCGCACTACTGTGTACTGCAGGATACCATGTTTGCAATTATGCACAAATTCACTGAAAAAAGGGTTAAATATTATTCATGCTATCTAAATGTTGTTACACCAAATCTCTATAAATAGGTTTTGGCAGCTTAAGTAGTAAAATAGTGACAAGAATATAGTTGAAACAACCAAAAATGTGATTGATTGAAGGGAAAATTTTAAGAAATATTTTATCAGTCTAATCATTTAAATTTCAATGATAATAAAGGTAATATGACATGTATTTGCGTATATATATCTGCTAATTTGAACGATTTAAAATCAATGATAATTATCAAAAATTTTATATTATCTTGATAATTTCAAACCCTGTTTGAAATATAAAGATATTTAAGCGTAATGAGAGTAGTCTTAAAAAATAAATATTAAAAAACATATTCTGAGTGTAACAATATGAGATTAGAAAAAAAAATTGTGTTAACATTTTTTAAATGAGATTAGAAATTAAAATTTATAATAATTGGTTCTATTCTTCAAGACTGTACTGTGGTAATCAATGTTTATCTATAAGACTGAAAATTATGTGTTACATGCACTCACAATCTGATAATAAAATGACAGCTGATTCTGATCATGTGTTATAACAACATTATTATCATATACTAATTATGGCAAAAAACTGATAAATATGCTGTAAATTTTACCTATTTAAATTTAGTGTAGTTCAAAGTTATACATGAGAATTTAATAAAGATTTAATTAAGAAAAATGGAGTGATGATGTTTTCTTTCTTTATGATGATGAAATCTTTAAACACAAGTGGCCAAATATCAATAATGACATAATAATAAAAACATTTGTGTGACTTACCTGCCCATTTCCCACGGAGTCAAACAACATAATGGAAATATATGATAAACTTGTGGTTTAGTCTCCAACAGAGCTTCCAAGTCATGATCCTCATTAAGATAGTTCAACAGATACTTCATGAAGTTATAAATAACATAAGCTTCATAGCATTCTCTCAATGAATCTACATAAATAGATTGTTCTGGAAATTCTAAGCCTATCCAGGCATTCAGGGCATAAATTGGGACCATCCATAAAATTCTGAAAATATAACAATAGATTATAGATAGATAGAATAAAACTTTATAGCACACCAAAAAATAAGACGCATTAAACAACATAATTTAACATTTACATGTACAACGGGCGGCCTTATCGCTAAAGCGCAATATCTTACAGGCAACAATCTGTGTTAACGGTTGAGAGCTCAAAATATTGATAAAGAATAAACATAAAATATTAGACAAAGTCTATTTCCCTTTTCAAATTAAAACTTTACAGCAACCATAAACAATGGTACATTCTAGCTTAATAAGTAGGTAAGCAAACACTGTTTCACAAACAATAAGGCTGTACATGTTTGCATGTTTATACAAAAAGCTATGAAGTAAACAAAGAATATTATGCTTGTAGGTATAAATTAATTGTGCATAAATGAGTTTAAAGTAGAGCTATTAATAGAACCATAATCAAAACAATATTTAAAACACAAAAGTTATCACATAAAAAATTAAATGAATATTGAATATAATATATTATCTTATTAGATTATTCTAGTAGTAGTCTCAGGGAATGACGTCATTGTAAGACATCTAAAAAACAACATTCCAAAAAGTGTTAGTAAGCTAAGCTATAGAAAACTTAGAAGTTTGCTTTTGGTAATTGATTTGGAATTTGGCGATATAGTAGTTTAATTAAGGTGTGAAGCCTTCCCAATACAGACGTCTACCATAACTTAATAATACAAAGATTGTGCAATAGCAAACATTGGTGCCATACCTGATAATATGTTTCTGCAAGCTTGGCTTTGTGTAGTGAACAACATGTTGTGTTATTTGCCATATGGAGATAGGCAAGGCCAAGAGGACGAATCCCCCAGCCACCAGAGACCCTTGGTCTGATTTACTAAAACCATTTCGTATGGAATGGGCTATCAGTATCGGTACTAATACAATAATTAATATAACATAAAGAGTCACTAAAACAGGTCTGATCCAGAGTCTCCATTGCTTTAAAAAAGTTAATGTATTGGAACACATTGTTTATTCGTTTTGAATGACACACATAATATTGTCTTCAACTTTTACATTGGCAGAATCAGATAACACAAATGTAAGGTAAATTTCGTAGTACTGCCTAATATAACTTTCTGTTTAATTTTAAGGATTTAATGTTTACAAATTGACGCTATACATTAATTAATTACACAATGATAAAAATAAAATGAACAGAAAACGAGAGGAAGAGATATTGACTTCAACGATAATAACGATGACAGCTGACGCTAATGACATTGACATATTTGACAATCGACTGAATCGACTGACACATCTTATACTTTAAACTCGTCACGCATAGATCATGAAGACGACGATCATAATATCATTGATTCATCGTCTAGCTGCAGCTTTTTTTATTGGCGCTTGGCGCCAAAATCGTAGACAGAGAAACCAATAGACCGAGGTACCTTGTAACGGGGTGTGAGATAGCAATATTTACTACAGTGTTGTCAGGGTAATCAGATTTTCCTAAAAAGTTGGCAAAAAGGCAGTGCATAATTGTGTCACTAGTTCCTCATAATATAATATAAAGATAAATAATAGCGATAAGAACTCAAAGGAACTGACTGGCTGATTTTGATAAAAACTAAACAAGTATTATTATTTTTTTGGAAAATCAATGTAACTAGGCAGAAATCAAACCCGTTAATTTTGCAAAACATCACACTCATGTATCATTTACACCCTTCGATGCTGTTACAAATAAGGGACTAGTTCTGGGCAGTAATGGTATTCGACAAACTTAAATGATGATTTTCCAAAAATCCAATGATTCAGGTTTAGTTAGTTACAAAATCAGGCCAGAGGTTCCTATGAGTACTTTACGCTATTCCTCATAGTTACCATCGGGGCCCATTTGAAACAACACAGGGTGTCCCAGGTTACGATGTCAAGCCAGAATCGGGTTCCCCTATTTTTTGTGTAAAATTATTTAAGCCAGAATGTTTTATTATACAAGTAGTGAATATTAAAAATTTAAAAATATAATTAAAAATCGTTTTTTTTTAGTTTGTATGACTTTTTGACAATTTGGCTTAAAAGTCTTGTAACTTTTAAGCCAAATTGAATTAATTGGCATATTGAAAGATTTGCCTCATTAATTTAAAAATATATATTGTTAGGATAATTCAAAATTGTTTGCTGCAAAGTGGTGGCGCCACCTCATGATTATTATAAAAGCGCGCGTACTTTGCCACTCAGTTCATTTGCTCGTGAACATTCGGACAGGAAGGTAGTCGTGAGGTGACGTCGCTATTTGCTGTAAGTCTTTTGATGGTTTTTGCCTATGCTTATTTAATTAACGGCTGTTTTTGAAATCACGAACAGTATCTGATTTAATATTTGAATTTGTTAAATTAGTTTAAAATTGCATCATATGAATAAATGATTGTTAACTTAATTATTTTTTTTAATACATTTTGGCTTTTGATCCTAAAAATATATATTTAACTATAGCAAGGAATACTTTGCATTAAAACGTGTAGAGTAAAATTATTACAGAGATTTGATCCATAAGATTGATGCTACGGATAAATGTCATAACAATACAGAATGCTTTTAATTCGGAATAATAGCTAATGCCAATTTTAGTTTTTTGATCATAAATTAAGTTTCCATTAAATAAAATGTTCTCAGAACATTAAAGGTGGTACTGCATTAATTTATCAAAATTCTTTGTATATGCTGTTCAAAGAAATTAGACGGCTTTATCAAATAATCACGAACAAAATCGTGATTTTTACGTTCAATTAAATAAATTTGACAAGAATATTAGATGAAATTAAATGTAATAACACGCTTAGATAATTTATCTTCTGTTGATGTCGTCCTTTTTTTCTGAATAAATTTTAGAACTACTTAATTTTTGTTAGCAATAGGTGGTATCAGTTTTGCTAAGTATGACAACCCAAAAATGCCAAAATACTTTAATGGTTAGCTCCAAGCTGTCGAATTTGCTTGGAGCCAACCCGTTACAGCGATAGGGACAGAAAATATCATCGTATTTCTCTTTCTAACTTGAAAGATTTTCATAGCGCCTTTTCATGTATGAGGGAAAGAGACGGTGTGTGTGATTTGGTCTATTGGTTTCTCTGTTACGGCCAAAATATTAGAAATGACAGTTTTGAAATAGTTGCCAATTTCTAAATTGTGAAGTAAAGTCAATCAAAAAACTATAATCTTTGTCTGTGGATGCCATGTTTGTATGTTTGCCAAGATGATGGTTTTGAATTTGCTGTTTGAAACAATTTATAAGTAATGTGTTTGTTTAACACAGACTTGGTATATAGTAACAGACCAAAGGTAAGATAAAAATTCATACGCGATACGTACATACACATAGGGAATGTTGTCTTTATATGGCGGGACTAGGGCCGTTTGCCGGTATTTCTCAATGATAAATTAAAGAATTAAAATCGAGTGATAAGTAATTTTGAGTATATTAACTACTTATCAACAATGTAAAAAAAGTTTTCAGATTTGGCCATCGGGACGCATTTGAAAGACCTTTGATATAAGTCGTTCAGTAGGTAGGTGAAGGGCAGATAACACATTGAGTGGTTTCTAATCAAGCCAAAAATCCTTTGTTTTTTACTCATGTTAAATGACTCAAGATGATGTTTTAAAACTTAAATTAAACCTAGGATAATGTATGTCTATATATTTTCATAATGTTCAAATATTTAATCGAAGGAAGTTAGTTGAATCATCATTTAAAATTTGATCTTTCATCGCAGCATGAATTTATTTTATATTTTATGTTCAGATATTTTTATTTATACGATAAAATAAAAACATTTTTTTTGTTATGATGTATTATTATGTTTTTTTTTGTCATATTTTACTGACGTCATACTGTAAATGTTGCCATATTCAAAATTTAGGAGTTGCGAAGAACAAAAAACACTTTACAGGTGTTCGGGTTTTTATCAAAATGGTTTTGGTTAAAAGTTATTAATTTATTATAAGAAACTCATTCATTATGCTTTACAAATAGTGATTTAGTATATTCTAGCCATAACCGCACGAGTTATACGGGAATTCGCATATTTATGCATTTACAGTTATACGCGTAACACGTATTTTGTGCATCGAACTCAAGCATTGAATTAGGCCACATAGCGATCTCTCCCTAAAATACCGCTGTTCTGGTTGTCGACGTATCAAGTTAACGTGAGTTTGTGATTTATTACAGTGTATATTGCACACGTATCTTTAATAAGTATAGTATGAGATATTGAATTAGATCCTTATATGATAGATAGCGTTTATAAAGTAATATGCTGTGAGTAGATAATTCGTATGCTTTTGTAAATGGGTCACCTCGCCATTCGTAAGAGAACCAAGTTGTTTTGTGTTTTACAGCTTTTTGAGTCATCGTTTCGCAGTTCCTGTTAATATTGCAGTTTTATTTATAGTTGATTGGATTTGTTTTGACGTGCTCATGTTTTCGTAGTCTTGAAAGGCGGGAGAGTGATGTCCAGATAGTCCACGACTTGGTAATGTGATGTCATCAAAAGGGGAAACAGAGGCCGACTCCGGCACCGTGTCACCCAATTTACCTACCGTAAAAAATGAACCAGTAAGTAACATTCTTTTTTATAGACATTATACTAAAATTGTAAACTACTGTTACTGTTTTTCTTAGTGTTTAAAAGTTAAGACATATATTTGTTGTTATTTGGAAGTCTATGCTTAATATATTGTAAGTGGTTTATTGAGTATATAAACCCACATGTTTAATAAGAAAAAAATATAACTGGTGTAGATCTTAGCTCAACAACAAAATAGATGCATTGCTGACATGTATAATGTGAATCAAATAAGAACTGATTTTTGGACTGTATTAAATAAATGTGCTCCTTACCCTATTGTTTACAAAATCGTTCAATAGGGACAGGCATGTGATTGAAAATGTTGTTCATATTTATGCGAAAGGAACATATTCATTAAGGTTGAAAAAATTGGTTCTTAATTGATATGCATTGTAAAAGAAGTATTTAATAAAACTTACAACTATATCCATAGCTACTAAACATTTTCAATTAATACTCATTTGATAACTGTCCCTATACTTACACTAATCATGGTGATTTGCAAATAAGTGCTTTAAGTGTTGCAATTAATTGCTTCCCATTCTTAGCTTCATTAGGTAAGTCATAAATTTGTAGTAAAAATATTGTTACTATTGTAAGCATGGGTCTTATGTCTTAGTATTGAAGTAAAATGCATAATGTAGTTAACAAAAGTTACCAAAATATGTTCGATTTGCCCTCCTGGACCAAAAACTGCAAATCCATGATTGTAAGTGTTGATTGATTATCAATTAAAAAGTAAATTATTTAAGCTTGGTTGCCTGTCTGTAAAAAGTAAACATGGAAACTAGTAGTCATTTGAACTGAATTATAACAAAAGTTATCAAAATAAGTTTGATTTGCCTCCCTCCTGGACCATAAGCTGCAAACATCCATGATTGTAAGTGTTGATTGATTATCAATTAAAAAGTAAATTCTTTAAGTCTGGTTGCCTGTCTGTAAAAAAAGTATTCATTTGAACTGTGTCAAGATACATACATTTTGTTTTTTTTAGATATGAATACAGGTCATAATGTTGGTCTAAAAAATAGGTCAAGTACTTATAGGAAAGATAGTATTCAGATAGGCTTCTGATTTATCACTTGTTAATGTTTTAAACTGCAGCTGAGAGATATATATATATATCTATGTACATATATATTTTATTAATCTGTTATTTGAGAAGACATGTACATTTTATATGAATAAAGTATATGTTTTGACAGTATCCAATGTAATCATCTAATCAGTGTATTTATTTGAATAGTAAATTAACAATACTAAGTTTAGTCATAGCATAAACAATAGAACATCACTCTTATCGTATCTGCAGCTAAGGGCTAGTTTCACCAAGTGTGTTTAACTAAGTTTTATGCTAAAGACGGTTTTCATTATTTCTGTCTCATTCAGTCATTGAACGAGGGAGAGAGAGATTAATCAGAATTGTTTTTTAATTGAACTTTGTTTAAAATGTTTGGTGAAATTGAGCTTTAGGATATTATATCAAAATAAAGATATTAGTCTTCTTTGAACATGTAATCCTAAAATGATAAAATATTGCTAATAAAATTTATAATTTGTCAAAACTGTGCTTTTCGTATGGCAAGTAATGTCATCAGGTTTAGCCGTTAAGAAGATTAGCCGATACAAACACACAGACATACAGACAAATTTTAGGCATAGGTTTTGTGCAAATAATACCAGCTTAGAAAAAGTTGTTATTTTGTCATTAAACACACTTCAATTTTATTTATTAGTAGTGATGAGTCATATCACATAGGTTACCTTGTATTTGTAAATCATACAATAATATGTAGTAGATTGATAGGTTTGAAGTAGTGACCTGTTTATTTCCTCTTCAATCTGATCATGACCTAAATGTTATCTATTGTTAAAAGTATTTGCAATTTTTTAATGTAAAATGTAGGTAACTGCCTCGTTGGTCTCTCACCGCGAGGTCTCGGGTTTGATTCCTGGTTCGGGCAAAGTGTTATTTGTGAACTTTCCGTCAGGAAATTCTCAATAGCAGCACGGAGTTTAAATTGTGCCCCGTGAATGGCGATATGCTCACCCCTTATTCCATGAGACTTAAATATAACAGGTGAAATGTGGGTGTTGTACACCTCTGCCACACACTTCTGGGTAATATAGGCGTGATGTTATGTTATGTTAAAATGTATGTCACAGTTCAAGTCTAAAAAATAACCAAGTTGCACGACTTCTACATAAACATACATTCACATTCAAATTAGATCAGCAATGAAACAAGTTTATTTAAATTTGAAGAGAATTAATTTTGATTAGTGAAATCTTAATAGTGATAATGTTATGTAGGCAATTTGTTTTTTTCTTGATGAACGGGAATCAGACAGAAAAGACCAAGTATTTGAAAATGTACTTACATAGAGATTTTATACCTGTGTGATGGGGGGGAAAATGTTTTTATGAATTGGTAATAATTAAGGTGATGAGAAAGATGGTTGTGACATGTCCCTTGTACTTTTATTATTTAGGTTTGGAGGAGGAAAACTACATTTTTCGTTTTCAAGGAAAATTTCCTGGTTTTTACATTTATGAAAATACAAAACTAGAATATTCCTGATTATACGTAAAAACATAAAAACAAAAACAAATTTTACAAGGTTTATGATATCTCTACAAAAATAGTATTATGGTGGATAATAAATCTACTTTGTTGATAGAAATATGAAAAAAATATTGTCCTTCATGCTATCTTGAGAATAAAAGGAAAATGACATGTTATCACCTGATTTCCATTTAGTACTAAGATGTCTGAGAAACATAAGGAAAATGTAGTCATTATTTATATTTAGTAGGTACACATACAGGTGGATTAGATGCTAACATTTGCTTAACATAGAGATTTGAATTCCAGGTGGCGACAAACAGCAACAGCAAAGAGACGCCGAAAAGGGGCGGTACATTATTAAAATGCACTACATGCAATAGTTTTAGTACATTAAGTAGTCGCGCGTTGACCACTCACATGGCTCAATGTTCACCGGACAACAACAATGTGGCCGCAGCACAGAACGCCGACCCTCGGCCGCACAGGAAGTTGTTCGAGTGCGATGTGTGCAATATGAAGTTCTCAAATGGCGCCAACATGCGTCGGCATAAAATGCGGCACACGGGGGTCAAACCTTACGAGTGCCGCGTCTGCCAAAAGAGATTCTTCAGGAAAGATCACTTGGCCGAACATTTCACAACGCACACCAAGAGCTTGCCGTATCATTGCCCAATATGCAACCGAGGGTTCCAGCGCCAGATCGCCATGCGCGCGCACTTCCAGAACGAACACGTCGGACAGCATGACCTCGTCAAAACTTGCCCCCTCTGTAGTTATCGCGCTCCCACCATGAAAAGTCTCAGGGTTCACTTCTTTAACAGGTAATTACATTTGTTTACTTTAACAATATACCGTTTAAATAGTAAAAATAAGTAAATAAGTTTAAATAGCCGTGACGAGTCTTGGATATGACTGATTGGTTTATCTAACGACGACTTTCTTACTGTTTGCTGTACTTTATTTAAAACGCTACTAAATATCTATGTGCCTTATTAATCACTAGTTTCCGCCCGTGGCTCTGCCGGCGTGTTACGTCGATAACCTTGACAAATGTTTTAGATACCTATAGCTTCCTCATGTCATGAATCACTATAATCCGTGTAACGATAAGTAGTCAATCAATCTAAAACATTGTTTATGTATTACCGTCACTCGACAGACACGGAATAGACTTGGACAACCCAGGTCCCGGCGCCAACTCATCGGTGTCCCTGCTGGCGGCCGGCATCGCCAACGCCGCGTACGCCGATGGCACCATGGACCCCAGCGCCATCAACGCGCTGGGCGCCCTCGGCTCCAGCCTGTCCGTGTCCGTGGCCGCCACGTACTCCGACAGCGGGGACAGCAACGGCGCCCGCTCCGTCGACAACGCCACCCCGCCCATGCACTACCTAACACCGCATGTTGAGATCTCTATGGCCGACAACAATGAAACGTTCTCGCCAGGCCAAAACCATTTAGGCAACTCAGGTAATCTATAGTTATATAATTGTACGACCGAATGACTGATTCATCAACGCAGGGCCTAAACCACTTGGACTAGGATCTTGAAATGTTGAATATTGCTTACTTGCATAACGTAGGCGCGTACTAAGAAGGGATTTTTGGCAATTCTGCCTCTAACAGGGTGAAAAGTGGGACGAACGGTTGTATGGAAGTCCGTCATTTTGGAAGTTACAAGCATAAAATTTCGGATAGTAAAACTTGAATACAAATAAATGAATTTCTGTACCATGGTTTTTCTACATTTTATGCCTAAGAAGGGGAATTTAGGGTTTATCAGTTAGAAGTGAGTTGACGCCAAAATTCAATAGATGGCGTTGTGAATATATTTTTAACATGCAAGTAAAACCGCGCAGGGCATCTAGTATCTTATAATATATGTTTTATTTGCATGTATTCGAAACCAAAAGTGGCTGATAAGATAACTGAAGTGTTTGACTCCTGTTTCAAGACATTTATTTTATGTGGTCTATTTCTGGCTTTTTATTTAATGAAACAAACACAAATGAAAGATGAAATTGTTAAAAAACTAACATTTTAGTGAGCTATCATAAAAAAAAGTTCAAAAGAAAGCACAAAGGAATTTTAAATATTTTCGAACTTAAAATCATAGTGTATACTTTAAATTATAATTATATTTGACTATCTGAAGAAAATATGATGAATCTAACACATCTAAGTGTTCTCTTTTAGAAGTTCACGAACATGGCCTATGAGAGAGAGCGAAAGATAAGAAAAGTTTACATTCTTTTAGTTAAGTTGAGGCAATAGATAGAATGTAATATGATAAACCAATTGTTTCAGAATCGCGTATGAACGGTGAAGGCCCCAGTTCACCTCAATCAGGAGACAGTGCTATAGCCAGCAGCTCTTTATCAGCCGGAATGCCCACCAATATAACTCCGTCCATCACTCTCATACCCATTAAGCAGGTAAAAAGCAATCCTTTCTAATATTATAAAAACAAAATTAGCTCTGGCTTTCACAGTTAATTTACTGAAATCTTGATGAAAAATTTACTGTCTACTTCATACTAGGCTTTTTATGAACCTACCACGCATAAACAATTATGTTTGCTACTTAAACCTAAAGAGTATATATATTTATTATATTATTATTCTTTATTAGTATTATATTATTCTTTAAGAAAAATAATATTTTTGTGATATTAATAACATAATCTTGATTGACAGCAGTAAATATTTCTATGAAGCTGTTTACCTGCTTATCATTTATATATCACTCTTATCAATTCGTAATTGTATAAACAATAATTTAATGAAGAGTGCACAAAATGCTTAAGATTTCTTTTAATTTTAAACAGTGAATTCCGATAGCCACAATCTGTAGTGTTGAATAATTTGAGTGACTAAAAATTCTGTATTAATTTTGTTGTGTAGGAACCTCACACTCAAGACGATTCTAGCAACAATGAAATGCGGGAAGGCGAAACAAACGGGGGCGACAAACGCGGCGTGTCCTCGAGCTTGTCGTCTCTGATCAAGGTATCACCATTGAAGAGCTTACTCAGAGAGGATCTGCGCCGGCGCATCTCTGCTCGTGGTCGCGCCCGAGGCTCCAGTGTATGTTGTTGTCATGACGATCGTGCGTTGCGAGGCGTGGCACCCGCTGACCGTTGTTGTGTTGCAGGCTTCGCGCGCGTCGCCGTCGGAGGGCGGCGTCATCACGTCCACGCACGAGGCGGCCCTGGCGCCCGCGTCGCTGGTGTGCACGTTCTGCTCCATCACGTTCCCCGACTCCACGCTGTACTTCCTGCACAAGGGCTGCCACTGCGACTCCAACCCCTGGAAGTGCAACATCTGCGGCGAGCAGTGCTGCAACGTCTACGAGTTCAACTCCCACCTGCTGAGCAAGAGCCATCAATGACTGTTTGCAGGGGGGCCGTTCGACCACTGACTTTTGGTTTGATGATGCACTTCTCGTATGCAATGTGTGCATAGTCTGTAAGCACTTCGAACATACTTCATCTTTATTGACATTAACTGTTTGATTTAAAAGATCTTGTTTTAAAACTTTTTTCATGTTACTATGGTTCTAATTTAAATCAGGCACTGTATATTGAAGTGCTTCGAATATGCTATATGCTGAACGTCCCCCCGAAGCTAATTTTAATTTTAAAGTGCAAATTATGTCAAGGTATATTTAGTGATTACGATAGTTAAATGTGCGAAGATATTTATATGGATATTTTAGTACTAATTGAAAAGGGATATGAGATGATTATTTAAAAATTAAATACACGGTTGTATTTAATAATTTGAGTTATAATAAGACTTTTAAATTAGCTGAATTTCAGCGATGTTAACATTACATTCCAAATTACGACGTATACATTCCATATCGTGAGATTGACGAGAAAGATACAATCTTTGGTGGGGAAGAAGTAACTACCTACTTAAATTATCTTAAAATATTTTTTTATTTATTATTTGTCTTGCAGTACTTAGCTGTACAATTACGGTGATTTGAAAGATGTAGAGTATTTTGGTGCGATAGAGAATTTTACAAATGTTTTATTAAAAACTTATGGTGAAGAGTGTACAAATTAATATATATATTTTTACATTTCGCTGTTGAGAAGTTATAGAAAGGCAAAGCCTATAATAATCCGTGATTATTTAATTATTGTGATTGTGTACAGACAGGAATTATGAATTCTACATTCCGTTTTTATTTATGTTTTCCTTTTAAAAGTGCATGTGATGCAAGTCCACGACTAATACTTAATGTACAAGTTAAATTATTTTGTTGTTATTATTTATTTTATTTTCTTAAATACATTTATACATTCTTAGAATTATAAATTTTCATTATGTACTTAAAGAGTCAATCTATTGTGTTGAAGTTAAAAGAGCACTTTCTGTTTCGAGTTATATTTGAAGTAATAGTAACTAAAGTTTGTTCAGTGGTTTAATTATTGAAATGTATTGAGTGGCTATAATTGTAGCGCACTTGCTCAATCCAGCTCAATCACGGAACACGTTGGGTCTTGTACTCGCACAAAAGCATAATATACTTAATTCCACATATTTTTGCATTCACTCCACGGAAAGTAGCATGTGCTTCTATTGGTGCCTGTAGAGATATAATATTTGTTATTTATTAATATAAAATCGTCAAAGTAATTCAATGCAGGCATATTGGTTAACAGAAATTGAGTTATAAGCTCCCTATTTTAATGTGTTAATCAAAATAGTTCATTAGTTAATTTAAGAATATATGCTCAACTTGTGGTGAACGATTTTATCATCATTTTACGTAGCAAATACTACGGAAGGATAATCAATTAAAAATATTTTTCACAGCCAAGGTAATTACGAAACGAGCTAAGCAATCAACAATAACGCCAATAAGTAATGAAGGGTCGAGTTTTGTTTTTAATAATTATGTAGTAGTTAATTCCTACTTTTAGGTACATTCCTTTTTGTCCATCTTCGCATTGGTGATCCTCTAGCGGTCATATCGTAAAATTGAGCATTACAGTAATGACTAGTGTTTTGATGTTTTTTGTTTAACAAGTCCAATTGAATATTAAAAAAAATAACATCTCATCTATGGTCACTGTGCAATCGCAGCTTAAGATTGTATACTTAAACATAACAGTCCTTGATGAATATATTCACAAGTTAAATAATTGTAAAAAAGCTGCTTCCTATCAACCAATGTACTTAATAAATTAAAACTTATTGAGCCTCTAAATTAAAAAATTTTACAATCGAACTAAAAGTGTTAATATTTTAGGCTAAAACTTGAGTAACATTGTGATGTGACCGATTTTACGATAGACTACAACAAATCCGTTCCATTACTTGATTTAACTTGAGATTTACATTCCTTTAGCTATAAGTACTTAATATCGGTTGTGGTCTTGCCTGATAAGTTTACTAAATTGACTTAGATGGAACTGAAATTACGTTTACCAACGAAGTTTATTTTGTTTTGTTATTGAATTGGTATTAGGTTAGCAGTCGGCGCACGCGGTAGTCCGTCCGTGAGTTGCATGGACTTAGTGAGTTACCTGAAACGAGCGACACATATATTTATATAGAGATTCTTATATTACGCTGTTTCAATTGTTGGTTATGTAGAACATGAGTGTTTTATTATATACTTTGGTCCCGTCGCGCCGCGATTAACGTTAACACGTATAAGTGTAGATAATGTAAGAGCTATTAATATTATTAATCGGTAACCCCCGTTGGGCGCCTTTACTTAATCCGTCCATATCTAATGATAGATATTGCCTTTAATATTTAATAGAGTAATATATTTATAGATTTTAGACATAATTAAGAACAGATCTTAAATATAAAGTGTTTTCAGAATGCAGAGGTTTAAAGATGTAGTTGTATTTATTTAACTTCTATTATGGGTGCTTGCATTGCAAACCAAATCAAGATATCGTTGTTGTTCGTAACTGCTGCATTGTGCACTGTTGAGATATCGTGTTTGACTTATTTGCAATGCGGCAAATTACATTGTTGATTGTTGCGGTTTGAAGAGAAATATTTTATTTTTTTGTGTGGTAGTAATAAAATAAAAACATAAAAGTATTCGACATTGTTTTAGACTTGTTGACTTAAAATTATATCATCAATTGTTTAGATGTTAACAGTATTTTAAAATAGCAATTTAGGGATTATTGCCCAATCGAAGTGAACGACATTAATTGGAAATTAATTTATTCCTAATTGAAACCGAGCAGCGTGACTTAAATAAAAAACTTGTTAGAGTGGATTGTTTCTTGAAAGATTACTATAATTACGATACTATACACAATACATACTTGTAATATTAAAAAACGAGAATATTTACCTAGTGTAGCGATCCTCACCTTAATACCAAAACACAGCTTACCAACATTATAATTTTATTTTAAGTTGTTATGTATGTAAAGTAAGATAGAGAAAATAACATGGTTGAAAGCAATTAGTAACTGTAAGCAGATGCAAATTATCGTTGATATTGTTCTGTTACTTTATGTATCAATATTAGATTAATATCAAACTATATTATTGTATAATAGAGTTACTACTTACGAGGAACCAGTTGGAATCATGAGTGATAGTTACTATAATAATATCAAATTTTAGCAGATTGTGCCTTAGATCAATAGTTTAATATTGACTACAATTATATTATATAAATGTTTATAAACTTTATTTAGATGTGTGGATTTTCCAATATAGACACACAATAAATTATATATATTGTTATTATAAACGATTAGAATCTGGTAAATCAAATCGAATGTTATTTATTTATGTACTTACATAAGAAAACATATTTACAATGTGGCTGTTTTGCTTGTTTTTATGAAAAGTTTATTTGCAGTTGATAAAATTGTTCTTTTTGTCGTGTTGTGACGATTTAGCGTTTTAAACAAATGGTACTTATTACCAAGTATGTAGTTCTATTTATTTACTTTATATTAATTTGGTAAAGGGTCTAATGAAATATTAATAAACTATGACATACATTTAGAGTATTTATTTTGAAAACATTTTGTCCTCTCATAGGATATTTTACCACAAAAATTTAAATAAAAATATGCATGTGCCCAGTAATTACGAATTTACACTAAGTTAATACCAGAAAGAACCAGACCAAGTGGTAAGATAAGCACAATATTCTATCTATACATTGCACCTATGCAGCCCAGGGGCCTTTCTCTGCACACTATTGTGTTCGGATTAGAGATTGAGATCAACATTTGTAACGCAACACTAGCGCATAATTTAAAAGAATAAATAGGCGCTAGTTTTAGTTTTTTTTTTTTTTTTTTTTTTTTTTTTTTTGAACTAAACGTAATTAACTTTAGGAATTTCGCAGTTTACTAAATATATTACAAGATAGATCAGATCTATATAAGGTACGATTCCTACATCGGCCTAAAATTTATTTGGGATTTGCCAGTCAAGCAATTTTTAACACGGACGACTGGAATTATGCATGGAAAATGACGATTTAAACACTTTTTATCACGTCAAACTTAAACATAATAGAAAAAAATTTGGTGGGTGGAAGAACCCCTCTGGCAAACAAGTGTAAAGTTATGATAGTATTTTTATTTAAATTGAAACTTGATTTTTGTAGAGAAGTGCCGACCAGTCAGAGTAAGCCGCCTAGTCAAGACACTTTAAAATTAGTAGTCCCTGCCTAGTTGACTTTTCTATAAATGTCAAAAAACTAGTTCATGAAGTGCTAGGTACATATAACTTATGCAGTTTTGAATATATTATATGGCGGAGGTATGACAAAATAGAAACTATACCTAACTATACCTATCCTATCATTATTTAATTCTGTTGTCGGTTAGTTACCATAATATCCGCCAGTTGTCGTAACCGAGCGTGCTACAAATATTGCGCGATTGTTCCCTAGATGGCGTTACGAGAAAAATTAGAAGTCGGTGTTAAGATTCTCCGCGAGCGAATCACTACCCCAGCCCGACAATGCATAATCATACTTACCTGGCATAGGGGACACCGTGATCACTAAGGCGGTTCCCCCAGGGCGAGACTCCTCCATTGCACTGCGGTTGAGTTTAGCGATGGGTCGTCGACGGTTTTTGCGTAAACGAAACTAGACCGTTCATTTTGGTTCATCGACTAGTCGATCGACCGGTTCAAAATATAGACTATAGTTCACGGTCTCAGTTCTTGCAAACTGCTAAGGGTCGTTTATAGTTCTTATGCGTTTACATTACGGGCGACGTTGAATTCGACTGAATGAATAAACGATGCGGTTCGATTGAAATTTGAGAAAAATAATTTAAATAATAATCAAATTTTATTTGTTTATGTTACATTAAATAAATTGAAAATATATACATAGGTAAAAATAAAAAGGCAAATATTTACATTAAGTTAGGCGTCATAGTATTCCTCCGCATCGATCTCGGTTAAATATATTTCTTTAGTGTTTTTAAAATAATAAAATTAATGAAAAAAAAAAATATTGTTTAGGTTTATAATTCCAGGTTTTGTTAATCTTCCCTTCATACTTTTTCCAGGCTTAGGACTGGCTGAATAAAGCGTACCTATATGAACTTGTCTATAACTTACTATAACCATATCTCACTCGCTAGCATTTCGCATTCAAACAAATATCAACGTTATCGCGTTCAAATATTGTCGTCTATTGTGTAGTTGTCTATTGAACTATGAATGAAGTACGAGAATATAAACCGTGATCGTGTCGTCTACAAAATGAACTGGTTTATCTGACAAACGTAAACGGTCGAACCGTTCATGAACCGTCAACCGGTCCATTGAACCAGTCCGTTCATTCAACGCCCACCACTAGTTGAGTTGACCCTTGCGATTATCCCTAATGTGGATAACTCGGATGCGTAATTTTTGATAGTGGGGACTGCGTACGCGCCGTCCCCCTCGTATAACTAATACTTCTATGCTATCGGACCTGGTAGGTCATACTGGCACGCACAAGTATAGATCTTAGGCCCCCCCCACATTTGTCGTGCGCGATCCTCGGGCGCGCGCGCTGCGCGAGCGTCGAGTGTTGCCGCCGTGTGATATATCAATATCTTATATTTTTACGCCCGAGGATCGCGCACGCCAAATGTGGGGGGGGCCTTAACGTTTAACTCTTAGCTCGTACCCTATCATATTGGGGCCGTCTATCTAACTGCGTCGCAGCTGAACACTGTATGTTTCCACGTAGGATTAGTCGTACTGCCGTGGTATAACTAAAAGTGGTTATCTGCTCAAACCTCAAACCAATATTTCTATGACCAAACCACAAATAATAAATACTAGTAACCAAACCATCAAAAAGAAGAGATTTCAACTAACAAAAAACATACCAACTATTTGAAAAAAGCTGATATTTTTACGGGTGAATTTTCGATCGAAAATAAGGGTAAAAAATCGATATTAATTAAGAAAAAAGGTGAAAAAATAAATATTTCTAATCAAATAAATTACAGCGTATTTGGGACATAAAAAGGTAAGTTTTCACCAAATTTCGTGAAAAAAATTATTGTTTGTAAAAGATAAAAATAAAAAACCAAAAACTTGGTTTTTTGAATTCTTCACATCAATTTTGAGGATAAATGAAAAAAGTGTATACAAAAGTTTTAGATCTTTTTATTACCAACAACTTTGCCATTCGACTTTTTTCCATAGGACTTTTAGTTTTGCCGGAAATCGAGAAAATCCGTTTTTTACCCTAAAGGTCCGGCCAAACCTGCGCGTCAATAACGCGGGAAGCGGGACGCGATGCGGGAGCGTCTGCAACGCGAAACTTAACGTGCACACCTGCGCGACTGCAGTGCGAACCGCGAACTTCATTTACTAGTTAATGGTCGCTAAAGCTGCACGTCTTTGACTCGTATAACTACTTATTTGTTGTGGTGATGACGTCCTCGTACTTAACATCAGAATCTGACTCCGATGAGGAAGATCTTTTATTACTTGCTTTTGCGGAACAAACCTTATAGTCTTTGTTTTTCAAATCATATATAACAAAAAAAAAAACCGACTTCAAAGAGTAGGTAAACTAAAAAGCAAAAAATTAATTTACTTCGCACAAAATAATACGTTTTTTCATTTAGTAAAATAGAAATTATTAAATAATTATTTTATAATTCTGAAGTCGGTGCCAAGTAAATCGGATAATTTAGAACTAATATTCAGTCAGAAAATAGTTGTTAGAAAGATTAGTCTATACACAGAGTTATTGTTTACTTGGCACCGACTTCAGAATTATAAAATAATTATTTAATAATTTCTATTTTACTAAATGAAAAAACGTATTATTTTGTGCGAAGTAAATTTATTTTTTGCTTTTTAGTTTAACTACTCTTTGAAGTCGGTTTTTTTTTTTGTTAAAAATTATTTTATTTTAAGTGATGGGTAGACCAGAATTTTTCTCGAATGAGGAGACGACGGTTACTTGAGACGGAAAACTTATTAATAATAATCCCCGTACTCCTAACCGTTAAGGAGTTGTACCTTCAACTTAAAATGCAAATATCCGAATAGTTTTAGGTAATAAACGAAAAACAATATAGAAGCCTTTAAAATTTGAGGGTTACTCATGATTTCTCTAGGATCCCATCATCAAATCATGACCTCATATTATGAATATACATAAGTAATATTCAACGTCTCGCCTCATCTGTGTATAACTTGAAAGAATACAGTAAACGGCCTCAAGGAGCCTATATTTAAAGAATTATCTCGTACTCGTACTCCTAACCGTTGAGGAGTTGTACCTTCCAGCATCAGCTCAGCAACATAAAATGCTGACTTCTAGATGCAAATATCTGAGTAGCTTTAGATAATATATAAAAAACAATATAGAAGCCTTTTAAATTTGAGGGTTGCCCTCGATTTCTCTAAGATCCCATCATCAGAACGTGACTTGAAAAAAAATGGGACCACATGACAAGTAACTATATCCTTTCAAACAAAAAAAGAATTTCTCAGGCTTTTGGCGGTGGCGGCGTGGGTGAGTGCACGTTCACAGCGTGTGTTCGCCTGTGCCGCCATCGTCAGAATCCGAGTATATCACCCGCCATTTTGGACGCTAACAATTTTAATTATACTCCACACTTGACACTGGCAGAAATAGTCACCGCAAGGAGACTCAGTTGCCATTAAATTAATAAGAAGAAGAAGAATTTCTCAAATCGGTCCAGGCGTCTTCGAGTAATCGGTGAACAAACATAAAAAAAAAAAAAAACATATAACCGAATTGAGAATCTCCTCCTTTTTTGAAGTCGGTAAAAAATAGGATATCCTCTCACTGTTTCTATAAACAGCTCTGATTATCATCTGTTGTAGTCCTCATGAAATTAAATAATTAATAATGAGGAAGGTAGCTAATAGCTTTCTCGTACGTACGTGACACACGTCTAACTATTAAACGCGTGCGTCCCGCTCTGCCGACGCGGTCGTCCCGCGTTGTGGTCGCGCAGGTGTGCAAAGCGCCATAGATAAAGTATGGGCAGCGTCCGCCGCGCGGCAGACGCTCCCGCTTCGCAGTCGCTTTGGTCGCGCAGGTGTGATCGATCCTTTAAACCCTGGCTTTCTCAACTCTTCTTTCTTTGTCCCATCTGTCCTTTTATGGAAGCAACCTCTTGAAACCAGGATGTCCACAAACCGTTATGCGTTCAAGGTTAGGTTAGTGTCGTCCGTGGTGCTCTACTATTTGACGAATTTGCGGAATCATCTCATCATTGTTAGTATTATAATATAATTATGTATAATATTGTATTATTATTATGTTTATGTATCATTTATATATTGTAGATTTGTGTAATTTTATATATATGTATTATGTTAACACATAGGTACCTACAACTCGTACGAATTAACTGTGCACCTCGCTCTGTGATGTCATCCGGACGGTATCGTTTGCAAAAAAAAAGAATTATGTTAAAAAAATACAAATTACCATTTTTAACCGCCGACGCAAAAACGACGGGGTGTTGTAAGTTTGACGTGTCTGTCTGTATGTGTGTGTGTGAGTGTGTGTGTGTGTGTGTGTATGTGTTTTAGCCATGTGTGGGGGACATCGATCTAAGATGGCCGCCGCTACAGAATGGCGGATTATTTTTTTTCTCCTCGACCCCCTCAATATGGGTATCAAATGAAAGGGTTTAACTAGTAGAATACAACGCACTAAAATAAATTTAAAATCCAAAATGGTGAATTACATATCGCGTTGCGGGTTTTTAAATTTTTAATTTAATTCACTTGTTTTTTATGTCGTTAAAAGGTCGTTTTGATGGGGGAAGACAACAGGGGATATAAACTGTATTTAGATAATTAAAACGAGTCGCGTGCAACGGTAACAAAGATGCTATCGCTACTGACTGAGCTGAGCGCAGTGAGCGCTTACGGCGAATGCAGGGCGCCGCGCGGGGAAGCGGGAGAGGGGTCGCATTCGCACGTCGTACCGGGAATATACAATCAAGTTCACACTCTAGAAATGTAAGTAGAAGTCGGAAGGATCCTAATTGGCTGTGCTATTATCACTACAAATTTAGATCTAAATCTACTAAGTGTGTGGAGCCGTGTAATTGGAAACCACTTGGATATTTTTCTAAAAAATTATCACCTACGGAAATGAAATACTCTACTTATGATCGTGAATTATTGGCTATATATATGGCAATAAGACATTTTAAACATTTAGTGGAAGGTCGGGCATTAACGATATGTTCGCAGTAGTATTTTTTTTTTTTTTTTTTTTTTTAAATCTTACTAGCAATTTGCAAATACAAATTACTAGTATTCTTGTTAACCCCCTCCAGCTAAGCTTAATTCGCTTGTGTTAGGAGGAAGTTTACGTCCGTGGTGTAATGGCTAGGATTCGAACCCACGACCTCTCGATCGTAAGACCGATGCCTTAACCATTGCGCCACGGCCGCGTGTTGTGTACCTACTCATAATTATTTTATAATTCTGCTTTTCCCTTAATTAATAAAACTTCCACTTTTGCACCTATTACTCTACTCTCAGCATCACCCAAAGGTTGACTGGTAGAGAATGGCTATGGGATTAAGTCCGCCTATTTGCGATATTGTACATTAAGTTGTAAAATAAATAAATTCGACCAGTAGCTCCCTAGATTAGCGTAACCAAATAACAAACTTACTTTATCCCGCAGTTTCGCCTGCATTCTTCGATTTTTTTTCTTTTTTGAAACTGAAACAAACAGATAAAAAAATAGAACAGTTTTTTGGCAAAGTGTCATGTTAAAATCCGTATCGGCTATAAGAAACATGGTTATTTCGATATTACAAACAGACATTTTAATTTATTTAATTATTATCCATCATAGTTCACTTACAATAAGACCAATAGATTCATGACAAATATTTCGTTTGAATTTGTCACTTTCTATAAGGTAGCTATTATTTTATTAAAACTTTACACATACACTTTTAAAAAAAAAATCTAAAATAGCTGGCTAGCTAATTTAGTCTTTAATGTTTTGGAATGTCTTCAAAAAATTAGTATTATGGTGGATATTTAATCTATTGGTCTGATAGTATAGAGGGCTACACTACACATCAAACTTATACTAAGGATGTGCCGACTAGTCGTCCACGTCGCCGCGTCGTCGTCGTCGACTAGCCATCCAAACCATGGTAGGTCAATAAACATTTAACTAACATTTCCAGTATGAGATGGTCTTGCATTGTGTGTGTAGGCTTCTCGTGGAATATGAGCTTGAAACCTTAAATTCTTTTAATCACCTATAATACTTTATCGAAGTTCACGAAATACATACAGGGACCAGATAAATGGCGTCCTTCAGAAAGAACAAGTTCGTAGTACACAAAACCGGCACATGTATGACGAGATGTATGAATGTTGAGAAAGCGAAGAAGGAGCAAAGCATATGTTCCATCGTATTGCCGTATGTATGTAATTTATAATATATTATTATGATTAAAAATGTTCGCAATTTATCAAGACTAAGCTGTGTCATTTAGTTTAAAAAGGTTTAAAGAGTAACAGTTCTTTGCGTTTTGAAGACAAACATTGCAAGCGACTGACAACGAACATGTCCCTTTCCCACGTCCTAAGACACGTATTAGACCAAGAGAGACGAGCGTATCCTCTCGCCAGAGGAGACATGTCCCCAAATGATTTTACTCTACGGTTGAATTTTTAGGAACTGATCTATCTGATACATTAAAATTAAATGTTAAATATTCATATTATGTAAATATAGATGTAATTAGTTTAGTTTTAAAAATGTTAGTGTTAATTAAGTAGGTTATAAACGTGTAAAATGTTTAGTGTTACATAATAAATTAATCAAAAGGTCATGCATAAATACTTTAATCCTTTAGATTTACATCTTTCGTTTTTGTTTTCTAATCTAATATCCCTTGTCAAAAGTTCAGATAAAGTTGTTTTGTTACAGATATTATTTTGTTCGTTTAAAAAATTGGGTAAAATGTAGTGAACATAATTTATTATGTTCTATAATACCTACATTTACAAATATATTTCTATTTAAATTTTTATTTCCACTTAAAAGCGAAAAAAAAATTCTTAGTTTTGCTCTTTATATTTTATATTATTATGTTCTCTTTGTATGTGTCACGCTGCTGTGTCATTCGTGACACAAATGTCAGTTGTCAAAAGTGATCAAAGTTATGTTGACAAAAAGTTAACTTTTTCCAAGTTTAGCCAATATTTTTCGAAAGTAGTTTTAACTAACTTTAGTAAATTGTGAGGTAATCTCTAGAATACAATTATACACGAGAATACTGTAGGTGCAAGTGTAATGGGGAAAACGACAGAAGTTGATGGCGATAATAACCCGACTTCAGCTGAGTCTGATCCTTCGAAATTATTGGAAGCTGCTTTGCTGCAGATGGATGGCATTATAGCCGGTAAGTTAATATTTAATACCTGCCATATAATGAAGATTTTAACTTGCCTAGATATATAAATCAAGTTTGTCTAGATAGTAAAAGAATTACTTTACATTCACTCTGCAACTTCATGCTTCAATGAGTTTTGGGGTCTTATAGCTATAATTGTATGCTTGTATGGTTGGAATTGGGATAATCAGTGATTTGATGTAAGTACTTTTCCATACAATAGTTTGGTGCTACTTTGAATTCTTCAATGCCAGTGTTTTGATTGATGCCCAGCTTTGTCTACTTTTGAATATTCTAAATGCAATTTTTTGACTTGCCATAGATGATTATATATGTCAACATTTTATTAAGTTTCTACAGTACAAAATACATTATTTTTATTTTTTAACACAAGTGCAAACTTTTATTTTGTGTTAGGTTAAGATGCAAACCATTGAGTGCCACATAATTGCTACCTTCCTCCATTTTATTTAGCTTTCCCTAATGTGTGTGTAATGTTAAATACAAATTATATCCACACACAAATATGATGTGTAAGGGAAGGAGCAGGGCCGTGTTATGTCTAAACTAAATATTAGTGCTACTCAATCACATGTTACTGTGTCTGTGCCGGCAACTTACATCTATCCCTATAGTACTATTACACTCTGTCTTCGTAACAGCATGGCTTTATGGAGACGCATACCCATAATGTAGAGCAGCAGTTTTGAAACTTTTTTTGGTATCAGGAGCTTTCTGAAATTTGGCCAGAGTACTGAAATACATATTCTGTCAGCTCTTGCCTTATTTTTCGTCTTCATCATTTGGTGGTTCACCTGGGTGATAAAATTGTTTAAAATAGTCCATATTTTATTCTAAAAACATATGCATATAGCCAGCTGTGATAGAAGAATAAACATATTAATAAACAGGCTAAACAAAATTTGGTATAGAAGTGATTAAAATTTCAATCTCATGTAGCATCGCTATTTGGCCACCCTGTATTCTTTGCAGAACCCCAATGGAAAATAGGGCTCGGCAGAGCACTCTTTAAGAATGGCGGATGTAAGAGGTTGTAGATATTATGATTCTATCATTATAGTAATTTGTTGCTTAGTTAGTTTTTGTATTAAGTCTTGTTGTTAACAGATGAAAGTAGATTAGCGAAAGAAGTGTGCAATATAGATGTAGCTGTAAATACTAAAGGGCTACTATCATACAACATACATAGACCTGATGAGTGTGATCCTTCAGAAAGGGCTTTAGTCACAAAACTGTCACTCATTACCGATGCGTGCCGAGATTCAGGTTGACAGCTGATTAATAGAATAAGGAATATTTTGTCAATTCCTATGCCGAGTGGTACATTTAGTTTTGGCTATTGCCCTCAGCAATAAGTGGCGATTTTGACTATAGTATTAATTAACCTAAAGAGTATACTAGTAATATATTGAATGAACCTAAAACCAAGACAAGCAGGTATGACAAGATTTATGAATGTTGAAGAAGTGTAATGTCATTGGTCACTAGTATGGCTGTGTTTAGGTAGGTCAGTGTCAGTGGTGTAAATGTTGTTTAAGACTGGTCTTATTACAAAACCTGGTGGTCCACCTGCTTTGATATTGGAAAGCGATGATTTTGATTCGCTTAATAATGATTTTGCAGCATCATCCAATTAAAAAAATTTTTCAAGATGCTTTTTTTTTTACTATTGATTGGTACATCCTACCCAAAACATGAAACTATTTGAATGTGGAAGGGATGTTAAAGTTAATGGGACAATGCGCGGCTGTGGATGCAAGGATTTGTAGTGCAAAATCACTGTTTTTAAGGTTCCGTTGCCGAATGGCAAAAAACGGAACCCTTAATGAGTCGTGATGTCTGTCTGTCTGTCCGTCCGTATGTCACAGCCACTTTTTTCCGTAACTGTATATTTTTTTTCATCAAACCCATATGTGTTTGGTTTCTATGGATAGGTCTTCAAAAATGATATTGAGGTTTCTAACTAATATTTTTTTTTCTATACTGAATAGTTTGTGCGAGAGACGCTTCCAAAGTGTAAAAAATGTGGGCCCCCCCCCCCCCGTAACTTCTAAAATAAGCTAATGATAAATGTAAAAATAATTTAATGATGTACCATGCAAACTTTCACTTAAAATTGGTTTGAATGAGATCTAATAATTAGTTTTTTTTTTTAATACGTAATAAATCGTAAACCGCATTTTACCTTTCATTTAATCAACTCCAATATAATAAACAATTAAGAAAAACATTTATTTAGATGTATAGTGGTACGGAACCCTACGTGCGCGAGTCCGACTCGCACTTGGCCGGTTTTTTTTATTAATGTTTCCCTTTGTCAGAAACACACAGACAGAAATCCCCATAATATTAGCAAAACCAAAAATTGCCTAGCTTTTACCTCCCCATTATCTGTGTACTATCACAGGACAGAGTGGTCAAAATGCATGACGATCGCGGCGACGATTGTGTGTAAAATAACTTAGAAATTTATAAGGATCTTATGTCAAAACACTGTCGCATAACAGTGTAAAAAGAAAATATTTTGAATAATTTATTACCACTGTGGAGAAGGTAACTTTTTAAAGCTTTTTTGTTGTCTATCCATATTCCATTTTGCGATTATGTATCATCCATAGCCATTTAAAGATTGCCTTCAAGAGATTTAAGGTGCTTCGAAATTTCGTATTGAATGTCTTTATGTGAGACCATTTTGGAAACATTTCATTGTATTGAACAATAAAATCAGACAACGAAATCTCGAATACACATAGTTCTTTTTTTAAGTCGGTTAAAATAAAATAGTATGAAACAATTTAATTACGTAAAAGTATTCAATATAATATTACCAATATGACAATGCGAAGAAATAAATTGCATAAATGATATAGGAGCGTAACAGGCGAATTGTAGGCTTTGCAGGAAGTAGGGGTGAGATTTTCGCGGGAGAGGGTGCAAACTGTTGAACAGGGGGTGGCTGTGGCGCCAGTCCGCCGCCCGCACGCAGCCTCTGCGGACGTCTCGACGTCTCCTTGGCTTGCCCGCGAATCGCTTCCGCTTGTAACACGTTACCGTGCGTATATCTACTGTTATGTTCTTATACCCTCACGTTCTTGAAAACGCGTCGATATAAAAATCTTGTTAACTTTTATTGGGTGATCGCTGCAATAAAAAACATTGTATTATTTTTGTGTTATGTTATAGTGTTTTGTCTCTATATTCGCATGTCTCGGCCCTTCTTCTTTGACTGTAACGGTTGTAATGCGAGGAACGCACTGTCGTGTAGTTATGATTCAACTTTTGTGGTATTTGGACAGTCTTGTCTTGTAGTGGTTTGGTACATTCGACTTAATTAAAAAATATCCTTAATTCTTCTTACCACTGAAATATTATTATAGAATCTATTGAAACACTTAAGATATCCATGTTTAATCGCTATCAGCAGTGTTGTTTAAAATTGATCAGCTGTGATCAGAGAGTCCACCAAAAATTTAAGTGAAATATCAAATAAATTGTTAGATTTTAATACGTATTGTACACGTTCAAGTGCACTCTTTACATTGACAAACCCTCAACCGGTACAATTTGTACGGGGACGAAACGTTGTGAGCTAGGTGCCAAATCAATCTATTACATTTTTTTATTCCAACAGCCAATAGGAGGTGATTAAATTATTAAGCATACTCAACTTACCTATGTAGTATGTAGCAGTTACATACACAGGCATTCGCCGAGTCTTTTCCCAATAACATTGGGGTCAGCTACTAGTCTAACGGATTTAGCTGAATATAATATCAGTATTTTACGTGGAGCGACTGCATACCTCCACAACCCAGTTACATACAAGTATGCTAAACGAAAGTCCTTAATAATATTATTTCTTTGATAGGATTTATTTTACTAGCCTAACCGAGAAATCTATCGATCCGGCTTAAATTTAACCACGAGTGCCTTGTATCTCCTCTTTATTAAATGTATCTCTATCTAGTAATGTACTGCCATCGTTGGCTGTATTCTCCTTAAATATTTTCTTCGTGTTATGACGAACACGAACAAAAGAATTTAATCTCAGCTGGATGGCGTCAAGATTAAATTTTTGGCCATTTTTTATCTCAGGCATTGTCATTCCTCAGATATTATTCCTAAAGCTTTAAAGATTTCCTCTTACCTTCAACTTAATTATAATAATTATATATTAAAAGGCACCTATTGAAATGTCGAAGGTTTTGGGTTCGAACCCACACACACCTCTGTCAATAAATCGTTACGATTCGTCTTTTCGAAGATATGTGTGTATTTATCATATAAATTGTCGCTTGGTAACGGTGAAGGAAAACATCGTGAGGAAACCTGCATGCCTGAGAGTGCCTAAAAAGTGTTCGAGGGTATGTGAAGTCTACCAATCCGCACTTGGCCAGCGTAGTGGACTTGGCCTAACCTTACTCATCATAAGAAGAGGCCTGAGCCCAGCAGTGGGACATGTATTAGATACAGGGCTGCTATTATGTTAAAATGTAGCTATTGCGTTTTTGTTTTCATGTTTATTGCAAAGATGCTGAGTCATTCGATTTGTTGGTAATAATATAGACGCTATTTTTCAGTCCAGCACGTCTGAGCACTAATGACCATGCGAGACGTAGCGTAGTTCAATTTTCTCTTTAACAAATGGTGTGCTTTATTCCGTGTGTTTCCTACTTTCATTTATTTTTATTCTGCGAAAGAAGAAAGTTTCGTAATTACTATCCCGGGTGGTCGGTTCTTTCTATCCTCATTTATGTGTGTTCAACAGGTTTTGTCCGTACTTTTATTTCAACGTTTTCATCAGACCGCGTTAACCCTCTCTCAGTGTCCAATAAGCCCAACGAACGGACTTATTTGATGTGCAACATAAATATTTATAATATATATTTATACGTATAAATATAAATTAAAATAATATACTGAGAAATGTTCGTATAATAAGCATAATAAACTAAATTGAACATCTATATATATATAAAAATGAAACCCGTTTTTCGTTGTCACGACATAGCATGAAAACGGCTCGACCGATTTGGCTGATTTTTTTTTGTAGTTTTCTAATACTCTGTACAAGGATCTTCCGGAAAAAAAATTAAAAAAAAAAAAAAGTATTCATTTTTATATGGAGGATATTATAGATTCCAGTTCAAATTGAATAGGTACGCATACATAAGATAGGTCAGCTATACAAAATAAAGTAGTGCATCAAATTTACGCTATGGCGGCGGTACGAAGTTCGCCGGGTCAGCTAGTTTGAAATAAAAATGAATTTAGGGCACACAGGTCTTACCCTGACACGATCAAGAATCTATGTCAATATGTCAAGACAAACATATTTATTTCATTGAATACATTGATCACTTGAAATAGTTATAATTTATAATAGTATTTAATTTCACATACATAATATAGTGGTAGAGGTATACACCCACACTTCACCTGTTATGTTCAGGTCCCATGATATAAGGGGTGAGCCTATCGCCACCCACCGGGCACAATTCCAACTCCGTGCAGCTATTGAGAATTTCATGACGGAAAGATCAAAGATAAACCTTAGCCCGACTCATTATTTTTCATCGATTCTGTATCTCGAGATTTAGAAGCAACTAAATTAATAAATATGAATACTCAACCAATGTAATCAACAGACCGTATCTACAACAGAAGATACATACATAAAAAGGTTTCTATATGTATGACTTTGCCTACGCAAATGCCACTGATGTATTATTTTCCCTCGTGTCAGACAGACAGACGTTCCTTTTAATAATATGTACAGGCAACAAATTATGGTGGAACCGTTTCTTTTGTGTGCTACGTCAGGACTAGTAGAATATTATTTAAAAACGATACTTTAAAGTAGACCGTAATAATTTCCTTGTGTTGTAATAGACGAAGTCCACTATCTTATATAAATATATCCTTACTCCTCCTCCGAATTAACTGGCTCGATTGTAATAAAAGTTGGTGTGGAGATGGTTTCACTACTTACTTACGACTACTTTTTACTAATATACCACGCGGTCAGAGCCTAGTGATGAATATACCTACTTACAGTATAGTTTTAAACAGTTTAACGCAGGAATCTTTAGACAATTATCTGAATTGAACTACATACTTATTAGTTTTGCTAAGAAAATAGGATACTTAGGTATTGATTTTATATGTTCACTAAAATGTTGACACAATCTTCTAAAGAGTGACGGACAAGTGAACATTTTATGTATAAAAAAATAATACAATAATAGTGAGTGTGGTGATGTGAGTGGTTGTGTGATCACAATGCCGGGGTGTTGGCATTTGCCCGAGCACGTGACGCGGTGGTGGCTGCTTGACATCTGCACCCAGCGGCTATTCGGCGACGGGGACGCCACGGAATCCCAAATACCGCAACGTATGCACATTCCATTACCTAGTACATCTAGTATACCATACAGTAGCTATTTGCATTACCCCTACCTACCGCATGTGTACCTGTCCTAATTACGAGCCGGGTTATATACTCTGGCCACAAAAAGAATTGCTCATAATAAACACCGCAGCGTAGCCGTAGTATCTATGAAGATATCTCAACGTCCCAACTATTATAACGAAGGGTAAAATGATGAAGATTTTTTTTCTGCTCGAAGCAAAAGCGCCATTGTTCCTAGGCGGATGCAATTCACTCGGTCCCCGCGCAATTTGCGCGAGTGGAGTAATTTCGAAGAGATTTGTGCCGTCCCGCTTATGTTGTTGGGTTATGCTCCTTGATTAATGAGGCGACTTTTTTAATATAAAAATATATTCCATATTATATACTTAACAACGGTAGCAACGAATAAATCAAACATACTTTAAAATGTTCGATTTATTAGTTGCTACCGTTGTTAAGTATAAACTCTCTAAAAGAATTTTTAATAACCCAGCAGAGAGAATGATATTGACCATTCTCTTTTATTTACGTGTTATATTATAACGTTGACCGGTATAACTATAAGGTACTTGTATATATGGTTAATGAATATCCAATGATGACTGATGCTGCGAAATTTCCGAAAATGAGAAAATCATTAGGAATGTACTGAATATTCAGTGATATGCGCCGATTGTCGTGTCGATCGTAGAACTGCCAAGCTGGAAGGGTAGTGTAGATTTGAAATTAATACATACGGCACTTTACCATTCAAAAAATAGACTGTTTCTCTGTCATCGTTGACTTAAATATGACTTCGATGTTTTCGATTAAAATATATTATGTGATAATGTGACAGATGAAGCGTCTTAATCGTGAGCAAACCTAAAAATATTCGGTTATTTTAACATGTCGTATTCAAAACATGTAGTAATATTAGGTAGCAATATATATAATATGGATTTCTAGCCGCGACTCACGAACATCGACATACATGACAGACATGTCTCTTGTTCACTTATGATTTGAGGCTCGAACCTTAGTGCCAAGTACACAAGCGATATATGGAAAGAGGGAATTTCCTCCCAGAAGCTTGTTTATAGCTTGTTATACAGCGTGTGAATTTTTTAGTTCAAACTTAAGCGTTTGGTATAACTCCGAGTTAACTGCTAACATTGGATTAACAGCAACTGCTAACACAGAGTTAAGAATTAACTTGGTCTAGTTATTTAATTAACTCTGGAACGCACAAGTGACCGTAAGGCGATTGAACGTCGAGTTACTATCGACATTTGTCAATATATTCTCAGCAAACAATTTCTTATTGATTAACTTCGGTTGTTCCCCAACTTTACGGGTATACTACTTATTGCGTTTTGCTAAAAAGTTGCATAGAGTCAGCAGAGACGCATAGGTACGATACTCATTGAAGCTCGTCGAGGTATCGAATAACAGACAACAGTGTCCCTTTCCGCAATTCAATACGCGATATCGATACGATTTGTGATCTATCCAGTTTGCATTGTGACTGTGTAGAGCGCAGAAATCCAGTTGAATTGCGATCATTCTGTGCAAAACAAAAAGCGGGCTTCTGACGGAGTCAGCGCCTACATATGGAAGTGTTCACGACTTCTAAACCCGGTGTTTAGACTAACAACGCGTATTGCAAGGGCCAGTCAGGGAATGTGCGCGAGCCTCACCGTCGCGGCCGGCCGTCCGGGCGAGCGGGAGTCGGCGCACGCTACAAGCCAGCCGGTTTAACATCGTTAAACTATACCGTTAAATGCGTGACGACTATTTGCTAAGCAGATCTGACTGCATTAAGCAGCGATCAATGTTTAGTAAGTGTCGACACAGCAGAAGACATACACTTCCAATACCATTTTAAGTCTCGTTCCTTATATACTACGCGAACCGATAACTTTCATAGCGCGATTCAGATCTTTTTCTCAAAACCCCACAGAGAGACACTAATTTCCCACCGAAAAATTTTTTGAGACATAGTTTTTATCACCGGGCTCAAGTACCTTCAAAAATAAATCTAGTTATATGCGTCGTTTTTTTAATAATAATGATTTTCTGGTCGATATTTTTGCAAACCACTAATAGCGACATCTGTTGCGTAGTTGCGCAACAAAGGCGTTATTAAGCCTTCGCCACTCCGTCTCCGCTACGAAAACTCGTAGCGAGCTACAAAATACACAGCTACGGATCTACCCCAAACTTGGCGTTCATGTCATTCGTACACCAACATTTTCGCAAACTTTTTGCGTTAATCGGAAAACAATAGAAGTTTGCTTCACCCCTTGTTTGAAACAGGGTGCGCAGCGTAGACTTAAATGATAAGATATAAATCTGAAGTAGGGTGGCATGTTCACTACAATACATAGTTGTATATTGTGCTGTATGAGATGTAGAACATTTTGTATCTGTTACAGAGGCGGGTGGGACTGGTGCGAGTAGCACAACTGGACCTGGCCGGGCAGCTCGGGCCCGAGCGCTGGAGTTGGCGCAGCAGCTGGCCTCGTCGCTGCAGCACGCGGTGCCGCCTCCGCCGAGGCCTGACTTCACCACCGCCAGTGCAATACTGCGATGGCTTCAACAGAACAACAATTCTGTTGCTCTAGTAAGTACTATTACTTTAATTCCTTATCAACAATTACATTTCTTTACTTTAAATAAGATGTATTGTAAGGATTTTAAACTATTTTATGTAAAAAATAATTATGTATTTTCTTATCTCTATTAATCAGTTATACTCTTCAGATAGTAAGAGTCTTAGCTACTCTTGGCCTGAAGAATGAAGTGCTACGTAGTCTTTAATTTTCATTTTCATTGATTTGTTACTGGACAAAATAATAAAAATGAAATTCTACACACCTTCTTCGGCATTCTATTAGAAAGATTACAGATTTGAAAGTAAACATTAGCCACAATCTAAGCACCCACTACCTAGTTACACTTACATTTGAGTGCAATGTTCACGCAACTCAAATCTTGGTAAGGCCTACGTTTTAAACCCAGCGACGCGGCGACGGTCATAAAGGCCTTTCGAGGCTGTGTGCGGAAGGGAACTAATTGCACACCATGCTACGTTTACTCGCTTACATGAATGCGTTCGCAACAAGCATTCCTACGTATTACTCTTTATTGCTATAGGTATGTCATTAAACTTATTTAAAATCCAGGTAAACAATCTGTTGACTATCCCTTATAAATATTGTCCTAAACAAACATATTCTATCGGAATATGGAGATTTATTTAGGAAACTTTGCATTTCCATCGCATGTACGGTACCTACCCAGAACTAATTTGGTTACCTGTCGCCGGGACACCTTTCAAGTGGCACTTGGCGCTGGAGGAAACCACCGATTCAATTAATTGGATTTCAATTAGGTACACGGAAACGGTTGATATACGCTGATATTGAATTTTATTCTGTTTACATATTTTCACTACAAATTGCTATGTTTTGTTTGTTGCATACGTGTATTATGTGACTCCATTTTAACTTTGTTGAGGCTTAATTTAATGTAATTGCAAAATTTTAATGAAATTTCGCAGGAGTACGCTTTTGTTATTTCATAAAAGAAAACATAGAATTAAATTGCAAAAATCTGGGCTCTTACTGTGCACAAAACGAAAGTCGTTTCATACACATTTTGTTTCGATGGTTTTATTTATTTATTTATGGTGGTCCAACAGCTTATTCTAGTTTGAAAATAAATTGTTAATAGTGACAGATAGTAAATAAGTTGGGTATAATTCAACGAAGAATTAGAATTTAGTGTGTTTTCACTGCACCTGATGTTAAACTGTGCACCTGAAGTCTACGAACTACGATATTGTTCCTGTTTTGCTTTTAATCTAAGTCTAATCTAATCCAATCTATATAATCCAATATCCATATCAGACTGATAACGAGTGTGACGATAGAACTTAAGGCAGTGGTGATTCCTCTCGTGACAAAACCTCTACGTTGTTTCTATTATTGTGTTATATTCCCTTATCTCTATTTCATGCATATACACGCTTCGTTAGGTAAACCCCGGGAGCCGGCACACGTTGTCGGCAGCTGTCTGTCGGAGCCGGCTGTCTCTCAGCTCATTGAACATGCCGTGACGCACGATTCACAAGCCGACAGATCGCAAGGGCTTACCCGTCTATTGTGTGCGAACCTTGAGGTGGCGCCCTCGATAGCCCATTTTACATTTCAGTTGTTGTGTAAACTGTATGCAAATATTTGAAGGGGTATCCCTTTTAAATTTATTCTGCGTAATTATGAGTGTATTTGACTTAGTTAACGTTTACGTGGAGAATAATGAAAAGTGCTTCAATTATTAAATACTGTATGATATTCATAATGTTGTAACTATAACCCATAGAGGTACTGCTCCTTTCGGCTGTGCTTCTAAAATGTACTTTCCATACCTAGTATCCAGAGGCATCCCTTTATCTGTCGTACAGTTAGTACTTTATATTTTAACATATACATTTCTTTTTTTCAATTAGTTCAGTGTTTATTATAACTTTAATATAATATAAGTACTTAGATATAACATTGTATATTTTGCATACCGATTATCCGGTGAAACATGTGTATTATTATTAAATTGTACCATCTTTTTGTCACCATGTTTTAGGCAAATAATCGTTTCTTTCTTTCTTACATTAATGCCCGATGCTGAAGCCGTCTATATCTCTGTATTTTAAGCTTTTTAAACTAGCTGACAGATAGTCAGCTCACATGGATTTAACTGTCCATTCTGTGCAATCTTTTAAGAGGTGCCCTCTCTCTACCTATGGGTTATTTTATTCACAAGCCAGTTGCGGTTTACGTAGTCATATAAATACATTTAATTACACGCTTTATCAAATTAATGTTACCACATAATGATATACAGGATGTTTATTTAGGCGTGTTCAAATTTTAGCGCATGAGCGTTTTGCACAATTAAATTGTCCATCGAAATTATCATTAATAGGTGAAACAGCCGTAGTTTAAATTATGTAATTCACATTAAACTGTACGCACCTTTTTAAAAATAGGCGGTTCTGTATTGAATTCGTATATATGTATGTATGGATGTCTGTATTTAACTTTTTTATTACTAGCATTTGAATGCGGTTTTCGGTATTTTAATCCTCGTGCTTCAGGAAAGGTTTAAGTATATCATTTATTAGGATCTGATGAAGATCTTTGGAAACAGGTATTAGAACTCATCAAAAACGAACAGCTAATGAACCGTGTTTTGTGCAATCGTTTGTCTGTGTTAGTATTCCGTGGTCTGTACTATTATTATTGGGTAATGCTAACCAAACCAACCGTAACCAGACAAAAAATAAAATATTAAATAAAAAAAATAACACTTCCAAAACTCAAAAGCATTAAAATAACGCCAAAAATTGTTTTTGTTGTCTATGCTAATCGACTTTCTCTAATTCGCAATCTAGGAGCACCGAAATCAAAAACTATTTTTGACGTTAATTTTACAAAATCATACTTGATACGGATCATAATCTGAAACATCTCTTTATTTTACATCTCGTGTCACGCCACGTGTGATTGAAACGGTGAACACGAAAGCAAGGCCGCTTGCAAGAATAAATCTTCCGATGTTACGGTTAACAATAAACCGAAGCCACAGGATATCAATAACTCGATGTTAGACGAACAGCACGTGTGATTGAAACGGTGAACACGAAAGCAAGGCCGCTTGCAAGAATAAATCCACCTATGTTACGGCTAACAACAAACCGAAGCCTCAGGATATCAATAACTCGATGTTAGACGAACAGTAGGCTACCTGGTGACACGTATGCGATGAATACCCTGTTTACTGACCACCATTGAACCCCGTGGATGAATGGGTCTCATAAGCCGTGTGTACCACTCAAGCATTCATAGCCGCCTGCCTCATCACGGCGTTCGTCCGTATGGGGTAACTAACCTCGCTCCAACGTGGATACTCGGATGCCATACTCCCCGTATTAAAACAAGTACGAATAGTTCAACTGTAAGTTGTGGAATTTGAATACGAGTACCAATCCAGCTTATCGGAACATGCAAATATGCACTTCCTATAGTTCCGGCTACAGTAATGTATATCCTTCTGTTCTCCGGCTTTACTAGTAATGGATTTTGTATCCGTGTGGATGGCAATCAATTCTTTGAATAGAATAGAAAAGGGAATGCGTATACTTGTAGTCAATTGAAACTTAGACTTAATAGTATAGGTTAATGAACTAGGTCATCACAGATTTAGCGACATTGATATAACCCTTTAGATATCTAAATATATAAAAGGCTTTGTCCTGACTGACTTAGTATCAACGCACAGCCTAAGCCATAAGTCGTAGCGACTTGAAATTTGGAGGGTGTATTCTTTACAAGATTTTATCGTGCAATAAGAAAGGATTTTTGAAAATTCGGCCTCTAACGGGGTGAAAAGTGGGACGAAAGTTTGTATGGAAAAGCGTTTGTAGTAATTATGAGGCTCGATCAATTTCAAAAATGGAACTTTGTTGAGCAATCGTGTGACAATGAGATGTTGACATGAAGTTTCATAAAAAAAGGATTTTATGTCAGTGTAAACTTTTTAATTGTCATTTCGGCCTCTTTAGATATCTAAGAAGTAATTGTTTTGTAACTAGGCCTGAATCGTCGGTATTCTCCATTAAAATAGTGCAGTGTTAACATAATTAGATGCGTTTTTTGGGAAACAAAAAAGGCACCGCGCCGCCCCAGCCTCACTGCCGGCGGTGGTGTGGCGGTCACATTATATAACTCCGACAGAACGTGCGTTCACTCACATACCAAAATGGTCAGTCAATGAGATCGCAGAGGCAGGGAGTCCGGCGACGGCTTAAACCATATTATTTATTAGTAAAAGATGGAGACCCCATCACAAATCAGTGCCAAGTTGCAAGACGCATTATATCAATTTTTTATCCGTCAAGACAATTGACATGAGATTCGGACAGAATTCAATGACATCTTCGACCGAACTCTGTCCGAATGTCATGTGAATTGCTTCAATTATTATTAAATTATTAAATACTTTAATTATAATAATTCTAAAAAGGAGAACGTCACAGTCATGTCATGTTATTTTTTGTGTGAGTATAAACTTTTTGGTAGTCATTCGGTCTCCTTGAGTGTCCGTTGTAAGATATTTAAAAAGTTAATACTACGTTCCAAATTATGAAAAAAAAGGTCATAATATAAAAAAAAAAAATAATAAATTCAAATCCGTGGTATAAGGGCCTTTCTACACGAGTGACTTTTTGCCACGGTCAATTGACAACATTTCATTTTTTTAACATATATAAATTATTATTTTAATTGAAACTAGATGTAAAATAAACGGACCCGTATTTTTTCTTTTTGCGAAATTTTATTATTTTCATTCATTATTTCCTTTTTGAAAGTTAGTGCATTCTAAATAGACGTAAGCGTTAAATGACGTCACATATACGGTGGAATAATGATATGCCTTTGCTTAATTTTATTTTTTTTAAAGTGACAAATGTCATACTTGTCTACAACTTAGCGTCAATTGTGATTTTGTTTGTTTACATTTATTTTCTTGCATAAAAATCGTATTATTCTCTCTATTCTGCTACTTCATTCGTCAATCATGAAGGTATCGGATGGATTTCAAGTTGCTGATAGCAAGAATTTGCTAAAAGTTAACTACGTTATGCTTTTGGAATATAATAATATGGTAGAAAACGACGATTCCAGCCATATTTACGTAGACACAGCTGTAGGATATGTGTGGAAGTAAAGCTTGATACCAACTTGATACCTCGTGCACCGTTAAATGTAGAGTGACACCTGAACTTAAAGTATGAACCAAGTTGTACATGGTAACTGCTGAAATTGGCGAGTCTAAGAAAAATATAATTTCTGTTCAGTGTCATGATTGTGCTGTGTCTGTAGGAGGGTGCAAACACGCTATCTGCTTTGCCATGTGGCTAATAAATCGGTCAGATGAACCTTCTGTCACATCTACTGAGTGTTAATGGGGTAAACCAAGAGAAGCTAGTGCTGGACACCAGCAAAAAATATAGGCAAAAGGAAAATTACCCCTGACAATGTAAATGTGAATATAAGTTTATCCATGTTTTCTGAAGAGTGTAAGAGGCAGAAGATGAGCACAGGAAATGAGGTACTGTGGTAAACGTCAACCTACTTTGAACTTAATGCTGCAGTTTGTTCACATCCAACAGGACAATACTTACAATAATTTTATATGATTCTGCCTGGAAAGCTCAGTGAAGAAGTAATTAACAGTGTCGCTAAAGCTACAACAAATCAAGTGCATTCCAAACCTTGGCATTCAATGTGTCAAGGTTGAGTGACAGGGTCTAGAATACATGAAGCTGTCCATTGCAAAACAGAACAAGGTGTATTAGTGCAAAGCATTTTAGATGATTACAAGGTGCCTGAAACAAAAGCCATAAGACGGGGTAAAACATTAAAAAACACATCATTTATATTTTAGAAAAAGATTTTGGAGTTATTGAAAGCACAGGTCTAATTCTTATACCCCCTATTATTGGTGTTTCACGAGATGGGCTTTGTGCAGACTTTCATTTATATTTTAGAAAAAGATTTTGGAGTTATTGAAAGCACAGGTCTAATTCTTATACCCCCTATTATTGGTGTTTCACGAGATGGGCTTTGTGCAGACTTTGTTATAGAAATAAAATGCCCTATTAGCAAAATCACTATCAAACATTACATCAAGGTAACAAACTTAAAGAAAAATGTATAGCTCAAATAATGGTACAAATGCATGCTGCAAACAAACCTATGGTCTTATTTTGTATTGCTGATCCAGATTATGAGAAGAACAAGCTAATCCACAAATACTAGGTTGAGTATGATAAATATTATACAGCTAAGATTGTGCAAGAAGCTGAACAGTTTGGAAGCAATTTATATTTGAAAATATTTTAGAAAGTGCTAAATAAATTTTGATTATTTATTTATGTTTATTTTTGAGTGCTTTAATGCACACAATTGTATTTTAGTTATACAGTGTATGTGGAGCTATGTAACTGCTTCGCTTACACATGTTATAACTTTTTCTCTCATGTTAAAAACAAATAAATACTTGTATTCCAATCAGTCCAGTATATCCAATCCAGTGATAGGCTGACCCCTTATCACATCAGATGTAACATAACAAAAGAAGTGTGGGTGTTTAATACTTCTTTTTTCATTCTGGGTGATATGGAGTTGATGTTATGTTATATTACATGTGTGTTAGTTTTTTATAAACAAAATATGAAACAGCAATCATAAATAAAAAGATACTTGTACAATATTTTAAATAATTTATTTTCATATGGCCCAGGTCTTGTCCACATCTAAACATTACTGATGAGAACATAAAAGTAAATCAAATTATTTTAATAACATTATATCATTAAACTAACTGATCTCTAAGGTTTTACTTTTCCAGTCCCATTTCTGAAATCCGTTCCTTAAAGTTGTAGTGTAATGTTATTAGTCTATATATAGCTTCTTCACATACATATAAAACTCGTTTCGAACAAACTACATCCACTGCATTACACTATTCTTTCTTGTTTGAGTTGCCGTCTTTAGATTTGTTTTTACATGTTCGTACAAAACAATATTTTAAATCCATCGTAGGTATATGTGCCTCACTTGGATTCAGTTCGATTTAGAAAGAATAATAGTTGCAATCAATAAATAATGCAAATATTTTTATTATTGCAAAATATGTGTTTATCGTTGCAAACTACATCCACTGCATTACACTATTCTTTCTTGTTTGAGTTGCCGTCTTTAGATTTGTTTTTACATGTTCGTACAAAACAATATTTTAAATCCATCGTAGGTATATGTGCCTCACTTGGATTCAGTTCGATTTAGAAAGAATAATAGTTGCAATCAATAAATAATGCAAATATTTTTATTATTGCAAAATATGTGTTTATCGTTGTTGACAGGCAACTGACAATACTGACATTACAACTGTCATTTTCGATTACTTTTCTTTCTGTCATAGCAGCATGGGCAAAGGTCATACTTTATTAAGCCGTATATGTGACGTCACGACGCATTTTTTAGTTTTTATTTTTTTTCTCCAAAACTACTGATCCAAAAAAAATAAAAAAAATGTTTTTGTACTCCGGATAGGATAATAAAGAAACGGTATTTTTGTTTTGGACACTTTCAAATTTTGAAATGTTGTCAATTCCTTATTATTTTTTTATTATTTATGTAATAAAATTTTTTATGTACTTTAATGATATTAATGATTTACGTTTTGCATTATTTATTTGATCTTTTTCTAATATTATTTATGTTCTTAATTTTTTTACGATTTTTTTTTAGTTGGACATTTTTGTTTCTTTATGCATGTGTTTTATTATGTTAAACATGTTTTCGATTTTATACAGTAACTTTTTTTTAATTTTTTTGTTAAATTCAATTTCACGTTTTCATGTATTTTTTGAAGATTTTCATAATATTTATAATGTGCCGTGTGGTCCGACCTTAAGGATGCCTTGGAATGGATGCTCGAAGGATGTTTTGGAATTAACCGGCGCATTTTTCTGATCGACCAAAGTTTTAGTAGAGAGTAAGTTCGCCTCGAGATCTGGTTTTGTTGGCACCTGAAGGGAAGACTTCGAATATTGTTTACAAAGAATACATTAATTGGGTATTTATTTATAATGATAACTCAACTTACGACAACTTTTAATCGCGAGCAAAGCCGCGGGCAAAAGCTAGTAGTAGTATATACCTATAAATAGTAATAAAACCGGCCAAGTGCGTGTCGGGCCACGCGCAGTAGGCTTCCGTAGCTAGTCGTAACAACATATTTCGACTTAAAAGGGATTTACTATTTGTATTAAACAAGTAACATCTTCATACAAGTCATTACTTTCAAAGGTTTTTGTAATTTGCACGAATTATTCTAAGTAACTGCATTTTACACTTTGGACCCCAATTACTCTAGAACTAATTAAGTTAAAGTAACCAGATAAATGGCGTCCTTCAGAAAGGAAATGTTGGTAGTACACGAAACCAGCTAGCACGTATGACGAGATGTATGAATGTTGAGGAAGCGAAAGAAGTATGTAAGGAGCGAAGCACATGGCGTTCCATCGTCTCTGCCTACCTCCGTGGGATAAAGGCGTGATTTTATATATGTATTATGTATGTTTATTTATGTTTCAAGAATTTTGAACGAAATATTCTGAGTAACTGCATCTGACATTTCGGACCCCTATTCCTCTTGAACTAATGGAGTGAAATTATCCGCTATAGTTTTCCTTTAAAGTTCATTACATGTACTACCGACACAATTTTTTTCAGATTTTAGGATCCAGTAGTTTAGCTTTTAGAGGGGGGGGGGGGACGCCCTACTCGAACAAAAATTTGGTCTTTAAAGTTAATTATCTCACAAACGGATCCCTAAATCAAATAACTGTCTTAGCAACCCCTAAACGTTTTTAAAAGTCCTATCTAACAATACCCCACACTATGGGGTAGGCGACAAAAAAAAAACATCCCTACTTTACATGTAGGGGAGCTACCTGAAAAAAAAAAAATTTTTCCAAATTTTACTCTACGACTTTCTTTGTTCAGTTAACATACATGTTTATGCAAAATTTCAGTTTTCTAGCACCAACGGTTTCGTCGCTATGCCGTGGACAGACGGACAGACGGACATGGCGAAACTATAAGGGTTCCTTGTAGGTACTACGGAACCCTAATAAAAACTGTAATTTCCTCTTAAAAAACTAATTAAAATAAATAAAACGTAAAATGCAGACGTGTATAACACCTACGGTCCTACACATACATTCAACTGTTATGCAGGTCTCATGTGAATGTGATAGGGTGAGCCTATCACCATTTATCGGACATAATTCCAACTCTGGATCCCCTGAGACATAGCAATGAGAGGTCGCATAAGCTTACCGCTAGACCAACGAGGCAGAATATTACTATGTACAATATTATATTAATTAAATAAGGGCCGATCTATAAAAATCCTTTCAAATTAAATACAGCCGCTTTCCGTTTATTGCCTTACGCTGAAAGATAATACAAATTAACTAGATGATTTCGTTTCTTTAACATTTTTGCCTCGTACTTGTGAATCCTTTTTATTCTAAGTATCTGTTGTTATCCAACAAGGATTTACTCAATAATAATAATAGCAGCCCTGTATATAATAAATGTCCCACTGCTGGGCTCGGGTCTCTTCTTATGATGAGAAGGGTTAGGCCATAGTCCGCCACGCTGGCCATGTGCGGATTGGTAGACTTCACACATTCATCCGCGAGTATTTTAGATACTCTCAGACATGCAGGTTTCCTCACGATGTATTCCTTCACCGTTAGCGAACGATAATTTATATGATAAATACACACATATCTTCGAAAAGACGAATCTTAACGATTTATTGATAGAGGTGTGTACCGTGGGTTCGAACGCAAGACATTTGACTTAGCCTTCCTACGGTCCCACTCGGCTATTGCTGATAAATCCTTCCTTTTTAGGGTTCCGTAGTACCTACAAGGAACCCTTATAGTTTCGCCATGTCCGTCTGTCTGTCCACGGCATAGCGACGAAACCGTTGGTGCTAGAAAACTGAAATTTTGCATAAACATGTATGTTAACTAAACAAAGAAAGTCGTAGAGTAAAATTTGGAAAAATATTTTTTTTTCAGGTAGCTCCCCTACATGTAAAGTAGGGATGTTTTTTTTTTGTCGCCTACCCCATAGTGTGGGGTATTGTTAGATAGGACTTTTAAAAACGTTTAGGGGTTGCTAAGATAGTTTTTTGATTTAGGGATCCGGTTGCGAGATAATTAACTTTAAAGAGCAAATTTTTGTTCGAGTAGGGCGTCCCCCCCCCTCTAAAAGCTAAACTACTGGATCCCAAAATCTGAAAAAAAATTGTGTCGGTAGTACATGTAATGAACTTTAAAGGAAAACTATAGCGGATAAGTTCACTTCATTAGTTCAAGAGGAATAGGGGTCCGAAATGTCAGATGCAGTTACTCAGAATATTTCGTTCAAAATTCTTGAAACATAAATAAACATACATAATACATGTATAAAATCACGCCTTTATCCCACGGGGGTAGGCAGAGACGATGGAACGCCTTGTGCTTCGCTCCTTACATACTTCTTTCGCTTCCTTAACATTCATACATCTCGTCATACGTGCTAGCTGGTTTCGTGTACTACAAACATTTCCTATCTGAAGGACGCTATTTATCTGGTTACTTTAACTTAATTAGTTCTAGAGTAATTGGGGTCCAAAGTGTAAAATGCAGTTACTTAGAATAATTCGTGCAAATTACAAAAACCTTTGAAAGTAATGACTTGTATGAAGATGTTACTTGTTTAATACAGATAGTAAATCCCTTTTAAGTCGAAATATGTTGTTACGACTAGCTACGGAAGCCTACTGCGCGTGGCCCGACACGCACTTGGCCGGTTTTTACTTAATAGGATACGAATATTCACAGAAAAGAGTAATATTTATCCTACAGAAAACATTCAACGAAAAACAAACATTTGGTAGAACATTTTGGTACAATGTTTTTGTACGAATTTCATGCGGATTTTCAGCAGAAAATTTAAGTAGAGTATATTAGACTCGTTATTTTCTTGTGCAATTCTACCAGTCACATAAATGGACCGTGTTTGGCTTGAGTGTTCCTTGTTCGAGTTTATTTTTTTAAGGAACTGACAAGATTTGTTCTCGTTCTCTGGAATACTGTTCTCACCATTTTGATTGTTCGTTTCACGCTTTTGGAGAACAATAGTAGACATTTCTATTAATTGATATTGCTTTTTATACCTACAAACGCAAGTTTTACCGCGTCATCACAATGTTTTACAAGAAAAAAACCGGCTAAGTGCGTGTCGGGTCACGCGCTATAGGGTTCCGTAGTCAGTAGTTAAAACATAATTATGGACTCAAAACAGGTTTAATATCTATATTGAATACTAGCTGCTGCCCGTGACCACGTGAAATTAAATATTTCCATGCTGTCCTACAAATTGAGGACATACTTTTTAAACCCCAAATTTGCCCCCTTGGGGAGTGCAATTTCCAAAATATATCTTATTGTCAATTTATATCGTGTAGGGAACCTAAATGTAGAATTTTGTGAAATATCCTTCAAAATTGTCTAACTTCCCATATTTCTTCCCCTTAGGCGTCAAATAGAAAGGTAAAACATATACCAGTTTAAAGTTAGAACTCCAGCTAAACAACTGTGAAAACTATTGTATGTAATTTCAACTTCATACAAGTCATTATTCTCAAAGGTTTTATTAAATAAGAGACATTACAATAAAAGTCTGTGCAATCCCCCAGTGTTTTTAAAGATCTATCTAAGATATGGGGTACGCGACTGATGAAAAAAACATCCCCAAATTTACAAGTAGATACATCCCCAAGTTGATTCGTCCACTTTCTTGACATTGTTAACATACAAATCCATCCAAAATTTCAGACATGGCGAAACTTGTAGGTACTGCGGAAACACAAAAAAAGATAAACGGAACTTATTTAAAAAAAGAAAAGAGATTACCAGAGTCAATTACTTAGACTTGATAAATAAATTAGAGACATGGAATAGGTTAACATTTCCTTCAGCCTGTTAGGAAATTTTAGCTAATTGGGTTTGATTGATCCCACGGATAAGAGGATTATTTTTACAACCGACTGATAAAATTTAAATAATAAGCGTTTAATGCATTCTATGGTTTAATGTGAAGTACATTTAGCTGTTTACTTTCAAAATTACCCCTATAAGGAGGTAGATTACCGGGAATATATATTATCTATACAGAGTTATTGTTTACTTGGCACCGACTTCAGAATTATAAAATAATTATTTAATAATTTCTATTTAACTAAATGAAAAAACGTATTAATTTGTGCGAAGTAAATTTATTTTTTGCTTTTTAGTTTGTTTTGAAGTCGGATGTAATCCATATTGCCAAGTGTTAACTCCTCTTACTTTAATCTATCCCAAAGCTAAGCCTAACTATAAATAGGCCCGATTATGTCTAGAAAATATATATTATCCTGTATGTAGCGACTTCAACTGTACTTTCTGATGCATTGTTAATATCGCCCATGGAACAGCTGTGCGGGCATTTTGGGCACTCTAGCAGGTGAGACATATATATAAAATGTAACTTCCAATTTCGACATCATTTAGCATCATGGTGTGTAGATAAAAAATTGCAAAACCATGGTGTGTCGTTTGTTAGCCTATTAGAACTCTCTCACTTAGCGATTATGATAATGATGTTTATCCTGTCCTGTAGCGGATTCACAAGCGGTCACGTTTGATATTATCACGTAAGGATCACTGACTCTTCATTACTGAAGTGAAGCCAGTTGAAGCCTCACCTGTACCTCTCGCCTCCCAGGAATAAGTAATTTCGTCAACGGCCCACGGGAACTGGGTTACAGAAGTTTGTTACATTAAAACTTTAGGTGATACGTGTTGTTATGATATTGTGCGTTGAGTACATATTATGAAAATTGTGTCTTTTGAGAGGAGCTTCTTAACCGACTTCGAATAAAGAGGATGTTTATATTCGTCGCGTATTTTTCTTTTTTAATGTTTGTATACAACGATTACTCCGTCAATTATCGACCGATTTTGATTTTTTTTTGTTGCGTTGTCCCATCGCTGCATTGGCATCAAGTTAAGATCTGATGGTGGAATCCCGCAGATCTCGAGAGGAAGCTTCAAATTTTATCTCTTAACATAATATTTCAACATTAAAATTGACGCTATCAAAAGCTTTTATAATACATTGTTCTACCCCAAAATTTGCATAGACGAGTACCTATGCCTAGATAAAGTTGGTGTCGTTAGCGATCATAGCGCGTGCATTGTATAATATTAAACATTTATTTAACAAGGCGGGGCCGCAGACTAGTTCCATGTGAATGCTCGTTCCATTAACGCTAATTAGAATTTCCCCGGGCCTCCCACATTCGTGCTTATGCTATACTGCTACCTGTCTGCCGGCCAGCTTCACGACTCTTGCAAGCTCTTGTGTATACCGATATTTAAATGGTTCTTTGCGTAATGCTTCGTTTGTGAAGCAGAAATCTGTTGTATCTCCCAAAAAGCAAAAAAATAATATTCAAATTTAATTTAATTCACTTGGCCAGTTTTACCTTATGGGCCTTTACATTGATACTATTTTCCACTCGGCTATTACTACTTGATTTATCACTCGAGTCTTAACAGTTTTTTAATGTGTTTACTACTGCGAAGATCGACGCACTAAGTATATAATCCATATACTTTAACCATTTTCACGAAAAGAAGAATAAGACTCCGTCTGTGAAGTGCCCAGTACTTTTCCATTTTTCGCTTATTTTCGAAGCATTTCTGATACGTTGGACGTAAAAATACCACGCACAACGAAAATAATTTAATGATACTTCAAGATTTTAATTATGAAACATTACGAGGATATTACAATATCGACAGAATTTCAATTAAACTGTCGGACACTCCACATTTTTGTCGGAAATTCTGGAGCGTGGAACGGGAAATGAATTTATTTTTTCAAAATAAAACACAATATAAAGCCTCTGTGTTACCATCGACATACCAGGGTTAGTAATCGAAATATTGTGTATTTTCACGTAAAACTATCAATAAACAAGAATTTATTAATAAATTAGCTTTTGCCCGCGAGTTCGTCCACGTGTAATTAGTTGTATTATGTAAAAGTTTACCGCGCTTTGATCCGTCACTGCTCCGCTGTCGTGAATTTTAGCGTTGTGTTAAATATCTTAGAATCTTTCCTAAGAATAAGCCTATCAAACACAAAAAATAAATTCATAACATTTATTTTTCTTATTTCATTTATATTACAACTCGGGACGCATGAAAATTCTGTAAAGAACTCTAAACACTTGGGTTCTAGTTGCGCAGTACTAGTAGATAAAAGAAATTCAATAAATATAGCAAGTATATTAAATAAAAGAATAATGCACATGATCATTTCCATACTTTTCTACATTTTCCATCTAGATTTTCTTTAAGCATGCGAAAATATTTAAAGTGCTGCTTCAGGATATTTTGAAAATACCGAGACCATGTTATGAACTGTGAAACACTGCTTAAATTAACGAACCTCGTAAAAAACATTCGCTTCTATGATATCATATACTTTCTAAAAGTGTGATCGTTTCTTAAGTTATCGAAACAATAACGATTGGGTGAGTAAATAACTAAGACATATCAATATAGTTGTAATAAAACATATTACGTTTGGCAAATACAAACATGGCAGCTTGTGTCAGCCTGCCCTCGGCATTGGCCTCATCAACGCGACAGGCGTGAAAGTAGGCTCCGTCGTACTTCCGATGCCTGCCACCCGTTTCCGTTGAAGAATATTCTCGAATCGACCCAACGAGAACAAATCTGTTACGATCTCTATCGGAGAACAGTCTCCATCTCGACTAAATACCGTTTAAAGAAGTTTATTTAGAACAGCTCGACATTTTAAAGATTTTTAATTTCCTTATCTCGAAGCCTCCTTTTAAATTGAGAAAATCATTTTGGTGGCGATGTTTCATAAATAATAGATTCAATTAGATTATAATCCCTCCAATGGTATAACCATTGGAAAATTATCTTACTAAGAAGCTTTGATTGCTGTTAAATGTGAATAAAGCTTATATCTGCCTGTCGACAGGAGGTTGGTGGTTCTTATACTCCATGCTTTAGAAAGCACGTAAAACATATCCTGCGCCTGATCTCGTTTCGGTCTATCCGTGCTATCGGGCTTTGAAAGTGAGGGAAAAGAGAGTGCTCTTGTGTTTCGCGCAGGCGTTTAAGCACAATAAATAAATTAAATACTACATTATAGAATGACTCTCGCTTGAGATTGGTCCCCGTAGTCAAACTTCAGCAATTATTCTTATTATATTAAAACATTTGTCAAAAACACTCATCCATCCCATGTTCTGACTGTTTCAAAGAAGACATTAGAAATACCAAAATATATGAGCGTAATAAAAATGGCGGCCTCGTATCTCATACTCATAATTTAACTCTTTATCATTATTCATTAATGTTCGGGCTACAATACTGCTCCAATTTTAAGAGCAAATGGAACGAAAATTGTTATTGCATACCCTGATTCCCGATCCAGTTCAATTTATTTTCAAGCGTCAATGTCGGTATTTCGACTTGGGGTGCCATAATTAAAGCCTCGGCAAATTGGCTGGGATTTTGCTGGCCCAATTTGGTTAAATACTTATTGCAAATGTATAATTTCGTTCGCTAGCGATATGCCCGTATTCGTATATTCATGCTGTTATTTGGACTGGAAGTGAGGATCGGAGCTCGTGCTGTTACAAAGCAATCGTCTGGAAAGTTGGGCCATAACTTTTTTTAATTCGAATTTGAAGAAACTGCGCAGATCGTATTATGAAAAACTCAATCGCTGCTCAGATTATTGGAGTGCAAGCTGCAATTTTCTGGCTTCTGACATTTTATACTTTGTTAACTTTACGTAATAAATTTACTAACAATCCTTCTAAAGCTTAATCACAAAGCAAAGATAGACAAGTAGAAATAAAGGTTGCTTAACACTAAAATACCTGATAACGTTTAGGAAAGAGTCTGATTTGAGAAATAAATCGATGAGGTGTTAGTTTGCCGTGACAGTACGTAAAAAGGGTATGTTTCACTGCTGTGTCATCGACATCGGGTGTTTACGAGCTGGCTCAGCGAATTCGCTGTGCAAAGAGTAATTTTAAATTCAGAGCGCCTCAGTCGCGTCGCCCGCTCATTATTGCCTCATTGTTATACATGTTGCGTTCGTTGTTTTTAAACTATACTTATTTAATAGACTTGTTTGGTGAAATGCCTGTCCTCTCCGTCTGTTGTTTTGTTAATGGTTTGTTTGCGTAACTTTGTAGTATATGACATACATGGTGATGAAGCCGCATACCAGTGATTCAGTACATGATTCTGTGACCTGGGTGAAAAAAAATCGGAAATTACACACATCCGAAACACATCCGAAAAGTGGTCTTGGAAAAAAATTAATGTCACAAATATATTAGATGAAGAATGAATGATAAAATAGAAAAAAAAACACTGGCGAAGTGTAATATATCTGGATAACGTTACTCTTCCATAATCAGTCGGTAACTCGCGAAAAAGTAAAATTTTCCTCGGAAACATCATACATTTTTACCATAGATAGATTACCATTTTGTTCCATGTAGTTCTGAATGACTTATTTATTTTATACAATGATCTCCCATTTCGTATTTTTTACTAAGAAGTTTAAAAAGTTATGGATGTTATTTATGGTATGTTATAACTGTGTTATCACAGTAATGGGAAGGGTATATCATAGAGAGCTTATAAATCAGTACGTAGTAATGATAGTTCAGTACCAGTACCAGGTGGGCAATTTAAATCAAAGCTGGTCGTAAATAACATAGCACCCTTGTCAATGTGGGGGTGCGGGTTAATATTGCAGTACCGCAACAACGATTAGTGTGCTCGATATTATCATAATGATCATGAGTTATCAGTGGAACAATTAGAAGACATGAGTGGATGAAGGGGATATGATACAATTTGTAAATGTTGAGAAAACGGGCATCAAAGTTTTGTTGCTTGTTTTTGAGATAAATCATTTTTCTGTTTGTTTATCTGATAACTTTTTATATCAAATTATAGTTATAGTATATAATATAGGAAGTGGAAAAATAAGAAAAAAAATCTAAGGATATTCATTTATTGACAAAAAAATGTACATAACTCCTTCATTCAGCGCTAAATTAAAAAGAAGTTACATACTTAAATTAAGAACGAATGAGTTAACTACATGTAACTAACATAATAATACAAAAAAAAATAGTTTGTACTGTTAATTTTGACCTACAATATTTTCATAATAGTAACGGTATTCCGGTTTCACAAATTTTAGCTGTTCTTTAATATTAGCTTTCTTTTCTTCAGAAATTGTACCATATTTTAAGTAGATCACTTAACTCCTTCATTCAGAACAACATACGTTCCAGCGAGATTATAAACATGACGAAAATGGAAGAAAGAGTTAAAGTACATCACATAACACCTTCATCCAGAACATTGCAATGCATCGGCGCGTTGGCCGGCACTTACCTCATTCATCCGCGCAAGAAAGTCATTATATTTAAATAATTTAAAATTTAAAAAAATGTTAAGTGCCCATGTCACATTCATTCAGTGTGATTATCATTTTATTTTGTTACATAACTCCTTCATCACTTGCTAATTCTGAAACTAAGCTTAAATGGTGTTGTTTTAAAGTTTATTATAGTTTGTAAGCACATAACACCTTCATTCATTGCAAAAAAACGATTTTTTTAAAAATGTTACATAACTCCTTCATCCACTCATGTCTTTTACTAATCGGTAATCGTATTCAGTACTCATCGCTACTATCAAGCTTGGTGCCTAGTAATTAGGTCGTCGGGCTATTTCTGACTTATCGCAAAAAGGCGGTTATCAGACTGTTGGAGTTGCATATTCTCTGTATATCATAAATGTGAAAGTTGGTGAAGATGTGAGGATATGTGTACCGGATAGATTTGCTTGAAATTTTGCACACATTGCCTTGTAGCCTCGATTAACATAAATATTACTTTTATTGTATTCAAGCGGCCGTGGCGCAATGGATAAGGCATCGGTCTTACGATCGAGAGATCGTGTGTTCGAATTCTGGCCATTACCACGGACGTCAACTTCCTCCTAACACAAGTGAATAAAGCTTAACTGGAGGGGGTTAACAAGAAGAATAGCAATTTGTGTATGTGAAAAAAATCGTACCACGTGGGCAAGAGCTACTATAATATTCATAATCAGCTATGTGGACTTCCAAACACGTATAATTTGCTATTTAATTTGTCTTCAACGCCGCAAAGAGGCTAATCTCTAAGAAAATTTGTATCAGGTTTCACTTCTTTGCGGTGGACGACGAATTGAAACATTTTGCACCTAGTGTCTCAAAATTGTTTGTACATACCTATCACTGGTTAGCGGCTTTGTCACGATGTCATTTAGGTACATTACACCCTGTATGTATTTGTTTATATTTGTGTAATTTTTGTTACATACCTGTATACATAACACCTAGGTATTCGGTTCGGGCTTAAAAAAAAGACAATTATTGCCATTAAAGCAAACTGTAGCATGTTTCGTTCGTCCCCCTAGCAATCGTTTACGAGGGTACGTGCGTAAAGTAAATGTAGATTTACGACCGCTTCAAGATTTAAAACGACACGCGGCACCCGTTCAAATAAAGTTTTCACGTCTTTAGAATCTGGGATAGACAGACAGACGAATCAGCTAGTTAAAAGTTATAACTTACTTATACTTAGCGCCAGTGTCGGAGGTTCCGGATAGTTCTTATCCGACCCATAAGATACAATCGTTCCAACCTGCGATAATTCGAACCTCTCTATAATTCAAAGTTATCACGAGTTCCCTACAAAATCTCTTTATATTTCGAACTAAATCAATACATTTTTTATGCACTTGGTAATTCGAACGAAAAAATCATTGCTATATAATAAAACGACGCGTTAATTCGAACTCATCTGCGTCCAACACTCGACAATCAAAGTTGCAGAGAGAAAGAGGTCGAATGATTGTAATGTAAGTACATGTTGCGACAAGTTCAAACTTGTATCAACATACACGAGCCAAAGCAACGATGAAGATGAGGACGAAACATCAGAACCTTTAACAGAGGTGTCAGTTAAGGAAACACGATCCTTATTCGATACCTTACAACGCTTCTGTCTACAAAACGAAAGTGATGAAAAAGCATTTCAGGCACTTTTACTCTTAAAAAAAGTTATTGAGCAGTCTGAGCAGCAGCAATGTGTTTTGAAGCAAACCAGTATAACAGAGTTCTTTCGGAACATTAATTAATTTACATTATGAATAGGTTTATGTATGTATACGAATGTAGGTACATGTATGTATGTACTCTCTAAACTTTTTTCATTGTTATAGAATAGCAGTTAATAAATAATTATTGATCAATACTTAGTAATTCGAAGTTTTATTTATTTTCTCTCACAAATTTCATATTTCAAACATTCGATAAATCGTAATATTTTAAGAGTCCCTCAAGTTTCGAATTAACGAGCGACGACTGTATAACCAGACCAAATTTAAAAGTGACACATGCTACACTTGATAAAGGAACGCAGCTGTCAATTTCATTAATGTGTGTTATTTGCTTATCTATAGTGTACTACTATTTACATATAGTGTAAGACAACAGTATGCTCAAGCTCATTAACGACGACTTCTTCAACACGTAAATGTCGAGGCCATCCAGCGCCTTGACACCACAGACATAGAAGACTCAAAAGGACGAGACCTTTTGAGCTAGTTCAGTGAAGTGAGTGCTTCAAGTGGTTTAGTGCTACTTCAAAAAAACAAAGTGTCAGTTTTGATAATAGAGACAATAAGATAGGTGTTAATGGACACATTCTTAGCATAAATTAATTTAGTAACTTAGGTCAATAATAAATTACTCATTAGTCTCTAATTGTCTTTTTAAAGAATCTAATTGTTTAGACACATCATAAAAAAAAATGCTTATGCGGCCAATGAGGTTTATCTAACACCTGTGAAATTGGGCTTAGTCTTGCACCGACCGTAATCTCTGCCCTTTCTCCTTGGCCTTCTTGCTAACACTTGAGATATGATCATAAAAAGACCAGCTTAAAAATAATTTGACATTGAATCATGAATAAACTTTGAAGAGTCAAAAAGCTAATGTATTCCATACAGGTCAAGTGCTTTCGGAGCAATCTAAAGTTAAACCACTGTGCTAGCTAGTACTGCAGTGGCTAGGTCAAGTGCGGGTTGTTGTGTGCCAAGCGTGTGTCCATTAAACATATTCATGTTTGTGACAGACGCTCATAGAGCTATCATCTATTTGGTGAGAATTCAAATTCAAATTCAAATTTGAATTATTTATTTGCATAAAACAGGTTTACATGGTTGGTACACATATTAATAAAATAAGTACACTGATTTATTACCCAAGCAGGTGTGCAAATTTCAATTCAATACATTAACAAAAAAGAAATAGTGACATTACATGCAGGATTGTAGCAAAATTATAATGAGATAATACATAGTTATAATCATAATTTATAAAATGTCACAAATTTAAAGAAAGTAAAATGTCAAAGTCTAATAATAAAATAAAATAAGAATAATAATACAATATCATTCAGCAAAAATAGTAAGATGTAAAAAAAAAAAATAGATATTTTTTTGAATTTAGAATTGCTCACCCAACAGATGATTTAATGACATATTCGAGCTATTTTTCTTTTTTTGTTATAAGAAATCAATTATTAAAATTATGACATCTTATTTACATTACAATCTAGCCTATCAAGACTAATAAGTAATATTATGTTAACCTAAATTGCTACGTTATATTATAATATAAACGAACTAAAACGAACGAAACCTTCGAGTTAGTGTAGTGATAAGTGATAAGTGACAAATAAATTAGTGTGTTAAGTGTCGTTATAAAGAACACATGAACAAATTAACTTCCCCTTAACAAAAATTAAGAAAAGTGTTAATGGACGCATTCTTAGATTAAATTATATTCGAGCTATGACATGAAAAAAAATAACATTATAGTCTATTTATTTGTTGAGTTTCGTGATAAAGTTCCATTCGAGTTTCTCTTGAATTTTTATTGTTCCCTTTTTAAACCAATAATAGTTTTATTTAGCCACATATGCGAAACTTTATATTTTGTTCAAGTTATTACATGTCATGTCTCAATGTCTAATGGGTGGGTGGGACATTTTATCTAGCCCGTGAGATTCGCCTTGCTGTACTATGCAGAAATATCATGTCGGTAGTTAGAAAAGATTTATGTGCTCATATCAGGTCCAGAACTAGCGATGTCAATGTTGTAAGAGTCATGTTATTGGCAGGATAAAAATAAAATATTTGCACGAGTGGTCAAAATTTTTATTCGTATTGAAAAATAATGCGTATTTTTAATTTATTACATATTATTAGGTGTGAGAAATACGCCTCCACGACGCCAAAAACTTGACATTATATATGATTTTTGTTTGGAGCAACCTTAATGTTGTAAATATTTTTAAAATAAGGTATAGTGAAGGTAAAAAAAATGTTTTATGATAAATAAAGATATGGATTTAGAAAATTAGTGCGCATCTAGTAACGCGAACTTTAAAATGCCAGTTATAAAATATACAACAAAAAGTATATAAAACAATGAATTAACATAACAAAACGACGGGCAATCAAAGTAAGTGAAATTTAAGTGAAATATCGCGATAAAATCCGTAAAATTGAAGTGTTAGTCATAACATAACAAACTTTAAATAAAATGTTCATCAGAGATCATTTTAGACATGGGATAATAAAATAGGTGTCAAACGATTTTTTTTACGAAATCAGTTGTTAAATTCAGTAGAAGTCATTACCTCTGATTTGCAGTTATCCAAGTCCAATAAATCTTCTGATCGTGATATTAGCATGCTGACGATAGACGATAATGTAACATTATCGTCTTGTACAAGAACAAAAATAAATGACTCATCTGGAATTGGTATCTTTTCTAACTCATTCTATGAGTATCGTTCGTAAAGTTTTTATTTATTACTTACCGAAAATATCCTGTAATTTAACTTTTTAAGAAGGTAGAATGTTGACATCTTCAAAATCTGATCGCAGGGCAATATTTACATTCCCGAGCTAGAATTTAAATTCTTTATTTTTTTTTAATTTTGTTTCATTTAGTTCTTCCATTCCTTTGTATAGTTAAAATAGGAAGTATTCCGGACGCATTCCTCGTTCGTCCACAGATAGATCTGATGTTATTTGCCTCCACATAAACAATGGCGCGATTAACCTACATATCTGCATCCCGGCAAGCTTGGGTTTCTCTGTTTCAACACTTTCAACGGGCAATAATGAAGTGGCACAGTATATTATAATAACAAAACAAGTGATATTTATAGAGAGCGACCGCCCAAGAGTCCATTTGCCGCCCACCGGGCCGCAGGGTGTCGACCCGCGTTTTGCACACTGCGCTTGTTAAACTTTATTGTGGAAAAAGCTATGCAAAATGTATACTAGCTTTTTGAGTTTTGTATGACCTTTTTTTACATCTCGTCAGAACTCGCTGTCTAGTTTCGTTATTTAGAAAGTTGTTACTCCTGTTAATACTGTAAAACTTATAGCTGTAGTTTTGACATTTCCAAGACAATGTTAAGGTAAATTTATTCACACAATATGGGTAATCTTTAAATTGGTGTTAATATAATAATATATTTTATATGTGCGTTATGTAAATATTTTTAAAAGCAGAAACGCAAATAATAATATGTTGCTGTAAATCTCGATTTTTTGTTCTAAAACTTTCCAGACCAAAACTTTTGGGTGGCTATTAGTTACAGAAAAACATTAACATTAAGTACCTTAGTTCTTTCAACGCAGTGGAAAAGACGAAACATTTATCTTAATAAAGAAAAGCATTACCTATAATGTCTTTAGTTTTTACCCACTCACGCCAAAACCAAAGGGTTATTGTAAGTTTAACAATATATAGCTATTGCTATGTTCATGGTTGTATTCTCTTGGTGTTGTTACGATATGATATTATATATGTAATCATTTTTTTTTTCAAAAATATATTATATTAAAAAAATACCGCAAAAAATATTTTGTGGCCGCATCGGACCGCACCTCTAGCCCACTGATCACATTCCCCCTACATTGTGTTGTGATGTGACGAATTTTTAGCACCAGTGACAAACATTCAGTCGTGTCGTTCGTTCAAAGCAGCCAGCTTTCTGTGAGTGTGCCACTGTGTAGTGTGAACTATAGTGACGTGTATGTGCTGTGAGATGATTTGTTTGTACATAAAAAATATTTCGACGTAACAAACGTACTGGGTGTGTTTGCTGTACTGACCTATATTTACTCTCTGCTTTCATTTTAACGTTAATTAAAGTGCCTGCAGTGAGTATTACAAGTATATTAAATTGTAAACTAAAAAAGCAGCATGATTCATAAACGGAAGCTAATCGATCCGGTAGCCAACGAGCATAAAAGAAGATAAAAAGTTTTGCGTCTAGGAAGCTACACTACCGCCTGTACCGAAGCAGTCACTCGCTGTCAACTTCAGGCCAACTTGCCATTAAGTTTTATATTTTCTTTTTGAACACACGACGCGAAACGACGTAGTTTTACTGGACCGTTTACTAACTTACAAAAGGCTTGTAGCTTGTTCTGAATAACGTTTTGCTTTGACGCATAAATAGGGGATATACGTAACAGGGCATTTATTTTAATTAAAATCTGGTGTATCTTGGGACCCTTTGCTTACATTTTCTTTTATGTTTCTTATCTCTGAGTACAAATGAAACCCCATTAGCCATTGTACATAATGCCCTTCATGAAATGGTTTGGTATTTATTATGCAGAGTTTCATAACGCGGTAAAGGTTTCCACAAACAGCTTGAATTTTCATTTAATAATATTATTATTTTGTTTGCTTTGTTTATTAACCACACTCATTGATTAAATAAACATTTAATGGAATACGTATGAAATAAAATGAAAATATATTTATTTTTAGACTACACAAAGCACTTAGAATCGTCAACCAAAAACAATTCTATTACTCTAAATTCGGGGCGCTTAAACTCACTTTTATCAATCATCACAATAAATGTGAAACAGAATTTAAGTGCCAGTTCCGTATATTGGGTCTTCTTGAGAAGAACTGGCAAGAAACTCAAGGCCGACTTTCAAATGCCATTTTTTGTTTACAATATTGTTTTCTTATAGCTAAGGAAATAGTTGATAGATGATGTTTTATGTTTATGTCATGAAGTGCCATAGCGAATATTAACTGGCGTTACTGATACTGATTTATAAACAGTTTTCCAGTTTTGTATTCTACCGTTTATGAGTCACATTACCTACTAGAAAATGCATTGCAGTAATTATTCGGCTCAAGTCTTACGATTTAACCTTTGTCAAATGCATTTACCTTTTAAATTCTGTGATATTATACTCGTTGAGAATTCTCGCATCGTTTGTGAGTTGTTTGCTTCACTGCTTTCGTGTCACGACGACTCTTTGGAGTCTCATCTACGAATTTATTGAATCTAAGCTTACGTCTTGCGTCCCCAACTCCCCGACTCCCCCATTTTACTGTCTTTGGCTTTTGTTGTCATTGTTCCATTTTTGTGACATCCTTTCCTCGCTTTTACATTAGGCTTATTTTCTTCTTTTTCATATCCGTAATTGTGCCCATAAAAATTCAATTTTGAGAAAATTGCCTTGGAATTTGGAAATGAAAGTTTCCTAAAACCATTTTTTGTAAACGTCTGAAATTTGTCTATCAAGATATTTTGTCTCTTAAAAAACTAAAGATGCAATAAATTAAGTTGAAAACGATGTTTATCGACGTTTTCTGCTGATTTCATGTAATTATACATATATGATTTGATCACATACTACACGCTTGATTTGTTCTCAATTGAACGCACTAGTTTAACTCTTTCTTCACTGTGTTTATATTCCACGATTTCAATAAGTAATCACAGGCTCGTGGATAAATTCCATTCTATTTTAAAAGCATCTTGCCTCAGATAAATCTAAAACTTGGTAAAAAAGAGAAGACTGATTCGTAGCGGTATTTGAATATTTATGACTGACAATTTAGTTACTTTATAATTTTATAATAGTATGTAGTTATGTACAAGTATAAGATTGGATGATTCTATAGGGAAATAAGTGTTTCCATCTTGAGGTTTCCGCGTAATATTTATTCCACTTTACGTGGGATGTGGATAATTTAAAATATGTTATACTGTATGTTAAGTTAGTATAGTATAGTTAAGCTTTTTTGATCGATTTTCAGATGGAAAACACCAATCCTGTAGTGAATCAATATAAATTCTGTCTCTACAATCAAATTCGGTATTTTCTATTTAATCGGAAAACTGTGAAAAATGTCTTAATTTTCGGTTATTAACGTTGATTAGTATCTATATCTATTGTAGCTATAGTATCAGTCTCACTCATTGCATCATAAATAACATAACTACTTTAGCTAGCTGTCGCCTACGAGTACTAGACGAACAAGTTCTGCTAACGTGTTCTAAAGGCATATAGGTACGCCAAATATGTAGCTATTTGAAAGCCTTTTGCTTGTGCAATGTGCAATATTTAGAATGCAGTACATAATCTATATTTGATTACCATTAGATTATACCTACATTATTGACACACAAAGTTTTCAAGTTCTTATTATGTACGTAACATACATACAAATGAATTTCCCAAAGCACTGGTTTATCAAACTGGCCTATGGATGCAAAAGTTACTATTTCCTACGTAAGGTTAAATTTATGTTTTAGATTTGCATGTGCAATGTATAATTCAACCTTGTTAGTGCCAAATGTGCGGTTTCAGTTCATATTTTGGCACTAAGTTCTACTCTAGTCTGCGTAAAATAATAAGCGTCAAATTATATTTTTACATAATTTATGTATGTACCTAATTATGTTTCAGATACCTATAAGAGAACACACACATCATCGATATTCTTTTTCTTACGTATTTCTCTATAAAAGTAACTAGGTATTTATGTTTTTAAAGTTGTTGTAGCATACAATGAAGCGGATAAGACTTACCTGCTTGTTATAATAAAAAAGTTTACATTTTATGACTAAATCTCTTCATTTCTCTCAAATAGTAGACAGTAGATTTGTTCAATTAGCACGAGAGACGTACTAATTCGTCTCTCGTGCTCACCATTTTCCATAATTAGCCAAAAAAACATACCTTGCATTATTATGTTCTGATTTGGTGATGAGTATATTAATAAAAGTGCAGTCACACAATGTAATATTGTTGTCTTTTGATGTGGTTACTAAAGCATCTACAATTCTTAGTATATGATCATCCCAATACGGAACACATTACGATGCGCCTAAACGTCGAGCAGGCGGATCGTTAGACTCATTGCCTCTCAACGTTCGGCCTTAGGCGGATCGTCTGAATACATGACGATGGATACCTAAGCCCATCGTCATGTGTTCAGACGATCCGCCTAGGCCGTGACGATCGGCCTACGACATATACAACTTACCTTGCCACCAGGAGTACTAAAAGGTATGAAATAAAATCGTTCTAATTAGCATTATAATACCTGTATGTAATGAAAATTGCCTCGTTCAGTTGTTGGTCTAGTCATTAGTGGTTAGCGATTCCCAGGTCACACTAAAGTGTTATTTGGATTTTTGTGTTAGGAAATCCTCAATAGCAGCACGGTGAAGATTGGTTTGTGCCCGGTGGATGGTGATAGGCTCACCCATATGACAGAGCCTAATCATAACAGGTGAAATGCGGGTTTAATACATCTCTGCCACACCTTTGCGTAATATAATATAGGCCTGATGTTATTATGAATCACGTAATTGTTCGCCGTTGTTTATGTTGGTAACAACAATTGGTTCACGCATGCAAAGTTTTCAACACAGTTATTTCTGTACTTTACACACGTGCTCTCCGTATTACATTAAATTGATGCTTTGTCGGATACTCCAAGGAACAGCTGTCGATCTATTTCTGACTGAGGGGATGGCGCATTTTTGAAATAAGTCCTGTCGGATGGACTATTTCGGAATTTAAATTAAATGTCGTACGGGAAATCATTGTATTTAAATAATTTTAGTTTTATAGTTAAGTTTTTGAAAAGGAAGGTGTATCAACTTTAGACATTCACTAATAGGTTTTGTTATGTTATACAGAAGTGATGACGAGGTTACTAATGTAATTATTATTACATTTTAAAATTTATTTTAATTTAGGTATAACTAAGTGTGTTCTCTATTTTAAAGAAAAATCTCGTATCTATTTAAATGTTAATTATGTTACTTATTACTTTTAACCGACTTTAAAAAAAGAGGAGGTTACAACTATTGCAGAAATATAGATTCCACGATGCAAGTCGTGCAAGGTCAGTTAATACACCAGTTAGACTACTTATTATGTGCCCTAGTCTCTAGGCCTTAGGGACACCTAGGTGCTTTTCACGCTTTGTGAACGTGACGTTATTGTAGTTCCGTAACTCAATACCTACTGGTTATATCTAAAGTACATAGCATGATTACATGTGGTTGCTCGTACATAACAGATTATATTGATTAATCTTGTAATTATTACACATACAGAGAGAGGAGCCAATATGAATTGTTTGGGTTCGCGTAGAGGCCGCTATGAATTAAATCTAGTCCAGCCGAGCGCCCCGCCGTACTACCCGACGCAATTGCCTTACAACCCCGATTTCGTCGATGAACCCATTGAATATGACACGCCAATCCTTGATCCTGCTTACACATGGAGCACCTATGAGAATGAATGTTACATTGAAAACACTTTCGAAAACTCTGACGAGTGGGGGCGAGCACGACGCTCCCTGTACGAAGGCGTCAACTGTGTGTCGGTGAGTGCGCCAGCCTGTGTGCATCGCGCCACACGCTACCATACATCGGAATAACGCATTACTGTCGTGTGTTGTGTGTGTAAACAAATGCAGTAAACTCTGTAATTTGGTTGTGAAATTAACGTAGATGTTTATTACTGACCCATAAAAAGATTGCTTTGTTTACAAGACTAAACTGGAATTAGTGTTTCACCTAATAAAACTCGGATCAAAGCGGGAAGGGTGTCCAGCATGCATCAGGCGCGTATACCGCGATCTATTTCCGGGCGCGGGCGTCGGCCCTATTCGTGTAAGCCTGTTTCATTTTGAACTAAAACATGCGCGAGCTCGGCCGCGGGGGCTCTCTCGTGGCTGCCACCATAGCGGCATTACACAATCGGACCGTAGCCGAGGAAAAGCCTCGCCCGATCAAAGCGCGATCGACCTCCGCGGAGATCAGAAATGTAGTGCGTGCTATTACTGAAGAAAAATATTGTGACGAGGAATCTCGAAGAGCATCCGGCGGTAGTGAACGTCCCCTGTCCACGGCATCAGAGGCGTCAGAACGTGACTCCGCGTCGGTGCAGTCCAGCGAGGAGCCGCTCCCACAGGACAGTACGTAACACGCGATCTGCGGACGAGTCACTGACGTACGGTAGCGTAGCATATTACTGGAACCTAGCCAAACTTTAAAATAGAGAGACGTGGGTGACTCGTGCCGAGAGCTTGTCACGCAGTGTCGCGCTTGCAGAGCCTCATGTCCGACTGCGAATATTTAACGGAGCCCTTCGATGAGGAGCAGGAGCGTGCGGCGGCGGGCTTCGTGCACCCCGCCGTGCGCTCCTATATGTACTCGCCGATGGGTGAGTTTGTGTCGCTCATGAGGCTCCCTCGCGTTCGATATGCTCTTTATCGCTTATCTCGTGACAGGCGGTGATTCGGACAGCCCTGATGAAGCGACAGTGAAATGCACTACGTGGCCGGATGGCGCGGTCCCTGCGGCACGTATTGAGTCTTCTGAATCGGAATCTAGTTCAAGTGACGTTGATTCCGAGGAACGGGAGTACGATACCCAAGGTTGTGATGCCGAGTATCGCACGCTAACACCCAGCAGACGTCTGGACAATTCCACTCGACGCGATGATGATTTTAAGTGGATGCCGACAGGAAGCGCTGTTGACGATATGGAGGAGCACCATTCAGAAACAAGATGCGAAAACTATTCCGCAGCAAGTTTGGAAAGGCGCCGGCGTCCACCTAGCGATCGTCTGGAACGCGATCGAAAAACTAGATCATCTCTAAACTCCAAGCCCCCACAGCACCCTTCAAGCGTTCGCGCTTCACCGCGTCCGCGGCGCTCACGAAATGAAGAGACGCCGCCGGAGCTGCAAAGGCGATGGAATTCTTACGAGCATTTCCGATGGCCCATGCCGGGACCGGAGGGCGGGTGGTGGCCGCCGATGTGCTGGTGCCACGGGCCGCCGGCACCTCCGCCGTGTTGTATGAGCCACGATCGAGCTTGGCCGTCGAACCCCTCGCTTCCTCAGATGCCCGCTAGAAGTTATAAGGTACGGGTGTGATAAAAACATAATTCAGCCAATTGGGAGTTCCGAAAGACATTTTACACACGTAGACATTTACTATTACTCCCACTCGTGTAATTATGTCAATAAAGTAGCCTAGAAGCCCAGAAAACAAGAGTGGGTGACATAAATTTGCTTGATTTGGTTGTACTTCCTTTTGTATAAAGAAGCCAGTTTGTGTAAATTTGAGATTGACGTAATTAACTAGCTAAATGATTTCATGGACTAACACACGACATACAGCGCTAATAGGACGTGCGTGCGTAAAAATGAAATGCAAATAATAAAGTGAAATGTGTAGAAGATTTATGCTAAATGTTGTTTTCATGCATGTGAAACTGATGTGTCTTGTAAACTAAATCGAATGTAAGAATAGTAAGAAGCTGAAGTTGATGAGTGTGTGGATGTTTCCAGAACGATGCGGAGGACCGTGTGCGCCGGCTGGAGGCAGACAAGGAGAGTCTGCAACTGCAGGTGCAAGTGTTGTCTGAACAAATCTCCGCGCAGTCGGAAAAGATGTCAGACCTGGAGCGCGCGCTGCACGACGCCAGGCAGAGGCTCGACGATGCCGAACAGAGACTGCAAAAGGTAAACATGTGCATTGTTTTTATTTAATCATATACCAGTATATCCTATAAAATATACATTTCAGTTACTGAAAATATAGTTATATAAAAAAATCCTAACCTTTTCTATCAATTTAGTGAATCAAGCTTGCTTGTGTTACATCTTAGTCTTAATACCACTGCAAATAGTTTCTCGTTCGTCGTTATTTACTGCTAACACCACAAATCTTATTTACTGCATCAAGTGTCCTCAACAATGACATAAAAGCAGATTGGTTTAAAGCAAACAATAGCGGCATAAATCCAGTTAGCGGAATAGAGTGGGGCACCGTGCTGGCTCATTCAGATTTGCAGTTGAATTAATAAATAGGATGGCAAGACGGTAAACTGTTTAACATTCAGCACGGCCTAGATCCCGGTGGTACGAAGCTATTGAATAATCATGATCGGTGTGGGCCGCACAATTTGCAGCGCCTCGGTCGTGCCGATCTCTTTATCGCTATTCAGTAGTATTCAGCCCGAATCACTGTCTCGGCTCTGGATCACTTTGAACTGAACGTTAAATAATAACTCGCTTACTCGCTCCATACACCCAACTACGGCATCGGAGTTAACTAATCTCGTTTCAAAAGTTTATGAACTTGCAATTAAGGTTTCGAGTTGCCGTAATGCCGCTTGTTAGTGTAATTAGAAATTTCGAATACAGCCATCGCTCGTCCTTTCTCGGCGACATTATTTTTTTCGAGAATTAGTTAAATAGAATTCATAAAGGGTAAAATTATAATAATGCTAGTCTAGGTAATATAAAACTTTTTTAGGAAAACGTAATTATGACAAAGAGTTAAATTATTAGCATTATAAAGATATTTATTCCCATATAACTACGCCACAGCGACACACCAAAGGGCATTTGATAATAATTAACGAATGTAAATGTCATAATTCCGATAAAGGACACAATTAGTGGAATATATAATCATATTCTGTAACAGCATAAAAGCGTCTCATATGATGGTAAATATAAATTAATTATAATTGTACATTATAATGAATGAATCAACATAATTGACGACTGGATGGCGGAGTGGGTAGTGTACCTGCCAGCGACGCCGAGGTCGCGGGCTCGTTGCCTGCTTTAGACAAATATTTGTGTGCATATGAACATGGGGGTTTGTCTTAGTCTGGGTGTTCCTATGTATAATAAGTATGTATTTACAAAAGAAAAATATATTACGTATTAGTATCAGTTATTCTAGTACCCATAGTACAAGCTCTGCTTAGTTTGGGACTAGATGGCGTTGTGTGTAAGTTGTAAGCATGGACGTAGTACTATATTAAGTCCATGGTTGTAAGATATTTATATTTATTTATAATAAACAACTCAAAAAAGTTTGAACACGTTTGTCCAACTTTTCTGCAAAATGATAAAATCTTTTTACAACTTCTTATGGAAACAACATTGTTTAGCTAAGATTTTCTCCGGGGAGATCAGAGTTTGCTTCTTGTGGTTTAAACTTTATAGGATAGCAACACATCAACTTGATAAGTAATTATTTAATCTATAAATTAGTGAACGGTACTTCGTCTATGTACCTGTTGAAATTGGGAACAAGTATAGCTGTTATACGACTTGTCTTATTTATTATAAAGAAAAATGAATTTTCGTTTGTAAAAAGTATAACCCGAATTCATTAGAAAGGTTCTAAAAGGGAGGAAACAAGAAAATATTTCAGATCGCAAACAAGATAAATGCATTGGTACAAAACGCGAATTACCAATAACACTGTAAAGCCTCTCTCACCTGGGCCATTCTTACAAACCATTCTTTCTCTCAAAATGTGTTCAATAGTTTAGGCGCTATGATGGAACATATAAACAAACAAAACTTGTTTGGTTACTAGTCGGGCTATTCAAAATTCTACTAACGATAAATGCAAAAGTTTGTGAAGATGTTCACTCAAAAAATACCGGGTCAATTTTGATAAAAGTTGCCTTAACACATAGGCTACTTTTTTTGTATTTACCACGCAGGTGGAACTACTTCTTAATTTTTTTAAAAATAAATTTGATGAAATTTGGATCATAGTGTGGCATTAACACAAAGGCTGTTTTTTACCTACATACCACGCGGGCAGAAACTTGTATTTATAAGTCGGATAAGTCTGAAAGTCTGCCTAGATGTGCGTGACGTGGGATTGCGATGCGAATTATGAATGAATACTTGTGTAGTTGCGTTGCGTGTCTCGCAGATGCAAATGAACTGCAAATCAGGCTGTCTTGCGTGACTGTGATAGAATTGTAGGCAAAGTATTTTCGTTGACTGGGACATTGTTTGCGTCTTTACCGTCGTTTTCAATACTCTTCTTGTCTTTCAGTAGCTGCTCCCCGCATTTCACCTATGTTAAACGATGTTGCTTCGCTTTAGTTAATTTAAAATCTTTTATTAAACTATGCTAACATAACAATACAAAACAAAGTATAACTTTATCAGAATACCCTAATCTCTGAAACTGCCTGTTGTATAGTTTATGGTATTCTAACAAAATCTCTAGCTTTATCATTTGTTTGTGTATCAGTATACTATATACTATCGGTTGCATAATTTATTTTCTTCCATGTATTTCTAGTAAAGAAATCCATAAATCCACTCAGATGGATTCTTGAAAACGACGTAGCCATTTAACAAATTTCACAATATGTATTTAAGAAGACAAATTACTTAGTTAACGTTCACGTAAGAATTTCATAGATTCCAGTCCAACGAGGCTAGAATCTCCGTTAGAGCAACAGTGTCGTGTTTAACAAAGTTAAAGCATCGCAAAAGTCGAGCCTTCTCGAGCAGCCGTTGTCGAGATAATTTGAGATGGCGCGGCGCTATGAGAAGCTGCAGCAAAGGCATAATAGATAAAACATTTTTGTAGTAGGTAATTGGACAACGTGCCTAACTTGTTTATAGTTTTTTTATATATCTTTGTTAAAAATAGTGAAGTTTTGAATAAATATATAGCGTCGCTCATACATCTTTTATTATATTTTTTTTTTCATGTATTAAATCTTCAGCTACACGAGATATTGATATAAGCATTCTCGTAATAATACAAGAATGAGTCACGTCCAACTCTGGCATTCGATAAAACATGAATTCCAGATAGGGTTGCCAACTTTTTTCAGAAGAAAAAGAGTATATCTGATTTCAAAGGAGGTAAAAAAGAGTATGGACTTAAAAAAAAAGAGTATAATTTATGTGAAATTTTTAAAAAGGTATTTATTTATTTATTTATTTATTTATTTATTTATTTATTCGGGATAACAACAGTCGTTTACAAATATATTACATAGCTAGACATTACCAAACAATGACCAATTATAGCTATCCACAATGTGTTACAAAGTATAACGAACAGACTAAAGCATATTAATATTTAATGCAGAACATTGTAGGAAAAAATTACTTAATTTATAAAAATAAATTTGCAGAACATCGAGTTATTGTGAACAAATAAAGTGCAATTTTAATTACCTACAGCGTTAATGTCGCAAACATGCGGCGAGCGCTCACTTATCAGTTACCCATCTATACGTGTCTATCTATCTCTCTATGATGACTCCCGATCGTTCGGACGTCGACAGAACCGGTCAGTTGGAGGCGCTTAAGTAAGATAGTGTCACAACGAATTATATTTTTTTTTTTTTTTTTTTTTAAGTTTTATTTTGTCGATTTCGATCTTATATATATATATTATGTATTTTATTTGTAGATATTATAATAATAATGTACATACATAATTATATACATTAATTATAGGTGATATTCATTTAATTTACATATAGATGTTGTTTGTCTAATTATAAATATGTGTTATTTGAATACCTGGTAATAATGATTGATGGTTAATATAATAATAATATGATTTTATCGATATATTTTAATATATTTAATTATGATTATCATCATTACTTACAATTCCTCTAATTCGAGCCATGAATGACTGCTTTGATGTAAAAAATGGGTCTACGTCACCAAACGAATTGTTATAGCTACGGGCTATTCTAGTCATCACAGCATTTTGTCCATATGATGTATGATGTTGGGGTATATCTAACATTTGAGTGTGTCGGGTACGGTTAATTGGGGTTTTAAATTTTATTTGGGCGAGTAGCGTAGGACTATCAATGCGTCCACGAAGTATGTCATAAAGTAGTCCCATATCCAAGATGGAACGGCGCTCCTCTAGGGTGAATAAGTGGTATCTACGGCAATTGTTTACATAATCCACATCCGGTTTTTTAAATTTAAAATTAAGGTGACGTAAAAACTTCTTTTGTATTTGCTCGATTCGATTAATGTGAATAGCATAGAAAGGAGACCAGATCTGGCAGGCATACTCCAGGGAGCTTCTAACATAAGCAAAGAAAACAATTTTATGACATGTTAGGCTCTTAAAGGGTTGACAAGTTCTTAAAACAAAACCGAGATTTTTGTATGTTTTATTTACAATGTTATCCACATGTGTTGTCATTCTCAGTTTTGAGTCTAGTGTCACACCTAAGTCTCGTATGAATTCTACTCTTTCCATTGATATGCCGTTAAAATTATAATTATGATTAATCATATTTTTCTTTCGACTGAAACTTATGCATTGACATTTGTTTATATTTAGAGATATTTTATTTTTTATGTAGTAGTTGTATAGACTATCTAAGTCTATTTTCTTGTACTTTTTGCAGCGCATAACAATTTTTCATCATTCCGAATGTGGTTGGAGGAAAATTTTTTGGGGTACCAACGTAAATTAACAGTAAATAATTGTTTTTTGGTTTTGATTATGGGTTTTCGCATACGATTATATGACAAGTAAGAATGTGTAAAAAAGAGTATTTTAGCGTACTCTATTAGTGTTATAGATTATAGAGTACGCTCACATGATATAGAGTACAATACTCTATTTTAGAGTACGGTTGGCAACCCTAATTCCAGATAAAATAATGATTGCCTCATCTAAACACATGGCCAGCGCGACTGCCAATGGATCGATCAAACTGATGGATGAACCAGCATAAAAAACACATCTTATCTTAATTAAAATTGTAAACGATGTACCTACATTTACCAAGCGTTTTCTGATTAACGTACATTCAATTTTATAAATAAAATGCGTACAACGGAATGCTAACAAGATCTGTCTTAAATAATCACGCGCATTAGAAAACTGGCTGAATGATGGCATAGCGTAGCACCCATATGCAAAATAAACAGGAGATGGTTCAAATAGTTCTAATTCTGTGGTACATTGACGTCTGGGGCGATGTGTACCTTCGTACCTTCTACAGTTGTACACTACACGTCTCGCGTCTACAGCAGATGCTCCTTTTTATTAAACAACCGTTGCCAAAGCCAGATACGGAGAAAGACAAACTATAAAATGGAAACCGGATCGAAGTTTAATTTCGCACGGGTCGATGTCGTAGATCTGCAGATTCTATTAGTCTATGTTTCGAAAGCTTTATTTATCTTGTCCTTGTTGTGTTATTGAAATGTTCAAGTAAATATTTTTCTCTAGTAATTATACCTAATATTAAAAGACAAGTCGTAAAGTCTGTAACGGTTATGCGTTACCAAACAAATCAGGGTGACTAAAAATAGAATAGAATTTGGATATGACTTCATTTCGAAAGTTATTGAAATTTCTTTCTCTTTATTTTCAATATTTTAATGTACAATGACTTGAATGATAACGGATAACATAAAAAAATATGTATGCATTAATTAGGCAGTATAAACAATTAAAAAAAATTGTCTAGTGCCTAATGGTCTGGTTCACGCTCCGTCGTACTTGTGCAAACATTTGGTATAAATTTATTTTTGCTCAATTAATATGGAGCGTGTAGCTGGAACATTATGTTCTATTTACTGGTTAGTGAGGAGAACGAGCAATTTCCCATACTCTGTAAACAGATGTTAGCCATTCCTGGACGCTTTTTGTTTGTATGTACGTACAATGTATATTTGCTCTCGAATTTTATACGTCAGATTTGTACACAAAACATACGAGGTGTAAAAACTTTAACGCAGAACTTGAAACTCAAAACACATCCATATACCACATGTAGGTTCATCCACCTACAAATTTGTTTTATTTAGGAGAATGTATTTGCTGCCGTTAATCATGGATTTAATTGTCCTAATACGGAGCTGTTTATTACTGACTCGTAACGTAACTTCCAGATTCGCAATTTGTGAAACGTTTGCGACAAATCTTGAACAGACTTTTTATTTTGTATTTCAATTGTTTGATGATGCTACTAATATATTAACAAAAAGTTACCTTATGTTTGTCCAGATAACAACAAAAGCTGCGCTACCGAACAGCTCAGCGTACCAAATGTGCATGCGATGCACAAATTGGTAAACGCTGAGCTGTTCGGTAGCGCAGCTCCGAACAAAAATAACAAAACAACAAATAACAAAATAACATGACAAATAGAAAATTCCTTGTTACACTAATTTTGTGCTAATCTTAGAGAATATCTCCGAGGCAAAACTTTCGTGCGTTATGAAGTCTAATTTGTCAGCAAAATTAGTCAATGTTTTATAGTATTTCGTATCCATAACTAACATAATGAATGATAATATAGGTCAGTAACACAATCTAGCTAGATTATCCTTGTCTTACTCCGTCTTTTGATCAGTCAAGTTCCCACTGAACAGATGAATCTAACCATATCGATCTGACCTACGGGAAACACTGCTTTCCGATTCTTGTTAGACTACCATGGACACATTCTGAAATCTCCATTCCCTGTAATAGCCCCGCATTAAACGGATATTGCACTTGGGTGCACTTCAAGTGTAGAATGAGGTAATCCTCGGTCGTCGCCTCTTCAAAGCTAGATTAAAATGTTCATTGGATCAATTAAAACACTTTTATCTCTAGTATGCTTTCCAAAGTCACTAAGTTTTTTAGACCCGCAATATGAACAAGACTTATCTCCAATCTTTTTGGATACATTAACAGCAGTAAAAGTCTTTTTGACCTGAGAATATTATGTAGTCTAGAATCTATTGTTTCAATAAATGTCGCTATATTGCATCTACTGTGTATAACAAAATATAACAAAATATAAATAAAAAAATAAAAATAAAAATAAAATAACCATCTATATATCAATTTTTTTTGGCATAGCTGAAAAATTTTAAAGTGTCTCTCTTTTAAAAGGTTTAATTTGGCAACTTGTAAAAATAATATACCGACGGCAAAGTGGAAATTAATTCAACTTTGACATTATTTTATGTTCTGTGTTTCAATGATTTTAAAGAGTGTGGGTTAATATTACTGTCACGGCGGCAAAGCGAAGGCTCCTTAAACGTCCAGGAACCATACGGAAGTGTATTCAAAAACAGGGTGGATACGACATATACGTTTTCCGAACAAATTGAATGATTTCAGTGTTTAATTTGTTGGGAAAACGTTAAAAAATTATCCCATCAGAATTTTTAACTAATGGAAATGAACATTGAGTCTAAAAACTGTGGTTTCAATATATGTCGCGATGTCGCATCCACCCTGTATACTATAAGACACGACACTCATCTAAGAAAATACCCTTGCAGAAAGCAAGATTGTACTCAAAAGTGATATATTTTATATTTTCCAGGAAATGGTACAGCGCTCATCCCTGGAGACCCAAAAGCTGGAGTTACTATCAAAGCTGAGCGAGGTTCGTCTGCGGGCAGCGGAGCGAGGCATCCTGGAGCGATCGCCGCCGCCCGAGCCGGTCGTCACCGCCATGCCCGTGGCCAGACCTGCTCCTCCTAGGGTAACACTTATACATATACTAGTCCTGACAAGAGCACTCTTCCAACACTTTTCCAACATACTCAATAGCAGCTTGGCTACTTTTGGCAGTCTATACATGTATGTCCGACTACATCTTTAAAAAAAATCTTTTAAACATTAAGAATGGTCACTTGTCGAAGCTGTCCGGGATATATCAGGGAAGGGGGCGAGTGTAAACCCCAAAAACTTATTTTATAGAATGAAACTATACCTAATAACATAAAAAATTATTGTGCTTCATACACTTAAAAAAATAATTTTATTAAATAATGAACTATAACTCATTTAATTATGTTTTATAATCTTAATTCTCGAAATATTTTTTTCTCTTATTTTAATTTTATTACATAAATTTAAATTTCCTCTAATTCTAAAATAGGCAAATCAAATCAAATCAAATCATTTATTTCCATGGGCCCCAAGGGGCGCTTAAACAGGCTACGTCCATGACGGCTCGTAATCGTTTTATTGTCTTCAACCACTACTACCAGGTCGATTAAATGAATGTTTACTGAATATATGCCTATTCCTCTTAAAAAAAATTAAAATCTAGCAGTAAGTAAATCCATTGCTGAATTGGCAAAGCACCTGGAGTTTTTACCCGTAAAAATACAAAACGCCATAATTTGCTTAAAAAAATATCTATATAATATAAAAATGAATCTTCATTTCCCTTGGTCACGGCATCACGCGTGAATGGCTGAACCGATTTCGCTGATTATTTTTATGTTGTATTTGTTATAGTCAGGAGAGGGTTGTTATAGTTAGAAAATTTAATATTTTCTAACGTAACCTTAGCGCTTTTGACAATATGAACTTTTTGAACGTACCTTTATGGGGTTTGACATAACATTGACATAATGCGTGCTGCAAATATCGTCACAGAGAATGTATGCATAGTTAAGACAGGACGTCTGTCGGGTCAGCTTGTTTTATTATTCACGTTCAAAAACAACTACATATCTCGTGTTCCAGACCCCCCCAGCGAACTACGGGCGTCAGATCGAGAGGAACACGCACATGTACTCGTCGCTGCCGCGCGCCGCCGTGCTGTCGGAGCGCTTCGGTAAACACGCGGTGGCGGAGCGCGGCAAGGGACAGTCCGTGCCTAACCTAGGTCTGGCGCATGGACACGCTGCTACTGCATTCCCCCTGCCTAGTGCTTCTGGCAGAACCCAGCGCCGACGCATGGCCCGCTACCAGCTATGCTCATTTATGCGCCTTAGGAGGCTTGAATCAACTGTAGCGACCTTGACCTGCCAACCTGTAGCCAAGTTTGGCAAAGCTCCATACCTGTAACCCTCTCAATAACTATCTTAATGCCTGATTAGGTTTAGGAGGCCTTTTTAGCAACCTAGGACTTGGCCGAAGCATGGACGACCAGCTTCATAACTATAATCCTCCAATGCTAATAAAGCAATGTCTCTCTAAATACTTGATGACATTCAATATTTTGTAGCAACCTTGGCCAAACCAACCAAAAACCAACGTTGGCCAAAGCATGGACGTTTCACTCCTATGATCTTCCAATGCAAACCTAAATTATTGATGATAGAGCCCTTGCAACTCTATTATTAACCTTTTTATTCTATAGAATCGCCCTGACTTTAAATCTGACCAGACTTTTGGTCATCATTATTCATAGACATTTAAATAAGTGTGAATTCACTGCTACGGCGCAGAAGCTAATTATTCACAACGAAGGACAGAAGTCCTCGAGTTTGTATAATTAGTCAAAGTAGATGTAAATGTTTGGAAAACCCGCAGGCAATTTTATTCAAGTGTCAATTTAGTAGGTTTTAATTGACACACGAATCAAACTGAGTTGGGATTGCGTTGAGCCTGCCGTCCTGCCCCACATATAGGTCTATACGATGACTGTTCCTTGCTTTTGTGATATGCAATGTTGTATTGTTCTTGCTTAAAAACCGTGTCTTCTAGGACCCAAACATATTGAAAAATATCATTTAGTTCTAACGGAAGTGAGTCGAAAGCAAGCATTTTGATAGTCTGTAAGGATATTTTGTTTAGATGTTTGGGTCGTAAGAGACACGGCTTCAGTGTATCGTATTGTAATGGAAAAGATTACTGACGGCTCAACCACAGAATTTCGCTCCTTCTTATGGGCTCGTCTCTGATTGGTCAAGAAGGCTATAAAATTAATTAACATTATAAAACAAATCTTTATTAAAGATCGTCATGGAAATGAGCATGTTTGTCTATGCAAGTCTTTTAAAGTAATCTTTCCCATTCATTTAAAAACCGCAAACTCCTATTTTAAGTATGTTTTTATTGTCTTTTTAATACAAAATATTTACAAAGAATATTTTTGTCTACGAAAGTGGTCATAATGCTAAAAACCAGGAGCAGAAACTTCAGAGGGGCTTACTCACGTAGATATTTGAATGTAGGCTGTAATTGTAGCCAATGACTATTACACACTACACTAGACTGACAATCTCATAGACAAATTGTACGCCGAAAGAAGCTCGAAAAACCTCAATAACTAGATGGCAACCTCTTTTATTTTAATGGTTTTTGCTACATTATGTCTTTTATATAATATTAAAGTTGAAAAATTAAGAATCCAGCAGGACTCGAACCTGCACCCCCTGGGTATACCCCTCCGTCCACTAAGATTATACGCCCCAAGTGCTTTGCCAATTCAGCTATGGATTCGTATGCTGCTAGACTCGAAATTTTCCAACTCTTTTGTGACAGCGTCATAGATATATATATATACCTTAGCTAGACGAACCTTACTTGGTTTTAGCGCCACCTATGCGATGAGTGATTAGTCACTATACTTTAATATTATATAAAATACAAAAAGGCATAGCAAAGCTAAAATTTGCTTTAAAATATTACATTATGTCTACACAAAATCCAACTTCGTGCTGCTATTGAGAAAATCCTAGATAACACTTCGCCCGACCGAAGACCTCGCGGTGAGAGGCGCGTACCCTAACCTCTAGACCAACGATACTACAATATTCGTTGAACATTGAGTTATTAATGCATGGAATGACTCTTTAGCGGAGAAAGAGGAGGCCAGCGGTCGCGCCAGTCCGGCAGCCACGCTGCGGGCCCGGCTGGAGGGCGGCGACGGGACGCGAGCGTCGCGGACTCCGCCACGGGCCAGGGGACGCCCCATGCCTTGGTAACATAACTTTATTTTATAAATTTATGTTGTATAATTTCAGCTACTTAATTGCGATTCGAATTTCAATCGATATCAAATCAAATCATTTATTTCCATGGGCACCAAGGGGCGCTTGATTACGTCAAAACAAACATCAAAATACAAAAAAAATAAAATTAAAATAATACTTAACTAATTAAATTATAATACTTAAATAAAAAAATAATAATAATACAAAAAAATAAAATTGACACCAGAGCTTAGATTGACTTTAATTTAACTTAAAAAAATGAATTAAAATCAATCCAAGTACCAGCTCCGATGGGTATTACATCATGAGAAGAGACATTTTCAAATAATTCATACAATATTTGTTTGTTTTTTTTTGAAAATAATTCTATGTGTAAGTTATAGCAACCAAAACAACATTATCGCTAAATATGGTTAAGGAAAGAAAGAATATAATATATAATAGGATTATCTAGTATTTTATTTTCATAGCAAAATTACTTTAAGTGTTCAAGTCTTTATTGCATTCCACAATGTTAAAATGGTCTTATAAATAGGTACAGTGTCAATTATGGACCCTGACGGGCACGGCAAAAGTGGGAGAGAGGAAGAAGCTCTTTGTGTTTATAAAAAAATATTTAAATTTTAAAATTGTATTTTATTAGAAGTTATACAATTTTATATTATTTTATAAAAATGTTTGGCTTTAAATACGTAAATATCATCAATATCTATATACATATATATATAAACATAAATGGCTGTTCGTTAGTCTCGCTAAAACTCGAGAACAGCTGAACCGATTTGGCTAATTTTCGTCTTGAATTATTTGTAGAAGTCCAGAGAAGTTTAAATATGAAAGTTGTTAACTATTTGTAAGATCTAATTGATTATTTTAATAGCATTTAGCTATGCTTAGCAAATTATACTAAGAAACAGTTGAAAAATATATGATGATTGTATTCTACTTAAGATAGGAACAAATGGATGAACGTGACGTCACGAAATGACGTATCATACAGTTGAGAAATTTAGGGTACTGGTAAGAGGCGACCGTAGCTGGATGGCTAAAGCGGCTGCCCGGTGTGCAGTAAGGTCGCAGGTTCAAATCCTGCCGGTCCCATATATTTTTCAAGAAAGTCTGCCAGGTCAGCAGGCTAGTCATAAATAAATAATATACTTGCTCGTTTTTGAGGTTATAGATTTGACGTAGAATCAAAGTAATACCTCTTCTATATACTTACAATATTTTATTCGATTCCAGGGAAACAATAGACGTTCGAGAATGGGACTGCGAGACTACGTGCGGTTGGTTAGAGAGCCTCGGCCTGGAGGCGTACGTGCCGGCCGCGCGGACGTGGCTGGGGAGCGCCAGCGACGCCCGGGGCATCATCGCCAACGCCTCGCACCACACCATAGAGAAGGAGCTCGCTATTAAACACCCGTTGCATAAGAAAAAGATCGTGTTGGCGCTCACTGATTTACTGGTAAGTAGTAAGCAGGGACGTTAGGGAGCTCCGTAACCGTAACCGAAACTATCGGATATCCGATATAAAAATATCCGAAACCGTAACTGAATCCGAAATAAAAGTTTTGGATAATATCGAATAGGGCCAGAGCCTCATTGAGACACGTTATTGCAAGTTGTTTTGATCGGCCGGCCGTAATTCGTACCAAATGGTAACATATAAAAAAAACATTTTATTAGCTATATATATTTCACTTTGATATTCCTTAACTATCTAACATCCGTAACCGAAATTATCCGAATCTTACGGATAATCCGAAATAAATTAATATCCGCATCCGAATCTGTTTCCAATATATTAATCAATCTTATATCCATATCCGAAATTACATATCCATATCATCCCTGGTAGTAAGTTAACTATAATAACTTTAAAACTTTCGCGTTGTATATTTATTGATTTGATATTAACGGGGTACCGAAAGGTAAAAAAATAATCGCGTTATTCCCGTTAAAATCATATCAATTAGTAAGTTAGCTGTTTAGAATTTGGGGAGTTAATGCGTTAAGAAAAATGTAATATGTTGAGTTCTATGAATATTGTATAAATAAGATTATATGCTAAACTACCCGTACTTATAAATGAACAAAAAAAACATTTCAATAGTTTTCCCGGCTTCTTCTTACGTGACATTAAATCGTTGTCCACGTAGTATATTATTATGGGGTGTCTAATGTTTGGTAAAATAACAAATGCTCTAATTTCACTTAAATAACGTATTATAAGCTATCAGTTGCGGTTTTATTTTAAAAAAAATACACGTGGTGATTAATCTAACCTCAATTTAATTTTACTTAATTTTACACATGTAATCAAAATAACAACGATCAAAGATTTTACACAATAATAGATACCGAACGCAAACTGACAAGAGGTCCGCTCCGCACAAAGTTCCGAACAATAATGAATGATCGGTCCGCTTGCTCCGACTTATATACCCTCTCTTAAATTTTATTATTGAGTCTGCTAACAGTATAATATTATTATTTTCATATGCTATAATAGCAAATAACCTATTTATGTGATCTTATATTTTATATCAATCGTACTTTGATATAAAGAGTTTAATATAACCATTTAGTATAAAGTTGATTTTATGTAATTTTCAATATGCATAATATTCTTTTTATATAACGTTAATTATACCTATGTTCTTTTGACCTTATTTTCATGCTTAATGGCCACAGTCCTAACCAACCAACTCAAATGGCATTTAACTAAACCTTTAAGTATTCTTTGCACGTTCAGACTGGGGGTTTGTAATACAATACAATTCATTATCTCATCTGATCGTTATATTAAACGAAAGTATATTAAGTGAAAATATTTAAAGTGAACGTTACATGTTTTTTTGTTATATGAACCGTTACACTTCCATTATTATGATTATATGTATTGCGCCAGGGCGGACACGGCGACCCGCTGCTGTCGCTGGCCGGGCGGCTGGACGCGGCGTGGACGCTGCGCTGGCTGGAGGACGTGGGCGTGTGCGGCGCGCGGGCGGCGGCGGCCGAGGCGGCGCTGGACGCGCGCGCGCTGCACCGCCTCACGCACAGCGAGCTGCACGGCCTGCTGCGCGTCTCGCACGCCACGCACGCGCTGTCCATTCGGAGGGGTACGTCATACCGTTGCCGGCTAAAGGCGTCAACCTCCGAATGAGAGATAGTAAACTTTAGTATACACAGGGTGTCCCTGTTTACTTAAAAATGTTGTTTACAATTAAAAAATAAATTGAAAAGTTTCATACCATTTTAGAATCCTCATTAAATGTGCCATCTTTTGACGCTGCCTGCCCAACTCGATTAGTTTTTTTTTCCAGTGCGATCAGACGAAGCTGGACTTTGAACTGACTTCGAATCTTTGGTTGGGCAAAACGTAACAGTTTCTGCTAAGCTATACCAATATTTTTTATACTATCACTAATAACAAGAGCGAGAAGTCCAGTATAAATTTTCATCCTTTATTCAATTTATATTTTATTTAGTCCAAATATATTTTTTTCTGAGCTGTCATAACGTTCCCTATTATCCGATTGCGACATGACATCCTAATCAGTGGCGGCTGTACCTTAAGTGCGCTCGTGCGCTGAACCACCAATTTCAAAGATTTAAAAATTACATTATAATTCTTCATCTTTTGTTTAAAATTACAATTTTAATATTTTTTCTTAAACATACATACCTACTAAAACATAATATAACAAAAGAAAAAACCCGATTATAACGATTGACGAAAAAATAAAAGCGCCTTGCTTATCTATTAAGACTTCTTTTACCTGCTCGTGCGCTACGGCGAGCGCACGAGGACTGCTAATACAACTTGTATGAACTGTGAGCTAATACGCGCGACGCGTGAAATAAAAGATAGTTCATAGAAAAGTACCGAGTAATAAGTCGGTTTTCGAGCGCCGCACGAGCGAACCGAAGATTGCCGAGAGCCCCCGAGGATCGCCGAAAACCGCCGGCCGGCCGCGCGGTCGGCCTCGTCCGTTCGGCGGGAAGCCCGGGAAGCGACAGTGACATTTGATTTGACACTCTCTCGTTATTATCATTACTTTCTCTGTATCTGTGACGCGGCAATTGTTTTTTGTTTTTGTTCTATTCTGTACAGTGAATACAGTGTGTGTTGTGATTGAAAATGAGTTTAAACATTGATTATATTAACAAAACTTTTCAAAATAAAGTCGACATAAAGTTACAAGAGTGCAAATCGAAAAATAAAGCATTTACGCGTAGTTTTAAAAGTGAAATGTATAATAGAAAGAAATGGCTGTGTGGATGTGAGCGTCCTAATGCATTCTTTTGTTTTCCTTGCATTACTTTTGGCGGCGAATCGATTTGGACAGAAACTGCAATTAAGGATTTGACGCATTTGAGTAAAAAAATAAAAAAACATGATTCTTCGCAAGTACACCTACAAAATGTGATGAGTTCGTCTGTGTTAGGCACGGTCAACATTCGTAATCAGCTAGATTCTGATTATAGAAGCAATATCCAAAGCATTCCCTAATCCTAATACTTAGTGAGCAAGTAAAGTGAACCACCAGTTCGATTACCTACCAGCCGCCACTGATCCTAATCTATACTTTCTGTACTATATGTACCTTAAGTTTGGCGTTCACGGTGTGCAGAAGGTCGCAGGTTTAAATCCTGCCGATCCCATATCTTTTTCAACAATAAGTTATTCAAGTCAAAGATAAATCTCAACCATTTTTGCAGTAAAGGGATCTCTATAATTCCGGGGTCTAGTTCACTTGTCATGCATCTATGACATATACGAGTAACGCACTTTTGCCTGGCGCAGGTATCCAAGTGCTCCGCGACAACAAGTTCGACCCGGACACGATGATCCGGCGCGCCGGCGAGGGTGAGGGCACGCTGACGGCGGAGGGCGAGCCGCGGCCCACGAGCGCGGCCGCCGTGGCGCGCTGGTCCTCGCATCGCGTCATGCAGTGGCTCAACGAAATCGACCTCGCCGAGTACGCTCCTAATCTACGAGGCGCAGGTCATCATTTACTGTTTTTTTTCTTTAAAGAAAAACGAAGACGCTTGCACTTGAGTTAACTCCTGTGTCGCGGGGGTGTTCACAAAGCACACCCAGAGTCAGAACAAATCTTTGCGGATAACACAAAGATTTCGACTAACTACATACATAAATATTATCCAGATGGAGGCTGTGGTGTGTGGCTGAGGTGTATAAAATTAACATTTCATAATTGTGTGTAATATACTTTTTTCACACCCTTCTAGGTAATATACGCGTGATAACATACCATAACATAACGCCTTCACACCCACACTTTACCTGTTATGTTTAGATCCCATGGGATAGGGGTTGAGCCTATCGCCATCCACCGGACCCAATTATAACTTCGAGCTGCTATTGTGAATTTCCTGACGGAAAGTTCACAAATGACACTTTGCGCGGCCCAGGAATCGAACCCGAGACCTCGCGGTGAGAGTTGCATACGCTAACCACTAGTCTATCGAGGCAGTAGTATTCAAATATACTTATATACGCGTAATGTAATGTTATATTATGAAATATGACCCTGTACAAGGTATTTGATTCAACTAAAGTTATTCTGTTTGGAACAAAAGGCACATGCAAATTACTTCATAACTCTTCAACAAAAATAGTTGATCCATTAGGAAAAAATGTTAATCCGATTACTTCCTCACAGAACAAGGTAGGTTGTGCCTTAGGAACATAAAATTTGCTTGGTTTGCAGTTAGTCCGTTTAAGTTAGTCTACTATCAAGGCAAATGAACAGTACACAATATACGTCATAGTTATGACGTTTTAGATGAGGTAATTGTAATGGTTTTTGTTTCCAAACAACTCACACCTCTTGGGCCTACCACTTGTCGTCTCTGCATCACCTAAAGGCATTGAGTCCGCCTCTTTTGTGCATAAAGTTTTTAAATAAATTAATAAGTTGCAATGAATTGGCAGGCGTGCACGGCGGCCTCATGTTGCTGGAGGCGCGCTTCACGGCGGAGCTGCTGGCCGCGTTGCTCAACATCCCCGCCAGCAAGACGCTGCTGAGGAGACATCTCACGCAAAGGTACAGCATACACAACTCTTATTTCTTATACGAACTAGTTTTTAACCAGAATAGTATTCAAAACGTAATAATATCATAGCACCTGCGTTTTTCATACATATAAGGCCCAAACTCAACAGAGCTTGTACTATGGGTACTAGAATAACTGATACTAATACATGTATACTTTTCTTTTGTAAATACATAGAAACACTCAGACTATGACAAACCCTCATGTTCATCATGATCATGCACACAAAGATATGTCTTAAGCGAGAATCGAACCCGCGACTTCGGGGTCGCAAGCAGGTACAGTGGGCCAACGAGTTAGTTGTGCAGGGCAAAAACTTCTAAGTCATAGTAAAAAACTTACTACACCAGTTATGGATAAGTGAGTTATATATCTAAATAGTGGGTATATTACACTTATTAAATATGTAATTCACACATGCATATCTTTTGCAGTCAGTTTTCACTTTGTTTTTTAGTTTTTGCCCTGCATACCTAATTGCTTGGCCCACTGTACACTACCCACTCCGCTATCCGTTCGTCAAGAACTCTATCTCATATATTATGTTGTTTTGCAGATTCAACGACTTGTTAGGCAGAGACGTGATCCAGCAGAAACGCAACGCTGAACAGACGCTGGGCTACCAGCCACTCACAGCAACCACCAAATATAAGGTTCTTTTTATTCCCTATCATTTAGTACGATTTTTGTCCTATATATTGTGTTTTAAACGTTCCTTCCCTTTTACATAACTTTTAATACTTATCAACAAACAAAACTAAACCGTATACCTACTAAGAAATAATTGAAAAAGATATGGGACCGGCGGGATTTGAACCTGCGACCTTTTGCACACCGGGCAGTCTTCAAAATAGTAATTAAGTGATCATAGAGGCATAGACTAAGAACCGTTATAAGTTTAAAGTACAGTGGGCCAAGCAATTAGGTATGCAGGACAAAAACTTCTCTCCTCGCCGCTCTCCACTGCACTGGTGTTGTGGGTTCGATCCCCACATGGGACAAATCTTTGTGTGATTCGCAAAGATTTGTTCTGAGACTGGGTGTGCTTGTGCGTGAATGTGTGTATTTGGCCTTGTCATTGGGACCATTGGATAGTGTAATTGCTTCTGGCGTTTTATCTAATGTAAAAAATCCAAAATTTATTTATAATGCATACCTCCCAAGTAGCATTACAAGCTGTATAAAAGCTGTACTAGAGCGTAATTTTATACTTAAAGCTGTATAATAGCTGTATAAAGGCTGCATAAGCGCTTATACAGCCCTTATAAGTGTAAAATGGGCACAAATTATACAGCGTTTGGTGTTATAAGAGCTGTATAGTAGCTGTATAAAGGCTGTATTAGAGCTGTTATTTGGTGTACAAAGAAACTACAACTCTCCAGATGGTATCCTAGAAGTAGCTTGTAAGAATTAAAGTTCTACAATAGTGTTATAAAAGAATTACAAAAGTATAGATATTTTAATGTACATCATATTTTTTATCTACATTATGCATATTATTATAATGGCAAATTACTTGCTAAGAAAAACATATAAATGATATTGAACTTATTGGTTTGGTGAAAATAACGTGCAAACCAATATTTATTGTAAACCTGTATATGGTTTTCGGTAAAATATTCGCGCGCCAGCATAAAAATCAAGAAAAACAAAAGAAATACTGAATATCGGTAAGTAAGTTTTTGTTTTTTAAGGTTAGAATAACAACATTTTAATTTCAAGTAATAAGGAAAAGGCGAGGTTAATGTTATATAAGCTAGTTAACATGATACGGCTAAAGATAATGCAAAATAATGTCAATTCTTTTTGTTTTTAGAATCATCTAATATGTTTTTGTTTATTAGAAAATGGCGTCTATTTTAAACAGCCCTAACACTATTTGAAGAGCAATATAGCGCCAGTAGCTGTACTATGGAATAAATGAAGTGTATTGTACAGCTTTTAACTTCTAATTAGAGTAATTTTAGAATATTTTTATTCAATAGGCTGTATTATGCTCTTCATTTAGATAATAACTAATAACCTCTTTAGAGAAACGTATAAAGAATTAAAATCTCTAAAACCATTTTGACGATTATTTATTAAGGTATTTTCTTTATTTTTCAGAATAATATGTCGTTCAAGATAATAGAAACTGAAGAAAAATGCCAAAAAAACTTTGCATAGTGCCAAGTTCCTGGGAATCAAAAGGGGTGTTATGATGGCGAAGGAAGCAATTAATAATGTTATTTTTATCTCCTTTTTTTTTTCTTTTTTTTTTTCGTACGGAACCCTCATTGGAGCTATGGATTGTCGGTGTGGTTGAATGGTTTTTTCTTTCAGTCAATATTGGTTCACTATCATTACTGTTATTTAAGTTGTAATTCCTTATATTCAAATATTCCTTCTCAATCCATCTCCTGACTGCGACATTGATTTGACATCTCCGTCAATAATACAGACTAAAGCTGTACTATAGCTGTCATTTATCTTTTTAGTTCTATAATACTCTCTTAGAAGTAACTATTACAGCTTTAATACTTATAAGAGTGTTAAATTACACCATAAAAACTAGTGTTATAATGGAGTTAGCATATGCCTTTGTACAGCAACAAGTGTCAAGTAACACTATAATACAGCCTTTATACAGCTTTAGCCGTAGAAATAAGCTTGGAGTGTTACACAATTATTAAAGCTGTATAGTAGAGTTGTAATATTCCGATATAACACCTTAAGTGTACGCAGATACCATAATAAAGCCTATATACAGCTGAGCTGTATAATAGCGGATTGTAACACTCTTATAACGCTTATTACCTTTCCTGACTCTCTTATACGTCTCTTATAACACTTTAAGTTCTATATTGGCTGTATAATTGATTCTGACGACACTTACGTGCTACTTGGGCTATTTGTTTGGCCCACTGTACATAAGCTGCGTACTGCCCGATACTAATAGGTACATTTTGTGCTGCAGGTACCAAAGAAGAGTCAATTCTCGCTGAAGCGCAAGAAGAGCAAGGACGAGCTGGAGCTGTGCGACCTCGTGTGTCCCTTGCACGATGACTGCTCAGGTGACATTGCACCCGAACCTGTGAGTGCACTAACACACTAATCTATCGCTGCACCCGCCGCTCGTGGATACCATGCATCGGGTACATAGACAGGGAAACAGAGCGACGGACTGACAGACAACAGACTCGATTTTCTTGTTAGGCTGAATTCACTCGACGCGTTACATCATTGGATATCAATCAGTCGCCGACTTCCGTTCTAACCAACGCTACACGCTGTGTGAACACAGCTTTACTTAGTCAAATGAGAGGACCGGTGTTGACTTTTAGGCCCCGTTTCATCAAAAGTAGATAAACAAATGGATGAAAGAGAGCAGCACTTGATATATCTTTTATAAGCAATTAAAGCTTGCAGTTGAAAGCAAGCGTCAGCGTCAACGCCCGACGTATGTTAACATATTTTCATACAAAAAAGATCGCAGTTGACAGAGAGCGGAGCGTCCCGGAGCACAGCATGACGACATATTTTCATACAAAAAAGACGCGCATCTTTTTTGTACGAAAATATGTTAACATACGTCGGGCCTTGAGGCTGACGCTTGCTTTCAACTGCAAGCTATAATTACTTAATTAGATATTTTAAATTGAAAATAGATCGAGTGCTGCTCCCTTTTATTATTTTTTTTTACTTTTAATAAACGTCGTTGCATTGCAGAACAAAAAAGTAAAACTGCGTGGTATCCATTGGTGGCTTGTATTGTAGAACAACACCGGTATTTTCAATACATGCACATTGTTTTCTACATAATATAGAAATACCTGATTACTTTCTTACGTTTACATTTAATATGAAAGCCAAAAGATTCAAATCGCAAAACAATACTTTACCTTTACGGTTAAGATATTAATAAGTTCATATTAAGTATTACAATTTACAGAACATTAGTTTGATGTAAGGTATTTTTACCTTTTTTTTAATCAATGAAATATGTACTGATTCAAATAGAAATCACAGAGGGTAGTATTTGCCAAATCAACCAGCTTTTTATCAGGAACGGAGTATGAATAACTGATTTTTCAATAAATACGAGCGACCTGCTATCTAATAAGGCGTGTGTTATTTCTACAGTTGAGAATAGAGGTATGTTGTTTTAGTTTGTTTTCACAAAGCAGTGAGTTTGCACCGTAGATCTGGTGGTGTGTTTTCTTTCTAACAAATGTAACAACGGTGGGTGCTTCTGGTGGTTTCGGACTATTATATGCATTAGAGTGTATCTTCGCTTCTAATTTCAACATAAATAATGTGTCGTATACAAAATTTTACAAGCATTTAGTATCTTCCAGAATAGTTTCGTAGAAGTTTGCAAAGTTTAAAATAACCTAGCATCACGTACGCCTCTGCCACATCGGTAATATATACCGATGTGGCAGAGGCGTACGACAAGTTTACAAGGTTTTATTACAAATTTTACTTAATAGACCAAAAAAACGAAGCTATATAATTACTTAATTCAGTTTCTACAATGAGTTGATGCCTTTAGATTTTACGAAGTTACTCGTGTATGGAACTCGTTATTTAATTTGACATAATGATATTTTGTTTATGGAAAACAATACAAATACAATTAAAATAATAGAACACAGGTGAAGTTTAAATTTTAATATTTTTTCAGCAGCCTTGGCAACTAGTCTATATATCTTAGATCGTCCCTTAGCTAACAACACCGCATAAGTCATTTTTATCAATTTTACAGGAGACGAAAAAAAAATTCTATTTGAAACCTACATCATGTGACCAATGGTGAGACGCGGAATGAGCAGCTCTATACAATATAAATTAAAATGTGACACCCGCCAATTTTCGACTTGAGCGGTGTTGTAAGCTAAGCTGCCGTGGTATAACTAAAATGCCGTTATCTGCTCAAACCATTTTTTTGGATACCAAATTAAAACCGCGGAAAAATTTAAACCGATGTAACTTTTCGATGACAAAACTTATTTGAGATTCAGAGATACCAAAACATAGATAAAATAAGTTTTGTCATCGAAAAGTTACATCGGTTTAAGAACAAAGTTGTTCTAGGATGGGTCCCCGGACATTCAGATATTATGGGCAATGAAAAGGCCGATCAACTGGCCAGAACTGGTACAGAGATTCTACAAATAGGACCGGAGCCTTTCTGTGGAATCTCAAAAAACCAGGCTTACCAATTCCTCAAGGGAAAGCTATTCGAGGATTCATCACGACTCTGGCAACAGAGCCAAGGGATGGATCACAGCAAAAGCCTTATCGAAGGCTTCTCGAACAAATTTGCTACTGAGCTGCTGGCACTTAGTAGGAACAAGGTGTCCCTTGCCGTTAGATCCCTCACAGGACACTGCAAGCTAAATAGGCACTTATCCCGTATGGGCTATGCGGACGATGACTACTGCAGATTCTGTAAAGAGGAACCGGAAACACCGCTGCACCTCTTCTGCGACTGCGAGCCACTGATCCATAGACGAAGCATCATCATGGGACGCCATATCTTGGATCCGGATGATGTCAAGTCACTCCCGATCGGCCGACTGCTCCAGTTTATGGAGGCTATTGGCCTAAAGGAGAGTCTATAATGAGGCTATAATCACAATAGACCCACGGAGGTCGACGTGAACACCCAAAGCCTCTTCCCAATAATAATAATAATACATCGGTTTAAATTTTTTCCGCGGTTTTAATTTGGTATCCAAAAAAATGGTTTGAGCAGATAACGGCATTTTAGTTATACCACGGCAGTAAGGAACAATATGTAATTTGAAGAGTGTATACTAACTCCTGCGGCGATGTTTTCAGACGATGAAAGTAAAATCAGCGGCAGCGGACGTCGCGTCGGCTGTCTGTCCCCCGCGTGACGAGGCGCGCACGCACTAGCGCCCCGCCGCCAGTGTGCACTCGCCCTTACACCTTACGATCCTTCTAAATTACGGACTTGATGACCATTCTTGTTGAGATTATAATATTGTGACAGCTAGCTCCAGATGTTTCCTATCTTATAAACGTATTGATTTCCAAACGTCTTCAACTCGTTTATTTTATAATTTATTTACAGCTAAGATCGAAAACCGGGTCACATTGTTCTTATATAATTGTATGTAATATGTTGCGAAGAAAACTATGATACGACTTTGTTCAGCTGGCAATTTGAATATTTTATACGAAGTTGTGTAAAAGAATGTGGCGTTACACATGGGTAGGGAGCGATATTTATGTAATTTGCATTTGTTGAAACAAATCTGAGGATATAGAAGAATGTTGCTTAATATATATTATAATATATCAAAATACGATTAAAGGATGATTAAACGTTAGGAGTAAAATGAAATCGAGGTTTTCGTCTTATTTTGACCGAGTTGGTGCTAAATTCTTTATTTTGGCGTTTGGGCCCTAAAAGTGACACAGGCCCAGTCCTCGATGCTTGAAGTGTCCAAAGTATTAACTTATTTAACTGTTACTAAAACAAATGATGAAATTTAATATTGAATGCAACTGCCAAAAATCATGGATAAAAAATTATTATCTAAAGATTATATAATTAATTATTTAGTATAGGAGGTCGTCATTCATTTACAAGGGCTAACTTTACATATATGTATTATACTGGCAAATACGTCGACAATCGTGTGCAAAGAGCCTTTTTTGTCGTCTATTGTATGATATAAAAGCTTACTGCCCAAGTATTTCTTCATGAAACTAGGCAATAACTTTTAAATATTCGCCAACTGAGCCAATAAAATAGTTGAATCTAGAATGTATATCTATCAAATAATAGATTCCATATTTAATGTACAGAATCTTACAAAGTAACAGCAGGCAAATTGTTTCTTATTAATAATAAGAAACAATTTGCCTGCTGTAATAAGTTTTTGCTGCTAATAAGTTATTATAACACTTTCGTATTGCTGTACCTGGACTTGCAATGAAATACTGTAACAAAATGGAATAAAGGACCACTTTTATTATATCACCTATAATATAATTAGTTAAAAGAAAAATGAATGACGACCATAGATTTTAATAACAGCCTTATTACAAAAAGAAAATAGTAATACCAATCTAAAGAAAACAATCTAAAAACTGTAGTACATTATGATTTAATTACCTTTTACCTAATCGTTTACTTTTGTAATAAGGCTCATGTTTGAATATAACGTATTTAAGGATATATTTATTACATAAACGTTATGGCTAAGTAAATATTTTTGAAGACTTATGTACCAGTTTGTTGAATGTTGTTGAAGAAATAGGAAGTCGGATCAAACGTGCAATAGACATTCCAACATTGAAGACATGAGTGGAAGAAGGGGTATGATACAATTTGTAAATATGAAGATAATGGGCACCAGTTTTGTTATTATAATTTTATGTTGATACATATTCATTTTATTACTTGGTATTTCTAAAACTAAGCTTAAACTGCGTTGTTTTAAAGTTTAATATGGTTTGTAGGCACATAACACGTTTGTCTGCACGTGTGGTGTAGTGGTTTAAGCGGTCGCCTCGCAGCTCTCCACTGCACTGGTGTTGTGGGTTCGATCCCCACATGGGGCAAATCTCTGTGTAATTCGCAAATATTTGTTCTGAGGGTGTGCTTGTGTGAGTGAATGTGTGTATTTGGCCTTGTCATTGGGACCATTGGATAGTGTAATTGCTTCTCGCGTTCTATCTAAAGTAAAAAAACCAAAAGGCAATGCCCAAAAACTGTATTGCCAAAACATTGTGTCACGAATATAAGATAGTAAATAATTTCTAGTTTTGTGTATGACGATTATCTAGTAATAAGAGACATAACTTAAGCGGGATTTAATTAAAAAAAAAAAGGGAATATATTCCCTTTGCGCACGTTAGTCATGTTTTAGAAAAGGGAATATACTACTGGGTGCGCACGTGAGCGGTTAAACATGAAAGATGAACTAGAATATTATTTTGTTTTGATAGAACTATCACGATTTTTGCACTTGTTTACTAACTTTTTCATGACAGCTTACTATGAAAATATCCGGCTTAAAATTAAACTTTCATATTATTCTACATACAATACAGCAGTTTTTATCTTGACAAAGCCATGAAATAGATAGCACAGCAGCGATAAACAATCCCACAGTCGATTGGTCATCTTTATAACACCTTCATTCAGCGTATAAAACAGTTAAAAAAAAGAAACCCCTTCATCCATTTATGTCTTCATTTAAAAAACGCATTCAACGAATGGCTCATTATTATTAAGTATTATACAGTTTGTTACAAGTTTTGCCGCAAATAGTGCTTTTTACAAGTAATTAAGTAGTTGATTAGGAATCGACTGAAAGGCGACAATATTATTCTGGTCTTTGCTGATACATTTTCACATAGTTTTAAGAGATACTCCAGTTGCTAAATAGATATATGATACGACAAAAGTTGTCTCTTCAAAGTCTACTATATTTATTTGAAAAGTGTATTATAAAATAATATTATTGTTAGAATAAGGCATTTTCCTGATTTAATTTACTGTGTAAAAACTATTGATAAGTAAATGTTCCACACGTCAATGGGGAAGATTGCTGACAGCTGAGCTTTGTTTTGGGTGTGATTCGGCTAAATATCAACTCTTTACGGAATGCCAGCAGACCTTCACACTCTATTACAGGCCGATACAATTCTCCTTGTTAAATTAGTTGTTAGATTGTCTGTGGGCGCGAAGAGGGAAGCAATTGTTCATACAATTATCAAACTCATAACTTTTTCTTATTATGGTTGCTAGTGTTATGGTATGAGCGCATTATTTATAGAAATTTGTAACAGTAATTCTTCCCCATTGTGTGAAGCAAATGATACATTTCGCACAATAACCATTGCATAGTTTTGTTAAACAAGTATTACAGAAATTTCCACAACCCTGTTCCTAACATGTTGTGCCAAATATTATAATGTGGTAAGCCCTTCGCGATAGTCCCTCGTCTTCCGTAGACTTTATAATACGAGTTATTAGCAATCGAGTGAATCATTCATCGATATATCAGTTACAAAGTCTTTGTACAATTACGTATTAAAACATTTTTATAATATGTACCTTTAAATACACATTTTAAAAAGTTAATAAACTGAATGAACCTATTTGTTGTTTTATTTTATTAAGACGAAATATAATAATAAATTATGAACATGAATCGTTTAAAAGCGTGTTTCGTAACAAGTAGTTTTCCATTCCTCTTCGGCCTTCGTGCCAATATAACATAACTTAGAGCTCTCAGTGGCTATAAGAGGCATATAAAATGTTCATAAAATAAAAGCAAGAAAACTTTTTGTTGAAAAACAAAACCGCAGACATGCAGACACACACGCACTGACATAAGACATAGACATAAAACTTTTAACACCTTTCTTTTTGCGTCGGGGGTTAATTAACAGATACTCAATATAATATATATAATAGATAGATTAATTAAAAAAAATGGTTATTAGTTTATGTAGTTTATTTGTTTCGACATTAGTTAGGGAATTAATTTCCGAAGAGATGTTCAGATTTAGTTACAACTTCTTCTGTTATTTTTAACTCTTTGAGGCCCTCTGAAAAATGAAAACATATATTAATGAAGGTATTTCATTTAACTTATTTTATTTTAATGGTTAATAGTCTATAGCTTACAACACATTTATCATAAATAATGTTTATGTTGGTTGGTTGTGTGTCAACCTTCAGAGGGAGAATCAAAGAAAAAGACAAATGTGGAGGTTCTAATTTGGCTTTAGTATATTAATTTTGTACCTATATGAAAATCACCCTGTGCGCGGCAGCTAAAAACGTGAAACTAAAACTATATATTTAAAAAAAAAAGCGACTTCCGCACTAAGAATAACTCCTGTGTCGCGGGGTGTTTACAAACATACATTTCACACACAAAGTACACCGAGTCAGAACAAATCTTTGCGGATCACACAAAGATTTGCCCCGTGTGGCGATCGAACCCACGACACCAGCGCAGTTGCAAACAACCCGTGCAAATAGATAGAGATAAAATACAAATTAGAACAAGTACCTTTACCGCGACCCTTGCGCCGCAGTTCTGCTAATCTTTCTACTTCATTGTCTTCCAGCGTGTCGTGTTCCTTCCTTAACGACTCCTCCGCTGCTTGGTGTAGTAGAGTTTCTTCTAAGAATGTCAATTCTGCAAATTGAGGAATCGTCAATCAAATTATTTCATATGTAGCCGTTATATTATGGCCGCACTACGATTAATACGTAATACGTTATATATACCACAGCTCTCTTGGAAACCACTACATTTAGTGTGGATAGACAACGTTCAAGTGACGTCATTCTAACGCAATTGTTACGGCCGCTTGACTCCACACCGCTTTCTTTAGAAAACCTAAGCTTAACCCTTTCGCGAGCATTGGCAATATATTTGCCACGACCTTTTTTTAAAAAATGCGCCAAAATTACGAAACAATATTGTCATTATACAATTTAAGACAACTAACACCATCTGTTAGAATATTCTTACAACAATTTGAACTTCGATGAATCAACTTCATAGAAGAAAAATTTGACAGATTTGTGACATGGCGTGGAATATGAGGTTATTTTTGAGTGCTCCAACCTAAATCTGTTACAATCACAAAAATTATCGTGCAAAAAGTAAGTAAATGTTTGTTTTTCCTTAGCTATTGATCTAATTTATTGAATAAATGTATTATTTCTTTATATTATTCACTTTTAGTACCTTTTGCTTTATAAAATACTTGACATTGCCACTGCCCGAAATAAACGGCAAAATAGTTGCCTATGCTCGTCAATATCGTTTGATATGGATCAATAGTTGCCAATGCTCAATTGTGTTTGCTTTTTTTTAGATGGCGCCGCGAAAAGCCAAAGCAACCACACTAACAGAAAGGGATATTGTCGAATTAGTGAATATTCCTGATGATGACGAATCCGAAGACGACTTACAGGACTACGAATCAGAAGAAGAAGGTCCTTTATCAAATGTATCAGCCTCAACCTCGTCGACTATATCATCTGCGTCTGCACCAGTTCCGTCGCCTGTACAAGTTCCGTCGCCAGCTACTAGAATATTGTCAAATCCGGCATGTATAGATATTGACTCTATTTTTTGTGATGATGATGGTTGGTCATCAAGCGACGATGAATGTTTAGAAACGTACGGACATAGAGTCATACAAACTGCACCTCTAAATGTACAAGACGATGGTGATTTGTGTCTGAGTGACGATGATTCTGAAGAGCAAGAAGATGATTCGGATTCTGAAGAAACGGACTGGAAAAAAATAAATTTGAAACAACAGACTGAAATAACAAAAATCTTTGAAGAAGATGGGTTTGATACCAATATTTATCCTGATTATTTTTTCTCAATTGTTTCGCCACCAGTTGATTATTTTGAGAGGTTTTTTTACCAAAGAGATAATTGTATGATCTCAGATTGTATTCATTATGTTACTTTTATAAGATATATTTTGCCTGAAACAATTGTGATCTCAAAAGTGATTCTAAGATTAAGAATAATGTGCCTATAATATGCCAATGTGATTGGTCTAGTTCTTAATTTTTTATTAATAAAACTTCATTATGCTCAAAATAAGTTGCTGTTTTCTTCAAACACATTATTAAGATGATTGTGAAAATAAATAATTTGTATGAGTAAATATAAAACGCAACCAACAGGGCACTGGCAACATAAAATAGACAAAAACGTATAAGGCATTGGCAATAATGTTGCCATTAAAAAAGTCACAAACGGGCATTGGCAAACATATTGCCATAGTCCATAAAAAAGGGGGGAGGTAAACTAGGGGGTGGAAGTGATAAATATCAATTTGCTAAGGCTATTTTATAATGCTTTCTGTAGTTAAAACAAAAATCAGAGGTGCTATTAGTATTGCCCGCGAAAGGGTTAAGGCAACATTCTAGTGATGTCATCCCACCGAACTCTTCTTACGGCCGCATATGACAGCACTACTTAGATAACCAGAGAAGAGTATTTTAACATTAGTATGTACAGTAATGCAATGGAAAATTTCTACTTGTTAGTCTCTGGTCCATTTTAATCCACGCTCCCTGGAAAAAGCTGGTGGCTGATGGGCGCGTCTTAGCTTCGGGTTCCATTAAGTCCGTTACTTGTTGCTTGCACTCATTGGACAGTTGATTCACAACACAAGTACGGAAACGCCACTTACGCATCACCTGCACAATCAATAACAATGTTTTAATACCTGCGTCATCATTAGGCACTATCCGAGCTTTTATCCAATTATATTAGGTTTCGGATTTAGCAAAATTTTAGTATTTTACTTAGAGCGACTGCAATCAGAGATTCTCCACAAACCAGTACGAGCAAAAAAGTATATTCCTGGATTGACACCCACCTGCTTTTCGTACAATTTTTTGACGGAGGTCTCGTTAAAAGGCAGAGCTTTATTGAGCATCGTGTAAAGAATGATGCCGATTGACCACATATCTGCCATCTTAGGCAGGTACGGCACGCCTTTCAGGATTTCCGGAGCGGCGTACGAGAGAGAGCCGCAGTACGTCTCACTCAGCAAATCTTTGTCTCGCAGCCGCACGGACCGAGCGAAGCCAAAATCTGTTATTTTCGCATTGAAATTTTCTGTTATCAATATGTTTTCACACTTCAAATCTCTGTGGGCGATATTCATGACGTGTATGTATTGTAGTCCTGACATTATCTGTCTCATCCAGAGCCTGCATTGATTCTCTGGTACGGCCCCGTTTTGGGTCAAAAAATCTAATAAATCACCGTTTTCTGCGAATCGTAGGAAAATAAAGTATTTAGCTCGTCGTTGAAATATATGAGAGACGTTAATGACGTGAGGGTGGTTCACTCGTATGAGGATATCCAACTCGCGCGGCAAGAACTTGGAGAGGTAGTCACGAGGGGCCGATGCCGTGTCTATCACTTTGCAAGCTAGTATCGCATGCCGAGTCTCGTCAATCATTCGTGTTGCCTTGTAAACCTGAAAACAGTACAGTTTTCTTGTAACTCGTTTGGTACAGCCGATAACACGGTTCAAACTTATCAATATAATAATTTTCTTTGATAATTATCACGATAATTATCCATTATAATTAATTAATTAGTCTCCTTATTTTAATACATTTCACCCATGAACCACAGTTTCTTGTTTTTTTTTCTACACAAATTCTACCTAAACACATATAAATCTTTATTTCTTGGCATATTTGTTTATTTATACACAACACAGTCGACTAACACAAACAGTAATGACTTTGGATACGCGCAAAAGCAGTAAATTAAGTTGAGATACACGTCTAGAGGGTCAATGGTAGCATTAGAATACATTATTTAGAATTTTATAATTATCAAGGTAGTATTATCAAGATAGCATCGAATTTCTTTTTATTCACATTACCTTGGCGTATGATCCTTCTCCAATCATCCTCTCCAGGAGAAACCCTCTGCCTTGTAAAACGTGAATATCAGAATTTGTGGTGGTGAGGTCAACTTTGTCTTGAACTGGCATTTTTATTTGTACGCTAGCATAATTACTTCATTTTTACTTTGATAGGTAACATGCTGGGAAATAATTTGTTGGACAGTTTTATGGCACAAAGATATTCATTTTTATTGCATTTACCTATTGTAAATACTGATAATGGTTGATGTTGTGATTTGTATTTATGTCTAATGTGTGACATTTGCCTTTTTTAATATTTTGACATAAATCCTATTTTATCAAACATATATCTAAAGAAGCACAAAGGTTTTATTCAACATCTTCAAATAAGCGGATGGCGCTTGAACACTTCGTTGCTATATCACCAGAAAAACATATTTATATCAGTGTTTTAGTTTATACTCCAAATTATATATTAGTTACTTACCAAGATTGTTGTGGAGTTACGTTTTTGCTACATCTACTGTGGCTTTTAATAATAGTGTACTGGTGTCTCTCGTCTCTTGCTTAAGTTCTTCTTTAACTTCTTCACCCACTTTCCTATTAAGACCAGCTCTTTCTTCTTGTGCCTTTTTAAAAGCCATTGCTTCTTGGGGTGACATTTCTGCGGCATCAAGTATTTAATATTATTATAATGATGACATCACGAAGGGAGTTTAAAAGTTAAAATTAAATAATTACCCATTAACCTGCTGTCCATAGCTATCCATTCGTTGTTCACTACTTGTTCTATTTTAATTCGGGCCGTGTGATCTGGATCTAACATGAGTGCTACCAAATTTTTACAGTTTTCTGACAGAATGTCAGTAAATCTGGAGCGGAATTTCCAAGCTTTGTGGATCTGAGCTTGGTACAAGTTTTTAATTTGTTTGTCCTCAAATGGCATGGCCCGGTTCAACATGACGTAGAGCACGACCCCGAGAGACCAGATATCTGTGGGCTTGGGGTAGTACGATGTGCCCTGCAATATCTCTGGTGCAGTATACGATAAGGAGCCGCAAAACGTTTCACTGCAAATGTTTTTAAGGTTTTTGTCGACACACATTCGAGCAAAGCCGAAGTCGGATAATTTAGCGTTGTGGTTGGCGGTGAGAAGAACATTTTCACATTTAATATCTCTGTGTGCGATCTCCAGCTCGTGCATGTACTGCACGGCGAGCGCCAGTTGTTTTGTCCAGATGCGCGCCTGGTCTTCCTGCACGGCGCCACGCTGCAGCACGTGCTCCAGCAAGTCCCCGTGCTCCATGTAACGCATGAATATAAAATACTTGTGCCGTCTCTGGAATATGCTGTGCGTGTGTACCAGGTGTGGATGATTTAATTTTATTAACATATCTATTTCTCGTGGCAGGAACTTTTTAACGAAGTCCTTGGGTGCTGTGTCGGTATCGATGACTTTGCACGCTAGTACCGACAGCTTGTCATTTTTGTTGGCATTCCTGTATTCTGATAGATATACCTGTTTGTATAAACAATTGAGTGGGTATTATATTGCTTAATTAACACTTCGTATATTATAGTTGGCTACACGGCAAGTAGGTAATCGCACAATTAATTTTATAGATATTGTTCATTATATTTCAACGAAATGACATTGTTATTTACCTTAGCGTAAGATCCTTCGTTAACTTTTTTTATCACTTTGTACCCGCGTGAAGCGAGGGTCAACTGTTCCGATCCCGTGAGTTTTAAGTCTTCTTCATAATGACGCTGGAAATATTTAATTTGATGTACAACCTTTCACTTGGTCTTTTGGAGAATGCTAAGATTTGTGTACACATTTTAAACCCAGCCATGAATGATAAAAATATATCAATTATCATACTTAGATACATCGCTTACCTTATTAACTTTACCCTCCATTTAGTCAGCTTTCTTTCTAGACGTTATATTAGCTAAAGATTTTATCATTTCACTTGCCTGAAAAAAGGTAGAGTAATTAAAATTTAGCATAAAAATATCCGCGGTTTCTATAGCTATTAAGAGAAATATTAAAATTTGCCAATAGTTCAGCTTGCATGAAGTTTGACATCTTATATGCCATAAGTATCGGTTAGTTCGTAGTTTCATTAAAACAAAAGGCATCGTTACCCTATACACAGACTCTCCCCTCTGTCCTACATAGATATCGTCCTGATTTTTACGGCTACTTTTCAACTCCTCCGCAATTTTTCTTCTTTCCTCTTTAGCCCGTGCGAGCGCCGCGGCTTCTACAGCATTCAATGCTAAGTGACACACAAAAACATATATATATAACGCCTCTATTACCGAAAATTATGTGGCAGAAATCTAATGTCACCTAAAATAAAGTAAAATATCACTTACTGGTAAGTCTACTGTCCATAGCTATCCAATCGGAGTTGAGTATTTGATTGGGGCTATAGCGCAGTCCGGGATCAGGTTCCAGCATATGTTTGACGACAGTCTTGCATTCGATTGAGATCACGTTGCTAACTCGAGACCTGAATCGGTACTTCTTGGTCATCTGCTGCTCGTATAACTTCCGCATACGGGTGTCGTCGAACGGCATGGACTTATTGAGCATCACGAAGAGCACTACGCCCAGAGACCACACGTCCGTGGGTTTAGGACTGTAAGGTTTCCCGCGCAAGATCTCCGGTGCCGCATACGACATTGAACCACAGTAGGTCTCGCTGAGAACAGGCTGGTCGCTGGCGTCCACTACAAACCGCGAAAATCCAAAATCCGAGAGCTTCACGTTAAAGTTTGCAGTCAGCAGTATATTTTCGCACTTGATATCCCGATGCGCTATTTCTAGTTCGTGCAAGTATTGCATGCCCAGTGACAGCTGGCGCATCCATACTCTGGACTGGTTCTCGGACACGCAGCCGTTCTTTAATATGTAGCCCAGTAAGTCGCCGTTTTCGCCAAATCTCATAAAAATATAAAACTTTGTTTTTCTCTGAAATATGCTATGAACGTGAATCATGTGAGGGTGATTCAAATGCACTAGCACGTCTATTTCTCGCGGTAAAAATTTCACAACAAAGTCTTTTGGAGCTTTTAATGTTTCTATAACTTTACATGCTAGTGAAATTGCCTTTTGACCTTCGGATTTACCTGTATATTCTGTTAAAAATACCTGTAATGGAATACATGCAACAATTATGTCTAGCATATTTACGCGACATAGATTTAAATGAAGCGGAGTAAGCTTGTTACCTTTGCGTATGCGCCTTCGCCTAAAAACTTTAACAATTTGTATCCTTTGGTAGATAAAGTGTGTTCTTCAGATGGAGTAGTTTTCAGTTCGGTCATGATAATCGCAGAACAGCTTCAAGCGCTCCGCTCCCCACGCGCCGCCCTCCAACGCACCCTCTATACTTGCCGGTTGGATGACCATGTCAAGCGGATACGTAGGCATTTTTGTGATTTATTGTTGATTGTAAAATGGTTACATTGCTAGAATTTGTATTTACGTTTCCAGAGGATATAAATGTCAAAATGTCAATGCGGCTTTGTGACAGACGATGGTAGGTATTCTTTTTATTTTTTCTTTATGATCAAGATACAAATACTAAACTTCTGCAATCTTAATCAGAGTCTATGAGTAATATCGAAACCTAAATAGGAATCAGGTGCTATGCGGAAAGCGAATAGTCAATGTCACGTATTATTTATAATTTTTTTGAGCGGCCACGTGTTGCATGTATATACCTCGACTGGTAGGAGTCGCAGTGGCGGAAATTTAAATATGTACAACATGTTTAATACATTGACCGGATGGCGGAGTGGGTATTGCACCTACCTGCGACGCCGAGGTCGCGGGTTCGATTCCCGCTCAAGACAACTCTTTGTGTGCATGAACATGGAGGTTTGTCTTAGTCTGGGTGTTTCTGTCTTCTATATGTATAATAAATATGTATTTACAAAAAAGTATATAATAATATGTATTAGTATAAGTTGTTTTAGTATCTATAGTGCAAGCTCTGCTTAGTTTGGGACTAAATGGCGTTGTGTCTGTTGTGTAATATTTATTTATTGATATAAATCGACGCGACGTTTAGAGTGATTCTATTGGTATATAGAGTTTATCTAACATTTCATTTCATGCTGTTTCTATTATTTCAGTGTTCATATTAGTACTTGTAGTTTCAAGCCGATACAAAAAAAAGACACATCTTTGAAAAACGTTTACTCATCTCTTAGCAAATAACAAAATAAATATCTACCTAAAGCATAATTAACTTTGTAATTGTTTCTTGTTTAAAAATTCTCCAGCCAATGATATTCTTTGTAGGAAAGACGGTGCTGGTGTTAGAAGCAGCTCGTATTTGTGCACGTCCGGATGATCTGGGTACCTTTTTTCTTTGCGCATCCTTTCCAACATGCTCTGCGGTTCGCACTTCGACTGCGACTTCCAATCTTTGTTCAAAAAGTCTTGTATTACTTTTGGTAACATTTGAAAAGCATTTTTCGCTTTGTTTTCGCTAGGTGTCTGTAATATATCCATTTCTTGTGGACTTTGTGCCACAATAATATCGTCTACGTCAAATTTATTCTCGAGTGTCGCTGGCGATGTTTCGTCCGTATCGTCCTCTGGTAAAGGAGCTGATTCTTCATTTTGTTCCAAGGAGTTATTACTATTGTAATAGTTACTGATTCGTTCCTTAACAATATCTCTTAGACTAGATTCATTCTTTGTTTTTTCTCTCTCTGTGCCATCTATATTTACGTAGCCGGTTCTAGTTTCGGTTTTTATTACAACTTCACTTTGTTCTACTTTTTCAGAGCTATCGTTTTTAGCTTCAGGAACAGAAACATTGACTGTTTCTTCTCTTGGACTAGTATCACTTGTTTGATTGATGGAATTTTCTTTGGATGCTTCTATCATATTCATGAATTTTATGTTGTCTTCTTCTTCTAGGATTTGATATATTCTGTGAACTTCGCTTATGTTTAATCTGCAAAAAACGAAAATAGGCGTTTTTATTGCTGTTAGTTATCGTTACTAATTTCGTCGCTTCTCATATTCGCAGATTTGAAGAAATATTTACTAAAAGATAATAACCAGTCTGTATCAATTTTAATATGAATTTTGCAGAATGATGAATGGAGTAGGTAGTTTGTGTCCATTTTGTTCAAGTTCGACTACCAATGTATGAGAATACGAAGGGCGGAAGTGTCCTTTTAAATAACCGGCTGTAAATACAGGCAAATTCCACAATAAGGTTATGAACTGCAAATAGCCAAGCGGAATAACCTTTAAAAAAAGAGTTATACTTCGACCAACAAAGAGGTTTGGGTGTCGCGTCGCACCCTAGAATTTAAATGTACTAATTATTACATGCCAAGATCTTTCCGCTCGTCTATTTGTTGTTGGAAAAATAAGTAACCAGTTAGCTCTTGTCAGTTAAATGTAGTATTATTTTGATTTGATTTTTATTACGTCTATACATCATATTTATTTTTAATTTATTTTATATATTTTTCTATAAATATCACTTGTCACCTGATAGTACGAGAGCCCACGACCAAAACCATGTCTCATAGCAATACGGCAAAAACCCTATAAAATCGTTAGATTGTATGATTCTGTACCCGACTAGGTGTGTAGTAACGGTCGAAAGTGTAGCAACTGCGTGGGAGGCCATTTCTGCTGTGTCAAAAAAAAAGACAGTCGGTATTATAGCAATACGTCTGATAGTGAAAATGTACATAGATTTTATAATTGTATTACGAAAAAGTTTGTTTTCAGACATTTTGCGCGTAGCATATAGCCTGAGCGCATTTTTGAAAATGTCAACAAATTTAGCCGACCTGTATCATAGCAATACGGATAATTTTTTTTTTAAATTTTCGTATTGCTGCCATGATTACCAAAAACCTGTTTTCAGACACTTTAAGTGTAGCATATACTCCCAAAAACGAAAATAACGTTTCGGAGTCGCCTGGCCGACGCCTCTGTTAAATGTTTTTTTAAATTTACAGCCTTCATAGATATTCAAGAATCTCCCTTGTCTATTATAATTATGTACTTTGACAGATGACAGATGTCATTACTTATTTCTTTTGTAAAAGTTACTCAAGTGTGCTTTAAATAAAACCAAAACTATCAAATCAATCAGTATTTAATTTCAACAGCCTCAGCGCTTGTTACGCTCCTGCCCCTTTCTTACTATTATACAGCTCACTCGCCAGCTTCCTTTTGTGCAATTTATTTCAGTCCTTCAACTTCAATGTTACGGTTTCGGGTAAATTCTTTGTTAATTATCATCTAATAAATTCAGGATCGCAACGTATTCATTGGTTTGTAACAGAAAATTCAAGATGCCTCAATACGATTTTTAAATGATATCTGAGTATCGAAAAGTTGTCTGATAGAGAAGGTGCTACACTTAATTTGTCTGATATAAATTTTTTCACATGTTGACAACTTATTTTATCATGTCCAACAATTTTCAGACATATTGCTATGATACCGATCGGTAAAATTTGTTAACATTTTCAAAACGGTCTCAAAATTTAATGCGTTCACATTTCCGTCTGAAAATTGTTTTGTTCGCATCAAATAACCAAAATTTACTAATAAAAAAGATTTTCAGACGTATTGCTATGAGACATTTTTTTTGTCTCATTTTTAATTTTTTTAAGTGATTTTACGGGTTTGCGCTACACCACTAACGTCTGAAAAATATGTTTCCGGTATCTCAGAACTATCATTCAACTACAGTCTGCAAATCAGACATATTGCTATGATGCAGTTCGGTAAAATTCTTTGACAATTTTGAAAATTCGGTCAGATCTAACGCTACGCGGAAAATGTCTGATATTGGTATTTTCGAGTTCAGGATAATGGTATCTATCGATTTGATGCGGTTTTGGCCGTATTGCTATGAGACAAAAATTTTGGTCGTGGGCTCTCGTACTATGAGGTTCAAGCTGAAAATCAACGTTGCCTAATTTTCTGGCAACAATATGTTGAGCTGTGGCCTTTTAGGCACCATCATAGCATAGCAAGTCTGAGACATAAACTGATTTGCAACTTGTGTATAAAGGCACTTTATTTTTTTAATATTTATAATTGTTCTGTATATTTTTATTTTTAAGTTTCTAAATTTGTTTTATTATTTTGATTTTAATTTTAATTTTGATGGTGATCTAATAAATAATTTTTACTTCACTTTACTTTTACTTTACTTTACTTTACTTAATGAGTCTAAGCCGGACTTATCACTAAGCGCCGCCGACCGCAGCTTTGGTGGATACGCAGACTAAACGCGATACCTCTAACTAGGCGGAATTCTGCCTACCTATGTACACTCAGTTCAAATAATAACAAAATTCTTACCCTTGTCTAGCCTCATGACAGCAATACAGCATAGTGGGGTCTATCGGATGAGCCTCCGTGTTGAACACGTACCCGCCGACGTCCACGATGCATTCCCCGTTGGGAGTATTGATGACAGTTCCGTGCAGGCCCGGGTTGTGGATGAAGTTATCCGGGTCAAATAGCAGGTATAAGTACTTCGTGGTTTCGGCTAGGAAGAACGATTCCATGCGGTCTTCCTTGCGATGGTCGCGGACATCCTTTATCTAGAAAATTCATGATGATTTATAATCTTTTCATCTACAAACCATATAAAATAGCAATAAAACTGCATACAACATCGGCTATGTATAGGTACTTTTGCGACAACGTATTTTTTATCAACAGAAAATACTTAATGTACTAATGAAATTCTAATTACATTTTTGTAACTGATTAGCGTTATCATTATTATAACTATGAAATTTTGCCACTCTCGCAATCTTTGACACTAAACATTCAAATTCTTCAATTTATAGAAAGGTACAATAAACCCTCAGTGCTGTAGGCTCCTTTTTATCACGGAAACAAATCCTAGACAAAAATGCAGTAGATATTCAGCAAACAAACATTATGATGAGCACGTAATATACCGTAGCATATCCGCAAGGTGTCCGAGCACTATGCTGAATACTTCTGAGTATATCCTCCCCCATCTGCAGCAGTATAGGATCCCTCGTGTCTCGGTACAGGTACATGATGGACTCGATGAGCTCCGGCCGCAGCGGGTAACTCTCCCGAGCTGATGAAGCCTCGCCAGTTCCAAGGTTGTACACTTCAGGCGTGAACCCGTACTGCTTCCATACGCTGTGGTAGTTGTGGATTATGCGCATTGCGGCATCGCTTTCACCTGTTTAATGATTACAACTACATATTATTTAAATGTTAAGAAGTATAAAAAAAATAAACTACATAATTGTCGTTTTTTTTTTCACCAACTTCAAAAAAAAAAAGGGGAAATTCTCAATTCGTTTTTAAATTCATTTATATTTTTTAACATTTGTTTGCCGATAACTCGAAGACGCTTGGACTGAATTGAGAAATAATCTTTTGTCTGTAAGTCTTGTCATGTCTTGCCTTCTCATCAAATCACGTTCTGATGATGAGATCCGATCCTAAAGAAATCGAGAGCAACCTTCAAACTTTAAACGTCCATATTGTTTTTTGTATATTACCTAAAGTTACTTGGACCACTCATCTTTGTTGATCTATTGACTCACCTATAAGACTGAGTACTCCCGGCCAGTAGGACTCGAGGGACTGGAAGACGGGCAGGGTCACGTGACCACGCAGCATTGTCGCCCATACGAACCAGTCGTCCTTCTTCAGGTACTTTTCGATCGATTCGCGCGCCTCCGCGAACATTGACATGAGTTCTGGTTTCTCCAGTAGGATCGCACCTGAGACACATAATTATACACATCTTTGGGCTAGTAATAATAATCGCAGCCTGTATCTAATACATGTCCCGCTGCTGCGCTCGGGCCTCTTCTCATGATGGGAAGGGTTAGGCCGTAGTCCACCACGCTGGCAAAGTGTGGATTGGTAGACTTCACACACCCTCAAGCACTTTTTAGGCACTTTCAGTCGTGCAGGTTTCCTCATGATGTTTTCCTTCACCGTTAGCGAGCAACAATTTATATGATAACTACAAACATATCTTCGAAAAGACGAATCTTAACGATTTATTGACAGAGGTTTGTGCCGTGGGTTCGAACCCGAGACCTTTGACTTCGCAGTCCTACGGTCTGCCACTCGGCTATCGCTGTTATAGCGATTGCCGAGCTCGCTATTCTAATAAAGACTACTTCGCAAGCGAAAGATTTTAAGAGGTCACGAACTGGAAATTAAATTTTTCTCATGCGTTACATACAAAACTTTTCACCTCTTCCAGTGAGAAAATATTAAGATTTAAATAAACTCGTACTCGATTGCTAAACTTGGGATAATGCCATGAAATACGACAGTAATACCGATTCAGAATGCGTTTTAGGGCCTTTTGTTTCGCTTCGCTCGCTTCGCTTTCAAATACTTTTCACGTGATTTTTCTGGTAAAAAAGCAAACTTCTGTGTTAGAAGCAAGTTGTCGCAACTCTTTTGGAGTTCCAAAAATTTCTTAATCACTAGATTCACTATTTTTTTGTTAAAAAGTTGCAGTAAAAAATTAAACATAAACTGAAAAGTATTTATAGTTGCCCGCGATGACTGACACAGACACAAACTTTTTTTTTTTAAATGCGTTCGGAAATTCGTTCCGTAACATTGATATATAGTCTAATATTAAGTACCTTATTTTAATTAATTGAATGGTCAAACACGAATATAAAAACGTATCGTTTGTAGTTATTTAATCAAATTGATGTCAATGTTTATTACTAACCTACATGGTGGCTGCTGTTTTTTTTTCAGCGCCTATTCATTGGAAGGATTTTGTGTTTCGAAATTTGAATCACTTCGTTTGTTGTTTTTACTCACTGAATTCTAGCAAGCAAACAATCTTTTTCGTGCTGGTGTGGTGAAAATATACATAAAATTGACTTACCTTTTACTAAATATTCATAATAGGAATCAACACCCCCGCCAATGCCTGCGTCTTGTGCAGTCCAGCGGCCAGTCATTACATCTACATGGTTGCCAACCAGGCCTATTGTCGATCTATGGTGATATAACGCCTTCAAAGCATTGTAAGCTACCTGGAAAGGTATTAGTAGGGAAATTATCAATAACTAGCTGCCTCCTACAGTTTTACCAGATTTTTTACAGTTTTATAGCATTTAGCTATGCTTAGCAAATTATACTAACTTAACTAACTTAATTTCAACCTGCGAGCGTCTGTACACCGGACAGTTGCTTTAACCAACCTGTTACTGTCACTTCTAACAAGGAACCTAAATTTCTCAACTGTATGTTAAGTCATTTTGTGACGTCTCGTTCATACATTTGTTCCTATCTTAAGTAAGATACAAACCAACATGCATTCAGCACAAATGGCAATAAGAAGTTGAAATATTGTATGTGTTCATTCTTTACAACATTGGTGCTGAATGCAACATAGCTATGTTGGTTTGTATTCTACTTAAGATAGGAACAAATGGATGAATGTGACGTCACAAAATGACGTAATGTACAGTTGAGAAATTTAGGGTCCTGGCAAGAGGCAACTATATCTATAGCAGTGTGCGGAAGGTTGCAGGTACAAATTCTGCCGGTCCCATAACTTTTTCAACATTACTATCCATGCATAACATAACAATAACGAGATAGTTGTATTTTACATCTAAAATCTATTTTCCACACCGCTAAAGCTATGGATATTTTATTTAAGTGTATGTTTGTATTTATATTAAGATTGTTTATATTTAAAGTTGTGTATACATGTATGTATACATCATTTATTTCATTATTTTTTTGTTTGAGAGTCTAAGTGCGGAAAAATGAGTCCACTTTCCATTCCATTCCATTCACATCATTTATTTTCGTTTTAAGTACTTTCTGTTTTTTTAACTACACCACTGACTAATATGGCAATTAACTCAATCCTGTCCATCCAAAGGTTGCCTGGAAGAGAACACTTAATAGTGATAAGGCCGCACATTGTGCATACTTAGATAAGACTCTTCTATAAATTGTATTTAATCTGTGTGTACAATAAAGAATTTTTTATCTATCTATCTAAAGTGTATTCTGTATGATTTCCCAAATGTATGCTAAAGCCATAACAAATTTCAATTGCCTCTCTTGTACAATTTATGATATTCAGTTAGCAAGTTATGCATACCATGTTTCAATACTGTAATATTCTTAAGCTGAATCTTTAACCTACCTCTTCATACAGTGGATCCCCAGTCAATCTACTCAATGTGCCAAACTCAATAATGAATGTCCCCACTCCAGCAGTGCAGGTTATACTGGTTTCACCGGGCGGTACCCCGGATCGCAAGTTAATAGTACCATATGGCATACCAGTGGTTGTATCAAAGGCAGCTATTAACCGATGTGCCACATCTTCAGCTAAGCGTAGCAGTGGACCGTTACATGGCCAGCCAGGTTCTAACTTCATACCTGTCCTAAAAATAATTCATAAATTAAGGTATGATAGAGTCATAATTAGAGGTCAGATATTTAAGTGTATATAAACCTAGAATTTGATGCACTGGATTATCTGGATTGTAGTCATATTTAACAGATTTAATGCATTTATAGTATCTTACTTTTCTGCCTTTATCTAATGGTTTTAATATAGTAATAATAGCAGCACTGTATCTAATACACATACTACTGCTGGGCTCATAACTCTTCTGATGATGAGAAGTGTTAGGCCATGCTGGCCAAATCCAGATTGGTAGACACAATATAGACAACCTTGAGTACTTTTTATGCACTCTCAGGCATGTAGCTTTCCCCATGATGTTTTCCATAACCATTAGCAAGCAATAATTTATATGATTAATACACACATATCATGATTTATTGACGGAGGTGTGTGTGGCGTGGGTTTGAACCTGAGACCTTTGACTTTGCAGTCCTATGGTTTCCAACTCGAATATCGCTAATGGGTTTATTTCATGAATAAAACATTGAAATAATAATAAATAATAATAGTTACAGCTTTAAACTTAAGAGGCCCATGAATGTTCTTGTGTAAATACTGGTTGCAAAACCATTTTTAGTTCTTTTTATGAATTGGTTGACTTTTCTAATACTTGCACTTACTTGTGGGACAAAAGATGAGCGCTCAATAGCCCGCCAATGATCCTAATATTAGTTTCGAACACAGATACATTGATGTCTGCATCAAAGTCCTTCTTCTGCAGCACTATATCAACTACACGGTTGAACTCAGTATAATTGCCCATGATTGCGAGTGTGTCGAGGGCGTCGATGAGTGTGAGGGAATAACTGCCCCAAGTGTCCACACCATCACAACTCAGTGGGCGTAATTCATCGTAGGGGTACGCGTGCCGTAAGTAACTATCATAGGCATGCTGAAACATATCTCGCACCTCTTCTCTGAAACCAAATCCAATAAAAATGTTAACATTTCAGTTCAGTGACTAATTTGTATCACAGTAAACAAACGGTAGTTAAAATTTTCACCTTAATATTAAAATATCAGCCTTCTTATATACTCTGACGGCAAAACATGTATCACATCCTAAACACAATATTAAAAATAATAGGATGATTTCCTTGTTCATATTATTTATGTAAATCATTGTATTTAAAAATTAAAAAATACCGCCGAGAAAGTGCAACAATAACATAACCTTTAATATGGTCGCTCTCAGGTAATATTTTAAGTTATTTTCATTGCAAACGATAATTAGACGGAAACTTGGATACTTTGCTATAATAATTTATCTAGTCGAAATGTGAAATAATTTACAAATATTTGGCAAAAACGTACGCAAAATACTTTCAGTCAGTACGTAAATATTTAGTGATGTGTCCAACAAAGATAATGTAAAACGACATAGAGTGTCCAATCGATTAAAAATAGTAAGCTAACATCGATTAATCAAAAAATGCATGTTGCCTAAACGAGATTTTTTTTTAATTAAAATTTGATTTTATTGTTTTTTGGGTGTATTCCGTTCCGAGCCAAAACGAAACGAAATAAGACGGGGGTCTGCGGCTACTCTAGGAATAAAAAACATGTGTGTGTACAGTAGTTGGCGCAGTATACTTGACCACTTTGATAAAATAAACAGCACTATTCGCAAAAAAGTTACTGCATTAATCTAGATTGATTGTGTTGTTCACGCTTATCCTATAGACTACAAATCTATCCATAAGCATTATTGCATTATTTCCAGCGATTTTATTGGTCAAATTTAAATTGTCATAGACTATAGAGTAACGTAAATTACAACAGCCAACAGCTGAACGAAAATAATAAAATGTCTGTTGTCCGTTGAAGCTTCACTAACGTTTTGAGGGTGTATTTGACCAAAATCGGCATTTATTTTTAGATTTACTCTCATAATTTTAACAAAATGTGTACTCGGTTATAAAAGTCACACGTTACTGCTTTGGTTGCCATTGTAGCATTTGAGAAACCCCTCATTGCTGATCTTGAATTTTGTTAGTGTTTACGGAAGCGGGTGCAATGGCTTTTAGAATACATGAAGATCAAGAAAATGCTGCTCTAGGGCTCCGAAAAGACAATGTTGATTTGTTTGCAAACCGGCGTGCCCTCGGCGATCTTAGCCAGTTCGCGTGCAACCAAAGTCGGAACCTAAAACTTGTAAGTATGATAGTTTGGTTTTGGGACAAGATAGTTTTTGACCATAATTTCTAAGATTCTATTATTTTTAGCCGGGATTGACGAATGGACCTTGTAAAGTTCAAGATGAGAATAGGACACTGCGCACTATTAAAAATGAAAAGAACATCGTACCACCCGTGGCGCAGTTTCGCGCCTTCAATGTTTACGAAGATAAGCCAACGGAAGCAGAAGTCAAGAAAAGAGAGCCCGCTTTCAAACCTTTCGTAGCCAAGGAAACTAAAAAAGACAGCATATTTATTAGCAACGACAGTATAAAAGCACTTTATCCTAAAGCTGATAAGAAACCAGAACGGCACTTAGAAGCGCCTGTAATACGGTATGTATTCTTCTCACATAACCTCCATTTTCAACTTCTTATTATTATAGTAGTTAAGTCTCTAACATTGATGAGTTTCGACTGCATTTATGTATAATTATCAAAATCGATCCAGAGCAACTGCATTGCAATAATTAAAGTCTTAGTTGGAAAAGTTTTATCTATGTATTTCCCATACAATCCTTGTTAACATGTAGTTTTTGATGCAGCCCTCTATTACAAGAAAAGAAAAATGTGGTTGAATCACCCATGTCTGTTGTGGATACTAGTATCCTGTCTATGTCTGTGTCCAAGAATGAAAGTCAGATTCTTGATGATGAAGATGATGCCACAACAGCCCAGACTGACCGGGAGATGTTCTTCCATGTTGTGGAGTACAGACAAGACATATATGAGTATATGAAAGATATTGAGGTAAGTTTGACCTGCAAAGTACTTCATCATTACATTTTATAACTTTGGTGCCCTTGACACACATTGTTGCATTGTTACAATAAAAAATTGTTGTAAACGAATTTGTTAATAAAATTATACCTATCATCTACATCATATCAAAGTTATGATGACTACTTATATTGCTGCATACTTAGATTTTATTATTAATATTTGAAAAACCACTTGATGAGTTAATGAAATGACAAATCACATGTTAAATGTAGGTCAAAAAAGTGCCACTGCAGACTCAAGAAGTTCTGTTGCTGTACTTACAATTGATCATTTGCAATTTTTTAGATGCAAGCTAATCAATTTATTGAAATTAGGACATATTTATTATTAGGTCATCTTGTTTTTATCAAAGTTATCTCTAATATTTGTCTCTGATATTAACATTTAAAATTACCATTACTCAATGCTTCCATTATTACTTTTATTGTCTGCAGTCTTCTGTTTCCTATATTGACTGCAGTCATCACTTGCAGAAATATTTCTCAGTATTTATTTGAGACTAGCTGCTCTTGTACTTTTACTCGCATTAATGTTATAGCTCCAAACCCATGGATGGAAGCATGATATTATTAAGTCTTAGAAAACCAAATACAAACCAAAACCAATAGAAAGCCAAAAACCTATTATACCCTATTAACCTATATAAGATAAATTTAACACTGAAACTATTTTCTATTCAAACCATTTGATCTGTATATTCAAACATAATAATAATAGCAGCCTTGTATCTAATACACCCACTGCTGGGCACGGGCCTCATCCTATGATGAAAAGGGTTAGGCCATAGTCCACCACGCAGGCCAAGTGCGAAATGCGGATTGGTAGACTTCACAAACCCTCTAGCACTTTTTAGGCACTCTCAGGCATGTAGGTTTCCTGACAATGTTTTCCTTCACCGTTTGCAAGCAATATTTTATATGATAAATACACACATATCTTCGACAAGACGAATCTTAACAATTTATTGATAGAGGTGTGTGCCATGGGTTCAAACCCGAGACCTTTGATTTAGCAGTCAACAGCAGCTGCTATCACTGCCTTATTAAAATCCATAATGCACCTTCAATTTAATAAAAAATTACAACATGATATTTTCTTACTTCACCTAGGCAAAGAACAGGGCGAATCCGCGCTATATGCGCAAGCAGCCTGACATCACTCACATGATGCGGTCCATCCTCATCGACTGGCTGGTAGAGGTGTGTGATGAGTATGGTCAACAAAGTGAGACCCTGCACCTGGCTGTGTCATATGTGGACCGATTCTTGTCTTACATGAGTGTTGTCCGCACTAAACTACAGCTTGTGGGCACTGCTGCTACTTATATTGCTGCGTAAGTATTCAAGATGGAATTATTTTAGTTTGTGTAGCAAGATTTAGGAAACCACCACCTGTATTAATGTTATCTAAAATACTTAACTGCTATCAGTGCTATCCAAAATATTAAAGTGATTTTGGAGACTAGTTATATTCCTTATGCTATAAGATAGAATGACTTCAATGTCAGAACACCTGAACCTTGACAGACTTGAAAAATGCTACAGATAAATCAGTTCTAGTGACCACACACTGGGTAGGAACTTTATTAACATTTATACCTTTGTATTGCTAAGAAGAAGGTACCATGTTGAAGAGTTAACAAAATGGTGTACACAAAAATTGGCTATGCCTTTTATGGTTGTATTAAAGATCTTGTCTTGATGCACTCAGTGGCATTTTGATAATGAATGGTGTGCTTTGTTTTCCATACAGATTTTCTTCATAAAATCGCAAGTCCGAATTTGTTCTTCATAATTATTTTTTTAATCATAATGATTGGAAGTCACAGACACAGTCAGACAATATTAAGAATGCCAATGAGTATCATTGGCATTCTTAATATTGTCTTTCATACACATGTATTTGATGAAAAAAAATGGGATAAACACCATTTTTTTTTCTTCCTAGATTGATAAAATCGATCCATTGATTCATACATTTGTGTTTACTGTTTTTTCTATTTCTTTTATGAATTTTTCCATCACAAGTGTTTTATTATAATATAGTTAATAATTTTTGATTCTCGAGATTTTTTTTTTTATTTAATCGAAAGTTTTTTTGGTTTTCGTTGTGAATAATAAAGTATGACAAATAATTGTTATGAAAAAAAGGTTATCAACAAACAATTATGAAGAACGATTATTATGAAGGAAAAAAGTATGAAGAATGATCATTATGAACAAAATATGGTAAAGAAAAAAATATGAAGAAGAATTGTATGCCTGCAATATGTACATGTTTATGAGCCCTACTACAATTCTATGTTTAAGCTTTATTAACATTGAAATTTTTCATTTGTTTTGTTTTTATTCTCATACAGAAAATACGAAGAAGTTTATCCCCCGGAAGTATCGGAATTTGTGTACATAACTGATGATACTTACACAAAGCGCGAGGTCCTTCGTATGGAACATCTCATCTTGAAAGTGCTGTCTTTCGACCTATCCACGCCGACGTCACTCGCCTTTCTGTCACACTACTGCATATCTAATGGACTCTCTAAGAAGACCTTCCACTTAGCTTCAGTAAGTAACTGAAACAATTCTTGCCAGTAACAAAAATCTTTCATAGTCTAGTATTCCTATTCTTTTAAAAAATGAATTTTGGCTCTCAAATTAACAATTTTGTTCTATTTTTAGACTGCAATAGAATACCAGTAAGAGTAGTATTTTCTGAATTGTGTTCTAGATGGTAAGAGATTAATTGATGTCATTGTCTTTTAAGTGATGAATTTGCATTCTGTGGAGGATGGTCATAGCCTTTAGTTTATCACTTAAGTATCAAATAAACTGTAAGCTCTATTGTTTAATACGTAAGAAATGCTTGTCTGGTAGTAGTTCAATCTGAGGGCATGGCAGTGCCTCCGCCAAGTCAAGCAAATAGGCACGGCTGTATCAATCTTTTCGTGAAGTGGTTTGGGCCATTTTCGATAATGTAACTTTGTTGTAAAAAGAACTAGATGCCTGAATTTTCAATTGTCAAGAGGACAATACATAACTGCCTAGATAGATTTTCTTATTAGATTAAATTTGAGCCTGTAGTTTAAGAATTATGGCATCTCAAAATACCTTAATTTTGTAACTGATCTTTAGATCATCAAAATTCCAAGGTTCTTGTAGGGGACATACACACTTCCGATTTTGCAGTTATTGTTTAGCCCTACAAAGCAAGGCAAAAAAATCCTACATGCCGAAATTTTTGTCTAGTTTTCTAGATATACATAATGTTTTATTTGGAGGCCAACTGGAAGGAAAGTACTGTAAATATTAGAGATAGAATAATTCACTCAAAGAAAACATGCCTTTATTTTAAAAATGAAATGTAGTGCATTCAAAGACTGAAAAATATCCTTGCTTCACCAGATAATCAAACCAGGAAAAATATAATTTATTTTATTATACAATTTGCATTTGAATTAACTGACTTTGTTTTTATACGATTTCATAACATTTTATAGCAGAAGAATTACATACATAGCGAGACTGGGCCCTTACTTGTTCATATTTACAAGTCTCATACAAGTGCATAATAATTCACGAGACTTGACAGTTTGCCTTAACAGTGTCCACCTTTTCTTGATGTTCCACAGTACCTAGCCGAGCTTTGCCTTCTGGAAGCAGACCCCTACCTGCAGTTCAAACCATCGGTGATCGCGGCCAGTGCGCTCGCCACCGCGCGCCACTGCCTGCTTTGTGACAAGTGTGCAAGTGCTGATAGAACCATCTCTGATTCATGCGACGAGAAGGTAAGTATCGATGTTATTTTATACTTTCATTGTAGGCCGCCGAGCTAGCAGGGGGCTCTGTAATACATTTTGCTATGGTTGCCTTACGTGTTATTTTTTATTTATAACACATGATAAAGTAACTGAATAATCCTAATAAATAGATTGTGCAAAGGCCAATGGTATGCTGTTAAGACCATGTCCAACTCCACAGAGTGAATCCGCGACAGAGAGTGTGGATGCGGTATGCGCGCTGGCGGCGTGGCCGGCGGCGCTGGCGGCGAGCGCGGGCTACGAGCTGGCCGAGCTGCAGGGCTGCCTGCGCGAGCTGGCGCGCTCGCACTCGCACGCCGCCTGCCAGCCCTACCAGGCCATCCCCGACAAGTACAAGAGCAACAAGTGAGAACTATTTATGCAACTGTAGTACACGGACCTCTCTTGCCGCCAGATATCACTTTCGATACTTGTTAATGAATGAACTGGCTATAAAGGAAGATGTGTGCTCGATACGTAATTTGCGAAGTGTCCCACTTCTGGCATATCGCCAGCGCTAGGACAAAATATGTGTCACCCTGAAACTGAATTCATTCAACACCAAATTTTACTACTATTTTCTTTACCGAAACTGAAATTCGCAACAAAACAGAAAAACTTTTTTCGTCAGAATTTTTGGCTCGGTATTGATAATAATTGATGATAACAGATAGACGCTTGAAAAATTAACAGAATATTTAGTTAGACAAATTTTTTTGCCGTTTTTATGGTACAGAACCCTTCGTGCGCTTTTTTTTTTATTTACCGTACCACCTATAAATTAGCACAATTTAACTGAAGGCGAATAAAAGCAAAGCCTGAATAAATGCAAATGAACCTTAAAAGCGGATTGCGCTTAGAGTTTCATGAAAAAGGTAGTGAACTAATGTAAAAAACGTGAATATTCTTTGAAAACAATGTTAAGCAACCAGTTGATGCTTGCATGTTTAAATTAAAAATTAATTGTAATAATAATAATATAATCGTCATACACTACCTACCAACTACGACTTATTTAAAATCTTAAATTCTCGACACAAGGTTTGTTGTGAAACAATTTTTGGTCTTTCCCCTTTTTTAGCTGTTTAACTTTTTGTTTTAATTTGATTCTTCAGCGATTTCCAGTTTTTGTATGTAAATAGTAGTAAAATTTGATGGTCTTAATTTAGGTCCACTGTGGGTATAATTTCTGTGCTTACTAGTCGGCGCCACTAGCGAGTGGGGTTCATTATTTCAGTCTCTTATGTAAGTACCATATCAAAAAACTAGGATATTTTATTAGAAGCATCATGAGCAATTTCAATTACTTTGTGGTAACTGTTTTTGGTAACTATAGAAGTGTAGTGCGAGTGACAGTACATCCCGCTATAATCTCTTTTCCGCCATATCTAAATAGCGGAATTATTTCAGATACGAGGCAGTATCGACGGTCGAGCCCCGGCCCATGTTCCCCGTCGCTACGTACCAGCCGCCGGCGCCCGCCAACAACTCCAGTCGAGCGGCCGGCGACGCTCGGAGCAGCTAGTACCGACATGCCCGTGCTTTTGCCAACTAGAATTAGTACAATTGACCTGTGTTAGGGTGAGTGACCGAATTAAGGTGTGAGGAGATTGCGATGGATTGGCGGTTAGACTACTCAAATGTTATTTATATTATTTCTTCACAATGAAAATTTGTAACAATTATCAAAGGAGTATTGGCTATTATTTTTGCATCACTTTTGAAAGCATTTTTATTAATAAACCATGTATTTAAAATAATCAGCGTGTTTCCAATCTGACGCAATTCACTTGCACCTAAAGTGTTAAACTAGCTTCGTGTTCTCAATGTTGTTTGCTCAGTGTGGCACGTCCCTTTTATACAGTTATTTCTGCTATACGAAGTACAAACCAACCAAAATCATGGCCAGTAGGGAACTATATTTGTCATTGTATTTTACGGCCAAAGATGTACATAACAATGTGAATCTCACCTTTGTCAATTATATCACTATGTGCCTTGTAAAGTTGTAACAGTAGCATATTGAATTGTATTTTTATACTAGTTCATATACATTCCTTTACTGATGAGTTAACTTTATATTGGTACAATGTATTAGCACTTTAGTATTGATTGACCAAGTTTTGCAGTAAAGGGTTCAATAACCAACTCTCAATAAATTCATTTTGATTTACAGCATTACATTTTTTTAGAAGGTGAGTACTACAAAATAAAAGTATTCCATAAGACTATTGCATTTGTCCTAATCTTAAATTTCATGTTTCGAATAGTGTATGCGATTAGGATATTTTGTAAGTTGTTATGCTAGTTTTAGATTTAACATTTTCCTATGGAAATAAAATAGACATCGACTTCTGTTAGCATGCGAGATCTAGTTATAATAATAATTGCGGTTGTCTGATTTCTTGACAAATATTTCACAAGCTTTCAATCCCATCATTGCCGCGAGTTCAAACATTTCAATCGATGAAATATTGATGCAACCACTTTAAATCGATAACATTTTGATTTTTGTATGTCAACCTATCCTGTGTTCATTATTCTTTATACATTGTCTTCCGCTATTTCTGAAACACAGGACTCAAAATATATGTACAAACTTTTAGGCAGTTAATGCATTTTTTTCTTTGGATACAATATAATTTCGTTTTTACTTCGCAAAAAAAATAAAATATTTTGGTACTTTTTAAAGATTTGAAAAAATAAGAACTTTTACTACTAAATACTATTGGTATCTATGTCCTCTTCACGATAGCATTTCCGGACACTGTTTGTTAGTAAATTATTATTTTTGAGATGTAAGGTATGTTTTTAATATTGCTAGGTAGTTTTAATGTAATTTAATATAATAATATAATCGATATTTTCTCCAGTTTTGTAAGTGGAGGTAAGTACGCGAGTACCTTTATTGATAATATAATATTTTTAAATAAATTAACGTGTTTTATTTATCCAAAAAGTTTTAATCTTGGCAACAGGAGACATTGAAGAATAGCTTCCTTCCTGACGATATTTATAGTCAATTAAATATGAGCCGTATATTATGTAGCCATATAGCTGTTTATGAAACGCACGTAGTGTGCATTGGCTGAGCCAGACGAAGTTCGGTCAAATCTATTTGGAGATCACCTACGTCAGCGCCGAACCGTGCGCCTGCGATGGTGAGCAAACACAATTTTTACAACGAGTATGTAGGTTTATAAATTGCAGTTCAAATAACGAAATTAATAAACTCATAATGTTGGAATTTATATATTTTATCTTAAGAAAATATAGATTCTATTTTCATCTCTTGATGTGCGAGGTCATTTAAAATAATTAAGAATTTGTACTGTTCTTGAATGGTGTCGGTGGTTTAAGGGTTGTGCTTCTCCTGCGTGTAGACATTTCCTGGTCCTTTTTTTGTTGAATTTGTACCTGCAACAAAAAAAAACCTTAAATAAATAAATGTACCCGTAACATTTGCAATTAGTCTTGCATAGCTTCTATTTTTGATATAAAAGTTGCTATGCATAGAAGTTAAAATGCTAATTTGTGGTGTGTAGTAGCCATATTTGGATTTACGGCTTGAGCGCGTGCGCATGGCATTATAAACGATCTGCAGCTGCAAATATTTTGCGCGGGAACCCATAAGTTTTGTAAAAAAAGACGGTCCGTAATAGCCATGTGTATGCTCAGAAATTCTACGATTTGTAAATATCTAATATCAAGAATTTACCAGTGCCAAATTCAATTTCCACAAAATGTACACCATTTAATTTCAGGGAAATATTGTGTACAATGTTTACATTATAAGTTTCGTTGCTCTGGGTTTATATAAACAGTAATGTTGGCAAGTAACGTAGAACGTGCGAGAAGCGTCTACGCGCTCGGCGTTTCCAGGAAACCGTTACTAAAACAACATGGTATAATATTTCCATTTCATTTGATTTAACCTTCAAACGCTCGCCAATTCTTCGCCGTCTCACCGAGACTAATTTAATCTTGCTTGAAAATAAGATAGTACCTACGTTTGCAAATAACGCGCTGCATAAACACAATTAATCATGTGCCGTTCAGTCTGTGTGTCGAGTGTCGCGAGGAGACATTTGTACGCAGAGCGAGAGTTCGAGACACGACTTCTTATTTTTGTTTTTATCTAGAAGTCTTGTTAGCAACCGTTGCTAACAAGAATTCTCTGCTAAGCAACAATACAATAATTTTAACGAAATCTGCTAAATCATATTATTATGTAAACTCACTGACTTTATTTTGAAGTAAAGAGTTTCTTCAAAAAACTGATATTAATCCCATAACAGGTTTGAATGTCTCAATGGTCTCAATATATAAGCTGAAAGATTTCTAAAATACCGTTACGTTGCGACACCATCACATTTTTGTCGTAGTCCTATTTATCAACAGGGAACTATCAAAGCGTTTATTGACCATGACTTCCTCTTGCTGGTACTCCTAATATAAGTATGTATACCTACTAATCTTGTCGATATATACACGGCTACGTGTCTAGGGAATTAATTAACTGATAGGTTTCGTTGGCGGTTGACAGCCGGTAGTACAAGATCGTAAAGCTCAGATCAACTGAACTCTTGAATATAAAATGAAATATTGGTTGCTTTTAATTATGTCAAATTTATTTATGAAACTAACTTGTCTACATTGTATCGCTTTTTCAAAAATGTTTGCTAACACTGGAGTAGGTACATGATACTAGTATTATATTATCTGTGATGATACTGAGAGATTTTTCGTTGTTCGTTTTTTTTCGATTGATTATGAAAGAGTAACCTTGCCTTAGTCTTTAGTCTATGCAATACAATTGTATTTTTTCGGACACCTTTCGGATTCTTTATTTTCGCTTAAAAATCGTGTTCTTAGTCATTGAAAAGTGATATCGCAAGCTTTTTAGAAATAGAAATGTTTATTTGCAAAAAGCACGGGGACAAAAACATTGTAGGTACAATTAAATAAGAGGACATAACATGTTTCACCGGATTATGTCCATTTGATTTTTCATTATGATGTGTGGTTTTTTTTTTTTGAAATTTCACCCAGAATCATGTACATAAACTTGTAGTAAGTAGGTACGTCCGATAAATGAAAGTTGCAGTTTTCACAATTCTTCCACAACAGTACCTGCATATCTAAATAAGAACCGGAAATGAATATACCTATTCCATTTGTAATGTAGGTACTTACTCTATGGTACGGTAGGAAATCTTTTGATGGCAATAAATTGTTATCGACATCGCGCTCATGATGCATGTAAATTACAAGACCATAACAAGTACGAGCCACTTCCGGAGTCCGGAGCCCCGAAAGGAAAGGAAATACGCTCGCGAATTTGCCATTCTGCGCACGATCACTACATTGTCCCGATGCTCCACTGTTCCCATGCTCTCTGTGTATTGTTACTACACCGCTTGTTGTTGACATTTATTTTCAAAATAATAACAACAATCGCCTGCGCTGCGACCCGCAGCGACCCAAACATGTTACAAAACGAACGATATTTGAACTATACCATTTAATTTGAACGGAAGTAAGCCGAAACCAAGCGTTTTGATCGGCTATAAAAAAACATTCGGTATTTTGTGCAGGGATGCAGGAGATGAAGATTTCACGCAGAGTCCAGCGGAGATATATTTACACCTGCATTGCTAGGGTATTATAGGGACGACGTCCCTTACTTATAATTATGGCCCAGCAGATAGATGAATTCCTCTCGGTATTTCTGCTATCTCTTCACGCAGCGTGTGCATACTTTTGCAAAACAAGATGTAATGTCTATAAATATCTCTGCTAACGCTGTGCTTGATTGAAAAATAGCTGACTAAAAATTAAAATGACGCCTACATTTAGTTTAGCATTATTAAGCTGATTCCAACGTAACCCACTCAAATCCTAGGTTATTTACTGATGGTGTCTCTCGATTCTCTAGTACTGCATGTTTTATGATAGATGTATAAAACAGATAGTGAGGAATCTGATGGAATCTATTTATTGACTGCGCAAACATCGTGTGAAAGGAAGCTTTTGGGCCATTTCCTGGCGCTGAGTGAAATGGGGCCGAGCGTGCCGTGGCGTGACGCATGTTTACCTCCATCCTCTACATCCGTTTATAATTATATCTTATTTTATTATTGTATGTTGTCTCTACTTTCTATGAGTCCGATAAAAAATGTTGCTAATTTCTTAAAATAATTCTCGTCAACCTACATTTTCGCGCTGAAATTAAACATGTTTACAAGCAAATTCAGTTTCTGGGAAACGGGTGTTTATTCGGTTGCAATTAATTAGTAGCTCGAGCTCCTAGTCAGTTGTTAATGTTTAGCAGCTGCAGTTCCTGTGGTATATTTAACTAGAAACAGCAGTTTGTAATTAAGACCTTTCACACAGGGAAGCAATTACCTACTGTGGCTACTGCTGTGCCATACTGCCAACTGCCAATGTTATTGAATTAAAATAACTGGGTTGGGTCCTCAATCATCTGCGTCTCTGCGACCCAAACGATATTTTTATATAGCTTATGAAATCACTCGATTCCTGTACCTCATTTTAATGCCTATACTTAAGTCAGAATTGAATTATATCGTTAGTTTTGCGACATGTTTGGGTCGCATCGCAGCCAAGTGTCCTGAAGCCTTTCTGAGACATGGCTTGACGTATTGTTGTGGCAACGTAATGTTCAAGTGTGGAATACCTACAGCCTAAACGGGGGTTGGATGCGATTAGAGATAAATAGATGCTAAGATGCAAAAATTTACGGTTATACTTTTGCAACAATCGGACTGCTAAATTTCATAGAAAAATTGCCGCGGGCCGGTGCAAAGCTGTCAAAACCCATAATTTCTAAACGAAGACGTGAATTTAATGTCATTTAAAACTTATAGCTCACTCTAGTTAAATGCATAGGTACTCTCTGGATGCGACATAGCGACATTTATTGAAACGACAGATTCTATAGACATGGTCATTGACGCCTATTAGTTTTTTTTTAATTTCACCTTTGCCTAGCCAATTTATAAAACATTGAGATCATGCAATTTGTGTGGAGAATGCGTTTTATTTCTTAAATCAATTAGAAATTTGTTAACTATCATATAAATACATATTGCTTATAGTTACATACAATGAGTATTTGAATAATAAATAAATAAATAATAAATACATAAAACTATAAACCTAGATAACATAGTTATTCAGCATTCATTAAATTATTTAAGCGTGATCACGATGTTTTAACGTGAGTGGACTAAGTTTTACTGCCACGGGCTTAGTGTCCATTGCACTTTTGACTGGAGGTACTCGTGCGTAGCTGAACTTCCATTTCATAATATCCATTAACTTAACTAAACCGTGTTAGTATCTTTGTTCACAGATTTTTTTGGTAATATTCATACCGCAAAATTGTTGTATAGGCAGTGTGGTAATGAAGTTTGGTAGATATATCTAGACGTCTATAGATTTCTGTAAGCTATGTATGTACTAACTACTTATTTAATATTGAAATAAATCTTTTTAAATTTCTAATAATCAACTCAATCTATACGTGTCTATTAAAATTCAATTGAAATATTATGAGAGGTAGGTACGCAATAAGAACAAGCAAGCTTCACCGAAATCGAACAAGTAACAAGCACTGGAAGACCTCATTGGTCGCGGCCACCGCTGATCCTTTATCCCCGTTCGATCCCACGACGCGCGCGTGTCTCGGAATAACAACTAATCGAGTTCAATGTTCAATGCACAAGGTTGATTCGAAACGATTGAGTCGTATAATTATACTTGTTGAAATACAACTAGCCTCATTATCGAACCGATTTTTCGGTTTTTTACTAATAGTTCGATTCGGTTCTAATGACCTGACAAATATTTCGATATTTCAGGCAAACAAGTCGAATCGTAGTTGATATTATCTATCATGTTTCGGTGGGTGCCCAGTTTCCCATATTGATTGATGATTGAATATTAAATTTGATCAGAAGATTCCCGTGACATAGTCAAGATTATAAAAGAGCATTGTTAAATTTGTTGAAAGACCGTAGAAGTCACATAGCCACACACTTTGTTCGCTAGCTAGATTCTCCAGACGGCACGCAACCGTCTAGCTCTGTAAAGTCTGTCTACGAATTACGAATTGTGATAATTTAGTCACGCTAAGTGTTGCTAATTTTGTCTAGAAATTTGTGAACGCTTAAACTCTTAAAAGACCACTCAAGCCGTGTCTCCTGCGACCCAAACATGAAACAAAACATCTTTGAAAGCTAAAAAAAACGCTCGATTTCTGTTAACTTCCGTTAGAATTGGATGATATCGTTCAAATATCGTTCGTTTTGCGACATGTTTGGGACGCAGGAGACACGCGGCTTTACGGTGTTGTGGATTCATTGCAAAAAAACAGTGCCGGGTTGACCGGTTGTAAAGTAATTGACTGCGAAAGATGTCCCGTATGAAACTAATTGAAATACATTATGTTACTCATCTATACATCATCTCGGCGATGTTAGCTTAACAAACATCAAGAAAAAACAACACGCTTTTATATGATAAGGTTCAGTACAAGCTGTTGAATGTTTTTGAACTCGGTAAGTCAACGGTAGACAAATAATTTCGAAAACTTCGACACCTAAAGTACCTACTCTATTAAGTATTAGCCTATTCACTTATTAAGTTACCGATCTGTCAACTAAAACTCATAGTTCAACACCCTAATAAATAAAAGAAAGCTATTTATTGTTAATTAATATTGATTGTTGTCAAAAATCGGTATGAGCAGGAAGTGGAGGCCTTCCCGGCGGCGCGAGTGAAGCCGTGGGGCGGAAGTAGTGGCGACAAGCTTGCATTACAAATATCCCTTAACGAACGCACGTGCGATACTGCCAGATTGGGTCGATTACCTGTATTGCCTTGGCTGAGCCTATCTAGCACATTATCTATGCAACAGATTCTTCTGGAGCTGGAATATAAACATGCCTATCTCTGCCTAATCTTACTACTAAAACTTTCTTTATTAAAACTTATCCTGCGTAAGAACACAAAAACCATAAAAAAACTTTGCCTGTTATAGGGTAGGACACCCTTAATGTGATATTTCCATACAATATGTAGATCATGTTTTATTTTAAAAAATCTAAGAGGTACTTCACTTTAGGACGTCTATGACTCGGGCATATAAAATCTCGACCTTCTCGACAACTTGTCATATTCGTAACATAATTAGCTACCCACATTAGTGTTTCGTGTATTCGTCTTGCTGTTATAAATTAATTCAAGGATTTTTAGCGTTCATCGTCTTTTTTAATGATAGGTATTACCTATCATTAAAAAAGACGATGAAGCACAGATAATATAATACTAGTAGTAATAGGTACAAAAAGTGTAATGAAAGAAATAAACGTGGCCCCGCCCGGGGCAGTAATCACAATAATATAAGGGTAATTTAACAAATACTTGCTGTGGCTAGCTACTCCCGGAACGACGCGGCGACGCGGCAATTTTCCGAACAAAATCTTCGCATAAGTGATAAACTAGCGATTAATATTATGCGAACCAATACGTATTGCAATGCCCTGAAATTAGTACTTATGCTGAATTTTTATGACCAAAAAAAAAAAACAAAATGTGCTCGTGCTGTTTAATCAGCAAAAAAAAACCAAATTATCTATAAAAATAGTTACAGCCTGGTAGATTATGGCCTCCTTAAATATTTTTTTTATTCGGTTTTTAATATTTGTTGTTATAGCTATACCTACACGGTTCATAAGTACAGCCTGGTGACAGACGGACAGGTGGACAGATAGCTTAGTCTTAGTAACAGGGTTCCGTTTTGGCCCTTTTGGTACGAAAACCTTTAAATCACCCCCAACTTTACAATTAGATGTGGTACACGAAAAAAATATACTAGTAAGAGAAACTGACGGAACTGCACTAAACTTTAAATAATAATTTTGACGAACATATTGAGTACTAGCTTAAGCGCGCGGCACCGCCCGCGTGCTAGGTATATCAATAAGAAGGAGCCTATGTTTTATCTCTATACCAATTATTATCAAGATTTGTTTAAGAATTTAGCCGTAAAGAAAGAAAGTTAACAGACAAACTTACTTGGTTTGGTATTTTAAAATGACCCCGTATGACTACACAATTCCAGACATTTATTATAGTTGACTATAAGAAAATGTATGCAATTAGATTTACAGGAATTAAATGAACATGGGTAGATAGTTAGATACTAATAATTATGTATTTAATGCTAGAGCTGAATAAATTATAGACATGAATTTTCTTTATAACCACCGTTAATATTGAACTTCATTTGATTTCGAAAGTTATGGCTATTTGCAAATATTTGTCCAAAATGTCTTTGGAAAAAATGCCGGCAAGCTACAAAAAAACATTCAGTCGCTATTTAACTTTGTTTGGATACATTGGCATAGATTTTTTTGACAACTCTACAGCGTATTTGACTTGGAACAATGGAAAAATTTTGCTATTCATCATGTCGTTTATGCCGTTTTGCCTCGGTCAGTTTAGTCTGATTTTCAAAATCAACAGCGACCATTTTCTAGAAACTGTACGCGTTGTTCCTTTTAATATTATGATTTTACTTGGTAAGTGAAAGATTTTATTTATTTATTTATTTAAACTTCATATTATTATACAAAATTTGTATACAAGGTGGACTTAATGCCATAGGCATTCTCTGCCAGTTTACAATAACGTAACTTAGTACTAATTATTCCGAATAGCTGTTACCCGTGACTTCATCTGCGTTGATTTCGGTGAACAAAAACTGCCTGGTTGGCCGTTAGTGTGTGTCTCACCGCGAGGTCTTGGGATCGATTTCTGGTTGAAGCAAAAGTGTGATTTGGCATTTGTCTGCTTAAATAGACGCACTGAGTTGAAATTGTGCTCGTTGGATGGCGATAGGCTCCTCGCCAATCACCAGTTACCTATACATAACAGATGAAGTGTGAGAGTTATACTTCTCTACCACTCTTCTGGAGTGGCGTGAAATTATGTTATTTTTTGTTAGTTAGCTACCCGCGTTATAGGTTCCGTGCTGCTCCGCTCCTGTCGCCCGTTTTTGCGACATATTTCACTTCTGTTCCGCTCTTATCGATGATAGCATAATGTTTAATATCTTATAACCTTTGTCAATAAATGAGCTATCAAAAAAAAAATTATGCAAATCCGACTTATACTGCCCGAGATTAGCGTATTAAAAAAAAACTAACTATAGCCCGCGGTTCCGCCCTCGTAGTTCATTTCGGCATAAAGATATGATGTTAAAACCATGCCGAGTTTCATTAGAATGCGTCAAGTTCTTTCGGCGCTAAAACTGTTTAATTTACGGACAGACAAACAGAGAGACAGACAAACATTTTTTTTTTTACATAACAATAATACAGTTTTTTTTACATACGAATAAAAATCACATATAAATTATGTTGAGCAAAAAAATTGTTATTGCTCAAATGACTATGTGCGATAGCAATAATGTGATATGTCACAATCAGTTATTTAAAAACCGGCCAAGTGCATGTCGGGCCACGCGCAGTAGGGTTCCGTAGCTAGTCTTAACAACATATTTCGACTTAAAAGGGATTTACTATCTGTACTAAACAAGTAACATCTTCATACAAGTCATTACTTTCAAAGTTTTTTGTAATTTGCACGAATTATTCTAAGTAACTGCATTTTACACTTTGGACCCCAATTACTCTAGAACTAATTAAGTTAATATAACCGCTATAGTTTTCATGAAAAGTTTATTACTTATACTACCACCGTGATTTTTTTCAGATTTTTTAAGCTATCGGTTTAGCTTTTAGAGGGGGGTGGGAATCTGACATTTCGGCCCCTATTCCTCTTAAACTAATGAAGTGAACTTATCCGCTATAGTTTTCCTTTAAAGTTCATTACATGTACTACCGACACAATTTTTTTCAGATTTTGGGATCCAGTAGTTTAGCTTTTAGAGGGGGGGGGGACGCTCTACTCGAACAAAAATTTGCTCTTTAAAGTTAATTATCTCGCAAACGGATCTCTAAATCAAAAAACTGTTTTAGCAACCCCTGAACGTTTAAAAGTCCTATCTAACAATACCCCACACTATGGGGTAGGCGACAAAAAAAAAACATCCCTACTTTACATGTAGGGGAGCTACCCGAAAAAAAAATATTTTTCCAAATTTTATTCTACGACTTTCTTTGTATAGTTAACATACATGTTTATGCAAAATTTCAGTTTTCTAGCACCAACGGTTTCGTCGCTATGCCTCGGACAGACAGACGGACAGACGGACATGGCGAAACTATAAGGGTTCCTTGTAGGTACTACGGAACCCTAAAAATGAAAGTAAATAGCTGTAGTGTAAGCCATTTAGACCAGGGTAGAAGCCTTTAAAAATGATAAAAAGTGAAAAAAATAAATATTAGAATGAAACCCATTAGAAAAGGAGGAGAATATTATAAAAATTAAAGGAAAAATAATTTACGGGCGATCTGAGGTCGGGAAGGGGAAGAAGGGGGTTTTAAGGGTAAAAAACGGTTTTTCTCGTTTTCCGGCAAAACTAAAAGTCCTATGGAAAAAAGTTGAATGGCAAAGTTGTTGGTAATAAAAAGATCTAAAATTTGTATTTACACTTTTTTCATATAACCTCAAAATTTATGTAAAAATTCAAAAAACCAAGTTTTTGATTTTTATTTTTATCTTTTACAAACAATTTTTTTTTCACGAAATTTGGTGAAAACTTACCTTTTTATGTCCCAAATACGCTGTAATTTATTTGATTAGAAATATTTATTTTTTTCACCTTATTTTGAATTAATATCGATAAAGCACCCTAATTTTCGATCGAAAATTCACCCGTCAAAATATCAGCTTTTTCAAAAAGTTGGTATGTTTTCTGTTTGTTGAAATCTCTACTTTCCAATGGTGAAAAAATATATATATATATATGTTACTATAGTAAATCTTCACAGAAAATGCAAAACAAAGATAAAAAAAAAATTAATAAAATCTTTCGCTTGTTTCATTTCAGATCTTGTAAAACTAACGATTGTTTTATGGAAAAGGTGTCAGATGAGAGACATATTTGTTGAGATTGGAGAACTCTGGCCTGACCATGACGACAGAGAAAGACACACAATACTTGTTAATTACCTACGGCAGAAAAGAAAACCTGTTGATTGTATAGTATACACTTGCATTTTTACTTTATTTAGCTTGATTTTTCTTACAAAATTCAATTTTATGAAAAGTGTCTGAACGAAAATCAGGTTTCCCACTGCCCGCTCTGCATCTGCTCTTCAAGCCAAAAAAGCCTTTGTGATACACAGCACTCGGCATCACGGGCGTCCGAGGAGGAGCAGGGGGAGAAAACTACCCCCCATCTGGATTTCGTATGAGATTTTCTGATTAAATTCAATCAAAATTAAACGCAACAGTTTTAAAATTAACAAGAAATCTAAATCTTTAGGCAAAATGTTGCTGAAATTTCTAAGACCGCTGAAAATAGTGTATAATTTTGTGTGTTAAACCTGCCTATTGCTCGGCATTATATCGTATTATACTGACATAGACTTAATACTTCGAAATAATTAATTAAACACATTTTAAGTTGTCTCATATTTTCCAGATAACTTTTTGATTAAAATTCATTTGCATCAATGCCAACCTATAGGGGCAACTTTACAACGCCCCGCACAAATTGTGCGACGCGAGACGGCATAAATTAATTCTTGGTATTATAGCGAGATACGTATGATACAATACACAATTTACCGTATTGTACGATACGGTAAATTGTGTATTGTACGTGTACCTCGCTATTATTCTGAGAACGGAATTTGTTTTATTTTCTGTTTTCAGTATTTCTATTATACGGCTACGCCAACTGCGTATATCTCGAGTGCGTGCCTCTATTAATATCATGGTATAACATGTTTAATGGAGACGAGGTGTATGTATTTCCTTTCCAACCAACTTTCTTAATATCATATGACACCAGGATCAAGTTCTATGTGAATTACTTATTGGAATTAATAAGCAGTAAGTCTTAGAATTGTGGTGTTTTCAATCTTGATTAGTTTATCATAAATTTATTATCTTAAAGTTCCAGTTGTAGTTAAACATTAACCATAAGTCCAATAGTTTTAGATTGTGTAATTTTATTTCGATTTACAAATCGAGATTGAAGGTAGAAGATTTACTAAAATATTTTATTTTGTTTTTATGAGTTACGTTTCTTTAATCGATAATTTCAGCGACTCCTTGCCAAATCTGTGTGTATCTGCCATTCGATCTCACCTTAGTTACGTTGACGTTCAATGTAAGTGTCCTTCTATTGCTGTTACAAAGAGATTTGAAGAATGCTATCAACCTTTACAATGAAGACAAAACATTAAATAACAATATTCACCGATCTGATCCGAAGACCTACGAGACTGTGAAGAAACTTGTACAAGTTCATCAAAGACTGCTCAGGTATTACAAAAAATTCGAAGATAGCCAAGTTCTCGGACAATGCCTTCGGTAAAATAGCGGTAAATTAGCGCCCATAATTTTTCAAATAATAAATATATCTCATATATGTAACATGCATTTGCTATATTGAAAACCTTTTCTAAATTTCGATTTTGAGCTTATACGTTAAAATCGGCCAAAATATAAATATTTCTTCTTTATAATATTAGTGCAGAAGAAATTCAATCAAACTATGATCAAACTGGAATAATAAATGTGATAAGCAAAAACTACTAGGTAGGTACTATCGACAGTATTTTCGACATCTACGTTTAACATAATTACGTCACGATCTAAAAAAAAAATACATATCGTGTACTAATTATTTCGGTACAACTTTAAACCATAGATAGCAATTCATTTCTGTTTTCCAGCCTGGCGGATCAATTAAACGATATATTTGGACTTGTTATATTTATTCACGTCGCTCTGGCCTCCCTCGAAATTTGCTTTTTTGGATTTTTGACTGTGGTTAGTGTACCTTTTTTTTTCTTGCCTTTTTTTCTAATTTACATAAAAAGGAGTTTCAGTATAATTAGGATTATAGCGATGCTCAATTAGCCATTGTAAAGGAAGAAGTTATTTCCGAATTATTCTGCTCACCGATAAATATAATTTAAAGTTCCTAACTAAAACTTGCCTTTGTAGGTTTACAGCGGTTTAGTGAACAAAATACTACACCTAATGACGGTACTCAGTGCGGTATTTACTTTCTTTCTCCTATCTTTTGCTGGACAGACTCTGTGTGACATGGTAAATATTATTCTTTAAGCCAAATATTTATAATAATCAAAATAACCATAAGAAAGGACAGCAGGCGAGTTGAGGCCAAGAGCAGAGGACTTCTCACTTTTTTATGGAGTTGACGGATGTCGATGACGTTAATACATATTACCAATTTCATAAATTCGCTACTCTTCGGTGCCGCTCCGCTGCGTCAACTCTCCCTATTAATGACACGAAACAAGCTTAAAGTTTCAGTCGGTTATGAGGATTAAACCTACCTATATTTTCTTGCCTTTATATTTTTTTCTGCTTTCCAGAGTTCAGGAGTAGCTGACGCAGCGTATGAAATTTTATGGTATGAGAGCGATAAAGACGTTAGAAAACTCATATTGTTTATTATGATAAGGTAAGATCTAAACCCCTTATACGGGCATGACATGACATTATGGGGCATTCAATGAAAACACAGATTCTAAACGTACCTAGTCCGTGTTCATTAAATGTTTCGAACGACTTGAATATTAAGGTCATTCAATTTGTTCGGACAACGTGTTTTTGTTGTAGCATACACCCCTTGTAGTATACAGTGAACAATGTAAGTCCGGGTGAAATAATTAAACTTGTATCAAAATAGCATTGTGCAGATTGTGCTACAAATCGAGATAGGAACATGTTATGAAAGCTAAAATTGGATCTTAGCCAGAGGCACACCAAGCTGAGATTGGACGAATATTGCGTCTTGATGACTTGTTTCGTGAATAAAAATATTCTGTGCCGTATAAAGCTGATCACTACATTTTAAAATATTTTTTGACGTTTTAAAATATTCTCTTGAAAAATCCAGCCACTCTTGTTGCTTGGTTATAATGGCCATGTATTGCCCGTAAAACTAGAATCGTTCGCAGACCAACTGTTCCAGGCAAAAAAAACTATAGTTATAAATTATCTAAATTATGACTTATAATAATATATTTTTTGCAGATCTCAGCGTCCAAGCTATTTATCCGCACTTGGATTTTCTGATTTGACGCTTCGATCTTTTTCCAAAGTAAGATCTGGTTGCTTTTCTTTACTACTCTTTTAATTAGATAATAAATATTAAAAATTTAGCTACGCGATGAAGTATTTTTCGTAAATAGTATTTTATTTGTGTCTCAATATCCACGTCCTAAGAGAAACTTTATTGAACTTAATCAGAATCTCCTTTTGTCCTTTAAATCGTTATGTATTTTAGGTTATTGTCCTGATATTTAAGTATAGACAATAAAGACGAAGAAATTAATTAGTTACTTTTTTATTTTCAGGTAATGAGCTCGTCGTATACCTATTTCTCCTTGATCATTCAACTATATGGAGATACCAGTATTTAGAAATTTATATGTTTTTTTATTTTACAATCACAGTGCACATTAAGGTTTAGATTCACAGGTTACTGATAAAGATAAGTTCTTGATAAGCCTATTCGTCACTTTTTTGACGCATAAAATGTCAATATGGTTAGAGTTCAGGTGGTTAACTTAGCATCTCAAACTCTATAAGGAACTGGTAAAATCGAGGCGAGGCATAAACTTGTAAACGTTAATATAACAAAATTATACACCATTCACTAAACGCACATTTCTATAACTTATTTACTTATTCTTACAATTTAAGTCATTCGGATATTTTTTTCAATTGTATGTAATCCTTATCTAATACAGCTGACCTAATACTTACTTATCTTTAATTTTTTTTTTCATACCTCATACTTCTTTAAATTTAATTACCTTACTTACCTATATTATTTTAATTAATAATCCATTAATTAATTTCAAGCAGATAACTTAACGATTTAAAAATGTATCGTACACAATAAACTGAAGCGTAATGTCTTTATTATATCCTGCGATCAAGTCATCCATAAAGTAATTTTGGGTGAAATTATTTGTAAATTTTACCTACTCTTTAAATAGATAGAAACTGTAAAATGCAGCAAATAATCCGTCGGTTCATACTAATTCAGACGGATTATTGTGCCAACTTTTACCGTTCGAAAGAATCGCATCGCAATTTGGAAAGCGTCCATTGCGTGCGACTGTCACCGTTGTTGTCATGTACCGAGTGCAAACTACATAATGAATAAATGTATTAATAGCCCATTAAAATTTGATCGTCATCGAATGCTCGCACGTGATGGCATCCCGTGGCCTCCATGCGACATATCGAGAAACGTAGTACAAGAATTAGGACTAGTAGTAATACCACAACGTAAGAATAACCACTTATGATAATCATGTGGATATATACTGGTGCTACACTTCCTGTACCTCGCATTAAGGCGTGTGAGCCGTGTCCTCACTTTCATAGCGTCCGAAATTAACAAAACATTTAAGATTTTGCATTGAAATGAGAAGAAATGAAGCAATTTGATTCGTTGTCAACAATATATTTATCAGATGTTAGTTGATTTTAGTTCGCTTTAGGTTTAGCGCCCTGCGCAGAGAAAGAAAAAAATAGCTACCCGAGGGCAATTTAATAATTATAACTGTTTCGTTTTATGTTTTAATCTCTAGTACTTTAGCCTGGCCGTTATTTGTCAAGCAGTCGCCAAAAGGTTTTTTAACGTAAGTAACACTTACTACGACAGAATACCAATGATGGTCGAATTCGACCTCGAGTACGCTTGGATTGAAAATAAATATTATTCGGGCGCCCGTCGAGTAAGACGCAGTCGCAAGCCCAGCCCGCCTACAGACAGACCGCCGTATTTAAATCTGACTGGAATGGCGCCAGACACCCGAAGACCTCACTCTCGCTCGTCTCGACCCAACTTTAATGAGAGTTATGACCGCGTAAACATAACCTTTTCGGGAATGCTTTTGTTCTTTGTGAATATTCAACGCTTTTATTCGAAGCCCAAATTAGAGCGTTTACTAACAGTTGAACTTAAAATAACATGATGCAACGCTCGTTTTACCGTACAATATCTAGAGATGGGAGTTTCTTACCTAGCAATGCCTTCTTCCCCACGTGAATGTTGCAGTAGATGTGGTGGTCTGCCGCTACTACCGGCTCCGCTGTCGTCTCTCCACCCGCTTCCATCAGCTTTAACTTCGCTGTCAAGTCTTGTACATCTGAAATACAATAAAAAAATACTTAGTGCCACCTTTCAAACGCTATTACAGACACTAACGAAAGTACCAAATATAAATACCAATACAGTTCTAATTTTGGAGTAGTCGAATGCAAGCAGAACCGTTAGCTATTGTTACGCGTGCGGTCCGCTACGCACAGGTCAAAATTAGTAACGCACATGTTCAAACAAACCCGTATTGTTTATATGGGATCGTGCGCGCGCGCCGCCATACTCCCCATGCTATTGCCACTATGGGGCTTTGCCTACGCCCAACGAAAGATTTATGACTTATACTTTGATTGTACTTACACGAATTGAATACTACGGTAACAAGATGACGCCTATAATATCCCTATGTAATGATAATGATGTAATCTCATAAAACATTGTTTTAATATCGAGTAGGTTCACATTAAAAATATAAGTAAAAATCGAGGATAAATATTATCATATGGGACCTTGATTTTCAATACTTAAAACATTAATTTATTTATTTTTACTCTAAGACGAGGACTTTTCCAGAAAATCTTGGGAAATTTACCATGCTGGCCCTCGTGGGCTCCGATTCTGCTATTTACTTAAAATCAGATGCCACTGATAAAAGATCGACTCTATTACGAATATTAAATACGATTGTGACAAATTCACGCTTCTGCTACATATAATAAATAAAAGTCTTTATTGACACAAATAATACAGGTAGGTTCACAAGATGAGTTAAAATTAAGACACATGTAAATGTATTTGTACATTAGATATATACTGATACTGTCTTCCAGACTAAGTGAAAGCATGTATTTTGGGTGACAGTCGTGTTTTGTGACACGATATCACTACAGCTAATATAAAAGGTTGAATGATTTTAACATAACATTCAGTGTAACGAAAAAAATAAGCAGAATCTCTTTTGAATTTCTTATCAACAAGTGTAGAAATAGTCAGTCTCAATTGCCGTTCAAAAAACTGCACGAATTTCTTATCTCATTCCAAAAAGCTTTTCAAACACAATACAGTTAATAGCCCAGGGTAGATCCCTTAAAAAATGATAAAAAGTCAAAAAAATAATAGTAGGATGAAACCCATTAGAAAAGGAGGAGAATATTATAAAAATTTAAGGAAAAATAATTTACGGGCGATCTGAGGTCGGAAAGAGAGGGAGGGGGGGGTTTTAAGGGTAAAAAACGTATTTTCTCGATTTCCGGCAAAACTAAAAGTCCTATGGAAAAAAGTCGAATGGCAAAGTTGTTGGTAATAAAAAGATCTAAAACTTTTGTATTTATACTTTTTTCATATAACCTCAAAATTTATGTGAAAAATTCAAAAAACCAAGTTTTTGGTTTTTTATTTTTATCTTTTACAAACAAAAATTTTTTTTCACGAAATTTGGTGAAAACTTACCTTTTTATGTCCCAAATACGCTGTAATTTATTTGATTAGAAATATTAATTTTTCACCTTTTTTTTTAAATAATATCGATTTTTTACCCTTATTTTCGATCGAAAATTCACCCGTCAAAATATCAGCTTTTTTCAAAAAGTTGGTATGTTTTTTGTTCGTTGAAATGTCTTCTTTCTGATGGTGAAAAAATATCTATATGTTACTATAGTAAATCTTCACAGAAAATGCAAAACAAAGATCGTAAAAAACTATTAATATATAATTAATATATACACTATATACAATTTTGACCTATTTACAAACAAATAAGTTAATAAAATTAATATTTTATCAATGTAACATGTAATCTTACGTTTTTCGAGTAATTGAAGTGTAAATTTTAATAAATAACTCAAAATTGTATATGTTAATTATATATTAATAGTATTTTTCGATCTTTGTTTTGCATTTTCTGTGAAGATTTACTATAGTAACATATATATATTTTCACCATCAGAAAGAAGACATTTCAACAAACAAAATACATACCAACTTTTTGAAAAAAGCTGATATTTTGACGGGTGAATTTTCGATCGAAAATAAGGGTAAAAAATCGATATTATTTAAAAAAAAAGATGAAAAATTAATATTTCTAATCAAATAAATTACAGCGTATTTGGGACATAAAAAGGTAAGTTTTCACCAAATTTCGTGAAAAAAAATTTTTGTTTGTAAAAGATAAAAATAAAAAACCAAAAACTTGGTTTTTTGAATTTTCACATAAATTTTGAGGTTATATGAAAAAAGTGTAAATACAAAAGTTTTAGATCTTTTTATTACCAACAACTTTGCCATTCGACTTTTTTCCATAGGACTTTTAGTTTTGCCGGAAATCGAGAAAATACGTTTTTTACCCTTAAAACCCCCCCCCCTCCCCCTCTTCCCGACCTCAGATCGCCCGTAAATTATTTTTCCTTAAATTTTTATAATATTCTCCTCCTTTTCTAATGGGTTTCATCCTACTATTAATTTTTTTGGTCTTAAAAATTAACGGCACTGGGCTATAACGATAAGCTTTACCTAATAAATATTTTATTAGATTCAGGGAAGTTTTATAACAAGAACTAAAACATAAATAAACAATTCGCCTGGCGTAAATACGCTGAAGACTGCATAAGTAGCGGTTTATTTATTCAGGATGAGCAGCCGGCCGTGCGACCTCCGTGTAATGTCATGTTTTTTTATTATAATATAGCTATCTACACACAGATGATGTTGGAGAAATATCGGACTGTTGATATTTTGTAAGTTAGACGTTAAGGACATTTTCTTGTTTTTTTATTAACCGCAACAAATAATTAAAAACCAGCCAAGTGCGAGTAGGACTAGCGCACGAAGGGTTCCGTACCATTAGCTATAAAAACGGCAAAATAACATGTCTGTTGTATGGGAGCCCCCCTTAAATATTTATCTTAATTTTTATATTTTGTGAATATTTCAAGCGTCTACCTGTTACCGTTAAAATCAATATCGAGCTGAAACGAGCAAAAAAAAACACGTTTGTTTTAAGGGAGCCCCCTAATGAGCCCCTAAATGTTTATTTAATTCGTGTTTTTCGACAACAGTTTTACGTCATCCTGTGAAAATTTCAAGTGTCAAGCTTTAACGATTCATGAGTTACAGCCTCGCGACAGACCGTCAGCGAAATCTCAGAAATAGGGTTCTGTTTTTACCCTTTGGGTACGAATCCATAAAGAGTGTGGTTTATTTTTATGTCCAGCTTAGACATAAACATAAGGCACATGAATACTAAATCAAGGTGATGATATCATTTTTATTTGCCATAATTTCGTTAAATAGCTTCTATCTTCTTATCCGGCACTCAGCTAATGTAAACCTACGGATGTCTGGTTCTGGTTATTTCTATCCATTACATTTCAAGATGAAAATTGCTTGTAATAACAAAAAATGTTTTCATAAAATTGTTTTCGCAAACATCATGCGCACACGCCATCGCATAAACACATCGATATGCGCATGCGCCGACAGATCCAATCCAGAAAGTAACCAAACGGGTAATACGCTTTGGGCAATTTCCTTAGAAAACTTATCAATAACATTTAATAATTACTTATTATGGTTGGCCATATTTAATCAAATCTAATGATGTGCACACAGCTTAGCATGGCTATGTCTTAACCTAAGTAACCCTGACTCAGTCTTACCTTTTACCCGTATCCCAAGTAGCACAACTGGGTTCTAAAATAGTTCTATATCATATCTATTGGTAACCTCGAGTGAAATTTACAGCTATGATTAAGTTCTACAAAGGTGGGGAGAACCCTTATGCCACCATTATGGAACCATTTGGCGAAAAATTGCAGCCTAATTTTGGTTACAAATGGGATCTATAGGAGTTCTAACAATCACCCTAAGAGGTAATTAGAACTGTGAGTGTAAGTTGTGCGCAGTGAACGATTAATAAACATTTCATTCGTTCTGTCATTCAATAAGTGATAAATGAGAGACAATTAAAGTTTCGAGTGGTGTTCGTTTAGTAATATTGTTCTGTGGTGGCGTTACAGTAAACACTTAGTGCAACCATTTTATTTTGGACTCCATTTGGATATTTGGTGAGTACTAACTTCATATAATGCAAGCATTGAGTTATAACCAATTACAGCATAAAATCCTTGCGAATGTTTTGTTACTGTGAAACCATAGTATGTTTTCTTAGTAAATTTCAACGCGCCTTCTATTTGATCAAGATTAATTATTTATAGAGTGCCTAATCTATTGACGAAATAATACAATAAAAAAAATACCGTTAAAAACTTAACATAATGGTTTTAAACTAAGTATAATGTCTAAGTACATTAGTTACAATTCACATAACTCGGTGATTTTGAATCGATGTGATAATACACTGTTCAAAACAAAACATTTTTAAGGAATCCATTTTCTAATTATGGCGATTTATAGGGATCACATAGTTTTAATTTTTACTTATTTAGTCCCTATTTAGAACTGTGGGTTCTAAAAATCACTTATTCGTATGTTGTTTACCATTTTCTAAATATGGCGATTTAGAAGGGATCACTAGTTCTAATTTTCATCACTTATTTAGTTTCTATTTGGAACTTTGGGTTCTAAAAATCCCTCATTTGTATGTTATAGTGGCAAATCGGTGGATCGGCGAATTAGGGGTCCTCAAGACTTCGCACATTTCAGTCAAATTACCATCATTAGAAGATGACTTCAAATTTATATCACCAAGATGAAAGCTGAAGAAAAGATAGTCTTGTATTATATTGAAAGCGTTGAGAGGTTAAATAAAAAAATATATAATTATTCGACACTTGGTTTTTTTTGCTCTAACACCGGGAATGAAGTTCCTACCAGATTTCAAAAGATTCAAAGAATCTTCTGTTCAGATCTGGTACCCGATAATAAATCTACTAGATTGCGTTAAATACATTACAAATCATGTCCAAAATGTGTTTAAAATACGCAATAAAATGTTGATTCATTTATGTATGTACGGAACCCTTCAATTTTTCAGTGAATTTTTCTTGACAAAATTATCTTTATTATTTATTTCTAGACAATTAATTATTTTCCATTTTACGGAATTCATTTTTAATAATAATTTTTAATTTATTGCCTATGAACTTTATATCAACCGAAACAAAAGATTTAAGACAACGTTACACGCAGAATAATCTGTCTTAAGAAATAATAGGTAACAAATTACGTATTTTTGGAACTATCAGATCGATAATGGTTTTAAATAAGGGAAAATAGATGCTTTTGGTTCTTAACAACCCTTCTTTGACACTTAATTACACGTTGGAGTGGCATAAAAGAGTACAATAGCACTTAAAGATACAATCACGTTAGGTTCCACAAGGGCTGCAAAATGATCCCTTTAACCACTACAGGTGATATACTACTCTATTATACTATTCATTTAGCATTAGAAGTGCCATATAAAGACTAGTTACCGCTTATTTGTAACAGTTGCAAAACAGTGATTTCAAGACCTCATATGCCACTGTGGTTAATAAATGAGTAAAAATTAAAACCTGTTTACAACTATGAGTAACAAAATCGACTTTATAAAACCATAAGAAATAAAGTAGTAACAAAATACATTCATATGCAACTGCGAGAAATAAGATGTACTCATATACAAATATAAGTAGAGTCTAAAGCTATAAGTGCCATCAAATACTGTTAAACCACTCATTTGCGACTTAAAGCTATAAGATAAGTTGCAAAATTCACTAATGTGCTACTTGGGATTGGTCCCACGAGAATAATAGTACGTGGTAGAGGTAAGCGCCGATGAAACTTTGTCCGACGCGGCAGCGTTTGACGTCAAATTGGTCATTACGGTAAATACGCCACAGTGCTCGAGTCGCTTTTTGGAAGCTTAGTACAGTGACTATAGGCTATGCCATGCTCAAATCCGAATACGGGTCACAGCGATTTAGCATCTGTGGAGCACGCCCTTTATTGAAAACAGGCGTCAAAAGGCGTGATTCCATACCGCGTCCGACTTCAAGATCGAGAAGTGCAATCGCGATTCGGCATCGATAGAATCTCTCTCGCACAATTTTAATGCTGCAATCGAACGTAGAGTCACCAAAATGCGATGCAACATCACATGATTATGACATACAATCGCAAAATTGCGATCATCGTTTCAGAAACAAATCCAGTTTAACAGTATGAACTTGGTTTTATCTCGCATATTGTGGGCAAAGGGTGTCTAAAAGTGAAACAGTATCATGTTTTAACTTCTTTATTTTTGGCACCGATAACGCCGATACAAATAAACTTGGAATTCCCTCAACCGTCAGTTTTCAAGTATTTTGGAGAATTCTTGTTTCATTTATTTATTTATTTATACATTCGCATTATCCATTATTGTTATTATACATTATTTACGGCCATTATGCATGTTTTAATCAGACTCTGTATCACAATTACTTATGTACTTTTTAAAAATGTTTTTAATAAAGAATTCTCTATCCAAGTATCTATCTATAAGCTGCTACATAAAGACATGGGATCACACCTCGTTGATTCTAACTTGAAGATGTTTTGTTAAACTCTTTAAATGCATTACAATCTATGGGTAGCAGTGGCGAAGGGTGGATATTTTCAGAAGGGAAGCCTGAGTACAAAAAAGTCCAGTCACCAAATGCCGCTCGATCCAGGGTGCAGAAAAATAGGCCCCACCTTTACCATACATGAAAGCACTGATGTTTAAAACGAGTATTCGATACTCTAGTGTCTTTCAAGTATGATAATGGCGGCTTTGAAAAAAGCCTTTGAGTTAAGCAGTGTGCGGGTGCATGCGTGCGGTCTTCGGTCTTGATGAATGCTTGGTTACAGATTACTTAAAAGAATTTTATTCGTTATTAGTAAAAAGCGAAATTGGAAAGTTAACAAAAAAACTACCTAATCTGTAACTACTAGTTAACTAATTACTGCGACTACAAGTAGCTACCTAACCTATTTATATTCTAAAGCAATTCGTCTATTTTTTTTAACAAAATGAGATAAAACATTATTGTAAAAATTGGTTTGACTTTTAATTCTAATTAACAAATGCTTTTCTACTGACATAATGGCCAAATCCGACAATCTTTCCTCTTTTTGAGTATTTCGAACATATGTATGAATGCGCTTCAAAGCTGAAAATGATCGTTCTCCAGATGCTACAGTTACTGGCAGAGTCAAAAATAAATTGCATAAATTATATACTTGTGGAAACGCATCGTATAAAGACGAATTTTTAAGCTTAAGATAATAATGGGTAGTTTACGCAAGCTACACTTTTAATAAATACTTTGCGTGCAACTCGTGCAAGGATCGTCTTTTTACTATGCTAGAATAACTAACCTGATCTAAGTGCCCGCTTGATGACTTTCCACTGTCTGGCATGGTACAGCGACATGACGAGCACTACGACAAAAAACACGATACAGCCACTCGCGGCCAGGCTGAGGCTGGTGGTTTGAAGGTCCCACGTATCGCCATCATCACTGGTCACTTCACTATCATAGTCCACATACTCGTACCACTCGTATTCACTAGGCAGTTCACTGCTTTCATTGTCTTTGTGCAACCGTGGCGGTGCTGGTGTATTAAATGGTGGAATTTGGGCTTCGTAAAGCGCTTGGCAGATGGTATCCCTGTGTATTTCACAGGGGTACCGGACCACGAGGCGCTGGGCAGGATCGCAGCGGGTGCAGGGCGAGCAAGTGCCGCGCTGCCTGTCCCACCAGCTCACGCCGCGCTCGCACGCTCCGCTCCCCGCCGCAGACCCTAGTGCCAGTGCAGCTATCACCAGACACAACTTGGTAATATCTGCTTGCATCACCTGGAAAAATCAAGTCCATTTTAATGTAAACTTACATAACAGAAAAACTAAATTTCAACAGAACATACTTATTATATCTATTTGTGTGAGTAGTTTAAGTTAAATGAAGAATAACTTTATTTTTTTAAATAAAAGACAGTTATTTCTGGTATATAATTCAAAAGTATCCGGAGTATCCGGACTATCCGGTTAAATATTATAATCTTTACTTTTTCCACGTTATTTTCTCTCTGGCGCGCGGCGACAAGACATCGGCTAGTTCTGTCAGGGCCGTGATCAAAGATTATGTACCTAAACAATTACGCCGTGATTTATAAATTATTGAAATTACTTTTATAATGTACCGATAGGATAGATGTTATCATTTATGACATTTTGATAAAAATAATTAATGGCCTTTCTACAATTTTACTGAAACTGCATGTTGCCGCATATCCAGTACTTATCTAGAGTTTTGACAGAATTTAGCAGAATAGCGAATTTGTGATAATCCTAATAGAGTTTTAGGGGTGTCGATTATAAATGTCATTGGTTTAAGTTAAGCAATATGTAATTTTTATTAAAAAAGCAGAATTAGACCCCTTTTTTCATCAAGTATTTATCGCAAGATTCTTACGATTCTTCTATTAGTTACTGTTTAATTATGTATTTTACTTAAAGTAAAATACAATGCCTAATGATCAAAATAATTACTTATCAATTTATATTTTTGATTAGAAATAACTTATTCGATTTTGTCCCTTAGATATGTCTTAAATTCTAATAAAAGAAAATGCGGCTATATGCAGCTAAGTGCCGGGGCATAAAAGTAATGAGACTGATTGATTAATTAAAACGCTATTTTACAACCAGTTAACTGCTTTATAACAGTAAGCATTACAGAGCTAAACAAATAGTGTTTTCTTACCTCCTTGCTACTCATGTATGCTGCCTAAGTGTTCGCGAAGGACTGCATCTCAGCACTCCAACGATTATAATCGTTAGAAAGCTCACTTTCACCAGTATCACTGTCGAATAGTTTTGTTTAACCCACTATTTCTATTAAATCACTGTGTTATATCAGTATACACATTAATTTTCACTGTATAAGCGTTGGTGTTTCTGATATGAAGGTTTAATATTATGTTATTGCGCACTAAACGTACGTTCGTTTGGTCGCGTTTCGATCCGCTCGGTCACTGAGACGCGCTAACAAATCCAACTGTTTCTGAGCGGTTCAGCGGTCCCCTATCCCTCCTCCCACACTCCCACGCAGGATGCGCGCGCGCATACGAGTCCCCACAACAGAAACGTTATCAAGAAGTCAGACAAGTAATTGTCTGGTTTTCTGATTGAGATTAGAGAGACAGGTTAAAGAAACATCAAATTATGTTTATGTTTTTGTACGTTTGTTTCTCTTTTACGCATCACTACAAGATGGTTTTTAATTAAATTTAATAAATCTTCTTAAGTCTCTTAAGTCTTGGTTACTTGAAAAGTGCTTTTATACGCTTAATGAATTCTATTCCTGTAAAAAATAAGTTATCCTGTTTGTTAGTGCTACTTTATTGTCCATGTTTACTTCTTTAAACAAAAATTCGCATGCCTATTAAAGGTGAATATGTCGGGCTGCTAAAACATGTATACCATCTACTGTACCATATTCCTGCGAATAAATGAATCTTTAATCTTTAATCTATAACATGTCATTTTAATACACATACTCATAAATCTACTTATTAAAAATTCGTGACGCGAATAATACCAAGTCTGAAACTAATTTAATTGAATTAATTGAATGTAATTTAAGATATTTGATGTTAAGCTTTCGATTTATATTACCACTGAGCTGAGACCTAGCGAGCACACTACATTAGCTGTTTTAAAATGCATAATATGTGGGATGGCCAAGAGTCGTAGATGAATGTCTGTCTCTATGTCGATGGACTGATCACGAAAAGCTTCGACCAAATCCTGATGAGGCTCGCATTAAGCTAGGTTCACATCTGGCAAACGAAGACCTATTTTGGAAGGCTTAGTGAATTGTTTGATGTTACCGCCACACTTTAGATTGCCGGCAATGACTACGGAGAAACGTCAACTAACGTTTGAATTTGTCCGTTTGGCCGTCCAAACATGAACCAACTAACACTTTCGTTGGCCTCCGTTTGCCAGGTGTGGACTCGGCAGCTGGGTCAAGGGAATGATGCAAAAAGTGGTTATTTTGGTCACGGGGCGCGCTTTCGGAGATGCCTGACCACCAGTAGCTTGATCCCTGTACCCGATGTTGGTTTACATAATACCTACTTAAAAATATACTACACATGACAATGTGTGTATTTGTTTATAGGAAAGTCTAAAACGCAATATGTAAGAATGATTTAGTTCCACGATATGCGCAATTTGATGGTAATTAAAGTGTTACTGTGTTATATCATATCATTAAACTCATCAAACCACCACGGAGAATCAACTTTGCCGGCACCATAAAAACCTCTGGGCACCACCAAAGCGCAGAGGAGAGGAGATGTGTTTGAATGACCAATCCGGATTTCGATTGTTCTCTCTGTTTATCGTTAGATGGAAACCGCGCCATATGGTCAATACGTTGTGTATGTTAAAATTCTAAGTGTTAAGGATGTACCTATAGCTATATATCTAGAGATGCAGTGCGTGAGAGTCCAACTATTTTTTTGTGGCTTATAATAAACTTTGAAGTGGCACCTGAGTGCCTTTGCTGTCAAGGAGATAAAGTGCATCGTAGACGCCGACTTTTTGAAATATTTAAATGTTGGCGCTTTAGGTCTTCCCAACATATAGGCGGAAAACACACTTTATTGTAAAATTTTCACCTTCTTCCTTTTTCCCTCATTTTGTAAGGGAGCTCTATACTATAAGAACTTGATTTAAAGCATTAAAAACTTATTTTAGCTGTGAAGCAGCTAAAAAAGTTCATATAGCTGAGCTGCATTATGGTAGAGCACAGCGCTTCAGTTTATCAGCTACCCAATAAATAGGAGAAGGAATATGTCATCAATACCGTTTAGTGCCGACTTTAGCCACACGGACTCATTCCGGGTCCCGGAATGAGTGATCGCAACAGTACATCTGATTCTGCTGAAGTGGCATGTTTTGGCGTCTTCTATGCGTCAGGTTTTTGATCTAGTCTGTGGCAGTCTCACCATTTTTGAGATGGTCACCCTGTCCACCCTGGATGTCATTAAATTTTGTACATCTGTCAAAGTATTGCTGTGCATATTGTCTTGTAATTGCCATTATTACGATTATTTCGCTTTAATTTAACTATCTATTGTTTTAATTAAAGTTACAGTTTTAACCAGTAATAGGACTTCTTCCTGAAAAAACATGTCAGTTTTTGCTGCAACTAGTTATTATTCTATTTGAAATTCGAATAAGTGTTTAGAGTTGGAGTGCCTTCCGCTCAATTAATTTATCTAATTTTATTATTTTTGTAAGTAATAAACTTATAGGTTACAAGTGGACAGTTATAACAATCAATAAACAACGTAAAGTCGTTGCAATTCGGTCACAAATATGGGAGAACCTAACATTGGTAATAGAAGAAATTCGCGAAAAGTGCAAGGTATGCAGTAATATTTATTAGCTGACGAAAGAGTGATTATATTTTATTTATCCCGATCTAAAATTCATTTTCATTTCACTTTCAAGATCCTTCCATTTCCTCAACGATCCATATCCGTCGCCAAACCATTATTAGGCCAAGAATAAACTATATACGAAATATTGGATGGTTTCCTTGTAACTCAAGTACCTGTACATTATGTTCCTTTGTTTATTACTTTTAAATCATTGTTCTTTGTAGCTAGAATTTGTATAACTTTTTTGTTTAGTCATACTGTTTTATAAAGTTCTACACATGTTATATTAAACTTTTCAGGTTCAACAGAAACTATACCTGCTGATGAGAATTTATCTACATCCAAATCATTAGTATTAGTTATAATAATATTCTTATCTTCTCTGTTGGCATTGGCTGTGTTGTACAGGCAGTTTCCTGATTTAGAAGAGTAAGTCATATTATGTTTAGTTATAGACATAATTTAGATAAAAGGATGTCACTCCTATTTAATTGGTTGCAATCTCATTATATTAAGTAGGTAGTCATATGAGTATTAGTTGTAACCTTATTTTTTATTTTAATTAATGCAGTTAATTAAAATATTATTAATTGGTGTGTCTTTCAACTGCGCCAATTTTGTGGGTTCGATCCCCACTACAAATCTTTGTGTGATCCACAAAGATTTGTTCAATCTCTGGGTGTGCTTTGTGTGTGTGAAATGTATGTTTGTCAACACTCCTGCGACACAGGAGTAATTTCTAGTGCAGGTGTCATTATTTAAACAAAAAGGAAAAAAAAATAGACAAGAACTGATACACAAATTATCTGTATGATTTTTTGTAGACATGAGAAGAAGCATTTACATTTGCCGTGGGACCTGGAGGATGCAAAACACTTAGGTTTAGTGCTGGACCGCTACAAAGAAAAGTATTTTTATGAAGTATTATTTGGAGTCTTCTTAGTTTATATATTGTATCCTTTTTTAATAACATGGTTTGTATCCATTAAATAAATGTAAGATTCTATTTTTATTTTAAATATTGCTGGTAAACATACAAAATATTGTTTGTGAAGCTCTAACTGTGCATAAGTGAAAAATAGCTACTTTTCAAGACAGTTAAGTTAGAACTTCACAAATGATATGCTTTACAATATAATTTTCTCAATGAATTCCTTAACACAAATTACAGTTTGCAAACATTTGCAATACCTGGATCTATTTTTTTAAGTATTCTTTCAGGGTTTTTATTTCCATTTTATCTAGCATTACTTCTAGTATGCTGTTGTTCAGCTGTTGGTGCCAGTTTATGTTTCTTTTTATCCAACCTACTTGGAAAGAAGTTGGTAAAAAAGTTTTTCCCAGAAAAGGCTGTCCAGTGGTCAATAGCAGTAAACAAGCACAAGAATAATCTGCTCAACTATATGATATTTTTGAGGGTGACCCCCTTTTTACCGAACTGGTTTATCAATATGACAGCACCTGTCATTGGCGTACCTTTGGTTCCATTTGCTTTAGGAACATTTATTGGTGAGTAAATTAGTAAAATACTTTCTTTATGTCCATAGATTTACTTTAGATATCAATATATAGGGTGATATTGAATGAGAGCAGAACCTTGCAAAGGGTTATAGTACATGCAACAACTATGTGTAGAGCAGGCAGAAGTGATCTGTTCCTGAAATACTTTCCATTTTTTCGTCAATAATTTTACCATTTTTCTAGTTGTTTTTTTTTTTTTCAATAAATTATAGCTTTGCTATGCCTTTTTGTATTTGCTACATTATTAAGGTTGAAAAATTAGTATCTAGGAGGACTAGAACCGGCACCACCCCAAGTAAATGCACCAGTTGCAATGCCAATTACGCCTTGGATTGTTATGCTGCTAGATTCGAAATTTCTCAACCCTTTTAGAGCTAACTTATTATATAAATATACCTGTTAGACAAACCTCACTTGGTTACAGCACCATCTGTGCAAGCTTACTTAGTGAGAAGTCACTTAGTCAGTAATATAACTCATAAGTTTAAATATCTGAAGGATGGTTCACATCTGCCTCAGTGTTTCCATACATAAAGTTGTTGTAAATAAGCTGTACTTTAGCTCCTTACTAGGTTGTCTTCTCATTCAAAATCAGCCTATACTGGCTGTCCTGCAGACAAATTGTTTCTAGAAATGTGAAGTCTTCTTTCATTCAAATCTTTTATCTCAATATTTAACATACATAATTATGATGGGGCAGCCCTCCATTTGTCCATGGAACACCTGTATTTTAATAAGTACATAAAAAAACTTGCCTTGTATTAAAGATAACAATGAGTTAGTAAATTAGAAATAATACTATAGAAGTTTTATTTATTTTAGAGGCCTGATTAGTGTGACATAATTACTACCAGTATGTTTTGTGTTACCACTTATCCTACACACAGCTTGTCACCATTGTGGTGTGATTAATGAATATATTTTTGTGTTCTCCACAGGGGTTGCTCCACCATCATTTGTGGCCATACAAGCTGGTCAAACACTGCACACATTGACATCTACAAGTGATGCATGGTCATGGACATCTATCACAGTCCTCAGTGTTTTCGCACTAGTTTCCCTCATACCCGTGTTCCTCAAAGACAAGTTGAGAAAAAAGTTTGACTAAAAGTATATTGTCTGTTTGTAGTTAATTAATTTATTTTGTTAATAAATTGTGTTTTGCACATTCCATTACAGTATTTCATTCGCCATTCTTCTTGTAGGTCAGCAGTATGATCCCACATGTGCAATAAATGTTTGGTTGCCCATTGAAGGTTGCACTGCAGGTCTCCAGTACCACCAATTATACCATACTGAAACAAAATATGTATTTTGTAAAAGAAGAACTAGAAAACAGTTTTGTCTTAGCCTTGACCACATGAGACATAATTTAAATAAATTAATTCCATTTCTATACTTCACTTTTGTATTTAAATTTAAGTTAATTTGGTTAAAATCACTTACGTAAATATGTTTCTTTTAATTCAACATTTAGTGCCTTACACTGGTGTTTGCATTCCTCTGCGGGTACCAGCTGAATATCTCTTGTCCCACTTAATGCTAAAAGGAAGGAGAAGCTGCATTCTGTGTCGGGCACATTAAATAGTGTTTGACTATTGTCAATTACAATAAATCTTTCAATACTTTGACCAAACTTTGGAACAACTGTTGGTCTTGGTATGATCTGCCGTAATAAGTTTGCTACTTTGATACTGTTGAACTTCCTGTAAAGAAAAAATAAAAATTGACAAGCACAATCTGGATTAATACTTTCTACCAAAGATTATTAAAATATACTAGTACTAGACTGACAATCTCATACAATTTTTAAAAAAAAAGCTAAAGGTTTTCAGTTCACAATAAAATGTTGCAGGCTATTTTGCCTTGGGCCAGTAGTGCACAATTTAGATATGCAGCTATTTCAGTGAATTTTTTTTTGTATGTTGCCAGTCTTGTATATTTTAATGGTATTTGTTACTACTGGATATCTTAAAATGTAGTAGATAACATACCATACATAAACATTTTTTCCATCATCTAAATAACTTGGGTTAAATATTTCATCAGTTGTTTTGTAATACTTATTATTTGTCAATATCTTTGGGGATTCAGCCATAAATGTATCTTTATTCTGCATGTACATTTTCTTCAGAGATTCCATGTTTATTACTTGTTGTTGTGTCTGAAAAAACAAAAATATTAATTATGACCAACTCATTTTGTCTATGAATTGTTTATTTATAATGCTAAAGTTTTATGTTGCAGCCTCCTCATGAGTTTAGCAATAACTCGCTATGTAAACAATTAGAAAACTTTTAAAAGTTTATTAATAGAGAGTTTAGTTTTTTGTGAAACTAATTTCTACCTCCCAACAGACTGTAAAGTGAAATCTAAATGAAAATTTCACTTAAAAGTTTGTGAACCTACATGATAAATGGAGGCTGCTGGAGGATACTTATCCTTGTGAGTTCACCAATAACCTGCTGTCAAATAATGGCAAGATTCTAAAATTATGGGAAAAAAACCCCTTCATTTTGATGTTTTATATTAATTATGTTGTATTAGGGCATGCTATGCAGTTACTGAGAACTTGATTACCTCATAAATGAAGGGTGCACTCTGTTCTTTGCTGACAGGCTTTGGATCATCCACTTCAATGACATTAGTAATTGAGCTGCAAGGCCAACAGTCCATATCCACCACAGCAAAGAAAGGATTCTGAATCAAACATGTCTCATGGTACAAATCTGTAATCAAATTATATGTTAGTTATAGTAAATCTTATTAAATGTTACGACACTTTATTACATTAACTAATTATGAAATAGTCCAGTGACTAGTGCCGTAATAATAATGTAATCCTGCTGTGAGCCCACATATAAACTTGGGTTTTGCAAAATCTAACATTTCTCAAAACTCACCAGTTAAAGATGGGAACAACGATATAAAAGGAATCGCTATACGTCTAAGCAGTTTTAAACCAGGATATATGTATTCTTGAATATTACACATAATGGTGCTGTAAACTATTTTGTATTGGCACACAACATATAATCCTAGCAATGTTCCTATAAGCAATACTAGATATTTCGGAACCATTCTTCGGCGCGGGTTATCCATTTCGCCTGAAGCTTCCAAAGATTTTAGAGATTGAAAATAAACTTTTCTAAACTCTTCCTCACTCATGCCGGTCTCCCGACATTGCTTCTTAATATTTTTTATGGCATTTGAATATTCACGAAGTAATTCTGGATCGGGCATTGTTTAACAATACATTATACTCCATTAATCAACTGTGAGTGATAAATTATTAACTTTATAAATAATTCAAATTATGAAGATTATTTTTTGTAATTTACATTTCACATCTATTAATATGTCAAGATTGTCAAAATGTCAAGTGTCAAAAGAAAATTCAGTAGTTTTTTTATTTATGGCAACCTCTTAAGCGGAATGTTGCGTGTATGTACTTCGGATAACCTTGGCGGCCTTGGCGTGTAGCCGTAACACAGAATAAGTAACCCGGTATGTAAGAACTAGTAAGAATAAATAAAAAGTCATGTTAATTTATTTATTTAATTATGTAGACCAATTGAATGAAAAAATCATTATCAGTACTTCCGGGCCTTTTCCCATTTACATTGGGGTCGGCTTCTAGTTTAACAGATTTCGCACACAGGCGCTGCCGGTGGTTAGTGAGCGCCGAAGGCGCAGGCTTCAAATATATATTTTTTTAAACTAATAACCGAAATCAGCCAGCACGAAGACGCTGACATTTTAAGATATTTTATTTGAAAAATAAAAATAATCTCTAAACCGCCTTCACGAGTCAGGCCCTGCCAAGATTTGAAAATTCAAACGTTTAAGGCATCGGCTTGTTTATTATTAAAATCTTGATAAACTAAGAACCAGCATCGACATGATTTCTCACCACCAAAAGCTACGCACCGCAGACGCCGATTTTTAAATATTTTCTTTAATAAATTAAAAGTGTTCGCGGCGTGTTAGGCAGACAGTGAGGGGCGGCTCGTGATGCGGACTTTCTGAAATAATAATAATATTTAGATAAATAAGAAATAATGTTCTGTGTGCAAGGCGCCGCGGCAAGCTGTGAGAGGTGAGTTGCGTTGTCAAAACCATATAACAACATTATCCGTGTACAAATACTAAAAACTGAACAAAATAAATATTATATAATAATATAATCTTATACTGAAAATAGGTCAAGTACGTGTTTGAACACGCACGTTCAGCTGGCTTAGCATACGAACATGACATAAGTCATGCATGAGAGATGGCTGAGAGTTTTTATCCCACGTTTAACTCATGCGCACAACGACCGTCACGTTTTCTATCTCACTTGTTATAACGTCAAAAGTAGAGACAACAAGTGCACTCCGACCTTCATCGAACCCATTTACCGAATTTTGACAAATAATATCGAGTTAATATGAGATATTACTCGTCGTCACTATTGTGCGACGAGATGATATGAGATAATTATCGAAGTTAATATTTTATTAAAAGCGATGTAAAACATTTATTTTGTAAATTGTGCGATCAAAAAACGTTCGTTCAGCGTTAAAGGATAATAGGTTATTGAACTTATTCTAATCGACATAAATAACACGCCGACAGCACGCTCAATCTTAATTATTCAATCACTTTGTCCTAAAATATTATTATTTTGACTTCAAGCATGTTTCCTTGGGCGGTATCACGGAATAGGAATACCAAAGGAAATGTGAAGTAGGCGTGGTTCGCGTGCCACAATTAAGCGTAGCTACGCTTAATCAATCCATGTCTATGACCAGTCGTGTTCTGACAGCGCGTCAAGTTGCTAATCTTGCGTATTTATTTTATATTTCTTTAACCATGCCGTATTGTGCTATTCTGGAGTGTAAAAATGATAGTAGAAGAAAAAATCTCATGAATGGAGGTGTTTCATACCATCGGTAAGTATGATTTCTTATAAAAATCATGTTTCGTTAACTTATAAAAACATCTAGAACATTCTACAGAATATTCTACGCATGATATAATAAGATAGGTCTCCTCACCACGATGACAGTTCAGTATGTTGTGCCAGGAATGTATGAGTGTTGTCAAATTTTCATAGAACCTGGCACAAATATGGTGGCATATGTCAGTCTTGAGCATATCTGAGTTTTTTGTACCATGATTCTACACTACTCGTTTAGTGATGTGTGAGTTCGTACAATACTGAGTTTATCGATAGACTTAAAATAGAAAAGTAATCACAATATAATATTACAAATTCGATAGTTATTCTGTCTTTTAATGTAAAAAGGTAACAAACAGTGTTACCTTTTTACATTCAATCTGATCTGATCTGACATAGAGTTAGCTGGTACCCTGAGGACAGCCAGGGGCTACTTCTCATCATCAGCAGTGATTTAGTACATTTTACCAGACAGACAGACAGACATCGACGTCAAACTTATAACACCCCTCTTTTTGCGTCAGGGGTTAAAAAATAAAGTATTCTTATTTTATCCAGATTATTTAAAATGAGCTACACTACATGTTAAGTATTGTTACAAAAAGATTCAGTTAAAAAACGCGAGCGGTAGCTACTGGTACCATTGTGCGAGTGTCGAGTCTATTAATAAAAAATAGTAAGAAACTATATTATACTAAATGCAACATTTTCACATATAAAACTCGTTAGCTCAAATAAGAAATCATGTATCTATCGATATCGTTATTGTAATTATAAAATTCAATATTGCGCATCACTGGGTGAATAGCGCTAAAAATCAATCTATGAAACAAAATCTCAACCTTATGTCGTACGTGTTTAAGGTTAAAATTGCGTCCATCTAAAATACTGCCATCTCTACTCAAGTAGCGGAATTATCTCGTCAGTCAAATGTAATACATTACTAAGATAACAAAACGTCGTAAGTACTTTTTGCAGTTTATCAAAATAAAGCTTATCAATAGCAGTGAAGGTATATTTTCAAATTTATAGCATGTGCTTTATGCTTATTTTTACTAAAATAAAAACGACCAATCAAATGAATTCTTTGTGTGTAGTGCGAAGTATGATTATTGGTTTATTTGTGTGAGTTTGGCGACAGCAGTTTTCATACTAATTGTGTCTTATACCATTTCCTTTGGTATTCCTATTCCGTGGGCGGTATATTCACAATTTTGCCTGCTACACGCTCAATCTAACTTGCTACTTGCTAACAATGTAAATTAAAAAAATACGAAAGTAAAAGTTTTATTTTATTATTGTGAATTATGAAAATAAATCATGATCATTAAATATAAAATAAAATAAGTATTTTCGTCATCTTAAGTGTGTTATTGCCACAGCGGACGGAGCGAACCCGTATGTTGTTGGCGTTCGTAGTGCAAACCTTTCTGCGAGGCGTTGATAGTAAATAAATAAATACTAGTCTTGCCTATGCATGCATAATGTGTTTACGCACATCCGGGCCGAGCCCGTTATCTCAATAGAGAATTAATATTCGATTTAAATATTACTTGCACTGTATTTTTTTTAGAATGAATGCTTTAAAATGATTTCTATATAATTGATTTTAGATTGTAACGTACTTTTCATTAAATAAACTGTGGCGGCGCGGCGCGCGGTGAGCCTGCCGCGCGAGTACCACGTTCGTAAATCATCGGCTAGCTTCGGCGACGTTCGATTTTCCTGCGCACACGACGGCAGTCTATTATTCGCCACCGTGCCGAGCACCCTCGCGTCGCTTTACTTGATGCGCTCTAATCAGCTGTTACAATTATCGTAATATTACTATTGTATTTTATTTAAATTGCAATAGACAGTTGTATTATGTACTTGGTTTCATTGTTACTGGCCCATACACCTCTACATAACAATAACTAATAGGTACGTAAAATGAGCCGAAAGTTGAACACGTATCACGTATATGTATGAAAAAATACAAGAAAATTTCATTTAAATGAAGTATCTCAAATCAGTAAATCTTACAACGACCGCCTGCATTTATAATTTTGTTTTCAAAACGTCAACATTTAATGAGATAAAATGAGTGAATTTACCGTTACATATAAGTTTGTTCTAAGTAATGTAATTTGTTGTCACATGCCTATAAAATTTGAATATTATTTTCTTTTATGTTTTAAATTATTTAATGGTAAGTGTTACTTTTTCTAATAAATTAGCGTAAACCATCATTTGAATTATGACGGATAAAAATATATCGTGCGCAAATACAGTTTCATTTTTGAAACAGGAGTAAAAACATGCTACAGTACTTTTGAATTATTTTATCACTTTAAGTCAAAAAGGTTTACATTTTATGTTATTCGTAACAACCTGTGAAAATTATACTTTTGAACGATACCGATAACCGTACCGGTTGGCAAAATAACATTCTGCTAAGGTCCGAATTGCATAGAATATCGCAATTAGTGCTTCTCACACGGCAGCTATAATGCATTTTAATGTATGTCAAAATACGAAGATTAAACATATACATTTTAGCTGTAAACTTCTACGTAAAGATGTAATGAAATGTATAGAGATTCAAATATACATTTATACATCATAGCTAGACCACATTAAGCACAATGTAGAGATAAACGCGGGTATCATGCTATCTCTTTCATGTTATGAGAGATACATATGATAAAACCGCGACAAAACCCATCTCACGCTCGTATGCTAAGCCAGCAGGGTTCTGTACTCTGTAAATGTATTTGCACACCGGGCAGTCGCTCCAAACAGCTACGGTCGCCTCTTGCCAGGACCCTAAATTACACAACTGTATGTTACGTCATTTCGTGACGTCACGTTCATCCATTTGTTCCTATGTTAAGTATGATACAACTGTTTCTTTTTATGAGATAAAAAACGTTTATTTGAGAATTACACTAGATCTTATTTTTACCGCAAAACAACTTAAGTATAAAGTTAAGTTAAGCTAAGTATGACAAAAATCTCGTTTTAAAATCACCGCAAACACAACAATCAAGTTAAACTAACCTATAAGGCTTTAAAGAATGTAAAAGAGTTTAGAAGTTTGAACTCTAGAAGCTAGAATACTAGAAACTACTAGAAAGGTTGGTGATTTAAAAAGAAAAAAAAATATTAATTATTATATTAAGATAAATACCTAATTATGTTAATAAATTTTAAATTCGAGCATGATTATTTTGCCGTTTTTATACCTAAAATAGTACGGAAGACTTCGTGCGCGAATGCGAGTCGCACTCGGCCGATATTATTTAAAAACCGGCTAAGTAATAATAATTATAATTGATTTTTATTGATACAATACAAAAGAGTAAGTAGGCCTGTGTTGTGGGGTTAAAAAAATAATAAAGTGCGAGTCAGACTCGCGCACGTAGGGTTCCGTACCACTATACATAAATGTTTTTCTTTATTCTTTATTATATTTAAGTTGATTGAATGAAAGGTAAATTGCGGTCTACGATTTATAACGTACTAAAAAAAAACTAATTATTAGATCTCGTTCAAACCAATTTTTGCTGGAAGTTTGCATGGTAATGTACATCATAATATATTATTTTTACATTTATCATTTCCCTATTTTAGAAGTTACGGGGGGGGGGGGGGGCAATATTTTTCCACTTTGGAAGCGTGTCTCGCGCAAACTACTCAGTATAGAAAAAAAAAATATCATTTTTGAAGACCTATCCATAGATACACGTATGGGTTTGATGAAAAAAAAAATGAGTTTCAGTTCTAAGTATGGGGAACCCCAAATATTTATTGTTTGTTTTTCTATTGTTTTATGAAAATCTTAATGCGGTTCAGCGAATACATCTACTTACCAAGTTTCACAATATAGCGCTTATAGTTACGGGAATAAGTGGCTATGACATACGGACGGACAGACGGACAGACATGACGAATGTGTAAGGGTTACGTTTTTTGAGATTCGGCTACGGAACCCTAAGAATTAAAGTGCTCCCTATTCGTACATTCGCCGTACTTGCCCGATACAATCACCATCTAGTTTTGGACGTATTTATTAAAACAACATAATTATTATTATACCTAAACTACAAAAAAACCTTGTAATCTTATAAAGCAAATTTTAGCTTTGCTATGCATTTATTTTATATAATATTAAAGTTGAAAAATTAAGAATCCAGCAGGACTCGAACCTGCACCCCCTGGGTATACGCCCCAAGTGCTTTGCCAATTCAACTATGGATTCGTATGCTGCTGGACTCGAAATTTCTCAACTCTTTGTGCCAGCGTCGTAGGTATATACAGGGTGGATGCGACATAGCGACATTTATTGAAACCACAGCTTCTATACATGGCCAGTATGCATTTCCACCGGATAAAAAATTCTCTGGCGAAAAAAAAAAATCCACGTCTTCCGAACAAATTGCACGATCGCAATGTTCAAATTGTTCGGAGAACGTGATTTTTTTTTTTCGCCAGAGAATTTTTATCCGGTGGAAATTGATACTTACCATGTATAGAAGCTGTGGTTTCAATAAATGTCGCTATGTCGCATCCACCCCGTATATATACCTCAGCTAGACGAACCATTACTTGGTTTAAGCGCCACTTATGCGATGAGTGATAAGTCACTTAGTCACATACAGTACGTTTGAATTAAGATCAACACAATACTGTCGAGAGATGACGCATTTCTATCAAATACTTGTAATCTTTTAAAGCAAATTTTAGCTTTGCTATGCATTTATTTTATATTTTTATTTATTATTTATTTCCTTTTCGCCTGGTTTCTTTACCTCAACCCAATCCACAACAATAATAATTTATTCAAATAAAAATGTTTTGAACCCCTGAACATTTGTTTACATTTTTTATCTCGTCTGGTTGGCCTTACTATAGGTAATTAACAACCTAAATAAATACCATAGTAGCGAATAATGAAAAGTAAAAATTAAATACTAGTTATGTACAGTGGCCAAGCAATTAGGTATGCAGGGCAAAATCTTCTATGCCATAATGCAAACTGACTGCAATTAAATAGATATGCATGTGTGAATTACATATTTAATAAGTGTAATATACCCACTATTTAGATATGTAACTCACTTATTCATATCTGGTGTAGTAGTCTTTACTATGACTTAGAAGTTTTTGTCCTTAGAAGTGTTTTGACTTAGAAGTTAGCAATAAGTACCTATAGGTACTTATTGCTAACTGGCATAATAGTATAGTAGGTACGAGTGTGTCGTACTAAAGTATTATGTGTGTAGGTATATGTATATACTGTATAATAAGATTGTAAGCTTCAGTGGCGTAGCTAGCCTTTGTTAAGCCTTGTATCAATATTTGTTAGGGGTTCTTCCATTACTGAAATCTTGGTGGGAACGGTGATGTTCTCACGGCCGGGCAGCAATAACCCACACTTACATGAAACATAATCAAAAATAAACAACATTGTATGATATTATTAAAACCGACGTGAGGTGAATTAATTATTATTGAGAATACGGGTTACTCACGTTACTTTAGCCGGGATATGCCGACTAGTTTCGAATCTAATATTGTATGATTTATTATTTGAAAAGATGGTGCAAATGAGTTTCTCACCAGCACTTCTCAATGATGCAATACACATCGGAGCTGGTAACTACTTGGATTAATTTTAGTTTGAACTAAACAGTTCGAATAAAATTGACCTGAGTGTCGGTCATTCAATTCATATTACTACTTTAATTAGTAAATTTTTTATTGATTTAGTTCGATAAATTATTTTTATTTGCTCTATAACTATAATGTTTGTTGACGTGTTCAAGCGCTCCTTTGGGTTTATGAAAATCTATGATTTGACTTTGACTTTGAAATGTTTTAAGGTTTCGAAGCGGTAGGAAAAATAATGTTTTACGGAGTATGTTTTCTCAGAAAAAACTGTCCATCTCCAGTGTTTTAAGTATTGTCTCCCTGGGTGGATGTGCCACGACAAAGATAAAAGCGGGCCAAGCACGCTTCCTTGAAGCACGCCATATTGGGCTTTAGTTCTAACTTGGATTTAGCGCAAAGGTAGCCTTTATTTTATATTTGAGTTCCATGGCAAGATTCTTATAGTTTTAGGATGTGTAATTATAATAATATAGTAGACATACGTCATTTTACATCAGATATATAAGTTCAAGCTAAGAGATTGTCTCTAGATAAAGGTACAAACTATCTTCAGTTCTCAAGTTGTATCTTCGCAGTTTATGCTCTAATCCAGTGGTTCCCAATTAGTTTTTTCTACGTTCCACTTTAAGAAAGACCTCCAACTTGCGTACCCCTTTATAGACTAGGGTCGATAATTTTTAAAACCAAAAAAAAATATAGTAGGATAAAAACCCATTAGAAAAGATGGAGAATATTATAAAAATGAAAGGAAAAATCATTTACGGGCGATCTGAGGTCGGGAAGGGGAAGAGGGAGGGGGGGGGGATTTAAGGGTAAAAAACGTTTATCGATTGAAAAAGTGTAAATACAAAAGTTTTAGATCTTTTTATTACCAATAACTTTGTCATTCGACTTTTTTCCATAGGACTTTTAGTTTTGCCGGCAATCGAGAAAACCGTTTTTTACCCTTAAAACCGACAACACAAGCACAGCGACACGCTCACGCGACACAAGCCGAACTGAATGATTGACAATGATGAATGACGAGCAAATAGGCGGCAGCGGTAGCGGCCGAAATCGGGCGACGCCAGTCGCGGGAGTCGCGGGAAACACGGGTCAATCGCCGCCGCCGCGGGCCAAAGCGCACGCTTGATGCATGCGATTTACTTACCGGCTACTGCCGTTTAATTAAATAGAATATTATTTTGGCAATTGTAGAAATAGAAATATTATAGAGATTCTTTATTTGTCAATGTGGGTATATTGAATTATTGTTTTTTAAGGATTTTGGTTTAGAGATTGCTGCGCGTACCCCTTGATGCAATCTCGCGTACCCCTGGGGGTACGCGTACCACTAATTGGGAACCACTGCTCTAATCTATAGTGTCTTTATGCGGGTTTAAAAACTATTTGGCTGAATATGGAGTGTTTTTGGATGCCCTATGAAAATCGGGTATTGACTGCAGAACTTTACTGCTGTAGACCGGTACTTTTTGAGTAACGTACACAACCAATCTTACGTAGGATAAGCTAAAAGATATCTTGGTTTTGTTTTTGTCAGATAAAAGCCGTCGTTGAAATTGGGAACTTTAGAAAGATAACATACGAAGAGTAATTCATACACTTTTGACCGCTAATTACCTTATCTTGGAAACTATATGTACTTAAAATGCACCAGTAAAAACCTATTAAGTAAAAAATTAAATATTAATAATTAGAAACTAATATTGGTTTCTTTCACTGTGACGATAAGATAAGACAAAGTACCTACGTGTTGGGGTCTTTTGATAAGGCGACGGCTGATGTATAGAATGCTGTCAATACGACGATATGCTCTCTTACGACTACAAGTTTTAAAATAAACAACACATTATTAATCCAAAGCAAAAGTACCTTGGATTTTAAATTTGTGATAAAACGGTGACGGGCTTTTAATAATATGTAATTAAGTGCAGTGCAGTTCATTATAGTGCAAGGATAATCTTTCTAGTTTAGAAAATGCAGCCAAGAAAAAGACTAGATGGAATTTGAGGAAAGAGCGCATGGCGCGACGTGGCGCTGGCCTCTACTTATATCTGTGCTATTTTTAAACGTATGTAACGGGTGGCGCAAAAGTAAAGACCCTATTTGGTTCAGCTATAACATTTTTTCTAAATTAGAAAACTAGATTTAGATTTTTTTAAATGTATATTTGTGCCATTAAATTTCGTACCATTAGGATTTAAAGATGATGTCTTTTAAATGGTGACCTCCAGAGTTGATACACCTTGAAGAGGATGATTTTCCTTCAAAATTGGTTATGAGTGACGAAGCGCATTTCCATCTCTCAGGGCATGTCAATAAGCAGAATACTCGGTTCTGGGGCACTGATAATCCGCGCATTATTCAAGAAACACCTCTACACCCACTAAAAGTTACTGTATGGTGTGGCATCTGTGTTGACAGAGTGATCGGACCCTATTTTTTCGAAGACGCTGGAGGCAATGCGATAACTGTCACTGGAGAACGCTACAGAACCATGTTACGTGAGTTTTTGATACCCAGTTTGGACGAATTGGGGCTGGAGCACATCTGGTTTCAACAAGACGGCGCTACGGCACACACAGCGCGCGACACTATGGACTTAGTGAGGGACGCTTTTCCAGACCGAGTTATCTCTCGTTTTCGCGATTTGCCTTGGCCTGCAAGATCACCCGATCTGACCAGTCCAGACTTCTTTCTTTGGGGTTTTTTGAAATCTCGGGTGTATGTGAACAAGCCACAGACTCTCGCAGCTCTAAAAGAAAACATTCGTCAAGAAATAACGAACATATCGCAGGAAGTGTTACGGCAAGTTATGCAAAATGTCATAAATAGGGCTCAAATGTGTATCAACTCTGGAGGTCACCATTTAAAAGACATCATCTTTAAATCCTAATGGTACGAAATTTAATGGCACAAATATACATTTAAAAAAATCTAAATCTAGTTTTCTAATTTAGAAAAAATGTTATAGCTGAACCAAATAGGGTCTTTACTTTTGCGCCACCCGTTATAATACTTTATCAATTACGATTTCTATTGCATAAATTCACACAAAGATATAGGTAAAATGAATACACAAGTTAAGAATATCATAATAAGCAAAAGATGCCCGACTTTGCTGAGACAAGTCTGCGCCTGAGCCTCTGACCTTAACCATCAACTGTTTTCTATTGTCCCAAAACGTTCAGATTAAAACATTGTTTGTTCAGATGTTTTCACAAGTCTGTGAGCCTACAATGCCACGATGACGTCACACGCTATCAGACGTTATGTGAGAAAACGTGTATCATGAGATAATGTCACAATTGCACAGGTGACTGAGGCCAAAACTATGCTATTCTTTAGATAGATAATACGTAGTTGGTTTTTGAACGATCTTAAGGTAATCATTGAGGCATCTATGCAAGCTGTGAAACTGTTACAAAACTAAGAATAATCATCTACTAGTCTTTGTAAAATTTGTTTCAAGTGTTAGATGAGACCTCCAATTTACAAACACATAGGAGATTTAGTATAGAATTCTTTTAGACTACAACTTTACAAAAAGTCTATGCGGTGCTGTGGATGTGTTACTCTGTTTATTATTATAATTTTGATAAATTATTAAAGTCACGTGAGAATTTCACCTATCACTGATAAAGTGAACATAAATATCTATCGTGTTTTGGATAATCCTCCAAGGTTATTGGCTAGGATTATGTTTACTTGCATACTTATTTCGACTTTCGTTTTTTTATGTCTATAATGCAAGATAGCAAATATTTAATAATAATGATTAAATAAGAAACACTTACCTCTCTCACTCATTACATACTAAAACTCATCTAAAACTGTAAAATGTTAGCATAAATCAAACAAACTCAAGTTTTTGCTTTATAAAAGGGATTAGAAGGATGTGCAAAAGCTACATAATTCATTCAGCCCAAAACGAGAAATTACAGACGTAATTGAAAACCACTTTTCTTTAATTTTGATTGAGATCTCGCAAGGAAGTGTATTTAGACCGCTCTTATTTATTTACTAGCAACTCCCCGTGGTTTCAAAAAACCCTACCATCTTCTTATTATACTACTGTTAACGATAAATTGTTGTATATTTGCAGATCAGCCTACCAAGCCTCGTTTATGCATATGGAGTGATTTTAGTCTACCTAAATCAGCTTCAAGTACCAATATGGCTAGGACTGTCCACACCAACCATCTATATCCTAGTCTACAACCTCTCACGTAAGGTTTCATATAATAAATTATATAGTTAATTTATATCTATACATTTTCCTATCTGGCATAAATTATAAAAATAAACATTACCGAATTTTCAGAATGTTGGTGTCGAGAGGCAGCAGATTCCTGGGGCGGCGCCGTGGGGTACCGTGTGATGGCAACCATAGGACTTCTGATGATTCTGGCTAGTTTACTTATATGTGCAGTCATTCCTATTCATTTACAACCTTACATTTATGGCATTTTGGGAGGTTAGTAATAGTAAGAAATTAAATTTGGTGTCGAGTGATAATAGTGGTTCAAAATATAATTATATATTCTCGAACTATAAATTTCGCAACGCATTATGTAACAAACAACGAACGACAAGGCACTAAAAGCAGTCCATAAGACGATATATAGGTGGCTTATGGAAGTCAACTGCTATAGTTACGGTAACTACAATATTATTCTAGTGACAGTTACCAATGCCTTTATAAAACATATGCACACTCTCCGAATGTTATACTGTACACATTGTAAACAACAACCAGCTAAAGGAAGATGGTCACTATTCAGCGCGTTGCGATTTTGTTATTTTCAATATTAGAAATATTTAGACTTTAACAGTAACCGCACTATTGTACGTTTTCAGGTTTAGGGTCATCAATTATATCAGCCCAAGTGGATGCAGTAATATTTGACACTTACGACTCAAGATTGGGTATTATACGAGGTATATGTTTCGCCGGTCAAGCAGTGGGTCAGGCGATGTTCCCTCATATTATAACAGCACTCGTCGAATATTATGGATATTCCCACTCGTTCATAGTTCTTGGAGGCATAATGTTGCAAACATTACCTGCAATCATGTTACTTAGAGTTGAAGAGAGATTATTAAAACCGGTCATCTTTTCTCGATATAGTGATGTAGCAAAAACCTACGCCGTCTTTAGCAACGAAAGCATTGATAGTAATTATTATTCGACCGAACTACAACTCCACGATATAAGTAATAAAAAATGTTGGAAAAGTCCATCAGATGACAATTTACACAGGGATCCAGACTACACTGATGGTGGTTTTGAATACGATGGCGATTTTGATGCAACTATAACACCACCACCTAGTCCGGAAGAAAAACGGAGAAATATGTTTGGTGTAGAAATTTTACCTGAAATACCTGAAGAAAGCGAAGACAGTGAAGGTGAAGACCCTTCTGTAGTAGAAAATAACATGAATAAAACCAAGAAGCGTCTTAGCGTCGCTATCAAAAGACTGAGCACATTAGGTGACAATTTTGATGATTACATTGCCAAACAAACAAGAAAAGACTCTCAAAGCAGTGAGCGGGAAGAAACCGACCAGAAAGATTACACTGAAGTAGAAGTCATATACGATAATGTATCACCAGTCACTGATATTCAAAGAGAGAAAATATTTAATTCCTTTGGATTTCGTTGTCAATCAGCTTACGCTAGTATGCGACGAAGACTGTGGATGCCTTCATATAAAGTATACACGATAAAGAGAAGATTTACATATTTTATTTATTATATAAATGACACATTCCTTAAACCCTTGACAAGGTCGTTGTCTTGTTGGAAGTTTTATCCTGCGTTAATGATGTACTTTTCTAGGCAAAGCCTTACATCCGTGACAATGGTATCACTACCGATGATTGCTTCTGAAATGCATCCGAAGATATCTTTGGAAGATTCTAATTTCCTCATGACATTATATGGATTTACTTGGATATGTTTCCTTATGTGCACCCCTTGGCTTGCACAGACGCCGAAAAGAAATTTCAAGTATGTCACGGCAATTGGTTTGGTTATATCCACGGCTGCTTGTTTTGGTGAGTTCTATCTGTAGTTTATGTTATAGCGGTTATTATATTGTGTAAATAGTAAAAAATAATAATCTAATTTATAATAGCTTCAATATTTGTATTTTTATCAAGACTTTACACTGTCCCGATGGTTCAGTGGTAACCGTATGCGCCTCTCACCTCGAGGTCTCGGGTTCGATTCCCGGGTTGGGCACAGTGTTATTAGTGAAATTTTCGTCAGGAAATTCACAAAAAAGCAGCACGGAGTTCGAATTGTGCCAGGTTGAAGGCGATAGGCTCACCAACTGTCCCATGGGACCTAAACTGAAATTAAATGTGGGTGTTGTACACATCTGCCACACCCTTCTGGATAATATAGGCATGTTGTTATGTTATGTATGTTATTATCAAGATCATAATCTCTAGCCATTGATAATACAGTTTGCACGTGTTTTCGTTGTTTCGATTGTATTGAAATATACAATTTTAGTATCAATTTTGACGTTCGACGATTCTATGTGATTCGCACCTTACATACTTCTTACACTTCCTCAACATTCATACATCTCATCATACTCCGTACTTGCCATTTCTGAAGCACGCCACTTCGTCCGCGTGGAGCTCGTTATCTCCATGATATTGTCTACAAAATATTTAAACTATACCCTATATACACTTTCAAACATCAATTGACTGCCTTGGGGAAAAATATTACCCAGACAGACAGCCAAAAAAAAAAAAAAATATTTTGGCTTCTGAAATCTATAGAAACTAAGTCCAAGAGATAGAAATGCTTTTATCTCTTGGACTTAGTTTCTATAGATTTCTTCAGAACATCTCATATACTTGAACTAGTACAGTCTTTAACAAAGAAGAAGTTACTAAATTCTGTTCTTTTTTCAGTTTTAGCCGAAGCCGACAACCACGACTCTTTCTCTATCGGCTGTGTGATAGCTGGCTTTGGGTATGGTGCCATATCTTGCTGCTGGGAGACGGCTGTCCAAGATTTCGTTGGAGCCCGAAAATGGCCGAAACTCCACAGCACCTTGGAAACGATCTCCGGTGTAGTTCTTAGTCTTTTCGTAATAGGGATTTCATTTGTAGTCGACCAAGAAAGAGGTTTACAGTTTGCCATGTTTATATTAGCCATAATTTTATCCATAGTTACGATTGTATGGGTTGTGATAGCTGTTACTTATTACATTGCAAAGCTACGAAAAATAAGGACAGGCCAACGTTGCTTATTTTAAGATTCCTCTATTATGGCTTTGTGAATAAGAAATCAGTGATGTGGATTTGTAATTTATTAGCGTTGTAGTCTATTGTGATATCTAACTTTAAGATAAGAAATCGTAATGCAATAACTTATTACCTAACTATTGATTAATATACATTTTATAGAATATTTACCCACGGTTGTTTTAATCGCTTTATGAAATTGGTAAATAGCAGGCATCCAATGAAAGATATTGCATAATGCTCTAGCAAACACCTAAGCAGGTAGGTTGTAGGACGAGTTATTTCTATGAAACTTGTCATACATTGAGATTATTGAGATGAAACACAAAATGGAAAATTTTGTTTAATGTAAATTGTATGCATAACAAATGAAGTCATGTTTTAGTATGTGCTATCTGACAAATAGCCTTCTCTCGTCACTCTTCAGTCGTGTTATTATTTGTCATTGCACTGCTGTAAAATCCCAATCAGAAACAGCAACATAGTAGTGTGAATTGTAAACTTTCAGTATAGATATTAACTCATGCTAGAACTATTTCTTTTAACGGAAGTTCAGTAATTTACTAAACGAAGCTGTCATTCCACGAATGAGATACCCTTAATCTTAAAGGCTTATATTCTTCGGAGGCGGGTAAATAAATATTACATACGTCATACAAATTCTTGGTTGGTACCTAGTATTGCTAGTATGAAGTAGGCGCAGTAGCTTAGCCTTCTGTTATCGAGCAAGGACGAAAGACTGAAATTGTATTCAATTCCGAATACATAACAGCGAAAAAATAGACACAATATAAACAGATTTTTATACCTAACCATATTCATATTACATAAGTTTTCTTGAGAGCAGCGCATATCGAAGAAGAATTTCAGGGATCAATGAGATGACTGCAGTAAACGCAAAGATTGTCGGATGTGGCTATTGTTTAAACCTAATTATACGAAGAACCACGACCGTGAGTCTTATACAACGAACAATCATCTCTTATGTGTTTTGCCTAGAAAACAAACTATCACAACAACACGAGAGATATCGCAGGAAATAAGGTGTCAACACTATTTACTTAGTGTCGCCCTAATCTTGTGTGATATAAGTAAATGAATTGCGCTATGCAAACAACGCTGCCTCACCATCATTGATGTTTACTCCAAGTCATATAGTACTGACATTACCAAGACGAACCTCGCGATAACCACGAGTGTACAAACGAAACTGAAACGAATATATGTAGCCATATTTCGTAGTGAAATGACGAAAATGGCATTCGAGTTCAACGACCTAAAAGGATTTATGTTTTTGGTAAGTCATTTTTATTTCAAACGTGCTGTAAGAAGACCTTCTTTCGAGATGACCTTCAAAAAATTGGGTTTCAGTGACAAGACAATAAAATTTCTGAAAAGTAGATACTGTTGTTTAACAAAGATGTACAAGTATGTACATAGTACTTTTACTCACATTTGATTAAGTTATTTCAATGTCATTCCTGGGATCATTATCATTTTCAACTAGCCAATTTTATTTAAATTCGAACCAAAATAAAATTAACAATATTGTCTTCACTTAATGAGGTTCACCTAATCCCTAAATGTGAAGAAATACTTTAAAGGCACTCCAATATAATCTAAAAATGTTTATATTTTCAGGTATTGTTAACAGTACCATTTGCATCATCAACGAACATTAACTGTAGGGACAAACCTTTCCACTGCCTTAACTCTACGCACTTCATGATGTGCGTAGATTTGGGCGGTGGGGTGTCCAGTACGATAGATGACTTTGTAATTCAATGCCCTCCAACAACAGTGTGCGACGCAAATAATAAATTTGAATGCGAGTTTCCGAAATTTGAAGAACCACTCTATGTAATAGGAGTTTCTAAAGTAAACGATAACACTGCACTACCTCCGTTAATCGACACCTCAACATCAATGCCGATAGCCACGGCCGATGTGAAAGCACCAATAGAGAAAAATACCGAGACAGTTCTATCGCACCAAGAACCGATAACAGATCCATGGCCAGAAGATGTGTTAGAAGATTTGAAAGAAGAATTTTCAGGAAGCAAGGAAAAGTTTTTTGATATACCTGTGATTGTAGAAACAAGTACAGTTCGTTATAGCACAGAAGCGATCCTCACTACAAATCCTAATCCTATTGAAAGAAATACTACGGATCAATATATTTTGAAAACTACACCAATTTTAAATCCGTCAACTGTGTTTGCGTTGGAAATTGAAATAAATAATACGACTGTGATTGACAATACGAGACATATAAATAACGAAACCACAATGTTGCCTGAGAATATTAATTTCAATGTGAGTAGTAATGAGACCCATAAAGAAGGGTCGAATTTTACATCTAATGTGCAACAAATAATTATAAATAATACACATTTTCAGACAGAACATACTGTCAAAAAAATTAACGTGACAATATCGAACACAACTTTCTTTGATGGATTATCCGATTTAACGCCTAAAAATATAAACGAAGAAAAAATATTTACTGAAACAAGACACGGACTTTATGAGAGACCTTTACAAATCTCGTCCTCGACGCTTTTGCCGCAGATTAATACTGTTCAAATTGAATTAGCTAAACCTCCTGATACTACGCCATCAAAGCAGTTGGATGTTTTGCCTCATGATACAAATTTAACGACTGAAGCAACCCTTTTCCGAATTGATTCGGGTTTAGAAACATCCCCAAAGCACGGTGAACTAGTAACTGTCGTTAATAATTCACTAACTCAGACGCTTCAGGATGCTAATACGTTAGACAATAATGTTGCTCCTGCCACAGAAGTAACCGGCAAAGTAAGTGGACTTGTCGATAACACCAGTCCAAAGTTTTCTAAAGACATAAAAGTCTCTGCACTTTCTCTTTTACCCGAAGGAGTAGAAGCTTTTATAGACATAAATTCACCACTTCCTAACAGTACTGTCCAATTAAATAATAAATTGTTAACAACCGAACGTAATATGGATGGCAGCTCATCTTTACCAGTAGAAAATATTGAAATTACGACCAGAAAAGTACCTTATATTAATCAAGTAATAGACCAGCCAGGATTACTTTCTTCAGTAGCAGAAAAAGAAGTAACAAACAATACAGTTTCTACTGATTTACCTTCTTATCAAGTACAAGAGCATAAATTAATAAGCCAAGGTTATAATTTTTCCGAACCAGTAAAAAACGTAACAATAGATAATACTAATACAACATACTCATCTACTAATCAAGACAAAGAACTTCATTTGGAGTTAAGATCTTTAAGTATAGAAGCAAAAGATGAAGTAATAAATAAAACTACTATAACAGAAAATAACGTGGGCTTAAATCCTCTTTCGGCAAAAGAAGACATTGATACAAAAAATAGTATGATTAGTTTGTCTATTAATCATTCATTAACGAATCGCTATGATGGCTTGAATACTTCTACATTTGTTAAAAAAAGCGAAGCTATCAATAAAACGGATACACCTGGAAATCTAGGTGTTGATTCATCTTTGATTATGACAAAAACGGCAGACAACTTTACTACTGCTATGAGCCTGACAGAAGTGTCAGCAACAGATGCTCCTCAGGTTATAATGCCTGATAATACAGACATTTTGTCTAAGGATATACATTTTAATAAAACGAGCAATGAGATTGGTAAAGAACTCACTTCTAGAATACAACCGAAGACTATAAATATCGCAATTGTGCAAGGTGGACATAACAATCATTCTGTCAACGATATGAGCAGGAATATAGCGAACACAACAGTTATAACATCTGAAACTATACCATATTCTGATAATGTTGATAATAAGATAAAAATTCCTGACGATACAAATTTAAATTTAGATATGAATTTAGGAAATGCTTTACCATCTGATATATCAACGGCTATATTATCAGAGAATGTAAGTAAAGTGATTATAGATTCAGGAAACAATACGAAGCATTTGATAACAACATTAAGTCCAACTGGGTCTGAAACTTCTCAGGACAAAGATAACAACACTATTAATGTTGCAAACGTCAATGTAACTATCGAAAAAGAAATTAAATATATTATTTCGCCAAGTATACAGTCAAACAACGTAAGCAAAGAATATCCAACTAAAGAGAACAATCAGGAAATGTTACCTACAGCTTTTGATATTAGTGTTGGTAATAAAATTGATGCAGGGAACGAAGAACCTTCAAGATTAAACTTTTCAAATAAGTTATCTAATAATTCAAGAAAGTTTTTGGTTGATAAAGTAGTTGAAACAGAGTACTCCACAATACCTAATTTTGTAACACCTGCAAGCGAGGCGACTAGAGAAGCAGATAATATTTTGGGCTTATCTTCTAAAGCTGAGGTTACATATGCAACTGATATATCCGATAAACAAACAGGAGGCACTGAACCAACCATCATTCAGAATTATGACACAAACATCACAGAAACAAAGCCGCAAGATATCGATAATATCGATATTTTAACACCAGTTTCATCTGACCATAATATCATAAGGACTACTTTGAAGACTAACAACGCTAGTGATATTTATAGCAATGATATGCTACAGGTGGAAAGTCCATTAGGAATCTCTTTATCTGTTAAAGAAAACGTTAGTGATATAATACGTGCTACTACAGCATCAATGGAGCTCCGCCATGTACAAAAATACTCAACTAAAGAAGACAACGTACAATCAAAAAGTACCTCTACGTTGTTATCAAACATAATTTTGGAAGCTATGGATTTAACAACAAAAGCTAGTGTTAATTCTAAAATCGATGACTCAAATATAATAAGTGACACAGTAGATTCAACGAAGATATTTGTTGACGAATATCATACCGATGGAAACGTTAACAAAAACAGTTATTTGACAACAGAATTAATAGAAACGAATAAAAGTAATGTTATCAATACTAAAGCACCTAACATAGACAGGCAACACCAAATTACTGCAAAAGATTCTACAAAACCAGAACCAACAATAAGAACGGAAAATATCCTAGTACATAATAACACTTTGAAATCGGGGAGTAAAAGCACATTGAAACCAAATTTTGTTGCCGAAACAAATATAGATCAGTTTAATTCTCAAGTACCACCTGGTAAACTTAATGATACAAATCCTATCACAACTGAAATGTCGATAGCAAGGTCGACAAATTACATGATTAACGATTCCAATAAGACCGTAATGCAAATTAAAAGTGAATTAAATTCAACCATAGAAAGCATTAGATTTGATGTCCATGCAACGACAGACATGCCTATTGTTAGCAATATAAATGTTACAACAACAAACAGCCTTAGCAGTATCGCCTTTGCCACTGAATCATTAGAAGTCAAAGGTAACATTACTGCAGTTACTCCATCAAATAATATGAACGACGCTGTAGCAGAGAGCAATAAGGTTTCTACAGAACAAAGCAATATAAATGTGTTTATAGTCAAAACTACTAAGCCAAACATCCAAATAAATACGACAGAAAATCCTTCGTATGCATCAGCAGTAATTAGTGAGCTCAAAAATAATACTAAAGTAGAAAATACAGGTGCAGATAAGACAAAAACAAGTAATGTGTATTTTACAATGCCGGCAACATTTGCAAGTAAGGATGAAAATGTTAAAATTACAAAGCCAACCGATGATACTCTATTGATTATGAAATCACAAGTAAGTGATGACGTTAGCATTACGACAGATATGCCATACACTTTTGATGGAAATGCGTCTGATAAATCTATAAAAACAGAAGATTTCGAACCTGAAAAAAAAATAGACAAACCTATTCTAACGGTTAACTCATCTAAAAATAATTCTAATCAAAATGATTTATCAATTACAAATAATTTAAAGAAACAGATGGATTCAAAGTTGGATCATGTACTTATAACCAAGACTTCTGAGGATATTCATCCCGCCAATACTGTTCTAGAAAATAATAACAGACTAAAGGAGAAAGAAATAACAACAAATTCAAAGAAAAATATAAAAATGGAAGTTCCCATAACACAGAGACCAATTTCTGAATCTCCTCTACTTATCACAGAATGGTCGTACATAGAATCTACTCCTTTACCTATAGAAAAAATGACAACTTATAGTAAAACATTAACATTACCAACAGTAACAGAAACTACAATCGCAAAACAAATAACTGCCGCTCCAGTTCCTTTAGAACCAACTAGACAACTTAAAGATTCTATTAAAATGAATGCAGCACAAACTTCATTAATTAACAGGTCGACAGTAATTCATAATTCTGTTCTAAATAATACCCATATAACTGAACCGCCTTCAATTGTAGAAACTATTAATTCAAATAATTTTAAATACGTAAAAGAACATATTCTTGAAGATATGAAATCTGGGAATATTGTGAACAACAGTACTCAACAAACAAATAACAGCAACAGTCAAAACTTAATAGGTGAAGCAGAGGTGGCAGTAATTAACCAAAATGTGACATTGGCATCCGAAAGGCAAGGCAATCCTAGCAAACTTAGTATCGGAGAACATTTGTATTTGGAAAACAAAAATACTTCAATTACATCGACAACAACAAATATAAACATAAATATTGATAACATTGACAAAAACAATACAAGCAGTTCAACACCTGATAACGGCAATGTTGCCAAAGGTGATAAAACATCATCAAGTCCTGCATTAATACCCAGCATTAACATTGCAAAATCCGTGAACAGTAATGGTTCTGCTGCAGTCGAAGCTGCATTAAAAATTCCTCACCAAACGCATATTGACAAAAGTACAAATAAATCATTAAGCAATTTATGGTTATTGAAAAACACAACAACAAACGAGAGCAAACCTGTTATAAACGTATTGGACACTTATAAAGTAAAAAATAATAGTGGTGACGAACCTAACATAAGCCAAACAAATACAAAAGCGAATAACTTAACAAATCACAACATGAATAATGATACAAATACCGGAACCAAAAAAGAGCTTTCTAATTCTTTAATAAATAACCAAATCAAACAGAATAATTCTGAACCAGTCTTCGATTGCTCAACTCATCCCCGTGGAAAATATGCCGATAGTAAGGATTGCAGGAAGTTTTACACTTGTTTTGGAATAATTAAGCCTACGATAGGGATATGCCCAAACCACACTGTATTTAGCGAAATCAATAAACAATGCACGAGGAACTTATCTCATTGCGTTAGAAATAATCAGTTCCGATGCATGTATGGAGGCCGTTTCAGTGACTACTTAAAAGATAACATTTATTACATATGTGTTAAGAATGGCCAGCATGGTTTTCTAAGGTATACATTACAATGCCACAGCAGTTACCACCTCAACAAAGCCAGTGTAAAATGTGAGGAAAATGAAAAGGAAGGCAGTCAATCTGCGTCATCTGCGGCATCTGGTGGTGAAACGTCAGCATTAAATGAAGATAAATCTTCAATCGAGCCGAAGGATGATATCAAGTCGAAGGATGATGATAAGTCGGTTAAAACCAATGATGAGTGTAAAAAAGAAGGCAAATTTCCATACCCAAAAGATTGCAGAAAATATTACGTCTGTAGTAAAAACAGAAAAGATGAATATCGCAGGAAAATTAAAAAATGTTCTAGCGATGAGGTCTACGACAGGGAAGATAAAAAGTGCGTGTCAGCTGACAGTGCTGAATGCTAGATTACTACTGTTTCTTAGATTACTACTCTTAAATTAAGTATTTTATAATTTTTATTTTTGAAGTCGTGTAGCGATGTGTGAAAATTAAAACATCTTTTGAATTTTACCTAGAAATAATAAAACACAACTAGAGTCACCACGTCAACAGTTCAAAAGATTTTACATAATTTTATTGAGTAGGGTTTTTATTTACCTAAATTATGAATATACTTAAGCTATTGTAAAATATTTATTAAGAATTATTGTTACGTATCTACAAATTAATCCTAATTATAATTTATAACAATTCGTGTAAGCATCACCGTGTACACACAAGGAAATAAATTAGTTTGTTGATTTTCAGTCTTGGTATTTTTTCTTACTCTACATGCGAGGCCGGCGGAACGGTGTACGATCGACTATATATTGATCTGTCTCTTCTTTTTCTAATGTGACACAGAAGTGATTAGAGAAGATTGTGCAACGTACTGAATCTTGGCCTCTGACGGGGAGCGGAGGGCAGAAGTATGTGGCTTTATTGGGGCTGTCATCTTGTGTCAATCGGAATTTATAATTCTTGCACTCGAGCGACGAGGGGCGGTGTCCCACCACTAAATCGTAGCTCGGAGTATTCGGTTTATCTGCACCATTACTAGGAGTCCTTCGTACAGCACTACTAAATAGTTCAGACTCCGTTTTAGTGTTATTTCCTAAAGGACATTTGTATTTGGCTGGGGACGTGCATGTCCGAGTTATTCCGTTAAAGACGGTGTTGCCTGAGCACTTGAAATTGATGCCTTGGAAGCGGCTGCCATTGGGGATACATAAGATGTAGCCTTTGCAGCCGGGGACGTTGGGGTTGGCCATTCTTTCGTTGTGACGACAACGTAGCCTTTTGGTAAGCGCTGGGTCTATGTGGTTGATGGCATCCTCGCAGATGTTCGTGGACTCTTCATTGCAGAACGTTCCGGCCGGGCATATGAAGGTGGGGCCTAGCGGTTTGGTTTCATCGCATAATCTCACTCTGTTATTTCTTTCACACGTGAATCCGTAGGGCCCGCACTCAAATTCATAATTGGAGCTAATGAAATATCCATCGGTTAGCCGGATGGTGATTGCTATCTGCAAAAACACATAAGAGATATATTTATTTTCTCTTAAAATAGAAATAAACTAAACTACCTATTTAGAATTTTACTTTTTTTTTTTGATTTTAGATTAATTAAATATTAATAGCTGTTAATTATATAGTAAAACACATTCTATAAAAAAATGTGAGACTTGTTTCTATTAAAAGATCTATGTGATACAACACAACAAAATTATTTATTTTAATGACCATAATTTTTTTATGTGTATACTGTACGTTAATCCTGAAGAATTTATTATTCATTAGTTTGTTTAATAAAACATCATTTTATATCTAGAATTATACATGTTAAAAAGTTAAGTATGACAAAACGATAAAACTGTTTTTACTTGAGGGTTGCCCTCTATTGAGACAATCAGGCTTTTATCTTGAAATAAAATTAAAGTATAGTAGTTTAGTAAGTACTTACCGTAAGTAAAAGTGTGAAGGAACATAACTTAAACATTTTCTTTGACTGTTGTCTATGGTGATGGTGGCACAACTAACGGATAGAAACAGCTTCTCTGAGCGGTAAACTTATAGGCCGACAAACTTTCATATACACTAGGTGGTGGCGCCACTAGTTTAATATTTGTAGAAAAGATCCTTATGTCGTCGCAAGTATCTGTTTTTTTCCGCATGCATTTTTAAGTTTGTATGTTTATAGAATCAATTAGCACCCCAGAATCTACAGAAATGGGTTCGGTTTGTTGACTCTTTGTCACCAATACTACGGATTGTATGTCTTTAACGGTACTGCAGCTTGAATGGGGGCTTAAAAGTAGGCGAATGAGTATTTTTTTTAGTTACATCAAGATGTAAATTTTAGCGCTTTAAGCACAGTACAGACAGTAAGTTATCTTCGAACAAAGGTACATCGCGCCGTTTGTATGTACGCGTAGCGCTTGCCACGCCCCGGGTTCATGTACGTACGCACGCACACTACGCCGCTCGGCAAGTTTCTCAGTCAGTGGTAGTGCGGGCCGTGCCATTACTGTGAGCGGTCGCTGTTTGTTTAAAAAAATAGGTACGGTTACGCGCTGCACTGCAAAATGTCTTCGCGAGTCAATAGATATTATTGTGAAGTTTATGGTTGTTCAAACGTTTGTACTGTGTTAATCTTAAGGTAAATTTTAGATTAGTAAACTAGATGATTAAGTATATTGTAGTTATACATCAATTGCATTAGGTTATGTTTACCTGTAATGATGGCTCTGTATTTATGTAAATAAATAAATAAAAATAAAAAAAATAAAAAAATGTTGAGAAAATTCTCGAGGTTTTAGGTATTTTAACCGACTTGAAAAAAAGGAGGTTCTCATTTTAGTTAGCAGGAGTTAGGAGATAGGAGGAGCATAAATAATTAGCATTTAATTTTACAGTTTAGATTTTTTTTCATTTTTCTATGTCTGTTCTAGTACCAGTATGTATGCACACATTGTTTTTACTCCTTTTCCTTTCTGCTTTAAGTGTAAGAGATTGCAACCTTATATACTACGGATAGTTTTATTAATATAATATTGGTCTATTTAACAAAGAATTTAATTTCATAGTATTATTCTCTCCATAACCATTTCTAGTCATTGTATTTTGGTTGGTATAACTTACACATAACAATTATTGTCAATAAACAAACAAAATTGTATGAATTATTTGAAAAGATGGTGATCATGAGTTTCTCACCAGCTCTTCTCATGATGCAATACGAGCTGTAATTCGCTGTACGAGCCAATACTGCTCGTACAGCGAATTACACTGTAAACAAAAAACAGTCGTTTACGTTAGTCGCTACCAAATAAGTGGAACGCATAAACGTGTGTTTGGTGAACATATATTGTTTATAAACGTGACTCACAACTACTAAACGTAACAACAATTAACATTAGAAATTAACTATAACTTTACTATTTACAATAAACTATTTAACCTGAAGTGATTTTGGTGTTACTACAAGCTACCTTTTCACAACAATAACTTAAATACAATCGAGATAGCGGGGTTACAGTCAACGACGAGATAGCCCCAACACCCATCGGAGCTGGTACTTGGATTGATTTTAATTCAAACCTCAAAGTTGAATTGAAATCAATCTGTTGCAATTATTGTGATTCAAATCATTTTGTTGCAATTAATATTATAATTTAATTAGCTTAAGTTTTATTTTAATTTCATTTATTTGAACGTTGATGTTTGTTTTGACGTGTTCAAGCACCTTTTAGGGCCCATGGAAATAAATGATTTGGCTTTGACTTGACATAAATAAATGCTTTGTTTTGTAAAAAAAACGTCTTTTTTATAATTAAAAAAATGATTTCTGTACAGGTAATTTAAAATATCAATCTGACAAGTGACAACCCTACGCCTCGAGCAAGTTTAGGTATCGTGCGCTCCTAAACGCCGGGAGTTGGCGTACTTATTAATTTTACTATGCTTTAAGTGTCTTGATGGATTTATGATCGAAATGTAACTTTTGGCGCGGCGGTTTGTGTTCCAGTTCGGATTCCATTCAGCAGTGTTTTAGTCCGAATAAGCGAGATAGTATCTATAGTCGTTACTGATCATCCTCCGCCTGCCCTTATCCCAATTACTTGAGATCGGCGCAATAACGTACCCTTCCGTACTTTTCTATCAGACATCATTTTAGCACTTATAGGGTTCCGCCATGTCATCTTTCACACAATCGATCCATCTTTTCTTACATATTGGTATTCCATAGTGATTACCGATATCTCTCTTATATATTAACATCGTATCTATTTTTATTTGTTTTAATATATCACTTGTCACCTAAGGTGCCAGCTGAAAATCAACGTTGCCAAATTTTCTGGCAACAATATGTCGAGCTGTGGCCTTTTAGGCACGATCATAGCATAGCAAGTCTGAGACATGAACTCAGTTGCAATTTGCAAGTCTATAAAGTCACTGTATTATTATAATTATTCTGTATTTATTTTTATTTTTTTAAATTCGATTTTTATTTTGACATGTTTTTTTTTAATAATCATATGATGGTGTTCTTATAAATAATTCTTACTTTTACTTTTTTTTATTATTTAATAACACAAACATCCGTAATAGGTAATTAGTTTTCGATTATGTAATAAAGAAAGACTGTAAGACGTTCCATATTCTTTTGTTCCATGGACTGACATAGAATGATGGAACGTTTAAGAACCACGAAATGATAATTAGACGACCGGATGGCGGATTGGGTATTGCACCTGACTACGACGCCGAGGTCGCGGGTTCGCGCAAAGATATGTTCTGAGACTGGGGAGTCTCAGAACATATCTTTGCGAATCATACAAATATTTGTTCCATGTGGGGATCGAACCCACAACACCATTTCATTCATCATGTGTGTGTTTGGCCTTGACATTGGGACCATTGGATAGTGTAATTACTTCTGGCGTTCTATCTAATGTAAAACATCCTATATCTTTATCTTTAAGACGTGGAGCAAAAGTATTTGAAATATAAAATACATAATATTATGTATTATGCACTACAAACCGTAGACACAGACAAGTGGAAAAAGGGTGGGGAGGCCTTTGCCCTGCAGTGGGACACTATAGGCTCGTAATAAATAAATAAATAAATAATATGTAATACTAAATGCATTTATTACTAAGGATATACTATATAATACACAATAGAACACTACTCATCGTCGGAGGAGGAATCGCTGTCACTGTCGCTAGAGCTCGAGCTAGATCGGGCTTCGGAGTCACGGATCGTTGGAGCACCAGTTTTGGCTCTGTGGACAATCAATTGATAGGTTTTATTTTAAGCTGTTATTATAAGGAGATAGATATTCCACCAATACGCACTAAGCGTTTCACCTCTACATTTCTTATGCGAACTGGATAGTTCTTAACCAAGCCATAAAATATAACCTGACCGAATTTAAAAGTGACACAAGTAACACTCGAATAAAGAACACAGCTGTCATTTTCATTTATGTGTGTTCTTGGCTTATCCTGCCAATAAGATTTTTATCTAACACCTGTGAAATTAGGGCTGAATGTCCTTTTTAAGTTCTATAATACATTAGGTCTCATTTATACACTGCTCAACACCGTCTGTTTAAAAAATCACATCATTACTCAAGAACTATTTGTCATACAGAAAAAGTTTGTATGAGACAAATAATATCTATGGTATAGAGTTTCCAAATTAAATATTACAAAATATCATTATTTAATAATGCAGGCGAATTCGAATTTAGTTTTCTCAAAGTGGATTAGCGTACATAGATGCATTGATACAGTGTGTATGATGATACGTCGATCGGCTTCATCGATTTGTCGATGATCGGTTGGTGTAATAGCACTCTTATAGATTAATCTGAATGTAAAACAAACACTTCAAGCGTTGCCCAAAAAGACGCCTGTCCACACACAATAACTGAATGTGTGCAGAATTTCATCATTGTAAGTTGAAATTATTGTCATGATGCATTTAGTTTTTCACAAAGTAGTTTTTCGTTTTTATTATTATTTGTTTTAATTTTTTGGTTTTATGTACCTACCTAAGGTGCTTTTAAATCTGTATATCTACTGTATCCTCTCACATCAGCTAATACCAGATTTTTAGTTATAGTTTAATTTTTCTTTCAACAGAAAACTGCTTAATTTATAGCCGAGGGCGGGCACTGGTGACCTGTGTCGCAGGTTTAACTCAAAACCTACATCAGGCACCAGTCTCTCACATGAGGTACAAATAAACAGATGTCTACAAAATAACCTAATTATAACACCCTTTGTGAAGAGAGAATAAACAATTTATTATTTATTATTATTATTTGACAGATTTCCCTGTACAATTAAGGACTATGTAATAGCATAATGACTTACAAGTTATAGGCTTCAGCGACAGCGAGCGCTGTAGGGTGTAACGCAGCAACTAGACTAGAATGTTTCTGCGTCAGCATTTGTTCCACTTCTGCCTCCGAGCGGTTCAGGATGATGCCGAGTACTTGCACGCTGGCTGACTGCGCCTCTTCGAATCCACACTCTGCTAGGTAGCTCACGGCACTCTGTTTATACAGAATTAATAAAAAGGATAAGTATACGAAGTATAAGAAGGATAGGTATAGCTGGTACTTGGATTGATTTTAATTCGATTCTAAACAGTTTGATTAAAATTAATCTGAGCCCCGGTTATTCAAATCATTGTAATTAGTATAATTTAGTATTATTTATGATTTATTTTTATATCATTTTTTGTAATGTTTTGACGTGTTCAAGCGCCTCCTGGGGTCTATGAAAATAAATGATTTGAATTTGAATTTGAATTTTATGTTGTAGAATTTTTGAGGCAGTAATGGACAAGTCGTCACGTCTATGGCAAACTTACGAATCTGCAGTTTTATAGATATCGATGTTGTGATGAAAAACTGTACATAATGTGAAAACTACACTATGTGGCAAATTTTGTTCTGATGTCTGTAGTATTGAGATTGTTCAAACTTGCATTTTATATTATTACACTCATAGTGAGCTCAACAATTTTATATAGGATATTCTAGCGAAGGAGATGTACTTTTTTGCAGGTTCGTAAGTTTGCCGTGGGGTTGACGCAGTGACCGATTTTCAAGGGTAATATCCAATCCAAGAAGTCATCAAGAATATTCTCTTTTTAAAAATACCAGCATATTGATACTTGCAGTTAAAAATAGCATAATCAACAACAAAACAATCTAACTTCTTTGTCTATCTAACCCGTAGATTATTCGCTACAATATAATGATACCTTACTAGGCAAATATTCAATATTCAAGATTCATTTATTCGCAAGAATATTTATTATAGCGAATGACTGCGACATGTGGTTCAGTGGGTAAACCAGCGCCTCTTCACGATGCAGAGATAACAGGAGAGTCCAGGTAGCGTCATGGCGCTGGGAGTCACGCTTTTGTATGGAGTTTATTTATTTATTTTATTCATTATGGATCTCCAACTAGAGCTATACTCATTATAGACATATAACAAACACAATGAAACGTTTTAGTGTATTTTCTCAATTAAAGGAGACCACAGCTTACCAACATTAGATAAAAAGTTCAAGAATAAATTAAAATAAAACATTACATTATATGAGATCAAAACATAGAAATACAATTTAGAAAGAAAACATTTTTTTTTTGAGGATTTTTTTGAGGGAGTTGATGATTTTACACAAAAGCGCACCTCTTAGGGTCGACACACATAAAAGCGCGTCGAAGCGAAGCGCAGTTTCAGTGTCATATGAATTTTAACTTTATTTTCATTACTATAATACTTATTATCGCATGAGAAACTCTACGCTACTACTACTATGGAATTCGCCGGAATTCCCGCGGCGCCGCGGGCATTCGCGCGACTCGTTTGAGTTTCTCATGCGATAATAAGTATTATAGTAATGAAAATATAGTTAAAATTCATATGACACTGAAACTGCGCTTCGATTCGCTGCGCTTCGACGCGCTTTTGGTGTGTGTCGACCCTTAGGCGCTGAGTCGAGGACACCCTTCTATTAGCAAACTTCCTGAAGCATAAGTGTAGTGCTGATGTGCTGCAATAGTATGCTGAGGTGTGTAACATTTTTGGCACATCAATTAAATTTTTATTATAAGTAGTTTTATAAGTGATTTAAGCCTAAGATTTGCCAAAATTAACGTTTCTTTCTTTCTTTCATAACAGTGTGTACACACGGCTGCCATTTGCAGTATAAGATGGTCTCTAGAAGTAACGGGGGTACTGACCGCGGCGATGTCATGCTTGCCTCGCGCCGCCGCGCTGGCAGCCACGTCCGCCAGCGCTTGCGGGCTGGCGGGCACCCCGCCGGCGCCGCCGCCGCGCAGCCGCGCCAGCGCCGCGCCCACGCTCTGCCAGCGCGCGTCCGCCGCGTCGCGCGAGGCGGCGCACAGCGAGATTATGTTGCACAGCGCTGTGGCGGACAACCTGCCAAAGATACCAACACATCACACCTATACTAACAAACAGTTAAAAAAGATATGGGACCAGCAGGATTTGAACCGATGACCTACTGCACACCGGGCAGTCGCTATAACCATCCAGCTACGGCCACCTCTTGCCAGAACCCTAAATTTCTCAACTGTATGTTACGTCATTTCGTGACGTCACGTTCATCCATTTGTTCCTATCTTAAGTAGGATACAAACCAACATGGCGAAGTTACATTCAGCACAATTAGTGTAATTTGCTAAACATAGCTAAATGCTATAAAAATAATTAATTAGAAGTTGAAATAACATCACACCTGTATAAAAAATCATATTATATCAAGTATTTATTTTAATATTTTATATGTATCAAATAATATTACTGTGCTGATAGTCTTTAAGTACTTACAATAGTTTATAAGGTGTGTGTTGTATACTAACAAAAATAGACTTTGTCTGAAATAATAATAATAGCAGCCCTGTGTCTAATACGTGTCCTACTGACAGCTCGGGCCTCTTCTCATGATGAAAAGGGTAAGGCCATAGTCCACCACGCTGGCCAAGTGCGGATTGGTAGTCTTCACACACCCTCGAACACTTTTTAGACACTCTCAAGCATGTAGGTTTCCTCACGATGTTTTCCTTCACCATTAGCGAGCGATCATTTATATTATAAATACACACACATCTTCGAAAAGACGAATCTTAACGATTTATTAATAGAGGTGTGTGCCGTGGATTCGAACCCGAGACCTTTGACTTCGCAGTCCTACGGTCTCCTTCTATCGCTACCTTCGCTAAAATAAACGAGTATTATAGTTTCCAAAATCACACAGCATGTTGAAGAAAGCTGTTGTATACTTGCCCTTATGCTAGTTGTTATCGGTTAAAACTTACCGGTGTGTTCCTGGTTTTATACTCATCTCTCTCTTTCACCAGCGTGCGTCCTGCTCTCGCTTGCGTAGAAGTTCAGGATGCTTGTCATTACTGTCATAGCGTTGTTTTTACTTGGCGCCATAGTTGTTTCAAAATTTTCTCCAAGAGATTTTTATGAAAAAATAGTTAAATTCGAGTTGAAATATCACACAGTTTCTCAAATTCGTTGCATTTTGTGTTAATCTATAGAAGTTAAGTGATTTCTGCAATGAATCAAGAGCCTGAGGGAGTAACGGCGGATGAGGTTAGCCGGCGTTCGAGAATTGATGCTTCGGAGGAAGATCAATTCTCGAATAATACAGTTCCTGAGACGGCGTCTTCGTCATCTTCATCATCCTCGGAGGATGAGAAGGGCATAGCGTCACCACCACCTAATAAAAGACGTAAGATGTCCAACAATCGTAAGTACAAACAAGTTTCGACATGTCCAGACCCCCGAGTAGATACTCTAATTGAACAAGTCGGTTTTATATCACAATATTTAACACAATTACCTGTACCAACTAATAGCCAACCGGTTAGAGAGCAGTTCAGTCATGATTGTAACCCATCTTCATCACAATTCTTGAATAATCCATCAACAAGTTCTTATCAACTCTCGTTAGGTGAATTGGGTACACAATTTGACGAGAATACACTTATTCCAACAGCAAATAAAGAACGTTTACAAGAGCTAATTAAGCTTCAGAGATTTGATACTCCGGCTTGGAAGGGTATACGTTATAAAAAATATTTGCAAACATGTATTGCTAGCCCTGGTTTTGTAGGTTTAAAAGTAAACGCGGAATTGTGCCATTTTAACAAATCCAAAGATTATCTGGCTTCTACTGAGCAGCTTTTAGCTGGCCTATCTAACAACATACTTGAACAAAGATACTTAGTAAAGTCAGGATTACAAGAGATACTTGACTGGGCTTCTGCAAATCAAAGCAACTTGAACACAAACACTTTATTTGAAAAGATTACCAGCACTTTTGGCCCAGGTTCACCATCTTATAGGAAATCTGAGACTGCAATGCAGATTGTGTGTGGTAAAAGATCAGAGTGTATTGAGATAAGACGTGATCGAATTTTAAAAGAGATTGAGAATCCTAACTTACGCGTTACCCTTCAGAACATCCCTCCCAGTCAGGAATATCTATTTAGTCGTGAGGCTTTACAACCAGTCATAGCCTCTTTAGGTGGATCTCAGATGTGGCTTAATACACCTGCTTATGTTAAGGATAAGAAAGTTACTTACCCATCACAATCCCAAGAGAAGAAGCATTACAGAACTCAGAGTAGGGACTATAGATCACAAAACAAAAGTTATAAAGTACAGAATAAAGACTATAAACCACAAAATAAACAGAATAATAAATTCAAAACTAATCAGCCCTTTCGTAAGAACTATTCAAACTCCACTCACTCAAGTAAGAAACAGAATTGACAATCAAAGAATATTCAGAGGGGTTGTCTAAAGGAGTATGCACATCTGTGGCAACAAAAGGGAGCCAACAAGATAATTATGAATCTAATAACAGGTGGCCGCATTCCCTTTATAAAGAAACCTCCCCTACACTTCCCCAACAACCAAATATTAAGAAAATTTACCACCAAGAGGTCAAGGGAGATGTCAGAAATCATTTCTCAATTAAAACAACAGAAGATACTAGAGACTCCTCCAGTAGTCACTCCAGGCTTCCTTTGTCACATGTTCTTAGTAAAAAAATCAGATGGAGGCCTCCGTCCCATATTCGACCTCAGAGGTCTCAATTCATTTATAGCAGTCAAACATTTTCAACTAATTTCTCAGATGAATGTAGCAGAGTTTTTGCAGACCAACGATTGGCAGGTGAAGATAGATATTCATCAGGCCTATTTTCATTTGCCAATCGCAGAGACTCATCGGAGGTTCCTCCGAGTAGTTTACAACGACGAGTTACTACAGTTAACCGCTCTTCCTTTTGGCCTATCATCAGCTCCAAAAATGTTTGCCACAGTAACCAATTGGATTGCGGAAATCCTACGGTCTCAAGGTTTTCGTATTCTAGTATATTTGGACGATTTCCTCCTAGTCCATCAGGACCAAAATATACTTGTTTCTCAGGTTGCGGAAACACTGAGAACATTAGAAACCTTGGGTTGGCACCTAAATTACAAAAAGTCGAGTCTCAACCCTCTCAAGAGGTAGAATATCTTGGCCTAGTATGGAATACTCAACAAAACAAGATAAAACTTCCTGTAAAAAAGATAATGAAAATAAAATCAATAATTACCAATATGTTGAGCCGTGGGCACAGTTCACTAAGAGAAATGCAGAGTTTGTTAGGTTTGCTAAACTTTGCAAACTACACTATTCCCCAAGGTCGGCTACATTGCCGCAGAATGCAGCTTTTGTTAAGACAATACAGACAAAACAGACCAAGAGAAATAAAAGACCTTCCATTGCAAGTCCAACAAGATCTGGAATGGTGGAGGGAAGCTGTGGACCACAGCTCAGCATCAATAATAAAAAAGAGTGTCACACATTTTCTGACAACAGATGCAGCAGATACAGGCTGGGGAGCTCAATTAAACAACAATTACCTATCAGGGAAGTGGGCTCCATACCAAGAGAGCTGGCACTCAAATATAAAAGAGATGTATGCTGTGTTTGCAGCCATAAACAGTCAGCGGATGACACTAAACAATGCACACATTTTAGTACAGTCCGACAACAGGACTCTTGTTGCATACCTCAGAAACGAGGGGGGGACACGATCCATTTCATTACTGAAACTGACCACAAAGCTCTTGGAACTCACAGCAAAGAACAAGATAAATCTTTGTTTTGTTTTTAAACTTTTTATTGTACAATGAAACAATTTATAAAAACAATTCATGACACAAAATACAATAAAGGCGAGCTTAACTCAAATTTGAGTTCTCTTCCAGCAAACCTTAGAGTAATAGAGGAGAAGAAGATGCGAAAAGAGGGCAAAAACAAGTGTACAACTCAAAGGAAAAACGGAGTTACCATTATTATGGTAAAAAAAAAAAATAATAATAAATTAATAAAAAGTAACTAAAGTTACAATACATAAACAAACAAATAGACATAAATATATTATAATGCTACCTATAAAATACAATACCTAAATAAACTAATTTACCTATATATACCTAAATACACCGTTAAATAAACATACTTAAATATAAATATAATACTTAGAGATGTAATATATATTGATATAAAACTTTACCTAAACAGTCTGAGATAGGAAATATTTTTTAACTCTTTCCCTGAAAGCATCCAATGAAGGACTATCGCGAATCGAATTAGGAAGATTATTCCATAATCTTACGGCCTGAATAGTAAAAGAACCATCATACCTAGAGGAACTGTGTAAAGGAGTTCGAAGAAGAAGAGAGGAAGAAGTACGACAGGATTTTCCCCTGGGCACAAGATATTCAAAGCGTTCACGAAGATAAGAAGGAGCATTAGGGTTGTGAAGGACGGAAAAGAGGAGAGAAAGAATGTGGGTGTCTCGACGCTGCCGAATAGGTAACCACTTCAATTGTTTTCGGAATTCAGAAACATGGTCATACTTCCGAAGACCGAAAACGAAGCGGATACCAAGATTCTGCAGACGCTCAAGTTTGTTGAGGAGTTCCTCCTTTGCATCCAAAAAACAGACATCAGCATAGTCAAGAAGGGGCAGAAGAAGAGATTGTGCAAGAGTCACTTTAGTTGGAAAAGGCAGGAATTTTTGGAGTCGTTTGAGAGAATGGAACGTACCAAACACCTTTCTGCTCACCTCTGTAATATGAGCCTCCCATGATAGATATGGATCGAAGATAATACCCAGATTTTTTACTTTGTTAGCGTACATAACAGGCTTAGAATCATATAACACCGGGGGGATTGACAGGTGATTTATAAGTCCCAGCATATATCTGCCACCAATGATGATTGCTTGCGATTTGTTGGGATTGACTAAAAGGCCAAAAGACTTTGCCCATTTATGGATGTTAGCAAGATCATCATTGACAGCATCAACTGCTGAGACAATCTGATCGACGTTAAAATGACGATAAAGCTGTAAGTCGTCTGCGTAGAGATGGTCTTTCAGCCACATATCTCCCGGGGAGATTAAACGGAATCGCGGACCGCCTATCCAGGGGCCGCAAAATCCCAGAGTGGCACCTTCTGCCCCAAGCCACAGAGGCGATATTCACAAAGTGGGGAGTACCCGACGTAGACCTGTTCGGGTCAAAAGACTCGGCTGTCGTACCAAGGTACGTTACATTGGATTCCAGAGATGGTTCCGCATTTTTTTTACGACGCTTTCAGTCAACAGTGGGACTTCCAGTTGGGCTGGGTCTTCCCCCCTCCCAACTTAATACCAAGAGTACTAGCTCACTTGAACAGTGCCAGGGGAGTTTACATACTAATAGCCCCACAGTGGACCAAATGCTTTTGGCTACCGGACGTGCAAGCACGAGCCATAGCAGGACCACTGCCAATAAGAAACCTACGGAAGGTATTAATAGATCAGACCACAGGCACATACCCACCACAAGTGGACAAGTTATCTCTTCTGGCCTGGAAAATTGGGGGTGGGCTGACCAGGTCGCTCACTGGTCCATAGCAGAACAGAATTTATTAAAAAGTAGTTGGCGGACATCTACTTTAACAACTTATAATTCCCCAATTAAGAGGTGGTTGAACTGGTGTAATAACAACAATGTCAACCCTAAGTTGCCCGAGGGTCAGGAAGTAGCGAGATTTTTAGCAAAATTATTTCTACAGGATAAACTAGCATATAGAACTATTCTTTTGCACAAGTCAGTTGTTTCCACATACTGTGCTACATCAGGATTAGATCTCTCAAAAAATTTTTTCGTGCATCAGGTTCTTAAAGCTATTTCTCTCGCCAAGCCAGAGGTTCAGAAACTACCTATATGGGACACAGAGGTTTTATTTGACTGGCTAAAAGGTTCATCCAATTCTGGCTCATTATTTGAAATTACTAGGCGGACAGCCTTAATACTCCTGTTAGCCTCAGGGCGAAGAGTCCATGATCTCACCTTACTTGACATTAACCCTCAAAACCTTATTTATAAAGAGGATGAGATTACCTTGTGGCCTAGATTTGGCTCTAAGACTGACTCAAATACTCATAGACAGTCAGGTTGGCTGTTGCGGAAACACCCAGACCACCAAATTTGTCCTGTCAGACACATAAACGACTTTATCAAAAAATCTGAGAGTAGAAGAAGAGGAGATAACACCATTACTAGCTTCTTTGTATCACTATCAGGGAAATTAAAACCTGCTACAAGAACCATGATTGCAGGATGGATTCGTAGCATTTTTAAAGATGCTAAAATAGATGCTCCACCGGGCAGTATTAGATCAGCAGTAGCCTCAAGAAGTTGGCTAGAGAATATACCTGTCCAGGAGATATTGGACAAAGGAAACTGGAAAAGCATGCAGACATTTAGGAAGTTCTATTGTCGCCCAGTGAATAATTTAATTAATATCAATCATAATGTTGATTCGTTACGCACAAATTTTTCCAACATTTAAATAACTTTATTAGTAAGGTTGTAAGACCTTTAGTATCTAGTTGATTAGATGGATCTCTTATTGATAATTATAATGATAATTATAATTATATTTATATAATATTAGTTGATTTTAACAAGTTTTTAAATTAATAATAGAAGATTAATATTGTTACAGATTGTTTGTTATTCTAATAATAATTAATAAAACTGATTTTCTTTCTAAAACAGTCTTATATCTATATTCATCATAGCGTTGTTCCACCAGCAGATACCAAACAGGTCTTCAACATGCTGTGTGATTTTGGAAACTATAATAGAACTGTTTTGCATTCCAACAAAACAGTTATTATTGTTGAAGAAATCACACAGCATGCAGCAATATTCTTGCTGGTGATTTGAAGACTCTATGACAGTAATGACAAGCATCCTGAACTTCTACGCAAGCGAGAGCAGGACGCACGCTGGTGAAAGAGAGAGATGAGTATAAAACCAGGAACACACCGGTAAGTTTTAACCGATAACAACTAGCATAAGGGCAAGTATACAACAGCTTTCTTCAACATGCTGTGTGATTTCTTCAACAATAATAACTGTTTTGTTGGAATGCAAAACAGTTCTATTATTATAATTATTATAATCATATCATATTAAACACCAAAGTCTAACAATGAGTATCGCATCTCCTCGTACAGGGCTGTGGAGATCTGGATGGCAGTCGCTTCACGTAAAGTACTGATTCAGCTAAATCCGTTAGACTACAAGCCGACCGAGCCGACAGTGTAATTAAATAAATAAATATAAATATCTCACAACTTACACACAACGCCATCTAGTCCCAAACTAAGCAGAGCTTGTACTATGGGTACTAGAATAACTGATACTAATACATATATACATTTCTTTTGTAAATACATACTTATGATACATAGAAACACCCAGACTAAGACCCCCATGTTCATGCACACAAAGATTTGTTTAAAGCGGGAATCGAACCCGCGACCTGGGCGTCGCAGACAGGTAGGTACACTACCCACTCCGCGATCCGGTCGTCTTAATTAGGAAAAGAGTCGGCAGATTGACCTTATACCAAAGCACATCATTTCCATACAAAAAGTCATTTACCACATCATAATATTAAACTATCAACTTACGTCTGTTCCGGCGTCCTGCGATCTTTGGTTTCTTGTATCTCCTCATTGATCTGTCCGTAGATGAGTATGTCGGAAGCTGCAGTGCGCATTTTCTCTTTTACTTCGTCATCTAAACAAACATTTTTATATTATGTAGGGTACGAATTCAAATACTGCACGGCATTGTGCTTCGTGTTATAGTTAACGTCACGGTAACTCAAAAAACCATTTGAACGCAGTCTTAATAAGTGAACAAAGAGGCAAAGCAATAACATTTTTAACACGCTTATATTAGCTTCACCTGTATGTATGTATGTAACCGACTCCTTTGAACTCGATTTTGATCCACTTTAAACGGACAGATTTCATTAAAATTTTGCACTCCTGTCAAAGATCGATGACAATGCAATAATTCGATAAAAAAAAAGAACAAATAATAAAAAAAAATATTAAAAAAATATATAAAAAAAAGCTCCTAAATAAACCAAACTAAAAAGTAGAAAATAAATAATAGTTTAAAAAAACTAAAAAACACGCTTTTAAAGTACTTCTAACTAAAAAGTGAAAAATAATTCCTAATATAAGCTGAAAATGGTAATGAACAAAAAATACTAGTATTATTGTGAAAAAGCGTGGGTTGCTCGATAGACGAAAAATATGGCACAAAGCGCCCACGCTTAAAAGCGTGTTTTTTAGTTTTTTTAAACTATTATTTATTTTTTCATGCACAAAAAAGTAATAAATGAAAGTTACCTTGATGTGGATAGCAGCTGACCATGGCGGAGAGCAATCTCTCGACGAGCCTGACGCGCTTGGCGTGACCGAACACCACCAGCTGCGACCACGCCTGCGACAGCCGATCGCCGGCGCCCGCTACTTCCAGAGTTTTTACTATCTGCACAGAAACCACTCATTATAATAGCAGCCCTGTATCTAATACATATTCCACTGCTGGGCTCGGGCCTCCTCTCATGATGAGAAGGGTTAGGCCATAGTCTACCACGCTGGCCAAGTGGGGATTGGTAGACTTCACACACGAGTTCGAGTTCTTTAAGGCACTCTCAGGCATGCAGGTTTCCTCACGATGTTTTCCTTCACCGTTAGCGAGCGATAATTTATATGATAAATACACACATATCTTCGAAAAGACGAATCTTAACGATTTATTGACAGAACTGTGTGCCGTGGGATCGAACCCGAGACCTTCGACTTAGCAGTCCTACGGTCTCCTACTCGGCTATCGCTGCTGTTCATTCATTGCTTGCAGCTAAACCGTCAGCGTTAAACACTCCACCTAGATGATATACCCTTGAATTACTAGCATAGGAGTTTGCTATCATGACTGCAGCGTGGTTTGCAATATTCGATAAAAACATAGATATTACGTCGTTAACAATATGTAGCAATTAGTAGTAAAAAGGGGTGCATGAAAGGAGCCTCCCCGAGTGACGTAAACAACGATTCCCTACGTCCGGCGCACCCTGGGCAATTCGCGAGTTCTTAAAAACGAATTGGCTAATCCTTTCACCACGATGACAAGTCAAAACCTTGACTACCTTACTGACTCTCCAAAATGCCCTTCCACCTGCACAAGAGAGGCGCTCATGAACGCCGACGAGAGCGTCATAACATTGGCCAATTATTGGTCCAATAAAATTTGACTCAGCCATCGACACGACGAAGAAGAAGTAACAAAAAACTGATTTGAAAATATAGGCTTGATGAAGCTAGTGTGAAATAATTCTAAATATTGTCATCGAAATAAATCAGACCTACTGGAAAAGCAGGTAAAATTAGTGTACATTCTTATTTGATTATAGTCACCATTTTCGCGAATCAATTCAACTGTCAGGATGGCCGAGCGGTCTAAGGCGCCAGACTCAAGGTAACCTTGCTCACTGAACGTGAGTGCGAGTTGTTCTGGTCCTCTCTGAGGGCGTGGGTTCGAATCCCACTTCTGACAAATACTTTTTGCTCAATTGGAAAATTAAATTTTATAACAACAATATTGTAATCACATACCTCTTCCATGACCGAGGGTTCAGGTACATAAACATTGGGGATTAGTGTGTCCAGCAATTCTGTTGTTTTTTCAAATGGTGCGTGCCTGAAAATAACACATATCATAATATAGTACGAAATCTTCAATCATTACTTGTTTTGAGAGAGTGATTTCTAGACCATTACTAGACTATTTTGCCAAGCTGTACATTATACACAAATATAATGCTATTTTACCTGCACGCGATGGTGACGTAGTGCCTGTAGTAAATACTTTCTTTGAATGCGTCTCCCACAAGTTTGTAATTGTCGTCTTTCATTAAAAGAGCATGCAGCCGTTCAGCCATTTGAATATCCTGAAAAATATCAACGTTATTTTACATCACGATGTTTCAGATAGGTGAAACATACTTCACTACATAGTATATAATTTTCCAATAAAAAACCGACTTCAATTACTAATAATGCTTATAAAATAAAAACTACTAGACCAAACTGAAAAAAAAATTATGGGACCACCTGGCAGCTATCTCCCGTCGAACAAAAAAAGAATCACGCGAATCGGTCCATTAACCGCGACGTAATCGATTAACATACATAGAAAAAAACATATCGGCCGAATTGAGAACCTCCTCCTTTTTGGGAAGTCGGTTAAAAACTAAGTCGCTACCCGCTATCTGTCTACCCCTATGTATGTTTGAATCTTTAAAAGTACGCAACGGATTTTGATCCGGTTTTTTTAATAGATAGAATGCATATTTATTTATTTATTTTACTTATTATCATAATGGAAAACTTACAGCCAGTATAACTTCAATAACAATAGTTTAGGAACCATAAAGCCAATTACAATTTTTCGCTTCTAGTGGCGGAATAACAATTTAGTGCGATCAAAATTAAGGCTAACATCGCTTGCGCATAACCTTATAATTAAAGCGCGATTTAAATGAAATAATTAAATAAAAAAATATATAATATAAAGAAAGAAATATAATACTCTGCTCATTCAAAGAACTCGAGACTCAATCGTCTTCTTGCCGCAGACAAACTTATTGTATTGCATTACAGTACTACATTGTAACCGGTGCGAAGCCAGGGCGGGTCGCTAGTATATTATAAGACGTAAGAGTGTGTTGTTTGTAAGCGTTAATCTCTGAGACTATAAGTCGTATTTTAATTATTATTCCAAATTGTTGGAGAAGGAATAATATCCTATTTGACATCACGGTAACACCCGAATCTGCTAATTAATAAAAATAAACATCGGCGAATCGCTGTGATATTATGAATAGAATAAATAAATAAATATCTAACAACAGACACACATCGCCATCTAGCCCCAAACTAAGAAAAGCTTGCACTATGGGTACTTAGGCTGACCGTTTAACTCGCGTATCGCTCGCGCGGTGAGAAGGGGGCGGGGCGAGATGTTACCGGGTGGGTGAGAGGGGTGCGCGGTGCAAAGAGCTCACGGTTGGTATTTTTGTTACGGACGCTTGGACATTAACGCACAAGGTATATGGTTTACCAAGATTAATCCCAAGATGAATGAAATGAAATGATGAAAAGCTCTTCCTGTTTTGCAAAAAAAATCAACAACACGGACTTTTGGACACGGCACGCATCGTGAGGAGGTTCCTCTCTCTGGAGCCCTAACCATCGGCAGCTTGGTCCCTGCACCTGATGTCGGTGGGACACTGTTTTTATATTTTTAAATGTTTTTTTGTATTTTTATAAATCATATTTAAAAATATATAAAATAAATTAAGAAATAAATAATGAAAATAATAATCATAATTTTAAAATTTTGAAAATGTTATTTTTTCTTTAATAAGTTATTTTTTTCTTAAAATGTTCATTTTTTCTTTAAAAATACAGATACTACAATTATATTTTTTACTTTGCCTACAATGTCTATCTCGAGATAAATCTTTGGATCAATGACTCCGTGTGTAGCCGTAGTAGTCCGTTACCTACCCCCGCTCACTTCTTACGTCGCAGGCCATACGCGCGTTAAACGGTCGGTCTATAGCATAACTGATACTAATACATATATTATATCCTTTGCTTTTGTAAATTTTCATTTCATTTTCATTTATTTTATTCATAAAAAAATACACTTGTGTTTGAATATAATGTTTTTTTAAAACTAGGCACCTTAAAAATAACAATTAGTAGGAATTATTACAAAAATGATTATAAAAGGAATACAAGGCAAATAAAATATTAAAAAATTAAGTAATGAATTGATAATAAAATTTAAAGCTGTAAATACATACTTATTATACATAGAAACACCCAGACTAAGACAAACCCTCATGTGCATGCACACAAAGATTTGTCTCAAGTGGGAAAGGAAGTGGTTCGACCAAACGCTCCAAACAAACGGCTACATAAGCGTGTCGTTATGTATTTTGAATGTGGCGTTATAAATTTTGTTTGATAGCTATACAAAATATTGCGTTTATGAAAATGGTTTAATTGCAAAAGTTGCTATAGTTTCTGTGGGTAATTTAATGATAAAATTATTTGTAGTAATTTTGTATTTTAAAAATGGACTCGTCCATGAAACTTTGAATGATTTATAAATGAGTTAGATTTCTAGTATGTAACTAAAAATTCTTGCATTTGGTTTATGTTTACTTATATTTTGATAAAGTATCCTATATTTTACTATCTATGTATCAGTCACGATGCCTATTTACTTGCATTGTATATCAGAACTGCTAAAAGGTTCCTTAGTACGTTTTTATACGCTATTTATTACCCACCCCGCCGTCCGGTGTTCCAGAATAGAATATCATTATAACACATACCTGTAAATGATCACTGCAAACCCCCATGGCTGTGATGAAGAAGTTGGTGTCGGTAGGTTCCTCAGGGTTTAGCCTCTCCTTTTGTTCCAAGTCGTTTATGATGGTGGACAGGATATCGTAGCGAGGACCACCTGCAAACATTATTTGCGTTTTTATAAAATAAATAATAGTTTTATTTTTTGTTATTATTTTCTAATTTTTAGTTTGGTTTATAGACCAGGGTAGAAGCCTTTAAAAATAATAAAAAGTGAAAACAAATAATAGCAGGATGAAACCCATTAGAAAAGGAGGAGAATATTATAAAAAATAAAGGAAAAATAATTTTCGGGCGATCTGAGGTCGGGAAAGGGTGGGGGGGAATGGTTTAAGGGTAAAAAAAGGTTTTTCTCGATTTCCGGCAAAACTAAGTCCTATGGAAAAAAGTTAAATAGCAAAGATGTTAGTAATAATAAGATCTAAAACTTTTGTATTTACACTTTTTCATATAACCTCAAAATGTATGTGAAAAATTCAATATTTTTATCTTTTACAAACAGTTTTTTTTCACGAAATTTGGTGAAAACTTATCTTTTATGTCCCAAATACGCTGTAATTTATTTGATTGGAAATATTTATTTTTTTACCTTATTTTTCAATAATATCGAAAAAGCACCCTAATTTTCGATCGAAAATTCACCCGTCAAAATATCAGCTTTTTAAAAAAATTGGTATGTTTTCTGTTCGTTGAAATCTCTACTTTCCGAAATATATATTACTATAGTAAATCTTCACAGAAAATGCAAAACAAAAATCGAAAAAGACTATTAATATATAATTAATATATACAATTTTGAGTTATTTATTAAAATTTACACTTTAATTACTCAAAAAACGTAAGATTACATGTTACATTGATAAAATATTAATTTTATTAACTTATTTGTTTGTTAATAGCTATTCCCTCTATTTAGGTATATAACTCACATATAACTGGTGTAGTCAGTCTTTACTATACATACACATGGAATTTTGCACCTATTATTACACATAACATAACGCCTATATTACCCAGAAGGGTATGGCAGAGGTGTAAACACCCACATTTCACTCCTATCGCCTATTCCACCGTGCACAATTCCAACTCTGTGCATGTTCGTTTGCCCAGCACGGCCCTTTTTAAATAGGGGAATTCGCACTTTAGGTGTGCACCAAAGAAATGTACTCGCCTCTCGAAGCATATGTACCGCTTTTTTTTTCAATGTACCGCTGTATTTTTGAAGAAAAACGCAAAGTAAGGGGGCCGTGCTGAAATCGTTTGGCTGGCACGGCCCCCGTGTATCTTGAAAACTATACAGCGAATTTAAAAGTTTCATATACTTAAGGAATGTACTCTATAAACAGAATATATGTACCGCAAAAGATATTCTGAATTCGTGATAACAAATGAAATATCGATGTGAGAAGGGGGCCGTGCTGAAATTTTCGTTTTTAAGAAAATGTGTAAAAAATACTAATCATCCTTAGCCAAAAACTATTTAAAATTAATTGGTATTTGGCAAGTATCATATGTACCGCATTAGCTTCTCATAAAAACTTGCTAAATTATAAAAAATATACATTTTTCGTTAATTCAGCACGGCCCTCTATAGGCGCCAATATCTTTTTTAATTTGACATATTTGTTTACAAAATTCAACTTCCTGAATTACATGTAAGGAGTACATTCGTTCTAAATATATAGCGATTCAACAGTATTACTATTTTAAAAGATACATTGAATCAAAATTATCTTATATTACAACTGATGAGGTGACCATGATTCTACGTGAAAATGGATAAAAACAAAACTAATGCAGAAATTAAGTAAATCTTTAATGAAATAAACAAATCAACAACAATATAATTTAAGAGGAGATAATAACTGATCGATAAAAAAATAAACTATAGGTAATGAAATATTAAAAATACTATTGGAATGATGCATTGTCTGTCGCTATCACTTGCTTTACGTACTGCCAGCGACTAAAACAGATCATTCTAACGAATAATTTTATAAAGTAAATCATAAAAAAATATCAACTGTGACATAATTTAAGATAAAGATAGACGAGATATAGTATAGGTTCGTAAAGCGAGTTAGTGACCCGCCAAGAAAAATGATTTTGTCAATATATTAATAACTTTCACCACCAAATCGGGAATGGGATGGAACTTTGTCACAGTATACTATTCTGACGTTTATAATAACCAATAAGAGCACACCATATCGCGATTTTAAGCGCTCATATTGGCTTTTATAAACGTCAGGAACGACTAAAAATACTTTATAATATACGATAATTCTTTATTAATTACAAAAACAAAACTAATAAAATCGCGATATGGTGTGCTCTTATTGGTTATTATAAACGTCAGAATAGTATATAGTGACAAGGTTCCATCCCGTTCCCGATTTGGTGGTGAAAGTTATTAATATATTGACAAAATCATTTTTCTTGGCGGGTCACTAACTCGCTTTACGAACCTATACTACGCCCGTGAGGAACTAAACAGCGCATTTTCGAAGTTCATTCTACCCGCCTAGAAAAATGAGTTTATCTATACACATCTATAATATTTAAGCCTTTGAGCTATGCGGTGTAAGCGTCCGAAACTTATCTCGTCTATCCTTATCTTAAATTATGTCACAGTTGATATTTTTTTAAGATTTACTTTATAAAATTATTCGTTAGAATGATTTGTTTTAGTCGCTGGCAGTACGTAAAGCAAGTGATAGCGACAGACAATGCATCATTCCAATAGTATTTTTATTATTTCATTACCTATAGTTTATTTTTTTATCGATCAGTTATTATCTCCTCTTAAATTATATTGTTGTTGATTTGTTTATTTCATTAAAGATTTACTTAATTTCTGCATTAGTTTTGTTTTTATCCATTTTCACGTAGAATCATGGTCACCTCATCAGTTGTAATATAAGATAATTTTGATTCAATGTATCTTTTAAAATAGTAATACTGTTGAAACGCTATATATTTAGAACGAATGTACTCCTTACATGTAATTCAGGAAGTTAAATTTTGTAAACAAATATGTCAAATTAAAAAAGATATTGGCGCCTATTGAGGGCCGTGCTGAATTAACGAAAAATGTATATTTTTTATAATTTAGCAAGTTTTTATGAGAAGCTAATGCGGTACATATGATACTTGCCAAATACCAATTAATTTTAAATAGTTTTTGGCTAAGGATGATTAGTATTTTTTACACATTTTCTTAAAAACGAAAATTTCAGCACGGCCCCCTTCTCACATCGATATTTCATTTGTTATCACGAATTCAGAATATCTTTTGCGGTACATATATTCTGTTTATAGAGTACATTCCTTAAGTATATGAAACTTTTAAATTCGCTGTATAGTTTTCAAGATACACGGGGGCCGTGCCAGCCAAACGATTTCAGCACGGCCCCCTTACTTTGCGTTTTTCTTCAAAAATACAGCGGTACATTGAAAAAAAAAGCGGTACATATGCTTCGAGAGGCGAGTACATTTCTTTGGTGCACACCTAAAGTGCGAATTCCCCTATTTAAAAAGGGCCGTGCTGGGCAAACGAACATCTCTGTGCTGCTATTGAGAATTTACTGACGGAACATTCACAATTAACTCTTTGCCCAAACCGGGGATCGAACTCGAGACCACGCAGTGAGAGCACGCATACGCTAACCACTATACCATAATTACATATCTATTTACATACAGTGCATATAATTACATATCTATTTGATCTTATCTACAATTTTAAATATTCCTTACATATAAATACTTACGTTCCTTGCAAAACAAGCAGAGTAAATGATAATAAGCGGCCAATCCAGGTTCGATGCCCAGCTGCTTGAATTCAGCCACGATGGCTAGTGCTAATTCTTGTAAGTTCTTGCCGCCGCCCCACACGGATAGCGAACGCAAGCACATTGACAATGTTTCCTTGTTTGGTGTTAAACCCTGCAAAACAAAATACTTAAATATAAGACTTATATTGTTTTCTCATAGGTGCCATTGTCAGAAATTCAGCACCAGCTTTCAAATAAAAAAAGAATCATTAAAATCGCTTCGCCCAGTCGAAAGTTATGAGGTAACAAACATAAAACAAAAAAAATACACAGTCGAATTGAGAACCTCCTCCTTATTTGAAGTCGGTTAATTACCCGCAAACTGCTGGTAGTATGGAACTATGTCGCATTTATTTTTCAAACGATAAATAGCGTATACAACCGTGGTAAGGAACCTTTCGCAGTTCACTGTTATGTCATTTATTACAAGTGAATAGGCATGGTGACTGATCTATAAATAGTAAAATATACGATACTTTATGAAAATATAGGTAATAATTCATAGCATCTCATTGCACAATACTCGTAGCCATCATTACACATTACACTTTACTAACACTCTCATACAAACAACCATACAAAAAACAGATTAATTTATAACCGAGGGTGGGTGGAGGACTACTGTAACACAGATTTTTACTTAAAACCTACATCAGGTACCAGTCTCTCACTTATGGTAAAAATAAACGTCTACAAATTAATCTAATTTTATGACCTTTTGTAAAGAGAGAATAAACAATTTATTATTATTTTATTATTTATTATATATAGGTATATATAGGTAAACATAAACCAAATGCAAGAATTTTTAGTTACATACTATAAATCTAACTCATTTATAATCATTCAAAGTTTTATGGACGAGACCATTTTTAAAGTACAAAATTATTTATAATAATTTTATCATTATATTACCCGCACAAAATATAGAAACTTTTGCAATTAAACCATTTTCATAAACGCAATATTTCTTATAGCTATCAAACAAAATTCATAACCTCACATACAAAATAAATAAGCGTGACGTCACGCTTATGAAGCTGTTTGTTTGGAGCGTTTAGGCGAGTCTATTATTAATGTAAATTTAAAATTGTATTATCTCAGATTCTTTTTTTTTTTTATTCTACGCCCACAGCGAACGAACGTGTAGTCCACCTGATGGTAAGTGGAGTACAGCCCATGGACATCAACAATCCACAAAAGCAGATTATAGATGCGTCGCTGCAGCTGAGGACTACGGTGTAATGCCTCATGTGCCAGTAATTTCATGGCCTGATCTCACCACCAAACCGGAATACAGTAATGGAAGCACTACTATTTGGCGGCAGGTTAAAGGTGAGACGGTGGTGCTGCCGCCCTCGAGCTCATTCACAAGTAATTCACGTGTTAACAAAGTAATAACTTTAATTATGTTTATTATTTCAAGAAGTATTTATATGAAGAGACTGAGGGTCTTCTTAAATTATCCATTATTTAATCTCATGGACATCTTTTACACACACACACACACACACACACACACACACACACAAACACATACACACTCACACACACAGACATTCACTACTAATATAGGTACGAGTATGAATTGTATAATTACTATGTAAGTGCAAAACTTATTGTGTTCTTTAACTTGCTGTGGCCTGATACCCATAACATAAGTTAGATCTTACCATGGGTATCAGTGTTCATAAACTTTTTGTGCAAATTTATGTGTAAATGTTTTAGTTTGTAAATTAGCTGTAATTTTTGGAAATAAATATATTATTATTATTATTATTTCGGTAACACATAAAAAAAATGCTTTTTGTGACTAGGCTTCATCCCATAAGCAATTTACGGACATTATAAGTCGAATAAATACACGGTTTTTGAGCAATACTTATCAAGCTAAAAGCAAGGAAATTAAAGCAAAACAGCTGAATCTGAAGAAAGTATAATACATATAACCAACATAACGATTTTTTTTACAATATAAAACATACATAAATATTTCACTACATACACACAACGCCATCTAGTCCCAAACTAAGCAGAGTTTGTACTATGGGTACTAGAATAACTGATACTATTAAATAAATACATACTTATTATACATAGAAACACCCAGATTGAGACAAACCTCCATGTTCATGCACACAAAGATTTGTCTTGAGCGGGAATCTAACCCGCGACCTCGGCGTCGCAGGCAGGTGCACTACCAACTCCGCTATCCAGTCGTCAATACAATTAAGTTTTTTTTCAAATTTACCTGTTGATTCATTTCAGCTAGCAAGGCTTGCAGTGCTTCAACACGAAGTGTGGTGCCTTCCTTCAGGTACCCCACACAGCCAATCAATGCGTTATAAACAGAGGTTGATAGAGGTATGCCCTTCTCTATCGCTTCGTGGGTCAACGAGTGCGCTCTTTCAGCCTAGGGGACACATGGAGATATAACACATTATTATTGAGACCTGCATAGAAAATATTTTATTGTCATCAGTTCTAATTTTACGGAAAATGTTGCCGTAAATATTTACAATTCGAAATGAGTGCAAGAATCAGACAGAGTAAATAGTGCTATATGTCTGGCGTACGTGGGACGTACTGGTTATCAATGTATAAGAAATTTCAATGCAAGATGCATTGAAATTGCTTATACATTGATAACCAGTACGTCCCACGTACGCCAGACATAAAGCACTATTTACTCTGACTTTCGAAATATGTCAAATAATACTATTTTTTTCATATTTCTGTTTGTTATTTCCGAACTAGACAATATAAACTATGATAGCGTTGATAAAATTAAACAGATATTAATGTTTTTAATTCAGAACTAATAACATGAGATTCTGTCATTTTAACTGTAGTTACGCTACAACTTTACGTAACTACACAGCATAACATGACATAATATTTGGTACACTCTGTGGCGGTATCCGCACATAATAAATGACGGTTGACACACACGTGACATATGTCGGCGAGTGCTGAATCGCGAAAACGAAATGTTCACAGCAATTGACAATATATACCAATTCTAATACGCTACCGTTGGACAGCTGTCCGCCAGGCAATACCACCGAGCCTGGTCGGAGGATCCTCCCTTTGTGGTGGAGGAACATCACACCCTGTTCCTCTACAATGGTGACCCCGACGTGATATGAACACGCCGCATTACCCCGACTCACTGGGGAATCTCACCGCTCCACCGCACGCCTCGACTCACTGAGGAATTAGCGGCACACAGTCTCGACTCACTAAAGACTCAGCGGAATTCAGTTCCGATACACTGGAACTCTCAAGCCTTCCTTATCAACCACCGGTCTCGGAGGGGAGTGACGTAGCGGTATCCGTACATAATAAATGACAGTTGACACACACGTGACATATGTCAACGAGTGCTGAATCGCGATAACGAAATGTTCACAGCAAGTGATAATATATACCACTTCCAATACGCTTCTAACATATTTAGCTGGTTGTCAGCTCAGATAACAGTATACAGACAGCTGTCCAACCGTCATTTATTATGTGCGGATACCGCCACACACTCCATCTGCCTTTATTATTAGACTAGAATCCGACCCCAATGTAATTGGCAAAACGGCGGCTCGGAAGGTTGACTTCAAAATTATTGTGTAATTTTTATTTTAAATCTTTGCATCTTAATGGGTTGCGGTCACAACATAGATAAGATACAGTAAATGTGAGTGCAATAAGCAGTTCTGTATAAATATATAACATTACAAACACCAACACTTCACCTGATATGTAAAGGTCCCATGGGATAGGGGGTGAGCCTATCGCCATCCATCGGGCACAGTTCTAACTCCGTGTTATTATTGAGAATTTCCTGACGAGAAGTTTACTAAATAAACTTATTTACGTAATATATAAACGTCATTGCCTATTTACCTCAATGTTATTATCTTACATTTATATACGAATCGAATTGAGAACCTCCTCCTTTTTTAGAAGTCGGTAAAAACCTTATATAAAAGAGCAGTGATAGCCGAGTGGGAAACCGTAGGACTGCGAAGTCAAAGGTCTCGCGTTCGAACCCACGGCACACACCTCTGTCAATAAATCGTTAAGATTCGTCTTTTCGAAGATATGTGTGTATTTATTAAATTATCGCTCGCTAACGGAGAAGGAAAACTTCGTGAGGAAACCTGCATGCCTGAGAGTGTCTAAAATAAGTGCTCAAGGGTGTGTGAAGTCTACCAATCCGCACTTGGCCAGCGTGGTGGACTATATGGCCTAACCCTTCTCAACGTGAGAAGAGGCCCGAGCCCAGCAGTGGGACACGTATTAAATACAGGGCTAATAATATAATAAAACCTTACGATCTTTAATAATGTGAAAATAAAAAATTACTACCCAGACAGGTGTGGCTGAGGTGTACACAACCTACATTGTTTAGGTCCCATGGGATAGGGGGTAAGCAAAAGTTACTCTGTAGTATAATAATTTAATACTTAGCTCCTTGGATTTAAATCCAAGGAGCTAAGTATGCAAATAAAGAGTAAGGTCTTCAACACATTGTGTACTCCTAGTCATTACTTATGGATGCGAAACCTGGGCACTCACCAAACACCACAGAGACAAGTTGGAACGCTGCCAGAGAGCTATGGAGAGAAGCTTACTTATCAACAACTTTGGTTTTTGCCCTTATTACTGTAGCGTACGACTGCTGACGCTACAAATGGTACTTAGGCGCAAATGCGCAGTTGCTCGGCTCGGCAGTCGTCTCTCCACATTCACGCCGATAGGTCATTAGGATTAGTTAATAATATAAGTATATATAACTGGTACCAGTGAATAAAATATATAATTAACACGCAACCTCTATCAATTAACAACATTGAAGACCCCCTACATTGGTGACCCTTGACAATGAATATGTAACCTTCGCAAAAGATACAGAATATCGTGTTTTCGGAGTGGATCGAAGCGTGCATACCGAAAGAACGGACATCGTGGCACGTGCACATGGTCAGCGATTTGGACAGCGCATGTGCGGCGGCTGAGCAGCTTCCGGATAGAAGATACGGAGTAGTATGGAGGTAACCTGCACATATTTCAATGGGAGACGACTCGCCCTGTTTGCTTGGACCAACAGGGCTACTGACCTCGGCGAACAAAAACGTACTAGAAGCATATGGACAGACACTACCAGCGGTGAACGTAATCGACTCGAATATTTGTGGCTGCATTGTTAAGCTTACGATGAAGAAGCGACCAAAGCAGTCCACTGTGGAGTTTGGAGTATATGAACGACATGGAGGCAACCAGGGACGGACGCATAAGGCGACTGGAGCTAAGTGCAGGGAGACATACCGCATTAGTCTGAAGGTCGCAGCATACCCTGAGGATCAAGATGGCATGGGACACGGCGGCGGCACTCTGCAAGTACAGTGCGCGCGTCGTAATCGCGTATCACACCAGGGGCGAGGCAGATTCCGCATCGGTGTTGGATGGCGCAACCGTCATTCTTCAGATATCGGCCTATTTCTCGTGTGTAGTGTACTGGTAGATTTATGAAACTTGTGATTTTGCGTATAATTGTGTTTTTCGTACGAATAGCTCTATAAATTCGCGTCATACGGAAAGTTAAATGTATAAACTGTTTGTACCCTTTATATTGTATAGCGTGATGATAAAAGTTAAAACCCTTATTATAGTTTGTGCTTATAAATTGCGTCAGGCACACCTGCACGGTGTTAAGTTACGAAGTTGTTATTGTGTAAGTCATTTGATCATTTTGATGTGTAAGCAAAAGTGTAGTAGAATTGTTATCGATAAATACTTGAAGGAACATTAGGTCCGTGACACATTAGAATTTTGTTATAATTATTATTGTAAAATTAGATAGTAATTTTTTTTTGTAATAAAAAATTCGAAAATAAGGGGGGGGAGTATTGTAGCGTACGACTGCTGACGCTACAAATGGTACTTAGGCGCAAATGCGCAGTTGCTCGGCTCGGCAGTCGTCTCTCCACATTCACGCCGATAGGTCATTAGGATTAGTTAATAATATAAGTATATATAACTGGTACCAGTGAATAAAATATATAATTAACACGCAACCTCTATCAATTAACAACATTGAAGACCCCCTACATTACCATTGCATCTCACCTTGTCTTGTTTTTTTATGCCTGTCAAGCTTCTTTTGTTGGTCTATCTGGGTCTACTGACCCGGATAGACCAACAAAAGTGGAGGTGGACAGGCCACATAATACGGAATCCACAGAAAAAATGGTGCAAAACTGTCACCGACTGGTATCCCAGAGATCGAAAGCGAAGTAGAGGTTGCCAACAGACAAGATGGGCGGATGACCTAAAACTAACGGCAGGACATCACTGGAGAAGGGTAGCATGTGATCGGCCCCAATGGAAAAAGTTAGAGGAGGCCTATGCCAAGAGGTAAACTGATCTTCGGGACATACCATAATGAAACTGTACAAATATTAATACTCAAGTTTGATGTTAAAGATCAGAATAAAGGGCTAATTATATTATTATTATTATTATAATTTAATATAAATAAAATATTAAGATTTTAGTGCATTTTAACGAATACAAATTACCTGATAATACTTAGCCATGCCTTGGATAATAGCACAATATGCTTCAGGTGTTTTAGGTTCCATTGACGTGAATATGTTGTCAGCAAGCCCACCAAGTCTGTAAACATTAATAAACACTATTGCTGACTTTGATCCTTAAGTAGCCAAAAAAATATAGTAGTTAATGAAATACTTATACATTTGGTTGTAACAATAAGATTTATTATATTTTAAAATATATTTAATATAATGGAAATAAAAAGAAAAGAAAACAAAATTCCTATTAACCTAAAACACAAATGACTACATCTAAAACTATGTACAAACTTAGTCTAAAAGACCGCTACCAGTGGGCAACGTTCCCAAAATGCTGGCAGCATTGCCACGTTGTATGGCAATGCTCAACTTCTGGCCAAAATAAATACCAGCACTCTGAGAACGTGTGGCCTCGAACAGGCGAGCTGAATTCTGTTTGTACAGATTGAGCGCCTCCGACCCCCACGGCCCTAATGTCTCTACCCCAAAAGGCACAAACATATATCCACTATCAAGTAGATTATATTTGCGCCTCTTGAGGCATTCTGCAGATTTTAAAATAATATTGAATTTTTGAGGTTATTCTTAAATATTTTTTAACTTAACGATTTAACTTTTTAAATACTGTATGGCCTAATTTAACTATAGCAAAGCCTTTATAGTTAAGCAAACGCTTAACTATAAAGGCTTTGCTATAGTGCAAGTAACTATATCTACTGAAAAAAACATTGTCATTTTGACAATAAAAACAGGCACTTAAATTTTATTTATTTGTATTGATATTATTTGATGTTTTGATAGTGAGATGACATAGTATTAAAAATGAAATTTAAGTATTTACTTCCATGATGCTGGTCGATCTCTGCTTCCGCTAGCAAACCATCTTTCCTCCAGCCACTCCATGGATTCAGGCTCTCGTTCATTGTAGAAGCACAAAAGTTGTAGGAACTGCAGCTTTAAATCTTCACTCACACCATCAGCACCTCCCAGCAGTTGAAATACTTTCACAGAATCTTCTATGAGTGCATTTTCAATTGCATATATTAAGTCTTTCTCTGTGACCTGCAATGTATACAAAAATCTGTATAAATAAAAATACTTAATTTGCTAAGTGACTTGGTAAACACCAAACTTGTGAATAGCTGAACCTATTTAGATGATGAGTGTATTGTTGGCTCAATGGTTAAAGCGGTCACCGCTTTCAACTGCACTGGTGTTGTGGATTTGATCTTTGACATATCTTTGTGTGATCCACATAGATTTGTTCTGACTCTGGGTGTGTTAAATGTATGTTTGTGAACACTCCGGCGACACAGGAGTTATTCCTAATGAGGATGTAGGTTGAAAAAAAAGAGATCAATTTTTTTATAATGTCTTAGGAAGATTCTATTACTTATATTAAATATACATACATGATATGTATATTTGCAATAAGGACTTGTATTTTAAATTATTATTGTAGTGAGAAAATAAATATTATTATATTTTAATAAATTGCAAAACCATTTTCTTCTGTTTTATGAATTGCTTGAATGTTCTAATGAAAAAATATTAAAGTCCTCATCAACAAAGCGGACAACTGCACTGTACCATCAAATAGACAACTTCAATCTAAACATAGTCTGTTTCAAAGACAATTAGAATTTATTCTTCGGATCACACACTACAGTACTTACTTTACTATCATCATTATAAATAGGTTTAGGACCAAATGCTTCTATCTGTGGGTCAGCATTGAAGTATGGTGTTTTCATCTTGCTCGGTGGGTCCCATTCCCGTGTAGTGAATAAGTTGGCATGTTCATCGCGAATCCAAGCAGCAGCCTTGCGACCTGCCTCGGCTGATAACGCATACGTTCTCTTACGGAAATTCGACAGTGGTATTAAGTAAGGATCATCATGGTACCTTGAAAACAGAAATGGAAGGGAATGAAACTATGCTTTATACTAAGTTGCAAGTTTTGATATTCTGTGTATATCTTACTTATAGTGTGCAGCAGTAGGATCTGGGCCTACAGTAGCCGCTAATGCCTGTAGCAGATCTGTAGGTCCTCTTCTAATACGAGGGGGAGGAGATATTCCATCGCTAGATTTACTGCCCTGGGGAAGCTGCTGTCCTTCAATTGTAGCTAATGATCGACATAAACATGCTAACCTCGGCCATTGTCTGTAAATTAATAATGTTACGAATACATAATTATTATAAAATGTTCCCAAGTATAACCTAAAAATAAAAAATAAACATAATTAACCTTGTAACCACTATATTGGAATACATTGGCAATATATATTGGTGTTTTATTATAATATATACTAAATACACAGCTGTATGTTTGGTTTTTATGTTATTCGGCACTTTTCATTAATAATTTCTAAATAATAAGATTATAACCTATTATAACCATTGTTTTGACATTAGGGTTTTGACAGTAGTGGCTGGTAGTGGCAAGGCAAATAATCGATGTGATGAAAGTATTGATAATAATCATCAAGATATTAAAAACCAACTTTATCAAAATATCACCACATCCGCGCGCGTCCTGGATCCGGTGCAGCGGTCTTGACGTAGCATTAGGCTCACTCACTCAACAATCAGTGCGATCTAGATTGATCGTGTTGACGCCCACACAATTAGGTAATCTGTGGAAATGATTTGACAATTTTTGACATAATATATTTATTTGACAAATGCGTCGGCAAATTCGCTTGGTTATTTCAGAAAGATTTTACTAAAATCCCCGAAACTTGCATAATTCTAACTATTGAAGTATAAATAATCTTGTAAATCCTCAAAATGGTAAGTGTCCAATTCTACGGATGTATAACTTATGATAAAGCCGATGTAAATTCATTTATCTTGTATTCCTCCTTTTCAGAGTTTTGGTCTACCTTCACTTAAAGTAAAGCCTGAATATGGCACCAATATCAAACACCAAGAAGGCCCGTTTGGAGTCCCAAGTCCGCTTGTGGCAGGCCTCAGTGCCACAAAGGCTAAACTTGGGCCATCACACCCTATAGAATTATCAGAAAGAAGTGTAAGTTGTAGTCATACACACCTCAAAACCATTATTTTGTATTTCAATTTCATAATGTTTGCACAATTCATTGTTTCTAATGTGATTCTAGGTAAGATCCACTTTAATTTACAGTTTACTGAAGTGGTAGACCTCACCTAGTTTAATATACTACAATGATACATGGTATTATATATAACATGTGTTTTGTAATTTTTTTGGCATGTGCATAAGGTTTAAAATTTAATACTATACAAATCAAATAAGAACAGATTTTATGGCTATATTGAATGACACAGTGTGCAGCTCTGCTACAAACAGATAGATAGAATCTGTTTTATTTTGATAAACTTTTTAGGGGATTTTTCAAATGACGTTAAATTGATGCTGTGTCAAAATAAAAACTGATTTCTTAAATGATATTTACTAACAAACTCCTCAGTTGAAACTTCAATGTTATAAAGATGTCAGGTAGGAGGTATAGGCACTTAACCAACTATGTAATTTATGAAGGTTATCAACAAATCTAATACTAACTTTCACCTGTAGCTTTAGCTGGATAGGTTGAGTATAATAATCATTATTATGTCTGAAGCCTGAATTAACAGTAAAGTAACAGTGAGTACACTTCTTCTTCTTCTTCTTAAGAAGAAGAAGAAGCTGCTAAACTATTAAATGGATTTTATTGTCTTCATGTTACAGTTCCATTCCAATCAAGAGAAAATGAACATGGCTATGCTTCGTAACATCCAAGGTCTACATGCACCACTCAAGCTCACCATGGAAATGAAGTTCACCAGCAAGGTGGGTACTAGAAATCTAAGTTCACCACAAATAAGGGTTTTATTTCTGTAGGCCAGTAATTACATAATTTATGTAGGGACACAGTGTAATCAGTGCATTTATGTACATATTTAAGTGGATGCTTAAATTTAGCCGTCCAGTTTGACAGTTGCCTTCCCATATCACTAGAGATAGGTTGAAGTTAAGTTAAAATAATGTAGTCAATAAGTTGAAATATAATATTCTGGTACCAGTAAATATAAACATTTAGTATAATAGCTGTTTCAATTAATCCAACACCCCAAAGAAGTCCTTAACACCTACAAATATATGCAACCGCACAATTTATATTTATTTTCTAGTTTACAATACCAGCCAAATCAGTAATGCTTCACAATTTGTTTACAGATTGGTCACATGCCTTTCCTTCCGAGGTCTAACTTCCAACATGACATATTGACTGGCAGGCACATCGACATTGGCTTCGAAGACATCCTGAATACTCCAGAGTATTGTGAAGTTGCCGGTCAGCCTCATGCAGTTATTGAGAGGTCTCTTGGCATTCTGTGAATGTACTAGGTTTAACTTTATCTTGTAATTCTACGGAATATTTTTTAATAAAACATTTACTATTAAGTAGTTCTTTTTTGTCCTACATTCATAATTACTTAAAGACATAACAATAGGCATAAACACAAATTTTTATGTGATGTGCAATTGAAACACATAAACTGTCTGAGATAATACAATTTTAAATTCACATTAATAATAGACTTCCTCAAACACCCTTAACAAAAGGCTACATAGTGGCGTCACATTTATGTATTTTGCATGTGAAGTTATGAATTTTGTTTAATATTTGTTTGATAGATATACGAAAATATTGCGTTTATCAAAATGGTTTTATTACAAAAGTTGCTATAAATTGTGTGGGTAATTTAATGATAAAATTATTTTTCAAATATTTCATAAAAATAGACTCGCCCATGAGACTGAATGATCATAATATTTATACTATGTAACTAAAAATTCTTGCATTTGGTTTATGTTTACCTATCTATCTATGGATCAGTCACCATGGCCGTTGCAGCCGAATATGGTCAAATATTTTTACTCTTGAGCAGTTGGATTTCAATCAAACAATTTCAATCAACATTTTATTCTTTTTTTCTGAATCGTAATGGAATTAAATGTAATATAAAATAAACAATTCAGTATGGAAGGTGGAGTCGTTCTTTCGCACTTAGACCCTATGCACACTAGTCGGCGTGGTATGGGTGGGTGCAGTACAGTGTACCAAAACGGTACTTTACTGCTTTTATTTACGTACTAGTCGTTGTCTTCTTCTTCTTCTTCTTTTTTGTTTATGGCAACTGAGCCTCCTTGTGGAAGCTAATACTGCCAGAGTCAAGTGCGGAGTATATATTCAAATATTGGAATTGCTGGATGCTTTCTTCTTTAAATTTATTTTTATTGACAAAAGACAATTTTATTTGTTTTAATCGGAAATGAAGTTTAAAGGATTGGTGAAGTATGTGATTATATTTTCGATGGAGAATTTTTAATCTTGTTTCTTATTTTTTCCTTATTTTTGACTCGTCGCCTGGCCTTGGTTATCCTCATCGAGCAAAAACACACTGGATTCTCAACTAGGTCCTGACGACACTGTGTCATGCCAGTCTAATGGCGGCGTTCTTCCCGTGCACTGCTCTAAAGCGGTAACATTTTACAGGATAATTGCGTTAAAACTGCAGTAATAATGAAGTGTTGTGTTTTATCTTGTAAAATGTACTCGGATAGACGTTCTGATGCTATGGACGGCAACACAAGTATTTTATTTGTAATTTAACACCTAGTTTGCGACAGTCACATTACTACTAAGTATTGTTATACTTAATAGTTTCGTTATTGACAGTAGATGAAAAACAGAAGTGGGTTATGGGTAGCACACACCCCTTCACCCCCGCTAAGCTAACTATTACGCGTTGTTTCATAGGTGAATCTAGTTACTGCACACTGCACCTCAACTCTGTTTCTGCTAAATGGTTATCCTACTGTTTTTCTACAATGGCAGTGTCATCGAGAAAATTATCATCTTCAACCTAAGAATAATAATAAAAAGTAGTAACTTATAATTAATAACTTTATTTTTTTTCCTAACAAATCATTTGGCTAAGTGTTTGTAATATTTAAAGCAAATTTTAGCTTTGCTATGCATTTATTTTTATGTAATATTAAAGTTGAAAAATTAAGAATCCAGCAGGACTCGAACCTGCACCTCTTGGGTATACGCCCCAAGTGCTTTGCCAATTCAGCTATGGATTCGCATGCTGCCGGACTCGAAATTTCTCAACTCTTTTGTGCCAGCCGAAGCTAGACGAACCATTACTTGGTTTTAGCGCCATCTATGCGTTACTTATTCACATAATCGCATACAGTACGTTTGAATTAAGATCAACTCATTACTGTCGAGAGATGACGCATTTTTATCAATACTTGTAATATTTAAAGCAAATTTTAGCTTTGCTATGCATTTATTTTTATGTAATATTAAAGTTGAAAAATTAAGAATCCAGCAGGACTCGAACCTGCACCTCTTGGGTATACGCCCCAAGTGCTTTGCCAATTCAGCTATGGATTCGCATGCTGCCGGACTCGAAATTTCTCAACTCTTTTGTGCCAGCCGAAGCTAGACGAACCATTACTTGGTTTTAGCGCCATCTATGCGTTACTTATTCACATAATCGCATACAGTACGTTTGAATTAAGATCAACTCATTACTGTCGAGAGATGACGCATTTTTATCAATACTTGTAATATTTAAAGCAAATTTTAGCTTTGCTATGCATTTATTTTTATGTAATATTAAAGTTGAAAAATTAAGAATCCAGCAGGACTCGAACCTGCACCTCTTGGGTATACGCCCCAAGTGCTTTGCCAATTCAGCTATGGATTCGCATGCTGCCGGACTCGAAATTTCTCAACTCTTTTGTGCCAGCCGAAGCTAGACGAACCATTACTTGGTTTTAGCGCCATCTATGCGTTACTTATTCACATAATCGCATACAGTACGTTTGAATTAAGATCAACTCATTACTGTCGAGAGATGACGCATTTTTATCAATACTTGTAATATTTAAAGCAAATTTTAGCTTTGCTATGCATTTATTTTTATGTAATATTAAAGTTGAAAAATTAAGAATCCAGCAGGACTCGAACCTGCACCTCTTGGGTATACGCCCCAAGTGCTTTGCCAATTCAGCTATGGATTCGCATGCTGCCGGACTCGAAATTTCTCAACTCTTTTGTGCCAGCCGAAGCTAGACGAACCATTACTTGGTTTTAGCGCCATCTATGCGTTACTTATTCACATAATCGCATACAGTACGTTTGAATTAAGATCAACTCATTACTGTCGAGAGATGACGCATTTTTATCAATACTTGTAATATTTAAAGCAAATTTTAGCTTTGCTATGCATTTATTTTTATGTAATATTAAAGTTGAAAAATTAAGAATCCAGCAGGACTCGAACCTGCACCTCTTGGGTATACGCCCCAAGTGCTTTGCCAATTCAGCTATGGATTCGCATGCTGCCGGACTCGAAATTTCTCAACTCTTTTGTGCCAGCCGAAGCTAGACGAACCATTACTTGGTTTTAGCGCCATCTATGCGTTACTTATTCACATAATCGCATACAGTACGTTTGAATTAAGATCAACTCATTACTGTCGAGAGATGACGCATTTTTATCAATACTTGTAATATTTAAAGCAAATTTTAGCTTTGCTATGCATTTATTTTTATGTAATATTAAAGTTGAAAAATTAAGAATCCAGCAGGACTCGAACCTGCACCTCTTGGGTATACGCCCCAAGTGCTTTGCCAATTCAGCTATGGATTCGCATGCTGCCGGACTCGAAATTTCTCAACTCTTTTGTGCCAGCCGAAGCTAGACGAACCATTACTTGGTTTTAGCGCCATCTATGCGTTACTTATTCACATAATCGCATACAGTACGTTTGAATTAAGATCAACTCATTACTGTCGAGAGATGACGCATTTTTATCAATACTTGTAATATTTAAAGCAAATTTTAGCTTTGCTATGCATTTATTTTTATGTAATATTAAAGTTGAAAAATTAAGAATCCAGCAGGACTCGAACCTGCACCTCTTGGGTATACGCCCCAAGTGCTTTGCCAATTCAGCTATGGATTCGCATGCTGCCGGACTCGAAATTTCTCAACTCTTTTGTGCCAGCCGAAGCTAGACGAACCATTACTTGGTTTTAGCGCCATCTATGCGTTACTTATTCACATAATCGCATACAGTACGTTTGAATTAAGATCAACTCATTACTGTCGAGAGATGACGCATTTTTATCAATACTTGTAATATTTAAAGCAAATTTTAGCTTTGCTATGCATTTATTTTTATGTAATATTAAAGTTGAAAAATTAAGAATCCAGCAGGACTCGAACCTGCACCTCTTGGGTATACGCCCCAAGTGCTTTGCCAATTCAGCTATGGATTCGCATGCTGCCGGACTCGAAATTTCTCAACTCTTTTGTGCCAGCCGAAGCTAGACGAACCATTACTTGGTTTTAGCGCCATCTATGCGTTACTTATTCACATAATCGCATACAGTACGTTTGAATTAAGATCAACTCATTCAACTGGCACAAAAGAGTTGAGAAATTTCGAGTCCGGCAGCATGCGAATCCATAGCTGAATTGGCAAAGCACTTGGGGCGTATACCCAAGAGGTGCAGGTTCGAGTCCTGCTGGATTCTTAATTTTTCAACTTTAATATTACATAAAAATAAATGCATAGCAAAGCTAAAATTTGCTTTAAATATTACAAGTATTGATAAAAATGCGTCATCTCTCGACAGTAATGAGTTGATCTTAATTCAAACGTACTGTATGCGATTATGTGAATAAGTAACGCATAGATGGCGCTAAAACCAAGTAATGGTTCGTCTAGCTTCGGCTGGCACAAAAGAGTTGAGAAATTTCGAGTCCGGCAGCATGCGAATCCATAGCTGAATTGGCAAAGCACTTGGGGCGTATACCCAAGAGGTGCAGGTTCGAGTCCTGCTGGATTCTTAATTTTTCAACTTTAATATTACATAAAAATAAATGCATAGCAAAGCTAAAATTTGCTTTAAATATTACAAGTATTGATAAAAATGCGTCATCTCTCGACAGTAATGAGTTGATCTTAATTCAAACGTACTGTATGCGATTATGTGAATAAGTAACGCATAGATGGCGCTAAAACCAAGTAATGGTTCGTCTAGCTTCGGCTGGCACAAAAGAGTTGAGAAATTTCGAGTCCGGCAGCATGCGAATCCATAGCTGAATTGGCAAAGCACTTGGGGCGTATACCCAAGAGGTGCAGGTTCGAGTCCTGCTGGATTCTTAATTTTTCAACTTTAATATTACATAAAAATAAATGCATAGCAAAGCTAAAATTTGCTTTAAATATTACAAGTATTGATAAAAATGCGTCATCTCTCGACAGTAATGAGTTGATCTTAATTCAAACGTACTGTATGCGATTATGTGAATAAGTAACGCATAGATGGCGCTAAAACCAAGTAATGGTTCGTCTAGCTTCGGCTGGCACAAAAGAGTTGAGAAATTTCGAGTCCGGCAGCATGCGAATCCATAGCTGAATTGGCAAAGCACTTGGGGCGTATACCCAAGAGGTGCAGGTTCGAGTCCTGCTGGATTCTTAATTTTTCAACTTTAATATTACATAAAAATAAATGCATAGCAAAGCTAAAATTTGCTTTAAATATTACAAGTATTGATAAAAATGCGTCATCTCTCGACAGTAATGAGTTGATCTTAATTCAAACGTACTGTATGCGATTATGTGAATAAGTAACGCATAGATGGCGCTAAAACCAAGTAATGGTTCGTCTAGCTTCGGCTGGCACAAAAGAGTTGAGAAATTTCGAGTCCGGCAGCATGCGAATCCATAGCTGAATTGGCAAAGCACTTGGGGCGTATACCCAAGAGGTGCAGGTTCGAGTCCTGCTGGATTCTTAATTTTTCAACTTTAATATTACATAAAAATAAATGCATAGCAAAGCTAAAATTTGCTTTAAATATTACAAGTATTGATAAAAATGCGTCATCTCTCGACAGTAATGAGTTGATCTTAATTCAAACGTACTGTATGCGATTATGTGAATAAGTAACGCATAGATGGCGCTAAAACCAAGTAATGGTTCGTCTAGCTTCGGCTGGCACAAAAGAGTTGAGAAATTTCGAGTCCGGCAGCATGCGAATCCATAGCTGAATTGGCAAAGCACTTGGGGCGTATACCCAAGAGGTGCAGGTTCGAGTCCTGCTGGATTCTTAATTTTTCAACTTTAATATTACATAAAAATAAATGCATAGCAAAGCTAAAATTTGCTTTAAATATTACAAGTATTGATAAAAATGCGTCATCTCTCGACAGTAATGAGTTGATCTTAATTCAAACGTACTGTATGCGATTATGTGAATAAGTAACGCATAGATGGCGCTAAAACCAAGTAATGGTTCGTCTAGCTTCGGCTGGCACAAAAGAGTTGAGAAATTTCGAGTCCGGCAGCATGCGAATCCATAGCTGAATTGGCAAAGCACTTGGGGCGTATACCCAAGAGGTGCAGGTTCGAGTCCTGCTGGATTCTTAATTTTTCAACTTTAATATTACATAAAAATAAATGCATAGCAAAGCTAAAATTTGCTTTAAATATTACAAGTATTGATAAAAATGCGTCATCTCTCGACAGTAATGAGTTGATCTTAATTCAAACGTACTGTATGCGATTATGTGAATAAGTAACGCATAGATGGCGCTAAAACCAAGTAATGGTTCGTCTAGCTTCGGCTGGCACAAAAGAGTTGAGAAATTTCGAGTCCGGCAGCATGCGAATCCATAGCTGAATTGGCAAAGCACTTGGGGCGTATACCCAAGAGGTGCAGGTTCGAGTCCTGCTGGATTCTTAATTTTTCAACTTTAATATTACATAAAAATAAATGCATAGCAAAGCTAAAATTTGCTTTAAATATTACAAGTATTGATAAAAATGCGTCATCTCTCGACAGTAATGAGTTGATCTTAATTCAAACGTACTGTATGCGATTATGTGAATAAGTAACGCATAGATGGCGCTAAAACCAAGTAATGGTTCGTCTAGCTTCGGCTGGCACAAAAGAGTTGAGAAATTTCGAGTCCGGCAGCATGCGAATCCATAGCTGAATTGGCAAAGCACTTGGGGCGTATACCCAAGAGGTGCAGGTTCGAGTCCTGCTGGATTCTTAATTTTTCAACTTTAATATTACATAAAAATAAATGCATAGCAAAGCTAAAATTTGCTTTAAATATTACAAGTATTGATAAAAATGCGTCATCTCTCGACAGTAATGAGTTGATCTTAATTCAAACGTACTGTATGCGATTATGTGAATAAGTAACGCATAGATGGCGCTAAAACCAAGTAATGGTTCGTCTAGCTTCGGCTGGCACAAAAGAGTTGAGAAATTTCGAGTCCGGCAGCATGCGAATCCATAGCTGAATTGGCTAAGTGTTCTTTAGATCTTAAAATTGATTGTCGTATAAATCATTTTATAAAAGACTAAAAGCTACAATGTCATATTCGTAGGTAGGTATGACATTACGGCATACCTACGAACTATTAACTAATTAAGCGGCAATTTTTTCAAGTAAATAAGTGCAGTGATGAACCTGAATAACAGTCAGGGAAAGAGAGAGACCCTGCAGGCCCAGGCAGGTGCCGAATTATAAAATTAGCCACTGCCCGTGGTTTCACGCTGTTTTGTTCAACAAGTCATTGTTTTCTGCATAATTGCATATTGTTATAGACAATTATATAGAACATAATTTTAACGTTAAATGAGTCTGTAATGAAAACTTACTAGGCAAAAGTACCAAATGATCGTACTATATATTAAAATTATTGGTTAGAATCAAAATTATCAAGTTTTTATAATAAGTTATAAACCGCTACTAGAAAAGTAGGTTTGAAAACTAGTTCTAACCTACATTAAAGTTAGAACTACAGATGAAATGAATAGTAGTTTGGCCGGATAATCCGGCCGACCTTGTGACCGTATCCGTATAGCCGGATACCAGGCGGAACATTGCAGTCTCGTGCATGCTACACGTTTACTTCGCATTGTCCAAATTTTTGCGTCCAACTGCTCCTTACCACACCTTTTAAAATAAGTCCCTTCTGACTGTTTTAATCGTGTAGTTTTTAACACGATAAGAGTTCACAGGAGGTAAGGAAAAGCGAAGCGGGACACATGCGGGGTAACCTCATGCGATGCACCAAACGGGAACGTCGGTGGCGCGGCTTGATAGGTTGTTATTTCACATGATGCACCACACCAGACCACACGGAACCACATTTGAAGATAACTGTAGTAAGTTTACTGAGCGTCACTGCTGGTATCCGGCCGGATAGTTGTTAGTTGAGGATAAAGGTTGGAACTACAACTATTAAATGCTAGAAACAATTATATAAGTGTAAACCAAGAAATCATTACCAAAATAGTCCATTTTATTTGACCCTAAAGACAGGGATTTCTTTTTGCCTAGTTATTTGAAATACCTAATTTTTCAGTAGGCATAACTATTCATTTAGCATAATAGTTATGCCCAAGTTTTTTTGGCATAATGATTTTTCGCCTAAGAAAGATCAAAAGATAACTTGGATATCATTTTAGGTACCTACACAGTATAAGTATAACATCTACGTACGTAAAACAAACCTCCAAAATGTCTTTCAAAGTACTCTTGCGTACAAAACACATCTAAATCGTTTCGTAAAGAGAAACAAAAGTGACATTTATGTGTCAGTTGTGGGACTCGGTTCTCGTCGTGAGCGCGAATAAATGCGAATATACGTGAACAAATGCGAATAAAGAGACATAAATCAGTAGTCTCGGTGACGCGCGTTGCGCTAACGAGCCCGCAGGGAGACCGCCGCCCCCCAGAAATGGCCGCCGGGGAGATTTGTCTCACAATCCGCACGCCATTACAAGAGGATAGAGTTACCACGATTTAGATTTTTGACGGTTAATTTATAGCGAATTTCATCTATAATCTTGATACACATTACACAGGGATGGTTTTTTTTTAAGATTTTTCAAGCTCTTATAGATTAACTTTCTTTATTTAACTTAGAATTTTAAAAGAGTTATCTTTGTATGACAATCACATCTGGACTCTCGTCCGGTTGGACGCCACAAACTTCGTACAATGCAGTTTAAAAAAATTATTGGTTTTACATAATAAACACTTCTGCATCGAAAACTGCATCTTAATTTCTTAGCCTTCGGCGTTGGATTGAAGTAAATTCAGGGGCGGTTCTAGCAGAGTGAATTCAACAGGACCTTTATCGCCGAAAATACTTCTATTCACTTATATATACTCATGTATTTGTGGCCGTATATCGGCAATAACACAGCGAATGTTGTCTTCTAAATGGTCAAGCGTTTGTGGCTTATCCGCAGAGACCAAAGACTTTATAGCCCCACAGAAAGTAGACTAGCGTCATCTCTACTAAGTGTCATCACTTAAAAAAATATCTACTAGCAAATCTGAATCATCTCTTTTATAACGGGTGGCGCAAAAGTAAAGACCCTATTTGGTTCAGCTATAACATTTTTTCTAAATTAGAAAACTAGATTTAGATTTTTTTAAATGTATATTTGTGCCATTAAATTTCGTACCATTAGGATTTAAAGATGATGTCTTTTAAATGGTGACCTCCAGAGTTGATACACATTTGAGCCCTATTTATGACATTTTGCATAACTTGCCGTAACACTTCCTGCGATATGTTCGTTATTTCTTGACGAATGTTTTCTTTTAGAGCTGCGAGAGTCTGTGGCTTGTTCACATACACCCGAGATTTCAAAAAACCCCAAAGAAAGAAGTCTGGACTGGTCAGATCGGGTGATCTTGCAGACCAAGGCAAATCGCCAAAACGAGAGATAACTCGGTCTGGAAAAGCGTCCCTTACTAAGTCCATAGTGTCGCGCGCTGTGTGTGCCGTAGCGCCGTCTTGTTGAAACCAGATGTGCTCCAGCCCCAATTCGTCCAAACTGGGTATCAAAAACTCACGTAACATGGTTCTGTAGCGTTCTTCAGTGACAGTTATCGCATTGCCTCCAGCGTCTTCGAAAAAATAGGGTCCGATCACTCTGTCAACACAGATGCCACACCATACAGTAACTTTTAGTGGGTGTAGAGGTGTTTCTTGAATAATGCGCGGATTATCAGTGCCCCAGAACCGAGTATTCTGCTTATTGACATGCCCTGAGAGATGGAAATGCGCTTCGTCACTCATAACCAATTTTGAAGGAAAATCATCCTCTTCAAGGTGTATCAACTCTGGAGGTCACCATTTAAAAGACATCATCTTTAAATCCTAATGGTACGAAATTTAATGGCACAAATATACATTTAAAAAAATCTAAATCTAGTTTTCTAATTTAGAAAAAATGTTATAGCTGAACCAAATAGGGTCTTTACTTTTGCGCCACCCGTTACATCGAAATCATGGCCACCCTATGAAATATAAACGCGAATCGTTTTGAAAGCAATTTGAAATTTGATCCGACTGCCGTTTCTTTAATTGTATTTCCAATGCAAATTATTGCATAACACATTATGTCTTAAATAACTTAGATATAAACTTATGAAGTTATGACGTAAAATTTATGAAAAAAATAAGAAACTAAAATTTTTAACTTTACATAATAATACTGTATCGCTTTGATAAGTATCTATTTAACATAAGTTTTACTCCAATATAAATATTTATAATATACCTACCTTTGAATTGGTGGAAAATAAAAGAAATTATAATTGCTAAGAAGCAAGAGGTATTTAGATTCATGGAATTAAATAAATAAATAAATATCTCACAACTTACACTCAGCGCCATCTAGTCTCAAACTAAGCAGAGCTTGTACGTACTATTGGTACTAGAATAACTGATACTAATACATGTATAATTTTCTTTACATACTTATCTATATATATAAAAATGAAACCCGTTTTCCGTTGTCACGACTTGGCATGAAAACGGCTTGACCGATTTGGCTGATATTTTTTTTTGTAGTTTTTTAATACTCTGTACAAGGTTGTTACGGCAAAAAAAATTAAAAAAAAAAAAGTATTCATTTTTATATGGGGGATATTATAGATTCCAGTTCAAATTGAATAGGTACGGTACGCATACATAAGATACGTCAGCTATACAAAATAAAGTAGTGCATCAAATTTACGCTAAGGCGGTACGAAGTTCGCCGGAACAGCTAGTTATACATAGAAACACCCAGACAAACCCCCATGTTCATGCACACAAACATTTGTCTTAAGCGGGAATCGAACCTGCGACCTCCGCGTCGCAGGCAGGTACACTACTTACTCCGCCATCCCATCGTCAATTCTCTTTAATGAATCACGAATACGAAATAAAAAACGTGTTCTACCTACCTAGGTAATTAACAACTTAAATAAATACCATAGTAGCGAATAATGAAAAGTGACTTAGAAGTTTTTGCCCTGCATAGCTAACTGTACTTACTTACTATTTTTTATTATCTCGCTTTTAGTTTTACATTTGATTGATCTGTCTGGCTCTATTAAAAGCTCGACTTTATTGAAACTGTCTCGTTGGTTTAGTGGTTAGCGCCTCTCATCGCGATGTCTCGGGTTCGAATCCCGGGTCGGGGAAAATGTTATTTGTGAACTCGCCGTCAGGAAATTCTGAATAGGAGCACGGAGTTAGAATTGTGCCCGGTGGATGGCAATAGGCTCACCATTTGGCTAAAATTTGGGTGTTTTACACCACTGCGAGCCTTCAGTGTTATGCATTTAGTGTTATTATGTCTATTAGAAGTGTTTGTGTATTTGAAATTTGAATTTGTATGGCAGGCAATGCAGCCTTTCGCCTGATCTGCGAAATTGTACCAGATCCGATTTGGCTAAATACAGCAGGAATTCAATCCAAATGTATATAATAATATAAACAACATGATATGATGATAAATAATGTACAGGTATTCTACGTCATAATACAACCATGGGAAGATAAATAGTAGCTATAATATAAAACGCAGTAAATAGCCCGGCCTTTACGAGCCAACAAAACAACGCATTATTAACATAATTCTAATAGAACTAAGTGAAAAGTTGCGTACAATAATCATTGTCCAATCGCAATAATAGTAAGTACCCAACAGTAATAAACAGGAGCCGCAAACAAAACATAATGGAGGTGACACTCTTGAGAAATCAAAATGTGGTGCTTTAAAATGATATGGAAACAATAAACATAAAAGCTGCAGCTTGTGATTGCTGAGAATTAATTAAAGTGGCTTTCATTAGGACCATAAATGCGCGTCGTGTCGTCGACTGGCGCGGACCTAATGCGACCAAATTCATGAGAGACAAGAAGGTTCACTTCTTATTAGAATCTTCTACCTGACCTAATCTCTGTGGGCAGGCAGTTCAAGTAACAAGTTGTATGACCGATCATTCCGGTCAGCAGATCATGCTAAAGGAAAAAATTCGACTGCAGCAATGAATAATTTCGGATCTGAAATTAGCAGTTTTAGAGGTACCTAATGCTTTTTTTTTCCAATAATATTGAATTGTTGATGTTAACTGCCATTTTAACATAAACTTAAGAAATAAGTCTGTTATTTTAATAAATAAGCTTTACAAATTCTATCACTGAACCAATTTTTAAGTATATTATCTAACACAAATGGCGATAATGTAAAATCCGACACTACTAATTGCTGCACTCGATTTAAGACCGTTATCTTGGGTCTAATTTGACGCAATTATGATGTCATAGTTACACTTCTGTTACTATCTACATGCTTGCTGACAGATAGTGGCAAGAAAGTCACTGTGAAATATCGGCTCTCACAGTATAGAAATAATTTGAAAGCCGGTTTTTTACTGTACAGAAACTCACTTATTTCTCTATCAAGATAATCTTTCAACTTTCAACATTAGATATACTGATAGAGCTACAATAGCAAATCTGAAAAGTTAAAATATTAACCTGTAGTGAAAAGATTTGTTTGCTACGTAGAGCTAGTCAGAGTTCAAAGTCTTCGAAACTCTATTCAAGTTAATGTGTTGTACTAAAAAGTTCAAGATTTTCCTGTCAAGTGTGCTTGTTTATTAGAGGAATTGACGAAATTGACTACTACTTCGTCATATTTTATGTGATACACGGCAGAAAAAGGTTTACAAAAATGCTGCTTCAAATATATTTGTATACTTATATTCATGCATGTAACTCTCGGGCCTCGGGCGAAACGTTGCGTCGATCTCTTGTTCTATTTGCCTCAGGCACACGTGTACAAAATTAAATTTAACACTAGTAAAGCCTAACTGCCTTTGAGAGCTGCAATGCCTATAATGTAATTAATATTCTTATATAAAATATATCTCATAATAAATATCTCACAACTTACACACACCGTCATCTAGTCCCAAACTAAGCAGAGCTTGTACTATAGGTACTAGAATAACTGATATTAATACATATATACTTTTATTTTGTAAATACATACTTATTATACATAGAAACACCCAGACTAAGACAAACCCTCATGTTCATGCCCACAAAGATTTGTCTTAAGCGGGAATCGAACCCGCGACCGCGGCGTCGCAGGCAGGTACACTACCGCTCCGCCACCTGGTCGTCGTTATATTATATTCCTCATTTTAGAATAAGTGAGGCTTCCGTTCGTATCTGCATTGTGTGACGGCGCGCGTCGCCGCCATGTTGAATGCGCGGGCAGGCTCCGGCGCGGGGCGGGGCCTCGATCGCAGATAACAAAGCTCACTCTACCGCATACTCGACTCTACGCCTCTACCGACTCCATGAGCTACGTTAGTCACGTTACTCTGCATAACGTTACTCCTAAAATCTTGGAGCATGCTTACAGCAGACAGCTATAAAAATGACGTTACTTCTTTTTATTAAAATGACAAAAGAAAAGATATATGCCGCAGAAAAAAAAATTATAGCATTTTATTTATTGGACCACGTTTACTTTTGTTTTCAAGATACATTTTCATGATTTTCTTATTCTCTCTTTTCTTACACTTCATGAATATTTTTGTTTAATTAGTGGTAATTAACCGTAAAGAAATAATCAATTTTTGACTGTGTGGTGAGAAAATCAGAGATGCAGAATTTGCAAAATTTACGTCAAAAATAAGTTGGAAAAGTATGAAAAGATGCAGAAATGACCCGGTCTACCCTAATGTGTGATACGTAAACTTCATAGTTATAACTAGATATTATATGTAATGGAAAGTAATCAGGAATCCTTTTTCATATGCCTACTTTTTGTATGTAGGTACTTACATTACACGTGGATGTTTATACACAACATACACAATCTTTAAAAAACCCACTCTTAATTCTTATTTATTTTGTTATCTTTACTAAAACACTATACATCAAACAAAACCTGACAATTTATTTAATTTGAAACATTGAATTATTGCGGGTTCGCGCAACAGATTTAAAAGTAGTTGACAATCATTAATTGTTTAATCTCAATATATTAGAAAAAATCAAAGTATTACCACAGAATAATAAGTACAAGTAGTATTACGCCCACCATAAGTATTTATAATAATCATAATAATATCATCACTTTCATCACATAGGTATTCTGTCATCAAAATCAGTTATAATAAAATAAAAAAAATTTTGTTCAACTTGTTGACGTCGACACGTAGACGTCAACGTCATCTTGTCGCAAACTAAGCATATATTATTATTATACTTTTTTTTGTAAATACATACTTATTATACTTACATAAACACATACATTTTGTTAATTAAAGATGTAAGTAAATACTAAATAGGTAGTTCAAGTTTAAGTCAGTCCTAAAAAACACTATTAGACAAGAAACAATTGTATATGTGTTGATTTTGACACCCGAAAGTTTACAAAATTCTGACAAAACTGTGAAACTTGTACTCACTTACTGTCAAGTGATAGTTTTCAAGGCATTTGCTGAGATGCTTCCTTGAGGATTGAGAAAAAATATACCTACATTAACAGTCCATAAAAAAATATCTAAGGACCAATAATACCACCTTGAAGAACACTAAAACTATTATAATATTATCGTTATGACCTCCTATCGATTGAGACACTGACTATGTTGGTGCCACAAATGCAATTTTCTACATTGTATTGCAACGCATAAGAATTGCAATGCAATGTGGAAAAACAGGTTAAGTAAAATTGACAATAAAATGTGAGTGACAGTATTGAAAGCGTTGGAAAAATCGTCTGAAAACAATTAAATAACATAATATAACTTCACGTCTATATTACCCAGAAGGCTACAGAGGTGTACAACACCCACATTTCACCTGTTATGTTTAGGCCCCATGCGATAGGGCGTGAGCCTATCGCCATACACCGGGCAGAATTCTAACTCCGTGCTGCTATTGTGAATTTCCTGACGGAAAGTACACAAATAACACTGCCCTACCTGGGAATCGAACCCAAGACCTCGCGGTGAGAGGCGCATACGCTAACAACTAGATCATCGAGGCAGTTACATAATTTCTTTCAATGTATCCTATATCGTTATTTAGGTACTTTAAGGAGAGGGAGCAATATACAACAAAAATTTCTTGCCATTTCTTATGAACTGGATTAAAAACAATGTTTGGAAAGTAAGATTTCCGTCGCTTAAGAGCTACAAGTCTCTTGATCCGTGCAACTCTCACTTGACAACATTGAAACAAAACTAAAATAATTAAAACCAAAAGCAAGTCGGTAATTTTCAAGGTATATTGAAACAGTCTCTATCAGTGCAATTAAGCACGAAGATCAAACTAACAAAATAAATGACGTATGGGCGAGCACACAAAGCATTGTTTACCCACATTTGAAGAACTCTATATAGAGATTAGCTGGTTTACATTTGAATAGGTTATCTGTTTGTCATTGCAATAAAACCCTTTTACGCAACGCGTGACGTGGCCGGAGTGATTTATAACCATGATCGGGACATGTAGCCAGGGTTTTCTTTACACCAGAGGGCCCTAAAGGATCCCGTGATAAAGGCACCAGGGTACCATGAAACATGGGAGTAATATTTTTTTTAATATTAGACATAACCACTTGCACTTGTAAATAAGAGTGTAACTTTAGAATTTTCTTTCTAACTTTTCATCTGCGACTTCATTATTTACTTTTATATTAATGTAAAGAAAATATGTATTTGCTTTTTTTATTTAATACTTCTTAGCATGTTAGTATATGTCTATGATTTTATTTATGTATAAGAAGAAAGTGACAAAACAATTATTACGTAATTATTTATTAATTATTACTTTATAACTGTTAAAAATAAATATTTACTTATTGATATTGGTCTCATACTCTCTCTATTAATTTGGACTGAAGTTTTAACTTATATCCTACAGCGTACAAAAAGAGTAATATAAAATACAAAATATTGTATTTACATGATATTCCAGGAACGTGCAGCGTGCAGAGAGTAATATTCTCGTTTCAATGAGTTGGCCTACCGTTAACTTATCATTCATTGCTACAAACCGAGCTAACTACACTAACCTATGAGGTCCAATATGAAAAAGTCCTAAATAACTTGAAAACCACTACGATAAACACACCAAGGGCGGCCTTATAATGCGTTGGGTAATTTATTTACACGGGACGGAGTAAACTGGCCTTTATTTCATTGTTGGGCAGTTTTAGGTAAGATAAAGCAGATAATGTGTTCTTTTATGTGAGGAATCGTGGTCGTCACGTCGTCCATTCGTAGACATCATTGCCTCATGGGGTGACTAAGTGTTGCCAGCGATGGTAATCATTATGGTATGTGTGGGATAGTGGTATTTAAGTGTCCCTAGAACCGTCACATGGATTTAATATATTAATTATTATGATACGATTAAAAGAACTTTTTTTTACAAAGCTTCCAGTAATGTGCAAATACAAATTACTAGTACTCTTATAAGTAAGCTTAGTTCGTTTGTGTTAAGAGGAAGTTCACGTCCGTTTTGTAATGGCCAGGATTTGAACCCACGACCTCTCAAATTCAAATTCAAATTCAAAATATTTTATTTCATAGAATACAATTGATTACTTGAAAACGTCAAAATAATAATAAATAACATAACATAACATAATAATTTAAATTGGATTAAAATAATACAAAGGAATTCAATTGTTTTAAACTTGATTTTATATTAAATTCGTCCGAAAATATATTATGACAAACCCTAGATATCATGACTAGAAGTGTAAGCTGTAAGCCTGTAAATAATGAAAAAACAAAGATTATAATAATATTATACCTTAACATAAATTATTCCCAAAACATAATATCTCCGTGGTATAATCTCAAAGCTACGAGATATCTTACTTACTAAGAACATTCCTTTTTACTTGCAAATCAACAAATAATTATTTATGTGTATGGTTGAATAGTTGACATTTGATTAGAATCGAATAAGCAAAATTATAGGGCCACCGCCTTAAATTTTGCTTATTCGATTTCTCCCTAATGTGGCAACACAAATTTACCCAATATACAACTTCCCAAATGTATTTTATAGCAAGGGATGGAACGTAAAACTGGTAAAACCCCAGCATTACACGACTTACCTATAGTCATTAAAGTTTACCTAACGTTTATAACATTGACAGATAATCGTAAAGAATGTCTTTATCGTGATAATAAAACGCTTAAAACGAAACGTGGATCGCTGATAACAGAGATAACTTTGTGGATTTATACTTGCAGGTATCTTACGTGCTTATTTCTTAGTGCCTATTTACTGCTGACGTGGTATCATTTAATGGCTGAAAGATTTGAGAAAACCCGACTTGATGGGTAACTCCAGAGAAAAGTAGAAGTAGAAAGAACGGCTTAGCTGTCTATTTATATGAAACATCGGCGTATCTCCACCCACTCATATGAATACAGAAATGATCTATGCATTTTTGACTTTCATATGTGCATTTTTGACATTCATAGGGGAATTTTGACATTGATAGCTGCAAAAATTGTACTACGCTTTCTTGATATTTATTATGCCACTCTAGTTGTTATAACATTGTACACCACGGGATGAAAGTTTTTTTTTTAATTTTATTTTTATACTACGCCAATAGCGAACGAACGTGTAGTCCACCTGATGGTAAGTGGAGTACAGCCCATGGACATCAACAATCCACAAAAGCAGATTATAGATGCGTCGCTGCAGCTGAGGACTTCGGTGGTATGCCTCATGTGCCAGTAATTTCAGGGCCTGATCTCACCACCAAACCGGAACACAGTAATGGAAGCACTACCTACTATTTGGCAGCAGGTTAATAAAAAGTATATATTGTAAGTGGTATGTGGTGGTATATAGTTATGTGTTGTCATTCTTAAGGTAAAGAAAGACCTGTGCTAAAAATAGAGATAGAGAAATAACAAGGTCTCGTCATCGTAAGGATATTTCAACGGTTATCAAGTCCAGCCTTCTGCTTGCTGTCCACAGCTAGACCTGGCCTCGCCAACAGTTTAGCACAGTGTGCGGGGTTTTGTGAGGCAATGACTACACGCTACCCTTATGATTTCGTCTGTTCATCTGGCGGGAGGCTACTTTCCGGTACGTGGCGGCCACTTCAGGACTATGGGCAAATTACATAACTTTTTGTACCAGTTTACTACAAGTTTCATGCAATAACCTTCATCTGTTTTAATTAAGTTACAATCGTAGCTATGGCACCTAACTACCCCTAAAATAAACGGTGGATCAGTTTTAAAACTAAACATAAATGGGTCAATTTCAACAAGCGATTTTTTTTTGTCATTTCGGTGGACTTTTTTAATTTTAATTTATAGATTTTAAGTGAGAAATTAAACTTTAGCCTATTTTATAACATTGGGTGTAAGTGGACATCAAATATCATCAAAACTTACATAAATATTTAAGGATGAATTTTTTTGAGTCCACTGAAATGAAAAGTGTCTACCGAAATGATAAAAAAATAACCACTGAAATGATAAACTGTGCACCGTTTCGTACTGTGTGATAAAATTTTTAAAACAATATGAACACTACTAAAGCAAATCAGTACTTACGGCGAAATTAAATACACAGTTTTGATACAAATTAAAGGAATCTACCTCGAGTTATAACAGCCACCGAAATGATCCTAATTTTGTCCCCATATCACTGAAATGATAAACTTACTTTTGTGGCGGGCAACCGCAAGACGTTGGGACTGGTACAATCGCGCCTAGCTTGAGCCGGCCTGATCCGAAGTGAGGAAAGGTGAGAAGGGCATAACAACGCAATGTTGACGTGGCTATTCTACTAAAACTTACTGTCCTCTGAAATGATAACTTTTTTCCGGACAAAAGTTGACTGCCTGTCAAATCCATGAGAAAGAAGATAAACAAACAAAAATGGTTTTATTTGATGGAATATATTATAATTTAATGATAAAACAACCGATTTAAATCCATATTATGAATATATTTGCAGGGGAAGGTATTTTATGAGTGGAATTGGGTTCGGGACAGGCCACCGTGATGATAAAATGACACTTTGTAATAATTTTTTTTGGTATATTATTGGGTAGAAATCAATGATTTTTTTTGCCAAGGTAGAGAAGTACTTACTTTTTTGAGAAAAACATATTAAATAAAAAATCAGCACATTGCACTACCATTCTCACATTTGCCGTGTGTTTTTTATGCTTGTGCAATTCACCCAAATATAAGTTTAATAATACATAATAATATCATCATTTTATGCTGACAGGCGTCTGCACAGGATCAAGGCATGAAATATGACGTGTATATTAGAAGACGTTTTTAGATAAGGACCCGAATTCCTTCTTAATGCTTTTGAATCTTAAACGTTATGCAGCTTTAAAGCTGCTTGCGAGCTAAGTCTGACTGAACATTCATAGGCGGTCGCGGCTTCTTCACTCCCCATAGCGTACCCAACATGATACACGACCAACATCACTGTGACGTTAAAATAGCGTGGCGTCGTCGCCGCGTCGTTATATAATGTCTAGAATGTTAATTTATGTTATTCAGCAGGAGTCCGACATACATGTGCGGAGTTCACACGACCATTGATTTACAAGGCAGCGCTGTTCGGTGCGTGACGCGACGCACGGCGCGAGGCAGCGGCGCGGGCGCGGTGCGGGCGCGGCAGGTACGCGGCCGGCCCGACTTTATAGCGGAACTTTAATTTACGACCGCTCTAAATTACGTGGATTTACTGCGCGCCTTTATTGGCCCGCTACGAACGCCCCCACCCCACCCCGCCCTTAAAGCCCCCCACAGCAAGGTCTCCCCAACGACTTCTGCTTCCAAAGTGCATCGCTAAAACTGCATAATTTAATGCGCAGTATAACTGACAGTGAATCCAAACTACCTACCTCGTAAATCCTATACGAATTCAGTAGCATGGAATATGAGCACGTCGTATGAATCAGACGGTAAATAAATAAACGTTTATATTTGCTGCTAATTACCTTTTATGTATGGCGTCTGTGTAGGTACTCGCTAGTCGCCAGAGTCGCAGTGTAAGGTAAAGTTGTGCAGTGATGACCGGTCCATTACGTTCATTAGATGAGTCATGGCTCATTTCGTGGTCAAATGTTTGTGGTATGTTATCCTCGGAGGAATGTATCAAGTAATCGTGAAAAGCTGAGTCGGTGCGCGGACGCAAGGCCACGTCACATCCGGCGTTATCTACCGGAGAAAGCGGATGCTGCAGTCCGGCGGCGCCTTCAAAGACACGAGGCCCTTTGTCGGCATTCCTTCTTAATTGCTGTTGCAAAACTACCAACGTTTATTACTCTGTAATGAAGGCAAGTTATCGGCGAAATGCGTACGCTTTTAAATTGTAAAACGGTTACATTTTTAATTAGTAAACCACCATTATTATAAAATTATGGTAATTCGTAAAATTATTATAGAACACAAGGAAACAAACGTGATCAGTTAGACGCTGAGTTCATTGAGATACTATTGGTAAAGACTCACATAATTATATTTACGAGATATACAAAGGTAAACAAACAAAAACTCAAATCTAGAATTTATTATTGGTTTCTAAATTTGAAGAAACCATTTGTATTGAAAGAAAAAAATAAACTAGTTGTTTTTCCATTATTATACCAAGAAGAATTAAAAGACTAATTTAAAAAAAGTTTTTGATGATTCTTCTTTTACTTAAAACTAAATGCGCATTGCATTTAGTTAAAACTATAATTGCGAAATCCGATAATTCAAAACATGAACAAATCTATTTGCATGCAATCCTGACTGCATTTTTTGCATGTTATAAAATGACTCATTTTTGGTTTAAATAAGTTTACCTACCCTGAAATTGTCAACCTTGGTTTATTATGAACTTTTGTCGCCATCTTAAAAAAAGTTGTTGTGAAAAGTTTGATTTTTAAATTTTGCAGTATTGTATATATCAGTAGGTATAGTATTTAAAGGCCAAAGTCTTGTATTATACGCGCCGCTCGTTATGCGTATTTCGTCACTTTCGTGAGAATATGAAAAGATCCTTTGAATAACCTGCGTTTATAAAATACCTTAAGGAGAAACAATTCGTTGGCTGTTTTCCATACAAAGGTAAAATGGGTTTAACTTTAAAATTAATTAGTTTTTATCTATTATTATAAACTAATCATATCTGAAACACTAAAAAACAAGTTCGTTGGCGCCCATTTTTCAAAATTATTATTAAGTAATGTCAGATTGATTGTAACTCGACTATAAATGATTAAAAAAAAATGACGTAATGGCCACGAACAAACATGTATATCAGTGTTTTAGATATTATTTGTCCATAAAAATTACTTGAGTATGAAAACACGGCGTTCGGCAGTCTACCCTTAATCTTTGAGTCCGATTGTCCATCATCTCTGTCTCGAACCCACATTTAATATAGTTATTCTCGATCCTAATCAGTATGCACCAATGCACATACATTATACGGATCCCGACTCATTTAGTTAAGTATATAAAGGTATATAGAAGCACGTTTTTTGCTGTCGACCGATTTATTCACCTAATGAGAGCTAAGTCGTGTAGCCGTGTCCTGAGAACCATTTAATGGCTCCAGCCCACGGCCCCGCTTTTAACTTCTAATCTAAGCCTATTAAACATCACGAAACCCTCTACGATTTCTCGTGAATGCATTTCCAAGTAACCAAGCCGATATAATTGTAAAAAATAAAACTCTGGACGGACAACAAACACGTTTTACCTAAGCATAATTTACATCTGGATCATAAGAAAAGGGTATACCTTAGGTTTGGGCTTTTGAAAACATTATCTTATGTCGGGATGATTAAGTTCAAATTCATGTGTCATGCTTTGGTGTATATGATGTTTCAGTGGGCTGTTTAATTTTATAGCGTTGGCGGCTGGGCAGTAATTGGAAGCGAGGATGCGCGGGCGCCGTAAAGCGGCAATTGACCAGAAAATAACGAGCGGAGCCCGCGGCCATGCTTATACGCACATATGCCTCTTATATACAGCTGCCGTGCGGCTCCATGTTTATTATTCTTCTAAAATATTTATTTTAACAAATTAAGCCAGCCGTAAAACTTGTGGAGTGATATTATGAACTTTGGCGTTCCGCATTGTTGGGTTCACTTAGCATAAGCTTAGTTTAAACTGGATTTGACAAACATAACATAACATCACGCCTTATATTACCCTCAAGGGTGTGGCAGGGGTGAACAAAACCCAAATTTACCATATTCTCTGTAAGTCCCTAGGAAAGGGCTTGAGCCTATCGTCATCCACCGGGCGCAATACCAACTCCGTGCTGCTAATAAGAATTGCCTGAAAAATCCAAAATTACACTTTTGCTCGACCGAAAAACAAGCCTTCTCGCGGTGAAACCAAGGAGGCAGTTAAACTTGATTTAATTAAAATTATACTGGCTATGTACTATGTAATACCAACATTCCGAAACAATTCTATCACCCACTTGATATTATCCAACTTCCTTGTAAGTAGTAAGTAGTACCTACTACATCTAATGACTTCCTGTATAACGCAGTAGACGTAAAAATATTTACGTGACGTATAGTGGATGAAAATGACATAGTGATAAACGCGCTTACCAGTATAATGGGTGCAACATTTTGCACGTCAAATTCATGACAAAGCATTTTTTCGTACTTCGATTCACATGTACATTTTAGGAAGATAATCTTATGCATTCATATGCTAGGTGACTTAAAGGTGTGCACAGCACTTACAGTTTATTCTGCGATAACATTATAATTATATCAACTGTTTTATAATTGCAACTGTTAACTAACTAGCATGCAATTGAATTTAATGAAAGTTAATAATAATAAAATGTGTTACATTTGAAAAAGGTACATGATTAAAAAAAACAAAATTACATAAAACATTGATACTTGAACAAATTACAACATTCTAAAACAAAGTAATATTGCAAAGACAAAGTGAAGTTAATATCATATTAATAAACGCTAATATTAATATTAATAAAACACATGCATAAAAATTAACATAAATTAAAATTACACGAACATAAATTTATGATAACATTATTTACAAATTGAATCATTACAATATAAAATAATAACAATTTAAAAAAGTCTATTCGATAATTAAGAAAAAAAAATGGGATTAAATTATAATTTGTCACTTGTTTGTGTTATTCTCTAACATCTATTGTTAAACTAGGAGTCAGCCACGGAATAAAAAACCAACTACTCGTAACGATTGATCGTCAAGTGACAACAGGACCGACGGCTGAGCGTGACCTCCGAGGCCCGGAAGAAACTTGTTATTTTAAACTGGTCACCCATCAATCGGCTGACCGTGGTTAGCATTGCTTAACTTGCAGGTGGAGCGGTCCGCGTAGCATTAAATTGGCCACGAGCTCATATACCAGTAAATATATACTTATGCAAAACGTCCTTAGGATTTCTGGCTAAATTTGTCTCAAAGTGCTGGTGGATGGGCTTTATTATTAAATTTGCTTATGCAAATCATACCTGTCTCACCTTTTTGTATATCCTACCGTCTATTATTATTGCTTAATATCCTCGGACACTGAGTGCGTCTACAAAGGAGATATTAAACGTTTCGATACTTTCCATCTAAGATGTCTACGAGCTATACTCCGCATTAGCTGACAGGATCGAGTTCCGAACTCGGAAGTTCTTCATCGGCCAGGGTGATCGCTTGATGCGTATGGAGCGCCTTCTCATGAAATCTCAACTACGCTGGCGCGGACACCTGGAACGTATCGAGCCCTCCCGATTGCCGAAAAATGTTTTCTATTCTGAATCAGGTAAGGAAAACGTCAAAGTGGAGGGCAGTATCTACGATACAGAGACGTACTAAAGCGCCACTTAAAAGCCACAAACCTGTCACTAAATTTCATGCAAAAACTCACTGCCAAGAGACCGAAGTGGCGTTAAGCTGACTATAAGCAAAAGCGACTTAAAGATATTGACTCCAAACGTTAGCTCCAAAAAATTCGTCCTAAACGACGATTACACCTACAATGTAAGATGAGAGCTTTACTGTGCATCTTGTGACCGCGCAATCTATAACTTAGTTTGGTTTTATATGTTTTTAAACTTACGCGATTTGAGATCATTTTTCAAAAATTAGACAACGGGTCTGAATCGCGATACCTTTATAATAATTACGCGATTCAGACCCGTTGTCTAATTTTTAAAAAAAAGTTTGTTTATGCTAGCCATATACGGGCACGTCGGCGCAAGCAATTTTTATACTGGTGGTTGAGCTCTTGTGAATGAGCTCGAGGGCGGCAGCACCACCGTCTCACCTTTAACCTGCCGCCAAATGCTTCCATTACTGTGTTCCGGTTTGGTGGTGAGATCAGGCCCTGAAATTACTAGCACATGAGGCATACCACCGTAGTCCTCAGCTGCAGCGACGCATCTATAATCTGCTTTTGTGGATTGTTGATGTCCATGGGCTGTACTGCACTTACCATCAGGTGGACTACACGTTCGTTCGCTGTAGGCGTAGTATATAAAAAAAAAAGCAAGTTGCTATAAATTAGAATTAGCCAGGGTTTCGTCGGATATATCTAAGAGCACATCATCATTATTGAGTCGCGCAGACTTATTACGTTTTTTAGCCCCGGTTAATTGACATCAGCTTAAATATCTTATACCTTCTATAGGTAAAGCATAAAATATATAATAATAATAATAATAATAAAAAACTCTTTATTGTACACCAAACAAAAATAAAAAATAACAACATAAGATATTTACACAAAAGGTATGGTAATACAAGTGGCGGCCTTATCGCCTTGTGGCAATTTCTTCCAGGCAACCATTGGATGGAAAGAAATTTAAAAAGTGTGAATTTAGGGGAGCCTGCGGTGTATAAAGATGTGAAAAACTAAAAATTAAACTGTTTAATATCTTTAATAATACATTACACATCATTAATAAAATATAGTAATACAATACTGTACTAATACGTATATAAATAAATATATATAAATACATAAAAATATGATATAAATAATGGTAGTAAATATAATATTTCAAAAATAAATATAGACGTGTAGCAAAATTAAGAGACACAACACATAAATAAATAAAGCAAAAAAAAAAAAAAAAAAACTGAAGGGATATCATTTTATTGTAGACAAGTAGTATTCATGGACCATTCTCTTGAAAACTGGCAGTGATTTTGCACCTCTCACATTAGCCGGCAGCGCATTCCACAATCTGACAGCTTGAACTGAAAAGGCCTTGTCCATAAATGTTGTGGAATGTTCAGGCATTTTTAATCTCTGGTTCTCGGATGACCTTAAACACTTCGTGTGGGTGTCATGCAAATAACTAAAACGTTTTTTAAGGTAAAGGGGTGTTAGAGGGTTAAATAAAATATTATACAAAAGGGACAGTATATGAGCATTCCGGCGAAGGCGTATGGGTAACCACTTGAGCTTAACACGAAAAGCAGAAACATGATCATATTTGCGCAAACCAAATATAAATCTTATACAAAAATTTTCGAGGCGCTCAAGTTTATTAAGTTGGTCTTCGGTGAGGTCTAGATAACTGGCATCAGCATAATCCAGGATAGGAAATAGAAGGGACAGCACTAGCGTAGTTTTCGTAGCTATAGGAAGAAAATTGCGTAATCTTCGCAGGGCAAACATTTTACGACTGAGTTCTTGGAGTTGAGGACCCCAGGACAAACATCTGTCGATAAATATGCCTAGGTTTTTAACTTTATCGCTGTACGGAATAGCGGTTCCTGCACAAGAAACAGAAGGCAAAAGCGACCAATCTATTCGAGATATTAACCTAGGGCTGCCGACAACCATCGCCTGAGTCTTAGTCGGATTAATAAGTAGGCCATAAGACTTACTCCAGCTGCAGATCTTGACTAAGTCATCGTTAATTTCTTTCACGGCGTCAGGCAGTTTATCCAAAGGAGCTTGAGAGTAAATTTGGAGGTCGTCAGCATAAAGGTGGTAGGAAGAAGTAAGTTGAGAAGTGATTGAGTTTATGAAAACCGCAAAGAGTAGAGGAGATAGAACGCCACCCTGAGGCACACCGGCAGTGGTTAGGCACCAAGAGGACATAGTCTCCTCGATACAAACACACTGACGGCGGCCATGCAGGTAATTACGAAACCAGTCAACTGCTATTGGAGATACGTTAAGAGAGCGCAATATGTTGAGCAGAACCTCAAAGTCGACGGTATTGAAGGCATTGCTAAAATCGAGCAAGGACATGACTGTTAGATTACCTTCCTCCATACCTGACCTGATGTCTTCCGTAATATGAACCAAGGTAGTTGTGGTACTGTGGCCTGGGCGGAAACCGGATTGGAAGGGATTAATTTTGGTAAGGAAACTATTAAATTGTGTGTGGATAAGGCGTTCCAAGACTTTGGACAGGAAGGGAAGTATAGAGATGGGGCGATACTCGGAGAATGTAGATGGGTTCTTTTTTTTAGGTATTGGTGTAATTTTGGCGCTCTTCCACGCTGCTGGAAAGACGCCATATGTGATAGAGAAATTGAGGATATGGGAGATGACAGGAAGTAATTGGTCAAGAATAGGAAGGATCATATTACGGCTGACACTATCACTTCCAACTGCGTTAGAAGTTATAGACATTATACTCTTCTTAACGTCACAATCAGCAAATTGACTAAAGAAAAAAGCAGGACAGTCAGGAGTCGAAAGGGTAGAAAGATACTTCAACGTGTTATCTTTGGTGGTCCTATCAAAGTTGGACTAGATATATGTAGGTGAATTGCCTGTAAAATTGCAAATTAACGCAGAAAGCTGATTTTTTGATGTTTTGTTAAGGTGTCTATATTTTAAGAACTATCCACGTACTCCTAACCGTTAAAAATGCTAACTGATAGATTCAAATATCCAAAGGTGGTCACAGACATTAGCTGTATTTAAGAATAGAGTTAAGGAACATTATCTTAATAAAGCCACCAAAAATGAATCATCGCTAAAATGTCTTCTGAATTATGTAAGTATATATTTATCTATATTTATATATTTCCTCCGTGCCACGGAGAGCACGTTAGGCCGTCGGTCCTGGTTGCCATTTGAAAATCTACGGCAGTTGTTACGGTTTGTCAGAGGCATGGAAGTCTGGTTACTAGTATTGACTTACTCTCTGAAGTGGTAAGCCAGCCTGGGGTACCATGGATATGGCGGATCAATATTGAAATATGCTATTATGTTCTGGGAATACTTTACAGACAGCGAACGTGTCTTCATAGCTCAAAAAAGGAAAGAGCTATCTGTCGGATAAAACAAACCGACAGTGCCTTTAAAAACCTAAATTTATTAACCATGCCTAGCTTATATTATATATGATGTAATACAATTCGTAAGAAATAACTTAAACTTGTTTCAAAATTATAAGAGCAAAGAACATAAACATAAAATATGTTGCCCATCGCACAGTACCACTTTCTCCAATAATAGCGTATTATGTATGGGACCAAGAATTAATAAACTTTTACCAAAATCTGTATTGGATATAAATTGTAATAATGCTTTTCATAATAAGATAAAATCAATTTTACTCGAAAAATTGTATTACTGTACCTAAATGAATACTTACCCTATATTGTATTTAATTGAATTGTTATTATTAAAATGTTAAAATATTATTGATTATAATGGTAATGTATTGAAAATAATTATTCAATAATTAAACAATCATTTTCATCCTATTGATAAAAATTGTTAACTTTAATTTTATTATGATAATGTACTTACATTGCATGCCTTAAAGTAGAATATGGCGATCGAAATTATACTATAACATCTATGTAACACACTTGTTCGCAATAAATGATTTTGAAGTTAGAAGTTTGATTAGTATAAAGATTATCGTATTACCTCGTACTGGGTTGTGAAGGTCTGATGACAGTCGCTCCACGTAAAATACTGATATTCAGCTTAACCCGTTAGACTAGAAACCGACCCCAACGTATTTTGGAAAAGGGTCGGCAGATAGATCTCCAAAGCGAATGACGGTAGGTGAACATTTTTTGGTTTTTAATTATAGAACGTAAATAGGTTAAATATAGTGTATATACACCATGTATTTTGTAAAATAAAATTTTAAACACAGTTTCCAATATAGCGGCGGAAGTTTTTATAAAATTATGGTTGAAAAGTTTAGGGTATGCTTTTATAAGTTTTCTCTACAATATATAAAAAAATCAGCTTTCTAGGTTCATTTCCACATATTATGATTGCTTTAAAGTACTGTACTAATAAAAAATTGAAGCTAATGGCATTTATAGTATGAAAATCAGAAAGTGTCGAAAATGCACTACCGTAGTTAATTCATAAAGTAATTAAAAACGTGTTCCGAAGTCTCGTGTCTATACAAACAAGTGTAAATAAATGTGTATCAAAATACAATCCGTAATGGTTATGGACCCTGCGAACGAATAGAGTCCATACAACTCGATGATGATTCCATAAATTTATACAGTGCACAATAAAAAGGCGCCGGTGAACAAAACGCCGTCGTCACCGCGTTTTATTGACTGTAAGCAATCATTGTTTAAACGCAAACCTTGACTAGTTCAATCATTGCCGTGAAATTGGGGAATCACCAGCTTTATTGGGATTTAGCGACGCAATAACACTGGGATAACAACAGCTGAACGTCATTAAGCCACCATCTCAAACAGATTATGTCCGATATTGTGCAGCAATTTAATTATGTCAAGTAGGTGAAAAAAATCAATGATTTACTCTAAGTGAACGCGTTGATGTCTTTCGAACGATAAGTTCAACTCGGCAGTTAATAAGTTGTAATAACTATACTGGGTGTGAATTGCGTCGTGATATATGATTCAGAGACCTTGGGTGCAAAAATAAAACATACTAAATTTCCACACGTTGGAAAATAGTTATTGAAAAGTTTTCCTTGATGTGTGCAAATGTATAAGAATAAGCTTGTGAAAACACTTTTGATGATTTAGAATCATGATTTTGATCATGAGTTGAGCGGGAAATTGCAAATGTATTGGCATAGTCTAGTGCCTAGAGTAAATCATTCGAAAAAATATCGCGACACACTAAAATGTTATTCCATGTAGCGGCAAAATCTTGCGGCAATGGTCTTCACTCGCTTGAGTTGATTTTCTCTTTAACTGCACTTGATCCTTACATTGACATTCTGATAGCCTTCTTCACGTCATTTTCATCAAAAACATTGGAGTTAGGTATCACACACGATCCAAAGGTACAGCATTATAAATTTTGTATTAAAAATACTTAAGTAGATACTGTTCTAAAGTGCAGTCGATCTTTGATTTTCCTTGACACAAATGACAAGTCTCGCCATTGCCAGACGGTTACTATGTCGACGGCGTTAGCATACCTCTGCTAATTAACCAGCAATAAAAACTTTATTAAAATGACCAGCATATGAATGCTTTAGTAGGTACATTTACGAGTGGAGTTACAAAATTAATGTAGCAATATAATAAAGTAAAATTCTGAGGTGATATAAATGTCGTAGAGCAGTGGATTGAGACACTACTGTTATTTATTGGTCGCCGGCGTACTTTAGATGAATAATTTGTTTATTTGCATGTGGATAGACGGAGAAGTTATCATAAATTTTAAGTAAAACCTATTTATAAACTAATGAGTTTGTATATTAAATGTGATTGACCTTTTCTGAACGATTTCGCGAAATAATACTGTAGAATCTACTGCAAAAAAAAATCTGTCTAAACATACATACTTTAGAATTATTTAATCATAATTCTTAACACTCAAGTTATGTAACTATGTACAAGGGGCTGTATTTCATAATGGAGACTACACACTACAAGTATTATCTACGTAATACTTGTAGAAAATATCGTGGTTGAAGGGCAATTGTAGGGATTACCATGAGAAAAACAACGTTAGACAACAATTGGAACCAATTTATAGCAATGTGTGGGATGGCCTTGGTATTTCTTAATTAGTTTCTGCTTCTAAGGTTAAGACAGAGCGGTAGAAATTTATCGGTCTGACACAAAGTGCGTGTTTAAAGGTCTTTTCAAAACACTGAGGAATTGATTAGACAGTTTTTTGATTTAGAGATCCAAAGAGATAATCAACTTCAAAGAGCAAATTATTGTTCGAGTGGGACGTTCCTCTAAAATATAAACCACTGATTAGAGCTTACGAATGAAAAATTTGAAATGTACTTTACAGGAAAACTAAGCGACTATGTTAACTTTATTAGGTCAAGAGTAGTAGAGGTCCAAATTACAAAATATAGTTTCTTGGAATATTTTGTACAAAATACAAAAACCTTTGAAAATAATGACTTGTATGATGTTATTACTTATTCGATACTGGTAGCAGAATCGTATACCGCAACGGCTGGCAACGGAACCCTATCGGACTTGGCCGGTATTACAAGATTTATTATTTACAAAATCACTACAGATGTACAGTATATCATACATAATAATATCATCCCTCATGTCATACATAGCTTAATACGATATTTGTTTTATATATATTTATATTCACACGACTCAATCACGTAAAACCTAAGAAATTAAATTGTGAAAAATAAAATTAACTATTTTCAAGCTTGGCATATTTTTATACCTCTAAATTTGAATTAATTTTATGAAAAATAAAAAACTTATAAATTTTTCATAAACATATTATAGCCCTGCAAATATATGTAGTAAAAAGATCATGCCAATTTTCTTCTTTTCCAAGTACAACAAATGTTAGCTGTAGCTGTACCTATTCTGTAAAATTAACAAAATTATTATGTTTTAAATGCATTATCCTGATGATAATAAACTTCCTCTTTAGGTAGCATACCAGAAAACTCAGATATTGATGATCAGATGGGTTTAGGTGGTCAAATGAACGGCGCTTCTATGAACTTTGAAGAATATTTTGCGATAACAAATATCAGTCGCACTTATTCGGCAAAAGATAATATTGATATAAAAGAACTTCTCCGAATTTTTTTTTTTTTTTTTTTTTAATTGTAAGATATCACAAATATCTTATTTTATTACAATCTAGCCCATGAAGGCTAATGAGTAATTCTATTTTAACCTAAATTAATATGTAAACATAAATCTAAGAGGCGTCCAATAACACTTCACTTAGTTTTTATTAAGGCGAAGACACTTTGTTCATGTTGTCTTTTGAACTATCACTGTTTTTGTTTGTAATTTTTCACTTAATCACTAACACTAACTAACTCATATGGTTTTGTCCGTTTAAGTCTTTTCACTATGTCCGTATTGTCGAGGAGCTGGATGGCCTCGACATTAACGTGATGATGAAGCCTATATTCGTGGGCTTCTGCCAATTTTTGCATCACTTTATCTACGACGTCAATGTTGAGGTCCCTGTGGAGGTCGCAATTTCTTACATACCAGGGCGCGTTCACGATGTTCCTGAGTACTTTATTCTGGAATCTTTGTATAATTTGCCGATTACTTTGAGCGGCACAGCCCCACAGCTGGATGCCATAAGTCCATACAGGCATCAAAACCTGTTTGTATATTAGGACTTTGTTAGGTACTGAAAGGGGTGATTGCTTTCCGATAAGCCAGTACATTTTTTTGTAGCGCATGTCTAGTTCTTCTCGCTTCTTCTTGACGTGCGCTTTCCAGCGTAGCTTAACGTCAAGCGTCATGCCGAGGTATTTAGCTGTATTATCATATGGTACCTCTTGGTTGTTTATGAACACCGGCAAATACTGCGGCTTCTTGTTTGTGAAGTCTACGTGTACTGACTTAGCTTCATTCAATTTAATACCCCATTCTTTCGTCCATTGTATAGTTTGGTTGATAGCTGCTTGAAGTTTTTCTACAGCTTCCTCGTGACTGTTGCCTGTAGCCATAATAGCAGTATCATCTGCAAAAGTCGCAATGAAGTTTTCTTCTGGTACTGGGATGTCACAGGTGTATAAAAGGTACAGGACCGGACCCAATACACTTCCCTGGGGTACACCAGCTTTTATTTTTACAATTTCTGAGTAGGCGTTTTCTTGGCGTATCCGAAACACTCTATTTGAGATGTAAGAAACTAGTAAATCTGTGTATGATTTAGGTAACATAGTTCGTAGTTTCTGTACTAAGCCTATATGCCAGACTTTGTCAAAAGCTTGTGCCACGTCTAGGAAAACAGTAGCGCAAACTTTCTTTTCTTCTAGTGTTTTTTCAATGACATTAGTTATTCTATGTATTTGGTCTATTGTAGAATGTTGTTCTCTGAAGCCAAATTGGTGGTCAGGTACTAGATTTTTGTCTTCAATTATCGGTTTTAATCTCTTCAGCAGTAGCTTTTCAAACAACTTTGACATTATAGGTAACAGAGAAATTGGCCTATACGATGTTGGTTCCTGTGGAGGTTTGCCAGGTTTAGCTATCATTATGACATCTGCCACTTTCCACAGATCAGGTACATATTTAAGTCGGAAAGCTGCGTTTATCAATGTGGTTAGTTTTACAATTGCCTTACGTTGTAGATATTGCAAAACTTCACCGGTAATTAGATCAAATCCTGGGGACTTCTTTTTATTGAGTTGGTTAATCTGGTTTGAGACTTCTCTTGGAGTCACAAATTTGATTTCTAACTTATCTTGCACCATGTCATCAACAATGATATCTTGTGAGTTTGAACAATTTACCTCGTTCGGCTTAAAGATGTTCTCGAGATATCCAGCGAATCTCTTTGCTTTTTGCTCGTTGCTTATAGCCCACGTTCCATTTTCTTCTCGTAATGGAGGAATTTGTACAGTGGGTTTTTTCATATTCTTAGCAGCCTTCCACAAGGAATAGTCTGTTTTAACATCATTAGTTAACTGGCTTAAGTAATTATTTCGCACCAAATCATTATGCTGAAGGATTTTCCTTTTTAATTTTTTTGTAAGATTATTGAGACAAGTTTTTTCCAAAGGAGATCTAGTTTGATGCCATATTTTTCTCTGCTAGCGTTTTTCAGCAATGAGGTTTCTTATATCTATAGGATAGGTAAAGCCTTTAACTCTCCTTTGAATGTTGGGAGTGTTTGCCCATGCTGCGTGCTGAATTTTAACAATAAATTGGTTAACTTCGAAGTCCAACTGCTCCGGCGTTTTAAGAGGGACTTTTAGTTCTATACTATTTTCTAGGTCTATGCTAAATTGTTCCCAATTTGTATATCTATTTACTAATGTGGGAATATTATCTATGTTATTTATAAAATGGTCACTCAATGTCAAGACTATGGGTGAGTGATCCGAGTTCATATCGTGTGATTCATCAATATTTAGATATGTTCTGGATATGTTCTTACATATGAAGAAGTCAATTAGGTCTGGTATTTTATGCTTATCCGTTGGCCAGTAAGTTGGCTTGCCAGTTGATACAGCTTCACATTTTGTTTCCTGAATAGCATTTAGTAACTCTCTGCCTTTGGTAGTGATCAGCCTAGAGCCCCAATGCGTGTGTTTGGCATTAAAGTCTCCACCCAGGATAAATCGGGTACCTAGTTGCTCGAAAAGACTCATATATGTTTCTTTTTTAATTGCGTACCTTGGTGGCGAATATATAGCTGCTATTGTGATAGGATATAAGTAACCTTGTACACATATAGACACTGATTGTATGTTACGCTCCTCTTGCTTATATATTTCATAGTGGGCAAGGTTTTCTTTTACAATAACAGCACTACCTCCCCTTGCAGAGTTATCAGGATGCAGCGCGTGGTAAATACTATATCCTTGTAATTTTATGAAGGATTGTCTGGTGAAGTGTGTTTCAGATATTAAGCACACATCAATATTTTCAATATCTAGAACTACTTGCAATTCTTGTTGATGTTTAAGCAGTCCATTAGCGTTCCAAGACATTATTTTTATTGACTTCTTCATTTTTGATAGCATTTTTTAGTTGCAGCTTCGATATTACTGCTTTCTAGTTTTCTTAATCTAGCATCAAATGATGTCATGAGTTTAAGTATTTCATCTAATTTTCCTTCCATATCTCTATTACAAGGTGAGGTGGTTTCGCTAGTACGAATCTGTTTCGGTTTTGGTGCAACCATCTGCGCATAGGTTTGTGCAGGCATTTTTTCAGCACGATTCGAAGTTTCGATGTTGGCATTATCCTGTTTTTTAACTGGTTTTGTGCTCTTGTTCTTTATGTTCTGCATTTCTTTAGCTACCATGCAGCCTCTGTAGCTAGCCGGGTGAGGTTCACCACAGTGTACACATTTTGGCTTTACATCTGCGGGCTTGTTGCAGTCACTTGTGAGGTGTTTGCCAGTGCATTTTACGCAGCGCGGCTCCTTGGAACAATACTTTTGAGTATGACCATATGATTGGCATCTCTTGCATTGGGGAACTAATTTTGAGGCTTTGATGGGATGTATTTCTACTTTGCATCCCAATATAGCCTTAATACTATGTATTTTATTAATATCCTCAGCGTTATTAAAAGTAAGCATAAACATATTTAGAGGTTCCTTCTTTTTCCAGCTCAATTTGTTAGCTGCTTCCTCTATCTGAAAACCTTTCTTTTTTAAATCTTCAACAATTCTCTCGGGTTTGCAAGAGTAGTGAAGGTTTTTAGCCATTACTCTAATTGGTCTCTGCTGTTTATTTTCATAAGAGTGCCATAGGCAGTTACTCTCAGTTAAATACTTTGTAAGAGACTTATACGAGTCTGTATCGTTGGCATTTATCTTCACGCATTTCCCACTAAGATTTTTTGTGGTGAATGCAGCATTCTGTATAGTTTCAGACAATAAATCGTAGAATGTTTGATAGTTGTCTACATTATCTACTAATATTGGCGGAGGGGGTGGCATCCTCTTTGTTTTAGGATTTTCTTTGGGAGGCGAGTTCGTGGATGTTTCGTTAGATTGATTGTGAGTGTGTGAAGTATTTAATTTTCGTTTTTTATTCCTACTTTTTACTCGAATCCACTCAGTTTCTTTAGCTAGTTCATCCTCGTCAGTACAGTATTCTGCACCTTGAGTAGAACATTCCATAATAGTAGTTGCTTTTGGATCATTTTCAACTACTTGTTTTTCTTTTAATAAATCTTTAATTTGTTTTTGCAGTTCCTCAATCTGCGCTTTCATATTGTGTATAATATGGCGTAAATTTTCATTTTCATCCTTTTCTTCTTTATAAGATCTGAACAGTAAATGTTCAGTCTCAGTTTGCAATTTGATTGTACTTTGACTGGCCATGTTTATAGCGAGTTAATAACTTCGCCTTAACAATAATTATTTACATTGCTTAGACTTACGCAATAATATGATGTGTCATCGCGGCGAGTGCTCGGCGACGGCAGCAAGCTGACGCGCAACGATTTGCTGCGTAGACACTTTACACTTATTGTAACTAGGGCACGCGCAAAACGCGACTATACTCAACGAAAATTAAGTGAAGTATGAATTCTCCGAATGAACAAAATTTTATATTCTTGTTTAATTAATTATTATCAAATAAATAACAAATACGGCACCATTAAAAAACAATAAGGTCAAAACAAGATTGTAGACATATAAGTTGGCCACTCTGTATATTCATTTTCAAAATATTCAAAATGTTGTAAGATATCATGTATGCAAAGTTTCCTGTTGGCCGGTTTAAAAGTAAAAGCAGTCGGAAAACTAACTCATACTCATGAAAATCTGATTACAAAAAGTTTTTTGTGACCCCATATTTTCCTATCCATGTTTTTGATACTCTCGATATACTCCATTTGTCACAAATAGGAATAATTATTACATTCGTCAAAGAATTTTTATATTTTTTATTTTTATTTTCATAATGTTTTTTTAGAATTTAAGTTTAACCAAACCGTGCAAGTGTTAGCTTCTAATTGGTTGTTACGCTTAGCATGATTTAACTGTGTTAAATTTGTTTGTAATATTACTAGTGTAAACAATTGTTAGCTAACCAAAATAAATAAATAAATAAATAAATTACGCACCCCTGGACAAATATATTTGACCAGAGACATAAAACGGCTATATTATAATTATGTTAATGGTAAAATATATTTGTATGTATGTCCATGGAATTTAATCAAAATGGAGGACGAGGGCATGCACGGCAACGCGCAGTGCGTAGGCGGAGTCAGGCTTGCGCGCAGCGGGGCCGATCAGCGCGGCGGCGGATTAATATCGGACAAAGGCAGCCACATGAAAGGAGCCGCCGAATCTCTTATCACACCTTATTGTTTGTTGGACGGTGATATTACCCGCTATATATCGTTCACGTGGACACGGTGCATGTGTTTATGTAATGATAAACTTGGAGTGCGTTGAGTGGATGCGTTCAAAGTAATTGGTGTTTTCAAGTGGTTCCCATGTTTGAGTTTGTATTTAGCTCAGTATTATAACTATGTTTAACTAAACTTGGAAATATCTTCATTATCCATAATTTGCACAATTTGGAGCTACCTAAATTATGTATGCTAACTGAGAAATATCATAATTATCATCATAATAAGTTAAGAAAAACTACTTCTTCTTTTAAATAAATTTAAAAAATAGACATGTCTTCAATTAAATCTGTCTGATCTGAAAGCTTCGTGTGTAATTTCATAAAAATATACTTTTTCACCTACAGCTCGAAAAGTTGTTCTTTATTGGACGAAAACAGTTAGCAAAACTCGATTTTGCTACGAATTTTATTCTCGCTCGAAACAAAATCGAATTTTGCTCACTGCTTACTACCTCCTTCTTTTTAATGACACCAACTTTCACACTACGTCATCTAGTCCCAAACTAAGCAGAATTTATACTACGGGTACTATTTCTGCGGCTGAGGTGAAAAGTTGTATTTTTGACACGAGATCAGAGTCATTTACGGTTCGTGCTTTTGGAGTCTTCTTCTATGCTTAACATTGTAACCTAGAATCACTTGCTACGCTCGTGATTCTCCTAAAGAATCTGCCGCTTGTTTGGGACTTAAAATTAGCACTCGAAGAAAATACGAAATTTGCTCTCTTGTGGCACTAATAACAATCCTGTATAAGTAAAAAATATAGCTAAAGTTTGCTGGTCAAAGTTTAAATATGTCTGAGAAATGTGCGATAACCGACGATCCTCTGTGAAATAACTGTACTCGCTTTAATCTTTTGCTGCTCGTTAAAGTAATCAGTTACAATGTAGTATGATAATAATTAATGTAATTGGACTTTATCATTAGTTCCTTGCAACATTTGCTGTAATCATATGCCATCGTGGCTTGCTTGTCAGCTTGCATCTTCTAAGGGTTCATTCAGGATATTCCTTTTATATTGTTTGACTTTTAAAACTTGAACTGAATTAGAACTGACTTCAAGACTTCCACGACTGTTACACTTTCAAAAAAATTAGGTCCAGAAATATACAAAAATGAAAGTTATTCAATTAGATGAAAATTTTTACATCTTTTTTTTTAAATTTAGTTGCATTCAAATTCAATGCAAATGTGAATTATCTTGGCAACCAGAGAGTAGTGATAAATTATTACTTGAGCACATTTTATAGTGGAACCATAACGAGACCTTTTTTGTTTTACTCCTATACTTGAATTTAATTCTTGCGCTATTTTGTTTTTTTATTATTATTTGGCAGGATTAGAACAAAATAGGTTATGATATTGATTTTATTTGCTAATTCGATGAGAAACTAATGCATCGTAAATATGAAGGGTAATTATTTTAGAATATCTGTCAGCAATTAAATCTTATTAATTAATTAATAATTATCCTGCGAATTTGTCAGCACCAAGTTGCTGACAAATTGGCAAAATAATAAATATTTCAGCAAAATGTTAGATTTTCAGAAAAAATATAGATTAGTCTACAGTAAGATTCCTGGGTGGGAAAAGTGTTATTTGATATTTTTCTGTCAGGAAATTATCAATTGCAGCATGGAATGGGATTAGTGCTCGGTGGATGGCGATAGGCTTACCCCTGTCACAAGGGACCCAAAATAACACTTAAGGTACAAAGTCCTCAGATTAAGCGAGCTGCACCTTGCTAATGTGAGCTGAACCTTTGTCTTTAAGTAATTATAGAAAATGAAGGCGAGGATTAGGAAATCACAATGCCATGTATCATATAATATACTGCTTTTACATGCAGTGCCGGATTAAGCCAGCGCGGAGACTGTAGCAAAATCTGTCAGAGGCCAATAATTTTTATATTATTATATTAAAGGCCCCATGCCTTTGGCCTGCTTTAGGTTTCTATTAATTAGAAAACCACTTTTTTTGATTTAATGTGGGCAAATTTAGATATAACGTTTTCCATATATAGTTCTTTAAGCAAATCATGCTCTATCTACAAGCTGGCTCATTTATATAGGTCAGTATGGTCATATTTTATATAAGTCTGTATTTACAAAACATACACAAATTTGTTCTTACAAGCAAGATATTTTACGCTACTATTTAAATTTAATTATTTTTACGGTCAGACAGGCGTTGAAGCGCGGGGCTCTTCAATTCGCGGGGCCCGTAGCATTTGCTACTCTTGCTATATGGCTAATCCGGCACTGTTTACATGACTACAACATTGTGATGTAAGTGCGATTTCAAAGAATATGTGACCATTATAACATATAATAAGGAAGCTGAAAAGTTGCTTCATATAAATTACCTAACACAGATTTAAAACAAAGACTAGCCAAACAATAGCATGCTTAATCTAAACTAATCTAGAGTAATATAAAACTAGCTCCATCCGCGGCTGCTCTCGCGTGGTACCTGCGGGAATAAAACGTAGCTTATGTTTTTCTGTGGTCTTAAACTATCTATAATCCTACTTTTTAACCGACTTCAAAAAAAGGAGGAGGTTCTCAATTCGGTTGTATTTTTTTTTTATGTTTGTTCGCCGATTACTCGAAGACGACTGAACCGAATTGAGAAATTCTTTTTTTGTTTGAAAGGATTTACTTGTCATGTGGTCCCATTTTTTTCAAGTCACATTTTGATGATGGGATCCTAGAGAAATCGAGGGCAACCCTCAAATTTAAAAGGCTTCAATATTGCTTTGTGTATATTATCTAAAGCTACTCGAATATTTGCATCTAGTAGTCAGCATTTTATGTTGCTGAGCTGATGCTGGAAAATACAACTCCTCAACGGTTAGGAGTACGGGGATAATTCTTTAAATATAGGCTCCTTGAGGCCGTTTACTGTAGTCTTTCAAGTTATACACAGATGAGGCGAGACGTTGAATATTACTTATGTATATTCATAATATGATTTGATGATGGGATCCTAGAGAAATCATGGGTAACCCTCCTTCTATATTGTTTTTTGTATATTACCTAAAACTACTTGGATATTTGCACTTTAAGTTGCTGTTAGGTCAACGGTTAGGAGTACGGGGATTATTATTAATAAGTTTTCCATCTCAAGTAACCGTCGTCTCTTCATTCGAGAAACATTCTTGCTCGGTCTACCCATCACTTAAAATCGTAAAATAAAATAATTTTTAACAAAAAAAAACCGATTTCAAAAAGTAGTTAAACTAAAAAACAAAAAATAAATTTACTTCGCACAAAATAATACGTTTTTTCATTTAGTTACCTATATCAAGATCGGTCCAGTCGTTTCAGAGGTATTGGGAGCGAAGCGGGTACAAACAAACAAAAAATATTTTCTCTTTATAATATTAGCACAAAATATGTGTGTGAATAATCGGATTCTCATATAAACAATAATAGACCATCCATCTTCAAGATTCAACAATACAGAAAAAAATAATTAGAGTTGAGGCTTTTAACTCATACAAATTCTCTGGTTTTTTTAATGGCAATAAAATAAGTTGAATAAAATGACGAAATTCTCAATAACAGTACGGAGTTGGATTTGTGCTCGGTGGATGTCATATTCTAACCACCTGCACATGGTACATATACAAAGCAGGTGAAGTGTGGGTGTTGTACACCTCTGCCACACTCTTCTGGGTAATCTCTCTTCATTCTATATATTAATGATCTACCTAGTGCGACTGATGATCCAATAGCTTTGTTTGCGGACGATAGCACGGTAACCGTAAAATGTAAAGATCTGAATACCTATGAAGAGGATATCAATAACTCACTAAGCACGGTTATGGCATGGTTACAAAGAAATAACTTACGGGCTAACTTGAAAAAAACGAACTTTATGCAATTTAGCCAGCGTACAACAAATATAAAAGATCTGAGCGTACATTTTGATAACGAAAAAGTTGAGGAAGTTGATACCACAAAATTTCTTGGCCTTATAATTGACAATAAACTTACATGGAAACAGCATATAGAACAATTACGTAAAAGGATAAGTAAGTCTGTTTATGCGTTACATGAACTGGCCCAAATAGTTAATACTAGTACACTTGTAACGGCGTACCATGGCATGGTGGCGTCAGTTATCAGATATGGCATAATTTTTTGGGGGAATTCGACAGACAAAGACATGGTCTTTAAGGCCCAGAAACGCTGCTTGCGAGCGATGTTTGGATTAAAGACTATCGAAAGTTGTGTACCTTTCTTTAAGAAATACAACATTCTCACACTGCCATCACTTTATATCTATGAAGTTGCTATGTTTGTTAAAACCAACCCTAGTCTTTTTACTCTAGCAACAGAAGCATCTAATCGATCTCAGAGAGATAGAAGTAGACTTTGCATGGTAAAAACTAAAACGACACTGATGCACAAAAGTATTTTTCATATGGCACCTGTGATCTACAATAAATTGCCAAAGTTAATTAAAGATTTAAACTTAAATATGTTTAAGGCTCATCTGAAAAAGCTACTGCTGGAGAAATGTTATTATAATATATCAGATTTTTTGGCCGACAAATTGTTATAACTTATATTGCATTGCCACTGTTATTACCACATCACACATAATTTATTAATTTATTATTATTCATAATTTAATTCTTATATTCGACATTGGCTAATTTAATTTAATTTAATTCAATTTAACTATACAATTGACATTATTATAATAAATTTTCTTATTCAATTCTTTGACATTGCTATTTTTTGTTGTTATAATTTGTTGCCTGTTTGACATTCTCATGTAATTAGATTTATATTCTGCATGCAAGACATTAAATAAATTTGTACACCATTATGGTAGAACATAGCGCACGTCAATACATTTATAAGACCATTATGTTACCTATGATTCACAAATAAATGATTATTATTATTATTATTATTATTATTATTAATATAGGCGTGATGTTATGTAATGTAAATATATAGATGTAGAAAACATTAGTACGTTGTCCCAATAATTACTATTCTCCTTGTCCGTATTCATAAAATGCCAACAGCCACCAAGCGCACGTAATGGTTTTTCAAGCCTACTTCTCGTAAAAAGAATCACGATATACCTAGTTACAGGAAAACAATTTTCCGTGGAAATTTTGTAATTATAAAACAGTGAGTGAGCATGTCGTGATTCGGTTTGCCTGACTAGTTTCAAAGCTACGACACGCTACGGGACGGGCTACATTTTGTATTGATTTATTTTACTTTATTATATGTTTTATTACTATAAAACTAACCCGCACTTGGCAAGCGAAGTAGGCTATGGTCTAACCCGTCTCATCATGAAAAGAGGCTCGTGCCCAGCAGTGTGCATTAAATAATGCATATCTGCACGTGTGGTGTAGTCGTTTCAGAGGTCGCCTCGCCTCCGCCATTGGTGTTGTGGGTACGATGCCCACATGGGACAAATCTTTGTGTGATTTGCAAATATTTGTTCTGAGACTGGGTGTGCTTGTTTGAGTGAATGTGTGAATTTGGCCTTGTCATTGGGACCATTGGATAGTGTAATTGCTTCTGGCGTTTTATCTAATGTAAAAAATCGAAATTTATTTATTTATTTAATGCAAAGCTGCTATAATTTATTATAATATCGCTATACAGCAAAAAATCGTTATGTAAGTCAAAGTGTGCACCTCTAATAAAACCGTTATATCGCAATATTGATTAATCAATCCATATTGAAAACGAAATAGTAATTGTCCATTTAATATCGTCATATAACTGCGATTGTCTATATTTATACCGAAAGCCGCCGAAAGGGCTGCTTATGATTCGCAATTATAGGCATGGATAGTGCAGTTGGCTCACACGCGGAGGGCGAGCTCTGCAAATTACCCGCACTCAGGGAACCTGGCTAACTACATATTTACAGCTTTTTATGGCACATAATCGCTGCTCTTATTAAATTTTAAGTGGTTTCCTTTCCTGACGTAACTATGTACTTGTAAATCTGAGACCGTTAGTAGATATAGTTCTACAAGAGTGTACAGGCTTTTTAATAAAACATGTGACAAATACTAAAACCTGTTTTACAGTCAGCACATTTTATCAACATACAAAAAACTAACTTAATAATTTTGTGTGTGTGAATTGTATGTTTGTGACACCTCCGCTACACAGGGTTATTCATGAGCGGGAGTCGATTAAAAAAAATAACTTATGTAAAAAAAATAAAATAAATTAAATGTAAGATATCACGGGATGTTTACCATGAACTTAGTTGTAGCTTGTAGCGAGCTTTCCGAAAAAGCGGCTTGCAACAGCTGTGAAATATCGGAAAACTCGTTACAACAAAATACATGGTAAATAGCCCGTGATATCTAATATTTCGTAAAAAAATTACCAACTTTTAGTCTCAAATCTTATATTTGTAATGTGCATGAAAAGTGTTTCACTTACAATATAAGCATTGCCACTTGGACAGAAAAATGGTGTTTTATAATAATTGTTTAGGTTCCCAATACCAATTACAATAAATCCAACCAGAAAGCACTGAACTAACTGACATATGAATCATAATATCGTAGCTGCATAGTCCAAGATCTACAATCTATTTTGTCTTGTTGTTATATTGAAGATCTTGGACTATTTAACATCTGCAAATGGGATGTAGGTGCCACTTATACACACACTCACACACACACACACGCAAACGTGCGCCATTATTATTCCACGAAATACTTACCTTAAAAAACGTATATTGAAACTAGTTTGGATAAAATTGATTACAATCTTATGTATGGGGGCCTGGTGCTCTAAGATACAGGCTTCGGCTTAGTTTGGACACCAGATCCCCTACAAATTACATATAATATGTCACACCAAACTGTTATTGAAATAAGAAACTGTAAATCTTGTAATTTGTGGAGATGAATAAAAAAAAATACAAAAATACATTCTTATCACAGGGTGAACTACATGCAGGTTGCATGCAATATGATCTTCTCTTCTTCTTCGTCGTGTCGATGGCTGAGTCAAATTTTATTTTTACTTGCCATCGTGATGAAAGGATTAGCCAATTCGCTTTGGAGATTTCGCGAATTGCCCAGGGTGCGGGACGTAGGGAATTGTTGTGTACGTCACTCGGGAAGGCTCCTTTCATGCGTAATAATATGATAAAATCATAATATAGTAAGTAAGTAAAAACTTTACTTAAAACGATGTAACGTGGTGGTTCTACCTACCCAAAATCAATGTTACTCCAAGGTTTGAATGAAATATTCTTTATCGTGCGTCGTAAAATGTTTAATCGTAAGGTAATTTATTATAAAAGATGGCGATAACTTTGATATACGACACTCACGATATTTTTACCTATTTAATTTTAACATTAAACGAGCCGAAAGTCAACCATTGTGAAGCAAAGCAAAAGGTATTCACCAGTAATATAAATATGTATAACTTTTTTATTGACTTTATTTTGATATATTAATAACGTTACGTAGGTTATACTTTTGTGGATATCAATGTTGCCTGATATAGATAAAGTAAATTTTTTTAAACTAGTTATGTGCCGTATATCCCTATGCCTTCAGAAAAAAAATGCCGTATCCGGATCCGTCTCTTTTTTGGTGTACCATACATAGTACAGATCTTTTTTCTTATTCATTTTCAAAACATAGTTGAAATTCTATAACATTGATAAGTAAGTAGCAATATTTTTTTTTACTATGTGCCGATTTAGTCCAATGAAATAAAACATTAAATGATTGTAAATGTACCCACAGAGCTATTTGTTATCCTGGAATTTTCGACCTCAATTTCGAAGTTAACTATTTTAGGCTGACTAATTTTAAGCTCTCTCTACAACGTTTTGGGTATTTTTATTTTCTTATTTTTAAAGTCAAATATTAATCACTTTACTTTACTTCCCTTACTTCAAATATTAATCACTTTACTTTAGTGTCACGTTGCGTCAACTTTTAGTTTAAGATCACGCGAACCGACCCAGTTTGAGTAAGAATGTTAAGATTCGTATCCGTATCCAAATCCGCGGCTATTAACACAAAATATCCGAACCCAGGGATTTTAAATGTGCTGGCACATCACTATTTTCAACATTATCACGAAGAATGTAAAGCTCTTTTACAGCCACATACCATTATTTTTTTGTTCTTTTTCAGGGTCCTAGTTTAATCCTAGACAGAGAGAAATTAGGGTTCTTAATCGCGTAAATATTTTTAAGGTATAAATACCTCCTTGCTCGACTGTTTCGATCGAGTCACACCGATCGTCACGAGCTAACTGGTGAAGGCTCAGCGTCGTCTCCGTGAATATAAAAAATAAAAATATTTACGCGATTAAGACCCGTGTCTATAATATATAATTATGTGTACAAATCGTGATAGTTTAAAATCATTAATTAGGGTTCTTGATAATAAGAATTGATGAATAAGAATCATTCCATTAATGAAATTAATTAAGCCTCATGTTAAAGTTTATTCATTTAGTTAATTCATTTTTATCTTTATGTGCAGAAAAATATACATGTTGGATCTTAAATTTAACTAGTCTAATAACTTAATCTAAACTTAAAAAGTTAGTGTCATGAGGCTTCATAGCCGAAATGCTGCCAGCATTACGCATTACCGCATTGTATTGCGATACTAATTCGCTGGCCAAAACATAAGCCAGCATTTCGAGAACGAATTGTCTCAGCTGGACGCGCTGACAATTCTTGTACTCTTTGAAGTATTGTACACGGAAATCAAACTATTAAAATGTTGATGCGGGTAAATACCTGCCAATCCATAAGGCTGCGTTGGCACCAGAAATGCACATTACCCATTAAAAGTACGGCACTGTTTAAATATACGTACTTTTAAAACTTTATTTACAGAAAAATATACATATTGGATCTTAAATTAAATTAGTCTAATAACGTTATCTAAACTTAAAAAGTCAGAAGGCCTCGTGCCCAAAATGCTGGCAGCAATTTCGCGTTGTATTGCGATACTAAGTCGCTGCCGCGCTGGCCGAAACATAATCCGCGACGCGCATAAGACGCGCTGACAGCTTTTATACTCTTTGAAGTATTGCACACGGAAATTAAACTACTGAAATGTTGATGCAGATGAATAGCGGCCTATCCATAAGGCTGCGTTGGTATCAGAAATACACATTCCTCATTAAAAGTACGACACTATCTTAATATACGTAAATTGTTAGAATAGAACCATTCCTATTACGCAACACTACCCAGCTAATCCAATATTCAACGGTTTGTTTACGGACAATTAGCCATACAAACACTAACCCGAAATACCGCCTGCCGTGAATGCATACTAAAGAGATTATTTCACTTGAATATATACATAACAAATAATTCAATTATCTGCTGCAGTGTTGATAACAGTTGCTTCCTCCGCACTCTTTTGTGTCGGCAAGCTTTCAGTGATACACACAAAGCATTTTTTACTTTGTAAAGGGTTTTCCTGCAGTTCGCAGGTTTAAAACAATGTCGGTATGAACAAATGGTCAAATAGGGCGGAATACCTAGGTGGGAATTTTGGCAACGAGTAAGGCAGGTAGCCGCTTTTGTTATGATTATCTGAAGATTTTTGTCTGTTTGTTCGTCTACTAGAACGTAGGTATTGCCTTGCAATGATAGTACGTATTTCCCGGAATATTGGTATTTTTCAAAAAGATTATACATAGTTATATTATTACATATAGGTATCGTTGTTTTTTTTGCTCTTATTATATAATTTGCTATCTTCCTTCCACCTTTGTGGTACATCGATAGCCTTGACCATTTTTATACCTACGGCTTCCTCAGGCAATCATTCTTGAAATAAAATTTCAAGCGGTTTCAAGATGGTAGCAAAAACTCGTTGGACATCTTGAACGATAGCTTTGAAACCTCTGAGTCGATTTGCTTATTTTCTTACTTACTATCAATATTACTTATTTTCAATACAAATAAATAAAATTGCAGTGTATCTTTTTATGTTAAAATAAAATGTTCTTTTACGCTGGTATAGTTGTTTGCACGAAAACTATGCCTAAAATACAGTTTATTTTTGTCTGTCTGTCAGTCTGTATGTATGTTTGCATCGGCTTATCATCTTCTAAACGGCGTAATTTTAGATGCACGTAATTTAGGCTACTTTTTATCACGCAGACGAAACGTTTGAGTTAGTTCGTTTGTTTGATAGACTGATTTCTATAATTATTTTTGTGTTCTATAGTTTAACTCTCAGTAAAGGTCTTTAAGTATTCACATTACGCTAACCACGAATTATAAGACGTAAATGGTAAAAATAAAACTTATTTTATGACTTGCACACAAATTGCCATGAAACCTTAATAAATTCGCTCTACGAGCTTTTTTGTTCATCGAACCCTTTTGGACACATCAATTCACAAGGTTATAAATAAACTACGTAGGTATAATGTACAAGGTTTGTGCTAGTCAAGCTGCTTAGATTTTCACAAGATCGAGTTGAATTTGAACTAAACATTTAAATTGTATAACGCGCCCGGCTCCGCTCAGCCACGTTTATTGACCAAATCATGGACAAAGCCTGCCTTTACGACCTAATAAAATTCACCATTGTTCGGCCAAACTCCGCACGGAAAGCCCGCCTTTTCTTTGTTAATACTTTTAAATAAGACATCCATTTTTTTATTGTTTAGACCACTACGGGTCTGGGACTGTACATATTTTGACTTGAACGTCTTTTGAGCATCGCCGCCTTCACCCTTTTCGCAAAAAGATCACGTGCTAATGTTACGCCTATTTTTCCTGATACCGCTTTTAACTCGCCGACATTGTTTGTTCTTAAATTAAGCTTTATTATAAACAATAGCTAAATAAACCGTTAAACGTTTTCGGTACACCTTGGCGCTATCTGCTAATTTAAAAAACGTAACCCTAGTTAGCTTTACCGCTATAAGAATGTTTTTTGTTTGAATACTTTCTACAGTATTCCAGTTACTTTTGCAATTTTTTTGTTGTAGTTCTTGAAGATATAGATCTATAAGAGAATTTTGAAGTCACAAGCAATATAAATCATATAAATATCAAACGTTATTAACGAGTTTTTAATAGATGTCAATGTTGTAACATTTTTTTATGGAAAGGAAACTGGTTATTATTTCAACTCCTAGAAATTAGCAAGCTACATTTTTAATTTTATTCAATTAAACTAATTAGTTACCTGTTATTTTCAATGAATTTTCGAGAAAGTTTCAGATGAGTAGGTAGTAGTAGGAAATTTTGGAGGTTTTGTATAGTTCTTTATTGCGCATAGGATTTAACCTGACCGAATATAAAAGCGACGCAAGTATCATGTGTGTTATTGGCTTATCCTGCCATTAAGGTTTATCTAACACCTATGAAATTTGGGCTTAGATTAGAATGTAGAAGACATTTTATTATTAAGAATAATTTGTATACTAGAGCAGACTAGGAAATATAAAATTAATCACCTCACACAAAAGAGAAGATTTGATTGAAAACAATAACTAGACTAGTGCATATTTTAGCCACTATATATTATATTTCAATCCCACCACATGCGAACAAAAGTCAGTTTAAATAAATAACGAATCCTCTTAAGTGTTTATAGTTTGTGCATTAGATACATAATGTATCGTATTGATATAGCAGCGGCGGCGTCAGGTAGGCACCTACACTATTGATCGACGGAGTTTCGACGTATTTTACAACGGGCTATAAATTAAAAGTGCTATAAAAATAAATCTTGGTCCGCGTCAAATCGCATCACTTATTCATGCCCCAAGTTATTAAAAACCTGAATAAGCGACCACTTCTATATAAATGTGACCTGTTTTTTGGGACCTCAAATAAAATCTGATCTTGATGGTCGATAGCGTGATGTTTTTAATCATTTTTGGATTGATTAAGAGGTTATAGAGAACATCTATATACTTATATATAACAATCATAATAGCAGCCCTGTATCTAATGCATGTCCCACTGCTGGGCTTACCCATGATGAGAAGGGTAAGGCCATAGGTTATTATTATATTATATTATTATTAAATTGCTCAATTATTTAATAATTACTTTATAGATGACATAAAACCAATAAATAAAGAGATGACATGTAATAAATTAACATATAATAATTCTAATTCAATTTTTCTGAAACCAACTGACCCTATTGACATAATGCAAATAATTAAATCATTAAATGCTACCTGTTGCACAGGGTATGACGACATCAACACAAATATAATAAAAAGAGTTGCTCATGTCATTGCTCCAATACTTAGTCATCTAATCAACTTGAGTATGGAAAAGGGAGTATTTCCATCAGAATTAAAAATCACCATAATCAACCCAATATTCAAAAAAGAAGATAAAGAAAATATGAAGTTCTATAGGCCTATTGCCTTAATACCTATCATAGCTAAAGTTTTTGAAAGGGTAATACATAACAATCTTTATAGTTATTTTGAAACTAATCATATAATTGTAAAAGAACAATTTGGATTTAGAAAAGGGAAATCAACAAACACTGCTCTTTATAATTTTTTGCAAAAGGTAATGTCAGGATTAGATAACAAACAACATATTACTGCAATTTTTATGGACATGACGAAGGCGTTCGATCATGTTGATCATAATATACTGATAAATAAATTAGAAACCTATGGTGTCAGAGGAAACGCGTTGAAACTCATACAGTCATACTTAACAAATAGAATTCAAATCACAGAAATATCAAGACTAAATAATTATAAAATAGAGCAGAAATATACTTCAGATCCTAAGGTTGTTAAGTATGGGGTACCGTAAGGTAGTATTCTGGGTCCACTACTGTTTATAATATACATAAATGATCTGCCAAATGCTATTAGCCAGGATATGATATTATTTGCTGACGACAGCACTGCAATATTTACACAAAATAAGCAAAATGTATCTGAAGTAGGCATTAACAGTTCATTAAACTCTATTATTGACTGGTTAATTAAAAATAATTTAAAAATTAACTTAGACAAAACAAATTTTATGACATTTAATTCTAATTATAATTCTAATAATTATTCTGATAAACTGTGTATTCAATACAAAGGTGAAACAATAAAGGAGGTAATTGAAACTAAATTTCTGGGTGTCTATATAGATTCTGGACTAAATTGGAAAAAACACATTGATCGTGTTTGTTGTCGGCTAAGCCAATTCTCATATGCCCTTTATATGTTAAGGAAGGTTGTAAATGAGAATATATTACTGAGTGTGTATCATGCGCATATTGGCTCCACCTTAAAATATGGTATTCTCTTTTGGGCCAATTCTACCGATAAGGAAAATGCATTTAAGGCACAAAAGAAATGTGTTCGGAGTATACGCGGTCTCAAACCAACTGAATCATGTAAACCATTGTTCCGGACACTAAAAATATTAACATTACCATCACTATATATTTATGAAGCAGCAATTACAATCAAACAAAACATTGATGATTATGAAACCCTTCGGAGTGCCAGGCACAAAAATATATTAAACGTAAGGAAATGTAGGACTACTCACTATTCTCAAAGTATATTTGTTATGGGGGTAAAAATCTATAATAACCTACCAGATGTCATTAAGAATATTAATAATATAAATAGTTTTAAATATAAGCTTAAGCAATATTTACTGGAAAATACCTATTATTCCATAAATGAGTTCCTGAATAAAAAATAATTGTACCTAATTGTAGTATTTGTAATGTAATTACTCGGTTACATATTTATCGACATTTATCATTCTTAATAATAATAATAATGACATGTAATAATTTTGATATAATGACTATGTTTAAATATTGTACGCCTTATAGGTATACTGCAGCAGTACTAATTAAATTGTAACATCTGTATTTTTACCTGTGGTAAACAATAAATGAATTTGAATTTGAATTTGAATTTGAATTTAAGTCAGGTAATACAGTCATGATAAACAAACTTTAATAATAAAATAAATTACATTAATAAACAACCGAAGTCAACTTCAATTTTAAAAGTACGTGAGAGTATTTTATTATTTTAACGCGCGTCTTATCTTAAGATTAAATTCAGTGGAGCCAAAACGGTGGCAAGGCGATAGACAGCACCACGCTGGCTAAGTGCGGATTGGTAGACTTATAATAAACTAGCGACCCGCCCCGGCTTCGCACGGGTACAATGCTGATACTAAATACACTACAGAAAAACTGTGAACGTTGTATATAAAAACACAGCGGCCCGCTCCGGATTCGCACGGGTATATAATATATAGCCTATGTCACTCACTGAAAAAATGATTAAAATCGATCCAGTAGTTTGATTTATTCATTACTGCCCGTGGCCCGCACGCGTTAAATTTGGAGTAAAACAATTCCCCCTTTCTATGCATGTATTATACATAAAAACCTTCCTCTTGAATCACTCTATCTATTGGAAAAAACCGCATCAAAATCCGTTGCGTAGTTTTAAAGATTTAAGCGCACATAGGGACAGAAAAGGCGACTTTGTTTTATACTATGTAGTGATGATAAGAAAAATATATTGGAAGGCGTTCTACTATCGATACTGAGGTATAAATGTGAAAAAAAAATACGTTAGTCTGTCAGTCCATCTGTCTGTCTGTTCCTGAACACTGTTACCGCCGAATGTAATGAACGGATTATCATGAATCTTGCAATGTCTTAACAAACTTTTATTCCGAATTTAGTAGTGTGATAGTTGTGTGTAGTGTGATATTTATAATATTAATACCTACACAACAGATTTTATGGACATTAAAAAACGAAACTACGGATTAAGCTTCTCATTTAAAATTCAGTGTGAATTGCAGATGTCTCAACTTTTCAAGGAAACTTGTCGGGCGAAAGTCACTAATCCGATTAAGGCTATATATTATTATAATATATGGCTATTGTACATCTTATTTCACCTTATATTACTATGTTGTTTGAGGTACCGACAAACTTTAAGTGTATGATACATACATTTTTGTACAGGGTGTAAATGATTCCTTGACTTAGCTGCTTGCCAGTGTTTTAGGACGTCATTCTAAGACCTAGGCTGCTAAAACATTGCAACGGATTTTCCTCGAAGAAAATCGCAAATGTAAGAGAATAATCTTGCAAAAACACTTTTGAACTAATTAAGAACATGACTTTGAAGCTCTAGCGGCGAAAACTTTTGAATTTGACAAATAGAAAAAAAAAAATAATAAGTTTCCAAAGTTGACCGTTATTGCAAATGTATTGGGATAAGCAAGGGGTGCATGAAAGGAGCCTCCCCGAGTGACGTACACAACAATTCCCTACGTCCGGCGCACCTTGGGCAATTCGCGAGTTCTTATAAGCGAATTGGCTAATCCTTTCACCACGATGGCCAGTCAAAACCTTGACCACCTTACTGACTGTCCAAAATGCCTTACTACCTGCACAAGAGAGGCGCTCATGAACACCGATGAGAGCGCCATAACAGCAGTGGCCACTTATTGGACCAATAAATTTTACTCAGCCATCGACACGACGAAGAAGAAGAAGCAAGGATAACGTTTCTCTTCCATTATTACTTGGACACATCGCGATGAAAATTGTCCTATCAAAAGTCGTGAATTTTTCGGTAAAATTAATTCTGTCAGTGTTCAGTGTCTCAGAATCATGTCTATGTCACGATGTAATTTACACACCGTATGTTTGCTTAAAAAGAAAACTTCCTAACAAAGAAAAGCCTACATACCGCTTACTGTAAATTCTGCGCAATTTCATAAAACATACTTAGTATCATTGAACAATACATCTAATTTTCAATGACACTGTACGCACCTATGCGATTGCTGACCAAGATCTTTTGGGTACGAATTCTAGATGGGTAAAAAATATAAAGTTACTGAAATGAAACAGGAGTGTTCTTGAAGATTTCCTGAGCATAAATATTGGTTACTTTTTATTCGAATGGTCTATGTCTATGATATAACTTTCCGTGAGATTAAATACTACCTACGCTGAAATAATTAGTGTTAGAACTTCCGCCACTACTGCAATTCGATTGACTGTAATTAGTTTTAAATGTATTCAAATGAACAAGTTAAACAAGATTTAGTTACAATAATTTAAATAATATGTAAAAAAAATATCGTTGATTCGTTTTCGAATTTTAACATTAGTGTGTGAGCTGTACATAATAATTATATATGAAGTGCTTTAAATGTAGGTACAGTGGGCCAATGAGTTAGGTATGCAGGGCAAAGACTTCTAAGTCACAGTAAAGGCTTACTACACCAATCATGGATAAGTGAGTTACATATCTAAATAGTAGGTATACTACACTTTTTAAATATGTAGTTCACACATGCATACCTATTGCAGTCAGTTTTCACTATGGCGTAGAAGTTTTTGCCCTGCATACCTAATTGCTTGGCCCACTGTACCTATATATTTAATTATATATAAATAAACAAATAAATATTTTATACTATTATAATTAATACTTCTTAATGTATAAATTACCTCACCACTTATTTTGTGAATCCATATACAAATAAAAATTTTGAAGCGGTATACTAGCCAAGGCAAACAATTCAGAATGCTGAGATTCATAATTTTCTCATCCGTGTTGACAACAAGTAAATTAATAAAATGAAAATAAACAAAAGTTACACAAATAACTATAATTACGATCATTTGGTTGTGTTTTACCTAGAAAGTTTTATATATTTAATTGTTAATATTTAAAAGTGCGAATGAACCTAGAAAACTGTACCTATGGAAAGTAATAGAAACATCCTGAAATTGCTGATCGTGATTTCCTATGAGCTTTTGCTGCAATTTTAGAAAAAGTGATTAATTTAAATTATCTTAGATTTATCTCGGCCCCTTATAAATTATAGAGAGATGTGTATAGAAATTGTGTTTACTTTTTTACATTCTGTAATTAAATATCATAACTTTGCCCTACCGTCATTAAAGTCACGAATAATAAAAATATGTTATTTGTGAATTTGATATCATGCACCCATAAAACGGGTGATTAACTTAATTTGCTCCTCTTGAGAAATTAACTCAAAATTATATAGATTAAGAATATACAATCCTGGATTCTTCACATCCTTTAATTCATTGATAAATAAGTATAACTTGATTTAAATACTATGATCATACACCAACCTGTCACTTTCATTAATGTAAACATGAGATCGAACATTAAACAATAGCAAACATTGAACATGAATGGAACATTGAACAGTTGACACTTCGTGTTTGAGTTGAACGGAAGTAATGTAACGCTGGATAAACTAACGTTTAAATTAGACCCAAATTACTGACATAACAACAATGTCAATAACGGAATCATTTCAGGGTTGAAACGTTGGATATTGAAAAAAAAAAACTGTTTACCTCAGCATCTTGAAATCAGACGTCTGTGTTGTGTGAAAACAGTAAGCAAAACTCTATTTTGCTGCGAGCGTGAAGGAAAATAACTTCAATATTTGAAAGTCGTTTATGTCATTTCAGCGTACACGGTGTCTAACACAAGCTTATAGAAAATGTAAAATACGTTGGTTCTATTATCGCTGTCACTTTCACTTCGGTAGTAAAAAGAAAGATTTTGGAAATCTCATTCTCTTTGGAGTTTTCTCATTTTCTCTCCCTATGCAAGAACGATCTTTTGTCTATGGCAGGCCCCAACACAGTGTGAAAACAAAGTTTAGTAACTCGTATAGGTAATAATATGTATCTAAAGTGTTATTTTGCTCAAAATATTCAATTAACTTTTTGGTGAACATACAAATACTGAATATTTGATGTATTTAGTTATAAACACAAAAATATTAAGCTGAAAAAGGTAAGGTAAAGGTTTCTCTTCTGAAAAATATAGGCGTGCTAGGTTATGGTAATAATAAATAATTAATAATTATGAACTTTTGTAATGACGTGTGTAAACAACTTTTGTAAACATTTAAAAGAAGCGTCAACCCTACTGTATGTTATCGGCAAGCGCGGGAGGGACGTGAATGCGCTAAATATTGAGTAAACCGGTGCTTATTGAGGGCATTTTGAGAGGAGATTCAAAGGTGCCGATACCTCATATCTCGCCGCTCAGCGCGGTACGTCCTGCTGACATTTACACAGGAAAACCGTGCATTCCAATCAATTTAGACTTCGATTCGAATTGTATAGATAATAGGTAGCTTAGGTATTTTTTTATACTACGCCCACAGTAAACGAACGTGTAGTCCACCTGATGGTAAGTGGAGTACAGCCCATGGACATCAACAATCCACAAAAGCAGATTATAGATGCGTCGCTGCAGCTGAGGACTACGGTGTTATGCCTCATGTGCCAGTAATTTCAGGGTCTGATCTCACCACCAAACCGGAACACAGTAATGGAAGCACTACTATTTGGCGGCAGGTTATAGGTGAGACGGTGGTGCTGCCGCCCTCGAGGTCATTCACAAGAGCTCTGCCACCAGTCGAACTTTTGTGGTATATGTATAATATTCGTTTGACAGCAAATGAGATCCATCAGTAATTTGAACCGATTTCTGTATTCGTTTGTCCGCGTATTGCTTACACTATTCTATTTTTAAACATAAAAAAAATATATTTAGTTTTTGATGCAATTTGCAAAACAAAAATAATGCCACTACTACTAACTGGGCTAATGTTTTGGCACCAAAGAGCACTTAGTCAATATGGAGAGGAAATGAAAGCACATATCTATGCATAAAGCAAGTTTCTATGCAAATTAGTCTGCCAATACTCGCGCGGGAACAAGAGGCCAGATTGTTCCACGCATCTATGATTTAACAACTAGTTTTATATGACGTGCAAGCACATTCGGCAGCGGGGGACGCCCGGCACTAACTAGTCCTTTAGGTTAAATTGTCTAAGGTCCGCACCGCCATCGAACAAGAATACACACAAATTAGAGAACGGGTCTAAGTCACGTAATTATTATAAACTTTAATAAATATCTTTGCTCGACGTTTCGAAATGACTTGCATCGTTCGTGATCACGAACTGACTGACTGAATCGTTGAGAATAGGAATTTATTCACATTGTCTAATATTTGAAAATGATCTCAAATCGCGAATGTTTAAAAACATATAAAATATTTTATTATTGTTGGGTACAGACATGTAATTATGTTGGGTGTGTATTGGGTATGTCGCGATGTACGGTCAGCAATCAAAGTTGCTGAACTTTTTAGATATTTTAAACAACTACGAAATAATTACGATTTTAAAAAATAAGTGACTTTGCAAAATTGTTCACGCTGATTGGGCATAACAGTCGACAAGTAATGGTGACTTGGTTAGCCATGTGGACATAAAGGGCTTACAGTAAATATTTTGTTAAATTAAATTGCAATAAACGTCAATTTTCGTAGCACTCGTAGAACTTGAAGTCCCGCCTCTCGCTACAAGGCTACGAAAATATTGCGCTTTTGGGACATTTGTAAAAAAATATAAATAACAAGCTTTTTTTTTAATATAAATAACATATTACTGATGACAATCTGTACATATAATAAGATTATGATTTGTAAATTAGTCATGTCTGTACATTGAAGATATAAGAAAAATAGAAGCCAAAACATATTTTTATAGAAATTCGTCCGTTTGTCTGTCTGTCTTTATGTATGCGCGCGTCAAGCAAAAATTGCTGCATGTAATTGAATGCGGTTTTTAAAGTTGTGTAGCTGTGTTACTAACTTAAAAACTGGTATGTGTTTCATGGTTGTACTATAATAATATAACTAAAGGGGTATATATATGGAAGATTCTTAGATTTTGAAGAAAATAGCATGAGATTCTGCAAATTCCTTTTCATGGGTTCCTTACATGACGTAAATGAAGTATAAGATAGATGTTGTGGAAATGTCACTCCCCAAGGGGGTGAATTAGGGGTTGTAAGTTTTAATCGGAAGTTTGTTTATTTTGAACGAAATTGCACTTAGGTACCTTACAAAGCGTAAATTCTACTTTCAAAGGGAGTATCAGGGATTGCAAGTTTATGGAGCATGAATGCAATTCCACGCGGACGAAGTCGCTGTCATAAGCTAGTAATTACCGAAACACACGGCTACCGATCAATCTATTAACATTTTCAGTATTAGTATCGCATTGCTCGGGGAGTCTTTACAGCGCGATACTATCTTATACCTTTTTCTTTGCTTATACTGGAAATATATAGCTTCATGTGTCGTCATCATCGTTTACGATGGAGGCAAGTAATGTAATGTTTGCTTAAAAACACGCCAAAATAATGTAAACGTAAAGGTTAAATAATTTGATTGGAACAGTTTTTAATCGATATCGTCCGCAACAACCGATATTCCTAAACAAAGACTCAACCGAATAATATTTGAGGAGATTAGCAGTGGTGCTATAATTTATACATTATGCTGGGTACACGACCACCGCGACGTCCTGCGTCTCCACACAGAGGCCCGGCGCAGCGCAAACAAGCTATGTTTGCTCACCCCGGCTTTGTTTGCCCTTTGACAGCAGTCTCACAGGTCGTTAACACGTCACGCCTAACTGAAGAATACTGTGAATGTGAACTGTTCCATCTCATTAAATCATCAGACATGGCATTAAACAATACAAATAGTGTCTCCGGAAATACTTGCAAGTAGTAAGACATCCTTACTAACTCACGTTTTTTTTAAGAAAATAGACTTACAGTTCTTCTCCTTCGTCGTGTCGATGGCTGAGTCAAATTTTATTTTGACTTGCCATCGTGGTGAAAGGATTAGCCAATTCGCTTTGGAGAACTCGCGAATTACTCAGGGTGCGGCATACGTAGGGAATCGTTGTGTACGTCACTCGCGGAGGCTCCCTTAATGCACAGTTAACCATATAACTGCTAAATTGCATACTTTAATTATTTCATAGTATTGCAAGTCTAATAGTATTTTGCTGATGATTAAATGAGCTACCGTACCAATCTACCAAAATTACATAAGCGTTGTTGAATAAAAAACATGAACTCGTACTTGTACATCATCAGGCCAGGTCTTCGTCTCCTTGAAATTCAAAATTGGTTGTATTTAAACCCGTCTTTCAAGTTTTAAGTACACTACAAATAATTATTGTGTCCACATGGTGCATTTTGTTCCTAAGGCCAACACTAATCTTTTTATATTTAAAAAAAAAAAGAGTATGTTGTGAACTATCTATGTTTGCACATAGATAGTTCACAACATACTCTTTTTTTTCTCTTGAGTCCTGGAACCGATTTTGGAGCACTTTGGTTTACAGATTAGTGTTAGCCTTAGGAACGAAATGCACCGTGTGGACACACAGTAATAATAAAAAAAAAATTAAAAAAAAAAGTTTATTTGACACAATTAAAAAGTAAATACATATTTTTCAATGGTTAATGTCCTTTCGTTATTAGTGATATTTAAAATTAACAAGGTTATTGATGTTTCGCTTTTCATTTACTGGTTTCCATGACATTGAAATTAAACTTTTGGAACAAGTGAAAAAAAAAACTGAATTTTTATCACTTTTTTGTTTGTTATTTTTATAGCAAATCATGGTTGTTAAACATTTTTTGGTATTTAATTAAAGAACTAAAAAAGCTTAAAGGAAGCGTTGATCGAAGGAATATTTAATATCAATTTCATCCTAGTCGCTTTATGCCTTTCGGTGTAAAAGGGTTGTGAATGTGACAGACGGAAAAACCAGTGATCTTTAAATAGTGGAATTTTTTTTTTTAGGAGTTTGAGGTAACGAATACTTAAGAACGAAAATTTAAATCACTATTAGAAGATTAAGGTCGAAAGTTTCAGGGTTTGGTTTATAAGCATCTTCTACATAATATTAAAAATCAGCTTTCTAGGTTCATTTGCACTTATAATTGTAATAAATTACAGTACTAATATTATCGCTTTAATATTAGATAAAGCACAATTACAATATTGATAACAATGAAAAAATGTATAAACATCCCTTTACACAACTGTTGATAATAAGACTGACGTGATGTATAAGAGCCGCCATGTTGTCTCATAAATTACATACAACCTTGACGCTAGTATTTGTTAGTCTCAAATCTAGTTGGTCTTGATAGTTGCCGACGTATGATTTAATACGATTTCCTGATTCCAGTCTTTCCATTATGAAAAAACACAGCACAAAATGGTGAATAACACGTCGATAATCATCGTTGTTATCACATGCATTAAGTACTTTTAACTGGGTAGGTTTAATCCTATGATTTGATATCTTGATAAAGTCTGGATTATCGGCGAACATGAAAGCGCCTAAATTAATTTTTAATCCAGTTTTTCCTCCGTCACTTGGTCATATCTTGCGATGTAGGTACACAAGTCGTAGATACGAGATTGCGCGGCGTCAAGCGAGCCGCGCCGCCGCGCCGCGTTGGCGTTGCCGGCGCCCGCGCACCCGAACCATAAACTTAACTAAGACATGTTCATTAATTAAAACCTAACAGAACTTAACGGCCGGCATGCCATCGTTTCTTCCGTTATTATTATACTCTGCTCTGTTGTAGCTGGAATGTCACTACTACTTAAATAAGAGAGAGAATAGCGCTCAGCTATAGTTAAAATGTTGAATATAGGTACATGATGTAAATGATATACGAGTAAGTAGCTAAAAAGCTGGAACTCTGAATGCGAAATGTTTTTTCGGATAAGTAATATTAAACAAGCGCCCTAGCCTATCCCATTACATTTGCAATTTCGGGGACAACTTCGGCATCTTTCGATGATTTTTTTGATTTTTCGTATTTTATGTTATTTAATAAAATTCGCGCCTAATTTGCGAGATTACTAATTATATCATAAATGTACGATTTGCATACAATGCATTGTAGAAAAATCGAAAATTTTCACACGCAATGTGTGAAAAATTTCCAAGGCCGATTTTCCGATGCGTGGCAATAGCCGATGGAAAATCATAATTTGAACGCCGTATCTAATGTTTGTACGACGACGAACGTATTAAATGGAGAGTTGGGTTTTAAATTCACTGAGCTAAACATGTACTTTACTTATTTTATAATAAACAAGGTGTCCCACATGCCACATGGAGGGCCAGTATCTTAAATATGGTAGATAGAACATTTTATTGAATAAAGACTTTTTATTTTTTTTAGAAATAATTTAAACTGCATTTAAAGATTTTTGTAAATGTACTGGACTCGCCAGAGAATCAAACCGGCTCAAATTTGATTAAATAACATCTTGTGATTCTATACTATCAATCGATATTGTCAGCCATTAGGATTAAATCTATCTAAAGCACATGGTAATTTAAATAAAAGAGTGACCATGATTTTTTTAATGAATGAGTATACGTATATTATCCCAACTATTCGATTACCCCAAGGGCCCAAGTTCACATTTTAAGTCATTAATTAAGTTATAATAACTACTATTAACCTAAAAATAAATGACTCAAAGCTAAAGTAAGAAACTATGTACAGACCTAATCTAAAAGACCGCTGCCAGCGGGCAACGTTCTCAAAATGCTGGCAGCATTGCCACGCTGCCGCGCTGTAAGGAAATGCTCAACTTCTGGCCGAAATAAATACCAGCATTCTGAGAGTAATAGAAATAATTACTGATTGCATAGGAAAATATACTGGTTTATTTTTTTATATAATATTAAAGTTGAAAAATTAAGAATCCAGCAGGACTCGAACCTGCACCCCCTGGGTATACGCCCCAAGTGCTTTTGCCAATTCAGCTATGGATTCAAAATATGTATGCTGCTAGACTCGAAATTTCTTAACTCTTTTGTGCCAGCGTCATAAATGTACGATTGTTTATTTTTCTAAAAAATCTTTTATTTCGCGGTTTCCTGATACCTACCATATTTGTTAGGAAGATTTGATTTTAATTATTGGCGCTACCGATTGCTGCCATAAAAATACAGGATGTTATTGATACGGCTCAGCTAGTTCGAATCCCAGTTTAGTAAGCATATAAAAAAAATGTTCTAATTGTTTTTAAAAATAAAATAAAAACTAGATACTTCAAGTAAAATCTTCTATCAACAATATTTAAGATGTACTTACATTCCCCTATGTGGCATGTCCGTGGGACACCCTGGATATGTTGGTGTACCTACTGATTTAAAAATAAATATCGAAACTAAGCTGAGAAAGTAGTTTGTTTAGAATCAGTATCAGAATGCAATGAAATGAAACGGCTTTAGTTTAATGTTAATCTATATACATAAGTAAAGTCTATATTAAGAAACAGTTGAAAAAGATATGGGACCAGCAGGATTTAAACCTGCAAACTACTGCACACTGGGCAGTTGCTTTAGCCATCCAGCTACGGTCGCCTCTTGTCAGAATCCTAAATTTCTCAACTGTATGTTACGTCATATCGTGACGTCACGTTCATCCATTTGTTCCTATCTTAAGTAGGATACAAACCAACATGGCGAAGTTACATTCAGCACAAATGTTGCAAAAAATAAACGCGTAAAGTTATTTCAACTTCTAATTGAATATTTTTATAGCATTTAGCTATGCGGTGTACAGGAGGTCGCATGTCCAAATCCTGCCGGTTCCATATCTTTTTCAACTGTTTCTTAGTATAATTTGCTAAGCATAGCTAAATGCTATAAAAATAATCCATTATAAGTAAGTCTATATTGAAGTAATACATAGCCAAACCCAGAACATATTTATTTTGACTAATGACTATGAAGGTAAAATTTTTTTTTTTTACACCTTTCTAGGTAATATACACGTGAAATGTTGTTGTTTTATATACATAATAACTGTATTTTACACTCTTTAAGTAATTAAGTTAACGTAGCCGCTATAGTTCTCCTTGAAAGTTTACACACTTTCTAAGAAATCATGGTGGTCCACCATTAATTTTTCAGAGCTTACGGTTTATCGTTTATCCTAGAAAGGTGTAGCAGAGATATACAACACTCACAATTTAACGTTTTGGTCCAATGTGATAGGGGGTGGGCCTATCGCCATCCACTGGGCACATTTCCAACTTCGTGCTGCTATTGAGATCCTGATGTTAAAAGCCCAAATAAAACTATAGCTCTACCCGGCTTTCGAACTCAAGACCTCAAGGTTAGAGGCTACTAATTAAAATAACATAAAAATTATACCAATACTTACCTAAGGATTAGGTATTCTTTCCGCCTTCCGTCGCTTCGCATCGAGTCAGATTGCAGCCATCTTGAATTAATCATTTTGCTTCAAACAAAGCTAACTGATCCGTAGTAAAACGTGCGCAGTTGTGTTGTGAGACTAATCGAAATTATTCAAACAAATCGTGTACAATCACTTACGAAAATTAAATATAAAAAAAATTGTTGAGTTATAATTTTTATCTGGCTGTTTTAAATAACTCAAGAAAATATTTCATTTCAATTTTTTCTTTTAAAGTGAATACAATTAATAGAATAATACTTTTCTCTTCTCTTACCACTTTTTTCTACTTGATTTGTTAGGTACATATCTGAAAATTTGCTATTGGACGAGTTCATACTAGCACTCTTTTATCTTCAATATCTTAGAGCATATTATAGTTCATACATATGTGGTTTATAAATTATTAGCAGCCCTGTATCTTATACATGTCCCCTCGGGCCTCTTCTCATGATGAGAAGGGTTAGGCCATAGTCCACCACACTAACATTTGAACACAATAACAAATTATGTCGTATTGTAACCATTAGAACGAATGATCCTTTAACAATTTATTTTCAGGCATGATGAATATAAAGACAGCATTCTCCTTCAATAATTGCGAAAACTTATTCATTCACTCTTGTTTGTTATTCCGATTATCACTAAATTAAAAAAAAAAACAGTTTTCCTGTTAATTTCATTGTCGCATCAGGCCCGCACATGGTCATATACCTTTTTATTCTTAGAGAATGAGTCGGGTTTGATGGACGCTAACATGAAAATTATTCTTCTATTTGATTAATGCATTATTTAATAATTATCTGATATGAAGATTGTATGAGTTAATTAAACATCGTAGTCGTAGAATTAATAACTTGCATCAAATTTTCTTCTTTCGCCTTGCTTTTTATCGTCCGGAGGCCAAAACAAAACTTTCAAACTCACCTCTGTATTTGAAAAGTGATTAGGTAGGTACTGCTGTTTTATAGTTTACCTACACAATAAGCGTTGTCTATATGTATATACAGAGAAAAATGGAAGATAAAACTACGTAGACGCAAGTTCCATTAATCAGTTTTGAGGTAGCTTAAGGACCAATTTTACCGGCCCGGTTTCGGCGCTGAACCCACTAAGAGCAGAAAATCCTCGTTTTTGACTAAACAGTTTAAAGCCGCACTCGTCAAAAGTTTATTATTGTGCTGCAATTCATTAAAATATTAGCAAATATTAAGTCACAGCTGCAGAGGAGGATTTTTAAGGTAAGTATGCAAAATATTCGATGTTTCATATTTTTTGCATCCTCAGATTGCTTGCATTATGGTCCCGGGAGCCATTTAACAAACAGGAATGGTATTTGAATATATTAAACGTTTACAGATGTCTATACATAGTTTGTAGTCCACAGCGTTGGAAAACATCGTGAACATATGAAAAAGACCATGGGCTTCAAAAAAACGGACGTGGACGCGGTCATCGGAACAGCCGAGATATTAAAGAGGATGACGGCAGCAGTTCTTAACGGTACCAAAAAGACGTGATATCCAGCAATAGCGTAATATTAAATTAAAGGAGTCGTAGAAACCGACTTATCTGAATGAGTTTCATATGACCGTTCGTCACTAGTACCTGAGAACTAAAATTCGTCTGGTGACGCCAGTTATTCCAGATTTCCAGCGACAGACGTGGAGAAGATTGCATTCAGTGTCTGAGCTGTTACTTATCTGTCATACCGACTGTGCAGGTCCAGAAGGCAAATATTACATGTGCGGTTTTTGTCGTTAAGTTTAATACATTTAATTTGGCCCCCATGGTGTGGATATTACCTTCACTGGAACTTAAAATGTTAAATTGGCGTTTTTTATAACACTTTTATTTTATATTATTCTATCGCATTTTTTATTATTAAAAGAACTTATAGGTGAATAAATATGGGAACTGGTAAAGTATTATTTAAATTTGTATTCTTTTTACACTAGACCTCAAACTCAAAGTAGGAGGCCACTTGACAACCTTCTCCTCTATTTTTCATCTTACTTGAATAAAGCATAGTATATTGTCGTCGACTGTACGACTCATTGTTGAATTAAAAAAAAGAAGGTAAACATAGATCAGGAAAAGATACAAGTCGGTGTAGATTAACATGAATTTATTTAGTTTATCAAATGTGTTTCGTGATTGTGCTGCGTAAATTCTAACAATTCATGTGTTCACAAATATTTCTCATTTTTAACATCAACAAGCACAAACTTACAAAATGTCACACAATAAACTTACTCGTATGGAACCAAAATGAATACTGTTAGCACCACAATATCAACTGTCACAACAAAACTATAAACAATCACGTTGCATCTCGGACAGAGTTGTTATTAATAAATAATATAGATACTCGGTAAAATAGGGTGACTTTGTATTACAAAAATAACCAACTCAAAATCTATAATTTAACTTTGACATTTCTTACTATGAATGACGTTCAGTAGTATGAAACGTCATAGCCTAAATCTGATAGAGTAATGAACAATACTTAGATCACAAATTAAAATAGTGGAAGCTCAGACTTGCTATGCGAGAGTGCAAGTGACTCAGTCAGATTTTTTTTTAAATATAACACTCGACATCTCGCAAATCTAGCTGTTTATCACAAAGTTACCCTATTTCAGGATATTGTAATTAATCATTTAACGGATCAATTCAAACATAATCTCTTACTCTTCGCTTCAAAATTATAACCCCATTGAAATAATTATCCCACACAATAATCATAATATTTTCGAAGACAATACCGTTTGTGAATCGAGTGATACTTTTACCGTGTAATGCTATGAAACTGGCATAATAATAAATTATTCTAGTTTTAAGCTATTATTTACAGAACAATTACAACTAGGAATAATCTCATTCAACGTAAAAACTATTTGCACCTACTTCTCAAGGCCACAAATGCGATGAACACCATTAAGCAATAAAGACCTAATTTCACTGGTGCGTATGTTAATGTTTACATGAGATTCGCAATAAAAATAAATTACTTGCGACTTAATACCTTGCTTCATAAACAATTAATCAAAGACTATACGTATAAACAAAAATTTCGAAACTAACTTAAATCACTGGGAAAGGCACTTGTAGCATTGAGAAATAATAAGTAACCATTTAAAATAATTAATTGGATAATACTTAATCATAATAATAATATAAAAATATAGTATTCTATATTTACAGTCAAATGACAAAATTCAATACATTACATTTATTTGTACCATATAAAGAAATAGGGTACTGGAATAGCTATAAGGCGTGAACACTTAGATAACTAGAATTAGCACTAAAACAAAAAGTAAAAGAACTTTTCTGATGGAAAGACTGTTTCGTTAACGACGGATTTAACAGCTATCACTTGATTGTATTCCAAAGTATCTCATTAACGAAAGATTCTTAATATCAGAAAGTTAGTTAAGTGTCTCCTTACAGCCTTTTGGGTAACTATTATTGGAATAGTCCCCAAGAGTATTACATTGTATAGTTTTTACAATAATCTTGTAATCCGACACGCATCTCGCACACGATTGCACTTAAATCACACTTTTGTCGAAGTAATGGAGCACTGACATCGGTCTGTCTCTTTGTTCGTTGCTCACTACTCAAAAGTCACTACGCGTAGTTCTCACTGTGCTCACAATAGTGTTGAGGTCACAGGAGAGGAACAGGCGGAACTCCAGGGACGAGAGGTTCGGGAACGCCCTGTAACACTCCCTGGTGGTAATGGTGATGATGCATCATGCCGTTCATCATCTGCTGGTGGTGGAGCATCGTCGCGTGGTGCAGCTGCGCGTGCTGCAGTGAGGCGTGGTCTCCCTTCTCTTTCATAACTACCTCTTCGCGTTTCTTCACTTGTTTTCGTTCCTTGGCGCGTCGGTTTTGGAACCATATTTTTACCTGAGACAATAAAATATAAGTTAGATTTTGATGCTAACAGCATAGCCGACTAATATTCAAAATACTTCTTAGCCAAATTCATCATATTTTTGTCGTGAAACTAAAAGGTGTTTTTTAGTAACATGCTTAGATGTAACGTCTACATATATTCAAACAGGATCATCAGCTCTCCCAATAAGTTATATATTAGTTTAAAAAAAATGTATTATCTTACCTGTCGCTCAGAAAGTCCAAGACTGACAGCGAGTTCTGCTTTACGCCTGATGGTGATGTACCGGCTGTAGTGGAACTCCTTCTCCAGTTCCAAGCGCTGGTGGTCGCTGTACACCACGCGGTATTTGTCCTTCGTGCGCGTTTTACCTTCAACAAAAGAAGCATTACTCATTATTTCTCTAAATCATTAAGGACCCATTTACACGGTGTAAGTTTTGCAATCTCTTGGTATCTCTGTCTTTTTAAACGAAATAAACAAAGCAACCAATACAATTGCCACGACGTTAATGCTTGCTTTGAATTGTGGCAAATCTATTGCTTGCTTAAAATAAATTATCTAGTTGATTATAAATATGTGCTTGCCAATAGTGGTTAAATTTTCGATTCCTATCCATTTCTCACAACCAGATAACGAAGTCGTAGTGCAAATGCTTGCTACCGAGGGCACAGGTTCGATTTCCGCTCAAGATAAATCTTTGTGTTGGTCTTTCTTGTTGGTTTGTCTTGGTCTCAGTGTTTATATGAAGAAGGCTTATTTTATTGTATGAATTTGGTCTAAAATCATTGAATTTAACTCATTAATATCGTGACTCTTCCTTAAATTGTTTCATACGGCTGTATAGATTACAAACCAACCACATAGGGAAATAAATGTGGACAAATGTTTCAAGACATAAGAACCCAAACAAAAACATCTCAGAACTTTAGTAGGACATAATTCGTCGATTTACTTCACGAAATGTCTTTTATATTCTCGCAGCTCGCTCGCGTGTAATGTCGGAGGGCTGAGGGCTCGAATCCCGAGGGCTCGATAAGGGAAATCCTAGCGGGCGGGATCAAAGGGGCGCCGCGCACTCGCGGCTTAACGTGGATCAACGCCAGACCACACCTTGCGATAGTCCACAATTTCCACAAACCTACAATGGAAACGTTGATTAAATTTTACTTTTAATCATTGCCCTAGTTATATTTTCATTTTTAGCACCATGAGACAGCTGTACGTGTCTGCACGTGTGGCGCAGTGGTTTAAGCGGTCACCTCGTCGCTTTCCACTGCACTGGTGTCGTGGGTTCGATCGATCGATGATTTGTCTACATGGGACAAATCATTGTGTGATCCACAAATATTTGTTCTGAGACTGAGTGTGCTTGTGTGAGTGAATGTGTGTATTTGGCCTTGTCATTGGGACCATTGGATAGTGTAATTGCTTCTGGCGTTCTATCTAATGTAAAAAAACCAAATTATTATTAATATAAAATGTGAAAGTTCAAATTTGTATCCAGCAATACTTATTGGGGAAATATAAAATATTAAAATACTATCTAATACGTAATAAGGCTGTGATAATAATACTACCTAAACAATCGGATATTTTAATAAATTAAAGGTAATGCAGAAATCGGAGGTATTGATAAAACGATCATCATAATAATGACTGATTGATATTGATTGGGCAACTGAAATGTACTTTAATTAAAATCTATGAAGATCACAAAGTAGTCAATCATACTTATTGTTTATCGTTATAAGCATCATCTTGATTGATATCTTTTTACATTAATAATGAATTTGATGATACTCACTCGCATTATTTCATGTTTTAACATAGGTACCTAACCACGGGCTTACGGGCTTTGATTGATGGCTTTCATAGTGATTTTTTATATGTTAACTTAGCTATACCTAATTTAGTACCTAGTTTTGCAAAAAATATATTCTGTTGGACCATTGTTAAAGTTTCGCCAATCCCTTTAAACAAGCGTCGTCAATTTGTCAAAGCATGCAATGAAAAACGCAGAAATGCAAATGGGTTTTATAGTTTTCATCTATAACTACTATTATTTTCGCGGTTTTCTTACGTTATACCTATTAGTATAAACAATTGCTATTGCCCTTGTTGCGATAATGTAAAGAAAACGTTTGGTTTCAAAATGTCAGTGCATCCTTACATTCCTACAATACGGTCTTTATTTGACTAACCGAAATTCAAATTTCATGTGATTCCATTTTTGGGCATACGCAACGTTAACTTCGAAATTGCCGATGATATCATATTTTTTTAATTCGAATTTTATGTCTAAACTTTTTGCATCGCAGGGCTTCAAAATCATTATCTTAATCACTGACAAGTTTTTTCAAAATTTTATTTGCAATGCACGTATGAATTTTTGTGTAGACCGATTTTGCGTTGTGTGGAAATTACCGATAAAAATGTTTGCACCCAGGATGTTAAAAATTATATTATGGAAAGTTTATTTGAAGCTCTGTAGTTTTAAATAAGGCACCCAATCCCAACAAAATGGGGAATTCTATAGTTACATTTGTGTGTCGAAAACGTAAATTTTTGTTTACAATTTTTATCTGTTGTGTAAATGTCTCAACGAGTAAAATTACCAAGACGTACCTATATCTATGTACATAACACTAAGACAGAGGTGAAGTGTCTGCTTGTGTACCTACTCGGAGTGAGTAAATATTCCTTATCTCGGTATTAAGAACTTCATAAATTATGTTTGTCAGTTGCGAGAGAATCACTGTGGCATTAGATGATTTACGTAACATGCGATTGCAATCACATCACCTATTCCTTTGTTCTATCTATAATATTATTTTTGAACTATCTAGAAAATTTGAGAATTCAAACTTAGGCGATTATCACACTGCACCGCGGTCCGCGTAGTGTGTAGGCACTGTATGGTCATAGTAAAGAATAGTAGGTTGACTAAGGCCGCGCGGCGAGTTAAATGCCTCCTCTCGTTGATAGGTAAGATTGACACGTTAAAATTTAGTGCATACAAAATTGAATGCAAGCGAGCGTGCGGTGTACTTCAATCCTTAATAATTTTCTTTGTTAATTTGAGGTATTCAAAGATAGATGTAAGACGCAGGTGGAGTAGTAGCATAATGCGCCGGGGCGTTGCACTTTTTCCATTGTATCTGCTACATAATAATATCTTATTTGGACCATGACGATGTGATTTCTTTTCGCATGGACGCGTATCGTAGACGGTAGAAAAAAAGGTGATTAAAAAATTATATATAAATAGTTATTAATAAAGTAGTCTGTTGTAAATTAAAATTCCATATTCAGGGTAGACTAAAGTTTTAATTAACAACAGAAACATAAACAAATTGGCAAATGTTTGTAAACAAAACAAAGTACAGGTTACTAACCTAGCAAATTGTTTTAGGGGGCTGTAAAAACAAATCTATTTTAGTAACGCATGACACGTTTTACAATATCATAACAAGCGCGAGATTTCAAATATTTATAACATAATAAAACGATTGATGTCTTTACAGGGGGTCAAAAGACAACACACTGACATGTTGTCTTACTTTCCAACCCGAGATAACTCTTCGGAGTGCCCAAATGACAGAAAATTAAACGTAAAATAAATTTCCTGTTGAATGATCAAACGAAAGTGGATAGTAGATAAGTTGTAAGGCAAACAGAGTTGGATCGTGGCATCTATAGGCGATACAGACCGCTGCGGCTGTGATAGGAGGCGCTAAGTGGTAATCCAAAGTCACGGACTGAATAAAACTTGACACGGATAAAAAGCTTTTTGATAAAGTAAAGGCATTTCGACTTTTGTTTGGTACACTGTACAGGCACATTTTATATTAAAGGCAGAGGTAGGAAAAAGAGATACCTACTCTTCTTTAGATCTGGTAAAAGGCAATAGTAGCTCTTATCTGTTGAATTAAAATATTGTAGTCAAAAGATGTTACATTACCAAATAAATCTGAAATTTTCTTGGATAAGCGGTAAATCTGTCTTTGTAAAATAGAACCACCTGTCTATATAATCTAAGTATATAACTTAAAACAACAGAAGAACATGACCAGATCAAAAACTTAATGGTCAGTCCAAAACCATCAGTTCTAGCTTAACTATAATATGTGGCATATAGGTATTATATATGAGCTTCTTCCTTTGGGCTCGTTAAACCACCTCCATAAAATTTGATCGATTACTTTAGAAAAATATCTAACGTGCATTTGCTCGTCTTTTTTCGAATGATTTACCACTTTATCTTTATGAATACAACCCCACTCAAGCTTCAAAGGCTGCAATGACAATTTTATAGTGCATCTAATAAAATAAATAACAGCATTATCGTAGTAAGATTTGGGCTAAAAAATAGTTGTTTGTGAAAGGTAAACAGTGCGGGCGGGCGCGGCGGAGGGCGGCTTGTGTTTAGTTTGTGCTATCATGCACAAATAGGTGCATAGCTAAGATAGCCTGACAGATAAACTGGAGAATGTTAGACGGATATCATGGCGGGTTTTAGCACGTTTTTACTGTGGTAGAGGTTTTCCAACGAGCTCGACATAGGCACCCTTTTCTACCGCAAATAGTAAAATTTCAAGTAGTGTTTTCTGATGATCGTAAGATGAAATCTACAAATGCGCAGTACAACACACGACGCATCTATAGGTTAGCTACAATACAATATTGATACATTGTATTGTAGCTAGCCTATAGACATACCTACATGTCTTTATTTTTTGAGAGCCATACCAGGGCCCCGCCACTCGGACGTACCTACAGCGATAAATGCCTACAAATTCGCATGGCGCGCCGGCTCCATTCGACCACATTCGACTGTAGGGTTGGTAGGGTGTCACGCGTGTGTTTGGTGGAAGTTTTAATATTATTATAATAAGTACTAAATAAGTTTAAAATAAGAGAGAATGTCTGGTTTAAAGCATTGCTTATTTGATGGATGTGTGTCAAGACAAAAGGACGAGGGATTGTCATTTTTTTCATTACCCGCAGATGAGAAAATGTAAGTTCAAATTTATTTTAAAACTATGAAACTATAAACCTTCACATTCTTCATATTACTTACATTAATTAGTTACTTTGTTGATACTTACTAATAATATGGACTCATGTCTGAATTATTTAAGGAATTTGTTTTTTATAATTACGAGAGCAACTTGAAAATGTGACTTTTTCTTTGTTGAGATATTTTAACGATTATGGTGTCAAATGAAAGGCCTAAGTCTAAAACTATTTTATCCGTTTGAATCATATAAATGGGTCAACGCGTTAGGAGATTAGAAGAATTAAGAATAGTAAAAATGTAAACAAACCAGAAATTTTGATGTTTTTGTGCCACAACTTTTTAATTAATGCACAAAATGTAAAATATTGTTATTGTAAGTAAATGAGAATAGTTTACCCATGTGAAAAGAAAAATTTTATAGGAGTTAAATGATAAAAAGAATTTATACTAAGAAACAGTTGAAAAAGATATGGGACCGGCAGGATTTGAACCTGCGACCTTACTGCACACCGGGCAGCCGCTCTTAGCCATCCAGCTACGGTCGCCTCTTACCGGCACCCTAAATTTCTCAACTGTATGATACGTCATTTCGTGACGTCACGTTCACCCATTTGTTCCTATCTTAAGTAGGTACAACATGGCGAAGTTACATTCAGCACAAATGTTGTAACGAATGAACGTACGATATTTTATGCCCGGTGTGCCGTAAGGTCGCAGGTTCAAATCCTGCCGGTCCCATATCTTTTTCAACTGTTTCTTAGTATAATTTGCTAAGCATAGCTAAATGCTATAAAAATAATCAAAGTTAAAAAGAATTTAATTAGGTTCCCTTTATACAAAGTTCATTCAAAACAGTACAGACTGCAAAAAAATATTCAAAAATTAGTTTGTTTTCATTTTTTTATTACAAATGAGACTGTAAACTTCGTTTTAGTATCTACCTAATTGACTGAGTAATCAATCATACGCATCAAACGTAAGATAGAATAGGTGGTCAAATAGGTAGATAGATAGACGATGAATTTTATAGTAGTAGGTAGCAACGCATCGGCGAGCCGACAACCCTAGCGACATAGGTATCGCGTCACTCAGCGCCAGACAGCGACAGAGCTACGCGTTAAAAGAGAGCGGCAATACTTAGGTGAATATCTCGTTAGGTACTGAGCGCTTATGCGAGCTGAATTGAACTTTGTTGCTTAGTAGCAAGAGTCTCTATTTCTATGAATTGTTACGGGAAGTGGTGCTTCTGTACTTGTACTTAATATTCTGTGGCCATACTCTTTAAGAACGTCCAATCAGGTCATCCTTCATCAGATCTCGGAGTAGGTACATGACTCATCACAATATCAGGGCCTATTTTACTATCTCAGACGGTAATGTGTTTGTGAGTTTGGTGACAGATTTCATTTCATTGCATCATAGTTCTAATTTTATTTGCTTTTTATGCCAAATTGCTATATCATTTTAAACATACCTACGCTATTTCTTTTTAACATAAGCAAGATTCTGGGAAACGTTCATTTTCCCATAGTAAATCACGTAGGCATAACGTAAACACAAGTACAGCTATAACAGTATTTGTCAATGTGTATAGAACATCACTTATATTACTATTACAATGTAGGAATTATGATAACGCTGTGCACTCATTTGTTTGTAGATAATACTTATCGCGCACCCAAAACGTTTTGTTAACTTTTGTTTAATGGAGTAGAAATTATGTTACAAATTGTTTGAATTTTCTTTTAATAGATGTACAGTATCGAGAGATTTATGATTAAGTAATAGATCTTCAACTTAAGACGACATTCCTATGTTACCGTGCTTCATATACAATGTACAGACGTAGTTTGGTAGGTATATTCAGGCTTAGAATTCACAATGCGGTTTTCCTACAGTTTATAATAAGGCTTTATTTGGTCAAAATCTACAAAGCATACATATTAAATAGTATTTGACTGTAATGAATGCGATACAAATGAAATCATTCATTTATTTAAAATTATTAGTTACTATTACTTTCAGAAAAAATACCGTATAATATGTAATTCCGTAGCACCGCGCTGTGTTTTCACACTCTCTCTGTTTGCTTACACATATTATATCTGAAACATTAAAATGTATGTTTGTTTGTGGACATTTTGTCAAATTTTTATAATTATTAATTCAGTTGGTAACATACAAACATGAATTTTAGTATTTTAGATATGATTTGTCTATAAAAATATATAAAAACCTAAAAATATTAAGGTGTAACCAATATTACTAAATTTATTATTATTCCAAAAAGTAAGCATGCAGAAACTTGTCTGATGGTACATCTCATAGTATTATTATTACATTTCAAAGTAACATCCAAAGTCATTTAAAGTTGTAAAAACGACCGCACTCAAACAAGTTTCTGGAAAAAAATTGCACAAACATAGAAAACTTATATTTTCTTTGTATTTTCAACGTTAATTGGATTTTGTTTTCCACTATGATTTCAAAATTGTTTTAGTTGGTAATAATCACGGAAAAGAAAATATACATTATAGTTGACCGTAGGACTGCAAAGTCGAAGGTCTTGGGCGATACGGCACACAACTCTGTGAATAAATCATTAAGTTCATCTTTTCAAAAATATCTGTGTATTTATCATGAGAATTATCGCTTGCTACGGGGTCAAGGAAAACATCCTGAGGAAAGCTTCATACCTGAAAGTGCCTTCAAGTACTTAAGGGTGAGTGCAGTTTACCAATTCGCACTTCGCCAGCGTTTTGGACTATGACCTAACCCCTCTCTCGATAAGTAAGCCCGAGACCAGCAGTGCGACATTTTTTATGGCAGTGGCCTGAATATGAACGAAATTTTCGATCACATTCCTGTTCCTTTCGGAAAATTTCTTTCACAATAGAGCGAAAGGAACACATTTTATACGGGCGAAAAATCTGTCTTATTTGATTGGAATGGTACATATACAAGGCTGCTTTTATTATTTGACCAACTTATAACTTTAACTTTTTTTTGGTACAACTATACATAATTATATGATTTACATGGGCTATACATAATGTTTTAAAAAAAACATTTAATTATTTAGAAGTTTGCATTGAGTATAGAAGTTATTCTTATTTAAAAAGTAACAATATAAAATCGTCTGACCCTGTCCTATCGCTATTTCCATAGTTTAATAGATAGCTGATTTGATTCGTAATAAAAATATCGAAAAAATCAAGGATATTATATCGAATTCTTTTATTTATTTGTTTATTTAATACACAAAACACATTACAATCAATACAAACAATACATAATAAAATACAATGCTTAAATCTGGATCATAACGCACAAATATGTGCATGCAGCTAAACTATAATAACAAAAATAATCTAAAACTAGAACTCTGGAATACATACAGAAAACTTAATACAAATTGTGTCATGTATCAGATCAGGATGTCTCAAGCGGCTGTTATTTCCCATTATTATCAGGTTGTTTTTGACTACTAAGACATATTATTTTAATAAAAATGTAAATGTGTGCGAGAATTATGTTTACTAATTCACGTAACCCCTGAACGAAATTGCATGAAAATTAGAACACAGACATTTAAAACCTTGATTAACATAATGTCCCATTTTCATTGACGCGTGATATACACACGCAGGTCGACCTCAAAAAATAGTGTCATATAATTTTTACCAATCTAAAATAAATACTATCCAGTTTTTTTTAACAGAAAAGATGTATCCTATCTATTGACTACTGTATCCTTATGGCAAATGGTATTTTATGCGGTCCTAATGACTACAATAATGCGTGATGCCTCCATCTAATTCATAATACTTAGTACAAGTAAAATCCTTAAACCATTGTTTTATTTTTAGATTGAGACCGATCGACCGCGACCGCCGCATTGGAATGTAATAGTGACGCGATTTATTGATAAATAAAGGATTACACGTGTAATAATATACCGATAACTTGGTATTGCTTGTCGAACATGTACACAGTTGAATTGTGAAAGGAAATCTATTAATCGGTGGTTATATCGGCGGTTATCAGCGACGGCCGCGGCTTTGTCGGCCTGCCGAAATCCCGCTTTCAGTTAACGTGCGATTATCGCGACCGGCTCGCGATAGCGGCGCCTTTGAACATGTTGACTCAAAACACGTCATATCACCAACTTACCTTCTTGTAAGTGCCTGTAATGCGTTTTTGATGAACGAGGGCGCGCCCACTATCAACCGATAAACACATTCAACATTTTGATCCCATTCGAGATGAAACTGATCTTGATTTGACAACTCTTGACTTGATTTCAGATTGTGATTCAATATCTTTAGATGTTGTTGAAATATGTACCTAAAGGGAGGGTGAATTAAAATCATTGCGTTACAGTCCCAAGGGAGAGGAATCCGTGTTTGTTCCGAAGGGTTCGCGGAGGGCGGATCGTAAAGTGGCTTGGGCAAACTTTATATCCTGTTTTACTTCCACTTAGGGCTCGGTTGGTCCGTTACCGACGCTGTCGCTCCCCAACCACGCTCTAGTTAAAACTCCCATGTATATTATCCACATAATAATTATGTGATTGCTTACTAACATCACAGAATCCATAACACTGTGTGTAAAAGAAAAAATACAACTAACCAGCAAAATACCCTTCAGTCTTCCACATTTGTTTACAGCTGCGATGCCATGCTTCGACAAGCAGCAACAACAAAATCATTCATTGTAACAATAATAAAAGAGCGTTTACGCAAATTATTATTCAAATCGTTGATTGATGTTCACAAAGTTTAACGTCAGGAATTACGGATCACTTTCGACCTACAGCAGCCACGCACAGCACGAATGTCCGAGAAAAAAACAAGACTCTCTATTTAAAAGTTGAAACAAATAATGTACAATAATCGCCGCCTACTGTCAGCTCCCGTTTTTTGCGATATCCTGCTGAGCGACGACCACATAAACAAGAGAGAGCCTTCAACACCACACGAAATAATTTCTCGAAAGCCATTCACGTTTTGTGTTCCGAAAGTCATTTGTCAATCCGAAATTTATCTCGACTAGCGTGAAATATCTCCCGCTGCGCATCGGGATTGGTGAATGTAGACAAATAGAGATTTATCTACTCGAATGTCCCCAGGTTTGTGCAAACACGAGTCCAAGATAAATAGACGAAGGTTTTGTACACAAAAAGCCGGTCGGGAAGGCTGTGGACACAGCCACAACACAAACATGTATTACATGAGTAAACTTGACATTGTATTGATGTAACATCGCATAACTGTTGGCCTAGTATGTTGATCACCATGCAACATTTTGACACAAAAAATCTTAAATAGCGTGGAATTATTTTTCTTAACATAGCAGAAAGCGTCAGATGTCATGTTTTCACTTTCTTTTTTACTTGCGCTTTAAGAAAAAGCAGACGATCCGATGAGTATAAAACTTATATGGTAGGCTCATAATAATTTATAAATTGTCTGCTTGTTTAGAATTAAGTAGAAAACTTGTCAACACTGTAAGCGTTGTTTCCAATTAACAATCAGAAGGTTTGGAAGATCCACCCCAAAATAATAAGCATTCTTACAAACTACAATTTTGCTTGACCTGATCCTCTAGTTACGGAACTCGGCAAATCTAAAAACTTTTAACGTGATAATTTTATTGAAATGGTTTCTAAAATCAAAGAAAATCCCAAAGTAGGACTCCATTTCGATTCGCTGCAGCAACTTGGCAAAAGGAACAATAGGAGATTGCGGTGCGGGCGAGCGTTCGGAGCAAGTTGGCAAAGATTTAACTTGTTCAGTTGGGTCCCGGGGGCGCCGTTGCCCGTGATTGTCGCCGGGACGCCGCCGCGGATTAATTGCTGCTCCATGCATTCCCTCCCAGGGCACACGTTAACACACTCCAGCCAGTAAACGCAAAATAACACATCTAATTTTATGCTCAGTGATAATTGCACAACTCGAATTGCGGCGGTTAGGGTGACAAAAGCGGTATTACGTTACGTTTGTGCTTATTTTAATTGTTGGTTTTTTTTAAATATAAATTTTGTTTCTTTTTTATAACTTAAGGCCATCACAATTATTTGAATACCTTTGTATTGGTATTTAAACAAATATTTATTTGCAAATAGGCTAGACACTAGCCTATTTGTAAATATATATACATATTTATTTACATATAGACTAGTAAATAAATCCCTATTTCTCCGGATCACGGAATCACGCGTGTACGACTGGACCGATATCATTAATTATTTTTCTTTTGTGTTGGTTATAGCCAGTAGTCATCTTGTGAAAAAAAAAAGCGAGGAAAACTATAAAATTTAAGAATACTTAACCACCATATTACATTTTCAAATGATTTGACTGAAATGTACCCTTAGCGTTTTAGAAAATAAAAACTTTTTTAATGTAACCTTATGGGGTTTGACATAACATTCACAAAATATTGTCAAATAGGATGTATTCAAAGTTAAGACAGTGCAGCGTCGGTCCAGTCAGCTAGTAATGCAATAAAAAATAAGAAAGTCATTTGCTCTGACTGCCACCGTAAATGGCTTGTTCTCCACCTAATGGTAAGAGATAAAAGATAAAATTAAGGCTTTACTTAGAATTATTTTAGAAATGCTTAAATTTATATGTAGTAATTTAATTAAATAATTAATTATGTGAATTGCAAATTAAGTTAAATCCAACGAGATTTTTTTATCTTTTTATTACATTGCTGTTAAAAAGGAAATAAAACTGCTGTTTTTATTAAAACGGCTCCTTAGTGTAACTAATGATTGCGTATAAATATCAAGTTTTTGACGTAGGTATGTAAGATACATTACATTTTTACATTACATTACTGTAGTGAAAAGTGTACTTAAAATAATTAGTATATTAAGTACAGTAAAGTCGGGTAACTTTGAACGTTTTTGACAGGAAATTGTATATTACAATCTTGTTATATTTATGACCTCTTTATTTAAATGATTAAAAAGGTATTCCAACTGTTTTATTTAAGTAAGTTACATTAATATACATTTTCTATTTTATAAAAATTGTTTATATAATATTAAAGTTAATTAAAGTAAAATTAAGAATCCAGCAGGACTCGAACCTGGGTATACGCCCCAAGTGCTTTGCCAATTCAGCTATGGATTCGTATGCTGCTAGACTCAAAACATTGTCAACTCTTTTGAAACCAGCGTCATAGGTATATATTATTATACAGGGTGTATTTTTGAAACGGGGCAGTAAGGGCAAGTACCTTAACCGTTGCAGTTACAGCAAAACGTTCTTAAAAGACCTTCCCTAACTTTTTGGGACATTTTGAACTGCATTCACAGATTTTGTAAAAAACTTACAGTTAGCAAAAAAAATGCAAAAAGTTCAATTTTTTTTTTTTTATGCTAATTGATTCTATTTCATGTGGGGATCAAAAAACTCTATGGGACCATTTTAGCTTTCAGTACTAGAAAAGACAGAAATCGCCAAAAACGTTTCCCATACATTTCGGCAACAGAAACGAATTTCTACGATGGTCTCACTTTTTGTTATGGCCTGGAAGTGGGTAGAATTGACTGTAAAGTAAATAAAAATAATTTTTACCCTCAAATTTCGAATTTGATTCGAAAATCTGTGTGTTATACTTAGTTTCAGCTGAGAAACTTCGTATGAGTTATTAATTAAGGATTTTTGCTAAAATGTCTTCTAATCGTGAAAAAATTGCCTTTATAAAAGCGTATTTTGAAAGAACCCTGCAATTCCAGGTTTTTCAAAAGATTTGTAATAACCTTTCTTGTTGGCACATGCCGCAACGGATACTTATTGCGGTACCACACTAATGCAGCTCCCGCATTTCGATTATTGACAAAATACGCTTCTAATAAGTCAATTTTTTCACGATTAGAAGACATTTTAGCGAAAATCCTTAATTAATAACTCATACGAAGTTTCTCAGCTGAAACTAAGTATAACACACAGATTTTCGAATCAAATTCGAAATTTGAGGGAATAATTCTTTTTATTTACTTTACAGTCAATTCTACCCACTTCCAGGCCATAACAAAAAGTTAGACCATCGTAGAAATTCGTTTCTGTTGCCGAAATGTATGGGAAACGTTTTTGGCGATTTCTGTCTTTTCTAGTACTGAAAGCTAAAATGGTCCCATAGAGTTTTTTGATCCCCACATGAAATAGAATCGATTGGCATAAAAAAAAAATTTTGAACTTTTTGCATTTTTTTTTGCTAACTGTAAGTTTTTTACAAAATCTGTGAATGCAGTTCAAAATGTCCCAAAAAGTTAGGGAAGGTCTTTTAAGAACGTTTTGCTGTAACTGCAACGGTTAAGGTACTTGCCCTTACTGCCCCGTTTCAAAAATACACCCTGTATACCTTAGCTAGACGAACCTTACTTGGGTTAATAAAAAAATAAGTATTTAAATAAAAGTTAATAAAAAAAACTATTTACAGATTTAGAGGTAAGGTGTCATAGGATTCCTTCGCATCGACCAGTGCTGCATCGCATTGTTATTTTAAATTGATTTATTTATGTAACACAATAAATTTGCGGTAATAACAGTAGAAATGGGTATCCAAAAAATTGCCCAATCACTCGTGCTCAAATTTATAATTAAAGAAATTTTGAATTTTATTTTTTTGTACGATGTAAAAACCAATATATTCAAATATTTTAAGATTTAGACAAAAGTGTACAAATTCAACTTTAATTCTATTACATTTATAATCTTTTGTGTTTTTATTTATCTGAAGGTTATCTATTACCTGACGATTCTGTAACAGGCCTTAAATAACGATTCGAAATCAGAGCAAAAATCACTTTCGACATCATCGCCACGGAAAAGTCAGTGATTTACAAAATTATGATTTAAATCAGTTTTGTTTAACTTTTAATTTGCTACATTCGCTACAGACATATTATAAGTTTATATATTTATGAGTTTTCGTCAAATAAATAAATAAATAATATACTTCACAACTTCGTTTAAAGTTAGACTGCAAGCCGAAGTTACCGAGTTGAACGTATTTAATTAAACAACAAAATGAAAAAATAAATATTTTAAAATATTGTCTGAAATAAGGAGGGTGACAATGTTGACATGCGCATAAGGGCTACGAGAGCTACGCAGCCTAGCGTTCGTAGTAGGTCCCTACGGAGTGCTACGATTCCTATCTGTATCATTTTTGCTTTTTTTAGCATTATACACCAAAATACATACTTATAATATGAGAGCAATATAAATACTCGTGGACGTTATAATACCAATTGACAACTTAGCTGTTCTATGCTTAGAATTTAGCTGTTCAATGCTCGTAATTTAATATTATAATAATATAAGTTTTCAAATGCATATTACTTTAGAAGTTAGGATTAATACCGTGGTAAAAAGGTCTATGTAATGCTTTTTTTCTTTAGTTATTAGTGTCTTTAGTCGCCATGACATGTTATCAAAGTATTAAAACATAGGGTAAGAGAGGTATAAAAAAATGGGCTATCTTTTCAACAACTAAAGTCAGATGGCTAATTTAAATGACACGTAATTTAAAAATTTTAAGAAAATATTTTTTTTAAAATAAAAAAAGACAAAAAACGGAATTCATGGAGAAATTCATTACAAAACATTTTTTTTATTTAAAACTGAATTCAATGTATGACATACCTACCAGTAATAAAAAAAATGCACTTGACAAACTATGTCCATAATGTGTTCAAGACAAAAAAAATAATTAACTTAACTGAAAATAAGTGTAAAAAAATACCATTATTAGCCATTAATACCATAATACCATGTTAGGATATGAATCTTAAAATCACAGCGTTTACAGATTGCCGCCGTCGGGTAAAAAAAACCCTTCAAAACACACAAAACAAAAGAACATATAAAATCAAAGAATGTTCCAAACTTACAGTCCAGGGTTTATGTTTTACTTTTGAAATAAAGTAATCAAAATGAATAGAATAAGTCCATATGGCATTACAAGTCGGGTTGCCATACGTCAAGATTTTTTGGTCCGTGTTAAGATTGCGGCTGGTCTTAAAATGTCAGGATAGATAATAGTCAGAAAAAATGATAAAAAGGAATAAATGAGTGACTAATAAAAACAAACGGCTAATCTTATTTTTAACCGCCTTCAAAAAAAAAAGAGGTTCTGTATTCGATCCGTATGTATGTATGTATGTATGTATGTATGTATGTATGTATGTATGTATGTCACCTTTTTATGTTCGCGATTTTCTCGGAAACTACTGATCCGATTTGAATGCAGTTTTCGGTATTTTAATCCTTGTGTTTCAAGGAAGGTTATAGTATATAATTTATCAGAATCTGATGAAGATCTTTGGAGACAGGCAACGGAACTCTTCAAAAACGAATAGCTAATGAACCACGTTTTGTGCAATCGTGTATCTATGTATTGTTTTCACCACTACATAACATAACATCATGCCTGTGTATGCTTTGAAGGGTAAGCAGAGACAGCCTACTTACCTACCCTTAAAGTACCGAAAGCTCTGCTTAGGTTTGGACGGGGCTTACGTTTCAGCACATTTGTTATTATCGTAGTGATAACTTATGATCATGAAGATCTCAGAAAGAATTTTTTGATTATTTTGATTGTTTCTATTGTGTTTCATGCGTAATGATGCCTTAGTATTTCTTCCTAACCCCATCGTTAAATCTAAAAAACTAAGACACTAAAAAGCTTGAAATAAAAAAATAAAATAAAAAAAACAAATAAAAAAAAATAAAATAAAAAAAACTAATTAAAAAAAAGAATATTCTTAACTCGAGCGTATTCTAAATATTATAATTATGTACTAATTTTTTTCAAAGAAAAAGGAACCGCCTTCAAAAACTCAAAAGTAAAAAATAAAATATTCGCTAAACTTTGCTTACCTTTATATTAATTTGTTTAAAACAATAAACCCAAATAATTATGTAATACCAATTAATTATATTTTTTTGAAGTCGGCGCCAAATTACAAAATCAAATACCAATTAAAACCGTATTTACCGAATTAATTGTTGAAAAAATCACAAAATCAAATACCAATTAAAACCGTATTTACCGAAATAATTTTTTTAATATTTAGAATACGCTCGAGTTAAGAATATTCTTTTTTTTAATTAGTTTTTTTTTTTTTTTTTTTTTTATTTGTTTTTTTTATTGTGTGAGCGAAAATTTAAACTAAAAACTTATTCTCCATCGTAGTAGATGGCCGCTTTAACAGAATTTCATGACTTGTTAAAAAACTAGCTTTTTGTAGGTATAGCAAAATATAGCAACCCTACTAAAAAGAGCTGTGCGTCAAATATTGGTTAAAAGGTATTGTTATTATATTGTATTCTAACAAAATATGTGCAGTCAGAATATGACATACTCAAGAGACCTGTGTCTAATACGGTCTTATAAAATGTTCAAGATGTAAGGTTCTTTTTTATTTTCAGTTTACTTCTATAATTCTTAAATATATAGATATCTAATTTTTATCATAAACAACAATAAATAATTTTATGTTATTGTTTAATGGCAGACGGTTACAGAAGTATACCCGTTAATTTTACATTTAAATAGCTTTATTTTAACTTTACATGTGCTTGTTGCCTTCTTATATTTTACAGTGAATATGAATGAGTTTAAAGATAGGTTTGAAGGCAAATAGCGAATAATGTAAGAAAGTATGACATTTCATGTGGGTATAATTTTTATTATAAACTATTATGAGACTAATGTACCATTAAATTTCTTTTAGCAGTTTGAACCTATGATATAATTGATGACGATGACAACGCAAGCATCTCATCGCTTCTGCAAAGGCCATATTATTAGTTTATTTCCAAGATACGATTTTAAAATGAAATAGGCGATGTATTTGTCCGTATTTATTACTAGATACTATCAGAATTCAATCAAACTTTTGAGACACACAATTTTAAGAATCGCATTAAAATAGATACAAAATAATATTTAACATAACATAACATCACGCCTATATTACCCAGAAAGAGAGAGGTATACAACACCTACATTTCACCTACTATGTTTAGATCCCATGGAATAGGGGATGAGCATATCGAAATCCACCGGACAAATTCCAACTCCGTGCTGCTATTGCGAATTGCCTGACGGAAAGTTCACAAATGACATGCCCGTGGAATCGAACCCAAGAGAGGCGCATAAGCTAACCTCAAGACCATCGAGGTAGACAATAAAATATTATTTAACGTCCTAATAAATAAGCTGAGCAATTGAGAAATATACTTTTTCCTTAGTCTACTAGCTATTTTATTTTGATTTAATTTTGATTACGTATATATACATCATATTTTTATTTTATTTTATATATTTTTCTTTATATATCACTTGTCACCTGAGGTTCAAGCTGAAAATCAACGTTGCCTAATTTTCTGGCAACAATATGTTGAGCTGTGGCCTTTTAGGCACCATCATAGCATAGCAAGTCTGAGACATAAACTGATTTGCAACTTGTGAAAGGCACTTTATTTTTATTTTTTTATAATATTTATTTGTAAGTTTCAAAGTTTGGTTTTATTTTGATTTTAATTTTTATTTTGATGGTGATCTATACTCTGTCCATTCCTTTATTTTCTTTTTGACAGATTACATTTAGGGATGCCTTCACACGTTACTGATTCGATTTGAAATCATAATCGATGTTGTCTAAGAAGAACTTTCAATCGATTAATTACATCGAAATATTTTAGTTCATTATTAATTATTCGTTTATTAGTAGTTTTTATTAGATGAAATAAATATACAAAATAATAATATAATAATAATGTCACATACTTAGTCTATGACGGTTTCCTAGTTACCTTTGTTTACATTTTCATTTTTCATTTCAAGATTTCGACTTAATTTCTTGCAAATAATTATTCATGGAATCATGATACTATTATTATATTCTTTTTTTTTATAAAAATACAGACAATACACAAAAAAAAAGTCAAATTATTCATTTTCATAATGATCGATTTATTCCATTTCACGATTTGATTTATAGTCTGTGGTTGTTTGATTACAAACAGTGAACTTCCCTAAAAAGTGCCGCTTGTCAATAAAGTACATTATTATTGTAGTACATTAATCTGACAAAAAAAAACGGTAATTCATAGGCGTGATCTGTCAAAAAGAAAATAAAGGAATGGACAAAGTATAATAAATAATTTTTACTTTACTTTACAATGGACTCGCTTAGACATATAATTATGCTTAATTGACGTCTTTTTCGATTATGACAAACAAAGCAATGGTTAGACTTATAGTATTACTATACAATGCAAAAGATGCACCGTATAAATCAGATTTTAATTTAATTAATTTGAATGGTGTTGAGCATACTGTGTTGAAGTTTTGGCCGTTATCAACCACATTTGACTGAAATTATTGGCAAAATAAATGTATTGTAAAACACTTGAATGAGACATCACAGAACACCTGAAAAAGTATCATCTTCGACAAGATACAAAATATATTCATCGAAATATCCTTATAATATCCTGATAAGAGGTTTTTTTTTAATTAGGTTAGGAAATTAGGTATATATTATGTTAAATACGCATTCGAAACTTTTTGATAAATATGTAAAATAGTTTCGAATGTGTAATTTTCTGCGCAAATATTTGGTTTTTTGTTGTATTATGAACCAACTCCTGACAATAACAAACACAACTAAAAAAGAATCAGTGATATCGGTCCAGCCATTCACGCGTGATGCCGTGACCAGGAGAAATAAGGATTTATTTTTATAGATGATTAAAATTAGATACAATAATAACTTCATTTAAGAATTATAGAAGTAGTCTGTAAATAAAAAAAAATCTCATCTTGATCATTTTAAAAGACTGCGGACAGAAAGAGAGAATTAATTCATTCGCTAATCACTTATTCATTTCATTAGCTATATGGATGAAAATGTAAATGATTAAATTATCGCGCCTTCATACCTAATACCTAAAGACATAGGTAAAAGTCTCTTGTCTATGGTATATTCTTACATCACGTATTTCTTTAGAGTACATTATAATAATAATACCTTTTAACCAAGTTATAGATATATGTATATGTATATATATATAATTTATGAAGAACCGCTCTTGTAATTAGGGGTGCCATAAGCCGTATACCTTAAAAATCCTGACAAAAGGCCCTTTTTTAGTAAGAAGTCCTGAAATTTTGCTAATGCGCCTATCTACTACGATGGTGTCACGAATAAATAGGTAGGTATCATTTCGTTTAAATTTGCGTTGCGCTTTAAGTAAGTAGAAAAAAAAGTTTTTGTTTTTATTTAGTTACTAGCTGACCCGGCGAACTTCGTACCGCCTTAGCGTATATTTTATGCACTACTTTATTTTCTATAGCTGACCTATCTTATGTTAGCGTACCTATTAAATTTGAACTGGAATCTATAATATCCTCCATATAAAAATGAATACCTATTTCCCTGGTCTCGTCATACCTGAGAAGGACTTTACTAATTTTATTAAATAAAAAACAAAATATATATTTTCATAATGGTGTTTATTCCGTAGGGTTCAATAATCTCACTTATATTTTTACAGAAAATTTATAAATATATTTTTAATTTATTTTGTTTTTTCCTTTTTTTTCCCCTAAGAACCTTGTACAGAGTATTAAAAAACTAAAAAAAAAAATCAGCCAAATCGGTCAAGCCGTTTTCATGCTATGTCGTGACAACGGAAAACGGGTTTCATTTTTATTATATATAGATTTAGCTATCACTACGCAACAGATTTCTATCCTCCATATGAAAATGAATACCTATTTCCCTGGTCTCGTCATACCTGAGACTTTACTAATTTTATTAAATAAAAAACAAAATATTATCCCGTGCTCGCTGCTGTTGTGATCGATGTGCACGAACTCGTTCCATTCTCTGCCTATCCACTTCATAGTTATTTACTCTTGAACGTAATTCTCCCATACTTGTACGACTGTTATCATTATCAGCCTCTCGCTGGTCATTAGTGCGGTTGGAGCGTAAAGTAGCTCGTTGCACATTTACACGACTTCGACGACCTATGTCAGGTCGTTTTCTTTTCCTCGGCATTGTAAGCAGCGAGAAAAAAATCACTTTTAGCAGTATTTCAGTATTTCTCCAATTAAATTTTTTAACATGAGATGACAAAACCAAGGATGTTAAAGTAGGAGCGCAGCAAAAAGTCTCTAAATCTATAGACAAAACAATGGAACGTTCGGATACACGGGTTTTTTTTACATGAGATGACAAAACAATGGAACGTTCGGATACACTTATAATTATAATAAAAATATTTTTGAGAGTTGGTAACACTGTAAGGTTGGCACCCATCAAACATGTCAACACATTAATTATTTTTATATTTTGAAATTTAAATACACGATGTTATGAGCAAAGTTGATATTATGTTGTCGATTCAAAAGTCTTGTTTTAATGCGTTCTTCAAATGTTTGACAGAAAGTAAGTGGCAGTGGCGTAACTATACAATCGGGGGTCTGTGGCAAAAACATTACATGGGGCCCTAGTAAAATGTTCACGTTGAAGCCGCTTAGTAAAATTTCATGATTTTTCCGAGCCCTGAGAGAACCCTGGTACTGCTCAAGGCTATCCCTGCTTAGAGAGTTTTATGTTTTTGATCAAAAACCTGATCTCGTTTAGACTTTGCTTAAAATTCATTTGACATGCCTTCGACATTTTTGCCATTTAGAGGCTCTTGGTTGGCCAAAGATAGCAAATAGCAAATAATAGAAAGACTTGGAAGTCATGGGGAGAGGCCTTTGCCTAGCAGCCTAACACCTTTAGGCTAGTAAAAAAAAAAAAGGCTCTTGATCAAAAATGAAGGTTATTGATAAAGAAAACCCTATTGTACTATCGATTAAAAACCCGACGCTCGCGCACGCCTAATGTGGTGTCAGCCAAAATCTCGTCTTTATTTACGTTAGATTTTCGAGGCGTTCTCCGCTGGGAGCAGTGCCTTACACGCCAAACAGCACACACCCCATCTGCTTATAGTCTAAAAAACTGATTTCAAGATAAGAGAAGAAAAAAAAAGGTTTCTTTCGAGGTCTTGGCATCTTGGGCCCGGGGGGCCCCTCTAGGTCCGAGGGCCCGTGGCATTTTGCCACTCCTGCCACCCTATTGTTACGCCACTGGTAAGTGGTCAACTTTTATATGGGAAAATGGAATTGTCGTCTTACTCTATCTTACTCGCAATTTTTCCATATTTGCTCACCGTTTAGACCTACCCTGGACTACGACAAACATTTTAAAACCAAAATCAGCTCAATCGGCCCAGCCGTTCTCGAGTTTTAATCAGACTAACGAACAACAATTCATTTTTATTTATATAGATTGTTAAGATTTTTTCATTTTATAATGCGAATGTAAAGGTGATTGTTTTGCAAGAAAAGAACAATAAATATAACTAAATATCTACGCAAATCGTAGCATTTTAGTAAAACTATCCAATCCCGGCTGCAATCCTGACAGGGAACAAAAAATCCTGACGTATGGCAAACCGACTTGTGAGTACTATAGACTAATTCAATTCGTATAGGTACACATACCTTAATTTCAAAACTAAAACATTAATCCTGGGCTGTAAAGTTTTAAACATCCTTTGTTAGGGTTCCGTAGTACCTACAAGGAACCCTTATAGTTTCGCCATGTCCGTCTGTCCGTCCGTCTGTCCGAGGCATAGCGACGAAACCGTTGGTGCTAGAAAACTGAAATTTTGCATAAACATGTATGTTAACTATACAAAGAAAGTCGTAGAATAAAATTTGGAAAAATATTTTTTTTTCGGGTGGCTCCCCTACATGTAAAGTAGGGATGTTTTTTTTTTTGTCGCCTACCCCATAGTGTGGGGTATTGTTAGATAGGACTTTTAAAAACGTTCAGGGGTTGCTAAGACAGTTTTTTGATTTAGAGATCCGTTTGCGAGATAATTAACTTTAAAGAGCAAATTTTTGTTCGAGTAGAGCGTCCCTCCCCCTCTAAAAGCTAAACTACTGGATCACAAAATCTGAAAAAAATTGTGTCGGTAGTACATGTAATGAACTTTAAAGGAAAACTATAGCGGATAAGTTCACTTCATTAGTTCAAGAGGAATAGGGGTCCAAAGTGTAAAATGCAGTTACTTATAATAATTCGTGCAAATTACAAAAACCTTTGAAAGTAATGACTTGTATGAAGATGTTACTTGTTTAATACAGATAGTAAATCCCTTTTAAGTCGAAATATGTTGTTACGACTAGCTACGGAACCCTACTGCGCGTGGCCCGACACGCACTTGGCCGGTTTTTATTTTTATTTGAGCTGGACAATCCTAAGTCCTTTTGTTTTGTGTGTTTTGAAGGTTTTTCTTTACCCGACGCGGACGGCGGCAATCTGCAAACGCTCTGTGATTTATGATTCATATCCTTACATGATACAATGGTATTAATGACTAGCAGTGGTATTTTTTTATGATTAATTTCAATTTTGTAATAATTTTTTGTTGTCTTGAACACATTGTGGACATAGTTTGTGAAATTAGATACATTTTCCACGTGCCTACATACCTAGTCCAGTATATGATATACTTGGACTAAGCATGTACGTGGAAAATGTATCTTGTATACGACATTGATGTAAGTTTTGTACGATATAATTGTTTGGTAATGAATTTCTCCATGAATTTCGTTTTTTTGTCTTTATGGATTTTCACAAACAAAATATATTGGGGAGAAGTAGGTAATGGGAGTCAGTAGGCAATCGTGGTCACTACAATAACTCGAGAAACAAAATGCGCTCAGTCGCAAACGCCGCGCATCCAGGGTCATTTCACCTCATACAGGCCCCGCACCAACGCGTGCTTACTTCGCCCCGAGCGCTCGAAAGATACGGCCCTGTTAGTGTTTCGCGCCATTTTCTTATAATTTTACGTGTGCACAAAATAAACGGTAAGTCAATTTCTGTTATACATTTCGACTATTTATTCATTTCATATTGTATTTAGGTCATTTGAGACTGGTTTTGTGATACATACGAAGTGATAATTTTTTAAACTAGTGTTATAAAACCTATTTTTTTCAAGTTGCCAGATTAGGGTAATGAGAGTCGCGGTGACTCCGATTTCCCGCAGTGATTCTCATTACCCGTATATGGCGTACACAAGATTCGATTTTTTATAGTTTATTTATAGATTGTCTGTTTTGCAGATGCCAAAATCACGTCCCAGGAATACGAAAATAAGAAAAAAGAGAAAGCAGAGAAAGAAAACTAAAAAACTAAAGGTAAGAAGCCAAAAGAATGTAAGAAAAAATAGAAGGCAAAAAAACTACTGCGAAAGCAAAGACACGCATAACACAGTGTAAGATCGTGAAAAACAAGGCTAAAAGACGTGTTTTACAAGAGTGACTTCAGAGTCAGATTCAAGTCTTCATAACATTTGTGACGACGATGAAGATGATGACCTGGACAATATAGATGGGATTGGTACTAGTACCTGCCTTATTTGTACCGAGTTCGGGCGCAACAACGAGATCTGGTACAGATGCACGGAGTGTGGGCTATGGGCACACGCAGACTGCACCGGGTGGGATTCAGCAGAAGGATATGTGTGCGACAACTGTTAGGATCTGTTGACTCCCATTATCCAATACGTGACCACAATTACCCGCACGTGTGGGCAATAGTGGTCAAAGTGATTTTTTTCTTTAAGTCTTATAATTAAGAAAGTTCGTCCCCAAAGTAAATGAAACTCGTCAGACTGATAGATGATTAAGTAAACTATGTTAAAAACTTATATTAATAAATATTACTACAAAGACTTGTGTTTTGGATACATTATTGCTTAAGTGACTCCCGTTACCCACTTCTCCCCTTCATCAATAGTCAGCGGCTGACATAGATGCGGAGCTATTCTTTACGCCTTAATTATAATTTTTATTTTGTTGCATTTTTCTTTTCTTTTTTATACATAGTTAAGTATTTCTCTTATTTAATTTAAAAAAATATATTTTGAATTTATTTACGCATTCGAATTGATTTTACATTTTAATAAAAATAGAAGCTGTTCCTAAGTCAAGCCATTCTTATGCCGGTCAATGTCACTTTAAAAACCAATTTAATAAACACAGATTATTCCAAACAAGTTTCTTAATTTAATTACACCTCATAGCAACGTTTTTTGCAAATAAAATTTATTGAAAGTGTTTTATGTTTATAACGCATCAACAAGTTTTTATTACCCGGGTCTCTGACATTTGTGATTTGATTACTCTTAGATGCAGTTTAGATTCTTAAAAACATGGCGTACAACAAAGACTTTACTCGCAATTCCTTTGGCGTCAATAAACTTGACTATTATGCAGTATTGAATAAAGGTATATATTTATATGTACGTTTACGGTTAAAGTATTCTAGTAAAATTTTTGTGGCCCGTAAACGATATCCTTTTCACCAAATATTACAGATAGGTTTATTTTGTTAGTGTTCGGGAATATCATCAAAAATAATTAGGGTCACTTGAATATTGCACCTTATTTAAAAAAAAATATAAGATAATTGAGTTTTATTTTAATTTTACGACAATTTAAATTTCCAGTATAGAAATAATCGAAACTTTAATGAGGAAGGTTTGCTGACCTGAAATATTCCTACACCTAGCTTTGGCACCAGTCTCCTCACATTAATAGAAATAGTATTGGGTCAATATCTGGGCGCAATACTGTACACCCGCCAAGTTAACGCCATTCGGGCCATATTCGACCCCCTAAAACGGCGTTTAGAATAACTAGACCATAGAAATCTTAATAACTAGTCAATAGAAATGCTATCGACTATCTTTTAACACTGGGACGCATGTCGCCGGTTTTCAAATACCACTACATAACCAAACAATAAAAACACAATTTCGCCTACAGGGGCCATTCAAATATTACGTAAGCAGATTTATTACAATTATTTACCCCCCCATCCCCCTTGTCAGCAAAAGTAAGCAAAGCTTTTACCCCCTCCCCCCATGCTTACGTAAACATTTTTCAGATAAAAATGTATTTTTAAACGTATGCGTGCGGGAATCCCCAAAAATGCGTTTCGTTTTCAAGCATAGACAATGTGAGGGTTGCCATTCGAGTAAAAAAGTAAATAACTACCGATGACGTAATCATCATCTAGACTCCCCTACCCCCCATGTCATCCAAAATAAGCAAAACAAAGACCCCCCACCCCCCCATAGTGCTTACGTAATACTTGAACGGGCCCACACATACATTTTGTATTCCTGCAAACAAAATTATTCTTTTTGCGATGACATTAAGCAATATTTTCTAAAAACGAATAATCTTTAGGAGCGCGGCTTCTGCAACCAATATTAAACATGTGCAAAAAGCAGAGAATGATATCGGGCGCTCATTTTCTCTAAAGAATAGTGCAATGTTCAAAATACACATATCGCTAATTATTATTTTCCGTTGAGCGTAAATCGCCACAGAGTATCGCAACCTTTGATTATATAATCTCCTCAACTCGCATTTGTGTTCGACTAGACACATGCGCGGCGACAAGGTCACGCGTCTTTGACATTTCTATTGCCTTGTTATTAAGATTTCTATGAACTAGACGCTCTAGTTTTCAGGGAGGAAGAGAACATTTCATAGGTGTATATTTTAAATAAATTATAAATTTGAACGAGTACCTAAGCCATACTAGATCTCTCAGGTTAAAAATAGTAGGTATGAATATCTAAAATACTCCCTTACATTACCAATGCAACCTTAGCTGATTATAATAAACGTGCACTTGAAATAACTTTAATTCAAAGCAGGGGTTCGTAAATAGCGGCCGTAGTAGTTTTATGATCAATGATGGCAATAAAATAAATTGCTCAAGCTTATGTAGGTATACCTATGCATAGTATAAATAATATACCCGCATTCTTGTTGTTTATGTACTTTTAGAATCAACTTCACCGACCCGAGTTCGAGTTAAACGCTGAACCCGGTTTTCGATATCTTACTCTTTCAAACATTGAATGACAGAGAGGGGATAAAACAAACGCGTTCAGCGTTGAACCTGGTCCTACACATTTAGTAAATCGGCACCTAAATTAATGAAGCTTTGATTTGTCAGATTTTGGTAGTTTAATTGGTAGTATAGGTACCTACTATCAATTTCGAGTTTTAACTTTTCAATTTAAAAATAGTCTAGAAGAAGTAAAAAAGCAAATTGGAAGTTATGGCCTAAAACAGTTTTAATAAACCTCAAGTTGGCAAGAATAAATCCGATACAATAGTTAATTTTCCTTTTGATAGGCAATTTTACACTTGGACAATATTTTGATGGTCACCTCGCGTAGCATAACGCTCTCGTAGCTCAGTGTAATAATATTCCTAGTAGCAATGCTCCACGGGAATATTTAAAAAAGTGAGCATGCCAAATCTATTCTGATGGTATCTACTTACTATCTTATAATATTGATCGGTACTACATATGGAAAGAAAGGACACGATAGGGATGTTTTACATCACATAGAATAATTAAAGAAGTTTGAACCGGATTAAAATCCTTACTTAACGTTATAAATCAGAAAGTAACTCTGTCTGTAACGCTTTCACGTATAAACTACTGAACAGATCTAGTTTCAGACCTGAGGAAGGATAAAAGCTTAATGCACGGGTGGAGCCATGTGCAGAAGCTAGTAAATTATAAATTAAAGTAAAGCTACTCCTAATTATTTATTTACTTATTCAAATCAATCATCGTGTATCATATTAAGACAATATGAAAATACGATATATATATATATAAGTATATAAAAATACTATGTGTCATGTGGTTCCATCGTCATCAGGACACAATCTGAAGATGAGATCCTACAGAAATCGAGGGCAACCTCCAAATTTTAAAGGCTTCTATATCATTTTCCGTTTATTACCTAAAGCTATTCGAATATTTGCATGTAGCAGTCAGCATTTCATGTTGCTGGGCTGATGCTGGAAGGTACATCTTCTCAACGGTTAATAACGAATAAACCTTTAAATATAGTCAACTGAAGGCCGTTTACCTTATTTTTTTTAGTTTTGCATAGATGTGGCGATACGTTGAATATAATTTAAGTATTTATTCAGTTTTAGAGCTTTTTAGAGGAATAAAACCCTTCTTTTTTGTAAAATTATGGTTTGTGTTTTGCAGCTAAAACTGAAAATTGCTCTAAATATTGCTAACTTCTAAATCCTTCTTTATTTAGATTCCAAAACTTAAGATATAGGTATACATACATTATCTAAACTTAAGAATGTCTTTGTTTGTCTAAACAAAGGAACTATAGAAGTGATAAATTAACTAAGCATAGTTGGAAACTTAAATTCGTGAGGCGAAAAAAACACAAGTGTTTCATAAATAAGTTATTTTAGTTAATAAATAATATACTTATTTATAAGGGATCTACAAATTATCTGCGTTGTGGATTAACTTATTAATTAACTAAGGTATCTATTTATTTACTTATTTACCGTCGATTGTTCCTGTATTAGTGCATTATTTGATCATTACAGTTTGAAGCAGAAGATTTACTTACGCAATTAGATAAAATAATGTTGTTTAAAGTTTAAACGATATAATTATGTAAATTTGATATTTAAACTTTTATTTTTCAAAATCAAAAGTTCTTGTATTATACCTATTTATACTAAAGGATAAATGGGTTTCAAGTTGTGTAATGGTCAAACGTAGCTTAAAATGGTTCGTGTCGCGTCTAAATCGTGTAGCCAAATTCTTTTTAGAACTTGGCTAGCTACATTTTTGTATTTCTATCTTAAGTGTAAAAAGCCTATTTTGTTGTTTGCCGGAATGAAAGTTAAAATTTGTTCTCTCAAAGTTTACCATTTTACCATCTCTGCCTATACAAAATAATTATTTTAAAAGGTTCAATATTATGATCGTAAAAGTGTAATAAACGATTAAACTCTCATTCGCAATAGGTAGATAGGAAAAGATTTGTATTTGCACTTAATAGATATACCAAAATTATCTCAATTCTCGCACCAAATAACTATATTGGAGTTAGAATATGAAGCAAACATGCAATTTTAACCCCTGAAGAAAAACAAGGATTATAAGTTAGACCGCTATGTCTGTCGGTCTGTCTGTATCACCATAGCTTAAACACGGGTGTACCGATTTGGATGCGGCCACTGCCCTAATTATGGTTATTATTGATATGAGCTCATAGACGTAACAAAAGCAATAGTTTCCAATTCTGCAAAAGAGTTACAAATCGAAGTGGACCATTATTTAAATAAGGCGCCACTTTAAGAATATGTGGTCATTGAGAAGGCTAAGACCTACGGTACCCCGAACCGAAAGCCAAGCTGTAATTATTATTTTATGCGTCATCATCGCTATAATATAATAATTTATACAAAGGTAATCTCTATAGGTATTTAATCACGCCACACGGTTGATAACTTGATAACATTTGTTAAAACAATGCATCCTTTTTACTTGACTGTTCCTAGGTCCATAACAAAATACTGCTTGTAGGTACTATTGGTATTTTATACCTTGAAGATATTTTAAGTGGGTAGTCTGTAAGTTAGTTGTTTGTTTTGAATTAAATGTGGCGGTAGATGCAGCTTTTTTAGCCAGACATGTTCCTTATTTGTATCACAAGGAAATGATAATTTAAAAAGATAAAAACCTGGATTGGGCTGTGTCTGGTAGTTAGGTTTTTTCATCCACTCGTATGGCGAGCGTGGCGGTGCCGGCGGCTGCGCGGGCCTCGAGCCCGGAGACCCTTCTCCAGGACTGGCAAGGTCTCCCCGCGCCGGCGACGGCATATCCGCGATCTCTCGCTCTCCTGGCTCTCTCTTCGGAAAATGATGAGGCTCCGGCGCCCATTCGCCGCCCGCCGGCGCTCCATTCCACGCACACCACTGCTGTTCCTCAAAGTTCTGGTGCTGCCAGCCGTACCAGCCACCCCCGTATTGGCCGCTCTTGCCTTGGTACATGGCGAGCGGATTAACGTAATTCACCATGCTTCGATCACCGTCCGAGCATCGCACATACACTCGCTGTCACAACACCACTGTTTACGGTTCAGAGTACGAGAAACACAACACGCGGCGTAGCGGACGCGACTGAGCGAAACGGAGGAGGCGAGAAGTCGCCTGTAATCGAGGGAAGCAGGAGGCTCGGCGTAGCTAGAGGAGGGCGGTGCCGGGCTCGGCCAATGAGCGGCGGCCGAGCGCGCGGACCGCCCTAAGCCCCGCTGCACTCTCCGCTCCGCTCCACTCCGCACCGTCGCCTCATTGACGTGCCGCGATACATTTTGCCTAATTACTTCGAAATAATGAACTCTCTTAATTAAGTGCTCATGACATGATGTGAAAGCTTCCTTTTACATATTTTACCATTTTCATAATACATAATGACATTTAATCAACCTACTCACGTAACAATATTATGTAGGTAAGCATTTACAACAGTAAGCAACTCAGATTATTACAATTACCGAATGATAGTACTTGATTTAACTTAAGATGCAGTAGGTAAGTACCTTAATACATTATTAAGTTTATGCCTTTTGTATAAAGTAATTGTTGCATGATGATAGGTGACTACTTACGGTACTAGTACTAATAGCTACTATGTAAATCAACAATTTGTACATCAACTTTTCTATACTTTTATACATAAATTCCTCAAAATTCATGAATCACGTCAGACATGCTCGCTGTCAACAATATTAGGTAAATAGCTAAAAATATAAAAACATATATCACCCATCCAACCTACCTTCAGACTAACACAAAAACTTATAATGTACTCTAGCTTTAATAAATCTTAAATTTAATTACATGTTTGTATATAAATATTAATAAAAAGGCTTTAAGGCTTTACAATTATGTTTAAATAATGTATTTTTTGGATAACGTCGTCGATTACGCAATTGTATTTTGTATTTATTATTTAAGTTTAGTTTGCTTTAAAAACTTGTATTACTTATTGTGTAATTGTTTGTTATTCCAAATAAATAAAATAAAAATAAATAAATATGGAATAGTTATGTCGGTGTCTAAATGAAGGTACAAATTTAAATATAGATAACTTAAATATAACTAAGATTTACCATATTGGAGAAGATAAACCTTAAATACATTTTACGAGATAAATAAAGTTCATAATAGATACTATTTTTTTTCTATAAAAGAAAGTTGAACAGTATTTAACACCCTTTTGATAATTAATGTGCTATGCTTCAACAAAACTTAGAGGCATATAAAGACAAAATAAAAATACAACATTTTGTTTAGGGTCCAGAGAACCTCTTAACATTGCAGGTCATGTCGATGCAAATGTAATTACTACAGAAAATAAATATATATCTAATTAAAATAGATCATAGTTATAGTAATAAAGTAGGCATCGGTCTTACGATCGAAAGGTCGAGGGTTCGAATCCTGGCCACTACACCACGGACGGGCACTTATGCTTACACAAGCGAATTAAGCTTAGCAAGAGGGGGTTACCAAGAATACTAGTATATTATTAAAATTAATTGTCTTCCAATAATAAATAAATAAACAAATAAATAGTCATTTAAAGTAGGTAAATTTGCAAATTACTTATATGCTTTATTTAAAAAAAAATGTGTTACATAATAATTATACGGGGTGGATGCGACATAGCGACATTTATTGAAACCACAGCTTCTATACATGGTAAGTATCAATTTCCACCGGATAAAAATTCTCTGGCGAAAAAAAAAAAAAAAACACGTTCTCCGAACAATTTGAACATTGCGATCGTGCAATTTGTTCGGAAGACGTGGATTTTTTTTTTCGCCAAGAATTTTTTATCCGGTGGAAATGCATACTGGCCATGTATAGAAGCTGTGGTTTCAATAAATGTCGCTATGTCGCATCCACCCTGTATGTAAAAACTGCTTAAATCATTACCCTTCCATTAGCTTCACCGTAATCGGGCTGGAATTGAACATAGGTATAAAAGACTTCAACGCGTTCTCCAGAGGTTTACCCTGTTCTCGTAGATACCTTTATAAGGACAAGTAAAAAATAACACTATTACGGTTTAGGGAAGCCAAAAAGATTGTAGAAATATAAATATGATTTATTAAGCTATATGCTATTCCTTATCATTTGTATTTATACCAATTCACATCACCTTAGCTAAGCTTAAATAAGTTTAGCTAGAGGAGGATAGCAAGAATACTGGGTAATATGTATTTGTAAATTATTAGTACCTTAGCTTTATTTAAAAAAGAAAAATACTAAGTACCTACATACAAATAATATTAATAACATGGTTTATTTTTTATTTGTTTCCTTTATTTTTTATCATAAATACAAAAAAACTCTAGCAAAACGACCATATGTATTTGTATTTGTTTATGTTTATCCCTTGCAGCATTAAAATTATTTAATAAATTACTTTTGTTTGATCTGTACATGGTTTTTGAGTGCTAACCTCAAATTATTATGGCAAATAATTCATTTATAATATCCAGTTTTTGTTTTGGTCTGTATTTATATCTGGAAATTTTAGTATTTTTTAATTTTAGTTTATTTTTCTTGTATATATCTGGTTCTAATATTATATAATTTCTTGTGAGCATTGATCTACTGCGTTGTTCTTTCTGGCAGGGACTAGCTGAAAATCAGTTGTGCATTGCGCGCATCTAATTATTAGATAATGTGTGATAAATAAATGCTTTAAATTTGGTTTAAAATATAATAAGAACATGGTTTATCGTACTGGCAATAAATATACATACCTTTTAAGACAAGTACCTATACCGTACCTTTTGTTTCTTAGCTTCCTATGCGTGGTAAAAAATGCAAGCATTTCAAAAGCTGTAAATTCAAATCCCGCTCAATAAAACAAACAATTTTTAGAGCATAATCCATACGTTATTATCTATTTCGAGTAAATATAGTATTATCTTCTTTATCAGTTCCCAGAGGCACGCACCTGGGATAGCCAGGCGGCATCCTTTGTTCAAACAGTCGGCATTTGACTGATGTTCAAAACAATGTATTTAGAAACACAATGCATAATTAGCACAATGCACAATACTATTTTTTGAAAGGATAATTTTTGCGAGAAAATGTTAGAAAATACCGAAGGGATTTTTTAAATGCGATAAGAAAGAGAAATGTGTCTTTTTGTTTCTACTTAGGCATATGACTAGATACCTACAGTTTTTAAGGATAATATAAAATAATTATTTTGTTTGCTATGTATTGAAAAGATCTTATTCTATAAGCAAAATACCACCTCTGTGTATTGTATCGTTTGGGCTTTGGAATAAAAATGATATAGTGTTATAATGTTTATTTTAATTCTTGTTCTGACTGATTCACTAGCGGAGAGCTTAAACAACTGGGTCTTCCAGTTGTTTAAGCTGGTTTGCAAGGCAAACTTGAAATTTTGCACTACATAGTATAAAACAAAGTTGCTTCCCGCTAACTGTCTGTCTGTCTGTCTGTCCCTATGTATATGCTTAGATCTTTACGATACGGGTTTTGATGCGGTTTCTTTAAATAGATATTAATGATTCATAACGAAGGTTTTTTGTATAAAACATGCAGACTATAGAGTACCTATAGTATCCTGGGCGAAGTTAGGGCGGTTCATTAGTTAATATATGTGTCATTATGTAGGTACGGACTAAGTAAGCACTAAGAACGGTTTTTTGGGATTTCCATCACTAAGCAGATACAATTAGGGATGAACGAAGTAAGGAAGTCATTTTCACGGATGAAGCATCTGGCATAAGCGAGTCTATAATACAAAAAAATCGTGTTACGTGTTATAAAGAACCCTTCTAAAATTATATTTAAATTTTATATTTTATGATAATAATTTTATTTTGTATTAATTTTGTATTGTTTTAATGAATTGACTTGATATTAAATTGATTTAATTAATTTTTTGTATTTTTTCCGAGTATATTTCTTACCTATGTTTCTATAGCTATTTTAATGTTTAATTTATTGTTTGTTGGATCACTCTACGCTGACTGTAATATTTTTAACTACTACTTCTTATGAACATGGTCTGAAATAAAGGTATTATTATTATATTATTAAAACGATTTTCTATCTATGTATATATATAAGATATACATAATATAACCATATTAGATAATCTATCTGATAAATAAATGTTAATATTCAAATTTGCATCTTTTGTAATAAATAGTTAATTTACCTATGTCAAAATATGTATATTAATTTATTTAGTATATTTTTACCATAATTTTTTAATTGTTAATATTTTTTTATATGACATGTGTAAATAGTTATAAATAAGATAGATAGATGAGACAAGAAAGTCTAATTAGTAGTATTATAGTGTGTTAACTTGTAGTGAGAAAATGTATTGTTAATGATAATAAATAAACAGAAACGTTTAGTTACCTCATACTTAATAAGTATAATTATTATTCGTATACCTCTTTGGTAGCATGTAGCGAACAAATATATTATTATGTATTTAACTCCTATTGTAGAACAATACCTACATTTACAAATAAATCATATTTATATTTCTACAATCTTTTTGGCTTCCCTAAACCGTAATAGTGTTATTTTTTACTTGTCCTTATAAAGGTATCTACGAGAACAGGGTAAACCTCTGGAGAACGCGTTGAAGTCTTTTATACCTATGTTCAATTCCAGCCCGATTACGGTGAAGCTAATGGAAGGGTAATGATTTAAGCAGTTTTTACATACAGGGTGGATGCGACATAGCGACATTTATTGAAACCACAGCTTCTATACATGGTAAGTATCAATTTCCACCGGATAAAAATTCTCTGGCGAAAAAAAAAAAAAAAACACGTTCTCCGAACAATTTGAACATTGCGATCGTGCAATTTGTTCGGAAGACGTGGATTTTTTTTTTCGCCAAGAATTTTTTATCCGGTGGAAATGCATACTGGCCATGTATAGAAGCTGTGGTTTCAATAAATGTCGCTATGTCGCATCCACCCTGTATGTAAAAACTGCTTAAATCATTACCCTTCCATTAGCTTCACCGTAATCGGGCTGGAATTGAACATAGGTATAAAAGACTTCAACGCGTTCTCCAGAGGTTTACCCTGTTCTCGTAGATACCTTTATAAGGACAAGTAAAAAATAACACTATTACGGTTTAGGGAAGCCAAAAAGATTGTAGAAATATAAATATGATTTATTTGTAAATGTAGGTATTGTTCTACAATAGGAGTTAAATACATAATAATATATTTGTTCGCTACATGCTACCAAAGAGGTATACGAATAATAATTATACTTATTAAGTATGAGGTAACTAAACGTTTCTGTTTATTTATTATCATTAACAATACATTTTCTCACTACAAGTTAACACACTATAATACTACTAATTAGACTTTCTTGTCTCATCTATCTATCTTATTTATAACTATTTACACATGTCATATAAAAAAATATTAACAATTAAAAAATTATGGTAAAAATATACTAAATAAATTAATATACATATTTTGACATAGGTAAATTAACTATTTATTACAAAAGATGCAAATTTGAATATTAACATTTATTTATCAGATAGATTATCTAATATGGTTATATTATGTATATCTTATATATATACATAGATAGAAAATCGTTTTAATAATATAATAATAATACGTTTATTTCAGACCATGTTCATAAGAAGTAGTAGTTAAAAATATTACAGTCAGCGTAGAGTGATCCAACAAACAATAAATTAAACATTAAAATAGCTATAGAAACATAGGTAAGAAATATACTCGGAAAAAATACAAAAAATTAATTAAATCAATTTAATATCAAGTCAATTCATTAAAACAATACAAAATTAATACAAAATAAAATTATTATCATAAAATATAAAATTTAAATATAATTTTAGAAGGGTTCTTTATAACACGTAACACGATTTTTTTGTATTATAGACTCGCTTATGCCAGATGCTTCATCCGTGAAAATGACTTCCTTACTTCGTTCATCCCTAATTGTATCTGCTTAGTGATGGAAATCCCAAAAAACCGTTCTTAGTGCTTACTTAGTCCGTACCTACATAATGACACATATATTAACTAATGAACCGCCCTAACTTCGCCCAGGATACTATAGGTACTCTATAGTCTGCATGTTTTATACAAAAAACCTTCGTTATGAATCATTAATATCTATTTAAAGAAACCGCATCAAAACCCGTATCGTAAAGATCTAAGCATATACATAGGGACAGACAGACAGACAGACAGTTAGCGGGAAGCAACTTTGTTTTATACTATGTAGTGCAAAATTTCAAGTTTGCCTTGCAAACCAGCTTAAACAACTGGAAGACCCAGTTGTTTAAGCTCTCCGCTAGTGAATCAGTCAGAACAAGAATTAAAATAAACATTATAACACTATATCATTTTTATTCCAAAGCCCAAACGATACAATACACAGAGGTGGTATTTTGCTTATAGAATAAGATCTTTTCAATACATAGCAAACAAAATAATTATTTTATATTATCCTTAAAAACTGTAGGTATCTAGTCATATGCCTAAGTAGAAACAAAAAGACACATTTCTCTTTCTTATCGCATTTTAAAAATCCCTTCGGTATTTTCTAACATTTTCTCGCAAAAATTATCCTTTCAAAAAATAGTATTGTGCATTGTGCTAATTATGCATTGTGTTTCTAAATACATTGTTTTGAACATCAGTCAAATGCCGACTGTTTGAACAAAGGATGCCGCCTGGCTATCCCAGGTGCGTGCCTCTGGGAACTGATAAAGAAGATAATACTATATTTACTCGAAATAGATAATAACGTATGGATTATGCTCTAAAAATTGTTTGTTTTATTGAGCGGGATTTGAATTTACAGCTTTTGAAATGCTTGCATTTTTTACCACGCATAGGAAGCTAAGAAACAAAAGGTACGGTATAGGTACTTGTCTTAAAAGGTATGTATATTTATTGCCAGTACGATAAACCATGTTCTTATTATATTTTAAACCAAATTTAAAGCATTTATTTATCACACATTATCTAATAATTAGATGCGCGCAATGCACAACTGATTTTCAGCTAGTCCCTGCCAGAAAGAACAACGCAGTAGATCAATGCTCACAAGAAATTATATAATATTAGAACCAGATATATACAAGAAAAATAAACTAAAATTAAAAAATACTAAAATTTCCAGATATAAATACAGACCAAAACAAAAACTGGATATTATAAATGAATTATTTGCCATAATAATTTGAGGTTAGCACTCAAAAACCATGTACAGATCAAACAAAAGTAATTTATTAAATAATTTTAATGCTGCAAGGGATAAACATAAACAAATACAAATACATATGGTCGTTTTGCTAGAGTTTTTTTGTATTTATGATAAAAAATAAAGGAAACAAATAAAAAATAAACCATGTTATTAATATTATTTGTATGTAGGTACTTAGTATTTTTCTTTTTTAAATAAAGTTAAGGTACTAATAATTTACAAATACATATTACCCAGTATTCTTGCTATCCTCCTCTAGCTAAACTTATTTAAGCTTAGCTAAGGTGATGTGAATTGGTATAAATACAAATGATAAGGAATAGCATATAGCTTAATACTATTTTAATCGACGCAACGCGCGGGCGAAGCCGTGTACCTACCGTGTACACGGCAGAAGCTTGATTCAATAGATTGAAAATGTGTCCATTTAGAATAACGATTTTAAGACTGTAAGTCCACAGAGTATAGTGTATTTGAATCCTAATCTCACCGCGAAACTGACTAAAACTATGCATGTGAGGTCGGACCTTGATGTGATGATCTTTAGATAGATAGATATATAAAAACTATAGATAGATAAAAACTTTATTTGTGCACAAGACATAGGAAATACATTTTGTACGAAAGTTTCATATTATGCACAAAGGGCGGCCTTATCGCTTAACGCGATTTCTTCCAGGCAACCTTTGGATGGACATTAGTGTAAAAGATTTACAGAAAGGTAGTTTTAGACAGAAAAGAAGGATTTAGTATTTTCAGGAATACTATTACTTTCTTAGGTAGCGTCTGTTATAAAGCTACTGCCTCTATGAAGGCCTATGGGGAGTTATAATATAATAGGTTGAAAATACTAATATTATGTGATATAGAGATCCGTTGGCGAGATTAACACGCTTTAGCGCGCCGCGCCCCGCCCAGATTTCGCTTGGCAGCGTTAGCATTTCTTGTTCCCCAATTAATGATGAATCTAATGATATAAAAAGTATTTCATCTGGGAGGCTTATCGGACTAAATTGAGTGTGGTCGCCTCTCAGGAGTCTCAGGTTATGAAGTGTGAACCGCGAGACTCATTAGAGTCCAAATGAAAATTGATGAACACATTCATTGCAAAGAAATTTGACTCGATCAAGTAAAGTAGTTTAAAATGTATTTTTTTATTTTAATATAACATCATAATAAAACTTTTATCCCGAAATTCACCACGCGGCGCGGGCTGAAACGTGGGTAAAAGTTAGTTTAAAATGCGGTAATCTCAGAAACGACCTGTTTGAACTGAGTAATTATTTTTTGTTGGATAGCTAATTTCTGAGAAATAAAGCCATATAACATCATCATGTTGTCAAAACGAGGGCAGTAACGCCACGGGAGCAGAGTTTTAGGGTATAACGCGGGCAAACTTGGCGCTCGGACTAAATCACGGGCAACAGCGAATACAAAGAAAGAAAGAAAGAAAAACATTTATTTCACAGACACACTCTGGACAATACAGTTGAAAACAAAAACAAACAAACAATCAAAGAAAAAAAAGCAAAATAAAAAATAAAAAAGAACATAACAAAAAATAGTAGTAACTAAACCTAACTTAACAAAATCAAATTATCAAAGACAAAAAAAAAAAAAAAAAAAAAGAAAATAAAAAGAATAAGCAGATTTTTTCTTAGCGATTGCCTGTCACATCAGTCAGCTGTCCCGAGTGTAACCGCGAAAACGGGATGTCGCTCAACGTTGTGCTGTAAAGCGCTTACATTGCTGCAAGACGCTTTACAGCGCTGGTATTCTGCGACACCCCGACAAATATTGTTAATGTTAATACATTAACAAAATAGGTATAGTGTAGGTAATGGAAAAGAAAGCATTGTTTTCCTATGACTCTCTGTGAGACTAATGGTAAAATTTTCTTGCTTCTGATTATCAGTAATATTCAAAACTTCTAACTTCAACCTTCAAAATCATTTATTACCAACATGGGTGTTACATAGATGTTATAGTATAATTTTGATCGCCTTTTTCTACTTACTACCTTTTAAGGCATGCAATCTGAGCATTTATATAAACATAATAAAATTATAATAACCAATATTTTGACCTTTTTCATCCACCTGCTCAATAAATATTTTATAAAACATATAATTTACAATATATTCATTGTAATAATTAAATTAAATTCACTATCGGATAAGTAGATATATGTATTAGCATTTTTCGAGTAAAATTTATTTTACCTTTTTATAAAAAGCCTTATTTATTACAATTAAAATATTGTACAGAATTGGTAAATAAATAATAAAATTGGTCTCATGCAGAATTCGCTATTATCGGAAAACGTTTCATTCAGTCAACGTCAACGTTTGGAAATTTCGAGGGTTGTGCGTAGTTGTCATCTACGCATTCTTATTTTTGTCGTCAATTTTATTTATGTCACATATTATGAAGAATGTGCCAATAAAGTGCTTTACCCACCTGCCCCCTCGGCTCCCGTTTGGAACATATTTTAACAATTCTAGTGAGGTTTCTATGCTTTAAGCAGATTTAAGTAGATTTAAGTAATTTTTCTATTTTCTATTTTTCTAATTTTTGACATGTTATGTCAGGCTTACTAAAAGTCAAAGAGTATACTAATTGCTAAAAGTGGGCATGGTATGGTGCCAATTTAATGTAAATTTGTACCAAGTAGCTTTACAATGTAAATTTGCCAATTCGAAGTGTATGAGTATATTTTACCGACAAATACAAAACTATTGGCAAAGTACATTTTTTAACATATGTGACATAACTCAGCGATCTAAGAAAACAACTAAAACTTTTTCATTACTTACGCGGGTGCCGGGAAACATATAAGTAGACACTACGTCTATTATGTTTTCCTCATATTTTCGCCATCACAGTTTGTCCTTCCGTCAACCGCTAGAAATCTAAATTTTTTGCTTGAAAATGGTACATGTTAACTATGGCGACAAAGTGATAAAATCAAATCTTGAAAAAAATTCGGTTGTCGCATAGTGTGCCCACCAACCCTCTCTAATGGATAAACCAGGTCCTCTAAATATCTGAAAAAAAAAATAAGTATCCTAAAGATTAGGTACAGATTACGGTGATTACTGGTTATTTCAAATTTTCAAGATAACTTTGTACACGTACCTTACTACCTATACCTATATTATATTATACTAGAAGGGGGTGGTCGATCGACTTCCGTCATTTTAGTTTAAGTTATTTCAGCTTTAAGTTTATCTGTGTGTGCGTCTATCATCGGAAAGTAAGCTTCAAAATACCGAATAACAAAATTAAGACCATCCACAAAACACAATAATATATAATTATTATTTACATAATTAGTACTAAATACCTGCTTTGAAGAATTTTCTTTTGATAATACTGATTATTTTAAATAAGAATAAATCTATAATACTTATAAAAAGATATGACTGAATAATAGTGTAAAATATGGTTATGTTAAAGAAATATAGGAAATCTAATAAAAGTATAATAGATGTTTATTGCTACTGACATTATGAAGTTGAATGCTTCGAAATTATGAACATTAGTGACAGAGTAGTTAGGAATTGTAATTGTTAGGATAAAAAATGTTAGGAAGGACATTTTCGGCTTTCCAATTTATCGGAGTTAAAAAATTAAGGTGAACTTTGGCACTCCCGTAAAAAAGAGCACGAGTTCACACGAGATTGATATTGTCCAACGGATCTTACGATATCATTTGGCCGATTTAAGGTAGAACTGTTGTTTAAAGCCTAAAATTATTAAAATTCTCTATTTCAACATTATTGACTTAACACGCCACTCGTACGTATTAAATTATAAAATTGGCAAGGGAATTAATTAAAGAGTATAATAATTTCGTTCATAGTGTTTGCGACTTCTGTGCACGACGACAATCGAATAACCGTAGTAGTATAACAACATATTGAAATTTAATAACATTGAAACTAACTGGACAGGTACAGATAGGCTCCCTCTCCCTCTACCGCTCCCTCTGTCTCTACCGTATAATAGTTCTTGTTAAATATAAAATGCAAATAATCTCTAATAATCCAAGCAAAAACTACCGCTTTATTTTCACTTTCCAAAATGTCCATCCTAAGGTTGCCTGGAAGAAATTGCTTTAAGCGATAAGGCCGCCCTTTGTGCATATTTTTTTTTTCTGTTATATTTTGTTACCTCTTAAGTTTTTCATGTGAATTTATGTACAAATAAAGTATTTTCTATCTATCTATCTATCTATCTACCGCTACCGCTCTCTTTACCTCTACCGCTACCTCTACCACTCCCTCTGTTTTACCGCTCCCTCTGTCTCTATCGCTCTCTTTATTTCTACCGCTACCGCACCCTTTACCTCTACCGCTCCCTCTATCCTATATCACTATAGCTTGACCGCAACCGCTGTACCGCGCCATAGGAACGAGCGGCGAGGCGGGGGACGGGTAAGAAAGAGCATGAGTTCACATGAGATTGATATTGTCGGTACCTATTGACAGTTTTAAGGTACAATTGTTGTTTAAATGGTTTAAATTATTAAAATGCCATAAATAAACACTTTTGAGTTTACACGCCACTCGTACGTATTAAATTATTAAATTGGAAATGGAATTAATTAAATAAGTATATGCTAAATTATTCATTTCATTATTTTGTTCATATCGTTTGCGACACCTGTGCACGACGACAGACGAATAAACGTAATAGTATTAAAAACGTAATGAAATTAAATAACATTGAAACGAACTGGACTAAATGGTGTTGGCGGAATAAAAACAAAACTGATAATTTAAATCAAATCAATTTTATTAATTTTACATTAAAAAAATGTAGATAATTATGTTCTTCACATTACTAGTTAGCGCACGACCCATCTTGGAATATTTATTTCATGTGCCTCTAATGGTGGGTCCACACTGAGCCAACGAAGGCGAACGAAGGTTTTTTGACGTTGGTAGCAAACGTTCGTTGGCCTTCGGACAAACGTCCAAACACATTTTGGTGTTTGACCAAAACATCGTTTGCTCATGATTCCGGATTGCTTTCCATAGACAATACTCGAAAGTGTATTTTGATCATAGCCTAAGGATATCATGTGTCAATGGGGTTGGCAACTGTCTTATGTCCATGATTATTATTTACAAGTCAGCTATTATTCTGTGTTATTAACTACTTAGCTTCAAGATAATGTAATTTACTACGTAGACACATGCTCTGACATTTAAACAGACCGTCGAATGTCAAAATGTCAACCATTCTGTTGACGTTCGTTTGTTGGTGTTTGGCGACCGTCCAAACTGAATTCGGTCCAATGGCGCAAATCCTTTGATGTTACCGCCACGCTACGGATCGCCGGCCAACGTCAACGAACGTTCGTTGGCCATCGCCAATCCGTCCAGACATGGCCAACGAGTGTGGACCCACCATGATGGTGGGTCCACACTGAGCCAACGAAGGCGAACGAATGGGTTCGACTTCAGAATTATAAAATAATTATTTAATAATTTCTATTTAACTAAATGAAAAAACGTATTATTTTGTGCGAAGTAAATTTATTTTTTGCTTTTTAGTTTACCTACTTTTTGAAGTCGGTTTTTTTTTTGTTAAAAATTATTTTATTTTAATAATGACCATAGTTTTTTATTTGGAACTTGGACTTTTTCGTTATATTTTTCTGATAACAATCATTTCTTACTTTTACTAACCCAATTTGACTTGACATTCTAAACTCGAACGATCTATATATAGGATGGGTGTGCCAGTCCCAAACCAGGTACCAGTGATTGACCAACCGCATGCTAAATTGAATAAATTAAGAAATGGCGGGCATTTTTTATGAATTCAATTGTTTTGTAAGGTTGCCCAGACTGTTACCAAACTTCAGAGCGTACTTTTTGCGAGAGTGAAATAAAAATATAGCTAGCTTGTTCTTTTTATTACACCAGTACCTCATTTAGTTGCCTTCCAGCCGCCATTACAGTTAGAAGTGCACGTTTACATAGTAAGCGAAATCCTTCAAAATCACCTATGTTTGCGTAATTTTGTTCAGAAAATGGTATTATTTAAAAAGAAGTGTGTTTATTTAACTGCTATAAGCTATTATTTTTAATAAATAATGACATTATTACGTATTTCCAACGATGGTTAACTTCTGGAGCACACTTTGTACTGAGTTCCTATTGTTGACCAACTGGTTTGCAACTGGTTGTCTATAGTGTTTTGTTAATTTATTATTTTTTTCAAAGCGATGCCTTTGTATGACAATTTAGTGCTTCAAGCCTATCTTTATAGTCATTATAAGCAATGTGCTCTAGTAATTGACCACTGGTTTGCTAATGGAACATAGTAAAAAAAAAAGTGTTCCTATGTATGACCAGATTAGAATTATAAGTTTGTTGCTCTTTTTTTAGATTGAGGATGCTTCCGAAAAAAGTATTTTTTCATGGCCAGAGTTTTTCATGGCTACATTGCCAATACGTTACTACCAGCATTACGGCAATCCAATGTCGTTTCCAGTTCTTTTTCTAATAGATGGTCACAAATCGCATATAACTTACGAAGTCAGTTAACTTTGTAATGAAAATCAAATTATTTTGTATGCCCTACATCTTAATGCGACTCATATAATTCAGCCAGCGGATGTGTCGGTTTTTAGACCATTAAAAAATTCATGGAAAAAGATTGTCCATAAGTGGAAATCTGAGACTGGAAACAGAGTTGTAACCAGGGCTCAATTTGCTCCATTACTAAGAATTGCAATGAAAGCTGCAACTCCTGCAATTATTTGCAATGGATTTCGCAAATGCGGTTTGTATCCATTCAATGTTGATGCTATAGACTACACCAAATGCATGAGCAATATAAGCAGACACAGTGCTATAGATAAACCTGCTGAAATAAGCGTAGAACACGCTCTGTATTTTGAATCTCTTATGTCGCGAAGGCTTGTACAAGAATTCCGAGCCGTCAATACTAATGAACCGTGGACTGGAGAAGAATCAGCGAAAGAACTTTTCTATGTATGGCGTAAAATCAGACAGAACTTTCAAGAAACCGAAGGTACTGCTTTATTACCTTGTGCAGATAATCAGATAGAAGAACATGGTAGTATTCTTGAAACCGAGATTTCCGGCAGTCCTGCAATTCTAAGAGAGCAACGAACACCGAGTCCGATTTCTCCCAGTTTATTACAGGTAGCATCTTTAATTGATTTTGGACCAGGACCATCAAATCAACAGCCAGAAGAAAATGTAGTTAACCTACCCCCACAAAATAATCTTGGAACAACACCACCAAAAGCCAAAGGTACCCTAGGCCCGGATCGGCATTATAGATAAACATTTAATTAATACATTATTAAAGTAAATTTTTGTCAAATAGTCGTGTTTTATTTTGAATTAACTACCTTTTCTACATAACTTTTTCGGTGGTCAACTATTGGTGCAAAAGTATGATCATTCATTGGAGCACACTGGTCAAAAATAGGCACACTCCCATTTTTTATATGTTTCATGGTATAAATAAAAAGCTTTAATATTTGGACTCAAATAATCTATCATTCTGGCAGCGTAAGTAAACAATAAACAACTTTGTATGTACTTTTCTACACGAAAGCTACATATTTCCAAATAAGAGCTTTTCAAAATGAAAATTTTCCTTAACTGGTTTGCGACTGGTACGCCCATCCTATATAGTTTCATAAAATCAAAATCAAAATTCTTTATTTTCAAAATTTTGGGTAACCAAGGTGGTATTACATATTATTACATGGTATTGCATTGACTACATAAAAAAAGGCAGGACTGAGTCTCTTGAAACACTTACTGAAGCACCCATAGTAAGTCACACGTACACACAGAACACACACATTGACACAATAGTAAGTCAATCGCCCGCCATTACGCTTTGGACTGTGCTGTTGCTCGGATGTTCAAGTAAAATAATTAAAAATGCCGTCTTGTGTTGTGAAAAGCTGCCGAAACCATAGCGCCTCGACAAAAAAAAACTAGGAGATCACTTTTCATAGGTAAGCAAGTAATATATTTAGCTTATTGCCGAAATTATATCGTTTTCGTAAAAAAATATACCAAAACTATCAGTGTTGACAGTCAATAAATATTTTCATTTACCCTGAATTTGGGTAAATATCTTTTAGTAGTATAGTTTTTTAGTAAAGTATTAAATACATTTAGTATAAATTATTATTCTATGTTTTATAGATTTCCTGCTGCAAACGACGCAAAAATTATTGGATAAAAATTATTAGAAACTGCAGAAATGATAACAGTTGGTATCCATCAAAATATAGTGTAGTCTGCAGTATACACTTCGAGGAAATTGATTTATATAAAACAAAAGGTGGACTTATTCGCATTGTCAGCTTTGCCGTACCAAAAAAGGTAAAACAATAGTAGGATGGGCGTACCAGTCGCAAACCAGTTAAGGAAAATTTTCATTTTGAAAAGCTCTTATTTGGAAATATGTAGCTTTCGTGTAGAAAAGTACATACAAAGTTGTTTATTGTTTACTTACGCTGCCAGAATGATAGATTATTTGAGTCCAAATATTAAAGCTTTTTATTTATACCATGAAACATATAAAAAATGGGAGTGTGCCTATTTTTGACCAGTGTGCTCCAATGAATGATCATACTTTTGCACCAATAGTTGACCACCGAAAAAGTTATGTAGAAAAGGTAGTTAATTCAAAATAAAACACGACTATTTGACAAAAATTTACTTTAATAATGTATTAATTAAATGTTTATCTATAATGCCGATCCGGGCCTAGGGTACCTTTGGCTTTTGGTGGTGTTGTTCCAAGATTATTTTGTGGGGGTAGGTTAACTACATTTTCTTCTGGCTGTTGATTTGATGGTCCTGGTCCAAAATCAATTAAAGATGCTACCTGTAATAAACTGGGAGAAATCGGACTCGGTGTTCGTTGCTCTCTTAGAATTGCAGGACTGCCGGAAATCTCGGTTTCAAGAATACTACCATGTTCTTCTATCTGATTATCTGCACAAGGTAATAAAGCAGTACCTTCGGTTTCTTGAAAGTTCTGTCTGATTTTACGCCATACATAGAAAAGTTCTTTCGCTGATTCTTCTCCAGTCCACGGTTCATTAGTATTGACGGCTCGGAATTCTTGTACAAGCCTTCGCGACATAAGAGATTCAAAATACAGAGCGTGTTCTACGCTTATTTCAGCAGGTTTATCTATAGCACTGTGTCTGCTTATATTGCTCATGCATTTGGTGTAGTCTATAGCATCAACATTGAATGGATACAAACCGCATTTGCGAAATCCATTGCAAATAATTGCAGGAGTTGCAGCTTTCATTGCAATTCTTAGTAATGGAGCAAATTGAGCCCTGGTTACAACTCTGTTTCCAGTCTCAGATTTCCACTTATGGACAATCTTTTTCCATGAATTTTTTAATGGTCTAAAAACCGACACATCCGCTGGCTGAATTATATGAGTCGCATTAAGATGTAGGGCATACAAAATAATTTGATTTTCATTACAAAGTTAACTGACTTCGTAAGTTATATGCGATTTGTGACCATCTATTAGAAAAAGAACTGGAAACGACATTGGATTGCCGTAATGCTGGTAGTAACGTATTGGCAATGTAGCCATGAAAAACTCTGGCCATGAAAAAATACTTTTTTCGGAAGCATCCTCAATCTAAAAAAAGAGCAACAAACTTATAATTCTAATCTGGTCATACATAGGAACACTTTTTTTTTTACTATGTTCCATTAGCAAACCAGTGGTCAATTACTAGAGCACATTGCTTATAATGACTATAAAGATAGGCTTGAAGCACTAAATTGTCATACAAAGGCATCGCTTTGAAAAAAATAATAAATTAACAAAACACTATAGACAACCAGTTGCAAACCAGTTGGTCAACAATAGGAACTCAGTACAAAGTGTGCTCCAGAAGTTAACCATCGTTGGAAATACGTAATAATGTCATTATTTATTAAAAATAATAGCTTATAGCAGTTAAATAAACACACTTCTTTTTAAATAATACCATTTTCTGAACAAAATTACGCAAACATAGGTGATTTTGAAGGATTTCGCTTACTATGTAAACGTGCACTTCTAACTGTAATGGCGGCTGGAAGGCAACTAAATGAGGTACTGGTGTAATAAAAAGAACAAGCTAGCTATATTTTTATTTCACTCTCGCAAAAAGTACGCTCTGAAGTTTGGTAACAGTCTGGGCAACCTTACAAAACAATTGAATTCATAAAAAATGCCCGCCATTTCTTAATTTATTCAATTTAGCATGCGGTTGGTCAATCACTGGTACCTGGTTTGGGACTGGCACACCCATCCTATATTGTTTTAAATAAAGTATTAAATTAATAAATAACAGTACTTTAATCTAAAACTTTTAATTTCTTAGTTTAGTTTATTATTTTTTTTTTATTTTTTTTTTATTTGCCAATATTTATTTGAAATATTGAAAAATCGCATGTAAGTGAATCTAAGCTTCGTGATTGTTGGTTTAGTTTAACTTAGATATTATATTTGGTTTGTACATTTTGTTGACGTTTTCAAGCACTTTCTGATAGGTTATGTAATGAAGAATTTTTGTTTTTTATTTTTTTGATAGCTGCTAACTTATCCTACTATCCGATTTCGGCTCCAGGTCCTAAACTGGGACACCCTGTATATCACTAAAGCATCTTCACCATCTAAGAATCAGGAAGCGCCGTAGGAGTCGTAATTTTAAAATATTTTCCAAAAACTGGGTAGCTGCACTAAAGCATCTTCGCTGCCTTGCGTCAGGAGTGCCCAGAGCAACGAATTTTGTACATATTCCCTTAATAAAAATAAACAACTTCCAGCTGCAGGCCCGCATCGACTGCTAGAAATATAAAATCAACTTTGTTTCGAAATTCAAACATAAAGTTGTTTTATATTGTTTGGTTTTTGGCCACGGTAGTATAAAACTACCTATATCATGTTTGATGGCAAAAAGCAGCAAATAAAAAAATATAAGAACTAAACCTCTAAAATATTTATTTAAATTATTGTAAAAATGTGGGTAATATTTCTCATGGCTGGTAACCCCTAAAACACGCACACATAAACAGACCGCCGCCATTTTGGTGCTTCCATCATTTTATAAGTGACATTCTCTCCTGCTTTTTTTATGTACTCTATGTGGTATTGGTTAATATTACATGTTTTCATAGATTCTAACGCTTGATTTCTGTCGTTAGAATCGAACTATTCTGTTCAAATATGATTTGGTCACAGTGCAGGACACGGTTTCACAAACGCGTTGTAAAATTGTTTAAGTTTTTATTGTTACTCGAATAATCGTTTTACATTTAATATTTTATCTGTGTCCGTGGCACATCACTATGTTCCAGGAAATTTGTTTCGAGTGTTTGCTAAAATAATGGTCTCGTGTGAATTTGTAATCTAAGTTATTTCAGTCGGAAACGTTGTTAAATTAATCTTATCGTACTATTTATTTGAGAAAATTTAATTGCTGTTATAGCTAAGATGTCTGCTGATAATATTGAAAAATTGTACCAAAATTATGGTATACTAGCTGACGCCAAGGAAGACATTTCGAAGGTAACCTAATTTTCTTTTCTTAATACGGCTCAAACTAATACTGTAAAAGTACCATTTTATAAACTAATTTGCTATCATTTCAGCATGAAAAAGAATATTTGGAAATATTAGCGGCAGTCAAAGGCTCAGACAAGGAAAAGCGCTTGGCATCACAGTTCATTGCGAAATTTTTTAACAGTTTTCCTAATTTAACCGATCAAGCTATTGAAGCTCAGTTCGACCTATGTGAGGATGATGATATAGCAGTAAGTTTCAATAATACCATTTCTAGTTTCAAAATGTATATTTAGTGATACCTATGCATCTTAATTTGCTCGTTACTCATTTGTAGATCCGGAAACAGGCTATCAAGGACTTGCCTACACTATGCAAAGATCACAAAGAACATACACAGCGTGTAGCCGATATATTAGCACAGCTGTTGCAATCTGATGACTCTACTGAAATCAATGTAGTCACAAACTCATTGTTATCTATCATGAAAATAGATGCTAAAGGTGCTCTTACTGGATTATTCTCACAAATACATCAGAATGCGGACAGTGAAGTCACCAATGAGGTTGTAAGAGAAAGATGCATCAAGTTCTTGGCCACCAAAGTGAAATTACTTGGCAGGGAAGTTATTAATAAGGAAGGTGAAGAACTCATTATCGCTGAATGCAAGAAACTCTTGGAGGTATGTATTTTTATTGATTCTATATTATACAATTGTTAAGCCTAATTATAGTAAGGGGGCTGTGTGACATCTTGTACCAGTTTACAGAAGTGTTTGTATTTTGTAATGTGTAATTGTTATTCATAGGGTAAACCTGCCTATTATCTAATTTTATTGAGCAGCAAAGTATTCAATATGTTCGCACATCACTGTCATCATCTGTAAGACATGTGTAGGTTTGTAGATTTCAAGACATTTCTTAGTCAAATTCACGAAATATATTTAAAGCTGTAGATGGGGAATTACTAGCCTTTAACATATTAAATGGAAAGATAATTGATAATTACATGTTTTGAAGGAATCTAACTGATTTTCTACTTAATTGATTACATATTCCCCTGGCTGGGATTAGGGATTAAAATTTCTTTAAAGCTCTCAATATCAACCTAGTGGCTGATTTTTGGTTTGCTTACTTTGCCTAACTTCAGCTGCATCATTACATTAATGAATTTAAAGGGCCACTTTGTTTGTCAAGTTGTGATACTGTTTTTAATTTACAAATTAAAAACCACCATGGGGTAAACAAGCATACAACCCACCTCTTAGAAAGCAGTTAACTTAGCCTATGGACACTTGCAACATCACTGTTATCACTTTTTTTTTTTTATTGGTTTTAATGAATTTTATTGTCTGGTGTGTGAACACCAGACATTACATTTTGCCATTCACAATGAATCACTTAATAACACTATACCTCATGTAAGTCCTAAAATAGTGAACGCAGCATACAGAGATGGTGAATTAAATTTCCAACGACTTTTTATCAATTTTTTTGGCTACACATAGACTACCAGAGAAGATGTCAAATTGTTGTCTAATGCCATTGTACCCTGAGAACATACAATAAAAAGGTAAATACTGTCAACTTGTCAGTTGCTGACCCTTTACGAAATTGGCACCCTTTAGAATAAAATAAAAAAATTTAGAATGATAAAAATGGTTTTTTATTAAGGGATATTAAACTAAACATTTTTTTTCATATAAGTTGAGAACTTTATTTATATTACCAATTTGTCAGCTTAGTTCCTTAGTACCTATAGCTATGCCGATTTTGCAACACGGCCAAAATTATAATGCGAAAGGGCCAAATTGGGCAAAAATGTTAATTGCCCAGAAAACTGTTATAATATAAAAGGTATAAAATAAAATAAATGTAGAAAAAAAAACTAATTCAGTATGTAAATAGTCACAATTACAAAAGTAATAATTATATTATAATTATAATATAATAAATTTACAAAAAGCCATTTCAAAAAATCATAGAGATGAATGCCAAAAAAATTTCATATGGCTATTATATTATTTATTTATTGTTGACTTAAATAACAACATTCTTGATTAATAAGTGGAGATTCCAGTTGTAAATAATATCATTGATTGTTTCTAACATTCAAAATGCTGTTGTTGACATGCTAGTCAATTATTGAAAACATAATGAATAATTTTAAATTATTCAATTCATGTTATGTTGTCTTGATAGCTGACAAGTTTTTTTTATTCTAGAGCCAGGATGTTGTAGCAGAAGAATTTGATCACATAATGGATCTATTGACATGGTCAAAGCTAGGGAAATCTCCCTTGGGCAGAAAGGAACTCATACAAATTGTAGCTGCTCTTGCATTCACACCTGATGACTATCATCCAGAGGACCCTGAATACTTGGAAAGGATCACACAATGCTCTCAACATGCACTGCCACTATTCTCTGTAAGTATATAAGCATGTTAATTTAGTTTTTAAGATAATTCACCTGATAAAAGAACGGTTTATACTTTATTTACTAGCATTCTCATTGGTTATTTGTGTTTCGTAGTTATTATGTTATGTTAGCATTGGGGCTCTATTTAAAACACCTCTTTTAGAGTATTATTTTGCCCATGTGTAAGTAAAAGTTGTCCCTTCATTTAGGTTTTCATGCTATATTTTTACCCGACTGCGTCAGAAGGAGGGTTATGTTTTTCGAGCGTATGTATGTATGTATGTCTATTTCTTTGGCACGCCCTACAGCCCAAACGGCTAGACGGATTTTGACATATGAGGTGTCGTTGAATTCGTCGAAACAGTGATAGTGACATAGGCTATATAAATTTTCAAAATGGCGCCGGCAAATGAAAAAAAAAGGGGAGGAGGTATGGATTTTCTTTTCATCATAGTAATATGGGTATCAAATAAAAGGCCATGAAAAGACCATATCAAAAATATATACTTCTTATCACATTTATATTACTGATTAAACAAAAATTTACCAATTTATATATCGGCACGCTCGCGCGCCCGAAGTGGGTGGAAGTTAGTTTGTATGTTCGCTCACGCTAATCTTGGAAACTGCCGGTCGAATTTGAATAATTGTTTTTGCATTTGATAGTTTAACTCACGATTAAGGCTCATTGATCTCAAAGAGATTTGATTTCTACAAATTAATAGATATAAAAAAACATGTCGGTTAAAAGAACTAAAAAGAGTGAAATAAAAAATAATTATTCAAAAAACTAAAAACCCGACTGCTTAAAAAAAAGAACTGAAAAGATAAAAACAAGTATAGCATTATCTACATTAAATTCATTAACAACAAATGAAATATGTCAAACTAAATTGTTTATGATGTTGCAGGCGGTGACAAACGAAGTTAAATAGTAGTAACAAAGTATTGTTTGTCCCCGCCTGCAACATCATAAAGAATTTAGTTTGACATAATTCATTTGTTGTTAATGAATTCAATGTAGATAATGCTATACTTGTTTTTATCTTTTCAGTTCTTTTTTTTAAGCAGTCAGGTTTTTTGTTAATTATATATTTATTACAGACTCAAGTGGACTCCAACCAGTTTGTGAATTTCTTCTGTGACCATGTGCTGAGGCGATGGGATGAGATCAGCACCACAGGAGATGCAGATATCAAACTGGACCTTTTGAAGTTGTTTGCTGAACTCACTGAACATAGTGGTGAACTGGAAAATCCACAGCAAAAGATTGATGCTGTCTATGAATTGCTCATGGTAAGGATTTTACATGATTTAGAAGTGATTAAGTAATTCAACAGGCATGGTGACTGATCTATTAGATAGTAAAATATAGGATACCTTATCAAACTATAGGTAAACATAAACCAATTGAAATATTTTTTTGTTACATACTATAAATCTAACTCATTTTATGATCATTCAAAGTTTCATGGACGAGTTCATTTTTAAAATACGAAATTATTCGATTTTTTTTTATCATTAAATTACATACACAATTTATAGCAATATTTGTAATAAAACCATTTTTATAAACGCAATATTTCGTATAGCTATCAAACAAAATTCATAACTTCACATACAAAATACTCTAGCGTGACGTCACGCTTGAGTAGCCTTTTGTTTGGAGCGTTTGGGCGAGTCTATTGTTAATGTGAATTTGAAATTGTATTATCTCAGGAAGTTTATGTTAGGTCAAAGTAATTCTTGTAATGATGTTTCTTATATCAAGAGGTGTTTCAATTACATACAAAAATAAAAATTAGTCATCATGCCTATTCATACATTATGGATTTACCTTTACTTCAGAGGACTTTTTTGTTTTATCTTAACTTTTAAAATTGTCATCAAACTAGATCTAAAATATAAAAAACAGTTCATCATGATCAAGTTATTTATACCCATCAGCTGCTCTCATTTATGTATCCCTGTTAAGATTTCATACCATATGGAATATTTTACATTTCTTAATTTATAATTTTATTTTACAGAAATATTTACCTGAGGCGCCAGTAGAATCTGGTGACAAGGAAGGCGAGAAATCGGAAGACAAACCAGAGGAAGTGAAATCACCACCATCTCTGCAGTTCTCTCATGTGGAATGTGCTTTGTTTTCATTACACTCACTATGTCGAAAGGCACCGACGACTCTCAGCGCTGATGCTAATAAACTGAAAGCTTTACGTTTACGCCTGCAATACACAGCGCGCCTCACACAAGGTTACATCAAAAAATTGAAGGAAGTTACACAGGTTTGTATGTTCCCATTATTTCATGCCACTAGGAACATTGCAGGAATTAAAGATTTAAGATTGTGTAGGCAGTTAAAAGCAGATTGCATATAATCTTACTACTAAGTTAATATAGTATTTTTTATTGATCACATAATTAAAATGTACAGGGACAGAAAGGAGAAGATGCCAATTCAGAAGAAAACATATTAAAGGTTGCCGCACTGAAGACTACATCCAACATCAACACCCTTATAAGAGACCTGTTTCGAACTCCACCCAGCTTCAAGAGCAAGGTTCAACTTTCTTTCCAGACTAAAAAGACTGAAAAAGAGGTAAATAAATTTAATTGACAAACAAATTACATTTTGTTTCATGATGATTAACTTTATACATGATTATAATAATAATAAATTTTCTTCTTCCAGGAAAAGGAACCAGCAGACACTGAAGATAAGAAAGAATCCCCAACACAAAAACGACACCGACCCATTACTTTTGATAATGAGAAAGAGTCTCCCGAAAAGAGAGCGCGTAGCGGCGACAGAAATTTAAAAATGTACACGCCGCCTTCTGGCAAATACAGCTCAAGGCTTAACAACAATGCCAGATACTCTGGGCCTAACTCAGGCAGAGGAGGCAGGGGAGGTTATAGACGAGACTTCAGAAACAATAGTGCTCCTTTCAGAAAGCGCAACAACTACTAAACTATGAAATTGACTTATGACTTGACTCTTGACATTAGTAGATTAACGCGATCCTCTTGACTGAAGTAATTAGGAATTAGGAATGAAACTGCGAGCGAGTGCAATATGAAGATGTTGTACAATGTCGAATTTTAGCTATTTTTTTCAAGTTGACGAGGCATAGGGGTTGATTAGTTTGTTTTCAGTCACTCTTTTTCACAGGTTATTGCAGAGAAGTAGTTCGGGATTCGTATGCGGCTATATGGATGCTGTTTTTTTTATTTCCTGTTTTCTACAGCAATTTTTTACAAATTTTATTACTTTTTAGTCGTAGATCCTTTGTAGCTTATATATTAGAATATTTTAAATAGTCGTCAATGTAGCGACGTGTTTATATCATGATATCTAATGGTAGCAGACCAACATTTTTGTTCATACTGTGGTAAGTAACATGGTTTCACACTTTTAATTTACGTAGAAGACATCCTCTGCAGCATCTGATTAGTAGTCGTCAATGTCACTGTGTGTAAGTATAAGACTTAAGTATGGACATATATTAAGGAAACCTATTTGAATCACACTGAATAATTATACTTCATACTGAAGTGTAGCAGAGTCAACATAATACTGTAAGTATTATAATGTATATTTTAAGACGTTTTATTTTCTAGGATATCATGAGCCAGGCCAACTCCAGACAAATGTTTTTTCCAAATTGTCTTTGATTCTTGTTCCAGAATTTACACTTTGTCTCTGCGGAAAGCACTTTAACAGATTTTTAATTACAGAATTCTACTGCGCGAATTAAAGAACTTAATATGAAACAAAGTCGTTTGATTTTCTAACCTTTTATCTTAGATTTACTGTATTTTAACTAGCTTGTTCCGCTGGCTCCGCCTGCGTGGTAGGAATGTCGATAAAAAGTAATGAAAACTAAAAAGACAAAAGTAACGCATTTCATTTCTTAAGTCTTGAACTATCTCCATAGGTACCAATTTTGGAAAGATCAGTTAATTCCGTATAAACTACTGAACCAAACTTATGACGGGCACACTTAAATTAAAAAAAATAACTTGAATTTTATTTCCTGAAGACATGATACGTCACCTAACTCCTACATATTTAGGTGCTCTAAGAGCGCTTGTAATGCAATGCGAATGTTACACCCCGATGTGGGAGGTAAACTAAGTAACATGTAATGAACTAATTTATAAAAAAAATATTACATTACAGGCAAGCGCGAGTCAGGGTGCCTTTTTTGCCAGCCTATCTTCAGTAAGTCTTCTTTATTCGAGTTGACGGCAAAGTCAAATTTTATTAGCCCAGTATGTGGCTACCTGAACAGCGCTTTCATCTGCGTTCTAGCGCGTACTTCGTGCAGGTAGTGGGGCACGCAGGACAAGTTAGAATAAGGGCCATGGTCTGTGTGGCCCCACATTCACAATTTATATTTGTTTCATCTGCAAAACCCCACCGTATCATGTTGTCTTTGCTCCGGCCGACTTGAGCTCGAAGGCTGTTGATAATTCCTAAGTAGGTAATTCAGGCAAAGCATGAAAAGAAAGCCTTAGCAATGTAGCTGGTGTAAGAACTAAAAATGAGGATCCAAAAATTGGGTTATTCCCAGCATTCCGATCGGAAAACGGGATAACCCCAAAAAATATTGCAAGTTGTCATTAAAGTAAACTTGCAGTTGATTTTTGTTTTAAATGTTATTTTATTCCCGTTATCTTTTAAAACATTCGGGCAGTTGCCATTATCTAGTCTTAATTTGAACGAGAAACTAAATGGTATCACTATCGCGTATAAATTCACTGCTTCACAATGCTAGGGTGGTTTGGCATAACAATAGTTGGGTTTGTTACATGTCCTCATTTATAATGCTTAGTCACCCTTCCATTTGAATGACAATGTTGGTTTAAGAGATTTAATTCTATGATTAAATAAATCAATTATTGAGACTAAAAGCACAATTTAATTCAGATATGAGCTGGTTAGATTCTCCAGTGATACAAGAAAATTTTCAAAAGCCTTTGAATGCAGTTAAAATTGACTTTAATTAGTCTTCTTCAAGCATCGAGATATAGGTATATCTCGATGTCTTCAAGTTAAATCTCTCTACTTCCCCTCCATGTGTCATGTCTGTGGAACAACCTTACCAACCAACAAAAAGGTTAGGTACAGTCATCAACATAAGTTGTTAAACATTTCGAATACATCTAATGTACCACATTAAAAGTATCAGTTATATAAAATAATGTACATTTTATTGATTACTATAAGATTTTAATCAAGTTATATAATAATATCAATTTTGAGAAATGACTGAAACTGAACTTATGCTGTGACTTTACCTATAAAAAATATTGTGATTTTAATTTCAATAAAATCAAGTTAATTTGCTAGTATTTCTAAATAAAAACTTATTAATCCATGCCAAAACCAACAAAAAAATTACTTTAGTGTTGCTATTTTATTTGCAAATATGTTTCACTTATACTAAAAGATCAATAAAATTGTAAATACACTAGACAAATTGACATCAAAAGCAAATAGTTCATCTCATATTATCTACAACATTACACATGATCCTATCCAGATCATAACAAGGGTCTTGGTTGCCAATATCATTAGTACTGCAATCCATATGCTCCAGTATTTCTACAGGCACTTTGAAATTTGACTCTATTTCATTCTGATCTGGCAAGCTTTGCAGGGCACTCTGTAGTATGTCCTGCACTTTATCCAAATGCTTCTTGAATCTGAAATCATAAGTAAAGACCATAGATACAGCTCAGATATTTTAGATGTAAAATGAAAATTGTTTGAATGGAAACCTTACTTTATTGATTTTTTTTATTAGTGACTTTTTTTCTAACCCATGATGTCCCACTGCTGAGCAAAGGTCTCCCCAATACACATCCAAGAGGTGACTTAAGGTTTGTTATTGTTAAAGCTGCTTTTTCATTAATTTATCAACAATATCTTAAGAACTGGTATGGTCTATCTATTATACCTGAACTAAAATGGTTCAACAGGGCTAGTATCACAAGTGTGAGATAGATTTGAAACTTGACATAAATGCTAGCTCACATGTAATAATTCACACCTATTACTATTCAAATTCAATTATTCACATTTATTGCCACATATCATCAGAATTATTTGATCCTAGAAAACTTTAATGTCAAGTTACAACAATTTATTTTTTAAAACAAGTTTTTAATCATTACCTTGTGGCAGTTTCGACTCTCTGGCGCTTTTGCAATTCCATCATCACTCTTAAAGTTTCTCTAGCTTGATGAGGTCGGAATTCATTCAATAAATGATGAATATGAATGAATAATAAGCTGAGATCTTCAACTTTCTCTGCTCTCTTAGGTGAGTCAGGGCAGTGCACCAGTAAGTCAAGTAAATCTAAGAAATTCACAAGTAAAGAGTGATTAAGCTTCTTCAGTTCTCTGCGTCTTTCAAAATGCATGGGATACAGTCGTCGGAACCCCTGAAAATCATAATTTTAAATAATAATGGTAAATGTATACATGGTAAAAGCATAAGGTTTAGATAGAAGTGTCATAATAATATAGAATAACAGTTCTCTAAGTGTTTCGATGATAAAGAAAACTTCTTTTACAAGTAACTGAAAACACACTTGTTCGTATAGCTTAAGGCACATAATATGAGAGCAAGAGAGACGGACGTACCTCCAGTGGGGATATGTCTCCTCTTATAACCCGAATAAAAAAACCTTATGGACTGTTGCACTATATAATATTCTCTTTGGTAAAATGATAATAACTTACCTGACTTTCGAGTGATCTTATTATGGTATCATCAGCGTTGAAAGTATGCCCAAACATAGAATATGTATCATGAATAGGCCGTGGAGGTAAAGGTGCCCTGTTTCTTCTTACATTCTCATCAGTATAAAAGTTAATATACTGCATCGGAGGCAGTGGTAATGAACTGACTTGCGTAGTTTCTGACGACATGATTGCTGTTACTAAAAGTTCCAGCGATAAAAATGAGTTTTATTAGACGAAAATTAGCAATTTAGCTCGTTACAATACACAATTCACTGACAACAAGTATACAACAACTAATAAAAATATGCAAGTGACAAGACAACTGACTGACACTACTGACAGTATGAGTCATACAGCCTGCCTGCTTGTCAGTTAGTTGTCATGCTATAATATTCTTCTTCTTCTTTTTTGTTTATGACACTTATGCCTCCCTCCTTGTGGTAGCCAAACTAGCCAAAGATAATGTAATACTACCGTAGTGGTAGCTAAAACCAAAGATAATGGAATACTACCGCTAATACTGCCAGAGTCAAGTCTGGAGTATTAATATTCAGGTATTTAAATTGTTGTATGCTTTCTTCTTTACTTAAGTTGTAACAAAACTTCGCGGTATGTCAGTTACTACAAAGACAGTCACATTGTTAGCTATACTACTAACTATAGATAGAGTAGAGTGACGACCAGCCAAAGACTACTAACTAAACTACTAAGGTACCGTGTAATGGGGTGTGAGATAGCAATATGGTAATCAGATTTCCCTAAAAAGTTGGCAAAAAGGCAGTGCATAATTGTGTCACTAGTTCCTCATAATATAAATATACAGGTTGTTTGGTACATCGTTTGCCAAATTGAATTGGCTTAAAAGTAGTATCCTTAACTATAGTTATATACATGATTTCCTAGTATTTGCCTATTTGGACAGTTTTAAAACAATTTTGACGGAATGGGCGCGCAAGTGCGCCAGACTAAGCGTGTTTACGGTATTTTACATTATCTTTGCGTGTTGTGCGTTGACGTCACACCGTAACCGGCGGCCCGCGTCGTACGGTTACAACTTGTTTTACTTTAAAATCGGAAACTAATTGACGTATCGAAGTAATTCTTTCAATAGTATTTTTTATTTTTGACAGAGAATATGGAGTTGTATTGTCCATTGTCATTGCCAGGTGCCATTCCATCTCATCGGACATTTTGGCACTTATATCAGGGCTAGGCCCCTGATATAAGTGCCAAAATGGCAGTGGTGGATTTACAAATTTTAACGTATAGGCTGGAAAGTTTTTGCCGCCCTTGCCTCTACAATTGCCAAGTCCTAGATTATTTTTAAGATTCAAAAAATAAACGTGAATGAATGCAGAAATCTTTTTGAATTCTATGAGCTATAATTAGCTCATAGAATTCAAAAAGATTTGCATGCAGCAAAAAAAAAAAACGGTCCCCAAATTTGCCGCCCCAAAAATCTGCCGCCCTAGGCTCCAGCCTAATCAGCCTGCTGGTAAATCCACCACTGGCCTGGCCTAGGGACATGAAAATATAGGAGTTGGCAATAACGTTTCCTTCATTCAATCATAATCATTCATTATAGTCTTGGATGAAGGATAGTACTGGATTAGGCATGGCTCGTAACCATAGTAACCATAGTACTTTAAAAAGAGATGGCCATATACAATATCAGTAGAAACGACAGAGAAAGCAATATTATTTTTTTGTCTCTGTCACCGTACAGCTTTTTATTGTTTGACCCATTTGAATTTGCCTAACCTATATCGTGTCGGTAGTGGAAAGAAGTCGTTTTTTTCCTAGTTTAAACTAGTTACATAGCCATTTTCCGTGCCCTAAACATACCGTAGTGACTGTAGTGAACAATAAACATGGTGCAGTGTTGTATAATTGGCTGCAAAAGCCGCAGTGAGCGTAAACAGGAAAATATAACTTTTCACAAGTAAGTATCACTTCAAACCTTAGGATAGCTTGTTTTCAGTTAGTAATGCATCCCCTTAGAATCTGGTTGCCCGACAATTCTCAAATCGATACAAATAAACAGTTAATTTCAGTAATATAAGTTTTCTATAAAATCACGTTTTGTTGTATAACACTACCAAATGTAGCATGCCGTTGTGACAGTTAAAAAATTTTATTGTTAGAATAATGTCGTATTATTTGCTCCATTTTTACTGTTAACATACAACTTCACACCAAAGAATTCGATAAAACTGTGAAATATTTACCATAAACTTATTGTTATCATAAAAACATGAGTGAATTTGCCATTGGTATAATTACTTTTCTGTTTGGCTGGGTTATATATTCTCTAGGGATACCTGCCCAAAAGTGGAAACTTTCCCTGGCATTTGGGAATGAGTAGAAAGTTTAATTCGTTTTTATTTTTTTTCATTGTGATAAATAATAATATTCAAGATATCAATAAAGACTAGAATAAATTAAATAACTTAATTTTTATATAGTTTTTATAATTGATTGTAAATCTTTTTTTAGATTTCCCAAAGAAGCCCACGTACGACATAATTATGTGGATAATATCTACAGGACGACAATATTGAGAACCAACTAAGCACTCTAAAATATGTTCAAGACATTTTGAAGATAGATGTTTTAGAAAGACCCAACGAATGACCTATCTTTATGAATTTTCAGTATCGACACTTTACTTAAGTAATGTAAGTATGCTTCTTACTAGTCGTGCGTATTTTTTTTTTCGTGTTAGATTTACTTAAGTAGCGCATTATAATTTACAGAACCCACCAACAATAGATATACCTTCTACATCAGTAGTATACTATCACACATAATGTATGTGTCGATACAAACAAATTGCATACAAATTATTTATGTATTTTTACTGTATAATTTGTTTTAGTTTCTTATCTATTGTGCAAATCTGTCCAATGGCTGATGAAGCTTTGACTACTTCTATTACTAACCCAAGTCGGGAATTGCAGTAGGGACGGTGGATATTTACTGTTTTGTTAATCATAAAAAAAAATCTTAGGTTCTGAATACTGAAGTAAATGTTACACCTGTTCTTCCTTCTGCTGGAAATAGTTGTCGATCATTCAATGTAAGTATTAGTAAAATTATTACATTGTCAAGATATACTCGCATTTCTTGTCAATATAATATACTCAGTAGGACATATTAATAAGCTTATTAATCTTGTCAGTTTCAATGTTTTAACTTAAAGTAGAAAATGATGTGTAGATCAGAGTTCGAAGTGATAATTTATCATTGATATTATAAAAAGTATCTGAATGTACGCATTCATTATTGCACAAAAAAATCCAAGACAAGCAAGTAAAAATTAGAAATTTTTATACTAAGTTGATTTTGTTTAAGGGATAGTAATACAAATCATATTTAATTTTGAGTTTTATTTAACCCACTTCTTCATCATTTGACTTCACAATTAAACGCTGGTTCCAACGTCTAATGGTCTTATTTAATATATTTTTTATTATATTTGTTCTTTTTCAAGTACCTTATTTTTTATTTATGTATGAATGTTAAGAAAGCGAAAAAAAACACAGCGAACGAACGTGTAGTCCACCTGATGGTAAGTGGAGTACAGCCCATGAACATCAACAATCCACAAAAGCAGATTATAGTTGCGTCGCTGCAGCTGAGGACTACGGTGTTATGCCTCATGTGCCAGTAATTTTAGCCGCTTTAGTACTGCAAAATATAACTTCTTTGCCTAGTACATTGACAAATGGAAAAGGTCTAGCATAACAATATTATTTCGGGGAAAATTGGGTACCACTGGTAACCCCATGAAATGTCTGTACTATCTTGCCGTCCTTTACGGGTGTACGCAACTTAAATGCTCATGTCATCTCTACCTAATACTTACTCTGAGATTATAGTCAATCATATTTAATTTCGTTCATTTCGGTCACTCTCATTCTCATTCACATAATTTGATTTCGTTAGAAGAAAGAAAGAAAATATTTTCATCTTCTCCAAAATTCCCTACTGAATACCCCGTTTAATATCTTGCGTGAAGTAGGAACAATACTGTGAATAGCGTGTGATTGTGTGATTCTCAAGTTAGTATTGTATATAGACGAATAACCCGTTTAACCAGCAAGTGTGTAACACTAGGCGATATTCCATTTGTGATGAATATGGTATTTTGAAGGTAGGTGTTTGAATTAATGTAACTATGAATTGCCGGTCATTTCTGTTCGTATTGAGTTTGATAATGTTACATTCTGCAGGAGAAAATGGCCGGGAAAGATGACGACGAGATAATACTAAAGACGTGTATGATCAAGAGGTCGCAGAATAAAAAGTTGTTCACAACGGTCAACTACAAGGAACGCTGTTTGGTGCTGACCCGCCGAGCGCTTATTTATTATGACACGGATGGCGAGGTAAATTTGATTGCTCTGGTTAGATTTATTCATCATACACACATACTGGTTTTCATTGAATCTTAGCAGGTAGATAATACAGGTTTCTTATTAGGTTTTACATTTAAATCAGTATGTAGATAGAGTGTATGCTTGCTTGAATGTTATATTGGGTTTATTAATCTTATTTTAGTGTGACACAGAGTTTAGAAAATATGTGTCTTATCGCATTTCTATTTTATAAATATTTTTTGTTTTTGCTGCTAAGGACATAGATAAAGGTAAGACATATTATTATGTATTTGGTTGGATTATTTTCTTAAAATTGTTTTACTAATTATATATATTTTATGTGCTTTATCTATGAACTATATTAATATGACAAATTATAACAAGACATGTTGGGTGTAAAAACAAATAGTATTTTCCTTAATTTATGTTGAAACTGTTTTTGTACATTAACAATAAAGTATGTAAATTTTACATCTACATTGATCAACCTCAATCAATACATTGATTGACGCAAAACAGTGCACTGCGCATGCATAGTGCACTCTTCTACAGATGATAAATGTTGATGTAAAATCCTTTCATTCATTTGGCTCCAACTTGTTCTCTTGGTTGATGTTAATTAATTTATAATGAACTTCTTGTCATAATAAATATATTATAACTAGTTGTTCCCCGCCGCCCTGCTTGCTTAGTACGTCAACCTTCACCTAGTGGATTAAAAAATAGCTTAACTCCTATTCTCAAGCCTACTGAATATAGACACAAAAAAAATCCTAAGAATCAGTGTAGCTGTTTCAAAGGAATTCAATAACTAACTCTGTGAAAAATTGTTTGACACAACAAGACTTTCTGAATTGAGCAAAGTATTATCATTTAATGCTAGTAAAACCATGGAGAGCAGTCAGAGCAGTGAGTTATTTAATTAAAAACAGCATGTTATACATATGTTTTATACACTTTTCTCAGTAGTCTAACTTAATCCTTATATTTAGTTTAAAGTTTATTTTATAATTAAGGTACACTAAATATTGAAATATAAAAGTATTTGAGTGTGTAACTATACTAAGAAACAGTTGAAAACATTATGGGACCAGCAGTATTTGAACCTGCAACTTTCTGCACACCGGGCAGCCAACTTAATAACTAGCTACAGTCACCTCTTGCCAGGACCCTAAATTTTTCAACTGTATGTTACGTGACATCAAATCCTGCCGGTCCCATAATTTTTTCAACTGTTTTTTTAGTATAATTTGCTAACTAGTTTGTTACTACTTCATCACACTTGAAGGGATGGACCAATTTAGATTAAACTAGCATCTGTTGCTTCATTCTTTAAATCTTTGTTGATAAGTCTATGTTCTTTTAGAAAGCATAATGGTTAAAGGATTATGTGTTGATCCTGTATGAACTTACAATATAGAGGAAATCATTTGCCATGCCTTTTTTTAATTACATTTGTGTTGGCTTATATAGGAGGGTGTATATTCATTGGCATAAAATTAAAGCGGCCATGGCGCAATGAATAAGGTACAGGCTTGCCATTACACCATGGACATGAATTTCCTCCTAACACAAGCAAATTAAGTTTAGCTGGAAGAGGTTAACAAGAATACTAGTAATTAGTATCTGTAAATTACTAGTATTGCCAAGAAATCAAGAAAATGGCTTATTGTGGCTTTTTCAATCATGAAACCAAATTATTTTGAATCATAAATATATTTAATAACATATATATGTTCAATAACATAATAGGACTTATTGAAGTTTATGTATAATTTATAGATAAACACTTAAATTGTGGTAATTTACTTTTAAATAGATCTTCCTTAAAAATAACAAGTGCTCTTAACATAATACAAGTATACAATAAGTTGTACTGTCATCTACAAAAGCTTGAGTAGAATGCACAGATTCTCATCTATTTTAGATCTGTATCTGGATTTGTCTACTAGAGAACTAGAGATTCAGTAGTGCCTGATTTAATGTAAACAAAACTTTTGCCCTATTTTTAGGGTTCCATTACAAAGGGTGCCAAACAAACCCTGTTACTAAGACTCTGTTGTTCGACATTACAGAACCATTAGCCATATATAAGCAAAGACTAAAAGAGTTGGAAATCATATGCTGAGGTCCCTGCAGTGGGACATACCCATAAATAATTTTTAAAAAAATAAGATTGTCTAGATTAACATTCAAAGTTGTAGGGACAAGTCATGGAGAAGCTCATTTTAGTCTGGCAAATAGATGGAAACATTCTCAAGGAAAAGTACTTACATAATGCACTGAGAGGCTTATGAGGGCATCTATATATATATAAAAATGAAACCCGTTTTTCGTTGTCACAACATAGCATGAAAACGGCTTGACCGATTTGGCTGATTTTTTTTTGTAGTTTTCTAATACTCTGTACAAGGATCTTACGGAAAAAAAAGAAAAGTATTCATTTTTATATATTGGAGGATATTATAGATTCCAGTTCAAATTGAATAGGTACGCATACATAAGATAGGTCAGCTATACAAAATAAAGTAGTTCATCAAATTTATGCTAAGGCGGTACGAAGTTCGACGGGTCAGCTAGTAGCAGTGTTGCCAGATGTTTTTGACGAGCGATCGTACGCTGGTATGGAAAAAAAAACGTATTTCTTAGGGAGAGGTGAATAAAAAAATCGTACGTATGTTTAGGTAAGAAAGTTTATTAATAAAATTAGCTAAGTCTTATACAAATTTTTACTGGTCATCAAATTGAGCGTTTCAGGTTCTGGTTCATAATTTTCACAGCACCCGAAACGCTTAACATGCTGTTTTGATAGTAATAGACCATTTAAAGTTTCGCTATTGAGTATCGGTTGGATAATAACTGAACTATTGAATGAACTTCCGCGATAATAAAAGGGTAATCCCCGACTACTAATGGGAGTACTCGGTGAATAGTGATGGGCCAATAACATTTGTTTGGTGGCTTTTTGGTTTGTTCCGCAAGGTTTGATTGATTGATCATGCATGACTGACGTGGTGTAGCTGACTTTTCTAGGACCACCGTTCGAAAATATGGGCATAGAACCGGTCATTCAAAATCTTTAAAAAATCGTACAAATCGTGTACGATTTCGATGATTCGGTCGTACATTAGTAAAACGGGCAAAAAATCGTATGAATACGATTTAAATCGTACATCTGGCAACGCTGGCTAGTAGTCAATAAAATCAAATGGTTAGCGCCTCTAGAAATCGAAATACTTAAAGCTACCTACCTCATGATTGCAATCCTCAGCAGTGACAGAATGACGAGAAGACATTGTCAAATAATTTTGTAATGAATGTCTAAACTCTAGGTATTGACTAATAGCCTCCAGAGAGTTCCGCTATCGGGTATCCATCTTCTAACTCCATCATCAGTAAACCTCCTCAAACTAAAATCTCTCGGTATATAGGGTATACCGAGAGATTTTAGTTTCAATATGATAGGCACTCAAAGATAAATTGGCGAAAAAACTCATAGGCATTGCTTTCCAATAAAAACAATATGCGTAATCATATACGTAAGAAACCACTCCCAATGCTTTTATTTAGTTGATGATAAAAATAACCAGACAAACGAATCAACTTGTTCGAAGTTTCCTAACAATATTTGTACAAAGTACTTACATTGGTCTGGCTCTTGATAAAATTGAATAAGACGTCTACCACTTTGTGATTCTGAAGTGATGCTGAGGCTGTGAATGAACTGAGAAATTCGCTTCGAGTTTGTGCCCCGCGGGAATAGCAAAAGTTATCTTTTTTCGTTGTACTATATTTTTGTTGTAGTTAGGATATAGACGACGGCCTGTCTGCATGTTAAAATTTCATTGCTCGACCCAAAACTCATACGATATTTTTTGAATGAAACTTCATTCCGATTTTTCTCCTTTCTTCTTTCTCCGAACCAAAAAATGTGCCCTATCTAATTAGTAGGATGTCGCATTCAACTATGTAACTTAAACTCTACAGTCCCCAAAAATATACGTCCGTCGATGTCATTATCGCGTTCCCCTCTAATCTAAACGATCTACGCAAACAATCGACAAAACTCCCTTACGGGTATGCTTTAGTATTATAAATTAAATATAAGAATACTATCTTCCATAGCTTCTATCCGTTACTATACGATTTCCATTAATAGCTTTGTGTTTAGCTTTCCACGTTAGCTTTAGTAATTCGCGTAGATTGATGTGGACGATGTGGTCGCCATGTACAATAGAGTTGGATAGGTGTATGTGTGTGGGAGTGTACTTTAATAGTTTTGAGCTAACTAAGCACTAGGACGCTCAGGTAATGTTAGGTTTTGTTCGAGCGACGTTTCAAATTAAAGCTGGAGGACGTAGGGGTGAATGTGTGGGGTGCAGGCGCATGCGCGAGCTGGGTGTGTCTATCGGCCGGCGCGACGCCCGGCGGCGGCCGCGGCAGTTCCGCAACACCGCTCGTCGTCAACCCGCACCGCACACTGAAACCCTTGGTAATTACCCATCATTTATCACCTTAATCGCATGTATTCATCACTTAAAACAACACTCATTACAGTGGACAGCCTCGCGTCCTAGTGTCTTGTTTCCGATATCTTTCTTCTTTTGGTATTATTGAGACATCGAACCGGCAGTGGCTAGATTTGTGCGCATTCCTTTTTCAGTTTCCGTCCACCTACGTAAAAACCACTTTTTACAATTTAGGTGTTTTATGGTTGTATTTTATTTTTTTGGTTGTATAATTACTAGGCGGTATTTCGAAATGGTTAATAAATGAAGATTTAAGAGTTTGATCGTGATTTTGGCGTGTAGTTGCTTGATATCTGATAACGAGCTCAATACGCAACTGATACATCGTTGCTGCGATCGGATCCTTCAGCCATTTGCTAGGGACCTCGGAACTTTGCAAGCGAATATTATTGGTATTCGTATATACCACGTGGGATTGGTTATTAAATTAAAATTACTTATTGGAGTGACAAATTCGAGAAATATAATGATTTGATTCGCCTATTTTAATTTTATCAAGACAAGTGTGTGATATTTCCTTAATTTTTTTACGAACTTTTATTTTATGAATAAGAACAATATTTAATTAATTTGTGAAAACTCCATAATTATGATATTGGAATATAATATTTTAAAGTAACGCCGAAATCAAAGATACCGTGTCTCTTATTCGAAGGTTTAGTCCTGAGTAAAATTGCATAGGAAGCGACTGGTAAAATCGTCTAGAAAGCGACTGGGGAGACATTTTGGAAAAAATCTGATATTCTTATCGGAAAAGTCCTGTTCGCGCCACAAAATGAAAAGACGAAAATAAACCATAATGCCGTTGCTTTTCGTTTTATTATAAAACAACATGTATTATATTGTGCCGTCTGTTCTTATATCATTGATCTCCATTAAATATTCAATAATATTTACCCACACATATGTATATGCATATGAGGGTGGTTAATCTAGATAAGATATGGGATAATACGTAGCGGTCGTTGTTTTGAATATGGATATTCAGCAGATGGTCAGCAATATTGTAAAGTTTTGTGCATTAGCTGCCAATGACTCATATCTGACATCTTCTGTAGCTATGCTGGATTTGTCCTTTTGTTAAACAAAAAGTAAAGTCTATTATGATTATTTCGTAACTGAGCGTTCTCCTTTACCTAATTTTTGATTAAAGCTTCTTATATAAATTTGTGTGCTGCCAGTAAGCGTTTTGGAACATATACATTCGTAACACTATAATATATTTTCATTCAACATCTTTATTTATTATAAAGTAAAAATATATAATAACAATCAAGTATAAATTAAACTTTCTTTCCAAATTATAAAATACAAATAAAAGAAACAATAAAAAAAAAATTGTCTTCCACTGCCTTTGGATGCAGGGACCAAGTTGCCAGCGGTTAGGACCCTAGAGTGCCTGTCTCTGGAGCCCTAACTACCGGCAACTTGGTCCCTGTATTAATATAATATTTATATTATTATTTATCTGCATAATAATATACCCATGTAGTTTGTCCAACTACTCTGATCCCTCAGAAATAAAATATTTATTGAAGACTTACAGTATTCTATGCCACCATCTATAAAACTTTATATTTAATTGAAAATGTTTAAAAATGTACGTATGTATGTATATGTACGTACTAAGAGCTCTCGTCGCTCGCAAAGAAATTAAAGTTTGCACGACGATCTCGAAAAGAGCGTCCAAAATAAACGTGAAATAAAAATATTAAGTGAGCGGGCGCCGCCCGTGCCGTTCCTAAATAGAGGTTGCAATCAGTCCCCTCGCGACAACCCTCGCTCTAATGTATGTAGAGTCATGCCGCGTGTGGTCCCTCGTTATGTGAGCAATTTTAATGGAGTGCCCTCGCGACGCCCGCTAATTGTTTGAAAAAGGTTCTCTCCACCGCCTCTGCTCCATGTGGTGCCTGTTCTGCGTTGTTTTGTCCTCACTATTTCTTATTCAACGATATGACGACACATTGTTTATTCTGTACGCACACAATCCTTTTGGATACGGAACTGAGAAGTGACAAGTACCATTGTATTTGTCCAGAAAAATCCGCTGTCAAATTTAAATAGCGAGCATAATTTGCGTGTTTTATTCCACGTTTTTTAAATCTATAAGAGCATGAACATGTTTAAATAAAGAGATAGGTAGGCGCTAAACGAGGGACAATACAGATCAGTTAGCAGCAGCGGTGATTGCTTTGTCGGGTGTTCCTGTTAGCCGAGCGGTGTATCCCCCCCGCAGGAAATCAACTCAGTGATTTGATTCATTACGCAACCCGGTGCTCACCGTGAGCGCTTTCAGGATGTTATTAGATCGTGTTTTCTGCCGTTGAGCAAATTTGATGGATAATCTACGTTTCTGCTTTATAGGGATTGCGATCTCTCATAGTCTATTGTCGGAATTTTCGGGCAGATGGTTTTGTAGTACACAAACTCAAATTTTAATTAGGTAAAGCCGGCTCACAGTCTTCGTTATTATACAACAAGATACTCTGCAGTTTACAATAGGCACTCAGCCTACTTTAAATACAAATTCAGTTTCGCTCTTCGTTAAAGTTGAGACATAATTTAATAGATTTATCGTACAAAATGCAGACTGTTGCATAAATCAAGTTAAGTAAGTATTACGACACAGGTTGTGATGTCGGTAATTGGTGTAGTGTGTTACTTACGGAGGGCTCGGCAGCCGGTTGGCATGATGCCAGCCTAGTCGCTGCTCTTATCGCGGCTAGCTACCGCCACACAACTGTGCTATACTGTATACATACTTCATCGTCGACATTATTCATGCACCCATCGTTATTTGAACAGGATGCAGAAATCTAAAGTATAGCCAACGTTTTCTAAAGTTGCCAACTTGACTGGATTAGAATGATTTATTCCATTGCTATTTTTCTGGCTCCTCTTATTCTATTTTATCTTCTCAACCTAGCTGAAAAGTTGAATAAAAATAATAGACTCTCGAAGCTAAAATGGAAATTTTCGCGCATCATCGAAAGCGTAGCTGGTTCTGAAAATCCGGGTTTCAGTTCGACGACTGCACATTCAATTAGTGCGAACTGTAGCGTGAACTACCCTTCATTCCTTTCGGACATGTTTAATTCAGTTTTTAATTAAATTTGTGGTAGAAACTAGAATTTATTTATGGTTTTAATCGAATCACTTGTTTCATTTACGATTTTCAGTCGTTTTAAAAAAACAACACAGCTTTCTACTACATAGCCTGATAGACCAAATAAACGATGATTCAAAGATTACAATCACTTTTTGATGCGAGTGAATTTCTTATGATTGATTCCTACTACGCAAGTCCTTGGTACTTAACATTTAACATAGAATCTTCACTTCTTAAGTTGGGTCGTCAACTTGTCAAAATGATCTACCTCAGTTATTCGACAAGAGGAAAAAGTGTTATTCGATGGCACTCAACATTTCCTTGCTATGCACCGCCTTCCCTCAATCTTTGTATGTACCTACTTGATGTTGTGTTGGCTGTTGGAAAATTAATCTTTGTTCTATAATGAGCTGATCTGGCAAACTTCCGTCTTTGAATTAATCTATGGCGTACTGCCATATTGTTCATTGAAACAATTTTTTTTTTATATATTTTAACTGCTTCTCTGGTATTCGGGGCTGAGAGGAATCCAACTAAGCAAAAATAATTAAAATCCGTTCACCCGTTCTCGAGTTATAAATGGTGTAACTAACATGACTATGTTTAATATTTAAATAAGATTTAGAATATAGATTACTTTCTCAACAGCAAAGGTACTTACAAGATTGTAGTCTAAAAAAAAGTCGGTCAATATACCTATTTATTATCCGACTTCAGAAGGAGGCTTGCGTCAATTGTATGACTCAACAAGAATTTAAACCGAAATCAATCGATTTAATGTACCTACAAACCATCCTATCATCATATTTTTCGGTAGGTTGCTGAAAAGCAGTTACATTGAGAACCATAAAATTTTCGTATGAAAGACATAAACGCGCAGCGCGCTTTTTTATCGTTTTTGCGAATTTTATTTCATAAGCTTAAAATTAATTAAACAAATTAGCTCGACATATTTATAGGAAAACCAGTATATTATGTTCTTATAAATTAGGAAAGGAGAAATGTACATTGGTGTTCTAATTGTTTTATTGTGTCAATAGAAACAAAAGGAGCGCGGGCGCATTGATACGAACGCGATCCACACGGTCGAGAACGCGCAGCTCGGCAAGTACTTCCCTGAGGGTGACGGCGAGAAGAACCCTGTTTACCGATACCCATTCCAGGTAACGCACCCTTATCCCGTTATCTTATTACAATATTTTATAAATAGGGGCTTTTGTTACTCTTTGTTTACCCATTGTGGGTCGAAGTGGCGTTCACGAGTATAGCTGGTGGAAAATTTACTGATTTTGATCGTTTAGTAGTACATTATACACCTAGGGATCGAAGTTGTCGATTTCAAGCAGCCAGCTACACTTTTCGAATTAGATTTCTGAAAAAAAATAATAATAATAATAAATAATAAAAAAATTGTAATCATTTAGAAATATTTTAACTCACTTAGTGAATTTTATGTATTGTTTTTATGTAGGTCTTCATGTCTTTTTATTATAATATATTTTTATACTGCCAAAAAGACCAAAATCCACTACCTAATAACAACCAAAACAACTAACAATCAAAATTAATTATTAATAGGGAGGAAAAGACTCCGCTTTCGTAGTTTACGGAAGTTTTCTTTTCATCCCGCTGCAGAGCTTTCATCTCGCTATTCAGAACTCGCCTGAAAACATTGACTTTCTCTGATTGATATTCTCCGTAATAGATTCTGCAAATAGGTACTTTCAAGTTAGATGTAGTAGGTATAAACTTTATTCAAGACTAGTGTACGAGATTTTGTTGTTTGTGGTCAGGTGGGGTACACGGAACAAAGGAACGACTACACGCTCTATCTCGTCGCGGGCGACTTTTCGGAACGCCTGCGGTGGATCCACGAAATCAGAGCGGGTACGTGACACACCCACACATGTCGTTTGTTATCTCTCACGTAGGTAAACTCTGCAACTGACTATAAGTAATTGCTTTCTTTGTTTGATGCTCCAGCCTATCTAATGCGTTTTGATTGGAGTTGCCAGCATTTTATCTACCGCAATATGTTGTATTTTATCGTCTGATGGCAACTGATGTTGCTTTAGTTAAAAGAAGAGTAGAATTGATTAAATTCTCCTCAGAAGTACTATCCTTAAAGAATACAGTATTTTATGCGTTGATCTTCATTAGTAAAAATACAAAAAAATCGTTTTTTACTATTGTATGAAAATAGTTGCAAAGAACTATTTTCGTTTTGTGAGAACTTTTGTAGTAGAAAAACTGCCTGTCTATTCAATTATGGAATGTATTGTAACAAAGGTCAGCGAGTGACCAGAGTCCCTAGAGAATCCACAAAGAAAAGTTTATGCTGGGTTGATGGACGGGCGTAGTGATTGTTTTAGTAGGATTGCATAATATCGAAACTGTTAAACATTACCTTGCTTTTTTTTTCAAGAGTTTTATATTAAGTTGAGTTATGACAAAAACTGCAGCCCGCGCCCTTCAGTGAATCCACTAAATAAATCAGCCAATTCCTTTAATTTAACGTATGAAGCCAAACTATACAAATACAAAAATAATATAAAGACCAGAAGCTTAACAGTCGTACATTTTCAATGAATAAAAATTATAAGCCAATGCTGCGTCTGACCCAACAGTTATATTACAGGTCCTGTTGGGCAAAATATTTGAAAAAATAGCGACCTAGACAATTTGGTTTCATAAGTGAAATTAGGGGAAACAATTGACGGTAACAAGTTTGATTGTAGGTCTAAGTCGAGCTGGGTTGTAGTGTGCGTAGGTAGCTCGCGGCGCAGTCACTATCACCCTGGCGCGTGGTCGGCCCGGCGCTGGTCGTGCTGTGACGCCGAGCGCAGGATCTCGCCGGGGTGCACCCTCACTGAAATCTGGACCACGCTCGAGCCTCACATAGATCTAGTCGTTGAACAAGACAATCTACCCACTGAAGAAGAGCCATGTACGTATTTCTCATATACTTCAACTTTTCCAAATTTCCCCATCCCGCTTCTCCACCTTTTGTGAGCTCCTAAGAAAAATGACACAAATTTCAGTTCAGATTACATGAGTGCACGGTTGGCGTAGCGGTCGCCTCGCTGCTTTCAACTGCGCTGGTGTTGTGGGTTCGATTCCCACACGGGTCAAATCTTTGTGTGATCCGCAAACAATGTTCTGACTCTGCGCGAGCTTTGTGTGTGTGAATGTATGTTTGTGAACACCCCATCGACACAGTAGTTATTTCTAGTGCGAGTGTCGTTTTTTTAAATACAAAACTAACTTCCCATGGGATCTAAACATAATTAGTGAAATGTTGATGTATGTTTCAGCCGAACATGTGGTTTATTGGTTTTCCTTGATCAATTTAATATAGATTTGAAATCTCTATCCCTATGCCTTCTCGTCATGTCTCTTTATAACTTGTTAGGTATTTGCAATTTAATTGCTTCATCTAACAGTTTAACCAATCAAGTTTTTCGGATAGAAAGTCCTCGACAATAGAATGGTGTCTGGCACTGCGCCATTTTGGAATACATAGATCTGCCCACTACATACAAGGGCCCTGAAGCCCCTTATCATAATGCTAAAGCTAAAAAAAATGATCAGAACAGATATTACGAGCATATTTTTTTGTTTAATCAGTTGCATTGCAGGACAAAATTTTACTGCTATAAAATTATTCTTATATTTATTATTTTTTCTTTCATATGTTTCATATGTACAACATTACAGTGCAATATACTAAGACTTTATACATAGAAAAGTTTACGATAGTTACATTAAACAATAATCTGTTTTGAGTGTTAATTATGTGTTACATGTTTCTAAAATATGAATTTTGAATTAGTACAGACATAATATCTACCGTCACGTGTCATGAACTGATTGTTGAATATAGGGACCGAGTTTAGAGGTGTGATCCATTGACGCGTAATAACGTCCTTGTAGCGAACATCGACAGTAGAGCTAGTCGATAGAGCGTGTAGTTGAAATACCGGTCAGTTTCGTATTCTACATGCAATTTTACGCAGCGTGAGCAATACGTCTGATGACATGTATACTTATCAACAACATTTGCACTACATAGTATTAAACAAAGTCGTGTCCCGCTGTCTGTTCGTCTCTATGTATGCTTAGATCTATTAAAACTACCTAACGAATTTTGATGCGAATCTTTTAATGGATATAATGATTCACGGATGGAAGCCTGGGCGGGTCGCTAGTAGAGTAATAAAATACAATTGTAATATCATCCGCCATCACCAGTCAGATAACCTCAATGATAAATGGCATATATCGAACCGGGACTGGATTGCAAACTGATTTGGACTTTCATCAATTTGTGTTGGACACCGAAACGTCAGATACTGATTAGATTATAAAGGTTCCCTATTATTTCGCATATTTTTTTCGGCATAATTTAACTTTCCATACTTTGATTTGGCATAATTTAACTACGCGTACTTTTATTCGGCATTATAATAGTAACTCATAATAGTAATTTGGTATAATAGTCATTTAACTATTATGCCTTTTATCCTAATTTTCGTTTAGCATACAATTTTATGGTCAAGGTCAAGCATATATTCTTATTTAATAAAATACCTTTCATAAGTTAAATAAACATTTTGGCGACTAAGGGATGGCCCCGCCGAATCCTAACCTATTTTTAACACGCTTATATTAGCTTCACCTGTATGTTTGTTTGTTTGTTTGTTTGTATGTAACCGACTCCTTTGGACTCGATTTTGACCCACTTTAAACGGACAGATTTAATTCAAACTTTCTACACTTGTAAAGAATCAGCGACAATATAATAATTTCATAAATTTATCTCATTATCCTGATTAGGATCGCCAGGATTAAAAAAAAACTAAAAAACACGCTTTTAAATAACATCAAACTAAAAAGTGAAAAATAAATATAGTTTAAAAAAACTAAAAAAACACGCTTTTAAAGCACATCAAACTAAAAAGTGAAAAATAATTCTTATTATAACCTGAAAATAATAATAAACGAAAAATACTAGTACTATTGTGAAAAAAAGCGTGGGTCGCTCGATAGACGAAAAATATGGCACAGAGCGCCCCACGCTTTTTTTCACAATAGTACTAGTATTTTTCGTTTATTATTATTTTCAGGTTATAATAAGAATTATTTTTCACTTTTTAGTTTGATGTGCTTTAAAAGCGTGTTTTTTTAGTTTTTTTTAAACTATATTTTTTACATAAGTACCCAAGTTACCTTTGAGCTTTAGTAGCCGAAAACACATTATGCCTTATACTTATGACTATTATGCTACAACATTATGTCAAAAAACATTTTACTAAATAACAATTATGCGTAATGAAATAGTATGCCTAAAAATTATGTATAACGTGTTATGCTAAATTAAATAATGGCAAAAAATATTATGCGAAAAGAAAGGCTTCCTTGTAAAAAAATATACATAGCTAAAGGTAGTATACATAGAAAGATATCATAAACTCTCGATTGCCTTGATATTTGATCTGGAGTTAAAGATGTAGAGAGTATAATAAATAATAAGTATTTTAATGTCTACTTTGGTCATACTTGATTTGTTGTTGACATTGAACCCAATTTTGTTTTTTCATTTAATTAAGATGTTTGACGTTAAGGTGTCAGAGTATGTTTAGCAGATACTGATTAATATGGTTGTGCTTAAATATATTCATTCTAATTTGACATAACAAATCTGAAAATGATGTACCCATTGCAACCATAAGGCTTCTGTGGAAGATGGTTAATCTTTAAGCAAGTCAATTGCCTTTGATGACGTACGTATAGATTAGCTGTCTCTGTCTCACCATTTATACGGCGAATAAGTGAAAGGAAGAGCGCGCACCGCCTGCGCGCGCGCATCGAATGGTGAATGTAGGCCGAGCGCGACCATCTTTGAAGCCTTCGCTCCTCGTCTCGACAACTATAAAGCCTTGTTCTCCATGGACTATAGTAAATATTCGTTTTCGGTACCGTACACATGTACCTCAATTTGGATAGTAACGACCATGTCTTATTCGATGATTTCTATGTTTAGATTCAGCACCTTACCAGATTATTTATTGATATGATCGGAAGAATATGCTTTTGAATCATTTTAACATAATTAAAAAATAAGTGGTATCAGACATTTTAACACGACGAGTATTGCTCTATTCCATTGCTCGATGATATTAGCACACAAACTGTTTACAAAAAAAAAAACTATAGTCAATCACGTTTTCCGTGCCGTATCGGCCATATCGGGCGTATCGACAGTATTATGTATTACGCCTTAGCTTCGCAGCGGTACTCGGACACGTTTGTAGGCAGTCGAAGCGAGGTGTCGCGCGCGGACGTCCGGTCGTGTCCCGTTCCCATGTTGCCCAATAAACCCGAGGACGAGCCAATGGTCACTAAGAAGAAGTCTAAGATACCATGTCTCTCGCTATCGTCGTTGCTCCCTGCACTCGAGGGTACGGTACATTTAACGTGACCTCTATTTTAGTGGCCTCGCCGCCATCGGTTGCGTTCACTGGTCTCGTTGCACTCACTTTCTTGTCTTGGTCAGGTGTATGTAATGTGTTAGTGTAATGTCCGCAAAAGTGATATTGTGCAGTGTTTCTGATACCAGTGTTGAGGATTGTGCCTTCTCTGCCATGGAAATAGGTCGATTATTTTTGTGTCTCGTATTGGTGATTATTTAAAAGTGCTGACAAAATTATTTTCCTCGTTATAAATTTGCAAATTTTACGAATCTTATCGTTTCGAAGTTAATGTCAATTCGCAATTGAGTTTTTGTTCAGAAGTCGTATTTAAAACGACGAGCACCATTAATTTCCGGTTCCCAATTACCTTTTGTTTGTTTGTGTTCATTGTCGCGTTGATTTCTCGAGATACACTAGTGGCATCTCTAGTGTCAGTGATTGATATTCATCTCAAAAGTTCACATTAAGTTACCAGTATCTTACATTGGGTATTGTTGTCGATGGTTGTTACATTATTATGGTAATTTGTGTAAAAAATATAATGATGTGGCCTTAGTGAGTAATTTTACGGTTGATAGCCGCAAATTTGACTGAATGGAAACGTGCTGTTTATGTACATGTTATCTACATACTTAATATGCGTTAAGACTTCCTGGAGTTCAAATAAACGTGTACGAAATATGTATGATTTTTGCCACATCTAAGTATAGATATAACAGTAAGGTTTTTAAATATTACCCTAAATTTTTTTTTAAATGTTTTCTAGTTTTTTCCTTAATAAACAACTGTGAAAATTGCAGTATGTAGTAACTTTTCCTGTAAGCTTTTAAGTCAAATCTTTTGAGCCCAATTGGATGGTCGATCTAATAAGATTTTTAATATTATTTGCCCAATGTTGACTCTTAATAATTCGATTCACCCGAATATAAAATTAATGATGTTATCAATTTAATTTGAATGTATTTTTTTATTCTGTAAACAAAATTACAATTATAAAATAGTAACATTTATTTGATTTAAATAGTTAATATCAGATGAATATCAAAAGGAATCTATAAAATAATTAAAAATTCTAGTTATCTTAATATACAGGATGTCTGTTAGGAAAGGCGATGTCTAAATATAAGAGTCGCATTTTTTTGTTCAAAGAGACATTTAAAAATATACATCAGTTAATTGCTATTTAAATAAAAATAAAAAAAAGATTCATCTTAATTAATTCACCTTTTCACTCCAGGAGATTAACCTGAATTGTATATCCTTAAAGTTTTCCTTAAAAGTACTTTAAAATGGCTTTATAGCCTTCTAGTGCGTAGTTCCGTTTTATAAATATGTATTTATTTACATTTTTACCTTCCCTAATAATTGAATCAATTGAAATCTTTTTCCTCATCATGGAAATGCCTGACATATTGTGTCTGTTGGTATACCAACATATTATATATATTTATACCCTCTATGATCATCAACTCTAAAATAAAAAAAAACAAAACACATTTCATAATGAACCATTACGATTGTATCTACCATGGTAGGCAACAAGGTGTTTTGTTTTTTTTCGTCTTCAATTTCACAAGAAATCATTCCTTGTAATGGGGTTGTTGACACTACCAATCTAATTACATTCATGCACACCGGTGCAAATATGATATTTCCACTGGTGTTGATATATCCTTATCCTATGATATCAACATGGATTAGTGTTAACACATACCTGTCGGACTATAATATGGCTAGTGGCTATAGTGGCCTGTAACGTCAGGTTTTTTTTTACCATAACCATTTGACTACATATTTACTATTATGATTTAAATAGTTCCGTAATGTAAGTAGGTACCACTTCACATTATTTATCCATAGCTTCATAGCAGTGTTTAATATTATTAATTTGGTGAAGAAGTGCATTTTAATATTGATATATTTTGTTTAGTCGGTGTGTCTGTTTGTGCAGCGCTCACAATGCCGGGAGGAGGCGGCGTTCCTCCGGGTACACCGTCAGCTAAACCCAAGGTAACGCCATTATTTTGTATGTTATTATACTATTTACTAATAAGTTTATGAAATTTGTGTCAAGTTTGCCAAATTGCCTCGTCTTGTTTCTCCAACAGTCATGTACAACCAAGATTACTATACCGAATCCGTCTGATCCGGCTTTAAAGAACCTTGCAGGCTGTGGTCAGCCCTTTAACGTAACCGAACTGTTGTGACCTACCACCTCCACGAATGAAGTATTGCAGACTACCCTGTTGTGATTGCGGAGTCCCTATCCAAACTGACCAACACATTGAAGAAGAATGGACAACAAGAAGATTCCCTGAAAATCTAAGCCGTAAGCTATGGCCTGGCTGAAAAAAATACACATTAAGGAACACTATCCAATCCCAAGAAGAACAAGAGAAGCCATTAGATAAAAGTAAATAATAACAACCAAGATTATTGAAGAATATTGTAGATGCCTCTACATCGATGAATTTAAATAGTATAGTTCCTGTGCTTAGAATTTCAGGATCTTATCTTATCCAACCACTAAGCATGAATACAGTAGCGCAAGCTACTACTTTCACCAAGTTTTTGAAGAATACGTTTTTATTACGTATAGCTTAGGGTTTGAAAGAATTTGTTCTTGAATTCCATGAATGTGCAGCCCAATACGACGCGATTACTCTTTTGTTCTTAGCCCGAGTTAAAGCCCCGAAGTGCATACAATAGGTAGCTACTTGAAGAGTTATAGTGCAATACAAATAGTCACGACACGGTTAGTGCATCTGTAGTGGGTACAGGATACAAAAAAACCGGAATAAAGCGGTGATGTTCCATGTTTTCTCGTGCTCATTCTCCAAAGCTCAACCTCGTTTAAGTTGTCGCTATGAGACTCTTTACGATTGAAGCAGATGGTCATGAGTTATGTACGCACACAACATTGAATACTAATTACATTAAGCACCTGCTTTTACTTGATGACTAATTCCTAAGGGATCTCGTCTAGTAGCGTCAAGCGTAAGAATTTATTGTGTGTTCCCGAGTTTGGCCTTTATGTCACACTTTTTGTTCAGTAACCCATATTCGACTCAATAGACAATTCATCCATCCCAATGCGCATATTATTTATATTGTGACAACCGATCTATATAAAGCACCATATAAACTGTAAATATGGGTCAGTTTGCTGTAGAAACCGTTATTATTTCTATGAATAAAAGTGAGGCTCCGAAAATAAAACAAAAACTAGTCGGCTCTCAATGGCTACAGATGCGTAGGCTTGATATTATGTACATTATTTATGAGTGGTATTCATGTTTTTCGTTTGTTTACAGGAGAAACAAAGGACGAAAGTCGTGGTAGCTCTATATCCGTTCAAAGCTATTGAAAGTGGAGATCTATCGTTGGATAAGGTAAGATTTTTTTTTAAACTTACTTTAAAACAGGTGAAAATATATAAAAAATTTAACATAAGTAAGTTAAAGTGCTCTTAAATAGCAAAAAAGTTTTGCGCTACTTTTAGAATACTGATATATTCGTTGTTAAAAATATTATACAAAATAAACAGTAGCTTAGGTCAAAATTAAATTACTCATTAATCCCTAATTTTATATCTAGACTATATCTTTATGAAGTATCTAATTGTTTAGAAAAATCATTATAAAACAAAAAAAAAATGTTTGGGTGGTAATACAAAAAAAAAAGTAAAATAAATAGAATTGTTTTTTTTTTTCAAATAAAGTTTTCTTTTATGTAAAATTTCAATCCTCTTTAAGTCAACAATACATTTCTTTCTTTTAAAACGAAAAAATACTTTTTCCAAAAGTGGTGCAAACCTTTTTGTTGATTTGTGTATTAAGGATTTTGATTTTAAGACCTACATAATGGGTCATTCAAAGTTGATAGAATTATACAAACTCTCATGGACCCTCTAACGAGATTTACTAGCGTTCATAGGATTTACCTGTTACTTACTATCAGATACTGTCGTTATAACTTTTAAGCGGTCGTGGTGCAATGGATAAGGCATTGTTCTTACGATCGAGAGGTCGTGGGTTCGAATCCTGGCCATTACACCACAGACGTGAACTTCCTCCTAACACAAGCAAATTAAGCTTAGGAGGTTAACAAGAAAATTTGTATTTGTCTTATTCTATTCTTATTCCTATTCTTATTTGCAAATTACTAGAAAGCTTTTATTTAAAAAAAGTAGATAAAAAAAAATGCCAAGTCAATCCTTACTAATATTTAAAGGCGAAAGTTTGTAAGTATGGATGTATGGATGGATGTTTGTTACTCTTTCACGCCAAAACTACCGGGTCGATTTCGATGAAATTTTGCACACATGTAGCTTATAGTCTGGATTAACATATAGGCTACTTTTAATTGACATACCACGCGGGCGGAGCCGCGGGCGGAAGCTAGTATTTGAATAAAGCAAACAATTAAGAACATCCTTTCGTACAAAGTCTTACCGCCCATTACCGTATACGAATTCGAGGTCATATCGATATTTAAATGTTAATTGTAAGATTTTATATACTCCGCACGAATTGCCTACTTATTTTAAAAAAAGCGCGAGAATGGTTAACGAATTATGTATGTATGAAAATCAACTGGGCTGCGAATCAACTATATTTTTCTTTATTGACTCGCATGTAAGATCTTATTTTTATCTTTACAAAAATCTTTTTATAACTTTAATATTTTGACACTTGAATAGTCTAAATATATAAATTCAAAATTGTTAAACGGAGTGTCCTGAATTATTAACGATAAAATGAACCAAATATTGTGTTAGCTTCTGAATTGAAATTTAATATTTTGTTATTGAATAAACGTTTGATATGTATATTAATTGTTTGTAAACGTTACGTTTTACGCTGAATTTCAATATCTTAAAAGTAAAAACCATTTAGTCAAACGGACGATACAAAAGGTTAGATACTAAGGACCAGTTTTACAGGTGCCTGATAATTTCTTGATAAGCCTTTATAAATGATGACGATTCGAAACTCTTTTAAACCGTCAAACCATCTAAAAGTTTATTAGGAATTAGTGAATTTGGCTCTAAGCCCCGACTTGACCAAATCTTAGATAAGACTAAGATTAACATTAACCAAGAAAAAAAAATGTTATTAGGTACAACCTATTTGGTACTTTTATTTCTTTAAACTAAGTTCATATAATTATTTACTTTGTGAGTGATTTAACACGTTGAGATTACAGATAGTTGAAATAAATAGTATGTCAAATGATAGCTATTTTCAAATTACTAAAGGTGTCAACCATACAGCCCGGAATGGCAGCGAACCATAGATAATGGTCATTGTGTGTGATTACGCGATCTATCAACGGCCAAATACCTGAACTTTTTGGTAAATCCGTGGGCGTCACGAACAAAAAATAAACAAACAACAAGACAATTAGCCAGAGTTTTTAAGGTTTTGTCGTCAGATGAGGTGAATTGATGTCAATATCCTTTTGTGAACTTAAAATCGATCGCATTCGAAGTTTTTCTCGATGACATAATGAGAAATAAATAATTACTAATTACTTTTCAGAGGTACTGAATAGCACTTATCCACCCTATAAAATATAACCTGACCGAAAATAAAAGTGACAAAAGTTACACTTAAAAGTATAACAGAAATATTTTTGTGTGTTATTGGTTTATCCTGCCAGTAGGGTTTATCTAAAACCTGTGAAATTGAGGCTAAATATCTAAAAGGGTGTTGATTTGTTTGATAATTAAGTTCTACAATAATGAAGCCGCGTTAAACTCCTATTGGCTTAGATTGATTGATCGTTCTTGATTACATATTTCGATTGATAGTTATAATTTTTTGATTTCTTTTAAGAACCTGTTATTGTAGCTCTTTTAATAATTTAAAACAGTAATAACTTCAGTAAAATAAAAAGCTTCAATCACATTCTGGAACAAATAACAATTTAAAGTAGATGAGACTACATATACGATTATAGTATTTGGAAATGAATTGCTCTTCTTATGTGACTTTTAAAATGCATAATGATTGTTTTATTTTTTATTTTAAAATATGGTGCACATGAGTTTCTCACCAGCTCTTCTCATAATTATAATGTAATCGGAGCTGGTGCTTAGATTGATTGTAATCTGATTCTAAACAGTTTGATTAAAATTAATCTAAGCCTCGGTTATTCAAATCATTGTGATTAGTATAATTTAGTTTTGCTTATAATTTATTTTTATATCATTGTTTGTAATGTTTTGACGTATTCACGCTGGGGCCTATGTAAATAAATAATTTGAATTTGATGGTTTATTCTGATCTACACTCCGTTATCACTTTTGTTAGCCGAAAGGATTTGTAATAGCATTCACACAATTGCCATTCAAATATAATTTGGCCATGCCAATGTCATTGACAGAGGTTTTGTTACAGGGGGCCGAATATGAAGTAATAGATGACTCGCAGGACCATTGGTGGAAAGTCAAGGATGAAAATGGGTAAGTGAAACTTGAAATTTGACTCTACAGCTCCTTAAGCACAGCAAGTCTTTTTGACATTGAAATTCCACTATAACGTAGTTATTATCATAACATCGTAAAAACACAAACATATCTTTACTTACACAAAAATATACATGTTGGATCTTAAATAATAAAAAATAACTTAAACTAAACTTAATAAATAAGTCGCTGTCAGAAGGCCTCGTACCCAAAATACAAAATAAATGGAGTTTTCTAATTTGATAATTTCGTCAATCTGACGCTTAGTCGAGTCTTAATGTCTATGGGTGCAAGCCGTGCTAAGGAGGTGGGATATCTATATCAAACTGTGTGTTATTTGCCTAACACCTAATTGAATTTACACCCTACTATATCAAAATCTCACCCGGCCTCTGAGTACAGAAAGGCATTTTAAAGCGCGGATTTCACCAAGGCTGACTGAAAGAGGAGCGGAGAGGAGAAATGTGTTCAACTACATCTCTACTCTCCGCTTTGGTGGCAACCGGGCCACAGTCTTGTCTATGCGAAGCCATAGACAAGTTGAACTTTCTTCATAATTGCTGCACGCAGACTTTAACGCACTTTAAAAACCGTGCTTTATTCGTTTCCAGGGCTGTTGGTTACATCCCAAGCAATTATGTCAAGGAAAAGGAAACAATAGGATTACAGAAATACGAGTAAGTACATTTAATTAGTACTTAATACTAAATATTATTGCCACGAAAAAGGTGAAAACATATTATTATGAAACAAAAAAAGGAACATAGCTCATGTCATCGACGCTGCTGTTATTGCCATATAGACTAAACTTAATATAATGTCTGTATTTTTTTGCCAATCATAATTCTGACATGCCGACAGGCGGATCTGCCAATAATTAAGTCTCTAAGGGCCCTCGCCCACGGCGACTTTTTGTAGCGATGCAGTAGTGATGCTGTCGCGCGTCCGCATTGATACAATCGCGATGCGGTCGTTATCTGTTTGTCCTCGCCTAAGCGCCCAAATTCAGTCTCGATGCAAACGCTTCTCTCGGTTCTCCACTCACGCGCCACCCGCCCTCCGTTCAATCCCCGATGTCGTCCGACATTGTCGCGCGTTTGCATCGATACAGTCGCGTTGCAAATGCGTTAATAGTAGTCATGTGTCCGCTATACCAAAACGTAACTGAAAACGGGTATCATCTCTCTAAGGTACCGTATCGGTATTTAAATAGTTACCAACGGTTATCAGGTATTAGTATGAAACTTCGAAGTACCGAATCACTGCGTCCCCGCGTCAACGTAGTTTGAAAACCGAATCCACATCATATCTAATAACTAAATAACTGACAACCAAAACCAACTGAATCCACGCAACCGATCAAAACTAACTAACTTATCTATCTCTCTCTTACAAGTGATAATATCGCATGCAGAAAAGAAAAGGGGCGAGAGCGGCGCAAACCATTCAAGGTTATTGTTATAAGCCAAAGACGGCCTTATATCTACTGCGCTACGGCTTAATCAAACTGTAAACGAGTGCGGTCGCTCTCGCTAGTGGTGGCAACTAAATTGGATACCAATAATACCTACCTTAGCTTAAAACGTTTTTAAACGCTATAGCTAGAATACACTGTACCTAAAATACGGGTATTCGGCAACGGTTGTCTACACCGGTATTGTATCACCATACCGGTGTAATACTGGTTACCAAAAATATCTAATAACGCCCATGACTAGTAAATAGCGATGCTGGCGCGCATTCACTCAACGCGCGACAGCATCGCTACAAAAAGTCGCCGTGGGCGAGGGCCCTATGGCCTAGGTGAGAGACAAATGCGACGCGACGCGAAACGAAGGCGCATCGCGGTTTCTCACTTAGGACAACGGGTAAGTGTCGTTGATATGACGTGATCTCATTAAAGACATGTTATTTGTAAAAACTCAAGGACTTATGCATATCGATTGTAATTAAACAAACCGCATAAATTATCGCATTCAAATCGATTGTATCCGTTCGGTATGTTGAGCTATGGATTATTTATCCTAAATATACTTAATATTACATTCAAAATTAGTACAATCAAAAATAATTAAAAACATACATTATATTTAAAATAATTCATTTGAAGTGTGTATTTACCAAGTAGTAATACATTTAAAAATACTGATTCATAATTAATACGTTTTAAATATTATTTAATTAATTATTGTTCTCTTGTATGTAATATTATCATTATTAAAATAATATAGGTTTAAATTAATTATAAATCATTAAATCAGATGAAAAAAAAGTATATCACACTTTTGTCATGTGTTCCTACCCAGGCAATTTATCCTATAATACTGTGTGACGCATCTGAAATGGAACTTTGGAATGAGGTAAGAGATTGTGGATACTTAAAATTAAGGAAATCATTTGAACTTTTAAACAGATTTCAAATAAAATATATTTGCGGTTTGCCCAATTTACAGCGATTAATAAAATCAATATGACGAATTAATGACGTCACGCTTACGCAAAATATGCCAAATACAGTTGCCATGAAAAAGGAAATCGCAATGAAATTTCCCTATATTTCTTTTATTAGTCTGTCTGAGGCATAGTGTCGAAATGGTAATAGTCCAGCGAAAAAATGGCTTTAAAGCGTGCGTGAGCTGCCCCTAAGAAATTTCTTCAAATAGTTGGTTAGGGTACTTAGAGAGTAAACATACTAAAAGTCCTGAATATCTAACTGAGTCGTGGCAAACAGTTAGTTTTCATAGGGAATTGTATGACTTACAATGTTGTCTAACAAAATTGTATGATAAAAGTTACCATTTTGCTAAAAAAAAAGGCGGCCACTTCAACTCCCGAGTCGACGTTCGTGTGCTCGAATGTGGCTTGTGGTATAACAATGGTATAACACTTATTAATTTATTTTTTAAATTGTGCACATTTTTTTTATAATGCATTGTTCGAATCTTGGACTATTGGTAAAGTTGTTCGAAACATTGGATACATTTTTTTTGTCGTAGCCAATGACCAAATATTCGAAGCTTTTACGCTACTGTTGTCTAATAAAAATATGTAAAAAGTTTTAAATAATAGGTATTTTTTAACATTTCCAACTTGAGCCTAAAGCCTTTTAAAGTCCATAAATCTTATCATAAATATGTTGAATCTTACTAGATCGGTTTTATTTTTTAAATGTGGATTTTTTGCAATTTTAGACTCTTTACGCTCTTATCAGCAGATATTGTTCTGGTTTCCATCGCCTATTTCTTCAAAAGTAAGCGAAGTAAAGACTTCCACTCGTGCTTACGTAATACTTAAATGGTCCCACATTAGCGGACGCATCCATTCAAATATGTACAGTCAGCAACAGAAGTAGCTACACATGAACAAATTTCTAACCATTTACTTCTCAAAATCGTAATTATTTCATATGGAAGTTTAGAAATTTAAAGGGTTCAGCCACTTTTGTTGGCTGTTTTTCGAAGAATTTTTTTTTGATTGCAATATTGTTATGAAATTACAGATGGTATGTGGGCGAAATGTCACGCCAGCGCGCTGAGTCGTTACTCAAACAAGAGGACAAGGAGGGCTGCTTCGTTGTCAGAAACTCTTCCACCAAGGGCATGTACACGCTCTCGCTATACACCAAAGTGTGAGTATCATACTATACTTATGTATAATATACTAATATATACCCGCGGATCGTCCCGCGTGGTACGTCGACATTACTTTATACTATTTTTAATATGCCTGAAAATGAAATAACCTAAACATAATGATGCATAGTAAACTCATAAAATAAAATAGGAGATACTAAGTTCACCATGCATCATTATGTTAATTTTATTTCCTTCTCAGGCCTGTTAAAAATAGTTACGCATTTACCCTACGTAATTGTTAACAACCTACTTTTGCCGATTTGGTATTCTATGTGAAATACCCATAATATGATAATTTATATTTTACAATTCTAGGAACTTCAGTTTCCTGCTCAATAACATAATAATATAATATATAGTTAGTCAAAAGAGAGTAGATATTAATAGGACTGCTACTTTGTATGGCAAGTAATGGCAACCCAATTACTAATCAACCAATCAGCACAAACTTAAACGCATACCTTAAACCCAAGACCTTGCGGTAAACCATCGAGGCCATCGAGGCAGATACAGAACCTAATTAAAAATGGTGCAAAATGATCAACCAATTGTCAACATAGCTTTAATAAAATGTCATTAATTTAATTCGTTTTACTCTATATTTATTTACGTACTGATAATTATTAGTAAATTATAATAATAATAATTATAGTTTACCTATAGTACCAGTTTTAATTCAATTAGCAATGCACTACAATAGATCCGGTTATTTAGTCAAACCGAAACACGAACAGAAATATTCGTCGGTTTGTGTCCCATTTCAAATTTAGATAAAAATGTTTATCAGGGCTCTGCACTGTTGGCTTCGCCCCACGTAAGCCTTCCAAAGTACCGGGTCTCCATAGTCCCGAGTTATGGAGACATAAACTATAATTAGTAAATGATATTTTATATTATTGTTAGTTTATTTAGTATTTCAACTTTCAGATAACGTAACGCAGTAGAGCAATGGTTTATTTTATAAAGCTTCGACGTTAAAAAAAAGCTTGCCGTTTATTTATATTCAGCTCATTAATAGTAGACTACGAAAATATTCAAGAGAAAAATATCGTTTTCCCACAGAATGGACCCACAGAAGCGCTACCACTCGGGCACGGAGCACTACCACTCGCAGACGAAGCACTACCACATAAAGACGAACAGCCGCGGCGAGTTCTACCTGTCCGACAAGCACTGCTGCGCCAGCATCCCCGAGCTCATCAACTACCACAAGCACAACAGCGGCGGGCTCTGCTCGCGCCTCAAGACTACGCCCTGCGACCGCCCGGCGCCGCCCACTGCCGGCTTCGGACATGGTCAGATTTCTTTCTTATTTCATAGCTCATAGTCTTTTTAGGGCCTAGTTAATTAGGGAGGACAGGCGTCAGATTTAGATTTGTGTGTATTTATCATATAAACTATTGCTCGCTAACGGTGAAAGAAATCATCGTGAAGAAACCTGCATGAGAGTGCCTAAAAAGTGCTTGAGGGTGTGAAGTCTACCAATCCGCACTTGGCTAGCGTGGTGGACTATGGTTTAACTCTTTTCATCATGAGGAGAGGCCCATTGCCCAGCTGTGAGACATGTATTAGATACAGGGCTGCTATTATTATTTATTATTTTATAGACCCAGATTCACCTGTTCCCGACACATCCCAGGTAGCTTATTAGACAGATGATTAAATTGTTGAGAAATTTATAGAATTTACTGACACCTAGTATGCATGTTGAAAAGTAAAACATAGCAATCTGAATTCTCTGGCTATTCCCATGGGAATAAGACATAATATTATGGTAGAGGAGCCCATTAAGGGATTTCGGGATTTATTCAAGCGCGGCAGATTAATATACAGGGGGATACCTTGTACCCGGTTAAGTACCCACCAAACATGAGGCCCGTATATACGGCCGCCCGTGCAGGATACAGGATCAGATTAGTAAAAAAAAATTGACCATCAGAAATTCTCGAGCGCGTCAGATTAAAGTAGGGTGAGTTAATTACATCCTAAAAAGTGTATATTCCACTAATCTGTCAATTTGAGAGTGACGCAAAGAAAGGGGAGGGCAGCAAAGTTGTAAAAAAAAACGTCATCTTGACATTCTCGAGCGTAGCAATTTTTTTTTTTCTTTTGAAGGATATCATTCAAGAATAATGAAAAATATATAATCTGACGATTTCCGCAAGCCGTAATAACAAAAAATCCTCGATAAAGTTAAATGCGTGCAGCTGCGTGATGCTTACATTTCCTTCTCCGCGTTAATATTCCTTTCTGACTCTTTCTCTATCTATTACTCTCTCACTCCGTCTCCACTCTGGTTTCTGCTGCCATGACGAAAAATGAAAAAATCTAATGAAAAATGAAAAATGATCGAAGAAAAATGTTAAAATCTATCAAATAGGTTTTATTATAGTAAAAATTTAGCTGTGCCGTATAAATATAAAATCATTAATTATCATATGAATTTAATTCAATATTATTTAAGATTTTTCTAAATCAATCAATCTAAATCAATAGTTTACAATCGATAATTACGAAAATTTTAATTATTATGCAAATTAAGTTAGCTGACATATACATATGATTTTTTTGAAAAAATTATTACAAAAAAATTAAAAATAAATTTCACTTCTAAAAAAACTTCAAAACTGTAAGTGCAATTTTTAAAAAATATTTTTTTTGTTCTAATTTAATTATTAAAAATAAAATCAAAAAATTTAAAACGTCGGCTAACTTAAGTATCATTATTTATTTATTTAACATATATGTTTCTTTTAAAATAGTTCATTATTTATTATTTAACCTAGTGATAATATCTTATTAATTAGTATTTATTCAAAAATAATGTTAATTACATGAATTGAAAGACTTTCAAGCTGGCAGAGTTCAAATGCATAGAAATATTATTTCTTTTAACTCAAAATATCACATAAATTATATTTAGAGCTTAAAAATGTCATTATTACAATTTTAAGCGCCCAGGAATGAAATTAGCGGGCAGTTGCAGGGATGGCCTTTAGGGTGAACCGTTTTTCTAATTTCTTTTTGTCAGATCAGGCGAATCCCTCTATATAATCGTCAGATTATGAGACAGTACGTTTAGAACATAAAGATGATCCATATATATCTTAATCTGACGCGCTTGAGTATTTCAAAATGGCGAATTTTTTTTGCACATTATGAGAATGGCCGCGAGTTTGCGTCCCATCGAAATCGTCAGATTAGTGAATGAGAGCTTTTTTTTGGTGCACTTAACACTCCCTTAGAAAATCTGACGCGCTCGATTATTTTTATTTTTTTTTCATTTTCAACCCTTACATACAACCACCCGCATCATGCAAACGATCAGATTAACATACGTTCATTGTTAAAAATACGTAGGGCATTGATGCTATCAATATCTGACGCGCTCGAGGATGTCCATGCAACAGTTTTTTTTTACATATTTAAAAATCTATAGCCGCTTCCCCCACCGATGAAAAGGTATATATCATATAACATTTTTTTCTTCTTATCATCTAAGCTTTGCAACCCAATAGGTCTCTACGACGCTCGAATAAATCCCCATGTAGCATTGTGGCCTCCCCTACTATTATGTATGTATGTGTGAATAAACCTGCCGGGGTGACCACACTTTCTGACTCACATACGAAGTTGAATGACCGTAACATATAAATTAATTTGTTGTTTTGAAGTACAACAATATTACTGAAGAAAATTGTCCTTTCATATAAAAATAATTTTCATAATAAAAAGTTAGAAAATAAAGAGCAGTCATCAAGTGAAGCACTACATTGTGGTTATGGCCTCATCCTGTAGTGGAGCATAAATGAAAAAATGCCTCATTTAATTTATTGTAACGAACTAGTGCGATTCTTGATGTAGATTTTGTCTCTGAATTTTTTTTATGATTAATAGATGAGAAATGCTTTGACAAAAGTGCTCTCAAAATTATTTAATATATTTTGGAAAGCACTTACTACAATACTACTAAAACAAAGTATGACCACAAAACAATAACATTATTATGTGTCAATTTATTTATTTGCGAATATGGGTTTTACAATGTTGTTACATAATAAACGAGTATCACCATAATCAGCGTTTCAGCATGCGAAATGCAAGTTAAACTTAATTATATACGATGACTCATCATAATTTTGATGTATAAACAATAATTTATTATTCATGTATATTTCCTGTATCCGTATTTTTCATTTATGTATCATCTTCGCATTTCATTAGTTACAATGGGTATTTTTTCGTATTTCCCATATTTGTAATGTCAACTTCGTTTCTGTAATAGAATACAGTCATTGTGCAATAATTTTACGACTCTCAATTTAGGCATTTATGTATGTAATTTAGTTGATTCTCCAAAAATAAATTGTTTGTTTGTGTCACAAAAATTGTAACATGTAATATTTTTTTTCTGTTGTCATACTACCCACTTATTGGGCGCATCAGAATTATCAGCGCTGCGGTGCTTTTAGCGCTGCAGTATTGTGCTCAGATGCGTACCATTTCTGGCATTATGAATAATTTATTAAAATAGAAATTTATAATGTGTTTTCTTTACCAGAATAAATGATTTTTCTTTCTTTCTTTCTGTATCGGTTATGTAAATTTTGCATTTTCATTTCAGACAAATGGGAAATAGATCCGTCAGAGTTGGTTCTGATGGAGGAGCTCGGCGCCGGTCAGTTTGGCGTGGTGCGCCGCGGCAAGTGGCGGGGACGGATCGACACGGCCGTTAAGATGATGAAGGAGGGCACCATGTCTGAGGACGACTTCATCGATGAGGCCAAGGTTATGACGTAAGTATACACAGGACCGACTGTACGCCCGCGGTCTGAATGCATTCGCGGTACCCCATTGCTTCCCACGCCTGGCTCGCCTGTGATGTAGAGCTGTGCTGGGGACTTCTTCTTCTTCTTTCGTATCGATGGCTGCAGTCATATTCTCATGGTGTTGACTTGCCATCGTGGTGAAAGAATTCGCCAGTCTGCTTTGTGGAAATTTTCTGGGAACTATTAATAACTATATCGATCTACCGTCGATATCAATTTAGGCAAGGCATTATTGTTTTTTTTTCTTGCCTTTATCGCTAATTAGGTCACAGCATTAGCGCATTCCTTAGGTCTGCACTCAGATCGCGGGCTTACTATATGTACAAATTGAACTGATTAATAAGAAAAACTTCAAATATACTAAGTTCGCGAAACTTAGTATATTTGAAGTTTTTCTCATTGTACGTGCTTTTGTGCACATACCTACGTTTCGCTTACATTGAAATAAATAATAAGTCTGTAAGTCATTCAAGTCAAAATTTTAACCTTGCACAAAATGACATAACAATTATTTAGTAGCCATAGACAACCTTCACGAAAACAATTATTACATAACAAAATATATCTCTCTAACAAACATTTATGGTAGGGCGTCGACCATTCGATTCAATTAATTGAGGATGATACTGGTAACGATAGCATAGATTAAAGAGGATAGAAGAAGAAGAAGAAGGATTTCTTTGCAAAAGTATAGCAAGAAATATCGACTTAATGTCCGTCAACAATATGGTGCAACGTAGCTCGTCTTAGAGTGGAGCATCTTTTTCTTTACCTAGGTACCTACAGAAATCCATTTCAAGTCAATTTTCGATACGAAAGCACAATTCATTAATAAAATGCTTGTTTATTTTCTAGCAAACTCCAACACCAAAACCTAGTGCAGTTGTACGGCGTCTGCTCGAAGCACCGGCCCATCTACATCGTGACGGAGTACATGCGACACGGATCTCTGTTTAACTACCTCCGACGCACCTCCGCCGATCAGCTCGGCCCCGCCGTGCTACTCGACATGTGCATACAGGTACTAACGATACATCTACATCGTGACGGAGTACATGCGATATGCATAAGTTCACAACGCATAACATCCATAAGGATATGATGTGTTGAGCAGTGTGCTGATTACTATACATCTACTATTGTTCACGGGAGCCCTATGTGGCGGTATCCGCACATAATAAAAATGACGGATGACATATGTCGACGAGTGCTGAATCGCGATAACGAAATGATCACAGCAAGTGACTATATATACCACTTCCAATACGCTACCGTTGGACAGCTGTCCGCCAGGCAATACCACCGAGCCTGGTCGAAGGATTCTCTCTTTGTGGTGGAGGAACATCACATCCTGTTCCTCTACTCTCTCACACCCGACACACAAGACACGAATCACGAGTAAAATTATAGTATGACTTCTCTGCGGCCGTTCCTTAATGGCTGAGGATCGTGGTTATAACTGGATGTGGTTGGCCTGAACCTGTTTTTAATAATCTGCCTCCGCCGGCGTCTGTTCGTCGCGTCTCTGACGACCGAGCTAAACTTAGCTGTTGATAGGCCTCGCACTTGGTCGCTCCATCTAGTTGGGGATCGACCAAGTGCGCGGATGAGTTACAAGATAGCAATGGTACTTCATACTATACCAAGAAACAGTTGAAAAAGATATGCGACCTTACTGCACACCGGGCAGCCGCTTTAGCCATCCAGCTACGGTCGCCTCTTATCAGAACCCTAAATTTCTCAACTGTACGATACGTCATTTCGTAACGTCACGTTAATCCATTTCCTATCTTAATATCCTTGTATCCTACTTAAGATAGGAACAAATGGATTAACGTGACGTCACGTGTTTCTTGGTATAATTTGCTAAGCATAGCTAAATGCTATAAAAATAATTAATTAGAAGGTACTTCATACTGTTCATACTGAACCTCATCGTTCAGTTTTAACGTAGCGAATATTCTCAACCCTATTGCACCGCTTGATTCCGTCTTATGATTACTTGAATTTTATTGCACCTTACCTAAGGCGCTGTCTCCACGAGCGAGTGAATCGCGGCGATATTATCGTCGTGCCACGTATTTCTATACACTCTATGGAGCCATCTCCACACGGCGATATTATCGCCGCGATCCGACGAGTGGCAACGAGCGTGCGAAACGTCATTACATCATCGCTAGCCCGTCGCTACTCGCAGCGGACTCGCCGCGCTCTCGCGACGAGCGCGCAGCGGGCGCGCTGTCAAACGTAACTGAATACTTTCTTTTACACCGCGTCGTCAAGGAAACGCGGCGATACCGTCACGAGTCGCCGCGGAAACGCTGCGATTCCGTTACGACTCGCGACGATACGCGGCGGAATTATCGCTCGTTCGTGGAGATTCTCCGACGATATAAGGGCGGACTCGTCGCGATTCTCTCGCTCGTGGAGACAGCGCCTACTCCTCTCTATTTACTATATCAAATTAATATTCTTCTATAGACAGTAATCATAAATGTTTTTTATAATTTTCTAGGTTTGCAAAGGAATGGCTTATCTGGAGAGGCATAACTACATTCATCGAGATTTAGCAGCAAGAAATTGTTTAGTAGGAGATGAAAATGTTGTCAAAGTAAGTTACAGAGATTATCTGATTTCAATATTTTATAATACCAATATTTACGTGACTTCACTGCTAACGCCATTCTATCTACGATCTGTTTGACTGTTAACCATAATATATGCAGAACAATACATCTACAATTCAACAATTCTTGTTCTAATTGATTTATATATAGCATTTAGCCATGCTTAGCAATCATAAATCATGGCTAAATGCTGTATTTAAATCAATAAGAAATTGAAAACACCGATCGTGTTCATCAATACAGCATTTGTATTGACTATAACATTAATAATGTTGTAGTGATGTTGGTTGCTACCTACGCGAGGCGTCCGAAAAGATGATGCATACAGTCAAAAGATTCGTGAATTTGGAGCAGGGCTTGGATGGCTGAGTGGTAAAACGATAGGCTGGAATCCTATAGTCGCGGGTCCAAATTCCGCTTCAAGTCCAATTTTTTTTTGACTGCTCGTAGTATTTGAAACAATTCTGTTTTATGATACCTATACATACGACGACCGGATGGCGCAGTGGGTATTGTACCTGCCTGCGACGCCGAGGTCGCGGGTTTGATTCCCGCTTAAGACAAATCTTTGTGTGCATGAACATGGGGGGTTTGTCTTAGTCTGGGTGTTTCTATGTATCATAAGTGTGTATTTACAAAATAAAAAGTATATATGTATTAGTATCATTTATTCTAGTACACATAGTACAAGTTCTGCTTAGTTTGGGACTAGATGGCGTTATGTGTAAGTTGTGAGATATTTATTTATTGTTTCATGATAGAATTGAACGTTATGTTCCAGGTAGCAGATTTCGGTCTAGCGCGGTATGTGTTGGACGATCAGTACACGAGTTCAGGCGGCACTAAATTCCCCATCAAGTGGGCACCTCCCGAAGTACTCAATTATACGCGGTTCTCATCTAAATCTGACGTTTGGGCATTTGGTAAGTCAAATCAAATTAAATCAAATCATTTATTTCCATGGGCCCCAAGGGGCGCTTGAACACGTCAAAACAAACATCAAAACACAAAAATATAAAATTAAAATAAAACTTAGCTAACTAAATTATAATACTTATTGTAATAAAATGATTTGACACCGGAGCTTAGATTGACTTTAATTCAACTTAGAGAAATTGAATTAAAATCAATCCAAGTACCAGCTCCGATGGGTATTGCATCATGAGAAGAGCTAGTGAGAAACTCATGTGCACCATCTTTTCAAATAATTCATACAATATTTGTTTGTTTTTTGACAATAATTCTATGTGTAAGTTATAGCAACCAAAACAACATTATAGCTAAATATGGTTAAAGAGAAAATAAACTTAAATATAGAAATGCAATTAAATTATTATAAATAAATCCATAGTATATAAGGTTGCAATATCTTACACTTCAAGCAGAAAATAAAGGAGTAAAAACAATGTGTGTATACTACTGTATATATAAGGATTTCAGAACAGACAAAAATTTTTTTTATTATTAACAAAACTATTTATACCATAAAAATATAAAAATTAAAAATTAAAAAAAATTTACACACAGATTGCCTTTACTTAACAATATTTGAAATAACATGAAATGAGGTTATACAAATCAAATTTAGTGAGTTAATAAAGAAACTATAAATTATGAATTAATTTTCATTAATCATCATATTAAATAATAAAAATAATGTATCAATTGATATTCATTATAATGTCAAAAGTTGAAACTTAAGTCAATAATATGATAATATGATGTCAAAAATAAATTATGTCAATCTCAATATAGAATATAATATGTCAAAATAATCATAATCCTGGATTATTAACATGGAGGTTACAATAAGATGATAGGGACCATTGATATTACTATCTCGTCTTCCAAAACATTACTTCCCGGATTAACAAAACCTTTTAGCCTCAATTTCACCAAGCTTCTTAATTCGCGGTTAACGTTAAACCTGGCATTCAATCCCTCACTTTTATTCAATGTATGAACAGGACCGAGAGATCGAAAACTGTAGTTTAACATTGAACTGGATCGGTAAAATTGGCCCTTACACATCTCTCAAGTGTTGGTTCATAACATAACATCACGCCTATATTACCCAGAAGGGCGTGGCAGTAGTGTACAACACCCACACTTCACCTGTTATGTTTAGGTCCCATGGGTTAGGGGGTGAGCCTATCGCCATCCACCGGCCACAATTCCAATTCCGTACTGCTATTAGAATAGAATAGAAAAAACTTTATTTGCATACATACCATTTTCACAAAAATACAAAGACAACACAATAAAGACGACAACATTGTGCAAAGGGCGGCCTTCTTGCTTAAAGCGATCTCTTCCTGGCAATCTTTGGATGGACAGATAGAAAAGAGAAAGTGTTGTAGTTTAATAATCTAAGGAAAGTCAATTTTTTATTATATTTTTTTTGTTATCTATTGTAAAAGAGTGCTATTGTAAATTAAGTTCACAAATATCATTTTCCCCGACACAGGAATCAAACCCGAGACTTCGTTGTGAGAGGCACTAGATCATTGAGGCATTCCATAAAGTATTGATTCAGAGGCTTTAATAAGTAAATGATGTTATAAATATAAATAAAAAGCTTAACTAATTAATTGTTATTTTGTTTTCCAGGAGTATTAATGTGGGAGGTATTCACCTGTGGCAAGGTGCCGTACGGACGCATGAAGAACTCGGAAGTGGTAGAAATGGTCGTGGTACGAGGGCAGGTGCTCGAGAAACCCAAAGGATGTCTTAACGAAATATACAATGTGAGTATCAGACAGTTTTTTCTCTACATTTGTTTAGTAGTGCGGTCCTAAAAGAATGGGTAAGCTGATATAAATGACAATTATTAAAGATTATGTCCATTGCCTGAAATCCGTCAAAATATGTTATTGTCGATGGTTAAATTAAGAATGTAACTTTAAAGGTAAAATATGATATTTTAGCGTTGACAGTGAAAGCTTTAGACTAATTAAAAGCTACCGTCGCTCTCACACGAGAAAATGAAAACTTATGCCAATTTTGTTTAAAAATGAAACAGAGTGATAAGATTTATTGTTTCGCCATGCGTGCCGGTTATTTCCAGAACAGCAGTGCCTCTAGATTATGTTGGACATTCTTTGTCTCATGTTGGTCACGCTAAGCCAATGTCCATGGTTATACTCCATCTTTGTATTTGAGTATGTAATGACCTGATGACTAACGGTGTCCACGACGCAGGTGATGCGCATGTGCTGGCGGCGCCTGCCGGAGGAGCGGCCGTCGTTCCGCGCGCTGAAGGAGGAGCTCAGCGTCATCGCGCACTCCGTGCTGGCCGACTGACTGCGATTGCTGCTGGCCCTGCTGCGCCCCGCCGCGCCCGCCACGCTGCCGCGCGCGCGCCGCGCCCCCGCCCCCGCGCCCGCCTCCGCGCTGCCCGTCTGACCCTGCCGCTGCTCCTACGCGTGCTGTGCAGCAGTGCCTCCGGCCGGGACCAACGCGTGACGGCTGCGACCAAATCTAAAAAAACACTGTATTCATGTAAGGATAACCTACCTGACAGAAATATTGACGCACAATGGACCTCAGAGCGTGGACACTTCTTATTCTGCTCTAAGTTACTTACAGGGTAAGCGAGCACTAAGATTTTTATCAATATCTAAAGGAAAACGGCCTTAATATTATTAATCCGGTTTGTTTTTGGATTAGATTTGGCCGTAGCAGTCGTGTTTATGGACGCTCGCAGTTTATTTAAGGTGTCAGTGAGAGGCGAGGGTGTCTATTGCATTATGTATGAGGCAGTGTACCACCTTGCACTATACCACCAATAATCCAGCTTTTTACAGAGTGGATATTTGTTGCGTGACTTGTTTTATTCGTTGTTGATCTTCAACTGTATGACCACACGGAATATTGAAACTCATCCTAAGTTTCATATCGTGTTAAGGTTCTTTTAGACGCCCGTACACATTAAACTCAAGCCATTATACCATGATGACAGGTTTCATAGTCAGTGATTGAAGACCAACAACAATAATATGAAAGAGCCATCCTTTATCTAATTTGATGATTTTTCCATAATATGTGAAACATCACTATTAATTGTATTTATCTTTAAATTATTTGCAAAATTTTTCAATCGGTACTACCATGTCTTAGACAAAGTGATAGTGATTTATTATATTATGTTATTCATTCAAATTAGATAAATATGGCATTATTCGAAGTCAGTCAGTGCACATGGCGTCATATTTCACCGTCCTGTGTCGATGCTCACGTTTATTTATAACTTGGAGTAAAGATCCGGCGGACCGAGCCCCCGCTTTATACAGATTGAAATGCTCTCGTGAGCAATGGAATATTCACCCCAGGGCCCTTAGTACTATAGATCTGACTAGAATGCCACAAGATCAGATATAATGAGACTTGAAAATACGTTATAGTAAACACAGTTTTGGTTCGTGAAATATCAATTGGTTACTAACTAATTCTATATAAAGTTCAAATTTATTGTAATATACTCTTATGCTCAATTTATCTGCATCTTGTTCGGTAACAATCCATGATATTAATATAGATTATTCTATGGTTTCGACTGCGTTACTCGCGCTGGAAGCTTGACCAATCTCAATAGAAATTAGTATGGAGGAATTAAATCTTCCTGTAGCCGTCATTCAATAAGTATGTGTACCGTATAGTTGTAGTATACGTCCGTCATCGAATTCCGACAATAATCAGTATTTGATTCTGCAATAGTGTTGATGTAATCCCGTAGAGCGCGAGTAATCGTAGGTGCCATCAACCGCCACAGTAAGGTTCCACTATAAATAAATGTAATTTTAGTAGCTTTGTATTACTTATTTGAGGTAGACTTGAGATGGAGATGGAGAAGATGGAATATGACAGGAAGTTAAATTAAGAACCTTGGTCTCAATTTCATGAATAAATGTTTCATTTATACGTTTTGTAGTAAATGTGCAGATTGCTGAAAGATTAATATTACAGTCATAACAATATAACGCAAAGCTTCTAAATAATTAGATTGAATCTCACGAGTACAATCGACACAATACATCATTACTAAAATTTGATTACTCTTAGGCCTTGCATTGATTTGTTAAGACATAGTATACTAAATCTTTGTACGGATTTATGTATGAGCTGCTCGTATAATATACTTAAGTGCTACGACTTTGGCCACAACTAGATAAAAATCATTTTATACATCCTCATATCATTACCCATGGTAGTTTAATGTAAATATACTGTAGCTATTTAATATACTAGTCGTTACATACACAGCGACAGTTTGCGTAACCGCCGTCGATATCTGTTCGCACATCATATTATTTATGTGATTATAGTTTGTCATAATGTTCCTACACTCGGCGCGTTTTCTATTCACAGTGTAACCTTATTTCTCGAATATCATGTTTGTTTGAGCTCACTGTTGTATCACAAATATCCGTCACAAAATCATTCCAAATGTGAAGTGAATTGTGTTTTTGTACATTCCTTTAAAAAGTACTAGTCATTTAGTAATATTTAAATGAAAAACAGCCTAAACATGTCGTTGTGGATCTTTTAAAACAAAATTATTTAAAAGGGAATCAATCAATCAGTGATTGAGTGAGTGTAACCCCATAAAGCAGTTAGTATGTATTTTAATGTGTAGATATTAATTTAGGAGACCCGGCTATCTGTGTCCTTATGTAATAGAGTGGGGTTACACTCTACTCGACACTTTAATTATACTGCAATGGTGGTGACACTAAGAAAATGTGCCAATAATGTATAAACCCTTATTAATTTTAGGCTTTATGACTGAACAAAAATTCTCAATAAATAATTTTAAGTAAGTACTTTTTTCTGGTTTGTAATAACAATTAAAATGTGAGTGACATTTGAATAAGCAGTATTTATAAAACATTTTACAAAATGGTATTTTAATTCCATTAAGTTGTAAGTAAATGTATTTTTTGTGATAAATTTTAATTTTAATAAGTATTTGATATGATAATTATGACGGAAAAGACAACTTGTAGTTTTAAATTTTACAACATTATAACCAATGAAACAGTCCAGTAGGACTAGCATACGAGCTAGATATTGGGACATGTGAGATAGATTTTGTCGCGTGATTGTCACGTTGCCCCAAACAAAAATACGACATAAAATGCGACAAAATCTCAACTCGTGTTCGTATGCTGGCCATTCAGGAGTGCCGATTTGTACTTATAACATATGAATGGGCCATGGTATACACGTTATAGATGCTACTCATTTGGTCTGAGCTATTATTTGAAAGACCTATTGACTCTTTATTATCTATAGTGATTGATTGCATCTATAATGTATCTCGTGTGTTCCTAGCTCAAAGAATACATGTCGCTCGATACATGAGAATGCCGTATTAAATAATAAATCGCTACACTTTGTACAGCGAGTGTTTGTATAACTGTTTTGTAAAACTATTAAGTCAAGTAAAATAATTATTATAACACCGTAGTTTTTTTTCTAGTTATTCTGTAAATTGAACCTACCCCTTATTACTAAAAAGATAAACATATTTAAAATAAAGTATTTAGAGATATGCCGAATAGTCAGCTTTATTATAAATGCCAATAATCTAGAATAAGAACTGTTACATAACTTGTTCTGGATTGAAATATACTGCATGTGGTGCAACGAACACTACAAGATGTATTGGATTTTAATTAATTTAAATTACTTAATTACCGCCGACCCACCAAAACGACACACCCAAGGCATAGTCTAGCTAGCTAGCTAAGGTAGCGCAGGTAATTAAACCGAAAGTAGTGCGACTTCTTAGTTGTAAAGAAAATACATAAAAAAAGGTGTCGTCGGTGCTCCCTGGCTCATCGGTGGTGAAGACACTAAGTGCTAATTCTTAGTTTATTTTTTAAAAGTGAAAAGTCAGCGCTTTCTGATTCTTGGCAGTGAAGTTCTTATTGGTTTCTTAAGGAAATATGTAAAAATGTCAGTGCTTTGAGCGCTCCCTGGCACACATGGCGGCGAATACCCGTTAGCTTTTTGGTTTGAAAGGCAATATTATAAGAAGTTGGCGCTTTCGGCGCTCCCCTAGTTCTAGATAGTGAAGACGATTTAGTGCTGATGCTTAGCTAAGAAAATATATATATCCTTCCTAACTAATATTATAAATGCGAAAGTAACTCTGTCTGTCTGTCTGTTACGCTTTCCCGCTTAAACCTCGCGACCGATTTTGATGAAATTTGGTACAGACAATCTTTAGACCCTAAGACAGAACATAGGCTACTTTTTTAAAAAAAAAAAAGGGATGAAGGGGTTGAAATAGAGGTTGAAAGTTTGTATGGGATTTCTTAATTTTAAAAGATAAAACCATGAAACTTTATATTTTAGTACTTGATAAGAAATCATTCGCTTTTGAAGTTTAAATTCCTTTTGACGAATGCTCTGCATCGCCACCGCTGCCGTCGGTCGTAATCGCGTACATTCGCCGAAGTGTGGCGGCATCTGCGGCAGGCATCGTTGTCGGACGCATGCGATTAGACAAATTTGCGCTATAGAGAATTACATTTTTCGATCCAGTAAAATTATTTTATTATTTCGTATAACTTTTTAAGTGTTTTTTATTAATTAGGTCCTGTAAATTTATTTTATTCATTTTGTTCATACTTGATATTTCTTTTAGTTTATAGTTATAAGTAGGTTAGATAGTTTCCTTTACTTTAAAAAAATCCGATTTGCTTTTATTTCCTTTTTTCCCTAATAGGGTATTTTTAATCTAATAGGTCGTAGTAGGTAATAATATACAATAAAATACAAACTTAACTTTGCGGTTTGCTCCCGAACCGCAAAGTTAAGTTTGTCGTAGGTTATAAATGACCTATGACAAACTTATATTTGTGGTTCGACTTATAAAGATAAACCGAAAGGTTTCTTTTTATATAAGTCGTACTGTATAGATTTTAATTTTAAAGTATTGGTATAGGTAGTACCTATATTTGGTATTGTACGTAGTGACCGTAGGTTATTTTATAAAACTGTTAGGTAGGCTATGACATTCGTATAGATATTAGTTTATAGGGATTTTGCTTATTTATTGAGTTTACATTAATTATTATCAGAAATAGGTTTATTTAGGTAGGTAGGAATTTTATTTTCTGTTATTGAGTTTTTTTGTGTACGTTACGCCAGCAAGAAAGTGTCACCTAGAGTGATATGAGTAGAACGTATAATTAGTGCGCAATCTGCTGTAAATGTGCGCCGCATAAAAAATTTGTGCGTCTTGTAGTTTTGAAAAAAAAACGTAAAAACGATTCCTGCTGGAGTAACGTTGTTCTAGCAAGAAAATTCTAGACGAATCATCGGAGATATAAAATACATACATGAGCAGAGAGCTTATATTTGTGCAAATTTGTGCGCCATAAATATAATTTGTGCGTCTTCAGGTTTTCGAGATATTGCGTTTCCCGCTGGAGTAACGTTTTGCGAATTCGTGTATCTCAAAGACCATTATATGTGCGCCTGTAGAATGAACATACACGAATAGCTCTTAATTTGTGCATATTTGTGACATAATTAGATGCCAGATAATATTTATAATTTTCAAGTAATCGCGCTTTATTGAAAACTTAAAAAAATATTGTAGCGCCTAAATGAGAAGATGTATAAACTCGCTAAAAACTGTATTCGTTCCATCTTGACGTTTATAATTACCATAATAAGTTTCAAAACAGAACCTACAAGCGCTAATGAATAATATTACTAAAAGTCAAAACGACGGCATCATAACTTTGACGCCATCAAACAAGAAACTGGCTCAACCTAAGATGTGTAAATGTAAACCAAAAATTAGTGCATTTATCAAATAATATATAGTAAAAATATCCAGCTTCAACTGTTTCGTATTAAGTAAATATTAAGACTAAACCAAAACAGTTATTCGGCGCAGGTTATCCGACCAAATTCGAATGACTACAAAAAAGCGACGGATTCATACGTATCGATGACCACCTTTATTAAACGTATTACACCTAAACTGTGTTCGTACAGTCACACTCAAATGTTCGTTGGGAATTATTATTACAATGACCTAATAAAAATATAATATACATTAAATGTACTTTCTGATCATATGAAATCAAAGAGCTTGTTGGTTTAAAAAAATATTATTTTTATTATAATAATCATGATTCTTAAAGTAATTATGGCATCAAATCACAGATCAAATTTCCTACCTATAAATATTAAAACAAACATTGTTCAATTAAACTATTTGTACCTTGTATAGTCATTTGGTATTATTTAAAATCACAGATCAGTTTTTCATTTACTTAAATACACAAACAATAAAATCACTTAAAGTGGCTCAGTACCATCATGGCGTGAAATTTAAATATTAAGTAGTTGTTGTTTTGGCCGAGATATAATTAAGTTTTGGGTATGATTGTATAGTACGCGAACGTAATAAATACCTATAGAGCGTTATATTTTGTTATGAGTTTATGTTTCTTAAAAAATAGCCGGATTTGAAAACTTCAACCCAAGTTTCACATATCGGGCTGCTTAGGTTTGGGTTTTCAAATTAGGCTAATTTTTAAGAAACATAAGCTGATAATAATTTTAACCGGTCTATACTACGTTCGCGTATCATACTATCATATCCAAAACTAAAATATATCTCGGCCAACAAATAGGTAACTACTTTATACTTGAATTTCCCGTTATGATGGTACTGAACCTTTATCACAGAAAATCACAGTTTTTTCGTTTTTCTACTGATATAATAAATGCAAATGGCTAAATTTATTTGTCTAATCAAAAAAAAAATCTGAATTTATTTTAATAACTATTTCTACTGCACTGTACTCGGGCACAATACGTTTCAACCAGTTAGCGAGTAAAGTTAAAAAGGTCATCGATACGTATGAATCCGTCGCTTTTTTGTAGTCATTCGAATTTGGTCGGATAACCTGCGCCGAATAACTGTTTTGGTTTAGTCTTAATATTTACTTAATACGAAACAGTTGAAGCTGGATATTTTTACTATATATTATTTGATAAATGCACTAATTTTTGGTTTACATTTACACATCTTAGGTTGAGCCAGTTTCTTGTTTGATGGCGTCAAAGTTATGATGCCGTCGTTTTGACTTTTAGTAATATTATTCATTAGCGCTTGTAGGTTCTGTTTTGAAACTTATTATGGTAATTATAAACGTCAAGATGGAACGAATACAGTTTTTAGCGAGTTTATACATCTTCTCATTTAGGCGCTACAATATTTTTTTAAGTTTTCAATAAAGCGCGATTACTTGAAAATTATAAATATTATCTGGCATCTAATTATGTCACAAATATGCACAAATTAAGAGCTATTCGTGTATGTTCATTCTACAGGCGCACATATAATGGTCTTTGAGATACACGAATTCGCAAAACGTTACTCCAGCGGGAAACGCAATATCTCGAAAACCTGAAGACGCACAAATTATATTTATGGCGCACAAATTTGCACAAATATAAGCTCTCTGCCCATGTATGTATTTTATATCTCCGATGATTCGTCTAGAATTTTCTTGCTAGAACAACGTTACTCCAGCAGGAATCGTTTTTACGTTTTTTTTTCAAAACTACAAGACGCACAAATTTTTTATGCGGCGCACATTTACAGCAGATTGCGCACTAATTATACGTTCTACTCATATCACTCTAGGTGACACTTTCTTGCTGGCGTAACGTACACAGTTTTTTTATTGATGTACCTACCACACAGATGCAATCGTGGGAGATAGTTTGTTTGTTTGAAAGCGCTAAGTTTAAAAACAACTGGGTGAATTTTGATATTTAACATTACGCTAAACTCTACGGGCTGTCTCGGACGCACGTGTCGCAATTTCTATTATTTAGAAATTTGAAGTAGTTTCGAAGTAGGTAGGGGAAAGGTGTACGAGTTGATCCCCTTAAGGGACTTTTCTTGTAGTTCAGCCAATATTTAACTTAGAGGAGCTGTAAAAGCATTTATATCTAGTAAATTTATTAGACTTCAAATTGTTATACTCAAATTGTTATTATTTTAGCTCATTTATTATTACGTGCCACTTTTTTAAAACTCTATCAAAGGATCATCTTGTACACCCCGGTAACCAAGATGATCCCTAAGCAAGGGGTAAGATGATCCTGGAGATCAACTTGCTCTTATGTTGGAAACGATAGTTAGATTTGATGAAATTAAATAAAAACTAGAACTTAAGAAATATGTTTAATAACAAAATAAAAAAATCTTCTGAACCTTAACCTAGATATGATTAATCAGTCTCTCTTCATTAACAATTTGAGATCAAGATGCGTAATGCGTAAATTTTAAACACTTATAAAATAATTGGTATAAAAAATAAACATAAAACAAAGTATCCAATCAAAAAACTTAACGAGTTTTAAACTCTAAAATAAATGGTATGGAAAAATAATATAAAAGAAAGTTTAGTTTAAGAAAGAGAATCCTATAGATCCAAACGTCGTTTTCCTGGAGTGATGGTACACAAATCACATGTGAATTCTTCATCATCACTGTCTATACCGGCACAAGCCTCGTGGCCCCACCTTTGGCACACTCCACATTTGACCCAACCCTCACCTCTGTCGTCTTTAGCAAAGGTTTCCGTACAAAACAAACATTCTGCGTCTTCTTCTTCTTCAGACGAATCAGATAAGATTTTCTGTTTCTTTCGGTTTGACATTCCTTTTCCTATTCCTTTTCCTTTCTGTTTCTTTTTAAACTGTCTTTTTTTTGCATTAGTTTCTTTTTGAGTTTTTCTGTTTTCTTTGTCGGTCTTCTTATCTCTTTCTTCCTCTAAATAATCTTTATACGGTGTGCTTGTTAAAATTGATGTGTCCATGCGTTTTCTTTTAAGGTGACTTCTTTTACCTACAATCTTTGGCAATGGATGGATTTGGGCCGGTGAAAAAATAAATGGTTGGGTATCTTCGAGAATCGAAGGTGATACACTCGTGTTACGATCGTAGCTAGTAGATGGTATTGGTGATAGAGGATTGCGAACTGAGCAATTCCTGTCAAACAAAGGCGTTGGTGGTCGAGTTTCATTCTGTGAGTCTTGTAAAGCGTCTTGTAAGGTGTCTTGTAAAGTGTCAATTTGTGTTAGCGAGAGATTTGTTGGTGTCGTTTGTTCGTTGTTTGAAGTTATAGGTGGTACATCAGGCATTTCTACTTCACTGGAACCTTCATTGTATTCTATGTCGGTTGTTGCAGCAGCGAGAAAATCACTTTCAGAAAACACATCTGGATTTAGAGGATAAATTCCTGTTTTGGAAAATCCATTTATTGCGTTTAACATAACTGCTGCTTTTAAGTAAGCTTCTCCAAAAATCTTTGCGATTTGAAATACCTTCACTGGCCTTCCGGGATTGTTGTTCATCCATTTTTCGAGGGATTGATTGTGGTACACGCTCAAGGGGTACATTAAACTGACATCCAGTGGCTGAAGTTTGTGAGTGCAATGTGGAGGGAGGCAAACAATAGTGACAAAATTTTCACGAGCTCTTAATATTAAGTTCAAATTTTTTGTGTGTGAAAGGTGACCATCTAAAATTAATAATGCAGGGTCTTCAGCGGAAGGTTTTGTGTACGATAAAAAATGGTCAAACCATTTGGTGAAGACGTCCAAATTCATCCATCCCGATGAATTGCATGCCCATGTGGATCCAGGTGGTGCTCCATCCATTAATTCCATCTTCATACGAATTCTTTTGAAGACAAACATTGGTGGAACAAAACTACCAGAAGCTGACATACAAATGACTGCCGTCGTAGTCTCTCCCCTTTCAGCTGATGTAACTCTTGCTACTTGTTTACGTCCAGTGCCTGCAAACACCTTTGTGTTTTTAGTGGGCACAGTGGAGATGCCGGTTTCGTCCACATTAAATATACGATGAGGTGGATGATTTTTACTCTGTTGAATTGATGATAGCACAGAATAAAATTTGTCTACCACAGGTTTGTTAAAAGCCCGTGCTCGCGCTGTTGAAGTTGACTCAGGAGCCCGAAGTGCTCCCCACCAACGGGTGTCCCGCGTTGTCGTCGCGGTGGGGCTTAGTACCCGTGGCGCCCTCCACGCCACGGCGAAGCCAAGTGGACCCCAGAGGGGGGCTGCTCTTCGGGCTTTGGACGCGAAGCCCATGTGGGAGCAGCCCATGTTGCAGGGCCCTTATGGGGGGGCTCTGCAACAGGTGGGCCTGCAGTGCTGGCGTGAGGTAGTCGGCACTGCGGCCGAGGAGTTGCGGGGGCCGCGGCGGGAGAGGACTGTCGGTGTTTCGTTGCCGCTTTCCCTACCTTCCGCGGTCCCGGCGGGGCCGCAGCCGTTAGTACTGCGGCGTGGTGGGCGGTGGGACGAACATCTGTCTCACCGCGGAGGGCCAGGCCGTCAGATACGAAAGTGTCTGATGGCTTTGCACGCGGTCCTCGGTGCCGGTCCCCCCACATTTTGGGGGCCATGAGGGGCCTGCCTAGGCGGGCGAGAGCCGGGCTGCGGTGTCGGCGCAAGCTGGCACTGTGGCCCGGTGGTTTACGGGGCCGCGGCGGGAGAGGACTGTTGGTGTTTCGTTGCCACTTTCCCTACCTTCCGCGGTCCCGGCGGGGCCGCAGCCGTTGAACTGCGGCGTGGTGGGCGGCGGGACCGACCACCTGTCTCGCCGCGAGAGGACCAGGCCGTCGGACATGGGGAATGTCCGATGGCTTTGCACGCGGTCCTCGCGCTGGTCGGTGGCTTGCGCCAGCCCCCTCTTTGGGGGCCATGAGGGGCCCGCTTCGGCGGGCATCGCCGGGAGGGTCGTGGACGTAAAGGCTGCGCCAGATTCCCATGACCCTCCCATCAAGGCGAGTGCGGGAGCACCGTGGGGTTTTAGTGGGTATTCCCGTGCCGTTTACCATCTTTGGCACGGGCGAGTCCCACATAACCACTCTGCCCTTCCCCGGGGTGGGGTGGTATGCGTAAATGCATTTCCCCACGTAAAAAAAAAAAAAAAAAAAAAAAAAAAGGAGCCCGAAATGCTATATCAGTATGTCGCTGACGAAATCCTCTCAACCAATCATACCCTGCTTTTCCTCTTTGAAAAGGGTGGGGAATATTGTTTTTTTCCGCTAGTTGATATGCCAACCATAAAACATCTTGCCGCGTTAATCCGTACATCCTCGTCTCCATATCTTTAATATGCTTCACTAGCTCAAGTTCCTGCTCTGCCGTAAAAACTGTTTTTTTTCCTCCTAAATATTTGACTGCTCCAACGGCCACCTTATTTGTGCCCTTAACTCGTCTTTTTAGTGTCATGACTGGAACCAAAAATTGTTTGCTTGCTGTTTTATACGGCATGCCATTTCTTACAGCATCTAGGGCTTTGATCATAGAGTCTTCCGACCACTCGCCACGATTCGTTTTTCTTTTGTAATTACGCGGCATAGTCTAAAACAAAATATAAATATGTGATTAAACCCCAAAGTTAGTTTCGCGATATAAATATGAAGTCTGAATAAGATACCTAACCTATTAAACAGAATAAGTACAACAGAAGATTCATTCCCGAACAAAAGTCAAGTTTAGGTATAAAAATTTACCTACAGCACGCCTTAGGTATGCCTTACGCAAAATTGAAACTTATAACCGCGCGCGAACAGTGAATGTATTTTGCGCGGCTCACTTTTGTGGTTAGGTTTGCAAGCTTAGGTTTGAAAGACCGCAGCGCGCCGGCCGCGCCGCTGTTACTAGCGTGACGTACACAGCTAGCCGCTGCCTATGACTAATACCTAAATAGTTATAAATATGAATCTATAATCTGTAAAAATATAAATGATTAAAGATGATCCCCTCTATGGTGTAAGATGATCCGCACGGATCAACTTGTACACTACTTCACTGATCATCTTACCCCAACACTATATTTTTTATTTCGTGTTTGATAACATAACCTAAAATGATGTCAGCAGTAACCAAGCCATTAAATATCTAAATTGAGCATTTAACAAAGGTCCCAATACAATCGGTTTTGCATTAGACCACTTAGAACACATCTGACATAAATTCAAAGTCAACCTTACCTTAGATCACCGTCACGGATTTTTTGTTTTTCAACACAAGAAATTTTGTTGTCACTCAAGCCGCCATTACGATTGACTGAGGTAAGAGGGCAACGGGGGGAACGTAGTACAGTGAAAATGGAATAGATGGCGTTCTTAGTTTTCTTGCAACTCAAAAGGATCATCTTACCTCGAGGGATCATCTCGTACACCTTTCCCCTACCTACATGAGTTGTTCCTATTTGTCTGTTTTGATTTGTTTGAATATTATTTTCCTTGAGTTTTTTTCGAATATTTGTTTTGGTCGGTTTGGTAATAGATAGGTTCTTCTTCTTCTTTGCGTGTCAATGGAAAACACATGGAAATGCTCAATATTTAAATTTTGTTTGACCAAAACTTTGCTACAAGAACGGCATTATCGGTGGCGCTCCACAGGTCGTCTATGGTACAGGTGGTGGGACTTAAGGGGCATGTAAGAAGGTGACCCATCGTTTGGGGACTGACACCGCATTCACAATCGGCGGAGTCTGCATAACCCCACCTTAAGTGCATGAGTTGTACCTACTATTGTTATATTGACATTGTTACCTTTAGCATTTTTTGTTCATAAAACGACATCCACGCGGACGAAGTCGCGGGTAACAGCTAGTATATATATATATATATTAAAATTACAACGCCTACGGCGCTTCGTGTTTTCTTCAGAAAATATTCTCATTTAATAAAATGGAAATCTTTGGCGCTTCAGTTGACGATTGAAGCATTAGTTTAGCCAGGGTTTCAGTAGCAGACATGACTTTATATTGAATTTTACGTCGCAAAGTGAACGAAGGGACTTATGTGTAGGTAGCTGCAGATTAACTTTATGATTAAAACATTTTTCATTGATCATTCATTTATTAATATAATAGCATAATGTCAATACATACTATATTATTATTAAATAATTATACAACGCATATATTATAACATTTCAAGTACATCATAAATAGGAATGCCTTTTCGACAGGTACTTGACAGTAAAGTTTCTACGCACTAAAAACGTTATTTGTAGAGTGTGTGAGCTGGGCCCCTAAATTTCTTCAGGAAGTTGTTAAGAGTACTTAGATCCCTGACATACTAGAAGCCCTGGCGCCTAGGAGGTGAGCCGGAGTGAAGGTGGGAGGGGTTTAAAAGTCCCACTTTTGTGTTTTTACTAATCTTTCGAAACGGTGCGTTGTAAATTAATGAAAGCTTATAAAATTTTCTACAACTTTCAGCACAGGGGCCAGCTAACGCACTTTAAAACAACTTTTTTAGTAATTTTTCTGTGGACTAGTATTAAATAATGGAATCAATAAAAAATCATGAAATTTTGATACATTATTAGACTTATGCCTATTTCATAATCGTCAAGTAAGTAAACGTTATTTAGATAATTTACATCTAACACATACTTATTTTTTTTTAATGTTAAAAGGCAAGATTTTGTCAAATATTTCTCTATTTAAATAATTATATCAGTTATTTAACATGGGTATGAGTAAGTATGGACTATCAGATTAGTTAACGCATGCCCACCACAATGTGATAATTGCTTAGCACCGCACTCGTAGTGCAGTGTATAATGTATTGTTGCCTCCTAACACAAGCGAATTAAGCTTAGCTAGAGAAGGTTGACAAGAATACTAGTAATTTGTATTTGCAAATTACTAGTAAGCTATTAAAAAAAGACATTGGACAGATAATACAGGCATGAAAGGTTACAATAAGTTTTTAATGTATTTCCTTATTTCTGACAAAAAGCCCTTCTAAACGATGAGTCGAATAAGCTACTGAATTCGACATGCATTAAGTATGTTCATACATCAAAGTTCAACATTGTATTAGTATATTAACACTAATACGCTTATTTAAGTATTCAAATTTACATTACACAAATATATAGATATCAGAAATCTTAGCATACGAAAGACCCTGTATTGTATACTTTTTCAGGATGACTAAGAACTTAGGAACACTAAATAAATGTGGTATTGACTACTTTTTATAGGCTTTGGTACAATTATATGTTAAGGTAATCTCTATGGCTATTATTGTGGGCTAAAACTAACTAAACGGTAAAAAATTAAATACATACATTACAATTTTCGAATGCAACTAAATTACAATATTACTTTCTCAAATGATGACTAAAATACCGACAAAACCTACAGTTAATCGATAAGACAGAGAGAACACTTCTTATTTTGCTTTCGCAAACGTATAGACAGGAATATAACAAATAGCTCTCGCCGCGAAACTGTAGAGCCGGCATAAAAATGTTTTGATTGCCGTATTGGTTCATTTTGAATTTAAGATGACAATATCATGTATTATTACGGTGTAAGGATGAGTACACATTATAAATTTAAAATGATATCACTTAGAACTGTAATGGTTAGTACTGACTGACATACGGCTACTCGATCGATTGAATTCGTCTAGATCTGCCGCGCGATGAGTGCGAAGAAATTTACTTTTGTTTTCTATCGAGCCTAGCTTGCCACAACTCGTCTTGGAGTAAAACTATCGAGCTACATTGTATACGATTTCGGACCATTGGAACTTTAAAAAATGTTATGAGCGCCATGTTGTCAACTAACATAGGAAAATAAATTAGTCTATTTGTAAAACTAATCTCAAACCAATTCATAAAATTAACAACAATTATTTAGCAAAAAGTCTCATTTTCAATGAGTAATTGACTTTTTGGTGTTAGGTTTATGTCAGGTACTATTTTATAAGAACACACAACAGCCGTAAAATCAACTATTTTAGTACTACTACTTTCTTTTCAAGAAACTTAATTAACTACAAAACTAAGGCGGACTAGTAGTTTATGTAAATGTTATAGAATGACAATATATCTTAATAATACATTTGTTATGGAGCGTTCAAGTATTACGTAACGCAATTTGGGGGGGGGGGGGGGTCTCGTAAAACGTTACGATGCGTTACAGGGGCGGGAAGGGGTCTATCTTATAACACGTTTGGTAACATTGTTTTTAAAAAATGGTACAGAAACGTTATGGTGCATAACGTTTTTTTGTACCATTTTTTAATGGTACGGTTACAAGGGGTCTAAAATCTTCAAAAATTGCGTTACGTAATACTTGAACGCTCCCTAAACAGCTATAGGTAATATTGTTCACTGATTTTTATTCAAGGTATGTTAGGTCTCATATGTATAGGTAGCTATTATCAATACGAAAATAAATAGTTTACATCAAGTACATCATAAAATATGTCCTACATGCTACATCCAACGAGACCAGCAAATATAAAAATGCATGCGACGCCATATGGAAAAATCATCGTATATGCCTATTTGTGAATCAATTAGCAATAGTTTTTATAGCATTCCAGCTTTGCCAAATCATACAACAATGTACGCCTCAACCTATATGCTAACTTACACTACAAATCTAAATTTACTAAAAGAAGCAAATCACATTGATGGCTTTATTTTATGAAGACAACTTGAATGAATTGGGTAGACTTCATTTTAAATCTAAAAATTATGCAATAAGTTTAATGAAAAAAAAGAAACATCAAGTTTAAATGAATTTGTCGTTTGAATGTTGTCAAAAGAAATAATTTCATCAAAACCAAGACAATTTTTGTAATTTTTTGTTGTCATGGTAGGTTATATAAATAAATAGTGAATACTTTCATGCTTGTTGATGTTGGACGGCACTTAAATCTTTCACATATCAAATTTCTTTAAATAAATGCCCCATTTAATTAAATGCTGCTTCAAGATATTTCAAAAATAAACAAAAAATATTACACTTGAAAAATTCAGGTCATTGATCATAACAGGTACTTATGTCTTGTGCTAGCGTCCATGCGCGAGCGATACCTGGCTACCCCGGTCATATCACGTTGACGGAACACACTGGGTATTAGTCCGTGCAACTTGGACATAACCAGCGACTCTACACGGGTCGATGGTATGCGTCAGGCATTTCCCAGTTAAAAAAAAAAAATATATTGATGTCTTAAAACTGAGCTATAATTACAATAATAGTGCAAGTACCACCTTCTATTAGGTTTTATGCAGCATATTACATTGTACAAATGACAAAATTTTATGCAAATGACGCATTAAAGTACCAATATTAAAATGTATATTTTTCTTGAAAAATTTAATACACCTGAAGTCAAATGACCTGAAGTCAAATGAATAATATTATTTTTTATCAACTAACACCTTTTTCTTTTAATAACAGTTCATGATTAATGTTCATGTGAATGAACTATCTATAGTTAATAACTCTTCTCATGATGCAATACCCATCGGAGCTGGTACTTGGATTGATTTTAATTCAATTCTCTAAGTTGAATTAAAGTCAATCTAAGCTCCGGTGTCAAATCATTTTATATTACAATAAGTATTATAATTTAGTTAGCTAAGTTTTATTTTAATTTTATATTTTTTGTGTTTTAATGTTTGTTTTGACGTGTTCAAACGCCCCTTGGGGCCCATGGAAATAAATGATTTGATTTGATTTAATAGTTACTTATTAGACATCTAGTATAAAATATATTCACATCTATTCTATAGTTATAAACAATGTCCATGTCCATATTAGAGAAGCTTTTGTGTTAGATATCTAGAGATGAGACATTCTAGAAACAGACATACATATTTCTATGATTGTATCTAAAATTAAACGCGATTAATTATTATATTTAACTACCACTACCTTTTGCCCGCGCGCGACTTCGTTCGCGCGGCATTCGCTGTATTGAGCAAAATTGCTACTTCCCGCGCTTTTACTCGCGTCCGCGGAGAAAAAAGTTTATTTGTTTGATAACGCTTATCTCGGGCACTACTGATAGGATTTTAATAATTATTTTTGTGCTTGATAGTCCTCTCCACTGCACTGGTGTTGTGGGTTCGATCCCCACATGGGACAAATCTTTGTGTGATTCGCAAAGGTTCGATCCCCACATGGGACAAATCTTTGTGTGATTCGCAAAGATTTGTGAGTGAATGTGAGTATTTGGCCTTGTCATTGGTACCATTGCATAGTGAACTCTCTAAACAGATTTTAAAATACTTTTTTTTTTTTTTGCCGCTGATTTATTGATTTATTGATACAATACAGAAGAGTAAATAAATACAGTGGTTCTGAGGTAGACAGTATCACTGAGCCCCACACTAGGATACCCTGTGTTGTGGGGTTCAGTCTCTTTCATCCTATTAAATTTGATGTATTAACATTTAAAAATTGCATGCATCAGTATTCTTAATAATAGATTATTTAAATTACAGTAAATTATTTCGTGAAAACTTTGAATCACGCAAAACTCCATGGGAGCAGTAAGGATTAACGCAGTTCAAAGAGCGGGAGCCGCTACTACTCAATACAACAAATTCTACGCTGGCGAAGAATTTGGCAAGAGCTAGTAGGATAGTCAATCTGCAAATTATTTGGTCTGGGAAAATCATTGTTCAAAATATTTTATATGGCATAAATTATCAGTAACTATCCACATTTCAAATATTCAGAATTACATATGTATACAATTTGACCATTCAAAAGCTAAATAATAAGCCTGAGATTAAATTTACCATGTACTCACTATTATTTTGACACTTTGTTATCTCCAATAACTTCATAAGTGCAACCCAAAAGTCATACATGAAGTAATACCACACAGGTACAGGTTTTGAATGTAGTTGATGGCTGTAAATATTACAATCAGGTCAGGTCATTAACATTTAATTGAAAAAACGTCTGTTCTAAAATATGTCTCAACTTTAGTATTATCGTCATAATATTTTTATTAAAACTGACGTGAGTTTGTAACATTATTAAAATTATGAAATACGGGTGTTACTCACGTAATGTTGGTCTATTTAGTCGACCGCGGTTTCGCCTATATGTCTAGGCATTATCAAGAGAGTGCGATACGTCGCGCCTGAGTCGCAGCCAGTCTTGCACTGCGGGAAGCGACGCGCGCCGCGCGCTGTGACGTCATAGAAACGGGCAGTGCTACACTAGTGCCTAGACATATAGGCGAAACCGCGGTCGACTAAATAGACCAACATTACGTGAGTAACACCCGTATTTCATAATTTTAATAATCGTCATAATATTTACAGTTAGGGTTATATGTCGGTGGGTAGAATATCTGGTATCAGGTACTGGCAGAGGTCCATCTCTGAGTGAACAAATGTCACCTTTCGTGCTGTATTTTCATCGAGCCTGAAAAATATGAAAATTAACGTCTTAGTTGCATTATTGTATAATATTTAAAAATCTAATGTTTCCACAGCAGGACTTAAATCTACTTCTCTGGTATACTTGACTAAGGGTCCCAACCCAATATTTGCTTCAATAAAAGATTTTACATGATATAGTTACCAAGGAGTCATGGAAGACCTCGGCAGACACCGTAGCTAAGGATATGGAAAATGCATACAGTCCATTACAGACAGCTCAGGATAGAAAATCCTGGCAAATAAATATCCTGGCAAATAAGGCTAGGAACAGAGAGAGTTTAGTTAACTATCCTGAAGAAAAAGCATAAAAATAACAGCTTAACTGTTTTTTGACAAAAACTTTTTACAAGATCTATTTTATTTAATAAGTTTGTATTATTCTTTTATTTAATGTATTAGTTAGGTATTTATTTAGTTTCATGAGTATAGTAATGTAATGTAATTACGTAACTGTTCATATACCTAGATATAGAATTAAAATAAAACAAACAACACAAAAATCTTACCATCCTTTTATGACTGTCCAGCAGCCAGAGAAGAAAGCTGGTGAGTTAATAATGAGGCAGACTCCAAGTCTCTCAGGGTAGTGCCGGCTGAGCAACCAGATCAAGTTCTTGAGTACCTGGTAGTCCATGCACGACAGTGTGAACTGGTTCAAGTCAAACACTATGCACAGATTGTCTACAACCTCTTCAAAACATTTCTTGCTTGCATCCTCCTAAAATACAGTAAATATTAGTATTTAGTTTAGTAGTAGTGTATCATATAAATTGTCGCTTGCTAACTAACGGTGAAGGAAAACATCGTGAGGAAACCTGCATGCCTGTGTGAAGTCTACCAATCCGCACTTGGCCAGCGTGGTTGACTATGGCGTAACCCTTCTCATCATGAGAAGAGACCTGAGCCTAGCAGTGGGACATTAGGCTGCTATATATAGTTTAGTAGTGCAGTATTTAGTAATTAAAGTTAAACAGAATATGTTATTATATTAATATAAATAATTATGTATGTGAACTTAAGGTCCATTTACACTATGCAAGTTTTGCTTGTTTTGATTATAACATAACATAAAGCCTAAATTACCCAGAAGGGTGTGGCAGAGGTGTGCCACACCCACATTTCATGGGATAAGTGATAGGGTAGGCATAGGGCCAGCCTATCGCAATTCTTTGTTTATTTTTTAAATTTTTAGTAGTTTTTATCATGTAAATGGACCTTAAGGTCCATTTACATTTACATTTAATATAAATATGTGCAACTTAAGTTGCACATATTTATATTAATATAATAACATATCCCGTTGTACTTTAATTTCCTTGTATCACTTGCTGTATTTCATAGGTATTTTATTTATTGTTATAACATGCAACACTTTGTTAGTATGCAGATAATTCAATAGGTTTACTAGTTAGTATAAGTTTAGTAAAGTCTTGAAAACAATTTAATTTTCCTGTTCCAACATCTTTTAGTAGTATTGTATAAGCATTTATTCACACACATTTCAGAATGCCTTATATGGAAAGGGATTAATTGAATGCCTCGGACAGTGCACTTTTGCTCCTAAGTATATTCTGGGATTTGAAATATCCTTTCTTGGTTTTTTAATGTGTTTCAAATGCTTCAAAATTCTACATTAAAAGGGTTGATTGAAGCACTACTTTTCTAATAATTGCAACATTTGTGCTGCAAGTCTAGAGTTGAGATAAACTTCAATGCAACAAGTAATAAACTGATCATACCAAGCAGTAGACAATGAATTTGGTTAAATCATCAATGTTTCTGTCACTAGAACTGTGATTCTTCGCTGGAATATACACAATTGGTCTGCCAACAATGTCTCTATGCCGAAGAACTCTAGCCTTTTCCGAGTATTTCTCTATCATCTCCTTGTTATTGTGCAAGTCTGCGACTCCGTATTCTACTCTCCATTTGTTTGTTTTAATCATAGCCTGAAACACAAGTTAAGTAAACATTCACTTATTTTTCAATTTGTATGAGCAGGTTGAGTAAATAAAAAATTACTAACTAACCTGGAATGCGTTGTCAACCGTCTTAAATGCTCTCAGATACCTTCGCATGGAGAATTCATTGTGATACTGCGCTGGATCTGCACTGACGATTAAATTCATTCTTTCTTTGAGTTGCTTCAAATCATCTTCATTCACAGGTTTCGGTTCTTCTGCCATGATTAGTTTATCTTATGCTTATGTTTCAGTCAACGTAGTAGGTAATTAATAGTAGACTCTTCCTAATATTTGCTTGTTTAAGCTCGAATGATAAATTTTCGGTTAAGGTGAGTGGATCTTACATTACGTTACGTTACAAGTAGAAATACGTACAATTGCTGCTAAACGTTTTAGCTTTGCGCATTACATTATACTCTTTACACCTATCATATTCACCTGTGTCTAAGAGAGATAGAAAATAATACAATGCTAATAAACTTGATGTTATAAATATCTCTGTCAAGTCAAGTGGCAATTTTATTTTGTTATCACTTGACTGACAGTATTGACATTTGCTTGCCATGTTTGACAGCGTCATAATCACTATAATGCAAGCTTAAGTTGGCCCACGGAATTTCCAAAGAATTAACGATTTTTTGGTTTTGTCTATATCTCGGAGAAGATTGTCAGTTCGATACAATTACGGACTATATTATTATATTAATTTGAAACTTTATTGCATAGATTATAATTATATTTACAAATATGTTCAGTTTACGATACTGCCATAATAGTAGGGGAGGCCACAATGCTAAATGGGGATTTATTCGAGCGTCGTTGAGACCTACTGGGTTGCAAAGCTTAGATGATAAGAAGAAAAAAATGTTATATGATATATACCTTTTCATCGGTGGGGGAAGCGGCTATAGATTTTTAAATATGTAAAAAAAAACTGTTGCATGGACATCCTCGAGCGCGTCAGATATTGATAGCATCAATGCCCTACGTATTTTTAACAATGAACGTATGTTAATCTGATCGTTTGCATGATGCGGGTGGTTGTATGTAAGGGTTGAAAATGAAAAAAAAATAAAAATAATCGAGCGCGTCAGATTTTCTAAGGGAGTGTTAAGTGCACCAAAAAAAAGCTCTCATTCACTAATCTGACGATTTCGATGGGACGCAAACTCGCGGTCATTCTCATAATGTGCAAAAAAAATTCGCCATTTTGAAATACTCAAGCGCGTCAGATTAAGATATATATGGATCATCTTTATGTTCTAAACGTACTGTCTCATAATCTGACGATTATATAGAGGGATTCGCCTGATCTGACAAAAAGAAATTAGAAAAACGGTTCACCCTAAAGGCTATCCCTGCAACTGCCCGCTAATTCCATTCCTGGGCGCTTAAAATTGTAATTATGACATTTTTAAGCTCTAAATATAATTTATGTGATATTTTGAGTTATAAGAAATAATATTTATATGCATTTGAACCCTCCCAGCTTGAAAGTCTTTCAATTCGTGTAATTAACATTATTTTTGAATAAATATTAATTAATAAGATATTATAACTAGGTTTTTTTTTTTTTTTTTTTTATTATAATATAATTTAGATACAAAAAAACACTATGGAAATATAAAAGTTACATTAAATAAATTGAAAATATATACAAAATATATAACTAGGTTAAACAATAAATAATGAACTATTTTAAAAGAAACATATATATGTTAAATAAATAAATAATGATACTTAAGTTAGCCGACGTTTTTAATTTTTTGATTTTATTTTTAATAATTAAATTAGAACAAAAAATATTTTTTAAAATTGCACTTACAGTTTTTGAAGTTTTTTTACAAGTGAAATTTATTTTTTATTTTTTTGTAATAATTTTTTCAATAAAAATCATATTTATATGTCAGCTAACTTAATTTGCATAATAATTAAAATTTTTCATAATTATCGATTGTAAACTATTGATTTAGATTGATTGATTTAGAACAATCTTAAATAATATCGAATTAAATTCATATGATAATTAATGATTTTATATTTATACGGCACAGCTAAATTTTTACTATAATAAAACCTATTTGATAGTTTTTAACATTTTTTTTCGATAATTTTTCATTAGATTTTTTCATTTTTCGTCATGGCAGCAGAAACCAGAGTGGAGACGGAGTGAGAGAGTAATAGATAGAGAAAGAGTCAGAAAGGAATAGAAACGCGGAAAAGGAAATGTAAGCATCACGCAGCTGCACGAATTAATCTTTATCGAGGAATTTTTGTTATTTTGGCTTGCGGAAATCGTCAGATTATATATTTTTCATTATTCTTGCATTATATCCTTCAAAATAAAAAAAAAATTAGCTACGCTCGAGAATGTCAAGATGACGTTTTTTTTTACAACTTTGCTGCCCTCCCCTTTCTTTGCGTCACTCTCAAATTGACAGATTAGTGGAATATACACTTTTTAGGATGTAATTAACTCACCCTACTTTAATCTGACGCGCTCGAGAATTTCTGATGGTCAATTTTTTTTTACTAATCTGATCCTGTATCCTGCACGAGCGGCCGTATATATGGGCCTCATGTTTGGTGGAGGTACCTACTTAACCGGGTACAAGGTATCCCCCTGTATATTAATCTGCCGCGCTTGAATAAATCCCGAAATCCCTTAATGGGCTCCTCTACCATAAAGAGGCCCTAGGTTTTCATATATTGTTTTACAGCAATGGCGATAGATGACGCTAATTGGTCAGACTATTAGGTTAAACACACGCACACTGAAATTCTGATTCTAGTTCTACAGTGACTCGATAGATAGCGCTAATTAGTTAATTTATTAGACCAGGCTCATACTACTGAAATTTCGATTCTTAATTCATAAAAAATAGCCACTCTCCTCACACATACGACTATGGAAATTCATACGAATGTATCAGATTGATTTAAATAAAGAATCTGAATTTCGTTATGTGTGAGCCCGTCTAGAAAGTAGGCACGCCTATTACTATAATATTAATAAAGGTTTGTTCTGTAAATAAAGTAAAAAAGATATTTAATTTTATTTTATTTATTACATATCATTATATAAATAGATTTCCTTTCCAACTCAAACACTTGGTCGTGCGTTTGTAATAAAGGCCCGTTTATAGTACGAATAGAGCGGTCGTTCCGAGCACCAAGGATCAGCGAGCACCTGTTTCTTGTGTAGTGAGGAGACATTTTAGTAGTTTGCGCTTCATAGCAAAGACAACGTCCATGGCGGTGCAGGTCTTCCTATCGTTGTACTTGTTCTAGTTGGGCAATCAACAACGCTGTTTATTGATATATTCGCTCACCCATGCGTTGAATTTTTCTATGTCAAATAAGTGTTATTTTCTTAGTTGCAGTAGTGCTCGTCACGCTACTGCTACCCTGGTTTGTGCCCGAGCTCGACGTCTTCGACTGCTTTTCGAACAGATTCACCATCATGGTAAAGATATTATTGATTTGTGTTAGAGTTAAAGACTCTTTATGTTTTTAGACTCTTTTGACTGTTGTTTATTTTTATATGTCAACTTGTCACTGATATTTAAATTTAGTTTGTAAAAGATTGTCAAGTCATAAATACACGAATATTTATTTTACATAATTATTCTTTATTATTTTATCTGAAAAGGTCTTCAAGAAGTCTACCCATCTTCTTCAGTACTCCCACTACACGCGCACTCTGCCTAGGAACTTTAATAGGTTATGGGCCCAGCATGGAAAATTTTTCTACAAAAATTTCCATTGGAAATTTAGAAGGCAATTCAAACTGGAAAACCTGGAAGTACAAAATTTCCATTATGCTACGTGGGACGACGGATGCCATTGAGGCTGTAGAAGGCAAGTTAAACAAACCTGTCGCACCTCATGATGGAGCAGGTGACGCAGTTGTGCTGATTTACCAACAGGCATTCACAAAGTATATGCAGGCTGAATCCAGGGCACTGCTCATTCTGACATCAAACATGACTGAAGAAACATTGGAAAAAGTTATGAGATTTGAGACTGCTCATGAAGTCTGGATGGAGCTTCATAGATTATTTGATGGCCAGTCAGAAGATAAAACTTTCAATTTGTGCATGGAATTTTTCACCCTCAAAGGAAACTCAACAGATGATATCTCTACACAAATATCAAAAATAAAGAACATCTGGAGCAACCTAAATCGAGAATTTGAAAAGTCAGATGCCAATTGCAAGGTTCCTGAGCTGGTGCTAATCTGCAAAATCTGGAAACTCTAGATGAAAGATTTTTTGCATTCAAATCAAGTTGGTTGCTTTTAAACAAGACTGAGAGGACAATTGACAATCTGACAGCTCAATTATGTTCTTACGAGAAAGCCCTCGAGAACAAAGGAACTACTAGCAGAGAAACTCTAGTAATTCAAAAAGACCAAGAGTCGAATAAAAAGGCAGATAAAATCAAGTGCAACTATTGCTCAAGAATGGGGCATAGAGTAAGGAATTGCAAGAAATGGATAAAGGATGGTCGACCTCCAAAGCCAAGCAATTCAGCACAGAACAATTTGTCAAATCAAGTACAAAGTATATGTTTACAGGCAGTTAATGCATGTTCGAGTCCAATAGATCAAGATAAAATTAACTGGTTTGTTGATAATGGAGCGACGACGCATATTGCCATTAAGAAAGATTTGTTTCAAAAATTTGAGCCCTTTGATACTGAGAACCAATCTGTGAAGACGGCAGATGGAACGATGATCCCAGCTTTAGGGAAAGGCATTGTCCAGGTGGAATCAAGAGTCGGCAATAAAATTGAAACTATCAATCTAATAAATGTTTGGCTTGTACCTTCGTTGACAAAAAATCTTTTTTCGACTCTGGCAGCTCAAGACAATATGCGGAATAGCGTGTTCACTTCTACCGCAGAATGTTGTCAATTAGATGTTGATGGAGTTACAAAAGTTGTTGGAAAAAGACAACCAAATGGAGGACTGTACAAATTGCAGTTTAAGACAATTCCATCAAAACAGGCGTCTTGTAACGCTATTGAAGTGAACGCAATTACGGGCACCAATATGCTGCAAGTATACCATGAACGTTTCGCTCATCAAGACAAAAGACATGTGAAAGCTCTAGTCAAGCGAGAGTTTGGTATTGACTTACCTGAAGATAAAGTCAGTTGCGAAGCATGCATATTTGGTAAAGCTCACAGATTACCGTTTCGTAAAAGGGAAAGAGCAAGCAGTCCTGCGGAAATAATACACGCGGACGTTTGCGGACCATTTGAACATCCAAGTGAAAGGAAATATCGCTATTTCGTTCTTTTCAAGGACGATTATTCTTCGTATCGCCTGGTATACTTCATTCGACAAAAATCTGAAGTCAAGGATAAGCTACTATTGATGCTAAATGAAGTGAAGACCGCCGGCCATACAGTAAAATGCCTCTTAAGTGATAATGGAGGAGAATTTGATAACGGAGAAGTTAGGATAATACTGAATAAGCTTGGGATTCAACAGCGTCTTACAATGCCGTACACACCAGAGCAAAATGGGTGTAGCGAGCGAGAAAATAGGACTCTTGTTGAAGCCGCAAGAACTTGGTTGCATGCTAGAAGTGAATTACCACAGAAACTCTGGGCGGAATTAATTAACACAGCAGCATATGTTCTCAATAGAACAGGTCCAACGAGAGAAAAAGATAAAGTTCCTTACGAGCTATGGTTTGGAAAGAAACCTAAGATTTCTCATTTACGAGTAATTGGTAGTGAGTGCTTTGCACATATTCCTAAGCAAAAGAGGAAGAAGCTCAGCAAGAAGGCCCAAAAAGGTATCCTTATCGGATATGAAGAAAATGACGGCTATCGCGTCTGGAATGGCACTAATGATGTAGTCCGTTCAAGAGACATCACCTTTAAGAGTGAAGTTGAATTCAGAATCTCTTTAGATAAAGGTGAGCCGAGTCAGACCCCTGTACAAGCAGAGGGAGAACGTTTCTATGATGCTGAAGAACAAGGCAACATAGTGTCAATGCCAAGACATAGTGAATCTGTCGAATTAGAGGGAGATGTTGCTGTTGAAGAGCTTCAGAATGACGTTGTTATTGAAGAGCTACATAATGATCTTGATGAGATTGTTGAAGAAGACCAAAATGATCCTGTGGATAATAGTGAAGAAGCAGATCTGCAGAATGATCTTGATAATCTTCTAGAAACTTTTGAACAATCTGAGACAGATACAGAAGCCGTGAGTTCTCACTCTTATAACTTACGCGACAGGTCACAACTTCAACACCCAGCAAAATTCGATGATTATGTCATGGCAGTATTAAATAATGGTATCCTGGAGCCTACGACTTATAAAGAGGCCATGCTCAGGTCAGATAAGGACCAATGGTACAAAGCGATGAAAAACGAAATATCGTCGCTCCATGAGCATGAAACATGGACATTGCAGGAATTACCTAAAAACCGAAAAGCCATACCGTGCAAGTGGGTTTACAAATTGAAACTAAACCCAGACGGTTCAATCGAGCGTTATAAAGCCCGACTTGTAGTTAAAGGTTTCCGACAAAAGAAAGGAACAGACTACGAGGAAACGTTTAGTCCTGTTGCTCGAATGGCAACAATAAGAGCATTGATAAGCGTAGCTGCAAGTGAACGGATGCACCTCGTTCAATTTGACGTGACTACTGCATTCCTTCATGATAACCTGAAAGAGGAGATTTACATGAAACAGCCCGAAGGTTTCGAAGATGGCACTATACGAGTTTGTCGTCTCAACCGCAGCCTTTACGGTTTAAATCATCGCTTTCATGAAATCCTTAAGGATTTCATGAAAGCGATGATTTCCTTAAGGACTTACAATTTGAACAAAGCACTGCGGATCCGTGCTTATACACAAAGAAGTATGGCGATAAGAAAATACTTCTAACACTATTTGTCGACGATGGACTAGTGGCAGCTACAGATGAAAGGCTTGCAAATGAGTTTCTTAGCAACTTGCGAGAAAAGCTAAAGATAACTACAAAGCCTGCCAATTTCTATTTGGGTATGGAGATAAAGCAATGCAAAGGGTCAATCATACTGAAACAAGAAGCTTATACTCGGAAGCTACTAGAAAGATTTGGAATGATTGATTGCAACCCTATTTCAACGCCCATTGACAAAGAAGCTTTCGAATCAGGGAAAGTTGAGTCCAATCATGAAGAAGAAATTAATGTTCAGCGCATAGCATCAAGTGACCAAGTTGCAGACATAATGACGAAGAGTCTGCCAAAGTCAACATACTCTATATTACGAGAGACACTAGGCTTAGTCGCCACCAAGACCTAGCGAGGGAAAGTGTTAGAGTTAAAGACTCTTTATGTTTTTAGACTCTTTTGACTGTTGTTTATTTTTATATGTCAACTTGTCACTGATATTTAAATTTAGTTTGTAAAAGATTGTCAAGTCATAAATACACGAATATTTATTTTACATAATTATTCTTTATTATTTTATCTGAAAAGGTCTTCAAGAAGTCTACCCATCTTCTTCAGTACTCCCACTACACGCGCACTCTGCCTAGGAACTTTAATAATTTGTTGTTGTCGCGCCTGTTCAGCGCTAAGAAATTGCCTAATTTTTCAGTGTCTGTCTCGCTGCCTTATGTTATGTATTTACAATTAAAACATTGGATACATTTAAATGCATATTTTAGTATTTTTTATAAACTGACATAGTCAAAATGACATTCAAATTTTTCTTAATCCGATGTTCTATGGTAGTGTGTGGAGAGTTTTGAATAATGAGTTTGTTATTTAAATTTAATATTTGTGGGCTGCCACTTATACTCTGAGATAAAAGCCATCTATGCGCATTAAGGTAAAAAAGGTCAACTTACGTCCGATGTTTTAGTTTCTGCCTGTAACATGTCACTAGCAGTAATTGAAAATCAAGCTCTTCCCAAGAGACAGGCCTATGCTTCAATGGATGTGAATAAAATTTAGCGCAATGCTCACAAAGCTTCCTTACATGACGTAAGCGTGCACTAAGAAGGGATTTTTGGGAATTTAACCCCTAGGTAAGGGGTAAAATAAGGGTTGAATGGTTGTATAGTATTCCGTCGTTTTTGAATAATTGTCGCATATTGTTGCGAGTAACAGCTAGTAATTGATATAATATAGATACATGTCTATGTATAATATGCAATTTGTTCATTTGTTTAAATATTGTATATGTTATCACTAATGATATAATATTATTTTGCCTGTATTTCTTGGAAGGATTAAGCAAAGGTGTACACTATATCATAAGCTACCAAAAGTAAGTAGTACCAAACTAAGAAGATATAAATTATACCTATCATATCACATTAGAGTACACACGATGTGTACATTAAAATTGTTCTTAAGCTAAAAGACCATTGACGGTAAAGGCGGGTAGGTGAGGGACAGTCCTCCTGAAGTCATCGACGGTACAGCAGAAGCTGTATCCGATGTCGATACGGTCTGGCTGCCAGCGGAGCCAGTTGAAGGCGCTATTGTTTCTGCAGCGATCGGTGCAGAATGTTAGAGCACGAACTTCCGCCTCGGTGTAGTAGGGGTTGTTGATACTGACGAAAGCAGTACCTATACCACGAGAGGCATCGTAAACAACCTGAAATATAAAATTGTTCATAGTTTTAGATTTTTATTCAGATGTTACAGAAGTAAGCTGAGATGTTTTCTAGCCTAATTGACTACCATTGAGAAGGTTTATCTTCAAGTGAACTTTAATTACATTTAGCATATTTTATAAAAAAAGCATACCTTGTAAAAGTATAGAGGTACAGGCAGTTGAGGATTATTGTTAGCGTCACGATGAAGGTAGACATCTACCAGTCGGTTGTTCTGGTCACGCAGTTGTGACACTCCGAAAGTACCGGTGTAGATCATGGTGTTGTATCCAGCCGCGCCGATGCGAGTACGGAGATTCTGTAATCAGGAAATATGTACAGGTAAGTTAAAGTGATAAGTGTCGAACCTAGGTTTTACCCTCGGTAGTTTAGAATTTAGAAAGCTCATTCAAAGAACTCGAGCGAATGTATAAACGTGAACCTTTTCTAACCCCAACAAAGTACGACAGGCGTACTTGTAAAATACCTATCTCCAAACTTCTGGAACTTCTAACTTATTAGCGCCCATACTGGGCCACTTGATGGTAATTGTTTACCTGTTCAAGCCAATTCCAGTTGCCTGCATTGAAGGGTTGCCACTGAGGAGCAGCGTTGATGAAGTAGAAAGTTGATCTCTGACCGGTCGCGTAGATACAGTCAGTCTTAGCAGCAAGGTGACCACGAGCAAGGAACTGAGAAGACGTGACGTATTTGTCAGCTAATTCGTTGCCTACTAGGTTTGCAATCGTAACTTTTTGCTGGATTTGAGTGTACATGGTGTTAACTGCAACGCCGGGGAAGAAACTGCCAACTGAAAATGTTAAGTTTTATAGAGAAACGTCACATTTTTATTGAAAATTAATAATCGGTTTGCTTTTTTCTACATACAAAATTAAATTACCTTATTGATTGATTGTAAAATCCGTAACCAACGGAAGAAAACAAGAGTGGGTACTCTATACATAATAAAAGCTCATTGGTATCTTCGCAAATACTCTTGTGGGCATTCATGGTAGACTCAGACAGGTTAATATTGTAAACTAAAAAGTGATCTTACCCAACCAGCTGGGCCTGCCAACACTAGTCTGGTGAACGGCGTTAGGTGGGTTTTGTTCATACCACACATACAAGACTTCCAGGCGGTTCTGGTCGAAGCAGGACAAGAACAGAGGATAAAATACGTTGTTGACGGTGAATCCGACCCTGTAAATGAAAGGTCATAAAATAAATGTTAGGTTTTAAAGTGAAATAGGTAGGTATGCTATGAAGCAACGGTTGATTAAAATAATTGAGAAATTGTTTACCTTATGACAAGGTTGTTGTTAAAGCATCTCTCGTTGGTAGCCTGAGCTTCATGAAAGGAATGTGCAGAGCAGGTCAGTCCACCGAAGGCACTGTTGCCGTTCAACCAGCCAGCGCCAGAAACTAGTGCGTTGTTCACACAACTTGCAGTCTAAAAAATTAAAAAGAAGCAGTTGACAGTATTGTAAAGTAAATTACTATGAGCTCTTTTTGATTGCTTGGTTCTCACGACTAAGGATGCAAATTGCTATAAGATATTTGAAAGCCTTCTAGCTAGGTGGACATCATAACATAACATCACGCAGAATGCAGAAGTGTATATCACCCTCATTTCACCTGTTATATTTAAGTGCCAAGCGATGGAAGAGCTGGTAGCGGGGAAGAATTTGATCCTATCGCGAACCACAGGGCACTATTCTAACTCCGTGCTGCTATGGAGAATTTTTTGACGAAAAAATCCTAAATTGTCTATTAATCCAATAGAAGAATATACTAGTGGAAGATAGTTAAATACAACATACGGCTGTAGCCACTGAAGCGGCAATGTTAGGGTGTTGAAGGATCCTTCCGGAGCCAGTGCAGGATACGATGACTTGGTCACCCGTGTTGAGGTGGATGTTGCCAGTGTTGCCGGTGGGCACAAGGTAGTTGTTGTTGCGCAGGTACACCGGCTGCGGCTGGCCGAGGTCACCATTTACTCTGAAGGTGCAACCTGCAAAATCTTAATGTGCTATTGAAGTTCTAGGAAAAACGTTTACAAGACATTGTTTCTTTGATACATACCAGCTCAAGTGTGGGTAGGCCATTTTGATAAGTAATGTGTTTATTAGTAATGTGCGGTGTAACGTCTTCCCATACTGTTATCATTTGATCCGATTCAGATTCAATTTAGATTGTAATAAGCATGTTCTTACCACTTAGTGCGTTTGTTGATGACACGCTGACGTTCTTAGCTTGCTCTTGCTCTAGCCAGGCATCGAGGTAATCTTCAAATGCGTCATCGATGGTGAAGACAAGGTTCCCTGGCTCCGGGAGGTTTGAAGGAGCAGCAGCTGCGACAGCCACCAGAACTGCCAACACAAGCATCGAACGCGCCATCACCACTTGTTGCAATACAACTATTGTGTCTACGCGATCTAATAGGGCTATGACAAAGTATTACTCCTTCCTCATCTCTTTATAATCAAACTGTATCAGAATCTGATTTAATTCTATCAAATTAATCAATCCAGCGTCATGAATTTATCTAATTAATCGCAAAATAGTAGAACCCAGATTAGAATTTTGATAATTATTGTAATTGTAACAATCTTGGGCCTGATATGCAAAAATATGCACCTACCTTTTAAAGTTATAATTTGGGTAGGTGATCCAAAGACGCCTGGTCCTGATACTGCTATGTTACAAGCACTTCAATGAAGTGTCAAACACAAATCTTTTGTCTGTAATTGCAATTGTAATGTGATTTTGCAGCCTAAGTTTTTATGGCTGGTGGAGCTCCTGGCTAAAATGTGGAACAATCGATCTACAGGTTAAGCAATGCCAACCGCTGTCGGCCATTGAATGGGTGACCATCTTAACCTTACGAGTTTTCCTTCATGTCAGTTGGTCGCAGTTGCTATTTCAAGATCAAGATCTGCAGTTGTTACGGACAGTCAGAGGCCAGAAAAGTGTATAAACGTGGCTAACTGCAGTAGTTAACTCATAGTAAATAAATAATTCTATCATGAAACTAGATATTTTCAACTAGAGTTAAAATACCTAATAATAGAATGTGTAATAAGAATATGTATAATTAAAACACAAGCTGATCTCCGAGTTATAATGGCAGATAATTGGCCAAGTTAAATGAGAGCCTACGCCTGAAGTGTAGGTAATGACTAAAGTTGTTCTCTACTGTCTACTGACATTGTACTAAGCGTCTTTGAAGTAATTTTAATTAACTCATTATTTAAGTAGTACCCATATGTACATACTTATATTACTACTCATTTTGCCATGCGGGTAAGGCGAAAGGCAGAGGGAAGAGATGAACATGTGATTTATTTTATAATACTAATCAAATCAAATCAAATCAAATCAGTTTTATTTTGCATAAAAACACAGTTACAATTTTTGGTGTTAGGGTTTGTGATAAGTTCTGGTGTTTTTTACCGTTTAAGGCATGCAAAAATGTATACAAAAATAAATCTTAATTAGGTAAGCAAACAGAAAATAGATCAAAATTAAATATAGGTTAATTTAAAATACAATAACATTAAGTCCAATTGAAATTAAAATTAGATTTGCATGTCAGAATATGAAATATAAAATAAAATTAAATTATTATCCTGTATAGTCATAAAATTATCAAAGCACATTAAATAATTAAATTAGTAACATGTCAGAGAAACATGAAATATTTCCAAAATCAGCCTTAACTTATATAAAATTATAATCTATATATCGTCGTTGCAAATTTAAAATCTCCTATGTGACAATTTTGTCAAAAATGAGTTATGCATATATTTTTAAAGCGATTTTCAATACCTATACATTGCAAAATCTCCTATGTGGAAATCATAATATTCCGTTGAGATATTCGCAAAATTTAAAAAATCCTAAGTGACTCTGTACATGTTATTGCCCATCAAAATCTCCTATGTGCCCGATGTGTCACATAAGAGATTTTAGTATTAATTACATTACAAAATATTTGAAAATTAAAATATCCTATGTGTCACTAATTGTGTACGGCGGATAGTTTCGCGCCTAATTTTTGCTAGAAAGTGACCGCAATATTACGGAACAAATGCATTGGAGTGAAATATAATTATATTACGTGGCTAGTGACTAGGTCTAGATCAGTGTTTTAGTGCAGGATGCAACTTGTCGCGCGTAAGCACGCGTAAACAGTAGTCAATTATATACAGTTAATTCTTGTTATTTGGGCTTGTGTTACTAATAATTATGTCTAAAAATTATAAAACAATACTCGGGGTGATCGTATAATAAGTTTAGTACTCCAATCGGCGATTATTGACGACCATATCGATGAAAATTCCACCGATATTACTCGTGCCTCTGTCGCCGCATCGATGGAACCTGCAGATACCGTCAATTCATTAATTATGCCAGAAGATTTAGGATTCAATGCGGAACTTAAAACCAGGATATTGAAATCACCTTTTTCGTTGCTCCTACCGTCAATCCCTGCAAATATTGAGCCAGTCTTGTTCGATAGTGACGAAGAAGAGTCGCCGCCGCCGTCAGTGATATCTACTCAAGCTATCATACATTGCAATTTGGAAGCTAGTGAAGTAACCCATAGCGCAGGCCACCATGATTTGAGCCATGTCGTCGTTGCATCACAATAAAAACCTGCAAGACTACCGTGTTCAGACTTAGATGCAATTCTGAGATATGAAAGCTGATGATATTTGTGCAAGACCCACCCTGGACTCCACCCACTAAAAAAAGACCGCAGTTGCCATCTGACAGTGAAGATGATGTTCCCTTGCTGTCATTACAGACTAATGAGCCCAGAAAATATGCTACCTACAAATGAGGATATTGAACATCTATTACCTTTAGCTGTATCCGAAAGAAAATGTTGTCCAATTAAATAAATAGGCTAGAATTTTTGGCAAGTCTTGTCTGGGATTTAAGAGAATCGATGATGACAAAGATAAGCCTTCTGTTCATAAGCCTAAAAGAGAAATAAAATCACGTTGCTCTCATTCAAAAGTAAACCCAGACTCAAAACATAAAAACTCTTACTTGTGTGCATGCATTACCGAAGAAGATCGTGAAGCCATCCATCGTTATTTCTGGAGTCTTAATACGTGGGCTGAAAAGAAAGCGTTTGTAAAAGCTGCTGCTGTTCATAGAGGTATTCAAAGACGTCACCATAATGATCAGGTTTTATCTGGATACTGGTTGCAGTTATCAAGCTGGTAATATTACACAAAAAGAATAAAATGATCATCAAATACTTAAGAAGAATGAAGCTCGTCAAGCTAAAAAAGATGCCATAGAATCGGCAAACGAGAAGGTTGTAGGGATTACAGTTGATGTTCAGGGCGTATTACTTGCACCTAAGCTTTTGGCCAGTTCTTTATATTATAAACTTAAGTTACATTGTCACAATTTTACAGTTTTTGACTGCAGGACGAAGAAAGTAACCATTTATTTTTGGCATGAAGTTGATGGTAGGGTATCTGCTAATGAATTTAACTCTTGCTTAATCGATTACTTATCAAACATGGCGGCGGATACCAAACGAGTAATCATAATTTCTGATGGATGAAGCAAGTCTCTTCATATCAAGCAGTTGTACTTAGAAAAAGGCCATACCATGATGGAAGTGGACAGTGTCCACTCAACAATTGAACAATACATTAAGCCTCTAATTTATGCACGCAGTGACTAAGTTGCAAGTATGCAGCAAGCTCGGCCTAGAAATCCAAGTCAAGTCAAGAAATGTTAAGTCTATACACAACGACTTCTTTCTTAATTATGAAGAACTTGAGTCGAACTTTAAGTCCGTAAGACCTGGTAAGAAAAAGGGGATCCAGTTGTAGTTGACATACGAGGGCCTAAATATTTGCCAAATGGAACGGTGTCATATTGATTGCGTCATAATGATAATTTGTCCATATTACCTCAGCGAAGAACTAGTCGTGAACGTTTACAACCAAGACCACTGTGTCAAACACTGCTTAAAATCACAGAAAACAAATATAAACATTTGCAAGAGTTGAAAAGCGTAATTGATAAAGATTATCATCCATTTTTTGATTACATCACATTTAATCCTGGCACTTAAAATATTAAATATTTTACTTATTTGTTTGTTTCAGTTTCCAATATTTTAATAATAATATTAATAATTGAATAATAACAAAAAAAATGTCTTATTGTAAATTTTTGAATGAATATGAAAGAAAAATACTATATTTTTTATTTGTGCTTATAACATTTAAAACCTCTTATGTGTCAAAAAGTTGCAATGAAAATCTCCTATGTGCAGAAAAATAATTAAATTTATATATATTTTCTAATTGACACATCGAGATAATACAAATTCTATGCCAATACATTACAATTCCTTTATATTTTATTATATATAAAGGATTAAAAATGTTTTCTAAGATTTTTTTTCAGCATGCAGTTTTTATCGTTTTTCTCCAAAAACTGAATTTTACACATAGAAGGTTTTAAATTTGCAACGACGATATATAAAAGGCTTTGTCCTGACTGACTTAGTATCAACGCACAGCCTAAACCATAGGTCGTAGCGACTTGAAATTTGGAGGGTGTATTCTTTACAAGATTTTATCGTGCAATAAGAAAGGATTTTTGAAAATTCGGCCTATAACAGGGTGAAAAGTGGGACGAAAGTTTGTATGGAAAAGCGTTTGTAGTAATTATGAGGCTCGATCAATTTCAAAAATGGAACTTTGTTGAGCAATCGTGTGAAAATGAGATGTTGACATGAAGTTTCATAAAAAAAGGATTTTATGTCAGTGTAAACTTTTTAATTGTCATTTCGGCCTCTTTAGTAGAAACCAACTTTAATGTAATGGAAGATGTGTGATGTAAATTATAAAAAAATATTTAAATAGGGTTAAAACTATCATTTTGATGTGCTATAGTCAGGTGACAAACATGCCCAAGGTTTAGCTGATGGTAAGTTAGGGCATCAACTGCGCAAATTATACAACATACACATTTGACGGATGGACTAATTAATAATAAATATAATCTACAATCAAGCCCGACACGTGCGTTTATTTAAGTAAACAGGAGGTAGAATCAAAATCCATCGGATCTTGCATCCATTGGTTGGTGGTTTCAACGGTTGACTAATTAATAGCCCATATGTATAATGATATCCAGAACCTACCAAAAAAGCCAATGGAGTGGCTAAGTGAGCGTGCGATTTTGACACCAAGAAACGATCAGGCTTCCGTCATTAATGATATTCTGCTAATGTCGTTCAAAGGGTCTATACGATAATACCAATACAAATCTGTTGATACTGTAGTGCATTCAGATGATGCTACCAGCTATCCTGTAGAGTTCCTGAACACTTTTAATCCACCCGGTCTTCCTCCTCACATACTAAACCTAAAAGTGAGTGCTCCGGTAATGTTATTGCGAAACCTCAATCCTCCCAAACTATGCAATGGGACCAGACTGCAAGTGAAAGCGCTACATAACACGGTGGTAGAGGCCATTATATTTACAGGCTGTGCACGAGGGGAATCAGTGTATTATACCACGGATACCACTTATACCGTCTGATTATCCCTTCGAGTTCAAGAGATTGCAGTTCCCCCTTAAGGTGTCTTTTGCAATGACTATAAATAAAGCTCAGGGTCATCACTGAAAACAGCAGGTATCGATCTGAGGGGGAACTGCTTCTCACACGGCCAGTTTTATGTCGCCTGCTCAAGAGTAAGTTCGCCTCGAGATCTGGTTTTGTTGGCACCTGAAGGGAAGACTTCAAATATTGTTTACAAAGAAATACTTTAATTGGGTATTTATTTATAATAATAACTCAACTTACGACAACTTAAAATCGCGAGCAAAGCCGCGGGCAAAAGCTAGTCATTAATAAAATCATTTAGACAGTAGTAACACTTGTCTGTGAGTAATTGTTGAAGACATTTCTTAAATGGTATAATATTAAGCTCTTTTGGATTTGTGTGCGCAGTTACATAGTGAAAGAGAGGACAATGAGAAAGAACTCATTGAATTATTAAACACTAACTCTAAATTAAAAGGTGACATGACTGCTTTACATGTAGAATTTAGTTTAATTGTTGAGGAACGGGACACTCTCAAAAATTTAGTTGATAAGTTTGATCGCTGCAGTGATGAGTACGAGCAGGCCCTTGCAAGGATCTCCACCTTGGAGCAGGAGCTCCGGGAGGCACACCTACACATCTCACAACTGCAAGAGGATGCCCACAACATCACCGTGCAGGAAAATATAAGTTTGTTTAGTGAGTTAGTAGAGAGTGCTCCGCAGTTGGTTTCTTCTATAATAACACACACTGACACTTTCAGTTATCCTATTGTAGATTTAAGTAATGAAACTCTAAAACAAAATCAGTCAGTGTGTCTGTTAAATTGTGGCAGGAATAAACTGAAAAAATATGTAAAAATTAACAGGTATATTAGAAAAACACAGAAATTGATTAAAAATCAAAAATTAGTATCCAAATGTGCCAAATTTAGCAAAGAAAAGGTAGAATTATTTGATGATTTAGAATTAAGTACATTAAGATTAGAAAATAGCAGGATTAAGTATGATGCTGACACACAGGCCTTACAATTGAGAATTGATAATTTAACAGAATCATTGAAGTCAACTCAAAATAAATATGATTTATCACTTAAAGAGATTAATGAGTATTCAAAGGCCATGGATGATCTCTTGAAATTAAGTAATGACAACACAGAGCGCTTTAATTCACTTGTTAACAACCATTCATGTCAGTGCGCTCACTCTAGTTCACCACAGCCAGTGAGTGCTCCCTTAGTTTGCTGTGACAATAGTAAGAACTTGTGTGATGGCTCTCATACTAGTGTTAGGACTCAGCAGTCATTAGGTGCATCAATTGATGTAACATGTTGTACACCAAGTGATGCACAAAGTACTATTATGTTTAGTGATGGTATTGGAAAACATATGGGCTCAAAACTGAATTCTCTTGTTAAGGGACAATCAGTTGTTAACCATTGCTTACCATCTGCAACATATAATTTTATTATGAAAAGAATTTTAAGTTATAACTTCAGTAATTATAGAAATCTTATTATTTTAGTGGAGAATAGGGGTAATGTTACCAAAAAGGATTTAATTAATTATTTTGATAATTTATTATCTCTAGGCTTAAGTAGTATAATTTTGTTCACATTCCCCTACTGTAGGAGCTTGTCAGATGCGGAAAATAATCTTAGATATAAGTTGAACAATGTACTACACACTATAAGTACATATAATGATAGTATTCATTTGATAGATACTAACAGTTTTGTTAGCAGCAAATTATATTTGACTAAAGGTAACTATTACCTTTCTGCTAGTTTTAAGCGACAGATAGCAATTTCGCTATCCTATTTTATTGACATTACAGCCAAGAACTTGGCTACTAACAGATCTGCTTCTATTGAGCAGACTAATGACATGCAATTATCTAATGATTATTTGAATCATGACATGAATTATAACTTAGCCTCTATTGAGGGTACTTCTGACATTCTTAATATTAATGATATTGACATTTCTAATTCTCATATTAATTCTGAAATCTGCAATCATTTAAATTTGTTCATGAGACAACAGAGGTAGCAACCTCTAGCTCTAATTTATTACATGTACAATTGATCAATTTAGCTGCAGAATCAAATAGTAATTATATGTCAATACACCCACAAAAATGTACTAATTACAATACAAACGAAAATATAAACCTGGTGCATCAAAATATATGTTGTTTAAATCTGGGTAAGCAACTAGAACTGGAATTATTCATGAAATCTGAAAATATTAGTATAATGTGTGTTACTGAGCATTGGCTTAAGGGGCATCAGCTCATGTTTAATTTCAGCAACCACCAGGTTGGTAGTTCATTCTGCAGGGTCAACACAATACATGGGGGGTCCCTAATTTTACTTAATAAGAAACTTAAATTTAAAGAACGGAAAGATATTGTGTCCCTCTCTGTAGAATGTTTCATAGAACTCTCCTGTGTACAATTAGAGCAGTTCATTATTATATGCGTATATAAACCTCCCTCCGCAGACCTTAATTTATTTTTACAAATCATGGATGAAGCCCTATGCAGAGTAAATAATTTGGGTAAAACAATTTTAGTCTGTGGAGATTTTAATATTAATATTCTAGTTAATACAACTGCATCATGTCAAATTTTGAGTCTTTTTAAATCCCATAATTTAATAAACTTATTTATGGAGCCTACTAGAATAAGTGCCACCACGGCTACATGCTTAGACAATATTTATACAGATATTAGTCCAACTCACAGAAGTATTATTAATAAACTAGATTCTGATCATTCTGGGCAAATGATAAGTTTTAAAATAAAAAGTAAAAATGTAGTTAAGAAAAAAATTACTTCTGTACCAGTAACAGCTAGTCGCTTTGAACGTATGAGAGTTAACCTAGCTAATAACTTACCTTTCTTAGATAATGACATAGAGCCTAATGTAATGTATAATTCGTTTTTTGATTCATTTCTTCGCGATTTTAACTCAATATTTACTTCCAAGGAGATTACTGTTACTAGTAGTCCTGTCTTTGGTGACTGGGCAACCGCAGGTATCATTAAGAGTAGGCAAACATTGTACATTTTATACTATGAAAGACAATTTAATAGCAGTGAAGAGTTTAAAGAACATGTCAAATCATACTCGAAGATTTTTAAACGCGTTTGTAAAATTGCCAAATCTACATTTATTAAATCTAAAATCAAAAACAGTAGTAATAAAATTAAAGCCACTTGGAAGGTTATTAATGAAGAGACTGGGAAGGTTAGATCAAAAAATTCAGACTTTAAGTTAAGTATCAATGGTCAAGTAACCAAGTCAGATTTAGAAGTTGCCAGTGCTTTTGAAGGATTTTTTACTGCTTTTCCTGTCTCTCTAACTAGTGCTTTAGGCTCTTCCTCCTCCGTTGCCGAGTCGTTACTTAAAGATAATGTGCCTGAGTTTTACAATAATTTCGATTTTCACCATGTTAATTTGTCTGATTTTAAAGCCGCGTTTAAATCAATTAATATTAAGAAAACGGCTGATCTATGGGGCATTTCTGTACATATTATAAATTCGTTGATTGACATTATTGCACCTGATTTAATCGTGATATTTAATAGATGTATGGATTGTGGTGTGTTTCCTGACTTAATGAAATTAAGTAAAGTCATTCCTTTGTTTAAATCAGGTAGTACATTAGACCCCACAAACTTCAGACCAATATCGGTGCTACCTACGTTTAGTAAAATTTTTGAAAAATTAATTCTCGCGCAGTTACTTAAATATTTTAATGAAAACAATCTGTTGCACACTAAACAATTCGGTTTCACTCGCGGACGGTCAACATGTGATGCTGGGGTAAAATTACTGGAATGCATAATTATTTGAGGCTTGGGAAGAGTCGCGGGATGCCTATGGGGTGTTTTGTGACTTATCTAAGGCTTTTGATTGTGTGCAGCATGAAACTCTAGTCAAGAAGTTACACCACTACGGTATAAGAGGCATCGCTCTGGATCTTCTTACTTCATATCTAAGCGATAGGATTCAGAGAGTAGATGTCAATGGAAAGCGTTCGCATGGATCAGCTGTAGCAATGGGGGTGCCACAAGGCTCTATTTTAGGGCCTTTCCTGTTTCTCTTGTATATTAATGATTTACCTCATCTTGTTAAGGATAATCATGAGATAGTATTGTTTGCGGATGACACTTCTTTAGTTTTTAAGGTAAAAAGACAACAATCAGTAATTGACGATGTAAACAATGCTTTATCAAAGATAGTAAACTGGTTTAGTGCTAATAACTTGCTTTTAAATGGTAGTAAAACAAAATATATTAGATTTTTTACAAAAAATGTTAAGCAAGTCAAAACTAGTGTGGTGATGGACAATGAGGAATTGGAAATGGTCAATAAGGTTGTCTTTCTTGGTATAACATTAGACTCTAAATTACAATGGGGCCCACATATAGAAACGTTGTCTGGTAGACTCAGCTCAGCAGCTTACGCCGTAAAAACAATTCGTCAACTGACCGATGTTGACACTGCGCGTTTAGTTTATTTTAGCTATTTTCACAGTATAATGTCATATGGTTTATTGCTTTGGGGTAGTGCCGCGGATATAGATTCAATATTTGTGCTCCAGAAACGAGCTACTCGAGCTATCTATATGATGAGTCCCAAGGAGACACTAAGAAATAAATTTAAAGAGATACATATTATGACGTTACATTCTCAATACATTTACGAAAATTTAATGTACGTTCACAAAAACCAAACGAAATTTAAGAAAAATAGTGATCTCCATAAATTAAATCTAAGGAACAAAAACAAACTCGCTGTGCCCACTACTAGGCTCCATAGAATCTCTAACTCGTTTCCAGGTCAATGTATACGCTTTTACAATAAACTTCCTTTAGACGCAATAGAATTATCGATAGGTAAATTTAAAAAATATGTTAAAACTAAATTATGTCAAAAAGCTTACTATAGTATTTCAGACTACATAAATGATAATAGTATTTGGAAATGAATTGCTCTTCTTATGTGATTTTTTTATGTACTTTTATATTGTTATATTTTTCATTTTAAAAGATGGTGCACATGAGTTTCTCACCAGCTCTTCTCATAATGCAATACCCATCGGAGCTGGTACTTAGATTGATTTTAATTCGATTCTAAACAGTTTGATTAAAATTAATCTGAGCCCCGGTTATTCAAATCATTGTAATTAGTATAATTTAGTATTATTTATTATTTACTTTTATATCATTTTTTGTAATGTTTTGACGTGTTCAAGCGCCTCCTGGGGCCTATGAAAATAAATGATTTGAATTTGAATTTTGAATTCTTACTCTATTTCTTATGTTTGGTTTAACATTAAGATGTAGTTCTCGACATTCTGAAAGAGGTTCTTTAATTATTGAAATTACTGAGTGCCATAAGGGCATTAAGGGCCGATTCACACCAGAATGACATACCGGTGTAAATCAGTCCTTCAGCATGAATGTCTGGGAGCACCATTATATTAATACAAGCGAAGGCTAGCAGCGTGGGAGCAGTTGAGGATTATTGTTTTGACGGTGCGGGTATGTTGACGTTACAATATTTATTTGAACATCGTTTCATAGGTATTACCAATATTATTATCTGTGATGATTGTTTATGATGATCAAAGATCAGAAATGCGATTTATATTTAGTACATATTTAATAGCAAATTTATGCGATAATCTATCTATACTTATAATAAGACTGTTGAGGGTCCAATTTTGTATAAAGAATACATTTTGATTTTTTTATTGGAGCACGTTCTACTATCGATACTGGAGCAAAAAATTAAAAAAAAATTGCGTCTGTCTGTATCTCGAACACTTTTACCACCGAAAGTACAGAATGGTTTCTAATGAAACTTGGCATGTTTACAATGTTTTAACATCTTAGCAAACTTTCATTCCGAAAAAAACGAACGAAAGTGAGCAAAAGATAGTTTGTTTTTTTAATTCGATAATCTTGGGCAGTTTTGGTCGGATGAATATTTTTTTGTTGGATAGCTCATTTATCGACAAAGTATATAAGCTATAATAAATAACGCTACTATCAAAAGGAGCGGGCGCAGCAATGAAATTAGTTGCAAAACGGACTACGGGAGCGGAGCAGAAGTTAACCTGCAACGCGGGTAAAAACGTGGGGGGGAAAATCACAAACAACATTTTTGCTCGACTTTCACGGTCGAGCAAAAAAGCGCTAACTACGAGACCAACTCGGCAGTTTTTGCTCATTATATACAAATCCACTCGAATGAAGTCGCGGGTAACAGCTATTCTTTACTGATATAAAGAACTGAAGAATTTGTTTGCTTTTTCGTTTGAACGCGCTAATCTCTGAAACTACTAGTCGGAAAAGATAATTATTTTTAATGTTATATCACGTGATAAAGTAGGTAGGCTATAAAGATTTTAATCAAGTCCAGAATGAAGTAATTCATAGCACTTTTTACTATTTTTCATGATAAAATATGAAAGCATACAATTTGTTAGTTTACTGGCGTGAGGTCAGTAATATGCGGCGAAAGGTGGAGGCGAGGTTGTGAGCTGTGCAACCGTTTCTAATGAATCTTTAAAGAGAGCATAAAAAGTACCCACGTTTATGCTCATTTAATTAATTAGTGCTTTTTACGATTCACCTCATTTTCTTTTAATAACAGAAGGTAAGCTTCAATCGCTGTAGAGTACGCCTAATAATAATTTACTAGCCTTTGTTCGAGGGCTAAACATCTGCTTTCTTAAATAAATTATGGCAGAGAACTTAACAACGCGTTCAAACTGAAATTGTTTTATTATTATTGAGTTCCACCAACTACCTACTTATGTGTAGACTCAAGACAAACTACTTGCTAGTTCATATATATGAGAAATATTCAAGCTTTTTCATCAAAAATGTAAAAGTCTCTAGCATTTACGTGAGTAACTTACAAAACTCTACAAACGACGATAAAATAGTTTACTTCATCATCTACATCTCACAAACTCCACGGTTTCATTGTATTCAGCCCTATTCTCTGGCAGAGTAGAGTTAATGCTATAAAATTACTTCACCATCAAAGACTTAAGTTTATTGATAATACACGTAGCGAATGCCTTTTGATCTCAAAACGATAGGTACAGTTCTTTGACTCTAGATTGTTTTTAAACATAAACACATAACATAACATCACGCCTCACAGAAAACTTTTCAACTACTTTTAAAAGGTTTTTTATATTACCTTTTAAAAGTAGTTGAAAAGTTTTCTGTGAGTACACCTGCCAGTACCGGTAAAGCCTCGGTGCTAACTGTCCTATAAGCCTTGCACAAGAATATCAACGCGAGACGTTGACTTTGAAGCAATTTACGGCGTACAGCACCGACAGTGGCCCTGTCAGCCCATACGGGCGCACCATAACACATAGAACCAAGATAAGTAGCACTGTAAATGATTCTTAAGGTTTTAAAAGAAAGTCCCCATGTCGCAGTCGATATCCTTGTCAAGGCGTAAAAACTATTCTTAGACTTTTCCCCTACAGCTCTTATATGTTCTACAAACGAAAAGTTTCTTTCAAGAACTATGCCTAAGTAACAAACAGAATCTTTATTTTTAATAGTTACGTTATCAAATTTAATACGAGGAGGTGGTATACTATGAGGATCTCGTATCGAACAGAATAAATTTCCGTGCATTTAGCCGTTTCTGCCATACCTATTATAGCAATCAAATTTAGGCCCCATGGTTTTGTCACTGTCTGTGGCGTCTACACTCTTTCCATATAGACACTTTGTCTATATTTGGCATTACTCAGTCTCCCGCTTTGCTTTGGAGGGAAGTTAAGATACATACTTTCTGATTAAATTCGTTGCGGGTTCCAAGACAGTTTTTACTTTCCCTGGGATTGCCCGTGTGTCATGCACGGTGCCTTTCAGTTGGTTACCGCTGTAGATCCTGGCGTCACAGGAGTCACAGTGGTGGGCGTGTGGGTGGGATTATCACGCCTATATTAACCAGAAGGGTGTGGTAGAAGTGTACAGCACCCTCACTTCACCTGTTATGTTTTAGGTCCCATGGGATAGGGGGTGAGCTTATAGGGCACAGTTCCAGCCCCGTGCTGCTATTGTAAATTTCCTTTAACACAAGTAACACTTTGCCAGACCCGTATCGAACCCGGGACCTCGCGGTACGCTACATATGCTAACCAAATATATGCTTAGAATATGGTCTAGTGACCATCGAAGCAATTTTCATTGTATTTCCACTTATTTTGAAACTATAAAGTATTTGCGAGAATCTAACTAGTTTTTTTTTTGTACTACGCCCACAGCGAACGAACGTGTAGTCCACCTGATGGTAAGTGGAGTACAGCCCATGGACATCAGCAATCCACAAAAGCAGATTAGAGATGCGTCGCTGCAGCTGAGGACTACGGTGTTATGCCTCATGTGCCAGTAATTTCAGGCCTGATCTCACCATCAAACCGGAACACAGTAATGGAAGCACTACTATTTGGCGGAAGGTTAAAGGTGAGACGGTGGTGCTGCCGCCCTCGAGACCATTCACAAGAGCTCTACCACCAGTAGTTTAATTAACTATTAAGGTCTGCATGTTCAATTCTGTGTTGAATGGTATACAACTATTTTCATTTGGTGTTGATAAAGCTAGAGGTGCAGCTGATAGAGTTTGTTTAATGGAAATTGTGGCCCCGAGCTACTGAGTGGTTGCTATGTGTTTTATTTTGTATTTATTAATTAAAAAGCTTTTATTGTTATTCCTTTGTAAAATAGTGTATCGAACGGACTATAATATAGTACGATGGTCTTTGAATCTTTTTGTGTACATAATTTGGTATTAATAAATGTCATTATATGAATGGGAAAAGTGGTGCATGATAGGAGTCTCCCCGAGTGACGTACACAACGATTCCCTACGTCCGGCGCACCCTGGGCAATTCGCGAGTTCTCCAAAGCGAATTGGCTAATCCTTTCACCACGATGGCAAGTTAAAATATAATTTGACTCACGATGAAGAAGAAGATTAGATGAATTTAAGCGTAGTATACATTTTTGATGCCACGATCTATTGCATTGCGATCTTAATCAGATAAGATAGCAAAAACTCGTGAATGATACACCCGTATGGCCTGTTTCCATACATTACATGCGTTATTTTACAGTTTTACAATAATTGATGGCTTTTACAAAAATTCATAGATTGCAAATTGGAAACGAATAGATTTGCCGAGCGACACTAAAACCGACTTTAAAAACAAGTTTTGGCCTTATTTAAATCCTTTTCAAGTCGGTTTTTTTATTATTTTATTTAGTATTTTTAGAGGTTAGCGATACTATTAGAAATACGATGTAAGTAATCGATTTGATTGGCAGATAGAAGCTAAAGAATGTGCCATCCAAATCAGAGAAGATTTATGCCATTATAAAGATGTACTCGATACAACTGCTTACCCTTCAAGGCGTACACAGGCGTGATGTTATGTAACGTAATGGTGAAAACAATATACAGAAAAACAATTGCACGAAACGCAGTTCATTAGCTGTTCGCTTTGAGTATATTATACATCTCTAGAGATCGATTCTTCATCGCTAAAACGTCTAAAAGCTTCGAGTTAAAATCAACTCAAATGCAAGAATGGCTGTCAGTGCCAATTATAACATTAAACGGAACTGAATAATGGCGTGTTTTGCGATTTAAATATGAAGAAATTATAGAGAAAGTCATAAAACAACGGACCCACCACACTGCTTCCATCAGTATAATTAATGTAATATATAAGTAATGAAAAAGATTAGTCGACTCTTCACGTGACCATAAGGCTGGCTTCTATTTTGGACAAAGGATCAGCATTGCCATACAACGTGGCAATGCCGCCAGTCTTCTGGGCACGTTACCTGCGGTCGACATCGATGCGGACGTATTTTTTGACACCTGATTTTTTTTACGAGTTTTGTTTTATTTAATAATTTTATATTATTCTTTTATTCAATGTGTATATAGTTAGGTATTTATTTCATTAGTTTAAAATATTAAATTATAGTTAGGTTAGTATTGTAAATATTTAATTAATAATAAATTGTTGATTTTGACATAATAAAAGTAATGAAAAACATCTTGGATACTAAATATTGCCATATTTCTGATTTTGTCTTGAGTGAATAAAATAATATTTAAAGCTGTTTTCAATATTTTGTTTTTAAATACTTACTATACAGGGTGTAACAGATTTTTATTAACGCGGTAGTTGGGTATGGTTATACAAAAATCATTCAGGTTTTTTTTTTGTTTTTAAGAATATGTAGGTACATACAAAAACTATCTATCATTACGCCTAATTACCCAGAAGGACCTGGCAGAGTACAACACCTATATTTCACCTGTTATGTTTAGGTTCCATGGGATACGGGGCAGGCCTATTGTCATCCACCGGGCACAATTCCAAATCCGTGCTGCTATTGTGAATTTCCTGACGAAAAGTTCACAAATAACACTTTGCCCGACCCGGGAATCGAACCCGAGTCCCCGCGGTGAGAGACGCATACGCTAACCACTAGACCATCGAGGTAGCTTTTAATTGATTATTTTTATAGCATTTAGCTATGCTTAGCAAATTATACAAAGAAACAGTTGAAAAAGATATGGGACCGGCAGGATTTGAACCTGCGACCTTACTGCACACCGGGCAGCCGCTTTAGCCATCCAGCTACGGTCGCCTCTTACCCGAGCCCTAAATTTCTCAACTGCATGATACGTCATTTCGCGAGGTAGCTTTTGTTTAAGCCGTTAAATAATACTACAGAGGTGTAGAGTACATACCCACCTACCTTCCCAGACTGATTAGAGGCTCATCATTAGATATCGTGGGTAATTGCTGACAGAAGAAAACTTAACGGTATTACAATTGGGTCCTTTTCAAACGATTGTGAGTCTCATTTATACAAGGTTCAGTAGCTATTATATGAACTATAAACGTAAAAAAAGGTTGCTTTAGTACTGGAATAGCCCAGAATCAGCAAAGTGAGCTAATTCTCTTACAGTCTGTGGGTAGGACAGTGTACTATTTCGGTTAATAGAGTAGGCCGCTCGACCTTTGCCTAAAATATTACTTATTCAGTGACCCTTCTCATCTGATTATAGACTTACCTGCAGCGTTTTAACACATTTCTTCTCGTCTTTTCGAAGATATGTGTGTATTTATCATATAAATTATCGCTTGCTAACGGTAAAGGAAAATATCGTGAGGAAACCTACATGCCTTAGAGTGCCTAATAAGTGCTCGAGAGTGTGTGAAGTCTACCAACCCGCACTTGGCCAGCGTGGTGGACTATGGCCTAACCCTTCTCATCATGAGAAGAGGCCCGAGCCCAGCAGTGGGACATGTACTAGATACAGGGTTGCTATTATTTTTGGTAACTTTTTGATATGAATTTTGAGGAATCTGAGGATATTTACCTACCCTTTACAATCAGAAATATTCGCTAGTTTCATCATTAAAGTACCTACACGTATTTAAATATTTATCTTTTCATCAAGCTGACGTATTAAGCTTACATAACAAAACGAATAATTAATAACTTAGCTATTAAGGCAATTAAAACAAATAAATAAATTTGAAATGTTTTGTTGTAAACATCAAAATATAACTTTTTAAATTGTTACCGTTATTTGTCTGCTTGTATGTCTATTTGCACAGGCTTAATTTAAATTTAGAAGCAGGTAACTGACTACAAGGCGCACCTACGAAACGGAGAAAGTTAGTAGGTATGTTTGTTTGATGGCGTTTATCAAATAAACTACTATATCTGTTTGATAATCCAATTATATATTAGGAAAGGTTTTATAATATTTTGCATTAACTAAACTTTACGGGAACGCAGCGGTTAGAGTTAACGCGGATCAAAGAGCATTTATTACTTAAAAGTATTCCACGCGGACGAAGTCGCGGGCACAAGCAAGTAACAACATTAATCTGAAGTTGATAAAAATGACGTTAAAGCTTGCAGTTGGAAGCAACCGCCAGCGTCAACGTCCGGCAAATGTTAACATATTATAATACAAAAAAGATACTGCAAGCTTAAAGTTAAATTTATCGTTCATCAAAGTAAGCGCATGCGCCTACATATACAAAACAATTGCGAATTTATCTTCATGCGCGTGTTATGGCATAACCGAGGAGGTGATAAATAGCAAGAGTCTTAGACCATTAAACCAAAAGGACTAGTCAATGACAGGCATCCCTCACTGCCAAATGTGGCAGAGTGCTGCTCCAGCACGTATAAAACTAGTTGTTAAATCATAGATACGTGGAACAATCTACACCCCCGCTCCCTCGCGAGTTTTGGCAGACTTATTTGCTTAGATATAATTGCTAGAGTGCACGCCACAATCACCGCATTCAATTTTAGTTTTAGTAATCACAAAACAAAACCACTAATGGCTACAATAATTAGTGTTTAACCTGGGATATTTAAATGGCGTAGGTTGCCAATTAAGCTTATCACGGCTCCCAATTTTACCCTTCCATAGTTTGTACTGACATCAATGGATAAAGGCGTATTCACCTATTTGTAGAACTAGATTATCCCACGTATTCTTATTAAAAAAATTGTCTATGTACCAAGCGATTGAATTTATTGCGATCACACAATGTCCTGTTATGGTCACGTAGAGTTTATTAGATTGTTAATGGAATTAATAATGCATTACGCCCTAAAATAGATAACGATGTATTTTTTTTACGTATTGCCAATGATTACAATCGATATCACTTGGAGTGTCTTGTCATTTAAATAAAACCTTAGGTTAATATTTATTTATTATTTCAATATTAAAATAAATTAATCATAACATGAGACCTAACCAAAACTCGTGAAGTATGGGTGTTATATACACTTCTGCCACACCCTTTTGGGTAATTCAGGCGTGGTATGTTATTAACGCACCAATGTGGCGGTATCCGCACACAATAAATGACGGATGACACACACGTGACATATGTCGACGAGTGCTGAATCGCGATAACGAAATGTTCACAGCAAGTGACTACATATACCACTTCCAATACGCTACCGTTGGACAGCTGTCCGCCAGGCAATAGCACCGAGCCTGGTCGGAGGATCCTCCCTATGTGGTGGAGGAACATCACACCCTGTTCCTCTACAACCGACAACTGCCCGTAACTTTGCTCATTTACTTATTTGTCCCATAGACAAAGCATCACTCGCTCCGCTTGTTGACTAGACGTAATATAAACTTTTTAGTCCTACCAATTCCTACTGCGCGTGCCAGATAATTTGACGTCTTAAACGTTAAAGACCCGGCGCGGATCTTATTTCGCTTGGTGTTTTTTAAAATTAAACCAACAAAATCTCTTCAATAAGTAAAAAACCCTGTAGGATACAATGGGATGGTGTACAGTACCCGGCTGCGAAAGCAAAACGGGGGATATGACGCTGAATAACGTTAAAGTTTCTTTCCATCGGTAAGTCGATTTTAATATTATTCAGTTTCCATCCGTGAATCTCAAAACTCTACTAATAAAACAATTCAATGACGATTATGGGATGTTTAGCCAAGTCTACATAGGGTCTAACACCTCGCTTAATGTAGTTATATGCTAAAAACTAAAAATATTCAGTTTACTAGAACTAAGTAGTGTTGTGATAGTATCGATAAAAGTCTCATGTCACAAGTCACAATGTTAGATCTCAACTGCTACGAAATGGCATTTGAGGCTAATTTGATTTTACGTTAATGCATAAGTGATCATATTTGTATTATTGTATTTTCTAATTTCTTGTGTAATAAATAAATGTATTTCATGTTATCTATTTCTTGTTTTTTTTTAATGCAACAGCGTCTTCACAATCTTCTTTAGGAACACGAATTCCCTGAATATTAAAATATCTTATATTATATTGACATAATATGCAATGCAATCTTTCGATATCGATGGGCACATCGACAATGAAGGCCATCACTATAGCAGTGACAATAAAATTTTTGCAAATGTGTAACTGTCAAATTGCCTTTATATTTCTTCTTTGACATCTATGTTCTCTGATTTGTCCATCCTTAGGTTGGTTAAGAAATTGCTTATAGCGATAAGGCCGCCCATTGTGCAACATAATTTTTAAGTGCAACTGTTTACAAAATAACCTTTATTAATATTGGTGTACAATAAAGATTACTCTATCTATCTCTATCTATGTTTATATTTCAATATTGTGTTGTTGTCAGAAGCGCCTTTTTAGTAAACGTCCGAGGAGTAGGTCAAGACGGGTTGGAGTAAATTTAACGATTCAATCCCGCGGTCCCAAGCCGTCGGCCTGGCGAGTAAAGCGATGATGACGGCCCGATTGCTTTATTGTACAAGTTTGGGACGCGACGCCAAGAGATAAACCTATATTAGTATAACTTAAAATAGTTTAAGATTTCCATGTTGTTGTCCGTGATTACACAAATTCTAGCGCAAGTGTAAACAATAATCTTGTCGAAACAACGGAAAAGTTCAACGTGATTGATTATATTCTGTATTTTATTAAAATGCTCAATGATGACCTACCTGTGCTTTGCTCGCTTTACAGAGTGTTTTTTATATTGAATATGACAGATCTCTCATTGTAAATCGCGTCGGTTCCGCGTATTTCTGATACTCGCTTTGAGAATTTGATAGAGCAAAGAATTTATAGCATATAATCAGAGATAGAAAAAAAACATAGTTTGTTTATAAAATAAAACATTTTTCACCACACCAGCACAAAAAAGATTGTTTGCTTGCTAGAATTCAGTGAGTAAAAACCGTTTTTACTCACTAGTGAGGCAAAGTGGTTCAAATTTCGAAACAAAATCCTTCCAATGAATAGGCGCTGAAAAAAAAACAAAACAGCCACCATGTAGGTTAGTAATAAACATTGACATAATTTTTATTAAATAACTACATACGATACGTTTAAATTATTTTAAATTATATAAATACGCCAATGATATTATATAAAAACAAAAGCAGATATGTTATAAGCGCTCGCGCTGTGAATACTCAAATACGTCCCAATTGGGACGTCTTGTGTTTAGTTTGCGTGTGGCCTGCGTCGAGCGCAGTCACGTGCCAGACGCCATGCGCCATGTTCAAGTTAAGAAAGAGAAAGCGATATTGTTTTGACGTTAGAGCGATAAGGATGCGTGCGCTGCGGACATTTGTCAATGTGTGCAATTTGGAATAGCTCGGAACGGATTTAAATCGTAATTTCTATGAACGTAACATATCTATAGTTCTATAATATCATTGAAATACGCGCTTATTTAGAATTTTATTGATTTTATATTCGTGATTGACCATTAAATTAATTAAAATCAGGTACTTAATATTAGACTCTATTAATAAATGTTACGGAACGAATTTCCGAACGCACGATTTAAAAAAAAAGTCTGTGTCTGTGTCAGTCATCGCGGGCAACTATAAATTCTTTTCAGTTTATGTTTAATTGTTTACTGGAACATTTTAACAAAAAAATAGTGAATTCAGTGATGAAGAACTTTGTGGAACTCCAAAATAGTTGCGACAACTTGCTTCTAACACAGAAGTTTGCTTTTTTACCAGAAAAATCACGTGAAAAGTATTTGAAAGCGTACGACATATTTAATTAGTGGCGATTTACTAAAGGCCCTAAAACGCATTCTGAATTGGTATTACTGTCGTATTTCATGGAATTATTCCAGGTAAAGCAATCGAGTACGAGTTTATTTAAATCTTCATATTTTCTCACTGGAGGAGGTGAAAAGTTGTGTATGTAACGCGGTGAGAAAAATTTAATTTCCAGTTTGTGACCTCTTAAAATCTTTCGCTTGCGAAGTAGTCTTTATTAGAATCACTCGCTACGCTCGTGATTTAATTTAAGACTACTTCGCAAGCTCAAGATTTAAAATTGGCACTCACAACAGAAATATAAACTTTTTCTCACTTGTACCATAAATAACTATTGTCTTATTAAATAAACAAAAAAAAAACGGTTTTTTATCAATGGTCCATAACTGTAATTTCCTGTAATGTTATTAAATTGTAATTGTGTAATTGTAATTGTGTTTAAACTACTTTAAACATGTCTAGACGTGTTTTAAACATAATTAAAAACGTTTTAAAATTTACATACATTAAAACAGTAACCTGGAAATCAGATTTTTTGATAAGTTACAGAGGGCGTTTAAAAGTTATCTTAATTTTCTAGAAGCTTACGCCGCAATCTTGGCAAAAGTAGTTAAAATGTTGTTTCTTTTTTCGCGATATCTCGGCTCGATCTTGTACAAAAAATATGTAAATGGACATTGGACATTTTGTGGCTTTCTGCGTTCTATGAATAAATCTTTTAATTTTGTATATACTTTTGTTTGTTCATGGTGGAGATACCATTTAAAAAGTTTAAAAATAAATTATCAACAAATCATAATCTTTTTATGGCGGGTATTTATGGCATTCAGTGGCAGTGGACTGGTTGCTGACTATAGAAACCGAATATTTTTAATAAAAACAGGCCAAGTTCGTGTCGGGTGCTTTTTTTCACTTATTAAGTAAAGTTTTCTTCGGACGAGTTTATTCTCGTATAGAATACTAATATGAATGATATCTCCACCATGAACAAAAAACAAGGTTCAAAAACATACATTTACACACACAGAGCACACCCAGAGTTTGTTGTGGCTCTGTGTGTGTGAAATGTATATTTGTGGGTCACACAAAGATTTGTCCCGTGTGGGGATCGAACCCACAACACCAGCGCAGTTGAAAGTGGCGAGGCGACCACTTTAACCACTACGCCAACCAAAAATAGCTTTAGCAAGACCATTATTGAAACTGAGAAGCTTTCTTCCCTTTTAAATTTGTCATCAAATTTCCTTTGCATGTCATTACTTCAATTCAAAAGTATACTTTCATCGTTAAAGATTTGTTTCAAGCCTCAGGCTCGATTTCTGAGTGGAGTAAAGGTGTTATTTGAGATTATTTCATCAGGTAATTCAATAGCTGCACGGAGATGGAGTTGTACCAGGTGGATGGCGATAGGCACATCTCCTATCACATGAGATAAATCTAATGGAACCGAAACATAAAAGGTTAAAGGTATATATTATACACCTCTGTAACATCCTTCTAGGTAATACAGGCCTAATGTTACTAGTATTTGCAAATAATAATTACTAGTATTCTCGTACTAGTAGTCTCTAAAACTATTCTGAAGCCAGTTTGGACTTTCGGGATCGAACTCTGGGGAACAGCCAGTAATAGCAACATAGAAATCCTGGAAATATTTCAGACCAAAGCTCTCAGATCTATGTTTAATATACCAAAATGCATCCACAATAAATATATTCTTCAAGACCTGAGAGCAAGAAATTGCTGCCCGAAGCCTAAAATATCAACAAAAATTAACCACACATGTTAATGCTCTGGCTGCCAAACTGAGGGGTACAGAAAGTACAGTTTACACAAGGCTAAGAAGGAACAGCGTTTCAAATCTAACTGTTACATTCGCCAAAGAATAGTGAGAGTGGTCAATGGAAAACTCTTCTTGCCTATTATAACAATATTAAGTCAGACCTAACTCAGACAAAGAATAGCGGCTAAATGTTTATGACAGATTGCTGGGCCTAGCAGGTTACATAAAAAAAAATAAAAAATAAAGTATTCTCGTTGACCCAGTCCAGGACTCAAACCCACGACCTTTCGATCGTTAGACCGATGCCTTATCCATTGCGCCACGTCAACTATTGTTATTTTATTTATCCCGAAATTAAAAGCACAGATAAACATTTTCGTAGCTCCAAGTGCATATAATACCATCGCCGCTTTCATTTAGGTAAAATGCAAGTTTTTAAAACACCAATTAATAAAAAGATAAACGCCCACAGACCAGGCTTTCGGCCGACGAAATAACTTTTCTATCTGTGCCGACGAATACACTAATCGGATTCTTTCCGGTCAGCGAATCCAGTGCACCATCCAACCTCTTTTTTAAATCTACCCTGCCGTATCGAAATGTATTATAAAACAAATTGAATTATGGTTTCGCGAAACTTTATAATTAAAACATAATTATGAACATGACACAAACCAATCAGTTGATTGCGATGATTATCGTCGGTGTACAGACGACCAAAAATATTTGCCTTTCATTAATTACCTATTTATTATACAACGCTTGTGGCGAGTGCGTGGTGACTAGTAATATATATATATAGAACGCAGAAAGCCACAAAATATGTAAATGGACATTGGACATTTTGTGGCTTTCTGCGTTCTATGAATAAATCTTTTAATTTTGTATATACTTTTGTTTGTTCATGGTGGAGATACCATTTAAAAAGTTTAAAAATAAATTATCAACAAATCATAATCTTTTTATGGCGGGTATTTATGGCATTCAGTGGCAGTGGACTGGTTGCTGACTATAGAAACCGAATATTTTTAATAAAAACAGGCCAAGTTCGTGTCGGGTGCTTTTTTTCACTTATTAAGTAAAGTTTTCTTCGGACGAGTTTATTCTCGTATAGAATACTAATATGAATGATATCTCCACCATGAACAAACAACTGTAACTGAATTTTTTCAAAGATTTATTGATAGAACGCAGTAGTTGGATAATGTAAAGTTGGACACCCCATTATTATTACTAGTCACCACGCACTCGCCACAAGCGTTGTATAATAAATAGGTAATTAATGAAAGGCAAATATTTTTGGTCGTCTGTACACCGACGATAATCATCGCAATCAACTGATTGGTTTGTGTCATGTTCATAATTATGTTTTAATTATAAAGTTTCGCGAAACCATAATTCAATTTGTTTTATAATACATTTCGATACGGCAGGGTAGATTTAAAAAAGAGGTTGGATGGTGCACTGGATTCGCTGACCGGAAAGAATCCGATTAGTGTATTCGTCGGCACAGATAGAAAAGTTATTTCGTCGGCCGAAAGCCTGGTCTGTGGGCGTTTATCTTTTTATTAATTGGTGTTTTAAAAACTTGCATTTTACCTAAATGAAAGCGGCGATGGTATTATATGCACTTGGAGCTACGAAAATGTTTATCTGTGCTTTTAATTTCGGGATAAATAAAATAACAATAGTTGACGTGGCGCAATGGATAAGGCATCGGTCTAACGATCGAAAGGTCGTGGGTTTGAGTCCTGGACTGGGTCAACGAGAATACTTTATTTTTTATTTTTTTTTATGTAACCTGCTAGGCCCAGCAATCTGTCATAAACATTTAGCCGCTATTCTTTGTCTGAGTTAGGTCTGACTTAATATTGTTATAATAGGCAAGAAGAGTTTTCCATTGACCACTCTCACTATTCTTTGGCGAATGTAACAGTTAGATTTGAAACGCTGTTCCTTCTTAGCCTTGTGTAAACTGTACTTTCTGTACCCCTCAGTTTGGCAGCCAGAGCATTAACATGTGTGGTTAATTTTTGTTGATATTTTAGGCTTCGGGCAGCAATTTCTTGCTCTCAGGTCTTGAAGAATATATTTATTGTGGATGCATTTTGGTATATTAAACATAGATCTGAGAGCTTTGGTCTGAAATATTTCCAGGATTTCTATGTTGCTATTACTGGCTGTTCCCCAGAGTTCGATCCCGAAAGTCCAAACTGGCTTCAGAATAGTTTTAGAGACTACTAGTACGAGAATACTAGTAATTATTATTTGCAAATACTAGTAACATTAGGCCTGTATTACCTAGAAGGATGTTACAGAGGTGTATAATATATACCTTTAACCTTTTATGTTTCGGTTCCATTAGATTTATCTCATGTGATAGGAGATGTGCCTATCGCCATCCACCTGGTACAACTCCATCTCCGTGCAGCTATTGAATTACCTGATGAAATAATCTCAAATAACACCTTTACTCCACTCAGAAATCGAGCCTGAGGCTTGAAACAAATCTTTAACGATGAAAGTATACTTTTGAATTGAAGTAATGACATGCAAAGGAAATTTGATGACAAATTTAAAAGGGAAGAAAGCTTCTCAGTTTCAATAATGGTCTTGCTAACGCTATTTTTGGTTGGCGTAGTGGTTAAAGCGGTCGCCTCGCCACTTTCAACTGCGCTGGTGTTGTGGGTTCGATCCCCACACGGGACAAATCTTTGTGTGACCCACAAATATACATTTCACACACACAGAGCCACAACAAACTCTGGGTGTGCTCTGTGTGTGTAAATGTATGTTTTTGAACCTTGCGACATAGGAGTTATTCCTAGAGCCGGTGACGTTTTATAAAAAGTAAAAAATAAGAAACCTTTTTCCTATATGGGTTTTTTATTTCTGTTTTGGTCAAAAAAACGTTGACACATAGTGTTTAATCAGTATTAATGTGTGTGATATAGTAATCAGTGCTTATAGCAATAAGAAATTATGATTGATGTGTTTTACTTCTTACTAACAAAAGATTAGATAACTGATACCAATATTAATATAAATACAACTGTTTTGGGTGTGGATTTCTTGATAACAATATTTCGCATTCACAATATAACGTGTTATGTTGCCTATTTATTATCTTATTCAATTAAAATATATATATTTATCGGTAAACTTCGAATCAACATGTGAATATTTTTTTTGTCTAATAGATACAACTTAAAATTTATACCTATATTACGTTGGTATGGAAACATGGCGTTCGGTCGTCTACCCTTAACCGAGCAAGGAATAAATCAAACAGAAAGAATCGTAATCCATAGTTGTATCTGCTTTTATCTCATAAATATACGATTATTTTATGTAAGATTTACTCGATGTAGGTTTTGAAAGACCCCTTATCCTCGCTTTATTTATCTAGATAAATCTAAAATGGTTAATATACAGAAGGCATTACCAATCCTTGAGAATCTCCATCGTGTACTTATATGTTGACAAAGCACGGTCAGTTTCACTTTGATATCTACCTCAATCTAAATCTAGGCATTGCTAAGCTTAGAGCAAGTAGGTATATCTGTATAAGGATGTTAATAAGGGGTTTGCTAATATAATGATGTAATTCTCCATAGACTACGGGATTTTTTTTTAAATACTTTTGCTAAGAAATCCTTCTTATCCTATTTATTTTATGTCTGGAAGCTTATTTTCGCATCAGTGATTTTCACGTTCTAGGCTGAATATTATACAGGTAGCTGTTGAGAGAGTTTGTTTGGTTGAACGAGCTAATCTTTGGGTAGATGTAAAAAATCTTTAACATAACCCAACAACGGAGAGCAGAGCGGCTCTACAACAGAGCAAACTATTGAAAATTCTGCCATACAAATAAAACCTAAATAAAATGATTGTAGCATTCTTCCTAAATGGAACAGTTTCACGAACAGACTTATGTTATTTCCAATAAAAGCCGTGTAAGCTCTGCAATATAACCGAGTTCCTGGGAAGCGGTCTATAGGTAGTTAGAACAAATTAGCTTCGGTACTTGGGTGTGTAAACGGTTTATTTTGTAGCGAGTATGTTATGAATGTTATGATCGTACAATTTTGTTATTATATGACGCTTTGGTAAAATTATTTTTTCTAAATGCACACAGCTATTTTGAACAAAGGCAGATTTTTTTTTGTAATCATAATGTGTTATTGCTTGGTTGGACTAACGATACAAATGTTGGAAACCTATTAAATAAAAGCTTCTCATCATATAACATATTTTAATATAAGTTTTGAGACTAAACATGCCTATTTTCTTACTAAAATTAGATATAACGGGATATTTACTATATATATATTTGACGATATATTTACTATATATATTTGACTATACTATATATACTTCTGATTAAATTCGTTGCGGGTTCCAAGACAATTTTAACTCTCCCTGGGATTGCCCGTATGTCATGCACGGTGCCTTTCAGTTCGTTACCGCTGTAGATCCTGGCGTCACAGGAGTCACAGTGGTGGGCGTGTGGGTGGGATTATATATATATATATATATATATATATATATATATTTGTTGTAGCGAGTTATTTCGCTATAGTGTTTAAGTTTTAGTTTTATCGTGAACAAAGAGATTGCAACATCTATGAAATATCTAAATAACTTGCTACAACAAATATACATGGTAAATATCCCGTTATATCTAATTTAAAAATATTTTAGTTAGTAAAATGAAACGTAGACACCCATTTCAAATAAGTTTTGACGAAATCACACACACAGACACCCATTTTAAATTAGATTTGTCGAAAACTCATCTGTTTGTAAATATGTGTTTACAAGGTTCGTTTTGCTTCGACTTACTTGGTGCACAGCAGATCTTACTGTTCAAGAATTTCTAGATCTGTCTTCGAAGTGGTCGGGTTCGGGTCATGAGGAGTGTATACTTTTCACCACATTTATACTACATTCATTTGTAAAAGTTTTATTGAATAAAATGCAATTTAAAATATATATTTAAGACAATTATCACAGCCAATATGCATATGGCTGTGTTAATTGTCTGAAATGACATTTAAATCGATTGTAGCCTACAGAGGCTGAATGCGGTGAATCAGTGAATGCCAATCAGTACGCAAGAGTAAAATTGTGGAGGCTTTTTCTGAACCGTAATATTGAATACCTTTTTTAAATGGGTTACAATATAACATAACTATATTACCGGCAAGGACGTGACACAGGCGTATAAAACACACGTTTCATCAGTTATGTTTAAATCCCATGTGAAAAGGATTAGCCTATTGCCATCCACTGGGCACAATTCCAACTCCGTGCACCTACTGAGAATTTCCTGACGGTAAAACCCAAAATAAAACGATTGCCCGACCCTTCGAATCAAACCCAAGAAGACCTCGCGGTTAAACCCTCGCTAAAGTCACAAACGCTAACCACAATAACAACGAGGCAGAGTGGGTTATAATTTGATGGAATTTCACCTAATACGATTATGGACAATCTTCATCTAAGTGATTTAGTGATAAAAATCACAATATAATTAATATCATGTTCATGTGTGATCAATCTGAGCTATTTATATATTTTTCATGTAAACTTTGTAATGTTATAATACAGTACACCGTTCATTATCCTGTTGATAGAAATGGAAGGTGCTGGTACCTGTGATACAGTGGTTTTCACTATTACAGGTGCCAACGTTACAACCATTTGTAATATTTGGATTAATCTAAAATGTACTTGCTTTGTATTGCTCCATGTATCTTATTGAAATAAATGATTATTATTATTGTGTTTGTAGTTTTTCTACTTTTACTCGAAATTTTAAGAATTTCGGTTGGTTTTCATGAAAACCACGAGCCTAAACCAAGTGGAGTTCATGTTGGGGAATGGGTTCATTGGGATTATAATCGTCTTGTAGAAATTTTCTTACGATTCGACTAGTGTTTAAGATAACTGCTTTTTGCATTGTCATGTAAATATTAATAGGAATATCTATCTGCTGTAAATAATGACGTAGACTTTTAGGTATAATGCCAGTGCTCGACAAAACCAAAGGCACAATTGAAACTTTACTCATTTTCCAGATTCTAATTATTTCTTCCTTTAATTCTGTATATTTATGTATTTTATCTGTTATTGTTTTTTGCAAATTATGACTATTAGGGACTGCTATATCTATTAAATAAGTGTGTTTGTTTTCTTTATCTATCAAAGTTATGTCTGGTCTATTATTATGTATTGTTTTGTCCGTTAGAATTGCCCTGTCAAAGTATATCTTGTGACTTTGGTTCTCAAGCACCGGTTTTGGAGTATATTGATAATACGGAGTTACCTTAGATGGGATAAGGTTATGTTTAATTGCTAATTTTTGATGAACTATGTGGGCAACTTGATTATGCCTATGAGTGTAGTCCGTTTGTGCTAGAGTTGGACAGGCACTAGTAATGTGTTGGATGGTTTCTGAGGCTCGGTGACATTTTCTGCATTTATCATTTCGTATGCTAGGATCTTTAAGAATAAACTTTTTGTAATTTTTTGTGTTTATAACTTGATCTTGTATTGCGATCATAAAGCCTTCTGTTTCGGGAAATAGTGAGCCTAATTTTAACCATTGATTAGAAGCATCTGAATCTACATGGGGTTGTTGTAAATCATTAAAGTGTCTACCATGAAGTTCTTTGGAGCACCATCTACTTAATTTATCACTCGCATGTTCTTGAGGTTTCCTATAAATAATATCTTTGTTTTTTAAATTTAACGGGGTGAAATTATTATCTAAATCTATTGTAGCTGAATGTATATTACTATCTATAGCTTTATTATAGAAAAACTCTCTAAGATTCTTAACTTGACCTTCCCATAGCTGTTTCAAGTCAATTAATCCTCTACCACCTTTTAGCCTTGCGACAGAAACTCTCTCAATAGCAGATTTAGGATGTAAATAACTGTGCTTAAATAGTATTTTCCTAGTTTTAACTTCTAAATTATTTATGTCACTACGGGTCCATTTAACTACACCAAATGAAAAAGTTAATATAGGTATAGCAAAAGTATTAATAGCTTTAAACAGGTTCTTAGAATTGAGATGCTTTTTTGAAATTAAATTTAGTCTTGTAAAGTATTGTGCAGTAAGTCTTTTCTTAATTTGAACGTGATTGATGACATTAGACTGATGGATTCCTAAATACTTATATGAATCCGTTGGGTCCATAACTTCAAAAGCCAAACTCGATGATTCGTCTGGGTTACTATTTTTTATTTTGCCTTTATGGATGTGTAGTGTTTTACACTTATCGAGTCCAAAAGACATGTTAATGTCTTGGCTAAATTGTGTTGTAATTTCTAATAGGTTTTTAAGGCACTTATCGGATTTCGCAAACAGTTTAATGTCATCCATGTACATGAGGTGTGTTAATGAAGTGTTAGTGTTAAGTTTGTAGCCATTAGAAGTATCGTTAAGGATGTGAGATAGTGGGTTTAAAGCGAGACAGAACCACAGTGGACTGAGAGCGTCACCCTGAAAAATGCCATTTCCAATGTGGATTTCATCTGTCGTAATTTCATCAGTACCAATACGTAGGTGTAAAGTAGTTCTCCATTCAGACATGGCATTTTCCAGAAATGTTATAATTGTAGGGTTGATTTTGTAAATATGAAGTACTTTAACTAACCATGAATGAGGGACACTATCAAATGCTTTTTTATAGTCGATATACGATATGTGCAAATTTCTTTTATGAGTATGAGCATTTTTGAGAACAGTAGAGTCAATGATGAGTTGCTCCTTACATCCTTTGTGGTTCTGCCTACAGCCTTTTTGTTCTTCAGAGAGAATATTGTTGCGAATTATGTGGCTATTTATACTACGTGTGATTAATGAGGTGATGAGTTTGTAAATTGTTGGAAGGCATGTTATAGGGCGATACTGTGATGGATTGTGAGTATCATTACTTTTGGGTAACATGTAAGTAATACCTTTTGTTAAGAATTTGGGCAGTTCTTGATGCCCTGAAATAATGTCAGTAATATTTTTTGCTAATATACTATGAAGTGCAAAAAATTTTTTATACCAAAAGTTGTGAACTCCATCTACACCTGCAGCTTTCCAGTTTTTCATTCTCCTGGTAACAACACTAACATCTTCTTCAGTGATGTCATATAATTCCATAGTATCTATGTTCGACATACTGCTCTCTATCTTACCTATCCAATCGGCACCGTCATTGTGGTTGTATTGTTTTTTCCATAAATCGGCCCAGTAGTTTTCTAGTTCACGAACTTCAGGTAACGCGCATTGCACATTGGTAGGTGTGTTATTATCCTTACATGCTCTATAAAAACCCTTTTCGTTAAAAGTAAAATTTTTGTTGTCTTCTTTGCGTCGTAATGATTTTATATATCTGGCTAATCTTTGGGATTTTACTGTTAATTTTTGTTTGAGCGTATCTAAGTATTCTTCAGGTCTTATATTATTTCTTTCATGAATAGTGTGTATTTTAGTCATCTTAAATATTCTCTCTGCTGCAGCTACTACTTTCCTGGATCTATTGTTATTAATGTATTGTGTTAACCTACCGATGTCACTTCTCAAATGATCTATATCCCTCTCCAATCGTACTTGCCAAGCTGGTTTTCGTAATGTGCGAGTTCTATATTCTGTGTTTGAATTATATCTAATTTTATAGCCTAAATTTTCGCTTATAACAAGTGCACTACAATATAAAAGTGTATGAATAGCTATTAAATCTGATTCAAGTGAAATAAACCTAGGCAGTACTTGTTTGTTACAAATGTCTATAAACCCATACAACTTCTTGTTTTCCTTTAACCTAGGCAGTTTTGGGCGAACTGTAGGGTCTGTGCCGGTGTACAAAACAAGGGCAGTTTCTATCTGAGTTATTAAATCCTCTGCTGAGATGCCTAAGTGAATTGCTACCGAGTTTTGCGTACTTTCTGTTTGTTGTGTTATCGATGTCGTGTTTTGTTGCAAGTGTAATATTTCACTAGGTGTTATTTGTGTAGTTTGACTGCTGTTTTCTAATGTTATTAATGATGCTTCTAAAGAGTTAGATAAAGATGGTAACTGATTCGACAGTTGCAATTGAGAATTCTCACTTTCTTCTCTAGCCAGTTGTTCTGCTACTTCCTCTTTTAGGTTATTTATCACTGTTTCAGATAGCATTCTATTCCTAATTATGGCTCTTCTCTGATCAGCAATTCTTTGTCCCGAAAGATTTAAATGTGGGTATTTTAAATTAAATTGGTCATGTAGTTTTTTGCAATACATCGTCCTATCAGTCTCTAGTTTAGTGATATAGAAATATGTGCGTATGATAAATTTATTTATTTCATCACTCCATTGCATACGCACTCTGGGTTTTCCAGCTTTGGTGGTCACAGGTTGAGTGGCTAGTGCCTCCTGTGAAACAGCCATAGCCGGCGTAACTGCTCTACTACTTCTCCTACTACTAGTGTTGGCTGTAACATTTTCGGAAGACCCGGAGGGAGCCCGCCTATTCAACTCCTCTCCGCTGACGGTTCGCATGCTGTAACACCCAGCGTCAGCTCCAGGTGTGCTCCGGCGCTCGCCCCCGGACAGCGGCCCTATACGTTTATTCCTTAAAATCATCTCCATAAATGGGTTTCCAGTGCCATGTTGGCCGCGCCAGTATTATAGAGGGTAATTCAAGAAATAACAACAACCTCTCACAAGCTGTTCCCACACACCACACCAAACAACCTCTGCGTACAACAAAAGCTGATCAGCATGGTGCGCAAAAGCATCCCAAAAAGATCGCCAGCACTTCCTAATCTACCCTGAATGTATCGCGTGTCCGCCCCCCACGTGAGTCTGATGGTCGACTCGGACGTATGGTTGTTATAGGGGGCTTATTATTATTATTATTATAACAGATAAAATTATAATTCGTTTGATTGCATTTGAAAATATAATAATATGTGCACCTGAATACTACACAGTGCATACAACGGCAAAATCATTTCCTTTATACAATTTTAAATCATACATGAATTATTATCAAATTAATGAAAATTTTGGTAGTTACCATAGCGATGTAAAGTATAGCCCATACATGATTGCATTTTCATACCAAAGTGATTAAAAACTGATAACAAGTGTCAAATTTAAATTCGGGCACTTCTGTATGATCCGCGGTTCGGTCCAGAGTAGTCGTAGAACAATACATTTATATATTAGCTTACAAAGTACTTCCGATTAATCATACAAATAGTTACTGTTCTTGACGCATTCGAATCAGACGTAGTGCGAAAGCACCTGTCTACAAACACGTAGACCCGTAGCTTTCGTAGCAAATTCTACGTAAAGCGCTTTTATTGCTTTTGCGATTCCGTGTGTACTATTAATGTGGCCCGTTAAGATGCGTGAATGTGTGCGTGTTTTGTGTGTGAAACACTCTTAAGCTAAAAATTGTATCAACTGCAAGTAAGATTAATTATGATATAAAGGTAGGAGCACGTACATAGGCATATTAAATTTATCTAATGAGCTATTATCCACCAAAGATTATATTTATAAAAAATGTACCACGGTGGGTGGGCGTGTGTCTAATAATGTGCACTGCAAGTTATCAAATATTCACGCACTTTCGGTGTGTGTGCGAGCATGTGTATGTGTATGTGTGTGCGTGTAAACTTCAATTGTAATGCAAAATGGTGCTAAATATTGAAATTTTCGTTAGCTAATAATTTTATATCAGCTGCAGGTAAGATAATTTATGAAAGATTATATATTTATAAAATACGTGCCACGGCGCGTAGGCGTGTGACTGATAATGTGCGCTGTACCAACGTTATAAAATTTAATATTCACGCGCATGTGTGTGTGTGTACACGGCGATGCTTATTATTGATGTGTTTGGTTACAAATATATTGTTTCCAGTCATTACAAGATACTTTGATCCAACTATGAATGAAATGACTTCTTTATATAACAACTTTGGAATTAATAAATAATACATAACATAACATCACGCGTATATTAATCAAAAGCGTGTGACAGGGGTATTTAACACCCATCACCTGTTATGTTTGAGTCCCATCTGATATAATACTATGGGTGAACTTTCGCCGTCCACCGGGTACTATTCCAGACTTTTGCTCGACTCGGGCAATGAACCAAAGTAAGAATTGTAGGAGGTACAGAGCAGTTAAAATAATCGTCCTCAATAACAGAACGTAATTTGTATGATTTTAGGTGTCAATAACATAATATGAACAACATTTAGTAACCAACGACAAGCAATCGACATAGTAACGTTTAGTTGCTAGGGTTAAGGGCCAGGTATAATTTACTTAAAATTGTTTCTATAATAATCTACAAAAAGTAAGAGATCATATAAGTTAACCACTAGTCTGCACTAATAAAGCTAATAACTAAACTTACTAATTTAATTTTGAAATGGGGGGAAAGAAATCGCTTATGCTTTGCGCCACAGAAAACTTTTCAACTACTTTTAAAAGGTAATCTAAAAACACCTCCTCCATAATGTAACTATTAAAAATAAAGATTCTGTTTGTTACTTAGGCATAGTTCTTGAAAGAAACTTTTCGTTTGTAGAACATATTAGAGCTGAAGGGGAAAAGTCTAAGAATAGTTTTTACGCCTTGACAAGGATATCGACTGCGACATGGGGACTTTCTTTTAAAACCTTAAGAATCATTTACAGTGCTACTTATCTTGGTTCTATGTGTTATGGTGCGCCCGTATGGGCTGACAGGGCCACTGTCGGTGCTGTACGCCGCAAAATGCTTCAAAGTCAACGTCTCGCATTGATATTTTTGTGCAAGGCTTATAGGACAGTTAGCACCGAGGCTTTACCGGTACTGGCAGGTGTACTTCCGGTCGATCTCGAGGTCCAGAGACGCGCGGCAATGTATTATTCTACGCGCGATGATCTCAATAACAGCTTTCTAGGACCTCGTGACCGCACAAAGATCACAAGACTATTTAATAATCCAACGGATGTCTATAACCACCTCATAGACGAATGGCAGCAACGCTGGGACACATCACCTAAGGGCCGTCACCTCTATCATTTCTTTCCATCCATTCGCGACAGACTTGCGAAACCATGGCTAGAGGTTAATCACTGTGTGGCTCAATTCCTGACGGGTCATAGCAATTTTAAGAGCAAACTATTTTCGTTTAAGCTAATCGATTCTCCATTCTGTACATGTTCTACATCTGAGCACGAACAAACCGCCCACCATATCATCTGGGAGTGTAGTCTTTGGCACAACGAACGTAATGTTATGTTAAATAGCTTACAATTGACATCTGGAGTGGTATACTATGAGGATCTTGTATCGAACAGAATAAATTTCCGTGCATTTAGCCGTTTCTGCCATACCTATTACAGCAATCAAATTTAGGCCCCATAATTTTGTCACTATCCGTGGTGTCTACACTCTTTCCATATAGACACTTTGTCTATATTTGGCATTGCTCAGTCTCCCGCTTTGCTCTGGAGGGAAGTAAAGATACATACTTTCCAACTCCAACTATATACTTCTGATTAAATTCGTTGCGGGTTCCAAGACAATTTTAACTCTCCCTGGGATTGCCCGTGTGTCATGCACGGTGCCTTTCAGTTGGTTACCGCTGTAGATCCTGGCGTTACAGGAGTCACAGTGGTGGGCGTGTGGGTGGGATTATATCCCGTAAAAAAAAAAACTAAACTTACTATACCTAAGTTATTGAAAAAAACAAACTTTCTCATATTTACAAATCAATTTAAACCTGGCCAGCGATAAACGTACATTTTTTTACGCGACAGGACGAGATGACAACTTTGTTTAACTATAGATCGTATTTTTCACAGATACAGAATAATCGTGAGTGAATCGATTAGATAATGTTATATTTTATAGGTTAAAATCATATATACATTTCTTAACTTCTTGCTATCATTTTAAATATGAAAACTTATAATCTTTGTCAAACCCGATTGTCATCTCGCCTGTCCCGTACTTGATCAGTATTAAACGTATTTATTTTATTGTTTTCAAGCTTTTCCCTGCAACTTCGTCCTCTTGGAATATTTCCATGCGATTTTCAACAAAATTGAGAAACTTCACACACACTTTCACCCCAAATTTACCCCCTTTGGTAAAGTAAATATAATAATAAAAATAAAATAACAGTTTGTTAATTTATGTCGTGTAAATTTTGCAGATAAGTTTCCCTGTAAAATTTTGTGCAATTACCGTTAAAATTAACTAACTTGACATATAAACTTACACTCCCTGATTTACTCCCTTAGGGATAAAATACAAAGAAAACATAATACCAGTTTTTAAGTTCTCCAGCTACACAACTGTTAAAACCGTATTTAATTCCATGTTTGTTTGTTGTGTTGTGTTTGCGTGATTCGCGTCCGAACATACATACAGATAGACAGACGGACAAGAATTCTAAAAAAATATGTTTTGGCTTTTATCGCTGTTATAAAGAACCCTCGTATTTATTTTTCTTAAATACCTTCAATGTACAGACATGGCAAATTTTCAATTTTATTATATGTATAGATTGGTCATGAATCCCATATTCATGTTGACAAGACAGCAGTCAGTGGTGATGTAATGTCTGCAAAATGGTCCTATTCCTCAGATTATGTTTACCTTCGTATCTAGGATATACATTCTCCGAGGGCGTCTTTTGGCCTTTGTGTTTCCACTAAGTTTGTCAATGTGAAATGAACGTCGTCTCTGTGTTTCCAGTAAAAGCCACACAGAGACTATGTTCATTTCAAGTTTTGGCTGCAAGTGAAGGCACTGCATGCAATCATGCTAAAGTATTGCTACGGCTAATTGCACAGCATGTTTCAACAAGTTTCCCTTACAGAAGTGCACCGACGAATCACTGCACGTCCAAGTTACACCGACTGCCGCGACACTAGGTTCAAAACTTAGATATCCAACTGTGAAGGGTTTATGAGTTAATATAAAGTTATAAAGATTTTATTAATTATACTTTTTTATTCGATAACGGAAAAAAACATCCAAAAATTTTAAAGATTGAAACATTTTATTGTAAGTCGTGTTTTCTCTCGCAATGCCACTAACTACTCACTCTAGACAAAATGTAAACAAAATAAAACTAATGGTTTTATCTATATTTCCTACAGAGTCTTATCTTATTGATTAACTAGGAGATACTAGTTGATGACATATACATAAATAGGTATATAAATACCAAATATTCCTTTTACTTGGTCTACAACTATGTAAATGACCATTATAGGCATTATCGAGGTCCCCAAACATGTATCGCACTTATTTCTAACTCCTGCATTTTTATATATAAGTAGTTTCTGCGCGCGACTCCACTCGCAAGTTAGGTATGTCCATAAGCGGTAGCCTATGGTCTTCCACAAATCATGAATTATAGTCATACCAATTTTGCATCGATATTTGTTCTGTGGTTTAGCCGTGAAAGCATAACAGACAGAGTTTCTTTCTCATTGGTTATATAATATTTATTAGTATGAGCTAGATATTCACTATATCTGTAACCATAACCGTTGCATCTACTGTTTTCCTGTTCCTGTCCTCAACCGTGGTGGTTGCTGCGCTGTTGAGCCCTTGCAGCAATGTAAGACTCCACAGCATCCAAGCTGAGCAACCAGCACTGTTTTTCTTACACCTATTTTCTTATTGTTTGATTCTTATTTGTTGTTGCACTGTTTTGTAGTTGTAAGGAAAATAAAATTTGATTTACTTTCTATTTTCTTTTTCTTTCTTCTTCTACTGTAACTAAAACAAATAGTGTGTACCGGTTTGCAAACTTGTTGCGAGCGGTATACGAGCGGCTCGTACGTTGTAACCAAAAATACAGTGATTTTTGGTTACACGTTTTCGGTTACGACTCTATATCAGCTTGCTTCCTTGCAGAAAATGTTCGACGCGTGATTACATCGTTATCAGTCAGCCGGCTAGCACGCCCATCTGGGACTCCTACGGTTCTACAGTCAATCTCGTAATTAATAACAAGTCATTCATCAATCATGTAATTAATCCATAATGATTTGCCAGCGATAACAAGAGCAAATTCTTTATTCACATATTGTATTAAATTGTTATCGGTCGAACTAGCATGGCTGGATTCAATGTGGCAAGAGCTAATAGGGCCAAAAAAATATGTTTGTTAGAAGTCTTCCCGCCAGCACTGAGTGCCGGGCACTGTGCTGGATACCGTCCAGGCTCTGCAAGTTCAAGCCAGTCATAAAATTTTTCAAAAGCTGTTAATATTATTTTGTTTTTGTTTTGTATGTTTTTTTTTAAAACGACGACCGCACTAGGAATAACTCCTGTGTCGCGGGGATGTTCACAAACATACATTTCACATACACAGAGCACACCCAGAGTCAGAACAAATATTTGCGAATCACACAAAGATTTGTCCCATGTGGGGATCGAACCCACAACACCAGCGCAGTTGAAAGCGACAAGGCGACCGCTTTAACCACCACGCCAACCGTACACTCTATTGCTCACTCAATTTTGAACTCAGCGTTGACATTGATGTGTTTAGAGGCTTTTTATGAAATTTCGTTAAAAGTCGAGAATGCGACAATTAAAAAGATATCAATACTAAAGAACTAAGCTGAGATATAAAAATTAACACAGACGGTGTCACTGACAACCATTAGTACAGAGATAATAATCATTCACGCACAAGTCACGCAATTTGTATTGATGTGTAGGTATACAAGGTGTTACAAAATAATAGGCGAAAAAAATAAATAAATTCATTACGGCTAAAATATTGTCAACCATAATAAGCTGATGCTATGCCTATTTTAAAAATAACATAGACATTTATACATCTACGTTATTTATGTATTATTAATACACTAATTAGATAAAAATGGTCTGATGATGCAGCCAGGAGTGTATTATCATTTATGAGATGGTTCAGCGAATGCCAACGAATCCTTTGATGTTACCGCCACGCTTTGGATTGCCAGAGAACGCCAACGAACTATCGATGGCGTCCGCTTAGACGTCCAAAGTACTCCAAATAATAACCAACAAACGCATTCGTTAGCCTTCGTTTACCAGTTGACTCAGGTAACGGGAACTTATACCCCGATCCACTCAGTTCGCCAGCGTACTGTACGTTGAAATAAGACGTATTTGGCAGTTGTTTAAGATGAGTGTTTGCATAACGTCGACTTACCGAAAAAGCCAGAATTTAGATAACTGAGAATTTGCTCGTCAATTAAATAATGCTGATATAAAACCCGAAAAACGAACCCGTAAACACATCAGAAGGCAAATAACTATCATAAAAATAATCATGTGTTACTTAACTTCTTAGATTTAAACATAGCTCATCATTTAAGAAAACGGTCTGATTATTTAACATTGATAAATACGCGGTAATTAGCAGCCTTTAGCAGTAGTTTGAGATGTTTGCATAACAAACGTCGACTTAACGAGCAAAGCCAGAATTTGGACGAGAAACTGAAAATTAGCTCGTGAATGAATTCTAATTGATGCTGGTTAGAAGCTTATGTAATGGTGCGTGTTGTTACCATAATTTTATTTGGAAAAAGATTGAGTAAGTATTTTATTGTGGCTTTGCGATCTTTTAGGTTCTTGAATTGCGAGTTTTAATGAGATTGTATGAATAAGAAAACCGACAAGATCTGTTTTCAAAATCACAAAATTTGGTTGATGATAATGAGGGTTTTATAAAGGGAAAAGATATCTACATAGTTTTCTGACTTGACCCTATTCCTTGAAATAACAACAGACATTTTCGCGGTACAAGATAGGACTGCCAACTAACTGCATTTGAATTTCATGTACCTGTCTAGCTGTTGCCAGCGACCTCATGGTGTGGGATTCGTTGCTCCCCACGGTTTTACCCTTGGCAAACGTTTTGCTCTATTCCCGTGCCGCCATCTATTGCGCTTTGGTGTAAACTGCCTTCTAACTTAAAAACCATGAATTACATTTTTTGGAATAACTTTTAGGAATTTTTTTTTTTTAAATTAATTTATTTTTATTGCAGATCAAGTGTACGAAATTTCGAGTTCCATACAATCGTTTTACTATTATTATCGAAAAAAAAAGCCCTTTGTTTTTTTTAAATTTCAAGATTCTATGCCCAGGTCAGATTATTTACAACAAATAAATTGGTAAACACAAATCACAAGGACTTTGACCAAAAGCATCTACGTATATGAAATTGATATTAAAGTAATTATGTTAATTTTGAAATGATAGCAAGGTAATCATCATTCATTTTCAGGGTTCCTTGAAAGAAAAATAAAAGAAATTACTTTTTTCTCTGCCGGTTTTATATTTTAAAACTTCTATTGCGGATAAGACCTACTCATCTACGAGCAAAAAGCACAACGCTATCTAATGCTGTTCTCTCTTCTTCATTGCTGCAATCTTCATCCATGAGACGTTTTTAGGGTTCCGTAGTACCTACAAGGAACCCTTATAGTTTCGCCATGTCCGTCTGTCTGTCCACGGCTTAGCGACGAAACCGTTGGTGCTAGAAAACTGAAATTTTGCATAAACATGTATGTTAACTAAACAAAGAAAGTCGTAGAGTAAAATTTGGAAAAATATTTTTTTTTCAGTTAGCTCCCCTACATGTATAGTAGGGATGTTTTTTTTTTTGTCGCCTACCCCATAGTGTGGGGTATTGTTAGATAGGACTTTTAAAAACGTTTAGGGGTTGATAAGACAGTTTTTTGATTTAGGGATCCGTTTGCGAGATAATTAACTTTAAAGAGCAAATTTTTGTTCGAGTAGGGCGTCCCCCCCCCTCTAAAAGCTAAACTACTGGATCCTAAAATCTGAAAAAAATTGTGTCGGTAGTACATGTAATGAACTTAAAAGGAAAACTATAGCGGATAAGTTCACTTCATTAGTTCAAGAGGAATAGGGGTCCGAAATGTCAGATGCAGTTACTCAGAATATTTCGTTCAAAATTCTTGAAACATAAATAAACATACATAATACATATATAAAATCACGCCTTTATCCCACGGAGGTAGGCAGAGACGATGGATCGCCATGTGCTTCGCTCCTTACATACTTCTTTCGCTTCCTCAACATTCATACATCTCGTCATACGTGCTAGCTGGTTTCGTGTACTACAAACATTTCCTTTCTGAAGGACGCCATTTAGTTAAAAAGTAAAATTAAAAATATTTTTCTATGGAACCCTACTGCGCGTGGCCCGACACGCACTTGGCCGGTTTTTTATATTAAATTTGAAAAGTTCTTTAGCGTTTTTCGCGAGGAGAAGTACTTTTCCGACGTAAATTAGACTATTGCACGTGTTAAGTGTGTGTAAATGATCTTTTTTACGGTATATAAAAACGCGTGGCATTTAACATGAATTTTGTTTTTAAAATATTTATATACATGTGCGACAGGACAATCAATAGCGGTAAATTTGCATTTATTTTTAGTTCAGCTATAATATGAATCAGTCGAAAGGAGTTTTGTTAAGAAATTATCAAATTTTAGTTAGACTAATATGTTTTAATATTGTTTATTACGGTTTTATAATGTTTGAGATTTTTATCACAAATTAAGAGAAGCAAGTAAAAGCGAGAAGAAAATAAATTACCTACTTAACAGTAGTGTTATGGACGGCGATAAACGCACTAAGAGGTTTTTTTATATTCCCAGGGTGAAAGGAAGTCTAATGATCTCATGGTTGTGATGGAGATATTCAATCAAAACTTTGGCTGGATCTCAATTGTTCCTTAAATATGGCAGCAGTGCGCTATGTAATCAAAATACACAAGGTTAGTGCTATATACATTTAACTCCCTATATGTAAATGTTTATACAGGTTATTTACATGATAATCCAAGTATGTTATTTTATAAAATTGATGTAGCAAAGTCCTTAGGCATCCCCCGCATTAGGCGTGCGCGATCGTTGGGCGTGTGGGCTCGCTGGCTACAAACACGTCACACGGCAGCAACTCACGATGCCGTGTGATGTGTGTTCTGCCAGCGCGCCCACACCCGACGATCGCGCAAGCCTAATGTCGATCAGCGTTACAATTTTCTAATGACACAGGACGGGTGGTGACAGCTGATGATGTGCTCCAACACATGTGTTACTAGGTCGGTGATAGTGATACTATCCTCTGTTTCAGTAATCTTATGGTATACCCTTACTTATACTCACAGATACAAACATTGTTTGTTAAGTGAAGTTCGAATTTGGGATCTTAATTATTTAAACGTAATACCTACAATGGTGGCGGTGCAGTGTCCCTTAAGCTTCCATAAACTGTTCCAACATTCTACTTGAAATAATATAAGTTGTATAATCGAAACATAAATATTTCACCGGCTTATATTTTAATAAGTATTTTTGCATCGGTTCATTGCGACGAACAGATAGTGGTGGTAATCTTTTAATTCTTTTCTGATAACGTTCAAATTGTATCATTAAGGAGTGCTATAAAATGTATCTATATAATCTACGGGTAGTCAGTGCAGGGAGTGTCTATCTCACGATGCGTCCCGTGTTTGTGCTCGCAGTGTTGGTAGCCGCCGTCGCTGCGGTTCCCCTCGAGGAGCTTCAGGACCCTTCGCAGCTTGCGTTTGTCCTCGGTGAAGATGACTTTGAAGACTACCTCGACGCTTGGCTTGAGCAAGAAGAACCTAAATGGGCGAATTCAACCAGCGGCGGTCCGGCACCTCGCAGTGGTAATTCTCAATCTTTTTGAGCTTATTCAGAATATTTCACGCGCTGAAGAGTTGGATTTGGCATATACATGAAATTATTGGGTGTATGTTTATTAGGTAGCAATGAGAAATTTTATACCTTAATCTTCATTCAGGTTGCACCTTCAGAATAAACGGTGACCTTGGGCAGCCACAGCCTGTGTACATCGTCGGAGGGACTTACATGCGTGCCAACGGTAATTCTGGACAGATCCGCTTAAACTCTGGCCAGCAGGTCATCGTAGCTTGTACCGGCTCCGGACGCGCCATTCAACACCCGAACATCGCTTCCAACGTTGCTGTTGGTGTAAGTTATCGATCAACGAAGTTACCTATCTAATGCCCAGTTTTAGTAAAGATTTCTTAACTTACTTCTTCATTTTTCGTTATCGTCCTATTACTTACGTATTTGATAGATATTATCATAATTTGATTATCATGGCATAGCAAAATGTATTCTTGATCTTTTGAAATTGTTGATGATCAGACTGCATCGTGTGTGAACAACGCCTTGGTGTCCGCCAATTGGCTGAGGGGTAATAGCGCGTTTGGTCGGCTGACATGCTCCTCTCACGCGCACCACGAAGCCCAAGGCACTAACACCAGGTGCTTTGGCAACAACCTCGTCATCCGGTAAGTGTTTTAACTTTTAGGCTCTATCTTAACTAAACTCTAGATTTGACTTCAGTTCTGTTTCTTTTATAAAATAACCTTATCACTACATAGTATAGAACAAAGTCGCTTCCTCTGTCCCTATGTCCCTATGTACGCTTAGATCTTTAAAACTACTCAACGGATTTTGATGGGTTTTTTTTTAATAAATAGAGATGATGCATATTATAGTAGAGAAAAGCCGAGAAATTTAAAGATTTGTAATGTGATGTCGTAACAAACATATTTTTCTGCGCTTACATTGGAAACGCTGGCTAAACCTTACGAGATAGATCAAATTTATGTACTACGGAATTGTATATCTTAAAAAGATGAATAAAAAAGTCCGCGACAGCATATGTTTATCTCCTACGGATAACCCACAGTAACCATTTTTATCTTTTACATATTACAAAAAAAAATATGTGTTATTTACCAAGCTATTTTAAACGATACGGTATCATTCCTTATCCAATTAAATACATTAAATACGTTGTGCATTTCATGTAGATCAAAATTGCCCTTTACAGCATATGATTTAAATAAATATTTTCGAAGATATTACAGATTTAAAAATTGCGGGACGTAGCGTTCGCGGCGGTATCGGCCGGTCGGGGCGGCGAGAGGAAGTAAATAAGTAAAAATGTTGTGTATGAATATTTCAAAGATAGCAGGAAATCTTCATGGTATAGGGAAAGGGGAATTGTTTTACTCCAAATTTAACGCGTGCGGGCCACGGGCAGTAACGAATAAATCAAAACTACTGGATCGATTTTAATCATATTTTCAGTGAGTGACATAGGCTATATATTATATTATACCCGTGCGAATCCGGAGCGGGCCGCTGTGTTTTTATATACAACGTTCACAGTTTTTCTGTAGTGTATTTAGTATCTGCATTGTACCCGTGCGAAGCCGTGGCGGGTCGCTAGTTATTTCATAAATTAATTGATCCTATTCGAGTAACTATCCTAATATGTCCAGTGGGCCAACGAGTTAGGTATGCAGGGCAAAAACTTCTAAGTCATATTAAAGATTTAATACACCAGTTATGGATAAGTTAATTACACTTTTAAATAGACCCGCTATTTACACTTATTAAATATGTAATTCATACATCCATATGTATTGCAGTCAGTTTTCTCTATGGCGTAGACGTTTTCGCCCTCCATACCTAATTGCTTGGCCCACTGTACATACACACAGCAACACATCTAGCTATATAGTTCTAGTATAAGATGGTCTCACTTTGTACAATCTTCTCGTAAAATGCGAGGCCAGCTAATACTGGTAAAGAGCCAGGGAAGTGCGGGACCTGGGTGTGGTATTGGATTCTGCTATGTCGTTTAGAACACACTACGATCAAATATGTAGTAGAGCCAATCGCATGTTGTCCTTTGTCATACGTATTGCCAGGCCTTTTAAGCAAGTTGGTACTTTTATCACTCTCTACAACACCTTAGTGAGAAGCATACTTGAGTACTGCTCCTCTGTATGGGCTCCAGTATATAACATACACAGGGACCGTATAGAATCCATTCAACGTCGTTTCGTTAGGACTTTGTGCATGAAGTATGGCTTAAGACGTAAACTTGCCGATTATGAGGACCGTCTGCAGCATTTTCAAATGTTAAGTTTAGAGAAAAGGCGATGGATAAGCGACTTATGCACTCTACATAAGATTGTTAGCGGCTCCGTGGACAGCATTCTGATAAGCAGACTACTTTTTAAAACACCTACGCGATCTGTGCGCACTCCACAATTGTTTTCCATACCTGCGTGTAACAACAACGTATCGCAGAATGATCTACTCATTAGAATGTGCAAGCAATACAATGTTGTGTGCTCTGATGTCGACATATTTCACAACAAAATTAATTGCTTCAAAAAAGCTTTATATAATTTATAGTTTTAAATTAGGCTTTTAATCTTAATCGTTTCTTATTCATTATATTACATAACCCTGTTCAATTACTTTTGAAGCTATATTATTGCATGTGTTGTGTATAGATGTCATAGGACTGCAGGTTTATAAATTGTATTTTGCATTATTTATTTTAAGAATTAATGTAATCTGTTGTCTGTATCTGTACCTATTAAATAAAATAAAATAAAATAAAATAAAATAAATCGGGTGTACATAAGGCTCATTTATCAAGTCCTTCGTTTTTTCAAAGGCTCTGAAAGATTGCACATTCTGTAGTTTATGACCAATCTTATATGATTTGTTTTTAGTGTGGGTTTCATAGTCAACAATGTGTTCCACCCACTGTACTGGTCATGCTTCAACCAACAGCGTATGGAAGTTCTGTACGTGTGGTACGATCAGACACCCGAGAACATGGTCCACCAGACCGGAGTCGACAGGCCTAGCTGGTTGGGTACGTATAATTTTTACAATAGCTTTTGTCAATGGCAAGAGAAAAAAACCTGTTTTTGCTGGGGTCTCGCTCGAACTATTTCTACACCAATTTTCATCAATGGACGAGCAGTTTCGGAGCCTATTGGGTACAAACAGACAAACAAAAATATATTTCTGTTTTATAATAATAGTGTTAAAATAGATATACCTATATGGTATTGAAGTCCAAAGGCAACGGAAACCGCTCATCATCCAGAGTGCCTTTGTTGCAATAAGATTGTGATGTATTTGCAATTTCAGCTGGCTCTTTCTTCCCTGGTGTTGCTGTCAACACCATGTACACTCAAGTCCAGCAGAAGGCCACCATCGCCCAGTACGTCGGCCAGGCTTTAGCTGACAGATACGTCACTAACCACCAGTTCATGTCCCGTGGTCATCTTGCTGCTAAGAGTGACTATGCTTTCGCTACTGGCCAACGTGCCACTTTCTACTTCATTAACGCTGCTCCCCAATGGCAACCTTTCAACGCTGGAAACTGGAACTCCTTGGAACAAGTAAGTATTATGAGACAGATAAATAAATTAATAAAATATCACACAACATTCAAACCCTTAAGCCCCAAACTAAGCAGAACTTGAACTATGGGTCAAAATAGTCCATAAGAGGTTCATAAGAGGTGATGATGAAGAAACGGGATGGGAAAATTTGGCCAACTTGAAGCGAACCCGTTACAATGTTTTATTTTATTTGATCAGAATCTCCGAGCCCGTATCGGTGCCGCCGGCTACAGGACCAGAATCTACACTGGAACCTTCGGAGTTTCCCAGCTGCGTAACCAGAACAATCAACTGGTCAACATATTCCTGGTCCGTGATCGCAACCAGATACCAGTTCCTCTGTACTTCTACAAGGTAAACTTTTTGTAAAGTCGTAACGCGATTGTCAAATTTAAAAGCTCTTATGCGATTGAGCTGAACAGTAGACAGAGAGCTCTCTGTCAGCCCAATCGGATAAGATAAGATAGCCTTATTCCTTACCTCTGTAAGACATTTATATTACAGAGGTAAATGGTTTAAGGCTCTACTGCTTGTCCGACTGCTCTAGAGTTGCCCTGCAGCAGCTCTCTGCTTAAGAGACACCACATGCTATTGGTCTCTAATACATTTTAAATTCTCATTAGGCCCTTTTCAGATTATACAATGCAGGATCGTTTCGGATAAATCTTTACCGAAACCGAGCGCTTAAATTGTCAAGAAAATATGCCCTGTATATTCAGGCAATGGACTTATTAATTTATTTATAATTGTTTATCTAGGTGGTTTACGATGCTTCTCGCCGTCAAGGTACAGCCTTCATCAGTATCAACAACCCCTACTACACATTGGCCGAAGTCCGTTCTCGGACATTCTGCACAGACCGCTGCAGAAACAACAGTGCCTTCAACTGGCTCCGCTGGCAGCCAGACCGTATCGACATCGGATACAGCTTCTGCTGCACCATCGATGACTTCAGGAGGACTATCCCTCATCTACCCTCGTTTGTTACAACTGGTTTGCTGACATAAATATGAGTTTTTGTAGCCCATTTACAAATAAACTATTAAATAAACTTATGACGTTTATGTTTTGTTTACGGAAGCATTTGTAAAGGTTTCAGACTTATGAAAGTCTATGTTTTCGATGTATAATTTAATATCAATGATATTAAATTTTAAATAAAAAAAAAATACTTCATTATATCAACTTCAAAAGCACTGTTTGTTTATTAACATTAACTTACTCTGAAACGTCTCATGACAGTTTTCATATCGCTCTTTATCACACGAAAGTTATTTGTTTTTAACTTTACCCAAGGGTAATCAGAAAGTCTAGATATACTTGTGAGCTACTCGAATAAATAATTCCTCTATTTGACTGTAAAACCGAAATCAAAGCCAAAATAAAGTTATAAATAAATACCCTTGCTTCAAAGGTAGATAAATCCATTTTGCAATAAAAATATATGTACATACCAACATCTACACCACTATACATGATAAAGAGGAAAGATTTTTTGTTTGTACACAATAACCTCCGAATCTACTGGACGGATCTTGATGAAAGTTGGTGTGAAGATAGAATAGGCTGCTTTTCACTTACGGAAGCTACTATTGATTATGAGAACGAATAATTGATTTGTTACAAGTCATCGAACCGAACGATCTCGAGAATCTTTTCGATATTCGTATGCCTGTTTCTACTTGGAGTCAACTTTCAGAAAAATACTATTGTGAAACAAAAAATCTTTTCTGTAACTAGATATAACTGGTAATAATACTCGGGACCGTAATATTATAAATTGACTTCTGAAAATTCCTGTTTTTTCGCAATAAACCCTTACAAATGTATGGAATAATCCAACATCTAGTGGGATACTTACCGTCAATCTAGAGTTGGTCATTTGGCATGGAAAAAAGCCAGAAATTATACATCTGTAGACACTAGAGTTAGTATGACGAAGCTCTGTTTACTTGGTATATTTCAAAGGTTTATCTTATAAGCCAAGGTTTTTTCAGAAAGCATTTACTACAATTTTCCCATTTTCTCTCGAATGAACACTGATGGTAGAAAGAGATAAAATTATTGTACGTTTAAGGTTTAGTTCGTGGTTTACCGTCTACTAGCTTCTGCGTGGTAGTAAGAGAGTATTCTATGTCCTTCCTCAGATCTTGAACTATCTCCATTCCAATTTTTATCAATATCGGTTTGGTAGTTTAGCCGTAAAAGTGTAACAGACAAACCGACAGAAAGAGTTCTCATTTATTATATTAGTAATGAAGTAAAGATTGCGTTGATGCCAAAATGATGAAAATTAGATAATATTGAATGATAAATACCCAGGTAATATTCACATATATATATTCCTGTCGTACATCATGGCCTGAATATTTTATCCTTAGCCTATTTTTGGCTTCTAAAATAACTTTAGAAGTTAATTGAATATTTGATTAAGTGTACCGTCTCGTATAAACACAGTATACATATACATACTATTATTTGCTGGAGAATTCTGTTCAATTAATTTATTGCCCTAAGGGTAGCTTCATCATACATAATATAAATGTGTCAACTAACATTAGCATTTTGTGACGATATTGTGACCGAGTGTGACAAGCAGTACCACATGGGTGATACACGTAAAAATATATATTTTCAATTTTTTTTTATATAAGCATAATAAATTACATATTCATGCTAATTTTCAGCTCTCTAACACTAACGGTTTCATCATTATGCTTCAGACAGACGGATGTGGCTAAACTATAAGGGTTCCTTGTACAACTGAACCCAAAAAATTACAACATTTATTAATGCTAACTAAACATTATTTCTAGCCAAAGTTAGTTTCAACAAGTTTAATATTAATATTCCTAGGTAATTGTATGCTCTGATAGCTATAGGTACGCTATGCTTAGTGTATCGTATTGCTTTGATTAGTCTAGTTTTGAGTTTTGAGTTTTAAAAATTCTTTATTGGCATCAATAACATTGAATTAGTAATAACTGTTGTTACACTAAGTACATACAATAATACACTGTGTTTTTACCAGGCTGAAAAATAACTCTCAAAAACTTGGCACTGATAAATATAATGTTAAAATAAAAATAAAATAATTCGGTACATACGGTAGGTAGTAGGAAAAAAATGACATGCTCTATTGTTTATAGATAGCATTTGATACACTTATAACTGTACAACAAAAACTTTGGCGCTAATGAAAGCAACATAAATACTTCTTAATCAAAAACCGATCTCAGTGATCATTATATTTTTACTGATTAGTCTAGTAACTAGCTGCGCCACGGGTAACGAGCAAATACTTAATTAATGCATCAGAATACACCACATCACAACTGGCCTGATTCTTTATGCCATCGATTAACTTAACATGGTTTTTTTTTTATTTTTTTTTAATTAATTTTCGATAATTAAGGTTCGATATTAAAAGCATATTTTGACACCAATATCTATCTGTGTGTGAATGTATGGATGGAAAATATATTCTCGAAATAAAACCTACCACCGTAATATTATCAATATATGTTTTGTGGTGCGTGGATATAATAATTTTGCATGGTCTAATGACCAGACATACTGTGTATTTAGCAAGAATGAAATCTCTTAGATTTAACATTAAATTGAATTGTTAATACCCCGCATGTAAACGCGAAACAGAATCTGGCCGCGTCAAAAGCCCCGCGAGGCATATTGTGTAATCACAAATAAGATCTATCTATAAAATAAAAAAAACTACTGAGGTGTCAAGGGACACCCGGATGGAACGAAGTACCTTTCGATTAATTAGTAAAGAAATTTAAATTTTTCTAAGTTATAAAAAAAATCTTAATGTGGTTCACCGAATACTCACTCTGTGTGTCTGATGATGTAGCACCGTAGCTGTAACGTAGCATGTAATTACTACGCCGCTACGAGAATTGCTACGAAATGTGTCGTTACAGCTTTTCATCCCAATTTTTTCCGTCTAGCCCCCTTTCGCAACGCGCGATAAGGAACTTCGTTCCAATAGTGGCGTGAAATTACTTCTTGTGAGACAATCCCGCTTAGAAAGTACTAAGGGCTTAAATTCATACATTTTTAAAGCGGCACCGAGCGGGCCTCATGTTTGTGAAAGGCTCAGAGAGGCCTTCCGCTTTTATATGCCAGTGGCTGTCTTTTAACTCATAGTACAGCGTATCTATTTATTTCCTTTTGAATCGGTAATGGTTTTTACTTTTTTCTGATTATATTCAAGGGTGCTAGAACTTTTGAGAACGACCTTTACAAAATCTGTCGCTGAATAGTTTTTCACTAATGTGTTCTGTTATTCTGAAAGCATACAGTTATGCTTCACAGAAAATTTAAATCGTAGTTACACTTCTTACAGATACCATGATACGCCAATCGTAAGGATGACATACGTTTGAGGGTTATTTTAATGAAGTTATTTGAATCTATTTAAATTTATCAGGCACGGCGTTTTATTTGACAGGGTGTAAATGACATAGTGTAGTTTACCCTTCGTAGTTTTTTCAAACTGGAAGCTTAAACATATGTCATCGACAGGTTTCGAAATGCCTGGCCGTAAAGAGCTAGTACAAGGCTATACAGATAGGAAATAGGGGCTTGTATTTTCTGCTATAGATAACAATATAAATGTAAGTATCAACGGATTTTTAAGTATTAGAATACTGGGTGAAAATGGCATTGCTGAATCGTGATGCAACCGCTTCATGATGGGTGCAAAAAAAAAATCGGTGGCAATTATATGATTTTTTTGAGATATACTTAAATTTTTCGTAATAAGAGTAACGTAACAAGAGACATGCCCAAAAATCTGCATTTTCCGTACAAATTTGGAATTTAAAACGTAAATATACGCGTCGTTTAGAAAAAGTAGCCTATGTCCTTCATCAAGCCTTCAACTTTCTTCATGAACAATCAAGCAAATCGGTCCAGCCGTTTAGGCGTGTAAGCGTAACAGACAGACAGAATTAATTACGGATTTATAATATAACTTAGGAAAAGGAGGATTTATAGTTTTGGTGTAGTAAAACTATTTAAATCAACGTCTTCTATGACATTCTATTATCAATCGATTCTTGCACATCATATGAAACTAGTTGTCAAATCATAGATCTATGCGCGAAACAAAGTACCCCTCCCGCTCCGCCGCGAGTTTTGGCAGTATTATTTGCATAGATATTTGTTTTAATTTCCTCTCCATATTGATTAAGTGCTCTTAGATTTATTTTAAATACTTTTTGATATTTTCTGTATTTTACGGGTATTTTTGTTAAAGGTAATCTCATCTATATACATGTGCTGTTGCTGCTAGATACTAAATAAAGAAAATATTTTTTCCTCAAACATTTTCACCAGTACACCTCACACGTGCGCTGTATCCCACGTGAAATTCCCTCCGTAATCTAATAAGTAGTCCATAAACCTTACGAAATAAAAACGTAATAAAGACGAATATTGCGCCTGATATTGTTGACACAGAGCATAATAGGATTTAAGAAAACTACACTCCATGCAAAAAATATAAAAGAAACGTGGAAAATAAATCTCTTAGAATATCTTGCTTTTAGAACCTTTGTTATACAGAAAGATTAGATATGCGATACTTTTAAGATTGGTTACAAAGGTGAATTTACCTCAGCTGCCCCTCGCGATTTTTTTCGCGTCAAAAAATTCAGCTCCGCTTCCGTGCAGCCCACGGGTGCGTGTTGTTACATAATAATATAGCATATTATACTGCCTATAGCATTCGTCTCTAAATGGACTATCCGACACTATAAGAATTTTTCATTCCTAACCACTTGTACTTGAGATTAGCACATTCAACCAAGCAAACTCTTCAACTTTTATGACTAAATATTGATTTAGAAGTGTTTCCTGCTTCTCAAAGCAAACTCATTGATTTTCTGATACCAAAGTTCAAATAATACATGTTTGTAGAATAATTAACTAGGGGCTTGAAATGTTTACGGCTTTGATTGGAATCAAACATACAATACTGAGTAATGAAATCATAACATAACATTGCCATAAATGACAGAATATGCTGGTAACCGCTGTAAACATCTTTGTAATCAACATATTCTGCAAAATAAGTTTTATTTTACTGTATTCTTTTATTCTAAAACTAATGCAAATATTCTGAAATTTTTTGATCATGTAAAATGTTGCCCAGACGATGTTTGCAGTGTCAAAAAGTTGTCAGATGCTCGTCTTGGCGCGGCTCCAGATTTTTTAAGCTTTTGGGCTTTTGGATAACTTTTAGGTTTTCATCACTCTTTTGGAGTCCTCTCTCATTTGAAGACTTTCGCGTATACTGTGGCCGAGATAAGTAAATAATTCATAAATAATTGCCATAAGATTTTTTACAATGGAAATTATGATTCCAATGCAATTCATTATGACTTATGACGATTTAAATAAACTTTCTAATTATAGGTACAGTTAAAGTTGTTTTTTTTAAGGATTATTTTTTTCCTTATACTGAGCGTACGAACGAAAATATTCTTTCCGGACTAAATCAATAGAGGTGTGAAATAGAAACCCGTCACGTTTTCCTGTTTGAATGACATTATAATACCAACCTTTAGTGAAGATACTTACATGAAAGCGAGGATCCAATAAAGAGGTCGTTTTCTGAATTGTCACTAAAATGTAAAGTAGGCAGGGAAAAGGCTACAAGCTTTGTCCCGAGGGATCTAAAATTACCTTGTTGAGTGCATTTACATACTCAAAGAACAAATTACATTATATTCCTGGGTCACCTTTATCCTTTTTTAGTAAAATAAAGTTAAGAATATACTTTTAATTTTTTAAAAATCATATGATATTTGTTGTAGCTGTGTGTATATTATTGTATTTTTGGAAGTTTGAAGAATTTAGACATAAACTAACAACAATCTCAGATTGTACAAATAATTACTCCATTGATAAAAACAAATAAAAAAATCATCTCACTTATATTTACGATCAAACTTATCGAATTCCTATTAATTTATCATTTTAAAATATCGCAATGTAATATCGGCCTAATTGAGGGCGCCGAACTATCTCTGACAGTTCCTTCGTTCTTCTGAGCAGTTCCCCTCTTTTGTTATTTTTACTGTCCTCCTAGTCTATGGTCCCGATGACATCGAATAATTTTTGCTACAGCATTTGCCTATTCTGTAAAGAGGTTGCTATTAAAGTATTATATAATTATTATATTCATTTTCTTTCTAAGGATAGTAAATTGTTGTGATTATTTTGTTACAAAATATTATATGTGAATTTAATAACTAGACTTTAAGTGTTAGATTGTATTTTTTTCATACAGGGTTTTTGCTACAGCATTTGCCAAATTGAATTGTTTTAAAGTTATCCTTAGCTATAATTTAGTACCCCTAACTCACTTATCTCCTCACCAGTTTTTTATTTTTATTTTGAAGATTTCTCATAAAAGAAATACCATATTGAGATGTTGAATTGGAATTAAAAAAATCTGATATACCTTCAAAATTTTGCACTAGATACTATGAATGAGCTTTTCAAATAAATTGAGAATTATTTGCAGCATATAATTTCTTTTTATTTACGGACAAACTTTTGAGACCATAAAAAAAAATATTTAGGGTCAATTTTATAACTCGATTAAAAAATAAAGTGATCGTGATCTCTAACTGGTGGCAATGTATAGCTTGATGTGTTGCCATGTGTAAAAATATTTGTGGTGGAAGTGGCAAGATGGAATATAATAATATATCTCTTTGTGTCTCAGTGTGAATATAAGTATAGCCGTTAAAAATAAAATATACACGGAAGTTTTTTCTTAATGCTATTTTAGACGTCGAAATAAAACTCGCTATTATGTCGCACTTTATTTATTGTTCTTTCAGTGTATTCAAGTTAAATAGTTTTATTTAAAATAGTGAATTCGGTAAGTGCAAAAATAAGTAGGTATCATGTACTTACATAGAAATGAGTGCACTCAAAACTCTAGTCTTACCACATAACTTTTATATTACATAATAATAATATCCAGTTGGTATCTACAATACTGAGTAATAAATAGAATAGTGTTAATTTACATTTCATAAAAGTACCTACATAATATACAATATAATGTATTTTGCCGGTACACTTTTTTAAATATGACCTAATTTATTATAGAACAACATATTTGTATGCATATCATTGCTATGAAGGTAATACAAAGGGAATAATTGAGACATTATCATAAAAAATAGCGTATTGCAAAAGCGATTTTTCTAGTTAATGCTTAGTAGATCTTTTATATAGCCTTTTATAGCGAAAAGCACATACATTTTGTTTTTATAAGAATCAGAACGTTAATAACGCAATATTTGAGTATCGCGAAACTTATTGCGTTATCGGTCAACAGTCAAAACGAATTCATTAAATTGGATATTAAAAAAACAATATTAACTAATACAACAGTTTTTGTACTTGTCTTCTTCATATATCTTTTGACGCTCGCGCTGCGTAGAAGACAAAAAAATGTTTATTTATTTGCATCAGCTTGACTATGAAAAAAAATATTCGTTTCGTTGAGCAGTTTAAATCAAAATTGAACTAAAATTATTAAGACAGTAAAAAAAATAGTCTTAAGCTATATCCCCGAAAAACTTCGTCTAAATCTTTAAGCTAATTGACATTGACGCGTAATCTAGGTTTAGTTTCGCATAGCTATTGTAAAACAATTTCGTTGCTATCGAATATAACTCGAGAACAAATATAATTCCAAACACGAGTAACAACATATTATACTCCGACCTTGATATAATATGATCGGGTAGCACGCACTTGTCTCTAAGGACAATTAGAGTTACAACTATAGCAAAGCTTAATATAGCTGAATAATGTATACATGCGATATAAATTTGAGGAAACTTGCGTCGCCTAGCTGTTGTAGAATTTAGCAAACGACATTAATAATTAAATTACCCTCATAGTAAGCATATACATTATACACTCCCATCCAAACTACAAACATGAGTGTGGCATAATACATTTCAGCTGCCAATGTATCTTCGTATTTTATATTATAAATTTTATACATTTCTCTATCTCATACAAAGGAACATTAGAAAAGACCACGTCTGTCGTAGAAATAAATATTCAGTACATATTTGCACTTTACTTACTTTAAGATGTGTGTATGTAATAGACAAAGTTATACATATTAAAAAAAAAATCTTGCAGCAATAATTCACTTTATTTCGTTCACATAATGCAACTATACCTACTAATTAAATATGCAATGCAATTATTGGACTCCATATAAAGTAATATTATGCTTTTTATAATGCAAGTTCAATCGTTAATCGAGAGTTCCGATAGGTACTAAGCCAACTTTCTATAAAGATAACGCACTATACTACGGCACACTTTAGGATAAAATGATTTTAAACTTAGGGACGGACATAAGCACACATTTGCGAAAGCGGTAAAGTTTTTGACATGGTTGCAGAAAACCAAGCGAATCACTAAGTCAAATTAAATGAACCAGATCAGAACCGGTTGATTTGTCAAGTGTTCCTTGCAAAGTGAAATTTAGAATACCAAGATACCTTCGTAATTTTAAAAATAAGATACGGTATCTTTAAACAAGGGATGCAATTCTACAATCATCCTCAGATCCAACGATTTCGAGAGATCTACCCTCAATCCTTTCAGTATAATTATATATCTTACTAGTTGAAACGTAATATAAAAAAGTGAAAAGCCTATCTGAATGGAATGCTGCATTGAATAAGGAAAAGTACACAACCAATTATCTTATACTGGACTTATTTGTTATGATTTTTTTCTGAGTTTAGCTTCAGGGTGAAAAAGAATCGAATAGATTATTTAAAATTATATAATATGGAATTTGTAAGCAGATAATAATATGAAAAAGTTGTGCCGAAAAATAATTAAAAATATCTTGCTCGAGGACTTTAAAAAGACAAGATCAGTAAATAAAATAAGTACTTAGGTGGAGTGGAAAGAAGCAATTCTGTAATGTAAGTTCACGCATACATAATTGTGTTAAATTACAATTTAAAAAGCAGAACATAATTATGTACTGCTAGCTTTACTTGTACAAACACATGAACTGCAAAAGTTAAGGGCTGATCACACGTGCTGAGTAGGGATGAATAGTGAACAGGCTTAAACTCGGCCAAGAGTAAAACTAGGCAGAGTAAATATGTACAAGTTAGAGAAGGCAACTGCCGTCGGTTACGCCCGGCCGAGTATAAAACTGTTAGCTAATAACGTACTCGCACACATCGAGAACTCGGATCGAATAATATTGCCTCGTCAAAGAACGTGATACGTCAGGTGAATTGTGTGGGATAACTTCATGGATATGACTAAACAGTAACCTAGAACTAACTACATGAAGAAGCTGTTTAATTTCATACACGTATGATCAGACATCAAGATATCAAGTCTAAAGAAGGCATATAAAGTTTTTGTGGAAAATTAGCATAGAATGGGGTGCATAAAAGGAGCCTCCCCGTGTGACGTACACAACAATTTCCTACGTCCAGCGCACCCTGGGCAATTCGCGAGTTCTCCAAAGCGAATTGGCTAATCCTTTCACCACGATGGCAAGTCAAAATAAAATTTGACTCGGCCATCGACACGACGAAGAAGAAGAAGCATAGAATAAAAATATGATTTGATTTTATCTGTAAATGTAGTAGGTAAAGAATCATTCCAAAACTTGCTTTGTCGCTCGTAAGAGCTGTTTAACCTAGTGATATCGCCATCCTTTTAAATAGAACTTGGTCACGAGTGATGACTACTAGTGTCCCTAGCACAGGTTGAGCTGCGCGGGCTTTGAATAAGGCAGATCAATGTTTTTTTAAATATTATTTATATTAGGTCGAAAAGTAATATTTTTTTCTAGCGATACTGTCTGCTGACCGAGTGAGTGTTAGAGTTTCGTCCATTAAAATGCAAGAAAATAAATATATTTCTATATTGTGAAAAAGTTTGCTGTAGGTTTCTAATTCTAATAAGAGCAAGTCAGACTTATTCACCGCCTGCACCCTCAGACCACTGCAGAGCCAAAATGAGAGCACGTAGTAGTACGTCATTCATTACATTACAGTATATACAAGTCTAAATGTAATATCTCTTAGGAAAAGTATCACTAATGAGTTTTAGTCCAAAATAGTGCCTGAAAATAGGCTCTAATGTTTAATATCTCACTTTTATTTTATAATAATTTTACATATTATTTATATGAAGATATACACGCGCAATATAATTTATTATTACAATTTTATAATAATTTGCGTATCCAATATTACATAAATTGATTGAAAGTTAAGATATTTGCTGTTTATTGAAGAAATAACTAGTAAGAAAAGCTAATCCTGTGATTTTTTGAATCGTATTAAATATTTGCTGAATTACAAAGTGATTTTTAACACAACAAGTTATTGTTCTACATAACATTATGTTAAACATCAAAAACGTCTATCCACAATCACAAATAAGGAAACTCACAAAACATTGGTAGGTATTAAGTTGCACATACGACATAAATGAACTTACATTTTTACATTACGACCAAAATTCTCACAGCTTTGTCTTTCATTGTTCGCTTGTAAGCGAGTAGTACGAGTAAATTCGATAATAAATACTAATCTATTAGGTACGAACACTATAACTACGGCACGTCACAATATACTTTTTCAAATTATAGACAACTGGTCTAATTCGCATATATTTTAATTGTATACATAATTTATAATTTATATTTCTCGACATTCGAGTAGAAAGTACTGTGACTACGGGATGCGAATATCCGATTAAGAAAACCTTTAATTTGTAATTTTGTTATTAATTGTATAAGTTTAAATTTGTTGCCAGAATGGCGAAGTTTGACGAGGAAATATTAAGGTGGTACTATACTATAAAAATAAAAGGGCAACAATATTAACTTCGCCTATTAGATGCGACGACGACCAGATAAAATGTGTATTCACTAAACAATCTAAGTATAAAGGTATTCAGTGCAATATAATTTTATTGTAACCCAAGTATTATAGGACAACAAACAATTAACTAGAGTATACAATACATGATACACCTTCACTCCTTATTATGACAAACAGAAGTAATCATTACATGGTAACACATATAAATACTGAGATCATAATAAATAGGTACAACACTAATTTTATCAGTGTTGTAAAACTCAGTAGTATAAAATTTGCCTTAGGCAACACATTATTGCCGAAGACTACGTATTATAATATATAAATATTGCATTAAAATAAAATAGTTAATATTAGTTAAGTACATCTTTAGGCCTAATCTTTGAGTAAACAGTGTATAAAGTTTATCAAAAGAACCTGTTTGATCGCACATATCGAGTACTGTTGTGAGAAAATTTTACCCAAAAAGTTACTAATCGGCCAAATACATAACTCAACCGAGATACCGAGCACTCGGTCAACTCGATTGCGCGGTAAAGTGCTCGAGATTTAATCTTTTGGCCGTTTCTTTATTCTCGTCATTATACTCGGCATGTGTTATCAGTCCATTAATACACGTGAAAGAGATAGAGATGTAAAACAAATTGGAAATAGATGATGCGAAAATTTTATGTTGCTATCAGAACTGTACAAAAAATTTTAGATTCTTATAGATAGGAAGTAAAGATTAATAATCTGCATAGAAAATGATATTTCATTATCACAAACATTCATTATATCGTAAAGTAATTAATATAAGGTCCCATTGATTCATAATTTTGAAGAAATTTGGAAGGATATTGTAAGGTTTAAAGTCTATACAGTTATTCTAAAATAGGTATACATAAAAGGGTTAAAGGGTTTTTAATATATATATTTTTAAACAATTCTTTAGAACACGAAAGACACTGAGTGAATGTATCCCTGTATATTTGTTCGCAGACTTTAGAAAAGGCAGTTAATTAAGTCTCTGTGTACACGTGCGTCCCATTGAGAATTACATAATAAACCACAGACACAATCCGACGTATTGACAACACATATTACTATGTTGCGCTCAATGTCATTGTCTGTGCAAGTAAGATACGTTGACATGGATGTGTATGACTGACTTTACTTGTGCAAACAACCTTCTTTACAATACGCATTCACGTTTCAGTTTTTCATCTCCGTATTCATATTGGAGTGCGGGATACATTCCATTGTCTTCTTGTTTTTCAAAACACGGGAAAGGCACACACTTTAACATTAGAGTCGTCTCATAGTTCATGAAAACATTCACTCCTCATTTTAGAAACGGGAAAGATTTTTATTTTTTACAAAATGCATAGTTTTCCTTAAGTGTTAATCTAAGTTAAAATTTAATTACAACTATAAATGTTACAGAAATGTGTAGTAGAACAAACTCGAATAAGGTACTTAATATTTAAAAGTGCCAATGTTTTATTTGAATGTTTAATAATTGTAATACTGTTAATGACGTAATAAACTTGGTTTTATTTGAATCTGTAACATTTATTATTATTTCATTGAATATTATAGAGTATATCATAACTGATGAAAATATTTTGATTAAATTGTATTAAACTCTCTTAATAATAGGTATATAATTTCATAGTGAAAAGTAGATAGATCTTAAATATCACTTCGGTGCTAGAAAACTATTATGTCTTTTATCACTTCAATTTTGAGTTCGGGCCCCTGGCCATGTGTTGGTGCCACCATCTCTCCGAAGGAGGAGCTTATACAGCAGTTTCCAAATCCTCGGATACTAATTGAAAATGTTCCTGGCCTGAAAGAGACGTACATATTTAGAGCATTACTACTTATTTATTGAATGTATTTGTATGGATGATGGCGTGAACTAGCTAGACTGTGATGAATTCAGTAAATGCATGTGTCTAACTTACTTTCTAAATAAGCAGCCAGGTCATGATCCTCAGCTCGAAGAGCGTGATGTCTCGGAGTCAGGCCTGCATGATCGTGCCGCGTAAGAGAGGCGCCCCCGGCGACCAGCATACAGCAGATAGCCCTTCTTTTATGCGCTGCCGCTTTATGCAGGGCAGTTTGACCCCTTTCATTGTCTCTCATGTTGAGGATCGATGTCGGAGCACAAGCTATCAGGTATTTGACAACCTCCTTGTTGCCGTACCGAGCTGCAACGTGCAACGCCGTTTGGCCGGTTGCGTCAATCGACAGGAGCGAGTAGCCGGCCGAATGTAAGTCCTTCATCTACAAACAAAATTTGACGGATTTCAGACATATTTATTGATAATATTAGAAATACAAAATGTAAAACGGGCAATTTTGGCATTAATGAAAGAAAAACAGAATTCATAGGATGTATTTTCTGTTTATGCTATTAAATTTCTTTAAAATAATAACCATTGCATTAAATGATTATTATGTACGAAATGGTGTCTGCAGTACTGACAGCAGCGGTAGCGTACGTTAATTATTAATTTCAGGTATGTAAGGATAATTTTGTGTAATAACGAATGGATGAACCGATGGACTGTGAAGTATTATGGCATCCTTTGGGTACGGAACTCTAAAAATACAATACTGACACAACACAAGCTTTTAATTTCTGCAATAATACAAATGACAAATAAAGATGAAAGCTTTTTGTGGCTTTTCGGGGTTTGTATTTGTCTGTTGCCAGTAAGCGCCACGAGAACTATGCTACTTTTCATATTAAATACATCACATAATTACACAAAGCTTTGCACAGAAAGCAGTGTTAGTTTACACGACGAGTCTCTTCAACAATATTTTTAATAATCACATGCGGTCTTTATTATACACCACACTTATACTATCTGCACACTACTGCACAGACACATCCTCTAAACCAGCTGTCAAATTTTGTATGGAAGATTAAGATTTTCTACAGAAAATTTTAGAGTTAGCTGATAAGTTTGCTGCACATGCGCCGAGACCGCTACTGACGCTATTTTAGTAGAACATTAGTACATGCGCGTCATCACGTTGCCGGTTCTTAGTCGCTTCGTTGGCGTGATCGTGGCATGCGACTAGGCGTGTTAAGAGACACGTGATAATATGATTTTTTTATCGATTTTAAATTGTTAGTAATTGATTAAAAAAAGAAAAGAGAAAACTCTATTTCAAAGGTTATTATGCACAGATTTAATAAAATTCGTAATAAAATTTCTGAATAAGTAAAAATCACCGTTCACAAATTATATTATACACCTTCGTTTTACCAAACGACGTTGCGCGTGATAGCAATTGCGGCTGTGACCCGTTTACGTATGATAAGCAATTACTCATCTCAAGATAGTTAAATACTAGCAAGTACCGATAATATCAGTAATCGTATCACGAAGATTCGTTTAATCGAGCAGAAAACTTTGAACAGTAAGGCGGCAGTCACGTACAAAGAAAAGTAAATAAAGAATTATTTCCCTCACCATTCTCAGATCACCGACTTTGGCCGCTTTGAGCAGAGCGTCAGATGTTTTTTCCAATAAATTTCTGAAACAATGTCCAACTTTTACTTTGTCCTTTGTTCTACAGTTGCTAATGTTTCGCAAGATGAAGTAATGAAAGGTCAGTCTAGTCGAGTTATAGACACCACATACTGCCCTTTAGCTTGAAAAGCTTGATTATGGACAAAACGATCTGTACCACGTCTGAATATACTACACATATGCCTCGTTTTAAGAAAAAAATCCTGGACCACTTCTCCATACCTCATCTCTGATAAACCCCTTTTGACTGTTTAATCGTGTCATTTTACAAGTGGTAAGGTATGGGGAGCAGGATGGGAAAATTTGGCCACTTTGAAGTAAACGGGTAGTACACAGTAGGGGGTGTACAACTAAAAACAATATTGAATGTCAAAGTTAGGCATCCAGATACATAGTGAGGGTTGTTCACAAACTAGGGAGTACAATAGCAGACAGTGTGCTGTGTTTGTTATCCATAAGGGATACTAGTTTAATCTACTAGCATGTTATAAATAAACATAATCTTATGAGTTCACTATCAGTGTTTCGCGGATATAGTGTATTATTGCTACATAAAATATACTAGTAATACTAAAAAGTAGGTAGGTATTAAATAGAAAAAATAAATAATTTGTCCTAATATTTTAATAGAAAGGTTTTCACTTTTCTATAGGATGGCGTTCCTCATATCTATCTAGCAACTAACATTTAGTAAAATTGATAATTTAAAATTGTCATGTCTAAACATTAACGTTTTTTGCTGAGTCTATCTGTCTGTATGTTCGTACGCGCATCACGCAAACTACTGCATGAAATTGGATGCGGGTTTCACAGTTGTGTAGCTGAAAGACTAACATAAGAATCGGTTTATGTTTTATCGTTGTATTTTATCCCAAAGGTCAATGTTAAAGGAAAATGCATGAAATTCTGTACATAGGTTCATGGCGTAATTAACAATAAGATAGATTTTTAGAAAACCCACTCACTAAGGGGTTCGTTTTGGGGTTCAAAATATTAGAGGTAAGTTTTCAATTTTGTAGGAAATAGCGTGGAAATATCGAATTCCATGCGGCAGAAGCCGCGGGTCAACTGATAAAATTAGGATGTCTCATACAAGTTTTACTGAAATACCTGCATTATAATGCAAAATTATAACATAGCGGTAAATACAATACATCTAAAAGTAATCTACATAATAATTACATTCGTGTAAATCTCACCTATAGCCAAATACTTCTTGCTCAAGTCCAAACAACTTTTCATGTATGCTGCATGCAATAGAAGAGAGAAGAAATAGAGTGCAGATTTCAGTTAGAAAACAGTGTGGTTCGTGCTTCAGAGCTCAAACCAGTGCGCACCTACCAGCAAAGAGACACACTGACGTATTTGTAGCAACACGTCATCTACTGCTACATTGTGGTGCAACGAAGTAACGTACTAGATAATAATAACAATATAAGTCTTGCATCTGTGACGTTGGTCTTCGGCGATCAATTTATAAACTAACTTAGAGCCCTACTCTAAACCCATATGGGGGGTATCGCGCTCACAACTCACACTCAACGCCATCTAGTCCCAACCTAAGCAGAGCTTGTACTATGGGTACTAGAATAACCGATACTAATACATATATACTTTTCTTTTGTAAATACATACTTATTATACATAGAAACACCCAGACTAAGACAAACCCCCATGTTCATGCACACAAAGATTTGTCTTAAGTGGGAATCGAACCCACGACTTCGGCGTCGGCAGGTACTCTATCCACTCCGCCATCCGGTCATGCAAGCCCCCGATGCCTGCACGGATACTCGTGACGGATGTAACTTTAGACTTTCTTGTTTATTTTAATTTTCTATTTTAAATTTATATTGTTCTTTTTTAATTTTCTTTTGCCTGTGTGTTTAGATTAAAGGTCTGTGCTGGAATTAAAATTATATCTTTCTTTTCTTCATATTAAGAAGGGGATCAGAACAGTTTAGTTAGAAGCGGAGCGCTGATTGACTTAGACCTTGTGCTTTGGTTGCTATAACTTACACATATAATTATTGACAAAACCAACAAAAGCTGCATGAATTATTGTTAAAGATGGTGAACATGAGTTTCACACCAGCGTTGCGCATGATGGAATACCCATCGGATTATCATATATAATAAAACTTCTTCAAACTTAGGTCATAATGTCCATATTAGCTGGAGCAGCACATAGAAAGTCATCAAAAAAGTTTCGCACTAAGAAGATAACCGGTGCGAGTACGACCAAATGTGTAAGATCACAGATGAAGACCCTAAAATTCTATGAATTGATAACAAATCTTATTGAATCATAAAAAATAAAATCGCTCCAGCCTAGTACGGTACTCCATGTCACCTCAATGTCGTGCAATCACTAATATTGTTACACACACGTCGCTTATGTTAGTATATGTTATTTACCTGTTGCATTCATCTCGTAAAAACCTATGTAAGTAAACATGTTCATAGCAACAACACTGATCAGAAAATAAAGTAAGGCATACGAGGTCCTATTGTGTAAACGTGAAACGTAGAGCTTAAGGCCACTCTGCGATTGGAAAGATGATGTTTTCACCTTAGCAGCTCGTCGTTCTTTGATATATGAAAACAGTAAGCAAAACTCGATGTAGCTTTAAGTTTTGTTCTCACTCGAACAGTTGAGATTTGCTCACTGCTCGCTTTTTTATTTCACACAACTTTCTCACCACGTCATATAGTCCCAAACTAAGCAGAACTTTTACTACGGGTACTTTTCGAGCTGCTGAGGTGAAAAGTTGTATTAGCAACACGAGATTATAGTTATTTACATCTTGTGCTTTTGAGTCCCTCACTTCGCCCAAGATTCTAACCTACCTACTATAGAATCTTTCGCTTATTCGGGACTCAAATTAGCACTCGAAGATAATACGAAATTAGCTGTACTGTTGCACAAATAACTATTCCTTTCTGTAACATAATTATGATCACGTCAGTTTTGTAACCTACACTCTGTCAGTTATGTATTAATTCGCTAATGTTGCCCCAAAATCTCAGCCGAACAGATTTATCAAAACAAAGCCAATCAAAATAATAAGATCCCATCGGACTAACAGCGTTCACAACAACGATGTTAGGTTAACAAAAGTCAACGTACTTACGTTTTGAACCGTGCTATTGCATCTGTTGTAGGTTCATGGTCTTTGGTTAGGGGGCTGGTGCATAAGGGTGGTGATAGTGGTTCTGTTTGCGACACAGCTGGGCTTAGAGCTGCAGGTTTTGCAGGTGAAGGTGGCACCACGGCTGTTGCTACAGGAGTTGCAGGTGCCTCAGGAGGGACCTCGGTCGCTATCGTCACCGCGCACGGCGGTGGCGTTTGAGGAGTCAGAAGTTCCTCTGAAGATCGCGCTGGACTGCCCAGTCCGGATTCACTGTTTATGAAAAAAAAAATAACTTTGTACCCTGCAACTTAATCATCTACGCGTATTTTAGTTTGACCAATGGTAGGGTTCATCAAACCTCGTTAGTTCGAATCCTTCACTTCACAAAATCCACGTAAATGCACTTTAACATACCACAAGCATATTTAGCTTAGCAGGGTTGAACACGATAATACGATATAAGTAATTTGCAACACAAATTGCTTCAAAGATTCTCCGAGTCATTGTTGTATTAACATGCACCAGAGTACGTCTAAAGTATGTAATAGACATAAATTATAAACTTCAGCCAGCACAAATTGACACACAACTTGGGAATTTAAAATAGAATTACTGGATAATATTATCTATGATGATTATTTTAGTTATAATCACAATTGCATGTTATAATGCCACAAGTTTCACATCATAAGCATGATTTTGATGTTAGTAACTATGAAATCTTAGTGTCTATTTCAACAACATGCTAAACTGACGTTTTATACTAAGATATAGCTTTCTATCTTTTTGTCCCATACAAACATTGATTGAGATCTGAATGCGGGTTTAAGGTAAACTGTAGTTCAAGAAGGTGAAATCGGCCTTTAGTTGTGCAGATCTTGGTTTGATTTCTGTTGTTGTTAAATACCGAATTGAGATAAAACAGTTGCCTCAAAGAAACAGCCACTTCGCTGTTTGGTGATAGGCTCATTCCTATCCCATGGGACCTAAACATAACAGGTGAAATGTGGGTGTTGTACACGTCTGCTACATAGGTGTAGCAGAGGTGTACAACACCCACATACAACACCTATATTCATCTAAATAAACATACATAATGTAGCATATTGTAGGCATTATGCTACATTATTTATGTATTTTTTAGATTAATATTTTTTTTTGTGGAGTGTAATGGATGGGTGAGACTTACCAAGGATGAGATTCTGGCACATCAAGCGAGACTGCGGCACTTGGTGTATCAACACTCTGAGAGATGTCAAGCGACACTGACAGCCCTGTAGTGGTGTCCAAGGACACTGAACCGGCTGTACGTTCCAAGGAGCCCGTCGCCGTCGTGTCAGGGTGAGCCGTCGACTCTGTGTCAGGGGTGTGAAGCGCCGCGTCCAGTATGTAAATGTTGTCGTGGCCTATGTCCGCCGGGTAGTGGAGATTCTCTTGTGCCTTGTCGATTCGGAAGAATCGTTCTGCAGTTACGGCTATAATAAAATAATATAACAATTTACAAATTAGTACAATGGACTGGACAGCTTTTCGGTTATGTTTTTCCATTAAATACATCGTCGAAAAAATCACTAATATTCTGAAAAAAATATTTTATAAAAGTATTAAAGCTCGAATTCAATTTAAAAGTTTTAAAATATTCCTAAGTTAGTAGTAAAACAGGATTGGCACGCGTTTGACCACGATCTCACATGATGGTAAGTGATGATGCGGTCTACGGTGGAGCACGCTTACCTAGATACCTATTAACTCTTGCTTTGAAGAGATCCAAGTAGTACATATTATATATAGAGTAGTATATATATGCATTATTTAATAAAAGGAAAATTTTTATTTCGAAAAATTCGAGTGTCAAGCTACTTTTGTTGCTGACTATACTTTTATTTGTGTTAATGCTGAGCATTTTTTGAAGATAAAATATTAAAGTGTATTTTTAACTGTCTTGTGTAAGAAAAATCTTGCACCATTATTCAAACAAAGTACTGAGGAATCAAAAACATATACAAAGAGTACCTTTGCCTTTTGTAAAGACGTTGTTATAAATTCAGATGTAGGCAGTAAAGTAGTACACAAAGAAGCGGTAGAAACTCACAGTCGACGAACCACCAGTCGGTGAGGTTCGAGTACGCTTGAGATTCTTTGATCATGTTCTGAATGAGTCCTCGCATTTGTTCCAAGTCGGCTACAGGATTCACATCTAAGCTTCCGACGCGTTCCGCTGAAACAAAACATTACATAAATTCAACTTCTTATTGATTATTTTCAGCTATGCTTAGCAAATTATACAAAAAAAAAGTGGAAAAAAATATGGATCCGGCAGGATTTGAACCGGCGACCTTCTGCACAACAAGCAGACGCTTTAACCAACCAACTACGGTCGCCTCTTGCCAGCACCCTAAATTTCTCAACTGTATGTTACGTCATTTTTTGATGTCACGTTCATAAATTTGTTCCTATCGTAAGTAGGATACAAACCAACATAGCGAAGTTACATTCAGCACAAATTTTGTAAAGAATGAACGCATACCTTAATTCTACTTCAATCAAGAAGAAATCAAACAATTCAAGGAGGTCGCAGTTTCAAATCCCGACGGCCTCATATTTTTTTTACTATTTCTTAGAATTATATAAATTATTTTGCCACCATACAATAAGTATGGTAATAAGATTTAGATGCGGTTGCCTTCAAACCACGTAACCTTCTTATAAGGGTTTGCGCACACTAATGGGTGGCACAGAGGATTGGACAACGTAAAGGCATAGATATATATGTACATATATCCCATGAAGTATAGCAAGTGGTACGGATATTATTATCCAGTAAGACCAGTTGTTCATTTTGTTACGTATGCGTCAGGCATACCTTTGGAGCTACATGAGCCGTGACGCAGCGTCAGCAATACCAACGGTGGACGTCGCGCCATACAACCATTTTTACCGGATTGGTGCACTTTCGTATCTAACATCGAGCGTTAGTCACCTATTTTAGGATGTAGGCCTTAGGTTTATTGTAATTTCGTTATTAAAACTTTATTTTAAGTTAATTTGGTTTCCTTTCGGCCCTCTGGCGGCGGCTAACCTAATTATTTACACAACATTATGTCTATTACCAGAAGGATGTTACAAGGGCGTATAACATAACCTGCTATGTATAGATCCCATGTGAAAGGAGGTGAAGTGCGCCTATAGCCATCTACCGGACACAATACCAGACTCCGTGTATCAATGGAATAATGCCAAAAAATACATAATTTTGAAGATCGAGACCGAGACCATGATTGAGTGATCGAAAATTATACTGCTAGACCAACTAGACTATATTATAACTTTATTACTACATTTATAATAAGATTCCTTAAACTAAAATTAATGTTGTAGTAATTTTTCTCTTGCTCTGAGAAAAATTACTACAACCTTAATTTTTAACTTTTTATTGATTATTTTTATAGCATTTAGCTATGCTTAGTAAATTATACTAAGAAACGGTTGAAAAATTATGGGACCGGCAGAAATTTAACCTGCTACGGTCGCCTCTTGCTATGCCTTAAAATTTTCAACGGTATATTACGTCATTGCGTGACGTCACGTTCATCCATTTGTTCCTATCTTAAGTAGAATACAGAAGGTTAAAGCAGCTGCCCGGTGTTCAGAAGGTCGCAGGTTCAAATCCTGCCGGTCCCATATTTTTTCAACCGTTTCTTAGTTTAACTTCAATTTTTGTTAAACAAAAACAATTATTGAACATTTTTTTATCAGATTCGACAAACAAATTTTCGTTATCTCAGTTTCGACGTGCAAAAATTCAATAAAATAAATCAATATAAAATCTGTAATTAAACGGTTTTATCATGTAATTAAATGAATTCAATTGGTACACACTACAGTTTTCAGCCAGAGTTATTGGGTTCACTTGTAAAATATCCGCCATTGAAAAGCTTTGGGGAATTCATGTTATTTGCATTTCATCAGATATCAGGAACAATTTACTTATCATCGATCAAAATCGGTATGAAATTTATTTCGATTGTCCGTTATTTTCATACATATATTTATTTCTATGAATCTTTTCTATATGCATGAACATTTTCTTGTAGAAGTACCTAGGTAATACAGAGTGTTTGGTACTTAAAACTGGAACAAAAATTAAAAATACAAATATGATATAGGTAATTACAGACCCCATACCTCATTATAACATTTTTATTTAATCTTTGTTTGAATGCTGAGAGTAATTAAAAAAACATAACTCAATCAAAAAACATTGGGCAAAAAGTGTGTTAGGATTGCTAAAGCAATTGGCTTTTAGGCAATTCAAACGGCCGATATACCAAACACCCTGTATTAATTACACGCGAATAAATCAGCTACTAAAGCGTCTTCAAAGAAAGAATTTTCTCTTGTTCCAGTGTTTTATTATTTCTAGTTGTAGTTAAAGACTTAATTAACATACCATTAGCAATAATGGATGCTAGTTTATAAAGGTTTTAATTAATATTTAATTGAATATAAACTTTCTTACTCAGTTAAGATATGCAAAACGAAAAAAAATATTTTTAAATTAAAACTATATTTCAGAAGTTGAATTTAGCTGAAACATTTTAGTGCTAAGAATCGAATAAGAATATTGTAATTTATATTGTTGTAGGGTGTAATGTTGCAGTTTATATATAAATACACCGAAGAGTTATACATTTATTTGTGCTACCGTAGCAAACTTCACTGAACGGTCAAAATCGGATGAGGATGGCAGCCGTTCGAAGCACAACACTATCACAAAACTGGCAGCTTAAAAGGCCGAAAACAAAATCGTCCAGTTTATAGCTTCATTCCCTGATGATGCCTTGCAAGCTCAATGCCATTTTGGCAAAAACAGACCATTTTCTAACCTGTTAGGTTCGAATGAACGAGTGTCCACTCCCACCTGGCCACTAATTACCCAGGACGATTGGCAAACCCTTAAATAGGCTTTGAAATTAAGTCGGCCAAAGCAAAGAAAACCTAATCAGATAAGGGTTGGCTGACGAATCAGATTATATGTGTGAGGCTTCACAAAATACGGCCTCTATCTTATAACCGGTCTTACGTGCCCTTACATTTGCATGATAGAAGCGCTAATTGATGCCGACGAAAGTACTGTTCAAGTGAGCACATACTGGGCTCACAAAATTTTACCTGACTAATAAAACCATCGACTCGATAAAAGAAGAAGAATATGTTTTGATGACAATAAGCTATTCGACTTTCTTTCTGACTTGATGATAATGTAATAATGGCAATGTCCAAGGGCTTCTAGACAGTTTTGCAAACAACTAAATACTATCAAGAAAACAGTATTAGATTTCATAATATTCATGAAAAACATCAAAATTCGCACAAGTATTATATATCGTGTAACTATAAATAAATGGAACAATAAGTTTCACTTAATTATAATACTCAATGTTTGCCGAACACAAAACAGTCATGTTAAATTGTTTCAAAGTTCACAAAAAGGGGTAAATATAATAATGATCTACGGACAATGTTTGCTAAACTTTTTGTTACTACAAAGTGGGATTCAAAAATCAATTTTTTTTCTTATTGTGGTTATTTGGGAGTGCCACTGCCTTAACTTGTTAACCAAAATGTACCGTTACTATAAAACTTGCATAACTTACCTTTAGTAAGCAGATTTATAAGCAGACTTTTCTTTTGCTCAACTATCACACTTTTATGTTGTCATTACCTGATTACCTACATGATAAAAGTTCTATAATATACATCTTTTTGAGCGTGAAGAATAATCTACACCACGATATTTGTATTCAAACTAACACTAGTATTGTACAAAAAATGTCATATTATTATGTAATTTAATAAAAAAGATCTTTTGAAATTGAATTTGTCAACCAAAAGCAATATTTTTTAAAAATAACTGGTAGTAAGCTCTTCAATTAAGTATGTTTATTACTCGTCTGAACTAATGTTATTCAAGGGGACGCTAAAAAAACATGAAAAAGATTCAACAACTTTGTTACGAAAACATTAATGATTCCTTATTTTTTTTATCTCAATAGGGAAAATATCTCAAAAATGACAATTTGCACGTAAAGATAAATTTATACGGACAAAAGCATCCTTAGGAGAAAAGTTCAACTAGTTATACTAAGGTAATAGTCAGATAAACTTACGTGCAGATTACCAACTTTATATTATAATTTTGATTACCGATACATTAATAATGGTCAGTTTCAAACTCTTAAAATATAATAAATATACCTACTTCTTATTTTAATACAACATTCGCCGCATTTTTTTTTGAAAATCTTTTAGTCAGTTAATATACGTAACTACGGTAATTTGTGAAAGGAGCACAGTTACGATATTACTTCACGTAGCAAAATGCTACGTAGTGTCCGATGTGCTTTCAAGTGCTACGCTGCGTAGCAAGTCTCGTAGCCCAGTTAGGCAGTAGTTTATTTGTAGGCGTCTCCAACTCAATTTGAAGACTTTAACGCCATCACTGATCAAAACATAGATATATTATGTAAGCACTACTTTATAGCAATTTAGAATTAGATTACATTATTTTTTCCATCTTATCATTTACAACTGCTATGCTTAACACGAGAGAACCCGAAAGACAACAATTAAAGGACAACAACAGCAGTAAATTATGTTTGAGCCTAATTTACATTACGAAACCATGAAATTAATGCAAACATTGTAAAAGTTGATGACATTAATTTCATCTTTTATGTAATCCGTGTAATCATCAACTCTCACACAATGCATGCGCTTATTGTCTCCGCTCTACGCGATTCCACCGGTGCATGTATTAATTTTATGCCACTAGTATCGTGATAATATAAATTTAGCTTCATCACTCCAGACTAGGGTTGCCAGATGTCCGGTATTTAAGCGTACAGTCCGTTATTTTCAAGGCCTGTCCGGTAAAAAATAAATGGTCACACCGGCCAGAAAAATGTCCGGTATTTTGAAGAAAGTTGGTACTACTGGTCACAAGCGCCTACAAAAGTAGGCATACAAACATAACAAAACATACAAATAAAAAATATTAGTATTAAAAAAAAACGTATTTTTGCGACCTAGCATGCCTCCCTCCTCCCATTTTTGGGGTTGTCCAGTATTTTTTCGCGACTCATCTGGCAACCCTACTCCAGACGAAAGACGCGTCGCAACAGCGCGCAGCGTCTAGCTAAGATATAATACAAGGTGTATTCAATCTTAGCCAGACGTCTCACTGTACTCTGTTCGGTTCTGTTCAATCAAGTTAGACTTATCCAATTTGCGTGGCAAAGTTCAGGTGAAGCTAGGGTAGACAAAGTTTTTTGATTAACTAGGCCAAGTGAGGCGTTTTCAACTGAATTTCGTAGCGCTTTGCGGCCCCGGGTGATCGAGTTACATGATTTGGAATGTTAGAATTTCCATCATCATAGAATACCCATCGGAGCTGGTACTTAGTTTGATTTTAATCTGATTCTAAACGGATTAAAATTAATCTAAGCCCCGGTTATTCAAATCATTGTAATTAGTATAATTTAGTTTTACTTATAATTTATTTTTATATCATTTGTTTGTAATATTTTGACGTGTTCAAGCGCCTCCTTTGAATTTTGAATTTTGAATTTTTGAGACTGTAGATCTGCCGAGCCTTTTCCTAATTACCTTGGGGTAGGCTTCTAGTCTAACCGGCGGAGCGGATCAGGGAGGACTCTCTCCTGGCCGATCCGCTCCGCCGCCGGCGAGCTGGGCGGCGAGGGCGCGCGTACGCCGCGCACCTAATGCCGCCCTGAGCGAGGCCGCGGGCGGTGGAAGGGGGATTTTCTGCCGCCCGCTGATGCCTTCCGCGACGGAGTGACGCCCTGGGTGTGCCCGGGGCGTCGCTACGGGAGTAGGACCAAGAAGGGTCGGGTGCCCGGTCAATGGTCGGACTGGGCACGGTCGCCGCGGCGAGCCCCGTAGATATAATATCGATCCGGGGCTCGCCGACCCACCATCTTTCGGCGACGAGGGCACACCGCGGGGTTTTAGTGGGTATTCTGTGCCGTTTAACATCGTAGGCACGGGAGTCCCACATAGCCACTCTGCCCGTCCCCCCACGGGTGGGGTGGTATGCAATGCATTTCCCCGCGAAAAAAAAAAAAAAAAAAGGCTTCTAGTCTAACGGGTTTAGCTGAATATCAGTATTTTACGTGGAGCGACTGCTATCAGACCTCCACAACCCAGTACGAGGTAATACGTTACTCTTTGTTGGACAAGTTGCAGACTTTCTGGCCTCTGACTACACGTAACGACTGCCATAGATGTTCACCGACGGCTTAACGTGCTCTCTGAGGCACGGAGAAACGTTATGTTATAGATGGTCATCCGACAAAGAACTAAAGTAACCGACATAGCTCGCAAAATAAGCTCGCTGAAGTGGCAATGGGCTGGTCACGTTTGCCGAAGGACCAACAGCCGTTGGAGCAAACGAGTGCTGGAATGGAGACCGTGACTCGGCAGCCGTAAGGTAGGACGCCCCTTTGCCGGGTGGACCGACGACCTGAAGAAGGTCGTTGGAGGGGACTGGATGCGGAAGGCGCCGGACCGGGTGTTGTGCCGCAAATTGAGAGCGGCCTATGTCCAGCAGTGGACTACGAGAGGCTATGAGGATGGTCACCCATCCATGGCCGACCACGGTTAGCATTGCTTAACCTGCAAAATCGATCGGTCCGCGGCTTAGCCACGAGCTGTAAGAGTATTATAATTATATCGATTTAAGTACTCATTCACAGCAAACTTTTTAGTTGAATTAGCAGTACGCGAGTGTAGTCATATCAAATAATTATAAATAATAATAACAGTATATGTTTTTAAACTTTCGCGATTTGAGAACATTTTTCAAAAATTAGAATAGGGGTCTGAATCGCGTAATTATTATAAAGGTAAATAAATACCTATGCTCGACGTTTCGAATGACTTGCATCATTCTTGGTCACGAGTCGACTGGTGAAGCTCAGCGTCTCGTCTCCGTGAAGCGCGGATATTGTCCACTACCCTCACTTGGTCGTCACAATTTTTATTTTTATTTCGGAAATTTATTTCAAAGCAGAGAACGTCGAAGTCGCTTTTATTATTTAAAGGTTGTTTGTAAGTAATATGGAACAAGACAGACAGACACGTTGAAATGTTTAGAGTGTAACAGTATTGCTTTTTACCTGTCTTTGCGAGAAGCTCCTTGTCGTAATGATGCCTCTCGTAATCTGCCATGGTTATGAGATTCACGGTGAGTGGCAGTTTGTCTTGGGTGGTTTGACTGCAACAAACATATCCAGTTATTATTCTTTAGCTATAGATGTATACTGTACATTAGTCTGTTCAGTATACACAATATTACTGACTTACTTAACTTCAATTGCCAAAATCAATTAAATACTAAGTGGTGTCGTTTAACGTAAATCAGTTTGAGAAACGTTGCCAAAAGATATTTTTATATATATTATCTATGTATACGGTTACATAGATAATATATAAAAATATATATTTTTTTATACTACGCCCACAGCGAACGATCGTGTAGTCCACCTGATGGTAAGTCGAGTACAGCCCATGGACGTCAACAATCCACAAAAGCAGATTATAGATGCGTCGCTGCAGCTGAGGACTACGGTGTTATGCCTCATGTGCCAGTAATTTCAGGGCCTGATCTCACCACCAAACCGAAACACAGTAATGGAAGCACTGTGGTGCTGCCGCCCTTGAGCTCATTCACAAGAGCTCTTCCACCAGTATAGATATCCTAAATAAATATAAATAAACATTTATTCATGTGTCTTTTTTGGCGAAATATTGATATTAATCGCCCCATTCTCTTGCCGCTATCGATCAATTTTGTTCATTAATAGGTTGTCCCTAAAAGGTTGACCCAAATCACGAATAATACATCATTTAAACAGCTGTGGTAAAATAATTTGGACCGATCTTATAAACGGCAGATAGCAGCTAATGGCTCTCTTGACAATAAAAGTAGGTAAATATTTTTTAAACAATCTTAAACTGTACTTCCACGCCTGTAGTTGCACCTGTGAACATCTTCAAGTTATTACAGGCATTAATCCGGCTGTCCAGAGTAGAGGCATATTATAGGACTCTTGGGAGAGAGAGCGCGTACTCAAATTAATGAATTGAATTTGTTCACACTAATAACTAAATTAGGTCGTGGACATTGTGTTATGAAATGATGTATGAAATATTGAACACGAGAATTTAACATAACAAAGACAAGTTAAAATATGTATTGCTAACCCATAATATTCTCTTTGAGTTTGGGCGACTATTTTGTCGAATGCTGAAGATTAATTTTGCCGTATTCAATGAGCTAAATTCATGTAATAAAATCATGGTTATAAGTCGATTTAAGGTCTCAAATGTCCTAAAAATCAATATTAACGTTTATAGTATTATGTGTATGTAGTTATTGTTTATATACTCACGGTGCTAAAACTCTGCCGGGTTTTTTCTTGGCAAGCATCGTGGCTTGGTTGAGCCTCGACAGCGTGATGACAGAAGGCGCTAGCCGGCACGCCTCTCCGTCCACTTGCATAGGTATCACTTTGGTGGTGACTATCTTCGCCGTCTTGCATTGGGTGATGCAAGTTCCGTGACCGCCCGCTTGTAGCAACGGCTGTATTGTTTGATTACAGATATTAATAAATCAGAATCCATTGCATGCATATCATTATTTGTTTTTAATAATTAAAAAAGCCTCGCGACATTTTATTTATTTGGTACAAAAAACCGATTGAGTTATGGCTGGTTTTATTATTGAATCTTTATGAAACGTAACAAGATTTCTGCTGCTTTAAACTAAAATTTATTATTAAAATATAACGTTGTAACAACGTTTACCGAAAGTAATTTATGAGAAAATGTCTAGAGACAGCTAATTCATTTTGGTCTTATTCGCCGACGTCGTTATTCAGCAAAATCCATTACGGCCATAAAACAAAACTGATTTTGTTTTATTTACTTTAGGCATGTAATATAACTCTTAGTAGTAATTTGTGTCACTTCTTGACATTTTTGTTTTGTGATCTTTAGAAATGAGAAGTCCGGCAAATTAAAACATGAAGTTTTTAAGGATCTAACTAAGACTGATATTATAATTGTTTGCCAAACCTGCCAAGGCCGTTTTTATGGAGTGTCTATTAATTTAATTAATCAATTTGGTTCGGGTTAGGCATTAAAATTACATCTCCATTAGACTGAGATTTTACCAGCAATTACGACGAATTAAGTGCTTATTTATATCTAACTTTAAGGTCTTTTAACACCCTTCTGAAGGGTAACACCCTTTAGTGGCTTCAGTAACAATTAATTCATTATCAGATTATAGATCGATTATAACAAAAGTCGTCTACAAAAAGCTAGTAGAGTATCGGCTGTTCTATTGTAAAATCTTTATTAATCTAGTATCAATATAAATTCGTAACAAGCAAAAATGTTTGCAAACTGTTAACTTACCAATTGGTAGGTAGTTAATCCGACTACTTCTATTAAGCCGTCTTCAGTGGAGGGTTCAAAGGCACCCCCGGATTTGTTCCAGGGGTGGGTGCCACCCCCGTAACTGTGGACACAAATAGTGTAAATACAATGGTTCTTAACTGGTTTTCTCAAATATTCTTACAATCTATTTTCTTTAAAATTTTATTTAGTATATCCGTGGTACCATTTTTCTTTTTGAAGTGTGATATTAAAAATATACTCGTTCACTAACAACGTAGTTATCGCTAGAACATGACTTGCACAAAGACGGGTGTTGCACTAGGGGATGACCTACATCATTGTTTATTTATTTTTTATTTTTATAGGTAGGTGCTCACATACTTTCCAACTCCAACTATATACTTCTGATTAAATTCGTTGCGGGTTCCAAGACAATTTTAACTCTCCCTGGGATTGCCCGTGTGTCATGCACGGTGCCTTTCAGTTGGTTACCGCTGTAGATCCTGGCGTCACAGGAGTCACAGTGGTGGGCGTGTGGGTAGACATAGGTAGGTGCTCTTAGAATCATTTTCTAAGTGGCTTCTTCGTTTTAAATAATATGTCATTTTATACAGCTCGTTTGAAATAAAATATATATCTCATATATTATTTAAAGTACATACTCTGTGGCATGCTTTTGTGTTTGTTGTGTTAGAGTAAATGATAAAAAATTGGACCTGAGCCTTTCCTCAGTTGTCAGGTTATCGTTGACTTCAGGGACAGTAGATTATGTGATATATCAAGTACTTGTCTTACCTTGGAATGTTTAAGAAGACAATAGCGTGTACTTTGTGTTCCCTGAGTATAGGCGTGACATCTTTCCCGTCGCACTCCATGGTGACAAAGTCCGCCAGCCCCTTCCACTTGCGCTGCATGAGATCCTTTCCTCCAGCTGTTCCGTAAAACAGCTTGTTCCTTATTCTTGAGTTGAACTTTTCAGGATGCGCCTCTGTTCAAAACACAGCAGCGTGTAAAATATCGTGTATATTTACGTAGGACCGTAGCACACACGATACTTTTAGTCAGTAATTCGCGCGACTCCCGATGCCGCGACTGAACTGGGCCTCAAGTCTGCTATTTCAATAAAGTTCCAATGGTCGTTAATACCACCACATAAACACTATAAAGACATCATTGTTGTTTATTTTGTCAGTTTTTGATCCGCCGCTGATTTAGCAGATAACCTAATCTGTCAAAATGACAAATGTCTGTGTATTGATCAACCATTGGAACACTAATGCTATAGCAGACTTGGGACCTTGTTGCGATGAAAACAGTCAATTGTTTTGATGTAAATTGTGGCCAAATAGCCGATACCACTGCATAAGTTATGCTTACATTATGCTGACACTGAAATTAACGTGAGTGCTAATGGTCCACAAATACCATAATTCGATGGTCGAAGAGTATTATTACATCTACATCGATCGACCGTGGATCGATGCACGACGTATGACTATGACGTTTAAAGAGCCAATAAGAGTGCGCTATTTTTGTCGGTCGATGCATTAATCGATGTAGATGTAATAACACCGTAATATTGTAAAGCTGAAGCTGTTGGATAGTCCATTTATCGAGAGTGGCTATAATAGGCTTCATGAAAGTTTTTGGTCGCAGGATGTTGTTATATACCCCAGGAACGCAAAGACATAGTACAAATGAAGTGAAAATGTAATTATGTATTTTTAGGTTAAGGTATTTATCTATTTATTTATTTATGCAGCCTAAAATAAATGATTTATATATATATATATATATATTATAATTATATTATATAGACTTTATTTATTATATGGCAGGTAAAACTGTGGAAAGTAGGTGCTATGTTCAGCATATTATTAATATTATTTATTTTCTTTTAATTATGAAGATTTTAAGTCGTCAACTTTATGGGCGACCAAAATGTTGAGTTTTTGATCAATAATGGCCCGAGGGTATTCAGTGGTTTATTTAACTTCGGTATGGAAAGTATTTGGACGGAAATTACTGGCTTTATACTTCCCCAGAATATCTGTGGCTGTTGTATAATTACTTTTCAAACAGTTCACATACAACAATACGAGCTTACGTAAAGTTTTATAGCAGGAAGTAAGCCTGCGACAGCTTTATTAATGTGCTTAGTAAATGAAGATGAATGTGTTGGAAAAGCAATATATATGATAAATACATGTTTTATTACTATCGGTTTATGATAGGAAAATAAAAATTACGTCTATAGACTTAGCACCAGTATTTCACTATGATTGCTGCTGATTTAAATCCGTGAAACCCTCTGGCATATTAAATAAAAGGTAATGACACAGTAAGTAGTGATAGCCGAGTGGGAGACCGTAGGACTGCTAAGTCAGAGGTCTCGGGGTCGAACCCACGGCACACACCTCTGTCAATAAATCGTTAAGATTCGTCTTTTTGATGATATGTGTGTATTTGTCATATAAATAATCGCTCACTAACGGTAAAGAAAACATCGTCATGTCTGGTGTAGCGGTTTAAGCGGTCGCCTCGCCGCTCTCCACTGCACTGGTGTTGTGGGTTCGATCCCCACATGGGACAAATCTTTGTGTAATTCGCAAATATTTGTTCTGAGACTGGGTGTGCTTTTGAGTGAGTGAATGTGTGTATTTGGCCTTGTCATTGGGACCATTGGATAGTGTAATTGCTTCTGGCGTTCTATCTAATGTAAAAAATCCAAATTTATCTTTATCTTTATCGTAAGGAAACCTGCATGCCTATTATATATATTATTATATTCTTTATTACACAATAATGCTCCAGGTCAAACACCTAAAAGTTGAATAGAACCCTGTTACATATTTAGAAGGTATACAATTACCCTGTTACAATTTTAAGTTGTTGGGACGTAAGCGGGTCAATACTCTTATTGATGTAAGCTGCTCAAACAATCAAAGTAAAAGTTACATTATAATAGTTAAACACATACTTGGGTTGAATATTAGAAAATTATGATCAGTAAAAGTTGTAACCAAGACCAATATTGCTGAAATAGGTATTATCATTACTTAGCTTTGTATTTTATCTAGATGAAATATTAATGTTCGTGAATTCGCTTAAATATATAGCGAAAGATCGAAAAATCATCATCGCTTCATGGTAGATATATCAAAGAGGTATCAAATTTTTGCACCTATGATCACCCATTGATGTCAAGAATGCATTTATGGAAGTTAAAAATGCACACATAATTTCTGTATTTATATGTGCAACACGCTGACGTTTCATATAAAATAGACTAAGCTGTTCTATCTACTTCTACTTTTCTCTGGGAGATATTCAACAAATACGCACGAAGAACTGCCAAAAAATGTGAGCCTTGCCTGACACTGTGTTCCCGCAGGAGTACTATCTGGATATCTTTAAAGCAAGAGTAAAAAGGTATAGAACACCTCATCACTTACCATCAGGTGAGATCGTGGTCAAATACATACCTATCCACCAAAAATAAAAATACGGGCTTCGTGTGCTATATCTATTTTATGGAAAACTATTAATATAAGGGTGTTATTACGAAATTCGATTGATGCCATCGGTCGAGGTTGATCGATTGATGAAGTAGCTTTGAATAAATGACCAATTAAATGATAGCTGATTGATTTAGAAAAAAAAAGCGTCGAAAATATAGAATATATTTTTAGCACATTGACAAAAGCGAAATGATGATAGCACTTGAATATTAATTTTACAGTCAAATGAGGAAGAGCTACATAATAATATCAAAATGTCTGATCGATCTTGGTGTACGAAATATAATTTATTAAGGCCCTGAAGCAACTTTCAAGTGTTCAGTCTAGCGGGCTCAAAATTACGAGGCTTTCGCGATTGATTTCATGCGACCATATTCAGAAAATTTGCTGTAATCGATTGCGAGATTGCTTTATTATTGGTTTAACTTCTAATTTCGTTTTTCAAATCCAAATGTTATCCCTTTCCCAATTAGAATACATTTACAAACCAGCTATTTACGCAAGCAATACTTTCATGAAAATACTGAAATATACTATTGAAACTGATAATATTTAAAAATATGTATCCAAAAGTACGTGCGTCCATTTCTAGTACACTCTTAACGAAAATGTTTCTTATATAACTTTAAAATTGTTCAGTTGGCAACTATGCCAACTATTGTTAGCAAATTATAAAGTTAAAATATCCGGTCACCTTTCAAAAAACAATGCAGATACACAATGTTAGTGATTCAATCTGTGAAGGTAACTAGAAACACAAAATAAGTTTCAACTTAAGAATCTGCTATACATGTGATGTATTGCAATAAAATTTATAAATAAGAAGTAAGTTTGGTTAGCGTTTTCTAATTAGTCCCACGTTTTATCATTACCCCTTCCTCCCACTCCTTACAGACAATAACAATGGGAAACATTACCAAATGTCACTATTATTTATGGCCACAATGGAAGGCTTAGATTGGTCGTGAAGATTGAAATTGTTTAACAAATTTCAAACTGATATCTTTATTATAAGGTATTCTGACATGAGCATGGTTGATGATCTATGTAATTATTTGAAGGTTATTTTTTCTAATAATATAGCTATCATAATATATTGAAAAAATAAGAATCCAGCAAGACTCGAACCTGTACCCCCTGAGTATACGCTCCAAGTGCTTGACCAATTCAGCTATGGATTCGTATGCTGCGTAACTTTAATATTATATAAAATACAAAAAGGCATATCAAAGCTAAAATTTGCTTTAAAATTTTACAATTATATCATAATATACTCCCGACAAAGTGTTACTCACCTCTAGCTTCATGAAACTCCAACGCAATATGAGCATCGACGCCAAACGAAAAGTAGTTGTTGACGACGTTGAGGGGTAGCTCTGGCTTGGCATTGCTGGTGTCTTCGCCAGAAACAGCAGTGTTGGGCTCCACGGTCAGTTCCCAGCGGTCCAGAAGCACGGTGTCGCTCTCGCCGATGTTCGCTAGGATCTTCGATATGGGCTCGTCTTCGTAACCCTGTCAGGTAAAAGAAGCAATTTTAAGAATGCATATTTACAGTTATGCTAAATAAATCTATGTTGTATATAATATTAAAGTTGAAATATTAAGAATCCATGATTGATGAAGACATAAGCATGATTGATGATCTATGTGATTATTTGAAAGTTATATTTCCTAATAATATAGCTATCATAATATGTTAAAAATTAAAAATCCAGCAGGACTCGATCCTGCACCCCCTGGGTATACGCCCCAAGTGCTTTGCCAATTCAGCCATGAATTCGTATGCTGCTACACTCGAAATTTATCAACTAAATACTATATAAAATACAAAAGGCATAGCAAAGCTATAATTTGCTTTAAAATATTAAGCTGGGTACAGATTGGTGCAATGCAACATGTAATGTAATATTCTGCGTTACATTGCATGTTCCCTGCTGCCTTGGACGTGTGGCGCGCACGGTACGCGCATTGACTACGAATCATTCGAGAACATCTGTTCCCGCATTTCGTTACAAACACTAGCCCTCGTCACACGTGTTCTTTTCTTTGCCTGCATCAAGGCGATATACTTACGAATCATGGAGTCTGAAGACAGCCTTCTTGCTCTGACGATTATCAGTGCTTCATTGTTAATAATTGTTAACAATAAAAGTGACTCGTCATCACTCCACGCACCTTCTTTCACCGCCATGATCGTTGCGCATGCGAACGAAACGATCGGCCGTCCACGGCTGCGTCCTGCGCACACTGCGCGCCCCTTTGTGTTCGTACCAAAAACCGACAAATCTCGGATCGAGCCGCGCACGAGTTGTAACGCTCGGAGCGTGCGCGACCCAGGCGCAGTTCGTGCGCGCGAGGCGTCCACATTATGGGAATTCTGTTACATTACATGATACATTGCAGCAATATGGACGTCAAATTCTGGCATTGCATGTTGCATTACATGTTACATTGCACCAATCTGTACCCAGCTTTACAAATCTATGTTTATTTTTAATAGTATTTACTAATGATAACATGACCCTTCTTTTATTTTGTTACAGTCGAGTAAAAGCCGATGCGCTTCATATTAGATTTTGGTAATTTTACGACGCGAAGTTCAAACACAAATACTTATTTAATAATATGAAATTACCTTAATCTAATACAATATTATAACGAGGTAATACCCCGTGGATTTAGTTCTGCCAACTTTAGGGAATCAGCTAAATAATATATCCAGCGGAAATATCAGTATGAGCCTTACTACGTTTTCATTAGGTTTAAAATTCAATAAAGCTAGTATAAACGGTAAATTCTCTGATATTCCACAAAATGGCATTATCAAACAAGAACCAGGCATTCACGGCAGTAATCCATGTGTAAAGGTTATAAAACAAATATCAGTTTAATACTAATTATGAAAATTCTATTCCGAACTGTTCTGATATAATCACAATCCTTATTGTTGGGACGAGGCTTTGGGTGTTCATGTCGATCTCCGTGGGTCTATTGTGATTGTAGCCTCATGTTTCTATGTATGTATTTAGAAAATAAAAGTATATATGTATTAGTATTAGTTATTCTAGTACCCATAGTACAAGCTCTGCTTAGTTTGGGTCTAGATGGCGTAGTGTGTGAGTTGTGAAATATTTATTTATTTATTAAATAAAATAATAAAAAATAAAAATAAAACATAGGTTTATAAATTACAAAAGCAAACAATTTCACTTTAATAATATTTAGATTGATTTACCACTGACTCCCAAACTAGGTACGTACCTGTATTTTGAGTTAGTCAGTGGTTCCTCACCATGCGTACAATATAAGATAAAAAAGTAAATGACTAAAAATATAGACGTGTCGTGTAGAAAGTGTGGTATTGGTATAAAGTATTTATTATAGACTCATCACAATCCTTACTTATCCTTAATATTTTATATTATACAAGCTGTCTACGTTATCCTATCTTAACTATGCATACATTCTCTGGACGATATTTGCAGCACGCATTATGTCAATGTTATGTCAAACCCCATAAAGGTACATTCAAAAAAAGTTAATATTGTCAAAAGCGCTAAGGTTACTAAAATGGCTATTAAAAAATAGGGGTTGGTGATAAAAAGGGTACAAATTTAGGGTTGTGTGTATTTTTAATGCCACATTATAGAAAAATAAAAACAAAAATGTTGTCCCAAAATTTAAAAAAAAAAAATGATATAAATAGATAGTAGCCGATTCTCAGACCTAATGAATATTTGCATATAAAATTTGTTAAAGATCAGTAAAGCCGTTTCGGAGGAGTAGGGTAACTACAATGTATCACGAGAATTTTATGGATAAGATTGTAAAATATTATAATGAGAAAGTAACTCTGTCTGTCTGTAACGCTTTCACGGCCAAACTACTGATTCGATCTTGATAAAAATTTGTATATTGATGGTTCAAGACCTGAGGAAGGGCGTAGGCTACTTTTTATCAACATGCCACGCGGGCGTAGCCGTGCTCAAAAGCTTGTAAGAAATAATTGCTAGTAAACATCACACTTTGATTGCCTGTATGCAACATTTGTGACAATAGATTGTTTTGCGCAATTTGAGAACATCGACACGTCGAGCATAGGTATTTATTACCTTTATAATAATTACGCGATTTAGACTCGTTGTCTATTTTGTTTAAAAATATATTGTTGTTTATTTATATCACCACAACGTGCTCGTATTATAAAATTTTAACACGATGCACTTTAAATGTTAATAAAATCGAATACTTAATTCGATTTCCAATATGCATATTCAGTGCATCGAGGAGCATTGCAATTGGTGCCATTATTTTGATTTGTTGACGTGTGCGCGTGGCTCGGAAAATTAGTACTCTTTTATTTCGACGATATCAAATAGTGAAACGGTTACACGGCAATATTTAACGAGCATTTATTTGATAAAATGCATACAAATGAGTATTTTTCATTTATTTATATGCAGTTATGCAGTAATGTTACAAAGAATCTGATAACTCTAGTTAGCAAAACAACACTAACGAATTGGTTATTGAAATTTTTAGTAATAAGTGACCTTTGTGTTAATTTAGACGTTAACATTCATGTGTATCAATATTTATTGAAATTCATTCATTCGTTTTTGCACGATATATAAACAAACATCAGCACAAAATTTTCTTATTGACGGACGTTATTCGTGCGTGCGTAGCTATTCATCGGCGACGACGTAGCACTTTTATCTACGCTTTAGCTACGACTGATTTAGCCTCCTGTAGTAAAATTACGGTGGTGTAATAAATCAAATAAAATATCTAGCCATTTCTTTATAACTTTTATATCTCTCGTTTTTCACAGTTACCCAATTATTAAGTATAGAAGGCTGCGTCAGCAACGAGTTCTATTTAACTTTGATAGTTATCGTTTGCCTCGTAAAACTGAATTAGCTGTTGCAAACTAAATACGTAATGTGGGCAAAGGCACACCACTTTTAAAACTACGACTCAGTTCCATAAATTATCAGACGAGTTCGTGTCGACTTTCCGCTTCAAATTTGTCTGCAATAAAACCACTTTCGCCCTTGTTTATTTTAAGTTCCTTTTTCGAGTGTTCTACGGAATTGTTATTTTTAACAATGGAAAAAAAGTTACTTGGCAGCTTGGCAAAAATCAATCTACTTCCAGAATCTTATTAAAAAACCGGCCAAGTGCGATTTGAACTCGCGCACGTAGGATTCCGTACCACTATACATCTAAATAAATGTTTTTCTTTATTATTTTTTATATTGTAGTTGATTGAATGAAAGGTAAAATGCGGTTTACGATTTATAACGTATTAAAAAAAAACTAATAATTAGATATCGTTCAAACCAATTTTCGGTGGCAGTTTGCATGGTAATGTGCATCATATATTATTTTTACATTTTATCATTCCCTTATTTTAGAAGTTACGAGGGGGGGACATTTTTCCACTTTGGAAGCGTCTCTCGCGCAAACTATTCAGCTTAGAAAAAAAATATATTAGAACCCTCAATATCATTTTGAAGACCTATCCATAGACATTCCACACGTATGGGTTTGATGAAGAAAAAATTTGAGTTTCAGTTTTAAGTATGGGGAACCCCAAAACTTTATTGTTTTTTTTTTGTATAAAAATCTTAATGCGGTTCACCGAATACATCTACTTACCAAGTTTCCACAGTATAGCTCTTATCGTTACGGAAAAAAGTGTCTGTGACATACGGACGGAAAGACGGACGGACAGACGGACGGACAGACATGACGACTCATTAAGGGTTCCGTTTTTTGCCATTCGGCTACGGAACCCTAAAAACGATGTAAATTCAATTTTTTAGAAGTCTGGAACCTTTTTAGTGTCTAAGCGATCAAATATTTTATTTTATAGTATTCATTATCACCGAGAAAAAGGCAAAAAGTAACATGGATCAAAAATAATAATCCTCTTTTTGTAAAATTGCAGAGAATAAAATATTTATTTTATCAATTATGCTTCAAGTATAATTAATTTTACGTCGGCAGGGGAGTTGATAGGCTCTTTGATGTAACTTTGTATACCTTTCTTCTGAAGTATAAATGAGAAATACTTGATTTAATAAACACTTTTGAACATAAAGTTTGTTCGTTGATAAATTATCATATTATTTACAGTCTGAGATTATATTGTGTGATGCATCGTGGAAACGTAGCCACCGGACTTATGAAGTAAATTAGCTTATCAGTTTGTAGAAGGCGCGGTGCTGTTGATTAAGTAACTTGTTGCACATACAGGCTCGGTAAATAACCCACGAAGCTTTGCCATTTTGCAAATCTGAATAAACGTTTTAGATGAATTGCTCTAACCGTATCCGTCCTCTACAGTGTAGGTTACGTAAAATGTACGTAAAATTTAATACTCCACTCAATGAACATTGTTTTATTTTTTGTATGATCAAATTATATTGGCCCAACATTATCTATGTCAAAAGCTATCGTAATTAGAATATTATAATTTGACAAAGGTGAGACAACCAATAAAAGTTACCGCAGCCAATTTTCATTCATTGTAGCTTTAAACATTTTGTATTCATATCGCAGTCTCAAGAGAAATTACGCGGCTTTTGATTATTATAGGTGAATGAATACGATAAAGATGAAAACGCCGACATATTTTTATAAAGCACAACAATGAAGGAATATTACACGAATCTCGCGCCAGACCGGAGTCTGTTTGTCTTTTGGAAGAATTCTAAAATGTACGGGTACAGCGTAATAATGTTTGTTTATGGCCTCGTTAAAACATACTGTCGTACATCAAGCGACAACGAGCAGTAATAGCATTTGCATTCACTAAGGTTTTCCTTCTAAGTTTTTGTATATTGATATTAATTACATCATCAGGGGTGAGTGTAAACACAAGCTTCATGTGATATCCGGTTATCTAAGTTCATGAATGAAATTGAAATAGCTCAGACGTTGCTTAGATAAACGGATTGTTTGAAACATTGCCACAATTACATTTTCTGGAAAATTTGTAGAGAGCCCATAAACAAAACTGATAATCTGATTAATATATTGAACGTGTTAAAATCAATTATACTGCAACAGTATAAAATACTCGAATTAAAACTGTCCATATGGACAGGTCCCATGAGGTAGGCCTGAATTTATTTTACGCGTTCACGTATGAGGGCGCGACGGGCGAGAGTGACCGGCCCCAGCCCCAGTGAGGTCCCAGCCGGACCCGGGCACGAACATCGATAACGTCATAGCCGTATAGAAAATGTTTCTTCGGTCATTAGGTCTTTACGCTTTTTCTACTCGACGATGGCCTCTTTAAATATCAAAAACTTGTAAAATGTTCTTAATTAAAATATTAAAAATTAAATGGCATGGTATCAATCGAGACATTTGGTCACGTAAAAATAAAAAATGTTTCCTTATACTTAAAGCCCGTGTTATTGCGAAAAAAAAAATGAGTAATATTTACGAGCGTCAAAACGTTTCAGAAATGTACTATATTAAAGAAATACAAAGTATAGAAGCTTCGCTAGCGAATGGGCAATATACTATCTCTAATTTGACATATTTTATGAGTCATAATATGTCACATAACGGATAAATTCTGAAATACCGTAAAGGAGTGTCGTTTGTTATGCCTAAGTGGCTTTTTGCGCGTGCCGGACTTACACGTATACACGGTTTTTCACCCAAAGTTTCAGAAACATGAATCAGTGGTAAGCGGCATTGCCTCGATATAATTTACACCCTGTTTTAAAAGTTTAATTTGACTTACCCCACCCCAACCGAGTGCCCTGGCGAGATCGTTGCCTGTACCAAGTGGCAGCACACCGACTGCTGGTCGGGTCCCGCCGATGCGGTCGAGCACGCTAAGCACCCAGCCCACTGTGCCGTCGCCGCCGCACGCCAGCACCCGCAGGTTTGGCACTTTCCGAAACAGCTCTAGACTAAAAGGAAAAGCTATTATCCAAACCATTTGTAGTAAAGGATTAGCAACCCTAAAAGTAAATTTAAATCTAATAAAATCTCCAAGTAAGTATCATTTAATTTTATTCATGTGCGCAACGTGCTCCATCTCAATGGTTCATTTAGTTTCATTATTTATTGGTGTGCAGAATCGATATTTACTAATACAATGTTTGAGCTTTGATTGTTTTATCATAATATTATGGCACAGTAATATTGAAATTAGGCCAAAAATCTAATCAGTCACATTCATCAATCTGGATATTTGATATATTACGTTTGATTAAAAACGAGTACAAAAATGTACGAACAATAAAAATATTTTGGGCTGAAGATTGATGGATTTTAAAATTAAACTCAGCAGTCACTCACAGCTATTAAAGGATGAAGGAATAAATCGTGGAAAGCTTTAGTGACGGAGAAAGACGTGAAGGCCCTATTCTCATTAGTGTCACGTCTGAAAGCGCGTTGCCAAGACTAAGGAAGCTAAACGCTGCAACGAGTATTGATGATTTTAATGGGTCAAACCGATTTATTGGTATTGTCAGATCCGAGGCCTGTCTACCGCAAGCGAAGGAAATCTGTTATATCGTACCACGTGGAGAATTTAGTTTTTATCGCATTTTATTTAGGAAAGGTCTTGATAAATTTAAAGTTTTTCACATAATAACGTTTGATATTATTTTGTAGACAATTATTATTACGATTTACCTGAATCTGTATATTTGTTAAATTAAAATAGCTTACCCCGGCCCAGGTCCTCCTTGAGTGAGATCGAAGACCTGTCGCGGGTTGAGCAGCCATTGGAACTTCTGCAGGAGCTTAGCTCCTTGGTTTCCTCCACTCTTTGGGTTAATAAATACTAATACAGGCTTCACATTAGCTGTAGGAATTGGCTTAATCACAAACGTTTTTTGTTCATTCTTCGACTCTTTTCCTTTTTTCTTAGATGCACTCTTTTTCTTAGGCGATTTCCTTAACGAAGACTTAAAGCTACCTCTTCTTGGCAATTTGACAATCCACGATGGCGGTACTATGATGTTTGCTTGCGAACCTATTGAAGATAACACATTATTGCAAATTGAAATTGTTTGAAAGTCACTCCATAACTTGTGAAGTTGAGGGTCGTGTATACCGTACCTAATGCGCATTCTTCCCCTATTCTCTGGAGGTTGAAGCAGCTCTCTTTGTTGTGATACGCGTCTTTGCACCACGAACAACTCAAAGCCACAATTTCTTTTGAACTGAAGGATAATTTTGCTTGAAGCGACTGTCAAAATAAAAATACAAGTTTATAAGATGGTACTTTACTTCCCAGCTGTAATATTTTATAACATGGTTAGCGACAACGAATTCTATATAAAAAGCAAGCAACATAATAGAATGAAGTGGCACTTTAATTTTAATTGATAGCTTGCCCAAAACTTGTGCGTAATGCGTAACACAATGCATACAATAGGTAGCAATATACCTATATATTAGGTACGGATCCATTAGACGGCAATAAGCCTCTAGCTTTTAAAGCTTAGAATCGGGTTACAAGAGTTGTGTACGAATTTGCCGAGATAGCAAATTTATTCAGGACCAAATAATTTGTTTGTGCTTACGACTTGAGTTAGGACAAGTTTAGGACTGCGATCTAATTATAATTAGAAATAAATAGCTAGCTCTGGGTCTCGATTTTTATGAGTCAATTGAAAATCAAAATATAAATACTCACGGCAAGTCTAATTTACTAAAAACCTGTTTGGAAATTATCGAGTAACGTTACGCGTAGAATTAATCTATGACAAAAAATAATTGAAGTGTCAGCTGTGTTCGATGTCATGTTTGATTGAATATATATTTCAAGTTACAAATTCTGTCGAAGAAGAAGAAGAAGAAGAAGAAGTTACAAAGTCTGCCGATTATCTTTTACTATATTTGTGCAACAGGTTCTTAGCATTTAGGTAATAATCAGATAATGTTAAGAGCTCTCTCCCACGATCTATCAACTCTAACAACTTCAAGTAGAGGTGTGCAACGGAGCAGTGAGAACCGAAGTATGCCCGGTGATTCACCGGTTAAAATAATCGATGGAAAATGAACGGTGAGTCATGGCTAATCAAATTACATTTGGACACAATATTTTATCACAATCTTGTAATGTTATAAACATAACCGAATAAAGGAAAGAAATACTCAATATTCTTAATTATTCAGCTTTATTTACGAGAACTGTTTACAAAAACTCAAATGATTCAAAGATTCATTCAATAAATGCTAATTACGTCAGTCTCTAGTCTTATCCATCGATCACTTATACCGGTGGATCACCACTCACTGCTCAGGAGCCAACCTCTACTTTAAGAAATTACCACAAATCTTGGTCGTGAGCTTTAAACAGTTAATAAAAAACCAGACCCTGGCATCCACCTGGCAATACGCCAGTTTTCAGGATACGCACATTCACAAGGTCACCATTGTCTACGCCTATAGCCTTGTCTACAGAGTCTTGCTTGGGAATGCACCAGCGACAGCAACTGCGCCGGCATGACTATGCAACAAAACCATGCAACACACATGCATATGAATTAAAATATATGAAACAAATGAAGACATAACATAAAACACAAAAACTAAGGTAAACACAAAACACATAAATCTACGGTAAACACAAATGAAACATTAATAACTAATTGTTAGTTAACACATAAATGGGCACGTTAAAGTTATAGAATCTGAACCCTTAACCTTGTTTTGTGCAATAATAATTTTATTAATGTACTCGTGTTTCTTTTTATTTGAATATATCTTGGGTACATTTGAAATTTAAAACAAGCGTGGTTCAATTCTGTTTAAGAAACGATCGATTTCAAAATTTTAACGCATATTTGATTGACAAAAATTTTAATTTGTATGATTTCATTTATGGAATAGGCATGTTGATTCTAAATATAGCAATTTTTCCACCACGATTAAACAACGATATCTTACGGTTCTTTTTAACGGGTTTATTAGATACTAATATTATAAAGAGGAAATATATTTTTGTTTGTTTGTTTGGGATAAGCTTCGAAATTACTGGACCAATTTTGATTCAACATTAGTACGAAAGGTTCTAAACCTCAGGAAGAATATAGGCTACTTTTATCAAAATACCACGCGGGTGGAGTAGCCGGCGAGCTACTAATAGCTATTGTCCTATGATTTATATTCTTTATTTAATATTTAACATAATTGATTACACTATTATTTAACAGTTTAATAGTTATATTAATATTTATATATCATTCAAAACTAATTAATTATACTTACTTATTTGATTTAAACATATATTATTTGTTATTGTTTTATATTAATTTTGTGTTTTTTTTTATTTGTAAACAGCTTTTATTTATTTATATAATTATGGTGTATCCTTTCTTTTTACGTTTTAATTTCAACGGATATTGATTATAGTTAAATTTTATTTTAGTAGTTTTGAGCGTACGGCACTCGTGGGCTGCAGCTGAAAATCAGCGTTAGGTGACTGTAGTTCATTGCAGTCACTTAGCATTATGCTGAGCTGCTGGCCTTTTGGTACAGACTGTATAACTGTATTTGATCGTATTTCCTGTATTGTTTATTTTATGTTTTGTGCCAATAAAAATTTTCTTTCTTTTTTTCTTTCTTTCTAGATAAAGAAGTTTTAAACTTTAAAAAAAAAAGGTTTTTATCTATAAGTTATAGATTATAACTTATACACGAAACTGATTTTTTTTAAAGTTTACCTCACTCCTTAAATAGTATAAGTTTTCAATAACACAATGTTAACTGATAGGCACTATCCGGCGACTTTCTGGAATAGGGCTCATATTTACTACATATTTTGGGGCTCATGAAGCACCGTAAACGAGGAATATCAGGCGGGGATCTAAATGAACGTGTTAACCGTGACAGATAAAGCCATAGATATATTTTTTCCCATATTGTAGCGGCAGCTCGTTCATTTATTACCTCGCTCATTTAGGTCCTTTGTCCGATTATCAAGTGATGGTAGGGAAACCCCTGATGAAAAATGAGGGATGACTTTTTCAGTGACTCAGATTGGGTATAATACTTATTTATTAGCTTTATATATCATTTTATACGAGCGTACGGTCATTTGTTATATTTATGTTGCCTTTTTTTAGAACATCAATTTCATTTGGTTAAGTAAATATAGGACCATGTTTTAATGACATTTACCATCATTGATTGATGACACTAAAATACCAACAATAATGACCATCATACAATTTGATGCAGAGTGGTTATATTTCAGTAACGTTCATTATTGTAGTGTCATTATATATTGACACGATACAACGCACTATTTTCCTAAAAAATCTTTATATATATAAAATGTATTCGCAAAATTTGTATTGAGGTGGATCATGGATCTATTGGTCTGACAGTCCATTAATGAAACGAATTAAAAACATACCCACAAGATTATTGTTTAAATACAAGTAGTTTTACCAAGTACCTTACAGTAAGGAATATAATCATTCAGAAACAGAAATAGTATTTAAAATCCCGTTGACTATACAAGGCCCATGCGAGCGATATGGCAGCACGTCATTAAAAATGAAGTTTTAATTTCGCGAGGGGGAGTGCGGGCGCTCGCGGTTTGTGACGTGTCGCATGCAACGGGCTTTCTCATGGCATACGTCACTTTAACGATACGATTTCTAAATATTTTTATAATTAGCTCCTAGCTATCGTGCTCTGTGAGAGGCAAGGAGGAGTATGTACAAGTATCTATCTACAACAGCTAATTTCTTAATCTGACAATCGATCAATCTGCGCGGTAACTACTGAGTCAGAAACACTCCCTAAAAAGCTAACCCATCCATCAACCAACCCAGACAAAAATAAACTAGTGTTGCAGTTGGACAACATTTCGTATCGCCCGCGTGTCGTTCAATCTAAATGTTCTTGGTTGTATTTCGCATCAGAGGGTACGTGGTATAAATGCAAATCTTTTAGGTCGACAACATGGTAGTAGTGTGATCGGCTAGCGACCACTATGTACAATACAATGCCGCCGTGGTCACAAACACTGTTAATTAAACACGTCATCAGTACAGTTCACTGGAATAACCACGACTTTATTATATATTCATAGGTTAAGCTAATAAGGCACGCACTGAATAATAAAAAGCTCGAAGGCTTTAACTGTGTCATTACTTTATATATATATATATATATATATATTTATAACCTCTTCACGTTCGAACGGATGAAATTTAAAGTTTGATATGGGGACAGTTAATACTCTAAATTATCATATAGGGCTCTTTTTATTAACGTGCCACGCGGTTGAAAGTTCTTTTCTTTTTTTGTTTCGTCATAAGGCGATTAAAGTTGTAATATTGTTAATGCAATTTTCCAATCCGTTGTTCTCATAATTATAGTTGTTATTATACATTACATTTAAGTTTACAGCATTCTATATACGGCTTAAGGTATTGCTGATGTTAAAATCAGCAAGTCTTTAAGCCGGGTACAGAAATCTGTAACGTCACATGTAACATATAAGAAGCATTACACGCACGTCGTTGCCTGCTCGCATCTGTTTCCAAAATGCGCGCGGCGATTGTTCTGCAGTGCAGACAAACATAATCCACTGACACTTCGAGCACTTGACAGATCGTGTCAAACATGAGTTGTAATGCTGTGGCCGCGCTTAGTGTGCTCGGTTCGTGCTCGCAAGTTGTTATGTTACATGTTACGTTACAGCAGTCTGTATGCGGCTTTATCGTTAAAGTAATCTCATTCATTAGTGTGCAAACGTTAAAAAGCGTTTGTTTTAAGACGACTCCGTTTCACCGTGTGATTACAACGTTAATGGAGCTAGAATTAGCTACGTCACACCGTTCGAGAACTTTCCCCATTAAGTTACCGACGGACGTACACGATGGTTGCTACTGATTCTTTTATTATTTAAGACTCAATTAAGTGGTCTGAGCAAAGGACTTTTAATGTAATGGCTTTGTCTGGGCAACTTCTAGAATTGCGATTGCACGGCAACAAGCCGGCGGGTAGGGTTGCCAATCTTAATAAAATTAACTCGCTTTTTCCAACGGCTTCACTCGCACTGAACCGTAGAAATCTCTTTGATAATTATTGGGTTTGCATTTCGAGATATCCTATCTTATTGCTGTGTCGATAATAAAGCAGACCTTTCTAATTAGAGCCAAAGGTAAGGCTGTGTGCGCCGAGTTTTTCATTTTCAAAACATAGCAACGCGGCCAAGGGTTGCTATGTTGTGGCCTTTGAGTACGATGAGTGAGTGAATTGTGAATATAACTACATAATATAAAACAAAGTAACTTTCCGCTGTATGTCTGTCTGTTCCTATGTGTGCTTAGATCTTTTAAATTACGCAATGGCTTTTGATGCGGTTTTTTTTATTAGATAGAATGATTAATAACGAAGGTTTTTTATGTTTAAAATATGTATATTATTGTAAAACATGGAACACGGAGCAAAGCCAGGGCAGGTCGCTTATTACTTATACTTTTAAGCACAGTTTATAAGTACAGTACCTTTACAGTGCTTTAGGGCGGTACATATGCAATATTTAGAGATATCTACATAATGTACATGACAAACATTCTTCAATTATTTGGTGCAAACAGACAACAGTCCGCTTGTTTGTAAAAATACAGCTCATTAAATTAATTAAGTAACATCCGTAATTTTCCTTTTACCAGCAGAATAAAAATACTCCACACATTTTTTAGCTTTAATAAAAGAAAAGTTTTGTTGTAAAATAAAGTAAATACATTCTGCAGAACATGTTGACAACCCTAGGAGTAAGTCATACATATTAATGAATCTTCCCTAGAATAGGTAATCGATCTGCTTTATTTATTGTATCCACTATTTTCTAGATTACATTGTCAAGCTGTCAATTAATTAACCGTGTAAAGTTTCAGAATCTAAACAGCAGTATTATTATGCTATGTTAGATACACGGAATTCGGCAAAATTAAGCAGACGGTTTTTGATGAATTTTGGCTAAAGGGTGTTGTGTTCCGGCAATTCCGTGGCAGTCTACCTGACACCGCGCGCACACGTCGCCAACTCTACGTGTGAAATAGTGTTATTATAATAAAAGTATTTATGTATAACATTTATGAGGTATATTTTATATTGTATTATTGTATTTGATGTGGGCCTGATTTAAATAAATATACAGCTAACAAATATTGTTGTTATTGTACATTTCTGACTTCAGAAACAGTTCAAGTGTGAAAATAAACGGTTTCGTCAATATCTAAAGAATCATTCTATCGTAAACAAGGAATTGTTTTCAAACTTCTCCTTAACAGACAAACTTAACGTTTTGTTGGTGCGATCTTAGGTCGTAGGCGGAGACGCAGGCAGAGCTGCGTGCGGCAGCTAGTAATATGTATCCCACTAATAAACATTTTTTTTTATACTACGCCCACAGCGAACGACCGTGTAGTCCACCTGATGGTAAGTGGAGTACAGCCCATGGACATCAACAATCCACAAAAGCAGATTATAGATGCGTCGCTGCAGCTGAGGACTACGGTGGTGGTGGACTATGCCTCATGTGCCAGTAATTTCAGGGCCTGATCTCACCACCAAACCGGATTTTCATGTAAAATGGTGCCCAGATGTGGCTATTATATGTCCTGCAGTATAAAAAAGTTTTCAGATCTCATGTAGAGCCAGGCTTTTCATTCTACATGCCCTTACTTTACTAGCCTTAACTTTACAAACTCTACACCATAGTCAAAATATGTGTACTGGCCGTTTTGTTTCAATAACTACAGGTTATTAGAAGAGTAATTAATTTTTCACCTTAATTACACCTATGTAATGGTATCAACGGCCGAGCCACATATTTAAACTAAGGTGTAGAGTTTTTAAAATTAGGGCTTGTAATGTAAGGGCATGTAGAGATGGAAGCCTCGTCTGGGCAAAATTTTACATGGAAATGTTTTTGAAGGGATTTTACTTTTTTTTGTAGGTTGTGGCTTTATCTCGCCCCTAGATTTTATTGTTTATAACACGGAGTCCCTATATACCTTTTTCGACCTCTAGAATCTTGCGTAAGATCATACATATTAAACCCAAAGAATTTCAGCTTTCTAGGACTTTCTTTAAAAACTTGGGTGATCATTAAAAAAATCCAAGTTTCAGCTTTTTAAGACTCCGGGAAGTACCGTATGAGTTTCGATGATCATCAGTGAGTCAGTGCCGAAATCGGGGGTTAGATATCAATACTATTAAAATTTTAACAACAGCGTATTCAATTAAAACTTTGTATATATAATTAGCTTGGAACTGGTATCATATCCTAAGAATTTTGAAAAAAGATAAAAACCAAACCCAAATTATAAGTACTCAAAAATTAAGGAAACAATTCAAGAAAAGGTGGGTAGTGCCCTTCGCGTCGCTGGCTCGTTTGAGCAGTTTACCTGTACACCTATGTACAGAAAATCTAAATAATTTTCTATATTTAACTTGCCAGAATAATATTCGTCATAAGGTCATGTGACAAGAACTAAAGTTACCGACATAGCTCGTAAAATAAGCTCGCTGAAGTGGCAATTACAAACATAGAAATGTTATTTTTATTCCCGTTCCACTAAGTTTTTGCATAAACACACAACTAACTAAAGTATTATTTGCGTTCCAAAAACTAGGTATTACTGTAAGTGTAAGTAGGTAAACAGAGAAGAAAAATATTGAATATAAAAGTTACAATTTTCGTTGGAAATTTGTACTCATTGTCAAAGTTCTCAGAAATAATCTTTAACTGAAGATTTATTTGTTTGATGGGTGTATCATCGAACATAAATCAATATACTGCCAATTTACATACCAATTCTTGTTCAGACGGCCTTTTTAACAGCGCAAGTTATTTTATTAATGCTTCTTCGAAAATTCAATTAAAAAAATGTTTTCTTGATGATTATTAATAAGTACAAATCTTTTTAACACCAAGATCAAGTTAAGCTAAAATTAACACACAAACCAATATCCTTCAGTAAAATAAAACTCGATTCATGATAGCTCTTGGTAATAGTTACAAATATTTATGATTTATAATAACCTGCTCAAAAGGAGGAGGTTCTCAATTCAACCGTATGTAACCGTATAATATACTACTTATGTAACTAAGTATTAAATTTCCAAAAAAACAATCTTCCAATTTGTTTTTTTATAACGTCAACACGATTGGTTTGTATTAATTATTAAAAGCATAACTTGATCTTCTGATACTTCTAACTACATAAATGATGATTCTAAAATGTATTTGATGGTACACAAAACAATCATACCACATAAAGCAAATAATTAGATTGTTACAAAATGCACACTTATATTTAATATCTAATTGTCAAAATAAAACATAATTTCATATTGAAAATGTCTGTTAAGTATTTTTCACGACGCGTGCATAAAACAAAAAAAATCCTTTCAAGTATTTTGGTTGTTATCTATATTATTGCACGGCAAAATGTGAACAACAAAACAATAACCCTTGACCTCGGAATACCGTTCCACCCTTTACCAACTACGTGATAAGCTAAGCATAGCAGAATGCTACAATAATAAAAATTTATTAAATTAGAAAATAACCCATATAGTTCTTTTTCGTATATTATGTTTGTTTCTTTATTCTCTTACTTTAAGCCACTGTAACTCCGTGCAGTCGGGCTTTTTAAAGATCCTCTTTAAAAGTTTTAACAAATATTTGTACTTTATATAAGCTTATTTATATCTTGGTGGTAAACAGGTAAACTTTCACTTAAATTGGATACTAACAATTTTTTTAAATTTTAGTGATTTATAATGTTTAAAAAAAGTTTTATTGTATGTGAAACACAAAACAAATATTTTCGTTATGACAAACTAAATTTAGTAACATCCCGTAAGTTTTTCTAGACATATTTTATGTGTATCTCTGTGTATAAATGATTCTTCAAACCAAGAAAAGAATAAAGTTGGAGCTGGTTAAACCAAATCAATATAAATGACAAATCGATAAACGTTTTTAGAGACAGGTTAGGTATCATGAATTCTAGATCATGTGCCAGTAATTTCAGAGTCACATAAACTTGTCTAGCAAAACTTATTTAGGTATAAATGTGCTTCCAGACAGGCTATAATTCATCTAGAATGTTACATAACTATGTGTACTGTAATGTACCGTTGCAGATTCGATGTTGAGCACTACTTGCCAATTTGCCTCCCAAATCACAAACCTTACTGCCTTACAAATTCTCATTTTTTTTAATTTTTACAGTTTGCGTTCTGTAGTGCTCGGTATACACGGAATCTGTAACGTTGCATTACAAGCAAATACAAGCGAATGCTTGCGGTGTGGCAGCACCTTACATGCACCAAAAAACTTTTTTTTTATTTTTTTTTGTTACCTTGCTGCAGGCCTTGCACTTGCCCTTCTCCGACCGTCGGTGGACCCAGTGGTGGTGGGTGAGGGTCTGCTCGCGGTACTGGCGCACGCCGACGTCCCTGAAGGTAGGTTTGCAGGTGAACTGCACGCGATCCATGAGGATGTCGATGCATGCCTGGTGAGCCACGATCTTGCACGCCGAGCATTTCATACGCGAGCCGTGTTTCTGTAATAAGATATATTTATAGAGCAAAGGTATTAAAAGTTTGTGGTTGTTTGTTAGAAATGAATTTAAATAATATCTTATGTTTGTTCAGCTTGAAAATTGGATGTAGCACAGTGAGTGCGGCAAAACTTAAAGGTAACTCAAATGTTTGCTTATAAAACATACTACTTAAGCGAACATTCGTTATTCGTGCAGACATTCTTTGGGCAGGCTAAATAATGTCTGCCACTGGGTACAGTTTTAAAACTAAACTATTGAACCGTGTTTAAATAACTTTGGGGTAGTTGCAAAAGCTGCAATACTTTGATAAATTACATCAACATTAACAATTTTATAACACCAGCTGTTGCTTGCGGCTTCTCCCGCGTGGTGCCTAAGGGTATAAAAATGGCTAACCACCTATTCTGAGGCCTATCTATATAAATTATTATACACAATCATATAAATCGGTCAAACCGTTTCGGAGGAGTTCAATGACTAATACTGTGACACAAGATTTTTATATATTAGATAACATTACATCCCACCTATATTAGTGGCAGTGGCAGCGGTGTGGCAGAGGTGTACAACATCATCATCCACATGCTCTTAACCCAATTATTTGGGGTCGGCGCAATATGTTTTATCCTTTTATTCAGCACTCACACCCTTTCCTGTCATGTCATCATTTACACAATCGCTCCAATATTCTTTGTTCTTCCTCTTCTTCTTTTATTCATTGAATTTTATTATTATCATTACTTCCCTTCCTCATCATCCCTTCTCATTACATGTCCGCACCACTCTAACTTTTCACTTCTTTTGTCTGTCACAGGTGCTATTTTCAGGTTTCCTCTAATATACTCATTCCTTATTTTCCATTCTAGTCACACAACTCATCCACCTCATCACTAGCATTTTCCTTACATCGTCTTTCTTTCATTTCTTTTGTGGCCCAACATGACGATCCATACAAGACGGCAGGTCTTATGATGGTCTTGTAATTTTTCCCCTTTAATTTAAGGGGAACTCATATATAGGTAACAGAAATGGTTCTTGGGACCTGTCGCCATTTCATCTATTGCGTCAATTCTGTGCTTTACTACCCGATCTATGATGCCGTTGTCCTGAAGCAGTGAACCAAGGTACCAAAAATAGCAGAGTTGTTCAACAATTATATAAATTGTGTAAAAATGGAACTCATATGTAAATGCAATGCAATGAAAAATTTACACGTGCATGTATAAACCAACCGCTTTAGCATTTTATACACCAACTCATTGTAAATTCCAACTGCGATGTTCAATATTTTATTAATCCATATTATTAACATGCAGACTATGCAGAGTTTTGGAATACAACAACTACAAATTGACACAACTTTTAGCCATCCGTTCCGGTGCATTTTATTTTCCTCCATCCATATGAGTAGTAGCGACTTCGGTGATTTTAATTGGCTGGTAATAATTAGACTGCCACTTCATTATTTATAGGTATGTTCGGGTAATAAAATATCACCCAATGAGAACTGGAATTCTCTTGCCTTCAAAAGATAATCCTATGCACAGACCCGTGCTCCGTTTTCAACCCGTGTTCATTTTCAGCAATGGATTAAATATATCAACATGTCAGCTCCGACCTTTTGTTTGCGACGTAGAATTTTATCTGAAACATTGTCAATCAAACATGTCGGGGTGGTCGGCGGTATGGGAATAACATTGCTTGATTTTAAAAGCTCGATTGTAGCCCGAGCACAAAATAGTTAAGCACAGAAGACAAGCTCATGCAAATGCCTCAGTTTTTAGACGACTTCCAAAAAGGAGGCAGTTCTATATTTGACGCGTATATTTTTTTATGTTTTGCCAGTGATTTCTCCGTCATTTGTGCACCGATTTAAGTTTAGTTTTTTTAACGTCCCAAAAAGGTCCCATATCCACCAAGTCAGGATTTGATGATGAAATCCCAAGGAAATCGAGGGCAACCCTCAAATTTTATAGGTTCTTATAGTGCTTATTGTTTATTTTCTGAAGTTAATTAGATATTTGCACCTTGCAGTCAGTATCTGATTTTCCTGTGCTGATGCTGGCAGGTACAACTCCTTAACGGTTAGGAGTAGGAGGATAATTCTTCAAATAATAGAACGTTCAGACCGCTAGCTCTATTCTTTTAAGTTATATTCAGATTGGGCGAGACGTTGAATATTACTTAAGCATATTTATATAAGAAGTTAAGGGTTAAATAATCTACATAGGATACGTCGTATTTTGTACCTGTCCTTTTAATTGCGCTCAAGCGCTCGTTGTATGTAGCTTACCTTTTGTACTGTATTCTATGGCCCGAGGCTTTAGTTTGTATTCATCAATCAAAATGGATCGTGAACTTTGTTTAGCCAAGAACATTGATCACAAATAGGACACTACCACGAAAAATCGATAACTGTTTAAGTTTAAATGGTCCTTTGTTGATGTTAGGCTTTTAATAAGCCTCTGTTTCAAAGTATATCTACTGCTGTAACTTAAAATACTCACATAAAGAAGCTCAACAATTATTATTCCATTTGATGTAACTACAATGTTGGGTAAAGCTTAAAATCGAAAGATAACGTTGCTTTTCTATGAAATCTTATAACTTATCATTGAAAACCGTCAAAGTTATATGTATCCCCAATTTAATTTGTATAACATCTTCTTCTTACGTGTCAATGGTATTATGGTTTCTCATTTTTTATTTATATCGTTTTGCCCAGTAGGTAGCAACTTCTACTCCCTTACTTGTGGAAAAAAAAATACTATTATTCAATTGTTGATGTAATAATACGATACGTTGAGTGTAAAATAAAATGCTTGTCATAAAGCTAATAATATTTGGTGAGTTGTGCTTTTTTTCGTTCTTTTGTGTACAAAGAAAATACGAACCAAACAAACCCTATGAAGTCAATATGTTTGATTAAGGTGATCTTATAATAGACCGTTTGATCTATAAACAGGAAACAGGAAGATCCCCGCAATCTATTTACTTTTAACTACAGCAGGCGCCGATCCAGGGGTGAGGTTGTGGAGGTCATGTACCTTCTTCTTCCTGAGCCTTATTATCCCAGACTAGAAAAATATACCTACTTTTAATTTTTCTAGTGTTCTCTAAACGTGTTGTAACATGAAATCTTAAGATGGAACCAACTTCACTTTCAAAGCATAGGTACAACGTACAACAATCAGTATACTGTAATTTTAAGTTAACAAGAAAAGGGTATACATATTTTATGATTTAATTTTCTAATAGCCCATCACACGTCCTTCAGAACGTTGATCGAAAATTTGAAACAAAACAAAGCTCGACTCCATTGTGGGACCTACACAAAGTCTGAAGTGGGCTGGCAGCCTAATCGGTTCACTCGTATGAAGTGTCAGAGCGTGACTTCGGTGTCTGCCTGTCATAATCTCGTAATCATTTTATCTCTGAGAGACTTGGATGAAGGATAGTACTGGATAAGGGAATGGCGTGGTCAACAGCGAGACAGAGAATCTCGGCACAGTGTGGCGACAGTGCAAATTAAATTACCCTAGTTTTTGGATAAATTTGCCAAAATATTAAGATATATTATTTACTAATTCCAAAATGAAAAATGTATTTATTAATAAAACAGATATAAAGAACAATTGTTCGGTTTATTGAACATATTGCGTGATGTACTGTTATGTTAATACTGCATAGGTAATGACTGAATTTAAGTCGATCAACCAATGTTGGAAGTTTCACATCTGGCGTTTCAGCTGCGTGTTTTTGAACAGTCACTGCTGGCATCATAGTATTGAGTTTAGTAGACACATACTCTTGGCTACTCGTTGACGGCATTACTATGCTAGCTCATCCACTGCTTCTTTTGCCTGAAACTGTAAAATTTTTAATAGTAACTTTACGCAAAAGTTTAAATAGATGGCGGTTAACATACTTTCTAACTCACGCACGGGGACGCGCAGTTACGGCTGCCACAGGTAAAAACGTGAGGATCAACGAATCCCACAGAGCAAAAGTCACGGACTATAGCTAGTTTTATTAACACGAAATCAAATATTCAAGTCTATATTGCACGTAAAATCCTTAGGACCGTAAAAAACGTTGATTTTCTTTCAGTGTTGCGCATCAATTCAAAGTATCTCAACTTGACTATACCCAAATATTGTAATATATATAAATAAATAGCCCCCTATAATACTCAACTGAAAATACTCAAATAATAATTAATATTATATATACACGCTATACAGGTTAAATATTAATTTACTGTGTGGCACAGCATTCATTAACAAAAGAGTTACTCTTTTTTTAGGGTTCCTTAGTACCTACAAGAAACACTTATAGTTTCGCCATGTCCGTCTGTCCGTCTGTCCACGGCATAGCGACGAAACCGTTGGTGCTAGAAAACTGAAATTTTGCATAAACATGTATGTTAACTAAACAAAGAAAGTCGTAGAATAAAATTTGGAAAAATATTTTTTTTTCAGGTAGCTCCCCTACATGTAAAGTAGGGATGTTTTTTTTTTGTCGCCTACCCCATAGTGTGGGGTATTGTTAGATAGGACTTTTAAAAACGTTTAGGGGTTGCTAAGACAGTTTTTTGATTTAGGGATCCGTTTGCGAGATAATTAACTTTAAAGAGCAAATTTTTGTTCGAGTAGGGCGTCCCCCCCCTCTAAAAGCTAAACTACTGGATCCTAAAATCTGAAAAAAATTGTGTCGGTAGTACATGTAATGAACTTTAAAGGAAAACTATAGCAGATAACCCGACCACCCCCCGCGTCGCGATACCATGTCAGACGTGTTACGAGTGAACTCCACTGTTAAAAATCAAAAAGTGACCAAAAATTGACTTTTTAGTGTTGAACTTATACTTAAACAATCGACTACTTAAAACCAAACAAATTGTGCAAAGAAAAACAGTAATAAATAGTGTAAAGAGTGTTAAATCATCAAATGTGTGTAAAGCAAAAACGTTAAATTTTAAAAACTCCAACAACTCATCGAAACGTAAACAAAAGACTGGACTTTGACCTCATTAGCGAAGATAATCACTTATTAACTTATACCGTGCCCATCATAACTGAACATCATTACTAGAAGCAACAATTCACACCAATATGTAATTGTCTGTGTAGCACTGGTTAGAACCTATTCGATATGAGTGTTATCGAATACGAGTTCGATCCTCAGTGGAAATATATCTTTTTGTGTTTAATTTGAACTATATATAAATGAAGCGAGATCAAACCCAACTGACGATTCATTATTTTTGTAACTAAAACTATTTTTTTTAAATTTAATTTGACTCAAAAGGGATCAAACATGGATAACGAAAACGTCACACTTAGAAATCATAATATTAGGCGTTCAATGTCCCTTCACGATCTGTCCACCTTTACCATGTTCGACTCTACTATGCTAAGCTTGCCGGACACATCTGTGAACGTTAATAACAAGTCTTGTTGCGAAGACTTACGACAGAAACTTGAGTCATTGACAACACAACTTGAGACAGCCAATAATGAGATTGATAACTTGAACCAAGAAATTCATAATCTGAAGAATGAATTAGGGAAATCTGTAAAAACTATAGATGTCTACAAAAAACTGGAATACTCAGATATCTCAGTAAGACATTCGAGCAGAAAAAAGAAAAGGCTATCTATTCATGACAAAAACCGTGAGCTTATAACGTCTTCCCCGTCTATGCAAATCCAGGATATCCCACCACAAAATGACCATTGCAATACAATAATTTCTGAAATTGAACCGTGACATTCAGAGTGACATAGAACAACAATCAGAACACCAAAATAGGATTAATATACCACTGCCAATTAGCATGATTATAAACGAAAATACGTCAGTACAAAATTACCAAAAAGATGGTGTCACAATTACAGAAGTTCCAATAACAAAACAAGAAGAACTATCAGACCATAAGCGACAAATTGTGATATTGGCGGATGAACAAGGATTTAGAGTGCGATCAACGTTGCAAAAACTAGTCGGCGATGAATTTCGGGTTACATGTGTATGGAAATCAGGAGCAACTTTAAGACAACTGTTGTCTACGAAATCAGAGTTAAAGAAACTTACTGAGCATGATTTTTTAATAGTAATTGGTGGCGTAAACGACAAACAACCAGATGATTCGATATTTTTCTTGCGAAAATTTTTAAATTATAAAAGTAAATGCAATGTTATAATTTCTGAAGTACCGTTTATCAGATTCTTAAATGAAAATTAGAGCTTGATAAAAGTATTTCATTTACACTGAAAAGATATTAAAATATTTAATTAATTTGAAAAGGTTAAATTAATAAGTTTTTCGACTCTAATAATTTATTCTGTAACGAACAAGTGGGTTTTAGAAAACATAAAGGCATCAACTTGGCTATTTTCAATTTTCTTCAAACTATAAGCACTAATCTTGATAAAGGCATTCAGTCATGCGCGTTATATATGGACTTAACCAAAGCATTTGATCATGTTGATCACAAAGTTTTATTTGACAAATTATATGCTTATGGTATCCGTGGAAATATCTTAGAATTAATTAAATCATACCTGAGTAACAGGATGCAATCTACGCAACTTACTAGAATATGTCCTTTGAGTAAAACATTAACTAATTACTTGTCAGACTATAAAAAAGTCACGTTGGGTGTTCCACAAGGTAGTGTTCTAGGGCCACTACTATTTATTATTTATATAAATGACCTCCCTAAGGTAACTACCCACAAGACGGTATTATTCGCTGATGACAGCACAATTGTATTTACAGGCAACGATGTTGCATACATGGAACATGACATATCATCAACTTTGTCCAATATAATAGAGTGGCTAACATCAAACAATTTAAAAATTAATTTGACTAAGACCAACTATATGACATTCCAAAATAGAGTAAACCGGTTGACAAATATCACTATAAAATATAAGGACATAAACATAACGCAGGTGGACGAAACAAAATTTTTGGGCTTACAAATAGATCGCAGTATGCAATGGACATCACACATTGAAACATTATGCTCGAAACTTAGCCAATTTTCTTATGCCCTCTACATGTTATCCAAAACAGCAAACACACCAACGGTCTTAACGGCTTATCATGGTCATGTTACACCCCTCTTGAGGTATGGGGTTATGTTCTGGGGCAATTCTACTAATAAGGACGTAGCCTTTAAGGCTCAGAAAAAATGTGTACGTGCAATATTTAGATTAAAACAAATTGACAGTTGTAGACCTTTTTTCTTAAAATTTAAACTACTTACTCTTCCATGCATCTATATCCTTGAAATCGTTTTATTCGTAAGAAACAATATGGATATGTTTGAAAAGTTAGCCAGCCGTAGACACAATTTGAAATTAAGGTTTCCATCGAACAGAACTGCACTACTTAACAATAGTATATTTTGCATGATTCCACGAATATACAATAAACTTCCAAATTCAATTCTGGAAACCTGCACTTTATGTATATTTAAGAGTAAAGTAAAAGCATTATTGTTATCTAAAGGGTACTACTCTGTCCAAGAATATCTGTCCGACAAATCATTATAAATCTAATCTGTAATTTACTTTTAAACTTTAACTTGACTTACTAATTTGTGACATACATAAAAATATGAGTATTCTAATTTATCCTTTTGACATTGCATGAAATTTAAGTAAATATAATTGTATAATTTTATTATTTTTAACATAAAATTTTGCATGCTATGTAGCTGATTATGGTGATACGCCTTTATCCCACGGAGGTAGGCAGAGACGATGGAACGCCATGTGCTTCGCTCTTTACATACTTCTTTCGCTTCCTCAACATTCATACATCTCGTCATTCGTGCTAGCTGGTTTCGTGTACTACAAACATTTCCTTTCTGAAGGACGCCATTTAGTTAAAAAGTAAAATTAAAAATATTTTTCTATGGAACCCTACTGCGCGTGGCCCGACACGCACTTGGCCGGTTTTTTAATAATTCATGTCGTCCAAAATGTCTGCTACAAACTTAAGAGAATTTACTCGGAGCCCAATTTGTTCGTCCTGTAGCTTCAATCCACTTCGGATTTAAATCAATCTTTTCCGGGAAACTGTTATGCAATTAAGATATTGAAACTGACTAAAATACTACATGATATATTTATCATAAGAAATGCAACATAAAATTTTACCCACAATTTTGGGGAAAAAAATATGGAAGTCTTGACAACATCTAACAATATTTAATAGTACCTAGGTTATGAATACTAAAATTTCATATTTTAGATGATTTTGTCGATCAAATTATAAACAAACATAGTTCACACAAGATAAAATCATTGAAAATACAACCTGGCATATGATTCAAAAGCCAAAATGTGTTATACTTACGAGTGGAACGATAATTCAGGCAGTTTTCTTCTACTATCACTTTTACATCCTAAAACACTACACCGCACCATATTTCCTACAATAATGCTTAATAAAGACACTATTGTTAAAAAATTGCTAATATTTTTCAGGTTTCACGTAATAGTACGAGAGCTAGCAACGTCAGGAAAACAAGCATTTCAGGTAGGCCAATTTTTAGATATGCTATCTCTCTCACTCTCCCGCACGTCATATGGACTATCTGGCTGGTGGTAGTGGTTGCGTTCATCAGTGCGCATCCTACCTGCACAGGTAAAATATCGATTTTTTAAATCATTTTAAGAAGTTTCTTTTTTTTTTGCCACAACGTAAATCTAATATTGCCAGACATTTTTATTGCTGTTTAAACTGTGCCAGACGCTAATTACGAATGAAAAAAAATTTTTTTTTCAAAGTAATTCAGTATGGCTGAAATTTTTTAATAATATTATTTAAGTATCTAAAAACTTAAAATTAATTTGCCATACAATTATTCGGTTGTTAACCTTCAGCCAGACCGATTTAAAATTGAAAAGTTATTGGGCATGTTGGAAGAGTACGGCAGAGAACATATGTATGTCAAGAAGAAATATAAAGGCAATTTGACAGTAACACATTTGCAAAAATTTTATTGTCACTGCTATAGTGATGGCCTTCATTGTCGATGTGCCTATCGATATCGAAAGATTGCACTGCATACTATGTCAATATAACATAAGATATTTTAATATTCAGGGAATTCGTCTTCCTTAAGAAGATTGTGAAGACGCTGTGCATTAAAAAAAACAAGAAATAGATAACATGAAATACGTTTATTTATTACACAAGAAATTAGAAAATACAATAATACAAATATGATCACTTGTGCATTAACGTAAAATCAAATGGGCCTCGGGTCAGCGCAAGAAATCGTAACCCAAAGTGCTAAAAGACATCCAATTTGGTGCAAACTAAATGGAACATGAAGTATTGTCATAAAATTTTAACTTGTTAGTGACAGTTATTTAAATTTCTATACAGGTTGGCTCATTTATAACGGTCAGTATGGGGAAGTCTGTTATTATAAGAAATGCAAAGATCTGTTCTTAGGGACCATGACATCGATTTTAGTAAAAAAGGAAATACAATGAATATTATCAATCTTAGATATCCGACTCCTTGACACCACAGACATAGTTAGAAGACTCAAAAGGACGAAACCTTTTGAGCTAGTTCAGTGAAGTGAGTGCTACTTTAAAAGAACACAAGAACAAAGTGTCAGTTTCACAACAAATAATAAAGTTATTAAAACTATTGAAGACTCACTGTCTTGCGAAGAACACGAAGAGGCCGATTCTCGAATAACCATACCATACCATATTTGCCAAATAAATGTCGATGGCGAAGTTGTAATACGCTGCTCAGACACAGATATTTTAATAATACTACTTGGTAACATGGATCATTTGAATGCATCACTAAAAATCTGGATTAATTTGGGTGTGGGGAATCATGAGCGATTTATAAGCGTCAATCATGTACACGAAATTCTAGGGCATTCTTTATTGAAAGCTCTACCGTGCTTTCATGCACTCACAGGATGCGACTACACACCAGCTCTTTTCCGGAAAGGCAAACTTCGACCTTTTAAACTGTTAGAGCAATCAGAAGAGTATCAATTAGCCTGTCAAAATATTATTACAGATGATGAAGAATTGCTGAATGAGACATTTAAGATCTTAGAAAAGTTAATTTGTCATATTTACGGAGATCGTGATTCTTGGTACGTCAATGAAGTTCGGTTCAATCTGTTTTCAAATACTTATCGGTCTAAAAAATCAAATGATAATTTTGAAAAAAAAAATCATAACTTTGATCCATCAAGCCTACCACCTTGCAAAAGTGAATTGTATCAGCATTTACTACGAGTTCGTTATGTTACAAAGTTTTGGAGAAATGCTCATTTAAAACACCCGACATCTCTATCACCTCAAGTTTCCGGCTGGACCATAAATGACCATAAATATGATTTTGTCTGGTTTGTTGGAGATCAATTGCCATCATTAGTTGCCGACATTATTATTAAAGGTAAAAATTAAAAATAAAATACTAATAAATTTCTTTGCCGAAAGATTATTCAATTTTTCATTATTTTACAGATAATAACTTATTAAAAGACGATGACAACCCAAAAGACGACGATGACAATGAAAATGACAGCAGTGATGAAGATGATGATGATGATTATGATTAAGATGCCTCCGTTTTTTGTAATACAATTATCAATTAAAATATATAGTTTTTGTTTATTTTCAAACTTGAGATTGATTATTATCTTAATTTTGTTCAACAATTTAATAATTATTTTGATACTACATTAATCCACACATTTATTCATTATTTCTTAATTCTTTCTCTGTAATTTATTCGACATCTATTTTTAGACCAAGCTAAATGATACCACATCACTTTCCACTTTTAAATCGGTCTGGCTGAAGGTTAACAACCGAATAATTGTATGGCAAATTAATTTTAAGTTTTTAGATACTTAAATAATATTATAAAAAAATTTCAGCCATACTGAATTACTTTGAAAAAAAAAATTTTTTTCATTCGAAATTAGCGTCTGGCACAGTTTAAACAGCAATAAAAATGTCTGGCAATATTAGATTTACGTTGTGGAAAGTTCAATAAGAATAATGAACAAAAAAAAAACTTCTTAAAATGATTTAGAAAATCGATATTTTACTTGTGCAGGTAGGATGCGCACTGATAAACGCAACCACTTCCACCAGCCAGATAGTCCATATGACGTGCGGGAGAGTGAGAGAGATAGAATATCTAAAAATGGGCCTACCTGAAGTTCTCTCTCAAAAACGTTGCTACCTCTTAGACTATAACTTTTATAGCTTTAAACTAACTAAAATTTAAAAATACCAAATTATTTTGCCAGCGTTGTCAAATATGTCAAGTTTGATTGATAAATTTTTGAACCTCAAGGTTTGCTCAAAAACCCGACACGCATGGCGAAACAAAAAATCTTATCACCTGTCTTGTTTTTTTACACAAAATTGGCGTAAGCTTATCTTTGTCTTGTGTGAGGGAGATCGAAGCTATCAGTCGTCTATGCTATTCTCTGTCTACGCTGAGAGACAAATTTTACGTTTCTACTGATGTGTATAACAATTTGGCTTATAAATAACTAAATAGATGTAATGTTCTAAACTCATTATTTTAACGCACTGAGAGTTGATAATGCTTATTATAAACAGATCCTCATGGACGGCACAGACAGAAAGTGTTACGTATAAAGACTCTGACAGAAGTAGCTATATACGCATAGTAAAATTGTAAGCCATGTCTGTACATTAAGAAGATATTTAAGCAAAATTATTCGAGGGGACTTTAAAACAGCATGTCTGTCATGTCTGTCCGTGTGTGCGTACGCGCATCCCGCAAAAACTTCTGCATGAAATTGGATGTGGTTTTCACAGTTATGTACTTGGAGCTCTAACTTACTTAACTTAACTGGCAGTGGCGTAACTATAGGGTGGCAGGGGTGGCAAAATGCCACGGGCCTCCGGCCTGATGAGGCCTCCGGGCCCAGAAGCCACGACCTTGAAAGTAACTAAACATAAATTATCAAAAAAAAAATTAAACGCATTCATCTAAACATTGAAAATTGTTGACCGGGAAATTGCAAAAATATTGGAATAGACAAGAGGCAAGAAATTTTCGTCCTAAATATCTGGCATTCTAAGGTGAAATTTGCATTCCAGTTCTGAATCACTAGAAAGCGGCTTCAACGTAACGATGTTTATTAGGGCCCCATCCAATATTTTTGCCACGGGCCCTCGATGGTATAGTTACGCCACTGGTAACTGGTATTTGTTTTATCTTTATATTTTATCTCTGAGGTAGTAGGTACGTAAATTAGGGGGTGTATGTAAGTAATATGTAAGTTTATATGTAAGTGTAGTCGTGTAGGCTTACTTTTAAGGTAAAATGCATGAAGTTCTGCAAATAGGTTGCGTACGCGACTAAAATTCTTTAACCCCTTAACCCCCAAATTTACCCGCGTAAATTTTTGGGGATAAATCTGTATGAGGCTTGTGGTCACTGGCAAAGTTTAAAAGAGAAAAAGAGCGTGGGGCCGCAGCCCACTGTGTTGGTTGGACCAAATACGCACCACTGTCTGTCTACGATGCTTTCCAAGTGGCTGAAGATAGATTAAGATGGCGTAATATCGTGAGATCAAGACTTATGAATGGTCACGACCCACAGACATGAGGAATTCGACTGAAGGCGGAGGTGTATGAGGGTAGTGCCTTAATTTAGTAGGAAATAGCAAGGCAATATCGAATTCCACGCGGACGAAATCCAATGGTTGTTTGTAAGAGATTGCCTTGGTTGCGGATAAGATTTTTTATTATTGTTTAGTTTACCATTTCGGGCTACAAGTGTCCCGGACTTTTGCAAGGCTATTATTATGAAGTAAAAGTAAAAAAATAGCGCTGAATGTCAGATAGTATTTGTTATCTGCTAGATCGTGATTAAATAATTCTATTTTCGTCCCTGTCGACAACTTTAAAGCGTCAATTTGGTCGTTGAATAAAAATTTTCTCACTTTACTACAAAATACAAATTCACGAATAAAGCATGCCGACCACGTCCGCCGGGAAAATGCCTTGCGACCTTAAGTCCCAGTGGCGCTGAATTTATAAATGGCTTCAAAATAAATACTGTCATCAAGAATGTCTGGGGACTCAGCTGGAAGAATATTTAGTACATTCTTGCTGAAGGCAGTACGAATACCTGTTTTCGCTACGCTGTTTAATTATAAATATTCAATGCTTATTCTTTGTCATTGGAACTCGCTCTGCCACGTGTAAAAGCTACCTACAACTTTGCATAATATTATCACAATGTAAGTTATGCTGTGATATTACGTTCGTTTAAAATGCAAATCTTCATAACTTAGGCATATATCTACATAATATTATACGTAACCATATTTCAGTTATCTTATGTACAGGAAAGTATTGTAGAAACAATGAATAAATACAGTTTTTTTATTTTTACTTTTTTGTTATTAGAAAATCGACTTCCGCACTAGGAATAACTACTGTATCGCGGGGGTGTTCACTAACATATAACATACATTTTACATACACAAACCACACCCAGACTCAGAACAAAAATTTGTGAATCACACAAAGATTTGTCCCGAGTGGGGATCGAACCTACAACACCAGCGCAGTTGTAAGCGGCGAGGCGACCGCTTTAACCACTACGCTAACGGTTTTTTTACACTTGATAAATGTTGGATAGAATCAAGTAACTTTGAAATTGCTTTATTTACCTCTCTTACTCGCTGGCTGGCCTGGTTTTCACAAGCACATACTTAGCTGCGGATCCTCGCATATACTCGTATCTGGTAGAAAGGCAGCCTTACAGTTATTAATTGGCTGACCCCGTCCATTTTAATGCACCCTTTGGTTACAGCCGGTTGCCAGAAGCAATGGCTCTTTAATCTTTTGTATACGAACCCGAACAGCCACATAATACGCTGTCATAATACGCTAATTGGTTTAAATTCTTAGAAAATAACATTTTCTTACATGTTATTTTTAAACAAGACGCTTGTAAAGAAGGTTATATATTTATTTTGGTAGCTTCCTATATGTTTTGTTTGAGGAATCTATAAGTATACTATTCTTATTACGTATGCAAATCTCGTGTCTAGTGCTGTCATGTTGCAGAAAAGGCTCAACCGATTTTTATGATTAATACAAAGGTGTAAAGGGGGTTTAAGCACAATAAAGACAGTAGTTTAACTTCATAATAATATACAACTTTACAAGGATACCAGTGTGTTGAATGTACGACAATTGTTCATTTTGGGTCTTTTGTTGATTTTCACCAGAGAATAATACACTCAGATGGATATCAACATCTTCTTCAACGTCGCGTGTATAGAGTAACTGTACCCAAAGTAAACACATCCTTTGCCAGACGTTTTAGCCCATATAAGGATCACTATATTTATAACCAGGTAGCTTCTTTCTGTGATGTAAAGAAATGTACTGCAAGTGAATCAAAACGTAAAGTCACAAATTGGCTTGCAACACTAAATTATAACTCCACTGAAAAATTACTTATGTTGTGCAACTGACATCATAATAATATAAATAATTTAATTTCATAATTTAATTTAATAATTTAATTTAATTTAATTACATATAATACAGATAAATTTATAAAATTGCCTAAAATTACCAATTATAATTATAATTTAACTTCCCGAAATGCCTTATAAGTATAATGTATACTTTATATTTTTATTTTTCCTGTTTATATCATTTTATTGCTTGTAATAATATTAAAAATTAAACTTTTATAGAATTTAATATTGTCATCAACGATCTCGACTGAGTGCATTATGTAATACAACTGGCAATCGTTATTCTGGTACCCACAGGACAGGCTTGCCTAGTGTGGGACCAATGGATATTTGTGAATGTTTATGCAATGGATATTTATGTAATAAATCATTTTTTTTATTTTTTTTTATTTTTTATAGAAATGGGCCACTGCCGGTTTGAATGTGTGCGAGTGCTTCGGGCGCCTTGTATGCACGCACTCATCCATGTAATCTCGGGCGAATCACGGGAGTCGGGCGCACGCTTTAAGTAAACTGCACGCCCGCTCGCATTAATTTTTGTTTGCATTAATTGTAAAGTGACAACGTTACGCTGCAGCGAGAGTAGGCAATGTGTGTGTGTGTGCAAACCACAGGAGGTCAACTATAAGTAATATTTTTTAAAAGTCAAGTATAACGTAGTTACAGCTTACAATTTTATTAGTGTAACAGTTAACGTTGCTGGTCCCTTTTGTTACAGCTAACAGTTTGGCGTGACAGGTCATCGCCACAACAGAATAGAAGCAGAAGCTCATTAATCTTTTATACGAGCCCGACCAGCGACGTAATACACAGGAAACTTGATAATGGTTCTTGCGAAATTACATTTCTTACAATCTTGTTTACCTAAACAAGACGCAAGTAAAGATTTTGCTGACGCATCACTTAAATATATAGGGTTTTAGAATATGTATATTCAGGGCTACCCTCGATTCACCAAAAAAAAGCCAAATCATCACTTTCCAAAAAATGTTTCGCAAAATTTGATTTGCCAAATAAACACTGACTAAATAGTTAAAACACAGACATAATATTTGGCAAGTGAGCGTTTAGACATTAACTCGCGTCGATTTTCATTAAGTCAAATGTTTCATTTGACAAAACGTAATTTGCCTAACAATTTGTTTGTTTAATAGATACTTTTTTTTAATAAATTGTATCTGGCCCTCAACCCTAGCAACTAAAGAAACGTCACTGCGTCGATTACTTGTCGTTGGTTACTAAATGTTGTTCATCTATGTTATTGACACCTAAAATAATACAAACCATGTACTGTTATTGTAGAATGTAGATATTTATTTTATTTGCCCTCTATCTCCTACATAACTTGTGTATAAAAAATATATTTTTGGCATTTGCCAGCAGCTGCCGGACTTTAAAAAATACATTTCATTACAAAGCTGTTTTTTAGACTTAGGACTTATTCTAAATAGATAATAATGTTATGACAATCAAGTAATCTCGACAATTCTAATAGTAATTCTAACTCATTTTCTATTTTTTCTCTGTATGGCCGTAGCATCCCATCATTTTTTTAATCGTTTGTTACTAAGTTTAACATGTTAAAGAAAAATTATAAATGCCGCCTAGAAACATTCTTCTGACATTTATCCGTTGCATGAACATAATTTTTATAATATCTTGTTATATTTAGCAAGACAAGTTATTGAACTAAAATATATTTTCTTGGACAAATAGATCCATTGTTGTCGTTGTTGTAACTTAATATGAGAACGTCACTCAAAATGCTTTTACTCCATTAAGTATATTTCTAAAGCATTCTATGAGTACAATACAAGTCATTTCACGTCACGGCGAGAACAATATGGTTTTAATATAACAATATTTCTTTTCTACGCTATTATGAAGCTGTAATGTGGGTGTACTTGAACATTCTTGAAAAGTATTTGGTTTAAAATCGAGAAGATTATAAAACAGAGATCTCCGTTTGCTTACAACACCACGAAACATTACTGGCAGGTTGTCAGGTAGTTTCCACAGTCAGAAGTATAATTTAAATCTGTGCCGTCTATCTTTCCACTTTACCTCCACCATAGAGCGGGCTTCGAGCGGAGCTGAAGTCAAGAAATAAATAAAATAAACGGTCTTTGACCTGCTGTAAGCAACATGCGTCCTACAAAGAGGAAAATGAAAAAAAAAACAAACAAAGAGGTTATGAATGCTTAGATTTGTATCCGCGTCATACGCATAACATTTCCATGCTCTTAAACAAGGAACAATAGCAACAACCGGAGCCCGGCTACTTTCAGAAACATTTTCATTTTAATCTTGAAAATGCCGGTTCACTGAGCTTCGGTCTCAGCTGAATTCGTAGATTGAACTATTAACTTTTTAAATTGTTTTTTTTTTTTATAGCTATTAAAGAAGGTCTTTTTCTTACCACTATTTGTAATGAAGTATTATATCTTTGGACCAGAAACTTTTAATATAATAATATTATCTTTGTCTATTGCCCTTTGGACTATAATAAAATTATTAGCCTATATTTATTAGTAAATTTATTAAATTATATAAATTGTAAATCGTGCTATATTAAGGTAAAGCCTGATTTTCGTTCGTTTAATCAGATAGATGCCTTACCTACTAGTATGATAACAATTTATTGCCTAGTAGCTAATAACGAATAAATGCTACCTGTTAGTTAAACGGAATCCAATAAAATACATTATTGTCCATCATGCAGCTGTATAAATTCCCATCGCGACATACAATGCAATTAATTGGTAATTTGTTACCTCATAATCACGGCATTTTACGAATAAACCATTTATTGGTATAATACTGAAATTGAATCATGTGATTTTACACTGAACAATTTTACAATCTTTTCTGTCAGGCAAAAAAAGGTTATAATCAATTTAAGTCTATACAGTAATATACAAAGTATACACAATATTTTAAAACTTAACAACTTAACTTTGCTTTAAATGTCAATTCCCTAAAACAAAGCTTTTGTTTTTTTTTTGCAAAGACGTTAGTTAATTTTAGTTTTAGTTTATGGTTTAGTCCATTATCGAAAATATCCCTAAATCTGAGAGTCGGAAAACATACATAATAAAATTGTACCTGTGTATAAAACTAAGAGTGATATAAGTACCTGGCATTCCGCATCTCCTACGTAGCAGCAGTCTCCGGAAACGGAGGTGGGAGACCAGAGGTGTTCTCCACTGATGGCCGTGTCGCTCCAGTCGGGCGTGGAACGCAGGACCCGCGCGCCACCGACCTCCGCAGTGCGTCTGCAACAAAGATTATCAACAATTAGTTATTGCACTTTTGAAAGATGTATCTAAATTCTGCGTGGTGCAGAGTTTGGATATATACTTTAGCTACCCGCACACTGACAATATTATTGTCAATATTACCCGCTTTGACAAGAAAATACACCACAAAAACTAGTCAAAGTGCGAAATTATAACAATAATATTGTAGGTGTGTTGCGCTCGGCTGCGGCTATGATTTTGTTCGTCAAACACATAGTTTGACGACAACATTTTTGGCGTAATAATATAATGCAGCTGTATCTACGCTACGTACCAAAACAAAAAAAAAAACAAAATGTTGTATGAACTGTGACGAGATTTTATACCAGTACCTGGGATAATAATACCATGTTAAAGAGTTAGAAGAAATTCCAACCAAAATGCCTTCGCCTTGTCCTTCTAATTTGTCATCTCGCTTATGATTGCTGCCCATTTATTAGGCTCTGTATTAAAATTTATATTGCTGTATCCGTTTATTCCAGATTAATATAAACAACTTCATTAATAAATCACGAAAAATGCATGAATTTGCTCACAATCTGACCATAATGTCTAAAATGACATGTTTTGATTAGTTTGTCATCTATAAACTGCGTTCAAAATGTATTAAATTTTACTTTTTATCATTTTCTTTTAAGATCGGATGCGAGCATGGTATAGTTTTTTTTTCTTAAAAAAACAGTAATAATTAATCATTGACTACATAAAAAAACCGCCACTGTGCTCGTTTTGTAAGTAATGGCTGCCCAAATACAAATTAATCAATTTTTATTTAAAATGGCGCGAAATGATCAACATACGCCATTATCGTTAACTTTGCTTTCATAAAATGAAATTTCTTTCCAGCAGCCATAAATTAGTTTCTGTACCCAAATATATATAACGTACTCTGTGGTTTCCATTTCTAGACTATAATGACAAGCTATACCTAAATAAGCTACAAATTATTTATTTACAAGGCAATTTAATTTTCAGTACTTATTTGCGCATTATGAAAGTATTTCTTTAATGTAGATCGAATAGGGTAAAGCTTGACAAAAGAAAGAGTAGTAATTTATGGAACCGCCACGCCATTCTTCATATGGCATCCCTATTTCAAATTAAACACACAGCACAATCAAATATAAAAATCTACGTAATGGCGTGAAAGTTTAAACTAGGAACTAGGCGTTATTGTAAATTTTTTCATTGTTACCAGCAGACATTAATTAATTTTCGTTTCATAAATATTTTGTCAAGCTGTATGTATAAGACTGCATACTTTAATTAGACATGACGTGCTAAGTTAATAACATGCTAGATCACTGCGCCCATGTGGGCATAATCTTGTGGTAGGGCCACCGAGGAGAGCGCCTCTCCTCGCTAGATTAACCTGTCAAATGAAGACTACCGCAAGCTATCTATGAGTAATACCTATTACACTGACTTGCACTTCAATTTCGGTAAGATGCTTGGATCTTTACAAAATGCTATGATATATTTATTGTATTATCCATCTCTATATGCAATCTCTTGGATTGAAATTGAAACACTAGATTTTATGAAAAGCATGCAGAATAAGCGTTAGATATCTATTCTAAGTAGTATTATAAAACTGAAGAGTTAGTTTAACATCTTAGGAAGTACGTCTGGTCTGAATTGAACAAATATTTTTGTATTAGACTGATCGTCAAAGAATTTCTAGTCTGGCTACCCCCATGGGATAAGACGTGATTCAATGTAGGTATGTATGATTATTGGGGCAGGTTATATTATTATATTATAACAGGTCAAAACGGGTCAAAAAAGCGCTATCTTATTCTTAGAAAAGGCTTTTTACTTTAGAACGCGAGTAAAAGCGAGGTAAATAAATTTATTACTAGCTGACAAGACAGGCGCTGTCCTGTCTTAACTATGAATAACACTCTTTCATTCAACGATATTTTGCAACACGCATTCTGTCAATGTTATGTCAAACCCCATAAGGTTATATTAAAAAAGTTTATATTGTCAAAAGCGCTAAGGCTACATTAGCAAAGCATTAGAAAAATTTATATGATGGTTAAGTATTCTTGAATTTTTTTCGCGCAAATATCTTATTTTTATCTTTCATAAGAACCATAGTAAAAATAGATAAGTATGTTATCTTCGAACAAAGGTACATCGCGCCGTTTGTATGTACGCGTAGCGCTTGCCACGCCCCGGGTTCATGTACGTACGCACGCACACTACGCCGCTCGGCCACTCACTCGGTCACCGGTAGTGCGGGCCGTGTCATTACTGTGAGCGGTCGGTGTTAGTTTAAAAAATTAGGTACGGTTAATTTTAATTTTATTAATATAATATTGGTCTATTTGACAAAGAATTTAATTTCATAGTATTATTCTCTCCATAACTATTTCTAGTCATTGTATTTTGGTTGCTATAACTTACACATAACAATTATTGTCAATAAACAAACAAAATTGTATGAATTATTTGAAAAGATGGTGAACATGAGTTTCTCACCAGCTCTTCTCATGATGCAATACCCATCGGAGCTGGTACTTGGATTGATTTTAATTCAAACCTCAAAGTTGAATTGAAATCAATCTAAGCTCTGGTGATTCAAATCATTTTGTTGCAATTAATATTATAATTTAATTAGCTTAAGTTTTATTTTAATTTTATTTATTTGAACGTTGATGTTTGTTTTGACGTGTTCAAGCGCCCTTTGGGGCCCATGGAAATAAATGATTTGACTTTGACTTGACATAAATAAATGCTTTGTTTTGTAAAAAAAAAAGTTTTTTTATATTTAAAATTATTATTTAAAATATCAATCTGACAAGTGACAACCCTGCGCCTCGAGCAAGTTTAGGTATCGTGCGCTCCTAAACGCCGGGAGTTGGCCTACTTATCTATTTTTACTATGTAAGAACCATCTCCTGATTACAACTACTAAAAATAATAACTAAAAGAATGAATGAAATTGGTCCAGCCGTTCACGCTTGATGGTGTGACCGGCTTCATTTTTATATCTATAGGTATATATCTTATATTATTATATAAAATCCTCGTGTTAGTACCTTACTCCCCCAAAACGGCTTTATTGATTTTTACCAAATTTTATATGCATATTCAGTAGGTCTGAGAATCGGCTACTATCTATTTTTCATACCCCTAAGTGATAAGGGTTGTTCACCATTAACAATTTTTTTTAATTTTTGGACATTTTTTTTTGTTTTTAGTTTTCTATAATGTGGCATTAAAAAAAACCCTAAATTTTTACCCTTTTATCACCAACCCCTATTTTTTAAAAACCCTTTTTTTAACCTTAGCGCTTTTGACAACATGAACTTTTTGAATGTACCTTTTGACATAACATTGACATAATGCGTGCTTCAAATGTCGTCACAGAGAATGTATGCATAGTTAAGACAGGACAACGTCTGTCGGGACAGCTTGTATATATATAGATGACAAATTCCACGCGGCTGAAGTCACCAGCCCACCAGCTAGTAATGTATAAACTTGACTGCCCGTACAGACATGCGGTACAGTTTCAATTTGATTTAACGAAGAATTACCAGTATTGTAGATAGACTATGTAGCCTTCGATCAAATGTACGATTTGATTAGATTACGTGGCAGTTAAGAAATGAACTTATATTTATAAGACTTAAGGGATTGTAAATAAAAGCTGATAAGTAGGTGTAGAATATTTGACTCGTATAATATAGGACCTATAATATGCCGAGCTCAAACCTATATTACAGTACCTATATTAAGAATTTATATACTTAGTTAGTTAGTAGGTAATGATTAATGCCAAATGATAGGTCCTTCCTAATTTAATTCAAGAAAATTGTGACACAGAATTATTACAAGAATTAGATTGTTAATCTCAATCCAAACAAAGTTGTTGTCCATTTGAATTGCTTAGCGACTTAGTTTTGTGATCTCCGTAGCGTAGTTAATTCCAATTTTCTTTTCTTTTGCAAAGAAACAATTAGATTAGAAATTTCCTTGTTCTTTACAAAATGAATACACTTTACAATTTTTATGACCATTATTAAATTCAATTCGTTCAAAACATAGACAAATTCAAAAGGGAAGACATGTTACTTTCTTAATACTGCACTAGAAAAATTGGTCAGGCCAAGAAACAGTACGGTGACAAAATGGCTGAATGCATTCTCATTTCGAGTCAAGTCAAATACTAGTTATTTCGTATATCTGGATGTAAATGTGCAAAAAAAGATGTTGTTTCAATAAATGTCCCTATGCACATCCTCCCTGTTATCCCTGTATATACTAGTTTTTTTTAACTTTACCAAAACTAAGAAAGTAGTTTGCTCAGAATGAGTAACATAATCCATTCCATCAGTTTTTTTTAAGAAAACACGAAAAAAAATGTCTTTCATACAAATTGGTATTGCAATACCAATTTTGGTGAAGTAATAAAAAATATTGTACAGTATTTTTATTCGTTTGACTAGAACTATTTCTCTATTGATTTATTGATTTATTTTGAAATAAAAATTGCTTAATAGTCTTAATTATGAACGTACCGTTTGCATTGCAAGAAATTCAATTATAAAAACATGAGTAAAAACCTATTCACACATACTTAATCAGAATGCCGATTACTTATGTTGGTGCATTTTTGTCATCCCATTTTTCTTGACAATATTTTTCACTGACAAGCGTATTTGAATTTTGGGAATATATTTGTCATTCGTTTTTGTGTACCAAAAATACTGATTGGTATGGTATAATACTGATTCGCCTGAGATGCATTGTTCAACTTGACAAGACTGTTTTGTCAATGCATTGTCTTTTTTGTATTAAATATATATGTATTTTTGCGAGGTACGTAACTAAATAACCATTCCTTTTATTTATGAGAAGCGATCCCTGAAAGCTAGCATTTAATTATGGCCCAAGTCGCAATAGGTTCAGCCATTTATTACACCTTGTCCTAGGTAAATTAGTTCGTTTGTATCCACGACCATTTTGTCGAAGTTGCATACAATTTGACCGATGACCTCGTTGCTGAACAATAATACTGAAAACAATGGCCCTTTGTGTAACAAAACAGCACTTTACGGGACCAATTAATGTGCCCTTTCTAAAGACACCTTCATTCAGAATTCCTTACTAAGCTTCGTCAAATATTTATTTTATTACTAAATGGGCTGCGCAGTTGGGTTATTCCTTCATTTTCTGCTAGAAATAGGAAAACTGTTGTCTATACGGATATAATTAGTTCTTTTTTGTTTGTTTGTTTGTATCCGAAAATCTTCGCACCTACAGGACCGATCTTAATGAAAATGGGGTGCATGAAAGGAGCCTCCCCGAGTAACGTACACAACGAATTCCTACGTCCGGCGCACCCTGGGCAATTCGCGAGTTCTTAAAGCGAATTAGCTAATCCTTTCACTACGATGGCTAGTCAAAATAAAATTTGACTCAGCCATCGACACGACGAAGAAGAAGAAGAATGAAAATTGGTGTGAAGATAGTTAAAAACCCTAGAAATAATAAAGGCCACTTTTTCAGCAACTTTTATAAGTATCAAATTGTTATTTAATTTACATTTTGAAGAATAATTTGTGATGCGTAAATTATTCACTAATAAGTTGCTATCACGTATTCAGCTGCTTTTCTTTTAGTTAACCCTCTAAATTAAAATCTGTATTATCCCTTATTTGCGTACGAAGTACAATATACTTTATTTTATCATGCAAACTTGCTCGTCTTCATTGCTCACCGTGGCAATACTAATTGTAACCTACTGGTTGGCTGGCGAGGAGTATTCTCAGAAGCATAAAAACATAATTTTCATAAATATATTTTTAAGCCTAAAAGCAGGTTCTAAAGTATTTTAGTTTATTTTAATAATTTAGTTTTGTAGGTATAGATAGGATGGCTGAGTTAGTATAAAATATATAAGCTTACAGCATATATACTTTTACAGTTAAATCATATTCTGAGACAATGATGTAACATTGAGTGAACAGAACGCTGACAAATAGCGAAATAATGAAGCAGAATTTGAAGCTACTTTCATTTGTTCCACTTTTATGAGTGTTTGGAATCGAATGAGAAAGGACCCTTTAACCACTTTTCCTGAAGTGTTAAATTGATGACGAAACCGGAATTCGATCCATGGCAATTTTCTATGAGTCGACGACTACTCAATGTGAGAACCTTTTATTGTTGAAATATTTGATACAATCTCCCTTTGAGACAACCCTTAAAAAAATTTAATGTTGTCCCATTTTCATCAGGTCACGATCTGATGATGGGATCCTAGAGAAATCGAGGGCAACCCTCAAAATGTAAAGGCTTCTTTTTTGTTTTTGGTATATTACCCAAAGTTACTCGTATATTTGAATTTAGCAGTCAGTATTTTATGTTGCTGAGCTGATGCTAGAAGGTACAACTCCTCAACGGTTAGGAGTACGGGGATAATTCTTTCAACCTTAAGGCCGTTTACTGTATTCTTTCAAGTTATACTCAGATGAGACGAGACGTTGAATATTTCTTGGTGCATTCTTTGTAATTAAAGTCTATTAAGGTTTTTTTATAAAATTATTTGATGAAAAGTTGGTTTTATCATGAAAAAAATCTCAGACTAAAGTAAAACAGTATCAGGTCTAGCTAACTAATACTTTTTAGTGCAATATAGAGAGTTAGGTATGACATAAAAGTTGGTCTTCTGTAAAATACTCGCTCTCATCTCAATTTATCCGTTTTACGAAGGCGTAATGCTTTTTTATCGATCGCAATATCCGATTGAACAGTCGACTACTAGACTAAACAAGTATATTTGGTAAACAGTGTCAGGAGTCGATATAAGCATAGTTATTTATAAAAAAGTGATTCGATTGGCATTTTGTACACAAATAAACAAACAAGTAAACAACACTGAATCGAATTTTGGTATTAAAAACTTGTTCGCCTTCCACAAGAGGTAGGAACTATAGAACACCGTTTAGTGACTCAGGTATGTAGCACATCTTTGGAGTTATAAACGGAAGTTTATAATCCTTAGATACCTTAACTTACATACACGATCCTATTTATATAGCAATTTCAATTTGATTCATATTTAGCCAGATAAATAAATCCATTCATGTGTCCCTACTGTACAGATATCATGCCATACTACATAGATACTAGACAGTAGTTGTAATTCTATAAAGCTAATTGTTTTAAATGGTTTAATGAGCAGTCAGACCAGTGTCCGCTGTCAGATAACTCAGATATGTTAGGGTTCCACAGGGTATTATTTCAGGTCCCAAGCATTGAAGCAATGCCTTGCAGTTACGCTTAGCCATAACCTTGTGAAATATGTATATAGTAATGGAAGCCGGTTACGACGAGATGCCTCTGCCCGAACCGGTTTGCTACTCGACGTAATAATTAGCACAAACTCGGCAATGCCATGACGACGTAACGTTATTCAACATGTTTCATTTACCTTACTGATTTTGTTATTGTTCAACTTTAATGGACAACTTATTGATTATTTTGCATATTAGCAAGGTAATAAAGCTCACTTCATAATTTTCCGTGAATTCGTCCATCTAATTTTACCTCCGGATATAATTTTATAGAAAATAATTTTCTTAATACTATCCGTTGAAAAGTAAAGTTTCTTGAAGGGAATTTTGGAATAGCCCCTGCTAAGGGCTTCGTGAACAAATCATAAACCCAAAAAACAATCCAAACTTTTGTACAATATATCTAAAGGCAGGTCTCAAAGGTAACTCTCCAAAGAATTGGCTCAAGATTGTCTAATATTTACATAGGCTATAGCCATTCTCGTATATATAGACGACATTGCAAGTAAAAAGTTATTAGTCTATAAGTCGATTATAATTTACGTCAAATAACGCAAAGTTTAGCAATCGTTACTATTTATTTAACTTGTTAATAACATTTAGAAGACACTAAGTACCCCACGATTTGTTTTCGGTAACATTTACTGGCAACCTTGTATGGGATTATGAAGTCATCTTAAAATGACATTTATACCCGTGTATCTACACGACGTAAATGGTGCATGACACATCCTCAGTTCCATGAAATTCGATTTGCCATTGACCGACGAGATGAGACAATAGGTTCCTTTCACTTCGTCGAAACGGTAAAAGTCCTGGTTACAGCTCATATACCTGTTCTATCGTACCTATGTATTTTGCACAGCCCTAAATGGCATGCAGCATCATCGAGTTCTTAGTTAATTATGAATTCTACTGCTAGCTCTATAGAGTTAATATTGAATTAGATTCAAAGACTTCAAATATCTTGGCATACAATTTATAGCTAAAATAAAATGTAATACGTGTTTACTACCTAACCTTTTTTTTTAGATTTTTATTTTTCTTGAAGATTGCATGGAAATTGTTTAGCTGCCGTTCACTGTTGAACAGGAAGCATATAAAGCTATTGAGATTTTTTATTGCAGTAGAATGAAAGAACCAACAGATAAAACAAAAAACGCTCGTCCCTAAAAACTGTTGAGCTTATAAAAAAGTAGTCAAGCTCCTATCAAGCTCTAAATTAAATATTTTTTTGATAAATTGACATGTAAGTAAGATTTTTATGTTGGCAAAATTTTTCCTAATATAAAAATACCATAAACTACCGAATCGAACCTGTCCTTATTCCTTTTGTCAAAACAAAAAAAAGTACAATATGATGTTTGTACGATTATATTTTTAAAATTTTATTATATGGCTTATGTTAGTTGCGAGCTTAAGATTGTGATCACGTAGAGAATTTCCATTTCATACTTACTCCACATTCTGATGTCATTTGTATGACGCACGAAGATTATTCTTTAAATTATAGGAGCTTATAAATAATGTATTGTGGACAGTTTCAAGGCTTCAACTTTGGATTAAAAGCTTTATCAACGTAACTTGCTATTAATAACGTTTACGTCTTTGATATCAAGAGAATATCATAAAACACGTTTGAATGTAAAATAATAAAATTGTAAGCTTCAAACAAAAGACATGGCAACCAGCAAATAACTAATTTTGTCGTGATCTTCATGCTCTGTGATTTAAATATACTAAAATATGATGACGAGGGGGATCAGGATGGCAATGAGACGTAGGAATAAAGCGTTTCGTAAATTAAAAAAGGACCGATGCGATGACAATTGGGCTTCTTATAGGTCTGCAAGGAATCGGTGTAACCAGATGATACGGAATGCTAAACGCCGCCATATTCTCAACAACATATCTAATTCTTCCCCCGCTAATGTCTGGAAATTCCTTGGATCTCTGGGCGTTGGCAAACAGCGACAATCAGAGTTCCCAAAAACAATCACATTAGACAGTATTAACCAACATTTTACAACTACAGAAACCTTGGACGTTCACATAAAGCATCGCACTATGAGCTACCTAGCTGCAATGTCACGGCCCAATATTGACCAATTTCTATTTTCTTCAGTCGCACCAGAGGAGGTCAAAAAGTTTATCCTGTCTATAAAATCCAATGCCGCAGGCTGTGACAATATCAGTCGTCGCATGGTCGTCACTGTATTGGACAGCCTCCTTCCTGCCATCTCCCACATAATTAACGCTTCCTTAGAGTCCAGCACGTTTCCTTCGCTTTGGCGAAAGGCCTTCGTCATTCCTCTTCCCAAGATCCTCAATCCTTCTCAACCAAATCATTTCCGTCCAATATCTATCCTTCCTTTCCTCTCCAAAGTGCTCGAGGCCTGTGTCCATAAGCAGCTTTCTGCATTTATTTATGGTCACAATCTTCTCAGCCCTTACCAATCTGGATTCAGGCCTGGGCACAGTACTACCTCTACCCTTCTCAAAGTGGTTGGCGATATTAAGGCGGGTATGGAGGATACCAAAGTCACAGTGCTGGCTTTGGTAGACTTTTCAAACGCTTTTGGTACCGTCAACCACGAGATCCTTCTTTCTATCCTCTCTCAACTCATGATCTCCTCTGGTACGCTTGAATGGTTTTCCTCTTATCTTTCGGGACGTCAGCAGTCGGTACGCCATGATGACTCTTCGTCAACTTGGTGCGAACTCTTCTCTGGCGTCCCCCAAGGCGGTATACTCTCTCCTTTACTTTTTTCTACTTTCATCAATTTCATTACTCTTAATCTTCAGTGTGCGTATCATCTTTACGCCGATGACTTGCAGTTGTATGCACAGGGAAGCGTTGAAGATGTGGCCGATGCGATCGGTAAGGTGAATCAGGACTTAGTGGCTATAAAAAACTGGTCTGACAGGTTTGGCATTAGTGTCAACCCCACTAAATGCCAGGCGCTTATTGTCGGTAGTCAGCGCATCGTGAAAAGAATGCAGTCATCCTCTCTACCGTCCATAACGTACAATGGGATGTCTATAGCGCTAAGTCCTGCGGTCAAAGACCTAGGTCTTCATATCGACGCCACTCTTTCCTGGCAAACTCAAGCTTCAAGTGTCAGTCAAAGAGTTACTTTAACGTTACGTTCATTGTACCGTCTGAAAAACTTCCTCTCATCCAGGACCAAGGCGATGCTTGTGCAGACTTTGATATTCCCCATAATCGACTATGGTGATGTATGTTATTTCGACCTGAATGCAGACCTTCTCGATAAATATGACCGCCTTCTTAATAACTGCATTCGATTTGTTTTTAATCTTCGCAAGTATGATCATGTATCTGCTTATCGCTCTGAGCTCAAATGGCTACCTATTCGCCCACGCCGTAGTTTGCGTGCCCTCACCACTCTTTTCTCCTTCCTTAACTCCCCAACTCCACCCTTCTATTTAACACCTTACCTCCAGTATTTGAGCTCTAATCATGCTAGAGATCTACGGTCATCTAATAACAGACTGCTTTTTTGTCCTTCACACACTACTGGCTTTGTCCATTCTTCTTTCTTCGTTCAATCCGTTCTTCTGTGGAATGCGCTACCTCTGGAAATCAGGATGACAACAACTCGTTACAGTTTTAAGGTTAATGTGCGTAAACTCTTGACTGAGCAATTGGCAGAATCATCATAATATTTCTTATTTATCTTATATAATTATCAACTTCTCCTGTAAGGCTAACCTGTATAATTATGTATATATTATTATTATTTTATTTATAAATGTATGTATTTAATATGTTATAAATTATTATATATTTTTTATTTTTTTTCAGTACTATGTATATTTATTACGTATTTTATATAATATGTACTTCGTCATTTACATATCAATAATTATTCATTTGTCTTATCTGCACCTACCTATGCTTATCTCTGCACCACCCTAGGTTGACTGTAAGAGAATGCCATAAGGCATTAAGTCCGCCTATGTACTATTTATTTGTGCAAAAGTTAAATAAATAAATAAATAAAATAAAATAACGTTAAATATAACAAATGATATTTATTAGTCCAGTTCTTGACACTATAAATTTCTTAAATTCTAATAGAAACCTACTCTTATTTATAGAATTCGGTGTGCATAACGTCACCCAAACTGTGTTTTATTTGCTGTATATACATATAGTAACAATATTTAAAACAAATAAATTTTAATTTGATGTAATTAAACTTTTTTTTCCTAACACAAGAAGGATTTGATAAAAAATACCATGTAAGATAAGGCGGTAAGGCAAAGCAACAAGTGGAGGACATTGGTCCACAATTATGCGAAACGTAACTATGATAAATCATATAGCACCATATCCGCATATTAAGTACCTATGTAATTTGAGAGGCTGTAGATATATAATAAGCAGAATAAACAAAGTTTTATTTGTAGTTGTGGAGTCTCATTACGGTGACTAATCCTAAATATAACTTCCTCGTTGAGCAGTTTATTTTCGTTGGACTAACCGAACACACGCAATTATACTGATAATATTATCAGCTTTAACTGGTAATTGCATAGAAATCTTAATAACAAGGCAATAGAAATGTCAAAGACGCGTGACCTTGTCGCCGCGCATCTGTCAAGTCAAACACAAGTGCGAGTTGAGGAATTGTCGTCTTAATGTCATCGCAAAAAGAATAATTTTGTTTGCAGGAATACAAGCGCATTTGTCTAATCGAACAACAGTGCGAGTTGAGGAATTGTCGTCTTAATGTCATCGCCAAAAAGAATAATTTTGTTTGCAGGAATACAAAAAGTGGTATTTGAAAACCGGCGACATGCGTCCCAGTGTTAAAAGATAGTCGATAGCATTTCTATTGACTAGTTATTAAGATTTCTATGGGTAATTGTATAAAAAAACTACTCAAAACGCGAAATAATTTTTGACGGTTTTATTTTTCTATTATTTAACGATTATATTCATAACAATTACTTTTTACTAAAAATCAATTAATAAAATTACGATAGCGATATTGTCTAGTATTATTGGAAATGATATTAAATGAAATTGATAAGTTTAATGGAAATTTATCTATAAAAACAGAACAACGCAAACAATGTAATTATTTTAATAGTTTGTTTACGTTTTTGATGATATTTGATATGAAATGAGATGACTGAAATAATAAAATATGAATTACTTGTTTGAAACATTTTGTAGGTATTATTTCGCAAGGTACAATCGAATTAACATATTGACAGTTATGAAAGTTATTGTTAAGAAAATAATGTACAATGTGTGTACCAATATATAAGTAATCTCGACTGTACTATATTTATATGAAACGATTTTTATTGCATTGTTTAAAAAGTCATAAAGTCACTCTGCAAACAATTTACCTTACCCTCTAAAATGAACTTTTTTTGTGTTAATTTCAAATGCTTACAATACTTAGAAAAGTGTGCCTTCGGTGTGGACAATAAAGTTGACATTTGCATTCCCTTTTTAAAATCACCGACCCGTTTCAACGTCACGGCACGCTGCCGTGGTCCCGTAACTCAACCGTGAGCCATATACTACGTATTTACAATTGTTGCTATCAAATAGCTCTACTATGAACTCTAGTGTACAGCATAATTCTTTACTACACGTTAATATTTAGTGATCGGTGGTGGATAGACTCTTCTTAATTTATAATATTATTATTATTATATTAATCATTGTACGAATTATACTTTAGCTACATGTGATACATCATTGGATAGCTATTATTAAGCTGAACAAATGTTATAATGGCACTAAATTTGTTATGTTAGTCTGTTTAAAGATATTGCTTAAACTGCGATGTTTAGTGATGAATGTTTTTGAACGGACTTACATTTCGAATTGAGTGTCATAGTAGCTTTTGATCAGTAAAAATACCTATCCAACGATATAATTCATGTAGCTGCTCTATTGGAGTTTGTTGAATTGAGATCTAACCAAATGTAATTATGTCCTAGGATTTGTTTGTTTGAACGCGTTAATTCTTATTTGAATGAATAAATAATAATATTTAAAGTAAACTATTAGAAAAAGCTCCAAACTATTTTATACAACACCATGACTGACGGAAGCGAAACAGTATTGTTTAACGTGGCTACTGGTTTGCTAGTTTTTGAGAACGCTAGCTCAAAACGAACTATCATTTAAAGTTTGTGTCATAGTTTACTTTGTTTAACTCAAAAATAGCTATCCAACGATACATCAAATGTATCTATTGCATGGTGGGACCAGATTCCATACAAACATATTCTATCTTCTTTTAAAAAGGATAAGTACATAATATAAGCGAATGTAGAGTTCCGTTTTGCCATTGCTGTCAACGATAGTTATTAAACTGATACTATCAAAAGCATAATACTACTGGTGCTTGTACAAAATGTCATATTATAATAAATCGAATAATAAATTAAATGCCATTATCAAATTGGTTTCAGACGTGAGCGAATATCATCAAAACTCGTAGTCGAGAAACCACCTGTATAGAACACGTTCTATACAGGTGGCTAAATAAAACATAGCCAGGGATCAAAACGTGTATTTTATGTGTACCTGGGATCTTCATTTATCGTTAGGGGTAAAATAACAGTATAAATTGCAACACTTTAGGACCTAAAAAGAAGAGATAATACGTATAGAAAACCAATTTTGGTAGGCTGTAAAGATAATTGTTAAGGCGCCGGCCCACTGCCGGCGGTCTGGCGGTCAACGTTTACATTACGGCACTTCAACAGAATGTGTTTTTACGTTGACTGACCGTGTTGGAGTGTGAACGCATGTTCTGAGTTCCATAAATATAAACACTGATTGTCAGACAGCTGCGGCCCCGGCAGTGCGGCTGGCGCCTTGCAGTCTCTACTTTGAACTGAAAAGCTGTAATTTTTATAAAATATAGACTTTTGTCCACGTTTGGGGAGCCTAAAATTTGGTTTAATGTAAGAAGGGAGCAAATATTTTTTTGCACCTCTCCCAGCGAGAAGATATTGGGTTTTATTAGGTAACGCACTCTGCATTAACGCTGCTGATGTTCCAGAAATGTCATCATCACTAAAACAATCTATTATTTGCTAACATAAAACATAGAACAAAATCAAAAAAAATATTCGCCACCTAAAATGGCACATAGAATTTTGTTTATTTGTAGCAGCATTTTTTTGAACTGGAGTTGCGTTAGGAACCCGTTTTCCGAAAAGAACAAAACCTGATAGCAGATATTTAATCAAATTAATTATGTAAACATATTTTTATACGATTTTATAATGCCCAAAGGTGCATATTATGATTTTTATTATATTTTATGTTGTATATTGTTATTATTAGCTTAGTCAATAGTTATTTTTAGTTCCAATTTTTATCTGTTTGGTTTATATAACATTACAAAAATAAATCCGTATATATATATTATATATATATAAATGAATCCCTATTTCCCTTGGTCACGGCATCACGCGTGAACGGCTGAATCGATTTCTTATGAAATAAAAGACTAGGCAACTTGCGTGGAAAATTATAAAATTTAAGAATACTTAACCGCTATATTAAATTTTCTAACGTAACCTTAGCGCTTTTGACAATATGAACTTTTTGTATGTACCTTTATGGGGTTTGACATAACATTGACATAATGCGTGCTGAAATATCGTCACAGAGAATGCATGCATAATTAAGACAGGACAACGTCTGTCGGGTCAGCTTGTACTTTATAATAGTTGAGAACATAATAGTAATGTATGGTGTTATTTTATCATGCAGCTGTGATCGATAAAGTTATTTTTTCGTTCATAGGTGTTTTTATGTTTTCGGATTTCTATCGAGAAAATATGGAGTGAAGGAAAATACAATCAAGATTTTGTAATTCAATATACCACTTTTTGGTTTAATATTTGGTGAACATTTGTAGAAACAGAGTCATAAATGCCAATAAAAAAAAATAAAAACCTTTTGACAATAACTTAATTAAAAGATTACGGTTAATTGCTTTGTATACCTTTTAAATATTTAGCTAGCACACCGCTTGAACATAAATGAAACTAAAAAGTAACTAGTGAGCACTACAAGCACCACCTTTTTGGGGCTTTTGCTAGCTTCAGTTAGCTTTCATTGTATTTTCCATTGTACCTTTTTAACAATTGTACATATTGCTACGTAAAAGCGAGAGCATGGTACAATGCTTTTCTGGTATGCCTGATCAAAACATTTTTAAATAGAAGTTGTTTATAGAAATTGAAAGAAAAAAAGGAATTATCATGACAGGCCTAAGAGAGGTAGTTCTAATACTCTTTTTATTTATACCAAAGAAATTAAATCACAACAAAGTTATTTTTACATTAACGGCGATTTATTATTCGTGTCAATAATTTTATTGATATGACATAATCGATAATAAGTAAAATAGTCTACGAATTCAAATTCAAATTCAAATTCAAATCATTTATTTTCATAGGCCCCAGGAGGCGCTTGAACACGTCAAAACATTACAAAAAATGATATAAAAATAATACTAAATTATACTAATTACAATGATTTGAATAACCGGGGCTTAGATTAATTTTAATCAAACTGTTTAGAATCGAATTAAAATCAATCCAAGTACCAGCTCCGATGGGTATTGCATTATGAGAAGAGCTGGTGAGAAACTCATGGTGCACCATGTTTTAAAATGAAAAATATAACAATATAAAAGGGGATATATTATATTGCATATCAAATAAATAATCGCCTATCAATACATACTCATCATTTATATTCTTTTTTGCATCAAATAACTTACTTCACTACAGATAAACTAAATGTTTAACAAAACTCAAACTGCAGATAATTCGAAATTACACATCAATATGACATTCCTTTTTTCCTCATAATGCAATACAGTTAAATTTATTTTTGTACAAAAATACTACATGCATAGCATAAATACTGACTGCACATCAAATTTACCATATTTCATAGCAAAATAACTATCCCAGTCGCATATTAACCAGTAAGTACAACAAAATCTGTTCATCATATTTGTCTTAATTTTCAAGAAGCCATGCTCGGTAAATTTAATGATTATTATAACAAAAAAATCCTTTTACATTGCATTATTTCTAAAAGCAGAACAACTTAACTGAAAAACTTCGCGCGTTTTTTCGTCACTGGAGTAAATAATATAAAAATAAAAGCTATAGTTATGGCATAGGTCAATTATGGGTAAAGTAGTGGGTTAGGTTAGGTTAGAACTGCGACCATAACATAGCGCGAGCCGAGCGAGCGAAGCGAGCGTGCCGCGGCAGCGGCCGGCGAGTGCTAGCTAATCTTTGTGATACTCCGACCCCTTTTTGAATCTACCCACTAAATAAAATAATATTATACTACCTACCAATTTCTTATTATCATAGATCGTAACAGACGACAGTACGTGGCGCCACCTGCAGAAGCTAAAAATGTGCCTATTGGGCAAAAAAGGAAGCGTGGACGCCCCGCGAAAGCAAGACCCGCTTTAATAATTCAATAAATTACAATTTTGTATCTAATTTTATATTTTTTTTGCTGATCTCATTATGTGATAATTAATAAATAATAAGATGACTGTGACTAATAAAATGTTGTTTGATCTAGAAAAACTGCTGTAAATATTATAAAAATAGAGGCTATATTTAAAAGAAAAAGAGTTAACATGTATAATGTGCATTAAGATTATTAGTTGTGCATTGATAAAAAAGCTTTTACTTTAGGAAAAATTGCTGTGCGCTGTGAAAATAAATTGTAGTGTGTTTAGTGATATTTTGAGTTGAATATTTTGTTGTGCAATCAGTAATTTTGATGGGAATTCGGTATTTAATTGCATAGAAAAAGGATATTTTATGATTTGCGTTTAAATACTACCCATATAAAAGTACATATAAAAGTCACATAAGAAGAGCAATTCATTTCCAAATACTATTATCATTTATGTAGTCTGAAATACTGTAGTAAGCTTTTTGTACTACTGTAGTAAGATTCAAACGAAATCTACTAGACTTACTTTCTGTCTACTAGGCACCTTGAACCTAGGTAACAGACTAAATCTGTAAAATTTCATTTACCGATCAAAGATATTTCAAGAAGCTTTGCACAATCGAAGCACGCAATAATTGTGTCTCTCACGATACGGTAAGATGTCGTTCAAGGGTGACACGGTCGATGGAGCAGAACCACTTGATTACAATTACAAGTACACCCTGTTTTTCCACGACCAGACAATACAGGTAAATATATAATATTAAAACAGATGATTCTGTAGATTCTGTCTGCGTGGCCGATTCGAATGATTTCCGGTGCAATTAAGTATAAAACGAAACATTTGTACTGATAGCGAGGTCATTAAAAGTACATTAGGAATAATATCGAGAAAATATGGAGTGAAGGAAAATACAATCAAGATTTTGTAATTCAATATACCACTTTTTGGTTTAATATTTGGTGAACATTTGTAGAAACAGAGTCATAAATGCCAATAAAAAAAAATAAAAACCTTTTGACAATAACTTAATTAAAAGATTACGGTTAATTGCTTTGTATACCTTTTAAATATTTAGCTAGCACACCGCTTGAACATAAATGAAACTAAAAAGTAACTAGTGAGCACTACAAGCACCACCTTTTTGGGGCTTTTGCTAGCTTCAGTTAGCTTTCATTGTATTTTCCATTGTACCTTTTTAACAATTGTACATATTGCTACGTAAAAGCGAGAGCATGGTACAATGCTTTTCTGGTATGCCTGATCAAAACATTTTTAAATAGAAGTTGTTTATAGAAATTGAAAGAAAAAAAGGAATTATCATGACAGGCCTAAGAGAGGTAGTTCTAATACTCTTTTTATTTATACCAAAGAAATTAAATCACAACAAAGTTATTTTTACATTAACGGCGATTTATTATTCGTGTCAATAATTTTATTGATATGACATAATCGATAATAAGTAAAATAGTCTACGAATTCAAATTCAAATTCAAATTCAAATCATTTATTTTCATAGGCCCCAGGAGGCGCTTGAACACGTCAAAACATTACAAAAAATGATATAAAAATAATACTAAATTATACTAATTACAATGATTTGAATAACCGGGGCTTAGATTAATTTTAATCAAACTGTTTAGAATCGAATTAAAATCAATCCAAGTACCAGCTCCGATGGGTATTGCATTATGAGAAGAGCTGGTGAGAAACTCATGGTGCACCATGTTTTAAAATGAAAAATATAACAATATAAAAGGGGATATATTATATTGCATATCAAATAAATAATCGCCTATCAATACATACTCATCATTTATATTCTTTTTTGCATCAAATAACTTACTTCACTACAGATAAACTAAATGTTTAACAAAACTCAAACTGCAGATAATTCGAAATTACACATCAATATGACATTCCTTTTTTCCTCATAATGCAATACAGTTAAATTTATTTTTGTACAAAAATACTACATGCATAGCATAAATACTGACTGCACATCAAATTTACCATATTTCATAGCAAAATAACTATCCCAGTCGCATATTAACCAGTAAGTACAACAAAATCTGTTCATCATATTTGTCTTAATTTTCAAGAAGCCATGCTCGGTAAATTTAATGATTATTATAACAAAAAAATCCTTTTACATTGCATTATTTCTAAAAGCAGAACAACTTAACTGAAAAACTTCGCGCGTTTTTTCGTCACTGGAGTAAATAATATAAAAATAAAAGCTATAGTTATGGCATAGGTCAATTATGGGTAAAGTAGTAGGTTAGGTTAGGTTAGAACTGCGACCATAACATAGCGCGAGCCGAGCGAGCGAAGCGAGCGTGCCGCGGCAGCGGCCGGCGAGTGCTAGCTAATCTTTGTGATACTCCGACCCCTTTTTGAATCTACCCACTAAATAAAATAATATTATACTACCTACCAATTTCTTATTATCATAGATCGTAACAGACGACAGTACGTGGCGCCACCTGCAGAAGCTAAAAATGTGCCTATTGGGCAAAAAAGGAAGCGTGGACGCCCCGCGAAAGCAAGACCCGCTTTAATAATTCAATAAATTACAATTTTGTATCTAATTTTATATTTTTTTTGCTGATCTCATTATGTGATAATTAATAAATAATAAGATGACTGTGACTAATAAAATGTTGTTTGATCTAGAAAAACTGCTGTAAATATTATAAAAATAGAGGCTATATTTAAAAGAAAAAGAGTTAACATGTATAATGTGCATTAAGATTATTAGTTGTGCATTGATAAAAAAGCTTTTACTTTAGGAAAAATTGCTGTGCGCTGTGAAAATAAATTGTAGTGTGTTTAGTGATATTTTGAGTTGAATATTTTGTTGTGCAATCAGTAATTTTGATGGGAATTCGGTATTTAATTGCATAGAAAAAGGATATTTTATGATTTGCGTTTAAATACTACCCATATAAAAGTACATATAAAAGTCACATAAGAAGAGCAATTCATTTCCAAATACTATTATCATTTATGTAGTCTGAAATACTGTAGTAAGCTTTTTGTACTACTGTAGTAAGATTCAAACGAAATCTACTAGACTTACTTTCTGTCTACTAGGCACCTTGAACCTAGGTAACAGACTAAATCTGTAAAATTTCATTTACCGATCAAAGATATTTCAAGAAGCTTTGCACAATCGAAGCACGCAATAATTGTGTCTCTCACGATACGGTAAGATGTCGTTCAAGGGTGACACGGTCGATGGAGCAGAACCACTTGATTACAATTACAAGTACACCCTGTTTTTCCACGACCAGACAATACAGGTAAATATATAATATTAAAACAGATGATTCTGTAGATTCTGTCTGCGTGGCCGATTCGAATGATTTCCGGTGCAATTAAGTATAAAACGAAACATTTGTACTGATAGCGAGGTCATTAAAAGTACATTAGGAATAAAGTCAACGTTTGGTGTTGATCGAGAATATTTGTTGGTACTAGAGTTTTTGTGAACAAGTTCAAGGGTACGCACTATTATTTCACCCTTGACCTGCCGCAAAATATTAGTTTGTACGTTTGTACATAGCCTGTAATTACGATTGATCGACAGATGGACTGCGTACTTTTTATGACGTTCGGCGCATACATCGAACCATAATAGGAAAATCATTTGTACTTCCTTGATGGTAATCTCATTGTTTGGTTTACGTAAGTAGTGCCCGAGCTCAAGGATGTTTCTAAACGCAATGAGAACATAACGAATCTGCTTCTTGTGAGAACAACAGGTAGTATAACAACATAGGCGAGGCACCGTTACTGCACGTACAGTCAGTTCGTTTACATGTTGGCAATTTTGAACCGTGTTATGTCTAAAATACTGCAAACATATCAATTAACTTGTCTGCACACTGTACCTACTACCAAATTGTTTGTACATAGTAAAGTATTTCTCTAATTTAGTTTAAGAAATTTAATTGTAATTTATTTCAATTAATTTTAAAAAGATCAATAAATATATTTTGAAACCTACTAAATAATTTATTGTAATAAGTACATACCGACCATAGATACCGTTTATCTGCCTGTTAAGGCTCCCCGTAAAATTCGTGAATATTTTGACCCAATTTCTTCAGCTCCAGATAAGGTTTCGGATTCGGTTAAGAGCTGGTTAATTTTATAAATATCTATGCTAATTTAATATTTTATCTGCCATAAAAGTTCCGAATTCTAAATAGGTTATCCAGGATTCCTTCGGAACTGGTGAAATCGCACCTCAGTCGTTTATCAATGCATATAATTAAGTAAACCATTTTTGTTTTTTTTTTCATTTGTATGTTGTTTGACTAGGCATTGCGTAAAAATACAGCATTAAATGAAAAAATATGAGATATATATTAATTTCGTTTTTGAAAATTTTGCGAGAGAATCTGAACAATGTTCACTACAATATTAAAATTTGCAGTCTATCAATATTATTGAAGTTGACATTCATATGGCCTCATTGGTGCATTTTATGTCATCATGCGGTTGTTATTTGGTCACAGGATCTTCTCATTATGAGCAAACAGTACTTAATAATCTGCTTGAATTTATACCTAGAGGTAGGTTTTCCTATGTTTAGAACATGGCATTAAAAAACTGAATCTCACGTAATGCAGAGAGGATTTCGGCATATTTTACATTATTTTGTAAAAATGTAAATAAAAACAGATGAATTTGAATTAAAACATGGCTACCGGTCAATAATACCTAACGCAATTTATGGGGATCCCTTATCAATTAAATTTTAGTAACACATTCAAGTCGTTGTCAGTCATAAATATTAATGCCAATTTTATATTATAATGTGAAGAAATATAACATCAACTTCATTGTGTGTCGGCTATTACATTTATATTATCAGACTGTAATGCGTTGCTATCTTGCAGATGTTATGGTGCGATTCCGTGATAAGGCTTATCAGAGCTGATAAGGAATGCCCGCTTCATCTCACTGCTGTGTTTACAATTCACAACCGGGCCAGTGTGTCAAATACCTGCCCCCATGAATTAGAAATTCAGGATCTAGATAGATACTATAATCCAATTTTCGAGTTATTTGTAAAAGAATTTGAAATAAACCCAGTCTAAACATTTTCCTCATTATTGTCAAAGAATCAATATTATAACTAATAAAAATAACTTTGATTTTAGATCTTGTATTGGTAATTTAAAACTATTTTAGGAATGTTTTGTTTGTTTTTAAACTTTTTATTGTACCATGGAACAATTTATAAAACAATTGTAACACAAAATTCAATAAAGGCGAGCTTAACTCAAATTCGAGTTCTCTTCCAGCAAACCTTAGAGTTATAGAGGAGAAGAAGATGCAAAAAGATTGTTTAATTTAGTAGCGTGTTGTTGATGATGTAATGATATATTTGTATAGTGTTTATTTAATATAATGCTACATATTGAATACCTACAAACACAATTATTTAAACCGATATTGACGCTATAGCGTCGCATTTTACCTTATCCAGCTGTGTTTGTATGCAACTATTGTTTTGAATTTATTATAATAATATTATAACATTTTGGGCAGTAAATCAAACCACATATTCTAACTAAACCATAACAAGTCAACCTTAACATTAGAATTGAATGTTTTTTCTTCAATCACAACAACAGTATTTCGCGCGGATCCGGCTTGTGACAATAATGAGTAGTGAGTATCTATGAGCTATGCTACTAATAAGTAGGAAAGTGTAAATTATATCTCTGTTTGCCACATTCAAAATGATTTCTAGACTATATCGGTCATTGTCGGTATCGAACACTGTTTATTTACCTTCGAATCTTGCATCTCCGTTTAAGTTTGAGGTTGGGGCACTTTTTAAACACTGAGAACGACACACCATCTAAAAAACCCATGGTATTTTCACATCACATTTTATCACAACAGTTAAGGTAAAGTGGTGTATTTATCACAGATGCGCGAGTGAGCCGGCATGCGGTATGCGGCGTGAGCGGTGTGACTAAGCGATTAGCGCGCACGGCAGCATGGCGGTAGGCCTGCGGACTCCGTGAGCTCGACTGACTCGTCACACAGCGCTGACGGAACCTCGCCAGCTGAGCGTGCCACCGGTTCTACACATTAAATAACACAACAGAAGGAACATTCACCCCAAACTGAACAAAACACTCAAATGCCAAACACACGTATAAAATACGCTTATCTACCGCCAAGATCTGAGTTGACTTCATATCATAGGTACATTTTATGCATAAACAGGTTTAGAAAGTCATATTTTGATTTGTACTGAGTAGATCTACTGCGCTTTTATCTTTATCGTCGATGCACTTCACTGAACGCGCCGCGTTAACTGCATTTTTACATTACGTGCTCCACAAATGTTCAAGTTTAAGAACACATCACGTCATGTTTGTTTGCTGGAGATCTCGCTAATGAGACATTGTGCTAACTGCGCGCGCCCACCTACACGTTCCTGTCCTACGCCACCACATAACTACTATACTACTATACTCCTGCAGCACAATTCACTGCACCGACAGATTTAAACGACCGTTTAATCTAATCGGTAAATTAAGGCCTTGTGTTGTCAATCTCAATTTTGGAGCGTTGTCAAAAGCGTTTAATTTTAATCTTAAAATGAAGGTCATCAGTCAATCTAAGTTTAAAAGTAATTTTTTAATTTATTTTCAAATAAACTCCCACTATCTTGAAGCGAATTACACATGGTTAAATCATAGCAGAAAACATAGCGTACATTTAATGCTTACCAGTTTTTATTAAACCTCATAAAAAATCATGTAAAATTGTTTGCATAATGTGGGCACAAACAAATGGACAGGCGGATAACCAAGCGGCCAGTAACATTTTACAATGTAGATTACCTGTGGTAAAATAAATAAGGATTGTATTGTAAGTAAGTATTGCTTTTCTGTTCGTAATAAATACTTTTGTGTGAATGAGTGTAGTTCTATTCAAACAAGTTGTAGCTACATTTAAATGTAAAGACGACTACACATCCAGCTATACATGTCCAGTATAAGGAGGTTTCGCATTGCATGCAAAGCCTATACAATGAGAGATCATTATTATAATACTGGAAATGGTGCCGTGTGTACCTACGAGATCGTGACTGACGCTGACGTCTTCTTAGAACTTAATGTATAGGTGTATATACGTGACATTTAAAAGTGGTCACGTTTTCAAATAAATCGTGAACAAAAGAAGAATAAAAGGTTAAGACGAAAATCACTTTGTATTATATTGGACCTTTACTAGTTGAAAGTATCTTTGAACATTTTGTTCAAGTAGTACCATCTAATTGTTTTATATCCAAACAATGTAATCCCTGTACATGAATGTAAAGGCGCAATTTGACGCAAGTTTTGTGAACAAACTAGGTACACCTAAAAGCTAGTCGGCAACAGAAATGTATGAACTATTAAAACGGTAAACGTAAATATAAAATTGAATAGTCTAAGAGCCAGTGGCCGCCCGATATACTACATTTTATAAAAGTTAATATTGGTAACCACACGCAATAGGGTACGTTCATGTTAGCAAAGCACTAACAGTTACTTAGTAAACGTTTAAGGTAATCAATTACCAGCAGTTAAGCTGCTTGCTTAAACCTCAAAATGTTATGTTAAGCGCTATGATAACTTTAAGCTGTGAGCGCAAAGCAGTTTTCAACAGATTGCAGATACATCGCTTGGCATATTTGGCCAAATATTTGTCTTAATTATACTAAGCAATATAATTACTCTTACATTCATAATCATTAAGTCTAATTTGCCTTATTCACACTTGGCGAAAATTTGCCCAAACACGCCAAGTAAAGTGCCGCCATAAGCACTACATTGTGCAAATCGTCTGAGCCAATATTGTCGCAGACACGTTAATTTTATTCATTGAATTGTATGACTCAGTTGTTTTCTATTGATGTAACGAAGAATATTTACGAAACGATAAAGTTTGGGTTAAAATAAATTAATGAAATAATTATAATGCCCGACGATGGGAAGAGACCACACGGTATGTCATTACTGCCATGGAAGTTGGGCAGGCCTTTGGTGTGGGATGCAACTTGCGTCGATAGCCTCGCGCCATCACCGCTTCCAAGCAGATCAGCTTGTGCCAGCGCTGCTGCTTCTTCAGCGGAGACTCTCAAGCGGCGCAAAATACAATAATCTCGTTAGTAATTAAGTATTTGAGCCGTTTGGGGTCGAAACGCTAGGACCGGGGGTCCTCGCGCTCGTTCACTGTTTGCAGAAATAACTAAACGGTTAGTTGACTCTTCAGGTGACAAGAAGGCTGGCTTCTACCTTAGTCAAAGGATTTGTATTGCCATTCAACGTGGCAATGCCGCCAGCCTTCTGGGCACGTTACCCGCGGCTGACATAGATGGGGAGGTATTTTTTGACGCCTAAATTATATTATTCTTACATTTTTCTTTTTTTTTGTACATAGTTAGGTATTTATCTAATTTAGTTTAAGAAATGTAATTTTTTTTTATTTAATGAATTGTTAAAAGATCAATAAAAAATGTATAAACAAAAATGTATAATAAAGAGGAAAGATTTGTATTTTTGTTTGTTACAAATAAACCTAATAACTACTAGAGTGATTTCAATAATTCCTTCATCATTAGAATTCTATATAATATGTTTTTAAACTTTCGCGATTTGAGAACATTTTTCAAAAATTAGACATCGGGTCTGAATCGCGTAATTATTATAAAGGTTCATATTACAAAGGTTATAAACCATCTGATACCGTTAGTATTGTGTGTCGAACTACCGACGGTTTCGAACTAAATAAAAATAAAAATTGTGACGACCAAGTGAGGGTAGTTGACAATATCCGCGCTTCACGGAGACGACGCTGAGCTGCACCAGTCGGCTCGTGACCAAGAATGATGCAAGTCATTCGAAACCTCGAGCATAGGTATTTATTTACCTTTATAATAATTACGCGATTCAGACCCGTTGTCTAATTTTTGAAAAACATTAGAATTCTACATTATTCCAGAGCAACAAAATCTATATTTTATCGAAGTTTTATGCGAATAAAGTCGCGGGGAACAGTTAGTACGTACATAATATATGTTCATTCTTGCATGAATAAATAAAGGCGTAAGCCTAGTCCAAACCCAGTAGAGCAGAAGGCACATGAATAAATCATAACATTAAGTAAGCCTCAGGAACGGCAAATTGTTTATATTTAGATTGTCTTGTTCTCATTTGTATTGTAATATGTTGTTTACTGTAAACAAATTCATTACCTATTTTATCATTAAATAATACTAAATGTTTCGAATATGTGTCGCTTTTCATTACGTTATGCTTTGTCGCGTCTAGTGGAAAGTTTTGTTGAATTAACATTGTAATAATGTTATTTCAAAAAAACGTTCCACTAGACGCGACAAAGCATAATCGTTACACATTCACCATCCTGCAAAAAATACTAACGATTCCTGACTTTCCTGGGCTATTTAGGACACTAGGGACAATTTTGGGTCATGTGAAACATCTGATATATATTATGTAAGGTTCAAAGCTTTAATGAGTTTCCACAAGAGCAAGTTCAAGCTGGTGTCTTTAGGCACCATAATTAATTGCCTACAGCAGTCGATCAACCTCAATTCCTTTTCTTTCCGTAATTTCCGTAATTTTTCTTAATCACTTCTTCTTCTGCCGAGACTTTTCACAATTACATAGGGGTCAGCTTCTTGTCTAACGGATTTAGGTCAATATCAGTATTTTACGTGGAGCGACTGTCATCAGACCTGCACAATCCAGTACGAGGTAAAACAATACTCTTTGTCAGACTATTTGTCGGACTTTCTGTCTTCTGACTATCCGTAACGACTGCCATGGAAGTTCAAATGGCAACCGAGACCGACGGCTTAACGGAAAATTTATTATCATGTAATTAAAGTATTTTCACCAGCACGAAAAAGATCGTTTGCTTGCCAGAATTCAGTGAGTAAAAACTGTTTTTACTCACTAGTGAGGCAAAGTTATTCAAATTTTGAAACAGAATCCTTCCAATGAATAGGCGCTGAAAAAAAACAAAGCAGCCACCATGTAGGTTAGTAATAAACATTGACATCAATTTTATTAAATAACTACAAACGATACGTTTTAATTATTTAAAATTATATAAATAACGCTTATTTAGTAGTTTAATGTTTTTATATTCGTGATTTACCATTAAATTCACTAAAATCAGGTACTTAATATTAGACTCTATAAATAAATGTTACGGAATGAATTTCCGAACGCATTCTTAAAAAAAAAGTCTGTGTCTGTGTCAGTCATCGCGGGCAACTATTAATTATTTTCAGTTTATGTTTAATTGTTTACTGGATTTTTTTTTTAAAAATTGTGAATCCAGTGATGAAGAACTTTGTGGAACTCCAGAAGAGTTGCGATAACTTGCTTTTAACACAGAAGTTTGCTTTTTACCAGAAAAATCACGTAAAAAATATTTGAAAGCGTACGACATATTTCATTAGTGGCGACTTACAAAAGGCGCTAAAACGCATTTTGAATCGGTTTTACTGTCGTATTTCATGGAATGATCCCAGGTTAAGCAATCGAGTACGAGTTTATTTAAATCTTAATATTTTCTCACTGGAAGAGGTGAAAAGTTGTGTATGTTAGAGTGGTGTAGGAGAGAAAAAAATATTTTCCAGTTCGTGACCTCTAAAATCTTTCGCTTGCGAAGTAGTCTTTATTAGAATCACTCGATACGCTCGTGATTTAATTCAAGACTACTTCGCAAGCTCAAGATTCAAAATTGGCACTCACAACAGAAATATAAACTTTTCTCACTTGTACCATAAATAACTATTATTAGACGTATAATGATTAAGTTATATGTAAACGAAACACGAAGTTAAACATTCAAGAACAAAATATAACATTAATACAGATATATGCTCCAACAGAATCAGCCAACGAGACAGAAATTGATAAATTCTATAACACTATAAGAAAAGCCATAGAAAAATCTCACAAAAACTTTATACTGATGGGAGACTTTAATGCCAAAATTGGCCAGCCACGAAAAGATGAATATTTAATAACAAAACAATATGGCTATGGTAAACGAAACGCGCGAGGTCAAAAATTAATATCATTTGCTCTAGAAAATAAATTAGCTATTATAAATACTTATTTCAAGAAAAACCAAAATAATAGATGGACATGGCGCTCTCCGAACGGACTTTACAAGAATGAAATTGATTACATACTGACAAATCAACCTAAAATGTTTAATAATTTTGAAATACTTAACCATTGACTACATAATTATCCGTCGGACCATAGACTTATCAGAGGTTCTATGACGTTTTCCAAAAGAAAATTAAACAGAACTAACTTTACAAAGAACTTAAGATGTAAGCTCAAAACTGAACAAGAGGTAATAGCATACAAAGAAAGTCTAAGGAAATATCTACCTGCTCTGCAAGATTGTAAAGAGGACCAAACAGTACAAAGTTTTTATGATAAGATCATTAACTCTATTAAAAATAGTTAAAATAATGTACCAAAAACAGCAAAAAGCTTTAAAGACCGAGGTATACTGTCAGAACAAACAAAATTGCTTATGAAAAGAAGGCAAGAGCTACAAAAACAAAAAAATAAGTCTAGAACTGAAAAAAATGAACTTAGCGCACTTTACAAATTAACGAGCAAATATATTAAATTGGATTATGCTAATCACAGGAACAGCACAATAAAATGTCACCTAAAATATGATGGTAGTGTCAAAAAGGCTTTTAAAGAGTTAAGAACAAATAAATCATGGATTGAAAGTTTAAAAGATTTAAATGAAATTACACATGATCGCAAAGAAATAATCAATACTGCAACAAACTTTTACAAAAACCTCTACAGCCGTCAGACACAGACGTCAAAAACAAGCTTCGTAATTACAGAAGAATATTCAGAGAGCGATATAGAGCCAATAGATGAAATCGAAATTTTGCAAGCTGTCAAGAAACTTAGGATGGAGAAAAGCCCAGGCACAGATTGTATTACAAACGAAGCTATAAAAAGTGCTAGCGATATACTGGCCACTCCCCTAGCACACTTATTTAATAAACACCGCCAATATACCATCTCAGTGGTCTGAATCTAACATTATTCTTCTGTATAAGAAAGGAGATCCGAACAACATAGCTAACTATAGGCCAATAAGTATACTAGCAACTCTGTATAAGTTATTTTCTTCCATACTAAATAACAGGGTTAGTACAACATTAGACAAAAACCAACCGATAGAGCAAGCCGGTTTCAGGAAAGGTTTCTCAACAACTGATCACATTCATACATTGGAGTTAATTATCGAGAAATACAAGGAAAATCAGAAACCACTCTACATAGCTTTCATCGATTACCAAAAAGCCTTTGATACTGTACTACATACAAGCATTTGGGCAAGCTCAACGGCTAGACGTGAGGTACATAGAAGTCATAAAAGAGATATACAAAAAAAGTACAAGTAGAGTCAGGCTAGAAACATTGGGACCAAGTTTTCCGATTGAAAGAGGCGTGAGACAAGGCGACCCTTTATCTCCAAAAATCTTCATTGCGATACTGGAATCAGTAATAAATATACTAGATTGGAAAGGATTTGGCTTGAATATCTCAGGAAAAGAGCTCACACATTTAAGATTCGCTGACGATATCGTGTTGCTATCAAAAACTGCTAGCAGCTTACAGCACATGATAAGCACTCTTCAAAAATCAAGCTTTGATGTGGGATTGGAAATTAATATATCAAAAACCAAGACAATTACTAATAGTATTATGAAAAAAATCTCTATTGACAACGTGCCACTGGACTATGTCGAAAATTACATTTATCTAGGCAAGCAAATAGAATTTGACAACAAAAATAATGAACAAGAGATTGACCGAAGAATAAAAAAGACATGGAATAAATACTGGAGTTTAAAAGAAATATTTAAGAGTAGTATGAACATTGAATTAAAGAAGAATGCTATGGACACATGTATTCTGCCCTGTCTAACATATGCTTGCCAGACTTGGAAATTTCCAATGAAGGTTAAAAACAATATCGTCACTTGTCAAAGAGCAATGCAAAGAAGCATGTTAAATATAAGAAAGATTCAAAAAATTCGTCACACAGAGATAAGAAACATCACCCAATCTATCGACGCATTAAGCTACTCTCAAAGGTTGAAATTCAAATGGGCTGGGCACGTAGCACGACTCGAAGACAACAGATGGACTAGTAGAGTGACGGAATGGAAAGGCCCATCTGGAAGTCGCCGGAAAGGCAGACCTTGTGCGCGATGGGAAGATGACATTAAGAAAGTAGCTGGCCCACAATGGAAACAAGTAGCAAACGATCGGAGCAAATGGTTTTCTTTAGAGGAGGCCTTCACCTGAGAGGGGTCCGTGTTAGAATAAAAACCTATAAAAATTTACAATATTATAATTATAATTTTAATTTTACAATAATAATCTTAAATAAAATTAAAGAAATATTTACACATAATTTTATCTTGCAATTATTCAAATATATGTAAATACTATTTAATTCAAATAATTATAAAAAATTGTATTAGTAGATAAAATTTAGTAATAAGATTTATCAAAAATGTCATTGCATGTAAAAAAATAATTATGATTTTTAATTTAAGTAAGCATGGAATAAAAGGCTTTTTTATTTTTTATTTTTATTTTTTATTTTATTTTATAAACGAAAAAATAAATTGGCGTAATATAGCGTATGGCGTAATATAGCATGTTTAGGAATTTGATAAACGACCGCTAATTAGTTACCTAATTATACATCATTTTATTACTATACGTAGTATTTTAAATAAAGTTCCGTACTCACAATTGCATCTGACTTCTCAATGTTAATTGGCATAGTTTTAGCACCTCTATTGCACATATCATAATGCACATAGTTTTTACGAGTTCAATGTATCAAAATAAATGTTACGCATATTATGAGGTTGGTCAATAATATATACAGTGCCGGATTACCCATATAGCAATAGTAGCAAATGCTACGGGCCCCGCGACTTGGAGACTCTACGTCTGACTGTAAAAATAATTAAATTTAAATAGGAGCGTAAATATCTTGGATGCCTAAGAGGCATATGAAAGCATATCGTACAAATGGTGGTTTTGGAGTATTTTGGCAGCTAAAATTACTTACAACAAAATATATTCTGAAAAATCCTCAGTATTGGTCAGTGCTTTCCAAAGACGATTTGGAGAACAACCTAGGCAATGAATTTGGGCAGTTCGCTGCGCTGCTGAAAACAGATGCTGAAAACCTAAAGCAACCTAAGGGCTCCATTAACGATTTTGCTACAGGCCCCGCGCTGGCTTAATCCGGTACTGAATATATATCTTATATATAAAAATGAAACCCGTTTTCCGTTGTCACGACTTGGCATGAAAACGGCTTGACCGATTTGGCTGATATTTTTTTTTGTAGTTTTCTAATACTCTGTACAAGGTTGTTACGGCAAAAAAAAAAGAAAAAAAAAATAAAAAAGTATTCATTTTTATATGGAGCATATTACAGATTCCAGTTCAAATTGAATAGATACGCATACATAAGATAGGTCAGCTATACAAAATAAAGTAGTGCATCAAATTTTCGCTAAGGCGGTATGAAGTTCGCCGGGTCAGCTAGTTATAATTATATAAATGAATCCCTATTTCCCTTGGTCACGGCATCACGCGTGAACGTCTGAACCGATTTCGCTGATTCTTTTTATGTTGTGTTTGTTATAATCAGGAGATGGTTCTTATGAAATAAAAGACTAGGCAACTTGCGTGGAAATACTACTTATCCACTATTTTAAATTTTCTAATGATTTTCTAAAGTAACCTTAGCGCTTTTTACAATATAAACATTTTGAATGTACTTTTATGGGGTTTGACATAACATTGACATAGTGCGTGCTGCAAATATCGTCAAGAGAATGTATGTATAGTTAAGACAGGACTACGTCTATCGGGACAGCTTGTATAATAATCAGGGCTCGGAATTAGGTAGAGTTTTTTATGTACTTGCATCGAAATGTCGATATTAATGTGGACCTTTCCGGGATTTCTAATGGACAATCCCGTGTGGCCAACAATATTACGAATAAATAATAATAAAAACCTCAGAGATAGACAAATAAAACAAAGATAATTTACATATTTTTTTTATTAGTTTACATTAATTCACAATAGAAATTGTTGAAAGTCTGTAGTAAATTCTCATATTTCGCCTTTTTTATAAATACGAGCAAATACTTTTGCTTCTAGCCTAGACTCGTGAGGTTTTGCTTATTCAAACAGCCCATCAGAATCATTTTCCTTGTCCGATTCATTACCAGTAAGATTTGAAGTGTTCGCTTCCGACATTACTGTATAAATTTTGTGAGAATTAAAATATTTAGTCGCGCGTGCAGTAGTTTAAATTGTGTAAAAAAGTAAATAACTTTTTATTTAAAAAATCATGGGATTTTTTTCTGCTCTTTAAAATTAATCTCTGGATTTAAGGCATATCCACTTTATTCTTTCGCTGTATGAAATCAGTGTAAGTACATGAAAAACTCTACCTAATTCCGAGCCCTGATAATAATATAAATAGCTTAAGTTATAATGAAATCAGTCGGTAATCTTATTATACAGTTTACATACCTTAATATTAAAAGTTTGCACACGCTAACTGCTAGATTTAATGATATAATTCAAATATTCCATTTATTTCAATCACGATCAACAACGGCCTATATACGCTTATTTTTTACTTCACCAAAACTGGGAAAGTAGTTAGTTTGGAATAAGTAGTTAACAGGATCCGTTCCACTAGTTTTACGAGAAAATCGAAAAAAAAAAACACATGGAAATTATACATTCCATATAATATAGTGAAAATGTATGGCAAGCGTGATTAGTTTTCTTTTTTCCGTTTTAACTAGACCAATGGTTTTCAATAACGTTGAATCATTTTTTTTTTGCGGTAAATGCCAGTTTTCGTACTGCTTTTTAAATTGAGTGATTACCAATTTGGTAAATGATTTGTAAATTACAAAGAGGCAGCTGGTAGAATTTAACGAGCAACCGTTAATTTATATCGGTCGATAAGAAAACCATTAGTGTCAATCGGTTGGTTTTTATTTCAGTTTATTAAACATTATAATCACATTATGAGCCTCCCCGAGTGACGTACACAACAATTCCCTACGTCCGGCGCACCCTGGACAATTCGCGAGTTATAAAGCGAATTGGCTAATCCTTTCACCACGATGGCAAGTCAAAACCTTGACCACCTTACTGACTGTCCAAAATGCCCTAACGCCTGCCTAAGAGAGGCGCTCATGAACGCCGACGAGAGCGCCATAACAGTGGCCGCACTTATTGGACACATAAAATTTGACTCAGCCATCGACACGACGAAGAAGAAGAATCACATTATATTACTATCAATCTGCCGAGCCTTTTCTCAAATACACAGCTAACCCCAATTAGCTTCTAGTCTAACGGATTTAGCTGAATATCAGTATTTTAAGCGGAGCGACTGCCATAAGACCTTCACAACCTGGTACAAGGTTATACGATACTCCTAGTTAGACTAGTTGTCAGACTTTCTGGTCTCTGACTACCCGTAACGACTGCCGTAGATATTCAAATGACAACTGGGATCGACTAGAACAGTTTGCAAAAAAAAAGTAACAAATTTGTTGTTGGATTTGGACTATAATAACACAGAAAAACTAATTATGATTTACTAACACTCACAAGACACACACAACACTTTCCTAACACAACACTATCACACTCTCAATCACAACACTTTCACACACTACTCTGACATTACATTATACCCACATTACACATACACTCACATTATAAATGAGTTTTTTTTTATGTTAAAATTGATGATTTAATAAATGTAATTAATTAAGTAAATAAATAATAACAATTATAATGATTTAAATTACTCAAATTGTAATAATTAAGATGTAATCAATGCTAATTCGATTTTGTAGAACTATATGTTAAAGTAACGAAATAATTTACTGTAATTTAAATAATCTATTATTAAGAAGAATAGTGCATGCAATTTTTAAATGTTAATTCATTAATTTAATAGGATGAAAGAGACTGTACCCCACAACACAGGGTATCCTAGTGTGCGGCTCAGTGTTACTGTCTACCTCAGAACCACTGTATTTATTTACTCTTCTGTATTGTATCAATAAATATAAATATATATATATAACAAGCCGTCGGTTGCTTGCTCACTTGCTCTCCGAGGCACGGACAAAAACTCTTAATGTTAAAAAAGGTCACTCATCCACCGCCGACTGCGGTTAGCATTGCTTAACCTGCGAGATCAATCGGTTTGTGCGACTTTAATATCACTATAATCACAGAAATGACATTAATTAATTCTTTAATTAAAACCATATCATATCATATCATCATTATAGATGGGGTGCATGAAAGGAGCCTCCCCGAGTGACGTATACAACAATTCCCTACGTCCGGCGCACCCTGGGCAATTTGCGAGTTCTTAAAAGCGAATTGGCTAATCCTTTCACCACGATGGCAAGTCAAAACCTTGACCACCTGACTGACTGTCCAAAATGCCCTAACACCTGCCCAAGAGAGGCGTTCATGAACGCCGGCAAGAGCGCCATAGCAGTGGCCACTTATTGGACCAATAAAATTTGACTCAACCATCGACACGACGAAGAAGAAGATCATTATAGATCATATCATATCATATTTAAGTAACGCTCAATATATATACAAAGCTTTCTTGAATTCTATATATAAGACTTATATAATAAAAAAGCAAGTAGCTTAATAAAGCTGCTTTTTCTGGATTATACAAGGTTACCTTGACAATTGCTTTGTGGTACTTATCATTAAAACAACATTTTAAAGTTTAATCGCCGCAGTATTGTACCAGATTGGACTTGTTGCCCTTGAAACTTTTACTTCTGGTTTTTTTTTAAATCGGTCCTCCGCATATTATGCTCTTTTAAGGCATACAGGTTAATTATGTAACTTTTGTTGTCTCTGCGCCATACATGGCCACACTTCCTCAATAATGCATAAAAACATTTAACGATGAAATAAATAAGCTTCCTCAGTTTATTGTTTATATGCGTTTTTTACCGACTTAAAAAAAAGGAGGAGGTTCTCTATTCAATTCTTTTTTTTTTAAAGACACCTGGACTTAAGAATTTATTTTTTATTTTTTGTCTGAAAGAGAATACTTGTTCTAGAAAGATAAAACGTACACAAATGTTTAAGGGAGCACTCCTAACGCAGTCTTTTGCTTTCATATTTGAAACACAGAAGAGTATGTTAATTTTTAAATGATATGTATCAATAGTTTTTTTCATTAATTAAACCAGTGCTCTTAATGCAAAGGCTAGTTGTTTGGCTTACTATGCAATCGTGCAGAGAATGAAATATTTAACGGATTTTAGTATCATCTCGTTTTCTGAAGTCTGTTGTAAATGTGCTGATCGTAAAAGTGGGCCCAAACACACAAGTAAAGAGGTAATGGCCTATAAAAGCTTACAACTCGGCCTTACAACCCTGGAATAGCGTCAGTCCCATAAAATCTAGTACCTATACAGTCATACCTAAAACTGATGAGTTTCAGGCACAGAAGATTTAGTCTTACCTGGAACAAAAATAAGAAAATGTTAAATTAGAGCATTATATTTATTTATTATATGAGAACGAACAAAGTAAGATTTGGTCAATTATGTTTAGCGTGCATGCCAATTTAAATATAGCATGCAATCACCGTTACAAAATACTGCTTTGGCGTTTCAGTATTATATACGCCATATTTATATATTCTAAAGCTGAAATTCAAATAACACTTATTTGATTTTCCCCAGTGAAATAGCGGTTCGTACACACTGCTGTTTACCGCAACTGCGGTACTCTTTAATAGAGGTGTATTCCGAGCCATTTGCATTACGGATCAGAAACCTTTTCCATTGGTTTCAGGATGAAATGGCAAGTCACCTGGAAATTGTAGATTGCGAATTCGCGAACAATACGGAAAAGTTTGCAGGTAGCTTTCCGCTTTGGAGTTTATAACGCTATTAAATATCGTGTTGACCGTAAAAGTTTTTAGCAATAAGTATCTACGATTTGCATGGTAAAGACTGTATATACATTAAGGCACTTTTTCAGTTTTAACAGGACTGGTAAATTTTGGGTGATGTTGTTACCACCTTTCGTAATAAAAAATCTTACTTATCAACAAATAATTCATGTCAATGCCGAAATTTTAAGTAAGTATAAGGTAAGTTGGTATAAATATTGCCTTAACCAAGTTTAGTTTCGAGCTCTCTAAAAGCAATCAAATTAAACTATTTCAGACAATTCGATCGCATTTGAACCACATGCGATACAACATTAATACAAAAGGCTTTTAAGATATTAAACGACATTTCTGAAATTGAAAACTCAAGAGTTAGCTCGTAATTCATTTAGAATCACAGTAATTCTCTTTTGAATAAAAAGTAAAGGTACTAGAGCTCGGTGTCTCAATTAATTTAGTTGGATTAATTAGACGTTTTAAGTGTATTTTATGAGATAAGGGGTGGTGGTGTTTATAGGGCATGGCTGGATGGCGCAGCTGGTCTAATGAAATGGTTCGTAACTGAATGTAGTTAGAATGACAGTCCGAGTTCTTGTAATAGGTCAAAGAGACGTTTGAGAATAAAATGCTTTTTAATTTGCTTTGATTAATTGGACCTGTGCAGGATGAAGGCCTGAAAATTAAATGTATTTTTATATTTTTATCTTGTATTTTTAGAACCTTTTAGATACGCTAAGCAACACTGTGTGAAGGGTAATATGGGTGTACCTTTAGTAAATTTATGTTTTATCTATTGTAATAGACCAAAAAGATCTAAAATAAATTATTTTTCTTTCTTTCTTTCTTTCTAAAACACTAAAAGGCATGGTCGTACGTGGTCATTTTGTCAAAATTGTTTAAGTAATTAATTGAGTTACTTATAACAGGCTGAAAAATTTGAATGATAATTAAAAAAACTGACGCTAACTGACGTGGAATTTATTGTTTTAGATATGATTTGTCTATAAAAAGTGATAAAAACCTAATACAATTAAAGTTTAACCCATATTAATATTGTATGGCAAACAGCAAAGCAATTGTTCCCTTTTAAGAGAAGATTTGTAGTGAAATATTAGAATGAATCACCCATGATAATTACCTAAATTGTAAACTGTATCGTAGATAAAACTAATATAAGAAAGAGAATGATAAATCAGAAACGACTGGAGGTTTTTGTTTTTTTTAATTCTTTAACTTATGATGCTAGATTATTCCTGAGTACAATGGCCATATTTTATATTATGTATTATCACAATATATTGTACTAGCTGTAAGTTTTCCTAAAATATTAAAATAAATAAAATTAAATAAAATTCTTCAGAAGTATCACGCGGACCATAACTCGCGTGGATGCTAGTCGTACCTACAGTCCAAGGATCATTGGCCGTCGGGCCGGTATTCAGAAAGTTCAGCGATGATAAAACAACTAACTGAAATTCATTAAACTTTCAGTTATAATAGTTCCAACAGTTATTTGCATAACAAATTAATGTCTGTCGGAGCTATTCAAACTAACCCATCGTAAGTTTATGTCATTAATTTTATGGGCATAGGATAGGTAAAATAGCTATTTGGTATGGGTTTTATATTTTTTATTAAAAAGTAAAAAAATATGAATAGTAAGAAACTGATTTTCATTAAGTAATATTTTGCAGTTAATTTAGGTTTTCGTAACTGAAAATCTTAACTTAAAAAGGCCTTTCTTTTCTTAAAAGTATCTAATAATATTATTCATTCTAGACTTGTTTAGCTGTCAAACCTTAATATATCAAATATTTAATAATAATATTAAATATTTCACATAAGCACGAAGAAAAATGTTTACCTACTAATGTAAGTAAACATTTTTTTCTTTGTGCTCATGTTCATTACAGAAAAACCAACTAAGTGCGTGTCGGGCCACTCGCAATAGGGTTCCATAGTCAGCCGTTACAACCTATTTATGGACTTAAAGAATTATTATCTATATTTAACCATAACAACTTCTAGAAGTCATTATTCTTAAAGATTTTATTTTAAGGGGAAACTATTAACTAAATTGTACAATTTGGACCCACATTACTCTTGAATTTAGTTTTCGTAGCCAAACTAACAGAATTTTTTTTTCAGATTTAGCAGTTTAGCTTTTAGAGGAAAGGGCGGCGCTCTATTCGAAAGTTAATTATCTCTAAACCAAAAAACCGTCTCGGCAACCCCACAATGTTTTAAAGACCTATTTAACTGCACCCTAAAAAAAATCTCATCATTAAGGGGAGATAGTCGGCAAAATTTTTATTTTTAAAATTAAAATTTTCCACTTTGTTAGCATGATCAATTAACATATTCTTACGACGTTTTAATGCCTCGGCAAAACGGACAGACACACAAACAGACTTGGCGAAACTTTAAGATTTCCTTGTAGATAGGTACTACGGAACCCTAAAAATGTGTCAGGACTAGCATAATTATGTACTTTCAAACAAGATTACAAATGATCTACCAATTCAAAGTGTGTCAAAAGTGTATTATGACTTACCATTTATTTATATTGGAAAGTTTTCACAACAAAACAAACACGGTTGAGTAGCCATTCGCTAAGACGTCTTTGTTTATATTTATTAGTTCTTAAAATAAGTATAACTCCGGCTGTAGTAGGTACTAAAGCCGCATTAAAATGTAAAACAAAGTAGTGCGGCTTTCTTGAGAAATATTACAAAGTGCTACTTTGTCCGTTGCAGGTCTGCTGATATATAATAGTCCCAGGAGGTAAAAGCCACGCTTTAGGTACCTATATATATACAGGGTGGATGCGACATAGCGACATTTATTGAAACCACAGCTTCTATACATGGCCAGTATGCATTTCCACCGGATAAAAAATTCTCTGGCGAAAAAAAAAATCCACGTCGTCCGAACAAATTGCACGATCGCAATGTTCAAATTGTTCGGAGAACGTGATTTTTTTTTTTTCGCCAGAGAACTTTTATCCGGTGGAAATTGATACTTACCATGTATATAAGCTGTGGTTTCAATAAATGTCGCTATGTCGCATCCACCCTGTATAGGTAGGTTAGCCTGAGTTCCTTTTATAATCAGGATTATATAAAGACTAGCAACCGCCTTCGGCTCCACACACGTGATATGTCAAAATCAGCCCGGTATTTTTGCGTGAAAGAGTAACAAACATGCACACACACATTTTCACAAACTTTTTCATTTATATGAATAAATAGATTAAGAGGATGGATGTCCTGAACCACTGAACCAACAACTACTTCTCTAAATCCTTGAAACCTATGAAAGCTTTAAGCAAATCTTCATAAATAAGAAACGATGTCACGAAATTGAACTCATATATATTTAAAACAGTCAGTTTGTAGGTTAGAGGGAGATAAGTACAGTTTAGTCGTATATTTTCAGTAACTAAATAAGTGAAAATTAAAGCATGTAGCAGTTTTTGTGATTTCAGGTTTTTTTTAAATCGATTTTTTTTTATGAAGCCTATAATAGCCAAGCGGTTTAAATAACAGTTACGAAAAGCACCGTAAGGATAATATATTTTTTAAGTCTTAACTTCTCGTTCCATACAATTAATTATCAACTTCGTCTTATCGTAATATAACTTGAAAAAAAAGAACGTCTTCCTTTTTTGAAGTCAATTCAAAAGGAAAAAGAAGAAAGAATGATAAGATACCAACACACAACATATACACTTACAACTTACAACAAAATAATGGGGGCGACACTGTGCCGTCCGTATGGCAACAGTATTAGAAATCAACCAATCAGTCCAAACCAATTTAAAATCTTTGAAATTGTGAACCAATCGGGGCGCTTTGTTTAGAGATGAAACGTAGTTGATTTGACAATGTTGTCGGCAACCGTTCCGTTTCTAGACAATTTTGCTAAGCTGTTAAAGAATGTTTGACTAAATGGAATATAATGGATCAATATCCTCCGCGCTATCACTCATCCCCGACGGCAATAGCCGTGGCTAAATGTAAATGACCAATAGTATAAGGAAAACACAAAAATCAGTATATCAAACTGAAGCTCGGTGTTGATCTGTAATGAGTAATGAACTAATGAGTGATGGCGGCCACTCTATTTCTTTATTTTAACGTGGCAGCGGTGTATATCACGCACATATCACCTGTTATGTTTAGGTTAGGTTATAAATAAATTTGTTACAGATCCTAATCTAAAAATATAAAACGAGAATGCTTTATTAAGAATACAGAACAATAAGAATCAGATACTTGTAATATTTTAAAGCAAATTTTAGCTTTGCTATGCCTTTTTGTATGACGTTGGTACAAAAGAGTATAGAAATTTCGAGTCTAGCAGCTTACGAATCCATAGCTGAATTGGCAAAGCACTTGGAGCGTATACCCAGGGGGTGCAGGTCGAGTCTTGCTGGATTCTTAATTTTTCAAGTTTAATATTATATGAAATAAGAATCAGATTCAATTTGAAAAGATGCTGGATAGATTTGGCATAAGTCTTACAAACAAAAATTTATGTTATGTGAGGTGCATTTTTAAAAAGAAATAAATCAACAAATTCAACAATTATTACAAATAATTCGTTATCATGGTTTCTGTGTATTTCTTTTCACAAATGCGGTGAAAACTTAAATAAAATTATAAGAGGGATACGCGATTAATCTACGCGTTGATCTCAGACGTAGGGTAAAGGGGAACCATAGGGGAACAAACCGCAATATGTGCCACCCACAGATATAGATCTACATAGATAACGCAAATGTTGCGTTGGGTTGGTCGTCGCTAACTTCAGTCCACGCGCGTCTTTTGTCAGAGAAAATCATAGCGGACGGCTCCAGTATAACGTACTGGGCGGATGGGCATCGGCGGCATCGGTGTCATTGAATCGGTTTGGATTTCCCGTCCCTAAATTTCGGCTGTGACGTCACAATAGGTATTAAAAAGTCGGCACGCTTGGTTTCAATACAAATCATGATACTTGCGTTATCTATGTAGATCTATATCTGTGGTGCCACCATATGTTTTACTAGCATAAGTAAACACGCTTTACCATATTTGTGCCTACATAACATCACACCTGTGTCTTGCCAAAGGGTTAAGCTGAATTGCCACTTCTATTTCGCCTGTTGTGTTAAAGTCTTACATCAAAAGGTAAAAGGGGTCATAAGGGAGGGAGGGGGGGGGGGGGCGGTTTAGATAAATTAAAGATAAATTTTCATTTTTACGTTAAATGAAACGCCAGAAGCAATTACACTATCCAATGGTCCCAGTGACAAGGCCAAATACACACATTCACTCACTCAAGCACACCCAGTCTTAGAACAAATCTTTATGCACACAAAAAAATTACCCATGTGAGGATCGAGCCCACAACACCAGTGCAGTAGAGAGCAGCGAGGCGACCTCTAAACCACTACACCACAAGTGCTGTCAAAAGCGATAAATCTAAAATCTTCTGAAAAGGACATAATTAAATTGTTTATTAATGGCCACTCTTTTAGTCTGAATCTAAATGATTAAAGCAAATCCTATAGTATGGCAAATGGGTGTGGCGAAGAAATAAAATTGTAAGTAAAATCAGTGCCAGCTGTTGCTGTTAATATGTAGGTATGGAAGATTATTGCTATTGTTCTGGAAATAAACAAGGCTAAAGTCATTTATACTATTTATTTAAATAAAATGTCACACTTTCCTCATACGGTATAGGAATGTTTTCGCATAATATTTGTAATATAGGACAATACTGTGGATATACCATGTTGACGTCACGTGTTTTTTGTATACGACACCTAAGCGTATGGACGTATAGTCTACCTGATGGTAAGTGGTAACTATAGCCCATAGATATCGACAATCCACAAGAAAATTTAAGATCACTTCATCTGAAGACTATGGTTTTATGACTCATGTGCCAGTCATTTGAGGGTCTGATCTCGTTTGGCGGCAGATTAAAGGTGTCTTCAAACTCGTTTACTGGAGCTCTACCACAATCAAATTTGGCCATTGAGTCGGTTATCTAGTTCACACAATGGCCGCTCTTGGCTTCTTTGTTGTCATTGTCAGATCGTTATAATCTGCTTCCGCTTTCATGATGCATAAACCTGCAGACTGATGATCCAGCTTAAAGCAACGATCACTGAAATCATTTTTATTGCATTATGATACCTCGTAGTCCAGCAGAATAAATTGGGTTTGAACCTTGAGGTCTGAAAAAGTAGCGGTAATACATGTACTAAACTTTAAATAAAAACTGCAATGACTAAATTAACTCTGAAAGTTAAAAAATAATTGAGGTCTAAAATGTGATAATAATATGCAGTTACTTGGAACATTTCGTACAAAATACAAAAAAACCCTAGAAAATAATCACTTTGTATGATGTTGTTACGTATTCAATACTGGTAGCAAACCTATTTTAAGTCCGTATGCTGCAATGCCGTATGCTGCACTTGGCCGGGTTTAATTTCTACCCGTTAATAACAAAACAGCTGACAAAAAAACGCATCTACCCACGCAATTTTCAATATCATCAAGGAAACACTGATAAAGGTGTCACAGATGACTCCGTGAGGCACCATGTGCCAAGTTCGGGAGTTTTCCTTTTTAATACACTTATCGTTCAAATGAAAGTATATTGAATGCATAAGAGAATTTACAAAAGGAGACGAGAAGGCGAGAATAATTTCAAATAAGATGACACATGGGTGAACATTGTCAACTTTTTTACATAAATATATATTCTCTAATTGATCGCTATCATAACATAACATCACGCCTATATTACCCAGAAGGGTGTGGCAGAGGTGTACAATACCTACATGTAACCTGTTATGTTTTAGGTCCCATGGAATAGATATGATAAAAGCTGCTAATAAGGTTTATTTAACAACAATGAAATGAAAAAAGAAGAAGAAGAAGGGCTAATTTTATAAAGCTCCAGTTTCAGAGGTGTTAGATAGCCTTATTGGCAGGATAAGCCAATAACACACATACATGAAAATGACAGCGTGTTCTTTATTCGATTGTAACTTTTGTCAGTTTATATTCGGTTAGGTTATATTTTATGGGACTTATAAGAGCTGTCCGTAACCTCTGAAATTGGCCCTAAGTATTTATCTATTTTTGTAGACATATCATATCTAAAACCCTAAAGGCCATGTTTGTTCGCGGCTAATTGTCAAAATAGTTATAATTATTTTTTTAATAACGACGCCCGCACTAGGAATAACTCCTGTCTCGCGGAGGTGTTTACAAACATACATTGCACACACACAAAGAACAACCAGAGTCAGAACAAATATTTGCGAATCACACAAAGATTTGTCCCATGTGGGCATCGAACCCACAACACCAGCGGTGAGGCGACCGCTTTAACTACTACGCCAACCGTGCATTCGAAATTATTCTTTATGTGCATGGACATGGAGATTTGTCTTAGTCTGGCTGCTTCTTTGTATAATAAGTACTTAATATCAGTTATTTTAATACATTGTGATGTATCACCTAGATAATTATCCCTGCTTCACGTCGCCCGTGAAACCTACTTTAAAATATGCACCCAACCTACATTCCCAACAAATTTACATAAGTTAAAGAAAAAACAACATGCATCAAAGCGTTTGCATCTTTAATCAAAGCTTTGCCATTGAAATGCAGGTAATACCCACGTGGAATCCACATTAATTCACGAGTTTCAGGCATTTTGTGAATAGTAAATGAAACTGAGCGAAATGTTCAACGAAATTTCAATCTAAACAAGAATTAAGGGAAAATTTATATTCATATTAAGTTTTATAAATCTTAAAGTTTCGTAGATGGTTTAAATAGTATCTAGTAGTGTTTAGTATAATATTATATTTACAATACAATAAAAAATATTGCCTGTAAATACAAAATATATTAATTGGTTATAATATTATTTTTTCTTATTATTATTATTACTGAATAAGTAGACATATTTCATTATGATTTTCATATCGTTAAAGGAATTAACCATCGATTTTTTGGTTACGAACGGGGCAGTTGCTATATTCTCTCGTCAGCCAATTACTTATGTTGTTGAGATACCAATATGTGTATCTTTTCTTATTAAAATATAGTGTCAAGAGTAGAGCACAGCTGCATATTTTTTTTTTTTATATATTTGCCATTCCTAGTTAGGCTATTAAATTATTAGATTTTTTTTTACTATCACAAACTTTGCTGCAATATTTATATTCTTGTTGTTTTTTATTAAAGCTGGTTAGGTTAGGTTATAGTACTGTGTAGTTTTAGTAAATACAGAAAATACTAATCGCAGACTTTAAATAGAAATTTAATAGACAGAAAGTAAAATAAAAAAATACTATTTTTAGCTTAATAAATATAAAAATTTCTTTAAAATATTTAATTGACGTCGCGGTACGTCCGATGATAAATTTTGTATATGAGAAAGAGAATAATGCTTTTGCACAACCCATTCATTTACAGGTATGATGTATCGTCGGCAATAAACCTGAGTACCGTCAGTCAGAAGCTGTAAATTGCCCATCATATTTCATGTAATAACACGTCGGTTTGTTAACAGCTTGCACGCGGAGCTATCTGACAGTACCTTGCCGGGAACCACAGCCCACTACGGCCAATTTGATTGAAAACCGTTGCCATTTTCATGAATATAATTTTGCGTGCTGTCAATTATAATTGCTATTTATTTGGGTAGTTACCACCACTTAGCATCTTTCCATTACCTAACTAAAGCCTAACGAATGTGGAGTCTTTTACAAGTAAAGCCTTTCAACATTCGCTAAAGATAGCGGATGTAATAATATATAATATAACAAATGGCCTCCTCTGCCACTAATTTTAAGTCTTCATTCACGAAATCGCAACATAGAGGTCCATTTTTAATTGATTTTTATATAGCTTTTAGCTATGCTTAGCCATCTAATGCTAAGAAACAGTCAAAATGTACTAACTTAAAGCGGAGCTTGAACCCGCGACCTTAGGATTCCATCCTATCGCTCTCCCATGTGAGCTATCTAAGCCACATTCCAAAGGCAAGAGTCTTTTGACTGTATAATGCACGTCTTTGCCGGACGTCCCGTGTCATCTTTTGTAGCTACATATTAGTAGGTATCACGTATTGGAAGGTGGCTTGGACAGTTTAGATGGGAGCGATAGGACGGAATCCTAAGGTTGCGGGTTCAAGACCCGCTTTAGGTCCATTTTTCGACTGTTTTTTGGCAATAGAAGAAGTTTGAGACTTCGCATCGAGCTTTATGCTTGAACTCATTTTTGTTCCGTTTGTCTGTTTCAAGTGATCGATTTCGTCCTAATAGGATCATAAGTTTTACCAAATTATAGGTACAGTACATAGAGTTCCTATAGATACAAGATTGCAATAGGTGTTCAATTTAAATAATTATGAGCAGACGATGTCAAGGGGGTTAATTAATATTTCGGCGAGAGAGCCTCACAGCACAGGCCAATACCGTACGAGCTCAGTTAATTGGTGAGGCAATTTCATTTTCAATCACGATAGAGGATTTTACGCAGTCCGACGCGACTCGCTTTGACCGAACCAATCGAAAACTACTTCACTATGCACCACTTATAAAATCTGAAATGGCATATCAATACTGTCATAATAAACTTTTTAAACGTTTAAAATTTCGCTTATATTGTGCAGTGACCTTATTATTACTGCCCGCTCATCAGCAGGATATTTAATTATATTTTTTTACTGGTCTGTTGCTCTAGCATTACAAAAAGTTCGTGGTATAACAAAATAAATACTTTAATTCGGAAAATAGGGTATTGGTAGTATAATTTTCATCACAGTATTCAAATCAAATCGAATGAGTAGAGTAAGATAACTACCAGTAGCAGCCTATACAGCTTCATTAAAGCTTAGAAGTGAAGATGAATGCCTTGATTGATCAAATCAGTTGAATAGATAGTCGGCAGACAGAACTTGAATACCGGTAAACTCATTATTTCGTTAATTGACCCATATATTCGTAATTTATACCAAAACGATTTTAATTTGCTTTTTAAATGAGTCCTTAATACTTTTTATCGATACATGATAGGTATCTACTGCTATTTACTAGTATTCCCACACAAGATTAATACCAGATTAAATAAAACATAATTTCGTTTGAATTATTTGCAAATACTTTTATTTTGTTTTTATTAATTTTTTTATTTTGTTTTTAATACGACGTTCGCACTAGGAATATCTCCTGTGTCGCGGGGGTGTTCACAAACACATTTCACACACACAAATCACACCCAAAGTCAGGACAAATCTTAGCGGATGACACAAAGATTCGTCCCATGTAGGGATCGAACCCACAACACCTGCGTAGTTGAAAGCGGCGAGGCGACCGCTTTAACCAATACGTCAACCCTGCACTCGATTTATTTTTCGTATTTCAAATAGGCTATCAGTTGTAATAAAACATTGCTACCTACTTTTCTGTAGTACTCTCTAAATAATAATGTTTCCTGTAAAGAATCCTGTTTATCTTATTAAATTATAATAAACTACCTGCTATCAGATAAAATTCTATTAAGGCGTGGATCAAGGATAGATAATCAAATGCTCGTCAAATAAAAAGCTTTCTCGTAAATATTTTATGGATGTCCATCTGACGTCAGAGTTAAGTAAAGTAAATATTATATTTGATGCTATGCCATGTTATTAGATTTGAGCAAAATGTTACCTGATGCTACGTTATTTCGTTATTTCTGCCCAGAATCAAATAAACTTATTTATAGCTTGGTGCCAAAATAATAAAAACCATCTCAGTGCGTGACGAGCCACGCGCAATGTAGGGTTCCGTAGTCAGCCGTTGCAGCATTCTGACTTAAAAGGGGTCTACTACCAGAATCGAATAGATAATAACATCATAAAAGTAATTATTTTCAATTGAAATTTTATTTTGGATCTCTAACTTACTCTTGAACTAAAAAAGTTAACTTAATCCCTGAACCCAATAAACCTTTCTCCACCACACCACCCAAACAAATGTTTGCTCTTTAGTTTCTTCGTCATCTTAACATATTTTTTTTCATTTTATCGTAAAAATAATAATATATCAATATCCGTTATAATTGCCATAATGTTATATATAAACGATACTGTCCACGTCCGATGACATAATTTACGAAGTAATAAGTGCAATGCGGTGGATCGGCGTGCCGTACCTGTTGCTTCTCCTGGCCGCGCGCCGCACCCGTGGCGACCGTGACTGGAATAGTAATTACCTTCTTGTCGGATTGTCGGATGTGACGCTTTGTCATATCACCTCTATCACTATTCACGACTCACCGGCTTATTATATTCATTCTCACTACCTTTGACATGCTAATTCTTACTTAAATTTAACATTCTGAAAGGAATACTAAAGCTTTAGGAATGGCTCAGTAGTCTACGTCCAAACTTGATTGCTGGCTTTGAGATATTTAATTCAGAATCCGAGGAGTAGCGTTGGTGATCCATAGATTATGATATCCCGCTGTAAAGGGATAAGTGGGAAAGGGATTAAGAGATTATTCGTTCATGTGTTTTACATTCTTGTTTATAATATTGTTTCACGGTTCCTAAATTAAAAAAACTACTGAGGTGTCAAGGGACACCCGGATGGAACGAAGTTCGGTAATTCCAAATAACAACAAATCAGGATTCGCACCCGAGATTGCAGTAAAAGATATGCGAACTTAACCACTAAACAAATAAAACAGTCTATTAATAAACTAAATACGGTAACAAAAATTTAAACCAAATTAAAAAAACAAAAGGCGGGAATTGTATTTTTTTTTTAAGTTATGATAATATTTTTTTTAGTTACTTTATTATTCATAGAGAGACAAAATGAAAATATTTTGCTTGCTTTCTCTATGCGCAGCATATTTCTGTAGCACCAATTAGTTCCGAAGCCGCGCGATAGATGGCGTTGGGATCGAATTAGATCGCGCTATGGTTTCGTTACAAGGTCCTGTATATAAGGTCCACCGATTTAGAGTTTAAGTATGTTCTGCAGATCCAATTGAGGAATAACGTGCACGATATCGATCTATTAATCACTGGTATCTGACTAGAACAGCGATCGTGTACGCCTTCGCAGACCTTTCTGAGCGCGCCAGCGCCCCTATTTTTGCAGAAACTCAACTCTAGTAATTTTTTATTCTTATTTTTTTTTTAATTTAATTTTTTTTCTATAAGAGAGAGGGAGCGACGGACACAGAAAAACGCGCACGCCGTGCGGCGTGCGCATTTTTTTTTTTTTTAGGAACTCAATTCTAGTATTTTTTTTTCTTTTTAGTTTTTTTTTTAAATTTAATTTATCTCTTTTTTTCTATAAGCGAGAAAGAGAGACGGACACAGAAAAATGGTTTTGTCTGATGATGTAGCACCGTAGCTGTAACGTAGCATATAATTACTACGCTGCTACAAAATTGCTACGAAAAGTGTCGTTACAACTTTTCGATCCTTTTTTTTCCGCCTAGCCCCCTTTCGCAACGCGCAATAAGGAACTTCGTTCCAAAAAATAACTAAGAAAATGGTTACAGATTCTCTTTTATTGTTATTACATTTTTAATTCGGCTCCCGTAAATTTCGATACGTAACTTAAAAGGTAGTAATAATTCATAATTTCAAGTAGCGATTTTGCGAGAACATTTCTAGATGTGGAATACTAGGGTAGACTCCCGAGCGCCTTCTTTTCAAACTAACGTAATATGGGTGCAACTATAATATTATTAAGTTTGTATCTATTATTATAGACAAATCATATCTAAAAAACTAAAATGTATGTTTGTTTGTCAGCATTTTGTGAGCATAAAATGATAATTTTGAGTGTATAAGATATGATTTGTCTATAACAAAACAACACAAACACAACAACAAACAACATCATACTAAAGTACCCATCAACCCACCCACAAACTTAATCACAGTAAAGTACCCATTTTACTTTTGTATAGAAAACCGCCAGGCAATTGTTCCTCTTTAAGTCGGACCTGGCGGTCAAAAGAAAAAGAGCCGTACGCGGCGGCGGCCGAAATAACTTAACGTCATTTGTTTCGGTTACATGACTTAAGTGCTTTAGCCTGCCGTATCTAGTATTATTTTGTTTTTTATTAGCAAAAAGTATCAATTCTGATAATTCGAGACTTTCCTGTAACGTCGCTGTCTCAACCAAATAGAGATTGAAAAGTTGGCAGATACCTAAACGTTCGGGGTTAAGTGGGCGGCTCATTGATTGACCACTCACTCACAGGTCAGCCGGGCTGGTCAGAGCCGCTCAAAACGAGACTAATTTGTAGCAGAAAATAACTGCCTCTCTGTAATCCGGCGGTAAGCCGGATAACAGAGATATTGGGACAAAATAAAACGGATTTGTGGTAACATGAATCCAATTAGGGACAAGGAAACTAATAAAAACATCATGTCTATAGGAACATGAACATAACATCAGTAGTTTCTTACAGTCCCGAACAAAAGTTGTGTCAACGAATACTTGGAAGTTGGAATGGCCTTCCTTTCTTAGTGTGTACCTGTATATTTTTGATGATTATGTGGTGGTGGAGTTTCAGATCTTTGTATTTCATAGTCTCTTTTCTATACAGGTATTAGTTGCTACACGTGTAGGTATACAATATTGGATTAACTAAACATCCAAGCAAGGTCGTAACGTTCAAATATTTCATCAATGATGATTTCATCAAATTATCATGAGCTTACATGAGAATATAAAGTATGTAGTTAGATAAAATGTGACATAAAATTTACAATAAAGATTTTTTCAGATAAAAAGTTGTAAAAAGTACTACATTAGTTCTTGGCGAAAATGCGTCCAATGTTTTATTGAAAACTCGATGATATAATATTTTTAAAACTTTAAATAATCGGTACGTAGCAGTTATCAACTTCTTCACTCTAATGACTTGTATAATAAACGTGATTCAGTATTTAGACTTTCCAAGTAGAGTTCCGAGTAAGAATAACAGCAGCAGTTAAAATCGGAATTACTTGATAGAAAAGTATAATATTTACAATTAATGTAATGTAATTGTTAATTACTTACTAACTAACTAGCCGAGGCAGCGATAGTCGAGTGGGAGACCGTAGGACTGCGAAGTCAAACGTCTCGGGTTCGAACCCAAATCGCTAAGATTCGTCTTTCAGAAGATATGTGTGTATTTATGATATAAATTGTCGCTTGCTAACGGTGAAGGAAAACATCGTGAGGCAACCTACATGCCTGAGAGTGCCTAAAAAGTGCTCGAGGGTGTGTGAAGTCTACCAATCCACACTTGGACAGCGTGGTGGTGGTGGACTATGGCCTAAACGTTTCTCATGATGAGAAGAGACCCGAGCCCAGCTGTGGGACATGTATTAGATACAGGGCTGCTATATTATATATAACTAGCGGAAACTAATCTTCTTTTAGCAGACTAATGATACCGACAGAATCGAATCGAAAAAATTGCAGTAACTTATATATACGAGGTTATATCTAGTTTATCAACACTGAGATTGACTGACTTTTATGTAAATAACGTTCTATGTATAATGCAAGAATGCTACAAATCAAACCCACCTGATAACTCTGAAGGCTATTTTAGACTTTCGCTTAAACCTTATGGCGTGTCGTCTTTTTGCCATAGCGGAGGCGCTCGGGAGCAGCGGGCCTTGAACCTCGCACTCGCCAGCCTCCTCGCCGCTGGAGTACACCTGCAGCTGGTGGCAGAGCGGAGGCTTCGAGGTGCCTGCGGAGCCCCCGGCCCGGCTCCACGAGAGCATGGAACTCCGCAGGGACTTGAGCGTCTCCGTTGTACAGCCCCTGTCGCCCTGCCACCATGCAACAACATATCGCCGCACCGACACTTCAACACCTGACACTATTTATCCACTTCGCTAATCACTATATGACTGTACGGCTTTACTTGTTTGCTCCAACGCGTGCTGGAGATATTAGGCAAATAATGTATGTGGAGTAAGCTTCATGTGCTTGTCTATGGGCGTCATTATCACTGAACAAACACTGGTATCAGCGCGCGCATTACGGTCACCTATCACAGGCGATGCGGGCTTACAATGATATCTTCGCTCAATCTTTCGCTAAACAACCGGTTAATTCGCCGTCTAAAAATCATAGGAAAAAATTAACGGTCCTAATAAATAACTAAATGCCTGTCTAACAGGTTTTAGAGACAGTTTCTGTTTTTTTTATTGAGATAGCGTAGTGTATTATGTGATATTAACATAACAACATTTGTATTTAAGACATTTCATGAGAAAATGTTTTTAAATTATATTTTTTTATATGCTTTTAGAATTTTAAATTTAAGACTTATCCAAATTAATACATTGAACTCTTCAAATAAAAAGTTATCAAATAATAACAGTGTTGTATAACTCTTTAAATTTTGTTTTCAATGAGTTAAACACAGTTAAGATCAATAACTCAGAACAATCAGAAATTACACATAGATAACACCTATTACAAAAAATATACATAGATTAGATGTACATCGATCACAATATTTATCACACTTGCAACATTTTCAGGTATTGAGTTATTTTGTATAACCTTTTAAAATACGAACAAAAACCATTTAATTGCTTGTATTGTCATCCGCCAATTAACAGGATAAATGTAGCTATTTTAAAATCACTAATTAAAATATTGAAATGTTACAATTACAAACAGAAATGTAGCCGGTGTTCGACATTTACAATATACATACACAACAACATGAGTCACTATAATGACGGCTGTTCTGGCCTTCACCATGGCAATATTTTATGTCTGTAGTAATGACATAATTACATATTTATTGCTTGTTCCTATTAGTGCTCCAAATACAGACAAAAATATCGTTAGTGATCAATAAACTTTGTAAATCTAATTCGTTCTTCTGTGTGTAGTTTTTGTTAGTATCGAGTCAAATGGATCATAAAACGTCGAGGCAACAAAGTTGTTTGTATGGTTCACTGAACTCCTAACACTTTTTACATGTGTTTGTGGTCATATTTCACTGCACAATTAAGAATCACGATTAAACGAAACGCGAGACTACGCGCGTATCACATATTTAGTAAACGTGTTCCGTACGGGGAACATCCGCGTACACTAAGGAGTGTAATGTATGCGCGGGCGCGGCTGCCGCCTGCCACCGCGTCTCGCAAAGCGCCGCCTGACGCGACACTTGTGCCGAAATAGAAACGATTCCAGCCACTCGCGACGCCCCGGCTCGACAATCGAGACCCGATTCTCAGACAATAGAGATGAAACCCCAAAAAAGAACAAACAAAAAAAAATTTGCTTGACAAAAAGATCTGCTTTTTTTTGTTAATGCGAAAAAAAAGGATCTCATGGTAAAAAAAATAAGAGTAAGTATAAGGACGGCCTAACAGATGGTAGATAAAACGATGAATAACTTAAAGAATAACAAAAGACAGATGGTTTGTCACAGACAGACGCAGTATGAAGTAAGTACTATGCCACGACAGCTATTTTACGGCACATTAAAAAAGATGGTTACGTACTCTTACGAGGTTATTTACAAAAGCTTAACAATAAATGTTCACCAATTATTCTTTTTTCTCATTTTTACATATTTAAATATAAATTATAAAAGTAAAGTACATTTAAAAATATAAAACTATAAAATTCTACATTTTTAAATATAAAGTACAAAAAAATATTTAAAAATATAAAAAATAGTACCCCACCGGTATCGGATGCAGGGACCAAGCTACCTTCACCAATTATTATTATTATGAGCCCCAATTTCACAGGTGTTAGATAAACCTTATAGTCAGGATAAACATATAACACACATAGATGAAAGTGACACCTTTGTTATTTTTTCAAGAGTGTCTTTTTTACATGTGTCACCTATAAAAATGGTCGGGTCAAATTTTATGGGTCGGATCAGAATTATCCTCAGAATGAACCTCAGAAACTGGCCCTGAGGCATCGAGTAATTAAATTATCAGCCTTAAATGAAGCAGCATTCAGCTAAAGCTGAGTAAAAGGCATGTTACTAACTAATGTGTCTGTTTGTATTGTTGCCCTGTGCTTGTTGTTGGATTAAAAGATTTCTATGTCTATTTTTTATTAAAACAACTTGTTTTATGTATATATTTTTCTTAAAACAAACATCTTTTTTTTTTTAAACATAACGTGACACGTTTCTATTCTATAAGAATTAAGTCCCTGAAATGACGGTTCCCGTTTGTCACCTTGACGAAACTTGACCTGTACACGTGGCCACATAACATTCTTTGTGTCTTTTCAAAACGATCCTAACCCCAAAATGTTATTGAATGATACAATTTTAGTATGCAATACAATTTTCAATAATATGTACCTTCCATAGAGTACATAAAAAATTTATGTAGTCAATGGTACCTTCTATAAAAAGTATCGCAGAGTGCAGAGACAACTCATTTACGATTTAATATGATTTATACAAAGAGGCTTGTCCTTGGCCAGATTTTTGTAATTTTGCCTGGAATAGTAAAAGTTAATAATAAATTGATGCACACTTTTCAATAGCCCGCCACATTATTTGGCAAAGTTCTTCGATCGCGTTTATGACTTTATGGGCAACATAAAAAAAAAATTAGGCTCTGGGGAGTTGCCCATCTTTCTGGGACAAAATATCAAAAAGGTAATTTTTGTTGAATTATTTGACAAAATTAATATAATAATCGAATGCAGAGCATTTTCTAATTTCAATTCTAATACACTATTTTTTCAGACCTCTTATTATTATTTATCAAACTTCGTAAACTACGACGCTGTATTTCAATCTCTCTCCCTACGGCAACAGAGAGTTATAAAAATTTAAATCACTCAATCATGTCTACAGGTACTATCCACTGGTGCCGTTATCGTAAAATTATATTGTGTTTAATAAAAAATAATAATAATAACTTTTTCGATTTGTACAGTTCTTCTTCATTTTATTTTATAATTTTGATTCATATATTGTCATACTTTTTATTCCCAACGAAAATAAAAAAATACTATGCATGCTTTAAAGCACCAAACAGCCAAAATTTTGTATGTAATATTCTGTCAAGTACGGCAAAACGGCAAGATTCCATACATTTGGCTGATTATTGTAGATGAATTTATAATAAAGTACCTATCTAGTTTGATACACTTATGAATAGAATCTAATGCTGACGACCAAGTTAGGGTAGTCGACTAATACCTCGCTTCACGGAGACGACGCTGATCAAAAACAGTATTGGCATGGAGTCTGGATTGTGCCCGGTAGTTGGCAATGGGCTCATCGCATATCACTTAGGACTTAAACATAATAGGTGGTTATTATACACATCTTCCTCTGCCTCCAAGGTGAAATATGCGTTATCTTATGTTTGTTTGTGTGTTAAACAGTTGTTTGTTAGTTGGTTGCTATAGTAAATTAATCCGCCTTATTATTTAGAACTATACTTTGTCCATTCCTTTATTTTCTTTTTGACAGATCACGCCTATGAATTACCGTTTTTTTTTGTCAGATTAATGTACTACAATAATAATGTACTTTATTGACAAGCGGCACTTTTTAGGGAAGCTCACTGTTTGTAACAAACGACCACAGACTATAAATCAAATCGTGAAATCAAATAAATCGATCATTATGAAAAAGAATAATTTGACTTTTTTTTGTGTATTGTCTGTATTTTTATAAAAAAAAGAATATAATAATAGTATCGTGATTCCATGAATAATTATTTGCAAGAAATTAAGTCGAAATCTTGGAAATAAAAATGAAAATGTAAACAAAGGTAACTAGGAAGTCGTCATAGACTAAGTATGTGACATTATTATTATACTATTATTTTGTATATTTATTTCATCTAATAAAAACTACTAATAAACGAATAATTAATTATGAACTAAAACCATTTCGATGTAATTAATCGATTGAAAGTTCTTCGTAGACAACATCGATTATGATTTCAAAGCGAATCAGTACGTGTGTAGGCATCCCTAAATGTAATCTGTCAAAAAGAAAATAAAGAAATGGACAGAGTATAACTGTAGAATCTAGCATTATCGTGTCACTTGTGACAAGCGTCGCCGCCCGCATCGTGTCTACAAGACATGGCACTTGGTGACTCTCCCACCACGATAAATAATAAAATATAGGTTATATTATTTACCTTTTCACACTAAACATGAAATGAAATTAAAATGAAATGTAATCAAAACACTTTATCTTCTTCATCAATATGCATGAAAGGAGCCTCCCCGAGTGACGTACACAACGATTCCCTACGTCCGGTGCACCCAGGGCAATTCGCGAGTTCTCCAAAGCGAATTGGCTAATCCCTTCACCACAATGGCAAGTAAAATTTAATTTGACTCAGCCATCGACACGACGAAGAAGAAGAAGAAGATCAATAAAAAAACATAATCAATTCGACTGTTTTCAGAACTAAGTAAAAGAAATCTAATTGCATTTAAGTTTATTTGAAGTCAAGCGAATCTAAGTTTCAGTTACGAGTAAAGAGCTCCTCGGAAAGAAAAACTTGTAAATGTTTCAAACTCATACGAATATCCACTTAGAGTTTGTTAACTGTGCTCAAGCTATCATGGACTGACTCTGTCTTTAAATTGTGTATAGGTATCTTAATTTATATGATATTGATTTATTTTATGGTATTCTTGTATATAAGTGAGAAAAAGAGCACACATCATTGTTTGAAGTACACTTGCAAACAGCATACATAAAAATGTATCAAATAATTATGAGGATCATATTTTAACATATTTGTTAATATTTAATCAAGATACAAGTATAAAAAATTAACATTCGCCTGAAAACGTAACCTTTACCAACTTTACCTTTCTAGGTTTGAAGCTATAATATTATGTTTGATATAATTATGTTTACTAAATTTGATGCAGCCAAATAGTTGTAGTTATATCTCTGAAATATTAGCTATATTTAACAACTAAATAACTACAACTTCAACTATACCAATGTAACCAAAGGTCTTTTATAAAAAAAATAGTCAACGGGTTTAATTCGGGTAATTATAATAAAGGTAAATAAATACCTATGCTCGACGTTTCGACCATCAACAATAGGTCTGTATGGTTATAGTAGTAGCTTGATTAAACTTCAAACTTCAATATTTTTATTGCAAATATGGGTATACATAGATGTTACAAAATAGTAAAGACCACCATATTTTACCCTAAGGCATGCAATAACAGTAATTAAAAGTAACAATAATTAAACTCTCGTCTAAAGTCAATTTGATATAAATATTTCTCGCGTAAATGTTTGGGTATCTCTGCTTTAACTCCAAGGTTTCAAGCATAGAAGATTATCTTGTATATATTTTAGTGAAAATATTATGCTGTAAACTCGCTAGCTCCTGTATATTGTCTAAAACAAACGTTGTTGCATATTTTGAATATTTAATCCATATTAAAGTAAGGATAAAGTAAACGCTTTATATCTGCAGTGTTTTTAAACTTAAAACGTTTTGTTATAGTAAAAATGAAGTTAGAATCTCATTGTTATCTCATGAATAAAGCATCCATACATGATTTCATGCTGAAGTTCAACATTAAAAATTAATTTCACTTATTATTTTCTATTTATTTAACGTCAATTCGTTTTGTATTTGTCTAACGATATAACTACAGACAAATCAAAACATTACGGTGAATGTTATGAATTGAATAATATTAGTAATTATCGGTGATTATTAATAATTGCCACACCATTTGCTAAATGTGATTATAAAATTAAAATTTTCACTTTTACCGGTAGATTATTTTGTCAATCTAATCCTCACAATTCTAATCTATTATAATAAAGAGATATATATATATATATATATATATATATATATATATATAGGTTACGGTGAATGTGATAAATTTAAAAATATTTAGCCTAAAGTTTTGCAAAGGCGTTGTTTTGGTCGTATGGATATTGATAAATTACGGATTAAATTATTATCAGACCTGGGTGTAGCACTGTGTCCGCTCTGCTCAAAGTGACTGGCGATGATGTACGCGAGGGTGTTGTTGAGGGAAAAACTACCGTGCTTGCGCCAGTTGACGTTGCAAACACAAAACACAAACATAAAGTGACATTGATCACAGTACTCATGTGGCCCTAAAACATGTACCTACACTGAAAATATATTTTTGTAAAATGGGTTAGGTATTTTAAATACCAAATAAAATAATTAAATGCAATAATTAAGAACCAAATAAATCGATCTTTTGGAATATCTCTGAGCATTATTTTTCAACACAATACGCGCTGCAAACACCTCTTTATAACTGCTTTCATAAAATAAACGAGGGAAAATGATATAATCTAAGCTGAAGACATAATACCACTTTATGTAATAAGCTTAGTACGTTACCTTTTCACAGTAAGTTTCAGGTTAGGAGGGTAGGAGATAAAATTTTACAGCCAACAAGGGACTAGCGAAGCATGTGTAATTTTCTGTAACGCGCCGTAAAGTTGATTATCATCGTGATTCCCAATGGGTTAATATCAGAACATGGGTTCAGACGATTTTATTTCTTTTTACTCTTTCATTTTACCTGCACTTGCTTTTTTATTTAAAATTCTGAGCAGTATTTTACTCTTCTTCTTTCTTTTTCTTCTTCATTTCTGTCTAAACTACCTTTCTGTAAATATTTTAAACTAATGTCCATCCAAAGGTCGCCTGGAAGAAATCGCGTTAAGCGATAAGGCCGCCCTTTGTGCATAATATTGTTATTGAAACTTTCGTACAAAATGTATTTCCCATGTCTTATGCACAAATTAAGTTTTTATCTATCTATCTATCTATCTTTTTCCTTTACGGGTCGAAAGGTTTATGTCTAATTTTGCAGTTGCTAAAGGATAAACTATATTATAATAACTATTATTTATTCATATCAGTAACATACATATTTTGTATAATGTATAATACATATAAATACATACATATTTTATATTTATAAACATATGACAGTACAGTTTAAAATGAAATGTTTTATCTTAAAAGACACATTTATCTAATTAAAAACAAACTACGTCTGTCGTTTCAGACGCCACATTTCTTACGCGAAAAGCAAACGATGACGTAACGCTGACGTGAGCTCTACGTAATTATCGATCTAAATATTTATCAATATTATTGTAACCATAAGAGCGCTAATGTTAGTATCAGTCGATAAAAGTTACATTTCCTCATCAATATTTATGTCGGTATCCAAAAATAAGTGGCAGATTGGAGTTGTATGCGCTCGCGCCGCTGAACTGCGGCGGTTCAACAATCATGCGACATTTAGCGAGTATTGCGCACACGGACGGGATTGCCAGGACATTTGCCAAGTGATAGAACTATTTATAGTTCACAAATATGCGCGTGACCGGCCACTTCGGGACACTCGTCTATTTTGAGTCGCCAAATAAAAAGCTTGTCAAAGATAAACACGGAACAAAATGGCACATTCTTTACATTGTTTACACCGTCAAACCACTGACTTTCGCCTCATATCGTAGATTTCTTTTGTGTGAATTTATTATGATAATTTTAGATTATATTTTACAAAAATAAAAACATGTTTTCCGAACAGATTGAACATTGAGATCATTACTTTTTTTTTAAAAAACATCAATATTTATTTTCGTCATTTATTTTTAACCGTTGAAAATGAACACATGCCACGTCTAAAACCTGTTTCAATAAATGCTACTATGTCGCATCCACAACAAAATTACTAGAACTTCCTTCAAAGCTACGTTCACGTGTTACCTATATTTAGCGGTACCTATATTTAAACCTACTACAAGTTCGTCAAACCAAGTAGACGTAACACACGTGACATTCTTAGACATAATATTATAATATTATGATCTAATGAGAGTGATCTTATACGTTTACGACACAAAGCCTGTGGATTTTTCTTCAAGAATCATTTGTGATTGAGGCTGGAGTTGTGCCGTAAACGCGTAAAGAACAGAGTATTCTCATAAGATTATGATATTATAGTATGTGGCACGTGCCGAAATGTCGCCAAGTCATCGACCGATTGATTTGCTCTCTCCTGTTCTACGTTTGGCTATGATGCGATAAAACGTAAAGCATACTGTTTCAGTCACATGTTGTTTAGGGCATTTATAAATAGTATTAGCCTATTGATCTTATATTGTTAGAGATGGTCAGCTGGTCTATTAAAAGCTTTTTAATTAGGTATACTTTTCGTACGTATCGTTGATGCCAAATTTATATAATGCGGCTCAGAGTCAGAGCAGACTGCAGGCTAGAGCAAGAGTTGCGTAAAGTGTGAAACTTAAACTAAATAGTGTGTAAGTAAGTGTAAGTAATAATTCCAGTATCGCTGCCCGCGTGGTTGTTCACAAAAATACATTCCCTACATTGTGTGTGAGGAATGTATTTTTAGCGCACCGTTTTGATTTAAAGGTATACCTTAATTTAAAAGGTATTAATGCATTAAAAAATATAAACGCGATTAAGACCCGTGTCTACAATATATAATAAGATTTATAAATATCTAACCAGCATGTATTTAGTTGGAGCAGCGACAGCCCAGTGGGGGAGACCGTATGACTGTGACTGCGAAGTTGTAGGTCTCGGGTTCAAAAAGTCCACCCATCCGCACTTGGCCAGCGTGGTAGACTAAGGCCTAACCCTTCTTTTCATGAGAAGAGGCCCGTGCCCAGTGGGACATGTATTATGTACGGGTTCTACGTATAGATTTTATTTTTGCACTTCTTCTTACGTATCAATGGCATTATGCTTATTTTTGCACTAAACTTGTATCAGTATAAGTAGGATCTGTCCCTATATTTAACTGACATAGACGGATGTTCGCTGCGTCATATACCTGGCAGTGGTTCGTGCAAATAACGAACGCACACTCTGTGTGGTTACGTCCAAGTTAAACTAGCTTTGAGAGTGCAGCCCAAGCTCACTGCCCGAGCACTCAGGTTTAGTTTTCTAAAAGAGGCTTGTGTTTTGATCAAAAGGTGCACACATTTCACTTAACCTTAATTATGATAAATTTAAATCAATTTGATTTTGAAGCAATGGGGCATCGACATTTCCCATACATTCATTTGTTTTTACAAATGAGACCAAAATGGGAATCGACGGAAAAGAACAAAACACTGAGCTGTGACCATATTGATATTATAGGGGTACGTAATACGTTCATATCTGACGGAAAATGCGTCGAATGTATTTCGACCGCGCCTATTTTTAACCGACTTCTAAAAAAGGAGGAGGTTCTCAATTCGATTCGTGTATATGTTGTTTTTTTTTTAGGTTTGTTCACGGATATCTCCGTCGTTTATGAACTGATTTTAATGATTCTTTTTTGTTAGACAGGAGATGATTCCAAAGGGGTCCCATTGTCAGCATGTCGTGATCTGATGATGAAATCTTAGAGAAATCGAGGGCAACCCTCGAATTTTATAGGCACATGTAATGTTTTTAATGTGTTTTTCAAAGTTAAACCAGTATTTACGTATTTTTATGTGGCTGAGCTGATGATGGAAGGTCAATTCCTCAATGGTTAGGAGTTAAAGGATAATTCTTTAACTACTGTACACATATTCAGACTGCTAGTTATGATGTCAAGTGAGCTGTTGGAACGGAGATATTTCAAAGGTGGTCCCATTGTCAGCATGTCATAATCTGATGATGGGATCCCAGAGAAATCGGGGGCAACCCTCATATTTTATTAATCGAGGCCAAGATTTACGCTTGGTCGCAATAATTGTATGTGGTTGAGCTGATGATGGAAGATCGACTCCTCAATAGTTAGGAGTTAAAGAATAATTCTTTCACTACTGTACGCATATTCCTACTGCTAGTTATTGTGTCAAATGAGCTGATGATTGAAGGTCGTGACCCTCAATAGTCAGGAGAAAGGATTTAATTCTTGTTTATTATTCATATGTTTTCCGTTTCAAGTAACCATCGTCTCCTCATTCGAGAAACATTCTTGCTCGGTCTACCCATCACTTAAAATCGTAAAATAAAATAATTTTTAACAAAAAAAAAAACCGACTTCAAAAAGTATGTAAACTAAAAAGCAAAAAATAAATTTACTTCGCACAAAATAATACGTTTTTTCATTTAGTTAAATAGAAATTATTAAATAATTATTTTATAATTCTGAAGTCGGTGCCAAGTAAACAATTAATAACTCTGTATAGATAATATCAATCGTTCTAACAACTTTTTTCTTACTGAATATTAGTTATATTTTTGTGGTAAGTACCAATACTGGGCGACCGCGCACTAGCACAACTACGCCTCCCTTTTTGTGTGAACTGTAATTTGATATTGTAGAAAGGTTGTTTTTACTTGGCACCGACTTCAGAATTATAAAATAATTATTTAATAATTTCTATTTAACTAAATGAAAAAACGTATTATTTTAGTTAAGTAAATTTATTTTTTGCTTTTTAGTTTACATACTTTTTGAAGTCGGTTTTTTTTTGTACTGACGCATCATATAGGATAAGTTGTGAAAGGTTCTCTATTGAATATTTTTGACACATTGTTCATTAGTTGCGCACGGCAACCTATTTCGATGACCGACATTAGTGGTAGCTCCCACTAAAATACCACTATCGAAAGAAAATTCCAATGAGGAGGTATTCGTCATTTCGTATTACAAGCTTAGAATGTCAACCTTTTGTAATTAAACCAAACAAAAGCGGCGAGAGTTAAGAGAAATGAAGATTTAAATATTGTATTCAGAATTTGTAATCGATAGCATTGTTTTAGCATTAGTTGTGGAACGACTCGATGGATGGAATTTGATATGGATCACTTTATAAGGGCCCTCCATTGGGAGGACAAAGCTTTTCAAAAGTAATTAAACATCTGTCTGCCAATATACTAAAATATTAATATATTGAGCACAGTTAATATACTACATATTATTATAATTATAGTACTATAGTATTATATTAGATCAAGTTATAGTTTATAGTTTACTCAATAAATATCTTTTACTTGACGATGCGATAGTGTAATATGCCTTTTAATATGCCTATTTTTGGTACTCGATTTTATTCCTTTTTTTTCACAACTGACACACAACGCCATCTAGTCCCAAACTAAGCAGAGCTTGTAATTTGGGTACTAGAATAACTGATATTAATACATATTATTATATTCTTTTCTTTGGTAAATACATACTTATTATACATAGAAACACCCAGACTAAACAACCCCCATGTTATGCACACAAGGATTTGTCTTAAGCGGGAATCGAACTCGCGACCTCGGCGTCGCAGGCTGGTACTCTACCCACTCCGCCATCCGTTCGTCAATGTATGTATTGAAATGTATTTTTACTGCTTAATGTTGGTACAATATTTATTCATAACATAACATCAAGCCTATAATACCCAATAGGGTGAGGCAGAGGTGTATAACACCCACACTTCACCTGTCATGGTTAGTCCAACAAGGCAGACAATACTTGTCTTATTCGTGTAACAGCTATACTCAACAAATGCCGCATTTTTTTTCAACACGTATTGTTATGGATATGGCAGGTTGTCACTTTGTTTGCATTACTTTTTAAAAATGAAAAAAATGTTTTGCCATTGCCTACCAGGACAATAGCTGCATATACAAAAGAGACTGGTACGGTGAGGACGCGGTTGATGGTAAAAAATACTGAAATGTATAAATAAAACCATTCGATTTTTATATGACTTCGGATTTGACCCTATTTACGTATAAAGTCCCAATTTGGTCTCTTCCACCAATAAGTACATGTGATACGTCATTGGATAGGTATTTTAAAAAGATTTTAAGTTATTTAACGTTACGCTGCAACTCACAGGAGCCAACAGTTAGGTTTAAGGCAGAAGTTCCTAGTTTTTGAGAACGCATAGTTCAAAACGGACTACTATTTAATGGTAGCTCCATAGTTATTTTAATTCAATTCAAAAATAGCTATCCAACGATGTATCACATGTACTTATTGCATAGTGGGACCAAATACCATAAAAAAATGGAGGATATCCTTTATATTTCGCTCATATACGCACTACAAAAATAAAAAGTTGGATTTTAAATTAAATTAACTCTTATAACTTTTATCTAATCCTAATATGTCACTATCAGTGCTGACAGCATTACCACGTTGTATTGAATAAAGACTATAAAAAGGTAATACTAAAATGAAATTACACATCGATCAGTAAAAATATAATTGCAAAAGAAGTTAAGTTTTAAAATTTACGGCAATAAAGAGACAAAATAGAAGAAGAAAGATTTTTTTATTAATTAACAAAATACTTGCAGTAGGTTACTGCAAGTATTTTGTTAATTAATAAATATATAATAATAACTTATGAAATAAATATGCCACGTGGGACATTTTTGGTGAGTGAATAGATACAATGTTCCACATTAAGACATTTTACCAAAGAAAATAATTTATTTTCTAATGTTCTCTTCATTAATAATTCTTAACTGTAATGTTAACAATGGTTTGTATAATTTTGCAGTGTTATTTTACATTGCACTTAGTAAAATAAAAAGAATTTTCTTTTGCACTGCAACGACTGTAACATTTACTAATTCAATTGTCCCCTAGTCGTTTAGTGCTTCAATGTTCGTTTAGCATTTATTTTAAAACAACGGCATAGGTTGTTGAAAATAAAATCTACAAGCTTCAATATAAAACGATGCAGTAAAAATTGAAGAAAAATCCTTTTATTTTCTGTTATAGTATTTATTAACAGCATTATATAAGCGTCTCTGGATCGTTTTATATTAAGTCCCAGTGTATGTTTGTGTGTTATATGATTATCCGGCCAATAAGGTTATATAACACCAGTGAAATTGGAGCTTAGTATATATATAAAGAGGAGCTCGTAGCTAAGTTGAATCCGCGTCAACCGATCAATCTTCCGGTTAAGCATTGATCGTCATAGGATACGGTCGGCCGTCGCGTTGGTTGGTTGACCGTTTAACTTTAACGTTTTTCCTCCATGTCTCAGAGAAAATGATAAGCCGTCGGTTTCGCGGTGCCATTTGAAGATATATATTGTATATTATGTTTTATCCAATTGGAAGATAGGTAAAGAAAATAATATCCCAATCGCAAATATTCCTAACTATAATGTAACGAAGTTTTTAGCTTAACGATGGCTCCAATCAAATCTTTTTATTGCCTCGACTGACTGACTGCTTAATCGACGCAGAGCCTCAACCACTGTAAATAGAGACTTGAAATTCCGCACAAAGGTTCCTTACACAACGTAGGCGCGTACTAAGATGGGAGTTTTGAGAATCCCAACCCTAAGGGGGTAAAATAAGGGTTGCACGGTTCTATCGAACTCTGTCATTTGTGAAGTTGAAGCGTGAAATAGTTTACCTTATAAGTATTTCCAAAGACTGTTTAGAGTTTTAACGTTACTAGGAAGCTTACATAAAAAACCGGCCAAGTGCGTGTCGGGCCACGCGCAGTAGGGTTCCATAGAAAAATATTTTTAATTTTACTTTTTAACTAAATGGCGTCCTTCAGAAAGGAAATGTTTGTAGTACACGAAACCAGCTAGCACGTATGACGAGATGTATGAATGTTGAGGAAGCGAAAGAAGTATGTAAGGAGCGAGGCACATGGCGTTCCATCGTCTCTGCCTACCTCCGTGGGATAAAGGCGTGATTTTATATATGTATTATGTATGTTTATTTATGTTTCAAGAATTTTGAACGAAATATTCTGAGTAACTGCATCTGACATTTCGGACCCCTATTCCTCTTGAACTAATGAAGTAAACTTATCCGCTATAGTTTTCCTTTAAAGTTCATTACATGTACTACCGACACAATTTTTTTCAGATTTTAGGATCCAGTAGTTTAGCTTTTAGAGGGGGGGGACGCCCTACTCGAACAAAAATTTGCTCTTTAAAGTTAATTATCTCGCAAATGGATCCCTAAATCAAAAAACTGTCTTAGCAACCCCTAAACGTTTTTAAAAGTTCTATCTAACAATACCCCACACTATGGGGTAGGCGACAAAAAAAAAAAACATCCCTACTTTACATGTAGGGGAGCTACATGAAAAAAAAATATTTTTCCAAATTTTACTCTACGACTTTCTTTGTTTAGTTAACATACATGTTTATGCAAAATTTCAGTTTTCTAGCACCAACGGTTTCGTCGCTATGCCGTGGACAGACAGACGGACATGGCGAAACTATAAGGGGTCCTTGTAGGTACTACGGAACCCTAAAAAGCAATAGATGGCGCTGTGCATTTTTTCTGAATTGTGCGACTAACTCACGGGAACAGAAAAAAACGTTTGCGGGTAACACCGCGGGGACAAAAGAATCCTACGCGCAACAGCAAGTCGTTCATAATATAAATATTCAATTTTAAATAAGACAGACGCTAAGTACCTACAAGATGGATAAATTTCCAACTATTTGGCGATCTTAAATAAAATATGGGTATCCGAAGTGTTTGGCATGCCGACATTTATGACGTGGGTCCGGTTATTCCAAAGGAAAAGGTCTGCAAGTCCTTCATCAATATCAATTTGACTACACTGATGTCGGATAGGTTAAAACGGAATAATAATAAGGTAATACGTTCAATAGCTGGTAACGAGGAGGCTGAAAGATTGGCGAAGCTTGGCATTACAGAAGGAAGCGAGATCTCAGTTAAACCATATTAAACAGAATTGTTACCTAAGTTTAAAATATCATGTCAGGACCTATGGAAGGAATATTTTGATAAAAGATCAGTAGAAAAGGGGATATGGTATAAAACTGTGCAATCCCAGCCACCTCGGATACCTTGGTGTATATTAAGTAAATTAAGTAGAAAACTAATTACTGTAGCGCATAGAATTAGAACCGGTCATATTCCATCAAATAAATTTGCCTACCTTATGGGAAAAAATGCGTCCCCAAATTGTGAAGTTTGTGGGGTAGTTGACGACGTACAGCATCTTTTGATGGAATGTGTTCGGTTTCAGAAGGATAGGGATGAGTTTTTTAAACTATTTAATGTAAACACATCTCAAATAGGCGCTATAAATAATATTATTTCCAATCCTAGCAGTGAAGAAGCGGTTATGTTTTTCAGTATTTTTGTTGAAGTTATGTAATGTTACTATTAGTATAGTTAGATTTAATCGGACTGACATGTACATATGTATAAAAGTCCTTAAAAATAAAGATTAAAAAAAGAAAAAGAAAAAAAAACTTTATGCACAATTTGTACAGAGGCGGACTTAATGCCAAACGCGTTCTCTAGCACCAACCTAGGGTGGTGCAGAGATTTTACATGGTAGACTTGTGATGATAGTAAATAACTAAAATAAAAAAAAAACTTACAAAACTTATAAAAAGATAAATAATATAAAATGATAACTTACACTTTCTATAGTATAGATCAAATACAATATTAACATACTGAACTACATACTATATATACATACATATAACACATATAATATACATAGGTATAGAATAGAAATTTAAAATCATACACAGCGTGGTAACCTAGTGATGTGGCGATGCCGACACTTATCACGGAGAAGATTCCAAACTTTTATTTTGAATGTAAAACGGTTAGTGGATATCCTGATTTCGAGAGGGAGCGCACTCCACAAAATAACAGATTAACCGAAAAAGGAAGAATTAAGAATTAAGAAGTGTGAGATGGACATAGAAGGAGTAAATTATTTGAAGCTAATAAGTTTTAAAAAGAAAAATTCTGTGATTTCTCAGATAGCTACGAGCTAGTTAATACCGTTATTATTTAATAACCTAGCTTTAAATTGACGGTAATAACGCTGAGTCAGTTAAGTACAACGTTGATTCACAAAGCATAACAACCCTATAAACATTTCACTAAAAAAATTGGTGTCTATATTTCTCATAAATTTATGATCTCATGACAACATCGTGCTCCGAATATTCTCACTCTAGCCTTATAAGATAAACCTTTAAATAAAATAAGCTACTGATCTTACAAAGCATGTAAATAATCCGATGTTGCCGCTCTCTCCGCGTCTTTCATAAAATAATTTCAGGAGCGAGTTTCCTTTCACGTAATAAACTCGTTAGAGGCAGTAATGAACTAAAGTAATTCGATTGAAACGAGAGCAAATCTCTGTATTCTATTACACCTTAATTAAGACATGCAATATAATAACGCTTAACGCGCAAGTGCCGCCATTCTGATGTTTATTTATGATATCAAATTGTAATAGCCTGGAATACGCTACAGTTTAATTGGAATTTAATATCTCAATTTTAATTATCAGTAGCTCAGTTTCGTAGCTACGAGCCTAATTTTGTTAATTAATATCTGGAAATATTGTTATAAATAGGTACGTCAAACTAAATGTTTTCAATTGACGGTAAATATATTACGTCGGTACTGTTGAATAAGTCAGTTTTTTACAGAACTATGGATAGAAAACTAAAAAAAACACTTGTAGTGTTTTTTTTTCAAATTGCTTGATTTAATTATGAACATAAAAGTACACAGTACCCATCAAGAAGTAAAGAAGGAAAATTGCTATCAACAAAAATATTCTCCATTTCACCACCCTTTCAGTTTTTATAATATTCTATGTACAATATCAGACCCTACATCGTTGAACTTAATAAAATTATACTATTTTTAATCTTCAACTCGGTTACGTTACGACTGTGAAGGTATTAAAAATATTTTGCAAAATCATAAAGGAGGACCAATTGCTTGGCTGTTTACCATACAAAATTATTATGGGTTTAAGTTTAAAGTTCATTTTCTCTAAAATTCACACTTATTTTATTGCTTAAGATAGGCTTTATCTATAAAAAAAGATTAAAATTTAATAATATTAAAGTTAAACCCAAATTACGTAAGTATGAAAACACGGCGTTGAGGAGTCTACCCTTAATATTGGAGGGAGGTTGTGGTGATCGCCGCATAATAGTATTAGTCGGTAGGCTCCACCGGGACTCAAACCGGTAATACGCAGCTCCGAGTGCCCACTGAATTATTAATAGCCTTGGCTCTTTCGTTAGCAATCCATCTACTGAGGCGCCAGTGGGTAGAGTACCTGCCTGCGATGCCAAAGTCGTGGGTTCGATTTCCGCTGAAGACAAATCTTTGTGTGCATGGGGGCTTATCTTAGTCTGGGTGTTTCTTTGTATAATAAGTATGTATTTATAAAAGAAAAGTAAATATGTATTTGTATCAGTTAATAAAGTGCCCATAGTACAAGCTCTGCTTAGTTTGGGACTAAATGGCGTTGTGTGTAAGTTGTGAGACATTTATTTATTAATGATTTATTTAAATGTTATTTTTATCTAGGACTATGCATAATATTATGAAAACGAGGTAGTTTAACTCTCATTCACGGCATAACCATTATGTAAAGTAAAGGATAATATTAAATGCCAAGTTAATTATATTCTCACAGGGTATGAATAAGTGAAACTTTATGTTTTCATTTCTACTCAACACTACAAAAACACCTGTTTTAGAATGTAGTTTAATTGAGACTGTACTTACCAGAGTTGTTTATCTTCGAATATTATTTGTTTTAGAGAAACTATGGGATCATAAGCTTTTCCTTTTTCTGTTCTCAAACAGTAGTTTTATGACCTAATAAATACTTAAAAGAAAGACTATACCATTTCGCATCTTATAGCATTCTATTTATGTGATAGAGTAAATACAATGATCTCTCCGGTGGGCTTATTCGCTATTTGAGATTTTGGTTTCTTAACAAATAGTTTCTGTCAATTAGTAATTCTTTCACTCAAAACATGCATTTTTGACATAACGAAACCACGGATTACTCTCCTGGTTACTTGCCTGATATTAATACTTACGCTTAAAAACTCATTTCGAAATAGCAAAAAATCAGAGTGCGTGTTATTAATAATGGCTTACGACAATAGGCAAAACTGAATGGAAATGACCAATTTGTAAATTATTAACTGATATTAAATTATTTCTTATTTAATAGGACGAGGAATATACAAATTTATCCACTTTTATTGTTGTGTTATAGTTTTAATAGAAGTAAAAATTATTTTGTTTTACAGTTTTTTACTGAGTTGTGGCGCGCACTCTATTAGTTAATGATGTTTTATCTGTGGTTGAAATAACTTGAGTCGTAATAAAAGGTTTAATGGTTTTATTAATAATAGCTAATCCATACATATAATAAAATTCAAAATTATAAATGCCTGTTGAACACATTTAAGAAAAATCAATAAGAGGAGACTAGAACAGCAGTAGAAGCCGAAACATATTTTTTGGATTTTTGTCTGCCTGTATAATTATGTTAATAATTATGCTCCTTACAAGTAAATAAAATAAATTTTGTAGATGAATTTGGGATAGATTTTTTCGAAATGTAAATCCCAAAGGGGGTAAATTAGGCAGGTTTCTCAATTTTGAAAGATATAATAACTCAGAAATATCGAACTTAACGGGGACGAAGCCACGGGCAGAAGCTATTTAACAATAAAATAATACTTTTTAAACTACATTTGAAATTGATGAAAAAGAGTGAAATATAACTTCTACATTTTTAAAAATATATTTTTGCAGTGAAAAGACGCCATAAAATTGCTGACTGCCACTTAAAAAAAAAAGAAAAATATTTTTAGTATTAAAACAGAGGTTAAATTTGCGGCCGCTTACCGTGAGGTTTCGCCATGTACCTATAAAGAGTATAAACACAAAATCATAAAAATTAAGTTTTTGGGCTTTCAATATTTAACTTGAACTACTTTTCCCGCCACCTCGTTTGCGTGGAATTCATTATATTAGTAATAGCTACGCCCACGTTTTGACCCGCATTAAACCTTACAGCTCCACTCCCGTGACGTTTAGCGTAATCTCAAATATCAGTTCAATATTCAGTAGATCGCGAGAATAAAATAATAAAATTAACGAACTGACTTTCCCTCGCGGATTTGTCTGCGTGGTAGCTAAATAAATTAAAACTGGATTTTATAAATAAGTATCGTTCATATAACTATAAATACTTTGGCATTAAAATAAAAACAGACAATTCAATTTTATTTATTTGTATTGATAAAACCTTCTTGTTGACACCTACTAAAATGCATTTTTACTCTGTGGCAACTAATGTCTTTGACTGAAGAAAATTGGAACGTTTCATTACAACAAAAAGCATATAAATAGCTTTAAACTGAAATAAGAAAGTAACAAATTCAAACAATAAAACTCAAATTATTTAACTGATTACATCAAAAGAAAATTGTACATACTATAACAACAAACACAATATAAGTCATTATGGTAAGAGGTATTTTTGGAGAGATTTTCTCTTTAGTGTAAAACGAGTGCATAAAATTAAATAAAATAAGAATGGAACGCGATGTGATGGAAAAAAAAGTTATCCTTAATACAAAATAAAATATATCAAAGATCAAGATAATCTTATAAGACAACTATAAAAACCATATATAAATGTGATTTTAACTCTTTGCTACTGCTATGTACTAGAAACAGTGAGTATGCGTTATAATTTCTACTTAGTCCTCCGTGACACGATGAAATTACATAAAATATCTCTCACATGTGTTGTAATGTTTTTTGTCTTTCAGGTACAATACACGAATATAGCACACCTATATTATAATAGTATTATGATAAAGATGATAGCGGCGGGTGATTTCAGAGCTAAACATTTTTTAAGACTTAAGTTTCATAAGTGCAAGAACAGCGAACATTAGAAGAAATGTTCCTGAAATTCTGTGAAATAATAAAAATTTTCAAAACTTCTGATTTTTCTTTAATATATTCTTATTTCTCTTACATAATTATCATAGACATAGACACTACGTTACGTACATAAGAAATTATAAATGTAAACTCCAAATAAATTAATAATCGTGAATACAGAATGTAAGTAGTTACATTATCTGGTGCATAACCTGTATTGTCCCATTGTTGGGCAAAGGTCTCCACCATCCATGAAATGGAATGAATCAGGTTTTTCATTTTTTTATTAAAGTATGTAACTAGATTTGACTACGTCGATAAAAAGCACTTACCCGTGTGCCAGAATTCATTAAAATTTGTTTAGTTTGGCGAGAAAGAGGAAGCCTACAACCTAGCTACATAATATTAATGTTTCAATATTTTGAAGATACATTATTTTCATTTAGTGCTTTTTATATCCCAGACTGGCATAATTCGTGCTACTTGTCATATTTATAAGTTTTCGTATGAAAAATCTCGAGATCTATGACTGAAAATAATATGACCTAAATTCTATTGCATTACGTATTTAATTAGTATTTTATGACATACATTAGTATTAAACAGTTATTGATTTGTTGTATAACGTTAATCTGAAGTAAAAAAACCTTTTAAATATCATTATTTTATCTCACCAAAGTACAAGAAATCACTGAGAAACTGCTCCATGACCAGTTTCCGATTTTGACATAAGAAATTGCGTTACTTGCCTGTAAAGCTGTCAAATCTGCAAGAGGATAGTAACTGGCAAGCTGTCAAATTTTTTGCCAAGCAGTTATCAACCGTATATGTATGGATATAAGGATGCACTAAATCCGAGATGAACCGGTTTCAAACGAAATTATTAATTGCTTTCGAAATCGACTGGAAATTAGTCACCTTTACGGAATAGCCATACGGAGTTATAAATAAGACTGACTTATTTATAATTTAGATTGTTATTTTGGTAACATTCCGTTGAATTTAACAATATCAAAGGAAGTAATTGTCAACGGGCCTAAACACGGATTGAACTTAGACGAAGTTCAAAGTTTGCCATTTTCCGAGGTAACCAGGGAATAGCACAAATATTCAGAATAATGAGAGGAAATTAATTGTCAAACCAAACAAGTAACTATAACAACTCTTGAACTATAAGGATGGTTAGTTGAACTAATAATAGTGCAAAGGTTTTTTTGGATTTTTTAGCAATCTTGGTAGAATTAAAATATCTTTTTTTTTTAAATATCTCACAACTTACACACAACGCCATCTAATCCCAAACTAAGCAGAGTTTGTACTATGGGTACTAGAATAACTGATACAAATACATATATACTTTTCTTTTATAAATACATACTTATTATACATAGAAACACCCAGACTAAGACAAGCCCCCATGTTCATGCACACAGAGATTTGTCTTAAGCGGGCATCGAACCCGCGACCTCGGCGTCGCAGGCAGGTACACTACCCACTCCACCATGCGGTCGTCTACAAGACTCAAAACTACCGAATTTCAAAATACTCTCACGTACATACGTATGTTATGGAATCACTCGTAGACAAAGTCGCGGAGAACAGCGAGTAAATTATTAAAACTTTAATAAAACTTCGCGGTAGAAGAGTACAACGTTAACAAAATAAAGTTAGACCTGAGGTTATGCTCAAGACACGTTGCGCTTTTGTACAAAGGTTACTACTATCTACTGCTACTATTCCTGTGAACAACTTGAACATTTCTTATTAAAGGTATATAGATGGTATTTACACTATTTACCGCTTCTTTGTTGTAGCTTTGTTATAACATTTTTATAATTGGGCACGTTTTGTTAAATTTTATCAACTACCTATACTTCAGACAACGAAACGAGATAATTTTCATGATTTACAATTATAAACCCAATTGACAGGCCATAAAGGTGAATTTTTATTGAAATTTAGATTGTTTAGGACATTTTTAACAGTTTTTATTATACGAAAATCAACTTAAATACCAAAGCAATAGAATTTATATTCGTGTGATTTGTAATAACATAAATTTATCTTGTTTCGTAGGCTTTAGTATAGCTTATAACTAACATATTTTACTACGTACAACACACAAATAATTTGATGCTGTCAAGGGATAGCTGGAATAATTTACTTTGTAGCATCTTGCGTTTATAAAAATGACCCTAAACCCTATATTACATTTCTTTTCCTGGCTTGCAAATTTGCATATTTAATTTTACTTATAGCAAAGCAAATAAATAAGATTTTAGGTAATTAATCCTTATTATTATTATAAATGCGAGATGCAAGTACTAAGCCTGTCCATCTATCTGTTACGTTTTCAAGGCTAAATTACCAAACCGATCTTGGTGAAAATGGGAATAGAGATAGTTCAAGGCCTGAGAAAGGACAGAGGCTTCTTTTTATCAATATACCTACTAAGTGGGTGGAGCCGCGCGCAGAAGCTGGTTTGGTTCATAAAAGTTGCTCAACAAAAATGTTCATTACTTTTCATTTTTAGAAATGTAAAATACGCCAGCAACATCGCGATTAGTATAATCTTTAACAAATCTACCGGTAAATATCGTTCTTGAGATTATAATTTAAACCCGGAAATTACCTTCAAATGAGGTTTAGCAGCCCATCCACATAATCATGGTTATGCTACTTCCACTAATTCTAATCAATATTATGCACATCTCTTTACTTATTTTATTTTAAAAACTTGCTGCTATACCAATCCATCTGCAAAACCAGGTGATTACGACAAGCTTGGCTGGGATCCAAGTTCGATAAAAATCGTTAAGAACCGACCATTTGTATGGGATTTACTGTAAAACGACCGAAGTGATTGATACGCGACCTTAGCAAAACCACTTATTTAACCTGCAATTTAACTTAAATTGAGGAAAGAAAAAGGTTTGGTAGGTAAGAGATATTCACCATTTTTACAATAAAAACTCTGTAACAAAATGTATTGCGTAGCAAGCACAATTGTAAAATAAGAAGTAAGAAGTGCTTTCTATGAACGGAGATATATACGAACAATGTATTCTGTCAATCATTTGTGTTCGGCGAAACGTGCTGCCTACGAATAGAGATTTCTATAAGCAGTGTTTTCTGTATATGTAGTAGAGTCGTTCAATCGTATTTCTGTATTACGTTCCAAGCTCAGCACAATATAAGCAATTTATTTTTATTCACTTATTCAGGCAATTTATTGCAATGAATCGGTGGCGGTATTCGCACATAATAAATGACGAATGACATTGACAACGTCAAGTAGTGACACACACGTCACATATGTCAAAGAGCGCTGAATCGCGATAACGAAGTGTTCACAGATAAATAGTGTACATACATACCACTTCCAATACGCTACCGTTGGACAGCTGTCCGCCAGGCAATACCACCGAGCCTGGTCGGCGGATTTCCTTCTTTTGTGGTGGAGGACACAAAAGACATCACACCCCGTTCCTCTACAAATCTCGTCTTTCGGAATCACGTTTTAAACCTGCGTACCTATACTAAATTTAATAATAACTTTGACGTCCGCTTCTCAAGAATCACAATTTTCTGGCCTATTTTACGGGCGAGACAATAAAGTAACGGGGCGCCTCGCGTCACGGTGTACCATCATCGTGACGTAAAACATTTACTTTTTTTGTTAAAATGTTTCGTAAATCTTGAGTCCTGTCAAATAAAATGTTTCTAACGTCCTTCCTTTACAATACGATCTATTCTGTTGTGGAATGCGCTTCCTCTGGAAATCAGAATGGCATCCAGTCGTGAAGTCTTTAAATATAAAGTAAAGCAGTTTTACTTGAGATATTTGGCGGAATCTTCTCAGTTGTGTCCTAAGTTATTATGTTATGTATGATGTATGTATGTTATTTTGTGTAATAGGTTATGTAATAAATGTTATTGTATTTATATATTATTTAAGTAACACTTAAGTCTAGTATGTATATTATTATGATTCATTATACAATGAATAATGACTCCAACTTTTATATAATGCACCTACCAATTATCTGCGCACCACCCTAAGGGTCGACTGGTAGATAAAGCCTTCGGCATTAAGTCCGCCTTTGTCATACATTTTGTGCAAGATTTTTTAAAATATATAAATAAATCAAACTCACGTCTATTGTATAATATGTCTAACAATTAAATTCTCGAGAAGCCGACGTTGGTGCCTGTTTCTTTTATTGCTCCACTAATGCGTACTTCTAGTTCAGTAGATAGATATTGCAGCGATATTCTGTAGTATTTATTCATGTGGAAAATCTACCAAGTGCATACAATACAATATGCGCTGTAAGGTCGTTTATCTAAGCAAACTGTTTTTCTTGGAGGTGGGTATTTGAAAAAAAACTATCTGAATAAAACTGGTAAATAACAAACTCCTTTTTGTCGCACATTTACTAAACATTTAAAAATAAAAACCGGAGATCCCACAGCAAAATTTCTAGCCATTTATTTTTTGATAAATGATACGTTATTTGTAAGGAAATGATGAGAACAATCTAACTAACAAGGGCTGCCAGCTATCTTTATATTGATTTTATTTTATATTTTTTAAGTTGTGAAATGATAGCAAAACGCCTTAAACGAAATAGTAGTCGTTCTGATGTTCAAAATCATGACACCTTAGAATTAGGATCTGATATTTAGTGTACTACATACATACATGGTTTCATACATATATTTAGTTTTTGGACACTAATAACGTGTCTTATTTAAGAAACTACCATTTTTTTTTTTGGCTGTCTGGTACAAATTTTTGAACAATTCATTTAAAATTAGTTTAATTTAAAAATAAATTATACCTGCTAAATTTTACCGTCGGATCTCAGACTATTAGTGGGAAGATGCCGCAGAGCTATCTACCGCAAACGCTTTTGAAGATTGCTTTGTAATTCTCACCTCCATGCAATGTACAAAATCCATTCCGCTCAAAATACAGAGTGCAGCGGCTATAGATGTAGGTATGTACGAAGGGGTAGGGCTTTTACTTTAAAATAAATTCTAATCTAGTGGTTAGATCGAGTTCGATTCTCGGATCGGGCAAAGTGTTATTAGAGAAATTTCCGTCAGGAAATTTACAATAGCAGCACGGAATTGGAATTATGTCTGGTGGATGGCGATAGGCGCACCCCCTATCCCATGGGACCTAAACATAACAGGTGAAGTGTGGGTGTTGTACACCTCTGCCACACCCTACTGGGTAGTATAGGCGTGTTGTTATGTTATGTTAATTCTGAATTTGAGATTTTGTTGCAGCTTGTGAGATTTAAAAAAATTGTCACACAAAGGCAGTGAGCAAAAAAATATGTTCGCACAAAAACACGTGGTATAGATACCTCAGAGTATATGTTGAGGCACGAATTAAGGTAATGTAAATGATAATTATACAAAAGAATTCCATTACACTAATTAAATTGTACCGTTTGGAAGATGACACAGGTTAAATAGTAATCAAGATACTATGACTCTCTTCCAAATAACCATCATAATATTATTATTTCACAGCAAGTTAAAATCAATTCTGCTTTCAGCTTGTCAAGTTTTAAGCAGTCGTCCGGGAAATGGTTAAGGCGCTTTTGTACAGCTAAGCTCCACAATTCCTTTTCTTAACGTCAAAGATAAAAGAATTTCACAAAACAGAAAACACAATTATACAAATGGACAAACACAAATGATTAGCTGAGAATTTAAATGGCATTTAGACGTTCTCAACAACTTCTCTTATATTTTTTAAACAACGTAAATTTTGTTGTAATTGTATTGACTAAGAATTTATATTAAAAGGTACAAATTTAGTGGTGGCGTTAGACTCAGTCCGTGACAAATGGGAGCTAAAAGTTTGCCATAGATTATAAAAAAACATTTGTTTGATACATATAACGTAAATGAGTCATAGAACTTACTTAAGTTATGTGAAGGTTATCTTAATACCTAAAATATTGAATAACTTTAATGTTGAAAGCGAATAATACAAAGAGTCCTAATTATGTTAATTAAAGTGTAAGTGAAATGTTGTTCTAATCCGAGTGCAATGTATTTCCACAGACAAACCGATCATTCGGTTTTGTGGAGCCTGTTTAAAAATGTATGTTTTTATTTATGAATAAAGCATTTTATCTATCTATCTAGCTAAACATAACGCGTGAAGTGTGGGTGATTTACGCCGCTTTCTTACCCTTTAACCGACATAAATTGCAATAACAGAAATAATGAAGACAACAAATTTAGAGATGCTAATATATATTTTTTTTAATTATGAAGATCGGCGATGATAGCTGCGCCACAGCTTCTAATTTTAGCGGCTATATGCTGCTGTATATCTACATAACTCTATGTAACTTGTTTTTAGTTCTCATTTTTTTTTGTTTATTCAATACGGCTTTATCAAAGACATCGAGGCAATGTGACGCACAACCCTCACCAGTGATTCAGAGAAATATGTTCATAGCAAAATTAAACACACCAAAGCTCGTTTATTCCAATGAACCATTCCAAAACGACTTTCCAGTTATTCAGAACATGGTTATGTGTTATGCAAAATATTCCAACGGACAATTTCACATATTGGAAACACACATCGAAATTTAAAATATGTATTGGAGTGAGGCAGGCGTCATGTAATGATATTAAACTGTAATCAGACGGCTAAATTTTCACATTCATATAATTGTGGGTAGTTGAGACTGTTAACTGTTTTTAAATTTGCTCCCAAATAAAATTCAATTTAAAATATAGAACCATTTAATAATATATAATTTATGATCATACCTTGCTTATAACTCAAACACCTGCTGGTTAAGTGTTATTTTCACAAACAAACACAACAACACAAAACTTATAATGGCAACAGTTCAAGATTGCTTGACGAAATTCATGTCGACCTTTGAAGAGCGGATGGCGCATTTTGAGGCAGAGCAGAAAAAGCTAAGCACCTCAGCTGGCAGCGGAACAGACAGGCTGAATGAAGAATTCTCCCTCTTCAAAAATTTTGTATTGGAGTCGTTCAAGGCTTTTCAGCATCAAGTCAATGCCATGACTCGGGACATTGATATCATGGAAATGCGGAGTCGCCGGAAGATGATTCTGTTCCATGGAGTTCCGGAGCTAAATGATGAGCAGACTGATGTTGTAGTGGCAGATGTGGTGAAGCGGCATTTGAAAATTGACACCTTCAAATGTGATGACATCAAGCGCTGCCACAGGATGGGTAGGTCAACATCAGATGGCAAGCCCCGGCCAATCCTCGTCAAGATGCATAGCGCTGCAGTGCGGGACAGTGTTTGGTTTTCTAAAACCAAATTAAAAGGCATTGGCATCACGGCGTCGGAGTTTCTAACCAGGGCACGTCATCAGGCATTTCAAGCGGCAAGAGAGAAGTTCGGAATAACGAAGACTTGGACGCGTGAAGGCTTCATCCACATCCAGTGCCCCGACGGTACGCGGCATAAAATAACATCCGTCGCTGAACTGAATAAATTAGCTCCTGATCCCGAAAAGCACGCCGCGAAAAATGCTCCTCCTGTACAAAAGACCCGAAGAGCTGTGGTCTCATCAAAGAAGCAGTGATTGATTCGAGCTTCAACATGTTTCATTTAGGCGGAACATTGCGCTGACCGGGTAATTCTTCTTATTATTATGTTGTTTATACTACCTACTTTACACTAGATTACTTCTTCAACTGTTTACCTTCCTAAGTACAATATTTATCTTTATTCACACTATTTTTGTATTTTCACAATTAATTTAACTTAGAAGGTATAACCTAAAATGTTTATAGTAAACTTTTTAACTTAGACGTCTGTCAATGTCAAATTCTATTTTTCTGTCACTACTTGACGATTACGATTCATTTCACTTAGCAACTAATATGAAACCTTGACTTTTGAGCATATTCTTAACAAATTGAATGTAAATACTTGCTTATAATTCAAATGAAATTGAATTGTTTTGTTTATTTGCCCGGTTAGTGTTAATGTTATTTTATACAATTTGTTTTTGTGTTGTTGACCTTTGTTTATTAATTAATTGATTTATTTACTTTGAACACGTAACCAGCGGTTGGACAGTGGTTAAATTAATTAAATTTAGCTAAGCTTCCATATTAAGCATTTTAAATATATATTTATAATATACACAATTATATTAATACAAAATTAAATATATATTATTTTTTAATTAATATTACAGTTTATTTGTTTTTATAATACATCTTATTATTATTCTTATTATTATTATATTTTTATATAAATATATATTATATCTATTAATATGTTAAATACTGATTTAAGTGATGATGATAGTTTTTATTCTGCCAGCAGTCTTAGTGATAGTTTTTCGAGCATACCAACGCTTGCTGACAATCTTCAGGTGCAGTTTTCGGATGTTCCAAAGAATTTTAATGTGGTTCATATCAATGCACAAAGTATTCCTGCCCATTTCCCTGAGATGCTGACTAACCTTGACTGTAAGAACATTCATGCAATTTTAGTCTCGGAGTCATGGTTAAAACCATGCTTACCTTCCACTCCATATTCTCTCCCAGGTTTCCAGCTAATAAGAAATGATCGCACGGTTGGAGCTGGTGGCGGTGTTGCCATTTATTTGCGCACACACATTCCTTACTCTATTATTGATATGTCACCACAGCCACCACCGACAAATGCCGGTGAGCATCTCTTTTTAGAAGTGGAACTAAATCATATTAAAGTTCTACTTGGTGTGTATTATTCCCCTTTGCTAAGAATTAATTTCTTCTCTTCATTCGAACACATCCTGGAAAACCTAATTCCTTCTTACAGTCACACGATTTTAATGGGAGATTTCAATACTTGCCTATTGAAAAACGATTCTCGTTCTTCCTCTTTCCGCTACATTTCCGAATCAAATAATCTATCTATTCTTCCTTCAAATCCTACGCATCATTTTCCTAATTGCAATCCTTCTCTTCTTGATCTAATTTTAACTTCTTCGCCAGAACATGTTGTCAAGCATGGACAATGTACTGCCGATGATTTCTCTTTCCATGACCTTATTTATCTCTCATATAAAATTCGTCCCCCAAAGGCAAAGCCGAGAATTATCCTGCAGCGCAATTTTAGTGGTATAGACCGTGACAAACTTCATGAGGATGCCAGCAACATCGATTGGAGTATACTTCTGACGTCTGTGTCCACCGACGCCAAAGTAGAGATTTTCAATAATAATATCATCCGTCTATACGATCTACATGCACCAATGCGACCTATAAAATTAAAACATTTACCATCTCCATGGCTCACAGATAAGATAAAGGGCATAATGGCAAAAACATCTGCAGCCAAAACCAAGTATAAATGTCGTCCTAACTCTACAAATTACGATAAATATGTGGCTGCAAGAAATCATCGCAATAGGGTGTGTAGGAATGCACAACGCCACAATATTCACAATGCCGTTGAAAACGGAGAGCCAGTAAAAGTCTGGAAATTTCTTAGAACATTAGGAGTTGGAAAGTCACGTGAAGAGTCGATTCCTAAAGACATAGATATCAATTTACTAAATAAACATTTCTCAACTTCGTCCAATTATGATGGACCCATTAAAACAAATACACTTAATCATCTTTTATCTCTTCCAGCTCCTTCATTCCCAGCTTTTGTCTTTAATCATTTTGCTGATTGTGATGTTAAGAAGAGCATTCTGTCTATATCGTCTAATGCAGTGGGAAATGATCTGATTAGTCGCAACATGATTCTGCCGATCCTTGACGAAATCCTTCCCATCCTATGTCATATTCTTAATTATTCCATTTCCTCTGGGGTATTTCCTACTGCATGGAAAGATGCCCAGATTACCCCTATACCTAAAAAATCCAAGTCCTCATCCTTTGCTGATTATCGTCCCATATCAATACTTCCTTTTCTCTCTAAAGTCCTCGAACGCCTCATCCATACTCAACTTACCTCATTCCTTTGCAAAAATAGCTTGTTCAATCCCTTCCAGTCCGGATTTCGTTCAGGGCATAGTACGACCTCTGCATTGGTCCATATAACAGACGATATCAGACTTGGTATGGATTGTGGAAATCTTACAGTCTTAACACTCCTTGACTTCAGTAACGCTTTTAATACTGTAGATTTTCACATTCTGCTAGGTATATTGCGCTCAATTAACATATCTCCAACGGCAATTGATTGGTTTCACAGTTACCTGTTTGGTCGCCGGCAACGTATACGAATAGAAGATTCCGTTTCTTCGTGGTGTAACACTACGGCTGGCGTACCTCAGGGTGGCGTATTATCTCCTTTACTTTTCGCAATTTTTATAAATTCTATCTCCGAACAATTAACTTCTTCCTACCACCTCTATGCAGATGATTTGCAAATATATGCCCAGGCTCCATTTGATAAAATATCAGAAGCTATTATGACCACTAATACAGATCTAGAGCGGATTAATAAATGGAGCAATGACTATGGATTGAAAGTAAATCCTGCCAAGACGCAAGTTATTGTTGTTGGTAGCCCCAGGATGGTTTCTAAGCTCGATTGGTCCCAGCTACCTCAAGTTCTATTTAATGGTACTCCTTTGCCAATCAGCAAAAAAGTTAAAAACTTAGGTATTTATATTGATAGTACACTATCCTGGGGCCCCCAGATACAGGAAACAAGTCGTAGAATCTTTGCTTCAGCAGGATCCTTACGCAGGCTAAGAAACTTTCTTCCAACCACCACTAAAACTGCACTTGCGCAGACCCTCCTTCTTCCAATTCTCGACTATGCCGATGTCAGCTATCTAAATCTTACTGAAGCCCAACTTGATAAGCTTGAGCGACTACAAAATTTTTGTATAAGATTTATATTTGGATTACGCAAATATGATCACATTTCTGAATTTCGTCAAAGGCTCAAGTGGCTTTCGATTCGCCTTCGCCGGAATACTCACATCCTTACGTTTTTATATAACGTTTTATTTAATCCCACAACCCCAGTATATCTTAAGGAACGTTTTAAATACGTACATGACTCACATTCTAAGTTTTTGAGATCATCCGAAAATTTGAGACTTGAGATGCCAATGCATTCCACAAATTTCTATGACCAGTCTTTTACAGTGGAAGCCGTACGGTTATGGAATGCATTGCCTATAGAAATAAGACAAGCCAAATCCTTAACCACTTTTAAAAAAATGTTAAACGAGCATTATCTATCACTTAAGTAAAATTATATATATTATTATTTGATATGTATGATATTATTTTGTATTGTATTATTTTATATTTTTGTATGTAGTTATTAATTATTGAATTATATATTATTAGATAAGTTAAAAATTATATTTATTTAGGTATTAGGTATTTTCTTTACCTATCTTTACTTTAAGCAAATGAAAAAATAAAAATGTTTCTAAGCTCCATCCACTCTGAAACTACAACGCCTTTTCTTTTAAATCTGTCCATCCAAAGGTTGCCTGGCAGAAATTGCGTCAAGCGATAAGGCCGCCCTTTGCATATTGTTATTATCTTTAAATAGTTATCTTTAGTTTGTAATTGAATGGTGTGCAAATAAAGTTGTTATCTATCTATCTATCTATCTATTCAGTGGTCAGAATCAGGCTGTAAAACTATTTATTGTACATTTGAAGAATGTATTCACTATTCATTTTTACTGTTTCAGTTTCATCGCCCTTCATAAAATATTATTACGTAGGTATAATTTTGTTGGGGATACTTTGTCATTTTATGAATACAATGTATAGAATACTTCAAAATGGCTATTTTTTTTACAAAAATAACCTTTAATTTAAATTTATCGATTAACAGAAGTGGTAACAAATCATAACATCACGCCTATATTACCCAGAAAGGTGTGGCAGAGGTGTACAACACACACATTTAACCTGTGATGTTTAGGTCCCATGGGTTAGAATTTTCTGACGGTACGTTCACAAATAACACTTTCCCGGGAAATCGAACCCAAGACCGCGTGGTTAGAGGCGCATACTAGACCGCTAACCACTAGACCAACAAGGCAGATATGGTTTGACAGTAGTTGTAGTACGCCACTAGAGAGACACCTACAACATTATTGTCAATATGATTAAGTGCACGATTGGCGTAGTGGTTAAAGCGGTCGCCTCGCCGCTCTCAACTACGCTGGTGTTGTGGGTTCGATCCCCACATGGGACAATTATTTGTGTGATTCGCAAAGATTTGTTCTGACTCTGGGTGTGCTTTGTGTGTGTGAAATGTATGTTTGTGAATACCCCGCGACATAGGAGTTATTCCTAGTGCGGGCGTCGTTTTTTAGTAAAAAAAAAAAGAAAAAAAACAATATTTTGCACTTTCACTACACATTGACTAGAAACCATATACTGGCCTCCAATAACTAGCGTACTACAACTTCTATCTGTTCATGCCGGTCAAACCCGCTGTACTCATTTTTTGTTCCGTATTGATTTGTGCTGGCTAACCCCATTTTATTACAAACAACGAGCGATCCGTTATTAAACGTAACAACAGGTGGTTTATTGCTGCGATATCAAAAGGATTATTTTTAATATAATGTTATTGTAGCAAGTACCTACACTACCTACTTACCCTCATGTTAAGTAAAGCCTTGCCTCATGCGGCCTCAAAAGCAACCTAAGATCTGACAGAAAAAAATTGACATCATATAAAATGGCTTGCATTGTGCGTAGCAAAAAAAAATGACATAAACATATAAACCACATAAATAGTAAAATAAATAATAAAATAGTCTTCTACAAATTCACCGCTGCATAATCAATATACACTCGTAATTATAATCTAAATTTATAAAAGTGTTCCATAAAAAAGTAATGGTTAAATATAATCAATTATTATCATTTTTAGAAGGTGTGTTTATTACTTATATAAGAATAAATAATTGAGTTTTCGTAAGGAGACAATATTATTTTTAAATATAAAATAGTTTATTTTTTTTCATGCATTGACAAAATAAACCACATAATACCTGTCAAATCGTTCGCAAATCGAGGGATTGTATTTCAAAATGTACTGAATCCGTGATATAAATACAAGCACTTTTCTTAAGGATCCATTTGTGCCTATGAACACTGAAATGTACATTGACACCGAAAAACATATGTTTATCCCTTTCTCTCTAGAGTAAAAAGACTATAAGTGAGAAGATATAAGATATAATTATGGTTATTGCTATGTTTGATCCGGTACTATCCTTCATCTGAGGTGCGAATTCCATGTTAGGTTATTTTTGGCTGCAGAAGATTATGTGTGATAAAAATGCCAATTTGAAAAATCAATCGTAAGTAGTGTTATTCTTTACTCTTACATATCTGTATCATCTATTTTTAAATTATATGATGCCTGAATGAATTACATTGTGTAGTTTTAAAATATTTCAATTTATAAGTCGACAGACAATAATATGTTGTTCCAATAAGCATTTTGATTATACCTACTTCAAACTAATACTATATTTCGTGAAAATCCTCGGTATATCAAAGCAAAATGCAGCTTTCAAAGCCAGATAAGTCCAAAGCGACAGGTTAGTAGTTAACTGTCAAATTGACATAGCCCATATTGATTGTATGATTGCCTTATCCATTCCATGTTAGGCGTACATCTAACGAGACAATAGCTCGGATAGCTCAGTTAAATTTTGTTTAGCTGAAATCCTTACTAATATTATAAATGCGAAAGTTTGTAAGTATGGATGTATGGATGTATGGATGTTTGTTACTCTTTCACGCCAAAACTACCGGGTCGATTTCGATGAAATTTTGCACACATGTAGCTTATAGTCTGGATTAACATATAGGCTACTTTTAATTGACATACCACGCGGGCGGAGCCGCGGGCGGAAGCTAGTATTGAATAAATTCTCTTTGGTACTAACGATGTGCAAACTGCTGCAGTGGACGTATTTCTTACAGTATTACACTATGTTAAGTAAATTTTAAAAAATGACTAAAAGGAGTTTTTATCTATCTTGAAAAAAAGATTAATACTCAACTCAAGTAGAAAGTAACTTTTTGAAAAAAAGGTTGATGATTAAAAAGTAAAAAGTGTTTTCAGAAGGTTTTTTTCAAATGACAGGATGGTGATAATACTACATGATTAAAAATATAGGCAATTTCTAAAAGGTCATAAAGTAATTGCAGTTTCTTGATTTTGTACCTCGGGCACAGAACATTAAACAGTATGTAATACCGTGTTCAACAGGTTACCGTCATTATTTCAACTTTCCTAGACACTTCATGCGTATAATACGTTAAATTGTTATTGTATAATAAAATTAAGGTCGCCTTAAAGATTTTTTATCTTCCAAAGTATCAACACTTGTGTGCCTTTTATTACTGCCTTCAGTCAAAGATAAAGTACCACTTAAGCGTATCTCCTGATAGCCGGTATAAAATAAGTTTATCGCTCTTATAATGTTAGTACTTTAGTATATTTTCCTCTATTTATAGGTTATATTCTTTAATCTTCAAGAGCATTTTGAGAGCTGATTTGATTTGTTTTGTAAATCTAAAGTGCAATTTATTTTTATATTGCAACTCTATTTCTTCTATTTCTATATTGAAGTTTTGCCTACACTATAATTTTGAATCTAAATCTATAAAATTACTTCAGCTTCCCCAGCTACAAAATTCAATTAAGCACTAAGTTTTTTTTCCAAGGCAATTCTTAATATTTATTATAAGCATAAACCTAAACATTTATTTATTACTCTTATAATGGGATGTACAATTGTACAATTCAAACATACATAACAAATGGCATCACTAATATTTCGACTGACATAATACCTAAATCAACTTATTTCGATCAGTCAATAAAACTACCATCGCCCATAAAAAGATAGTCAGAAAAAAGAACAGGCATACACGTGGCAGCGAAAATTGGTCAATTTAACTAACGCGACGAGCTTGGCATTCAAAATGTTGTAACTATCCAGGCTAAATCGTTCCCAATCGCTTTTTAGTGAATTGAGTCCTCAAATAGTGACACATTTATTATTATTTATGAAATGAACTGCAATAATATCGTACAGTTTAAAGTTCAATTTGCGTGCGCGTGAATTAACTGCATATGGAATTAAAGCTTTTGTACAGGCAATTGAAATCGTGACAGTTTCAGTTCATTTCAAGCGCACATCAAATGGCATTTTGCGGTCACGTGAATTCTATTAATTTTATAAATATGATGTGGTTTGATTGTACAATAAACGATATGATAATTAATTACTGAAATGAATATTTCTGTTGTCATAACAAGCTTGCAAACTCGCTTTTTAGGGTTCCGTAGTACCTACAAGGAACCCTTATAGTTTCGCCATGTCCGTCTGTCCGTCCGTCTGTCCGAGGCATAGCGACGAAACCGTTGGTGCTAGAAAACTGAAATTTTGCATAAACATGTATGTTAACTATACAAAGAAAGTCGTAGAATAAAATTTGGAAAAATATTTTTTTTTCGGGTAGCTCCCCTACATGTAAAGTAGGGATGTTTTTTTTGTCGCCTACCCCATAGTGTGGGGTATTATTAGATAGGACTTTTAAAAACGTTTAGGGGTTGCTAAGACAGTTTTTTGATTTAGAGATCCGTTTGCGAGATAATTAACTTTAAAGAGCAAATTTTTGTTCGAGTAGAGCGTCCCCCCCCCCTCTAAAAGCTAAACTACTGGATCCCAAAATCTGAAAAAAATTGTGTCGGTAGTACATGTAATGAACTTTAAAGGAAAACTATAGCGGATAAGTTCACTTCATTAGTTCAAGAGGAATAGGGGTCCGAAATGTCAGATGCAGTTACTCAGAATATTTCGTTCAAAATTCTTGAAACATAAATAAACATACATAATACATATTTATATATGTATTATGTATGTTTATTTATGTTTCAAGACTATTTATGAATCACGCCTTTATCCCACGGGGGTAGGCAGAGACGATGGAACGCCATGTGCTTCGCTCCTTACATACTTCTTTCGCTTCCTCAACATTCATACATCTCGTCATACGTGCTAGCTGGTTTCGTGTACTACAAACATTTCCTTTCTGAAGGACGCCATTTATCTGGTCCCTATAATATGTCTTTCGAGGATAAAATAAATAATAAAATAAATAATTTCGAGGATAACATAAATAAAATAAATTCAAAATAATCATTACATATCTAGGTCATACATAAGATCACGATTTTTATCTCAAGACGAACTACTAGAACAGGTTGAGTGAAAAATATAAATTATTTTACAAAAGGACTCGATAGATGGTGTTGTACTCGTTTTCTGAATCGCGCTATGGTTTCGTTACGAGCTAGGGAATAAAAGGAAAGTTATTTTTAATACTTCTTGTACAATTGATTGTATGACAGCGCCCTCTATTACTAAGTAATATATCTGAATACTTACTATTTAATAGGCATTTGTTCGTTCGCGCACTTGTTTTTTAACTGCATTACAACACAACTTATTATAAACATTTATGTCTTCAATCTCATAAATTCATTATTGTTCTGTTTGTTTGATTTAGGGATCCGTTTGCGAGATAATTAACTTTGAAGAGCAAATTTTTGTACGAGTAGGGCGTCCCACCCCCCTCTAAAAGCTAAACCGATAGCTTAAAAAATCTGAAAAAAATCACGGTGGTAGTATATGTAATAAACTTTTCATGAAAACTATAGCGGTTACTTTAACTTAATTAGTTCTAGAGTAATTGGGGTCCAAAGTGTAAAATGCAGTTACTTAGAATAATTCGTGCAAATTACAAAAACCTTTGAAAGTAATGACTTGTATGAAGATGTTACTTGTTTAATACAGATAGTAAATCCCTTTTAAGTCAAAATATGTTGTTACGACTAGCTACGGAACCCTACTGCGCGTGGCCCGACACGCACTTGGCCGGTTTTTCTAGTATAGACTTGATACTCTTTAGGCTTTTAATCAAAATAAGGTTATATTTATCAAAAATTAGACAACGGGTCTAAATCGCGTAATTATTATAAAGGTAAATAAATACTTATGCTCGACGTTTCGAATGACTTGCATCATTCTTGGTCACGAGCCGACTGGTGAAGCTCAGCGTCGTTTCCGTAAAGCGCGGATATTGTCCACTTGATCGTCACAATTTTTATTTTTATTTAGTTCAGAACCGTCGGTAGTTCGACACACAATATTAACGGTATCAGTTGGTTTACGCGTAACATTTGTTCGCCGAACACTGCACTTGCTTATTACCGGATTCCAAGATGGCGATTTAGACCCGTTCGCGTTGTCTAATTTTTGAAAAAAACTCAAGTCGTGAAAGTTAAAAAACATATAAAGTTATATTTACTTTGACCACAATGCAAGGTTATGTAAATGTAAAGACCTGTGTGCCCATTGCGGCAAATTGCCAGTTTCATTATATCATGATACAAACATATTGTAGTTCAAACTTTAAAATATGTTTGATTGTTGGAAACAAAACCCGTTAAATTCAATTTAAAAAGCCTTATCCATTGCGTCACGGCTGCTTCAATAGCCGATATGGTTTTGTTACATTTACTTCTAAAAGTAAGTACTAAACCTCCTTTTTAGGGTTCCGTACCTCAAAAGGTAAAAACGGAACCCTTATAGGATCACTTTGTTGTCCGTCTGTCTGTCTGTCTGTCAAGACCTTTTTTCTCAGGAACGCGTGGAGGTATCAAGCTGAAATTCATATCAAATACTCAAGTCTATGGTCTCTTGGAGCTGTGAAAAAATCAAACTTCTAAGTCAACGCGATCAAAAGATACTCCCGTTTATGCCGCAAATTTTCGACACTCGCAAGGGAATCAAAACCTACAGGGTACTTCCCGTGAACTCAGAATCTTGAAATTTAGAACGAAGCAACGTCTTATAACACAGATAAAGAAAAAATTGCGAAAAGCATAAATTTTTAGTTACATCATATAATAAAAATATTTTTAATAATTTTAAACTTATTACCCCTTTACTCATGAACGCGTAGTGGTATTATATTGAAATTCTTAACAAATACTCAAGTCTATAATATCTTTAAGCTGTAACAAAATCAAACTTCTACGTCAACGCAATCAAAAGATACAGCAATTAAAGCCGCATATTTTGAAACTCGCAACTACTCGCAAGGGAATCAAAACCTAAAGGATACTTCCAGACGACCTGGAATCTTGAAATTTGGCATGAAGCAACGTTATAAAGTACACATATAGGAAAAATTCCGAAAATCTTAAATTTTTAGTTACATCACATAGTATATTTTTTTTAATAATCATAAACTTACTAGCTGAATTGTGCCTATTTCTAGTATTAAAATTATGTCTATCACTTCTCTTCTTAAAGAGATGAAGATTTTTCCGAACATACATAATGTTTTCATATATGTATTGACAAGGTACCGTCAGCTTTCCACATTGTTATGTTATGGATTTCATTTAGCAATAAAAATACCATAACTTTTACTTATATACCTACAGGTTTGTACGGAACCCTCGGTGCGCGAGTCTGACTCGCACTTGGCCGGTTTTTTTTTCTAACCCTTGTTGTCTCACTGCTGAGCAAAGGTCACCCCCCATACGCGACCACAATTCTCCGTTTTGGGCTCTGTCTGTCCAATCCCTCCGAAACGAGTCCAAATCATCCCTAAACCTACTTCGAGTATTTAACTTGAACGTTTTCACATAGTTATATGAGTGCACGGTTGGCGTGGTGGTTAAAGCGGTCGCCTCGCCACTTTTAACTGCGCTAGTGTTGTGGGTTCGATCCTCACATGAGACAAACCTTTGTGTGATTCGCAAAGATCTGTTCTGACTCTGGGTGTGCTCTGTGTGTGTGAAATGTATGTTTGTTAACAACCCCGCGACACAGGAATTATTCCTAGTGCGTGAGACGTTTAAAAAAAAAATAAAAATTAAAGCCTGTTAAACCGAAGAAGAGTTCACAAAGATTTTACATTATTTCCATGTTGTTTTGTATTCTGTATCCTGTTTCGTTCTTTTTAGTGCATTGTATACACATTTTTGCATTTGGATTTTGCTTTTTTTAATGATTACTTTAATATTTATTTTAAAGTACCTACAAAACTATTAAATGTTTCAATAAATAAATTTTTATATAGCTGACATGTCAATTCGGACATTAAATACCCAACACTTCTTGCGAGTTATATTAGCAGATTGTCTACAAGTTTATACACATTTCTCGTTTATTTATTACGATACTTTTGAAAACTGTGAATAGAGTCTATTCATAATTATGTAAGAACAATGTACATGAAACGGTAAATGAGCTTCAGCCCACGCTAATTAACGAGTTTTATCGATTATGTTACAGCATTTAATCGCATTATACCGGTTTTAGCAGCGCGCGTAGCGTAAGCCCAAAATTCGCAATTTAGTTAGCTAAACTTAGCTCAATATACTACCTAAATGTTAACTTTGTAGGTTTGTGAGAAATCGCGAGCTAATAGCAAATTATTAAATAATCAAACACCATCATAATAATTAAGGCCGATACCACATTAGGCGTGTTAGCTTCTCGGGCACTGCGTGAGCGTCGCGTTTTGCGACCCTGCGGACGTGTGCTGAGCGTACACGCGGCTCTCACGTCGTCGCCGCTTCTTACCCCGTCAAAAGAGGTTAAACGCCATGCCGACGGCCCGTGCACGCCCTAGGAACGCGCATGCCTTATGTGGAGGACACCAAATACCAAATATACTATTTATTTATCTATCTATCAAAAAGAAAAAGTTTATAATGTATTAATATAATGTATCAGTTATTGTAGTACCCATCGTATGAACCCTTGTGTGATATACACTAATACATTCAGTGTTCATGTTTTTCAAATGTATCCTCTCTTGTATATTTTGCTGACACATTTTAGTTCAAGTCAGGTCAGAGATTCCGCACAATTTTACCTTTTTGTCAGCAACATTTTGTCACACAAAATGTTAACGTAATCTTTCAAAAGTGCGTTTCGAGCACACAAAATGCTCGTAATTTTCCGTCAGAGAAACACCATACTTTACCATTCACAAACATAATAAATATTCATATTGGACCCAACCTAACGTTACGTATGCCTACATAAATACGTCAATCAACCCTTTTTAGATTTATAGCATAAACAAAACAAACAATTTGTAAGATTTATCGAGAGTATGTTTAATATATTTTGTTCTGCGGTTGTACTCAAAGGATAGATGATAACCTGTCGCCAACGTCAAAGGGTTATACTATAAGGATAATAGTGAGATAAAAAGGGCCGAGGTTATGCAAATAGAACCAATACCATTATATTTGAGGCTAGCTTCTGTTAGTGACGCCGACCGCAGGGTATGTCTTTATGTTGTGCCCTTAGATCATATTATACCAAATTTCATCAAAATCGTTCCAGCCGTTCACGCGTTATGACTCGTGACTCCGTGACCAAGGCAGATAGGAGTTTTATACTATCATACACAAAAAATATTACGCTATCAATCAAACAAACTAACTTTTTGACGCGGTTTCGTCTGCGTGGTAGGAATACATCGATAAAAAGTGGTTCTCCGTTACCTGCTTCTAAAATTTGTTTAGAATCGGCTCAGCCCGTTAAAGTGTATTTTACTTTAACCTTTTGGTCAAACTTACAGCTATACACATACAAACAGAGTTGATACAAAAGAAGTAGGTCAATCACAAGTTTTTACAGAGTAGGTAAGTTTAAAAAATGTGAGAAAATATTTAAAATATACAGAAAAATATAGACAATAAAACAGATAATAAGTTTTTCTCTCTCTGAAATTTTCACAAATTTTCCATGTAAATATATAAAAAAATGATATTTTGACGTTAAAAACAGACCCTTCATTATATGTATTGACATGTCTAAATCTCACTTTAACTTCTCACTTGTTTGCCTACGCCCAAAGTTATTAATATTACAAAACAGAAAGTTTGTGAGTATGGATGTATGGATGTTTTTCTTCGCGCAAAAACTACAAAGTCGATTTTGATAAAATGTTGTACACATATAGCTTTTAACCAGGATTTACATAGGCTACTTTATATCGAAAAATCACGAGGGCAAATATATTATGCATTGTTGGTTGGTTCCGTTCCACATAGTTATTTAATACATCGACGCAAACACACAGGGCACTCGTTTATACTCAAACAATATTCTTTGTTCTACAGACACTTTTCCTCATATTTTGGCAATTTTGCCGCTCGAGACATCAAATCGAATGAGATTTCGATATCTGATACATTTTTTGTCAGTAACTAAATATATACAACGATTTACGCTTTATGAAGGAAAATGCGAGTTTTTTAGAAGATGAGAGCTGGTATTAATTTAAGTAATACATTTAACTTTCTGCATTGATATATGATATCATATATCTATCTAAACATCATATCTAATTGCTCGTATTTTATTAAATTAACTTATTAATAATTTGCTAATACAAATTACTAGTCTTGTGTTAGGAGGAAGGTCACGTCCGTGGTGTAGTGGCCAGGATTCGAACCCATGACCTCTCGTTCGTATTGCCTTCTAAAAAATATGAAAAAAAAAAAAAAAAAAATACTACGCCCACAGCGAACGAACGTGTAGTCCAACTGATGATAAGTGGAATACAGCCCATGGACTTCAACAATCCACAAAAGCAGATTATACATATATGCGTCGCTGCAGCTGAGGACTACGGTGTTATGCCTCATGTGCCAGTAATTTCAGGGCCTGATCTCACCACCAAACCGGATCACAGTAATGGAAACACTACTATTTGGCGGCAGGTTAAAGGTGACACGGTGTTGCTGCCGCCCTCGAGCTCATTCACAAGAGCTCTACCACCAGTAATAAAGTAATAAAGCTACAACAATACGAATTGAGCTTAACATTGCTATGAATGTTCGGCACTCCATTATAAATGAAAGCTCAAAAGTCCCAATTGATATTGCACCTGTTAGATAAATATTCTACATCAATTGTATCAAACATATATTTTTGTAATTTTCAGAAAAAACGGTAGTTTTATTATAAACTTAGGTTAGAGTGAGTTGTAGATCTATATAAATGTCTTAATTTTTTTTCTCAAGACCCACGGCTTCTGTGATAAAACAATTTTAAAAGTTGAAAAGGTTGTAATATTAATCGTTTTATCTCAAAACCTATGGCTTTGAGGTTAAAAAGATCCTAAACAGTGTTCGAAGAATAATTAAATGATCTACTTTTTATCTAACATAATTTTATGATAAAACTAACTGCTTTGCCGAAAGAGGCGAAAGCAAACAATCCAAAGTTACAATCGGAAATCAATAACCTATAAACCACATATATCTATCTTAATGTAATTGTAAATGTCAATTAATATAGCTATTAATTGGTACTTGCTTAACACCTAATACGCGTTAATGCTTTATTAATATTAGGTGTAAATTATGAATGCATTCTCATCAAATTAGCATCCATATGAAATAGACATGATTTTGTATAGTCGAGTTCCTTAATTTGTTGGCAGTTTCGGTACTTATCTATTGCTTGAATAAAGTTAAATACTTATTTAAGAATAGACAGTTTTATGTCGAGTTTTATACACAAACACATTCATAATAATAATAAGATTGCCCATAATGATCGATTCAGATTCATGGCCGCCTCACTCAAACGAGCAATACATAATTTTGCTGGATGAATAGGAAGCTTCTATAAAAAATACACAAATAACTCCCCATTGAGTAGATGAGGGCAATAAGAAGCCCTTACGACACGGGAAATCAGCAGAATTTTTTATTCGAATATTTTTGGTACTCCAGTCACGAACTCCAATTGAGTATTCGATTTTCGAGTCTGTGAGTTATTGGGTTATTTAAAAAAGTAGATCATAATGTTCGACTCTAGGAAAAAAATAAAATTCCTTATTCAATCTCAGAATTAATTAGAACATTATGAATTTGAGTAACTCACGAAGTACTAACTCGAATCCTTTTGAGAATAAGTAAGTACTCGTATTCGAGTATTACCAGTTTCGGCAAACCTGTACTGCTGCTACAAAGGTATCAAAAGGGATCGTATTAACCCCGTTAATCACAAACTTCGGAATAGGCCGAGCGGAAAATACCTTTAAAAGTTGTCAAGGATTCAGTAATAAAATATTAGCTTGAAACGAAACTCCGTGCAAATGAGTGATGTTTTTCCTGGCTTGACCTTTCGCTTCACTTTGAGTATTTGGCTTTGGACTCGTTTGAGCTTTACCCAGCGCTGCCGCCAGTATATTGCAGCGGAAATCCTCAAATATTAATTTACGCTGACACGGCTCATATGCAAAATACAAAGACACAGAAGGTTTATCATAATATTCCTTATTTGTGATGACATGACGTGATGTTTATAATATATAAATGTAATAGCAGCCCTGTATCTAATACATGTTCCACTGCTAGGCTCGGGCCTCTTCTCGTGATGAGAAGGGTTAGGCCATAGTCCACCACGCTGGCCAAGTGCGGATTGGTAGACTTCACACACCCTCGAGCAGTTATTAGGCACTCTCAGGCATGTAGGTTTCCTCACGATGTTTTCCTTCACCTTTAGCGAGCGATAATTTATATGATAAATACACACATATCTTCGAAAAGACGAGAGGTGTGTGCAGTGGGTTCGAACCCGAGACCTTTAACTTCGCAGTCCTACGGTCTCCTCGGCTATCGCTGCTTACGTGATGTTTGTAAACTACAAAATTATGATATTTCTAATAACTTAAAATAAACTTGAGTCTTGGGGTGTTTTACACCGATATCGATCACGTGGTGCGCCCTTATGGGTCTTTAAACGTCGAATGCATCGATCGATGTCGGTGTAATGTCATCCTGACAGCGGTTAGCGACGATTCATTGATTCGTAAATTTTAATAAACTTTAATATTTATAGAATGTCTTTATAATGGGTTATAATCAGTTTGTTTTTAACAAGGACTGAAAGTAAAATATAATAACAGGTGATAATGATTAGGGCATGCATTTGATTCTGACAGAACCGGGTATATTTCAGATTTGTGAAGAACCGGTTCTAAAAGCAGTAGAACCGGTTCCCCTGGTTTCCGTTAAAAAAATCGATTGCTGGCCGTTAAATATTTTATGTGTAATATTATTATGATTGATAGGTGTTTTTTTTTTATCCTTGAATTTTTATCTACTAGGTGTACCATCTGTGTTGTACATTAATTTTTCTTTCATACCTAGGACCACTAAAACGAGAGTACGGTCTAGTTAATGTTACATGAAATGCAACATTCCTCTGAATTTTTAACGTTTTAATCTAGCAAATCACCACTCAAAACCGTATGTTGGTCAAGTGAGCTTATATGGTTCGCGATAATTCTAGAATTTTCAGATTTAATTTAGAAAAATATACACGTATATGACGTATATGTAAATTATGAAGTAAATAATTTTGCGTGTATAATATATGTGTGGTATCTAAGACAGAGTGTTTTTAAGTCTTTGGGTATACAGAGTATTCTCTCCATAGAAGCTGCGAGATCGTGGCTGACAAGGCATTTGCGGTACATTCCCAGACTAACCATAAGTATAGGTTTACGGCGAACATTCAGCCATGGAATGCGAGGAATGCTATCAATTATTTCCAGTGCGGTCGGCTAAGAGGGAGTGCATTTAGTTCCGTGGACCTAAGACAATCTGAGTAGCGACCATGTTTAAAATCATAACCCCAGTGTTAAAAGTCAACTTAATTAACATTTATGAGTGTAGACATTGTTGAAATCGGCCTTTGGATCAGCGTACATGCCAACTAAACCATAAATCATATTTTATTCTAAGTTTTAATTATCAACAATTAGTATTTCGCGGACACTTATAAGTGCCGAAAGTGTACAAAGTTTAGTATACGCATTTCTATACTGCAAAATGGAATGCAATGTTTATCTTTTTTACTTTTTAGTTGTTTATCGTCGGCTTAAATAATTTTATTTACATTACATTTTAAGAGATTTTATACGAAAACAGCTATTGCCCGCGACTTCATTCGCATGGGATTAGTTGATCCCCGTGGTTTTACCCGTGGCAATTTTTTTACTGTTCCCATGGCGCCATCTTTAGACGCTAACTAGCTACTAACTTGAAAAAATGTTTGTATAATTGATCTTCAATAAAAATAAATAAATAATATTCCGTCATTGCAAGTTTGATGTTCAAACTTCAAAAATAACAGAGCTTCATACGTTAATATTACCCTAACTTTAGGAGTAAAATGCCCTAATTGCCCTTCTTAGTGCGCGCTTACGTCATATAAGGGACCTTTGTGCAAAATTTCTAAATTAATGACAGTTAGTCTAGCGAACAATTACCTATATTAAATATATAGGAAATTGTCAGCCCGACTGACGGACTTGATAATTAGAAAGCATAACGAATTATGTACTTTCGGCGAATCATTGCTCATTCCAAAGCGATAAGAACACATTATTTTTATGTTTGCAGATAGGAATCACAGGCTCGACGCTATCAACGGAATTAAATGAGAAAAGGTTTTCCTCATTTTTTTTGTTATAAATATATATGATCAAAGCCCGAAAACAAGGTAAGTAAATAAAATAAAAGAAAACAAAGTAAAAAGAGAATTTAATTATAGAAATAATTAAATTTGGTTAGTAAATGATATTTAGGTAATAGACTGACCTGGCATCAACCGTTGAAACGGCTTGGCGCGCAGCTTGTTGATCCTGTTCTTGTTTCTGACTTGATTGTGGAGTTTGCACTTGAGCCGATGTTAACGCTAACGCTTTATACCTTGACTGTTCAGCCGTTGGCAACACTATATCCACCGATCTTGATCTCAGTCCAGTTCCCGGAACAGTGAGGCAGTTTCCAGTACCGTTAAGCTCCTCTGCTCGCCCACCAGAAACTTTCGAGAAACACGAGTCAACTGACGCAGCGCGGTCGCGTTTAAGTTCAGGAACTGCTAAGTAAATGTCATGAACGAGGGAGTCTTTTGCCGCATAGGCAGCTTCTTCTTCAGATGCGCGAACGTTCTCGAGGGAACTGCCGGTTGGTTCTACGAAGAAGGCTTCTTGCCGGGAGATGGAGCGGCGTCGCTGCGGGAGTATTGGTGGTTCGTCGACGGGCGGTTGGAGTTCGAAGGACGGTGCTCCCGGGGTGGGCGGGGGTGAGTGTACCGGCGGTGGCAGGAATGTTCGTGGTGGCGGTGGCGGGGCTAGAAGTACGCGGGGTACTTCGACTTCGCTCTCGTCATCGTCGTCGTCGTCCTCCGCGGAGGAGGAAGCCATGCCTCGCTCCGGCGTGACGCGCTCTTCGCTGCACCGCGCCAGCCACGTCTCCATGTGACGGCAGTGCACACATGGTGGCGGCGTACCTTTGCCTGACCGACGACGCGACCACAGACGGGGAACCTGTCAAAAAAGGATATGTTATCATCGTTTGGACGGCAATCAGAAACGTTTTATTTAATTGATATTTATAGCAGCAAAGCACGTACAAAAACAAACTTAATATATATGCATCGTCATAAAAATCATTTAATGCTTAATGCTTACTCCAGTTGCTTTTAATATCGCGACAGTAAATATAGCACCTATAAAGCTATCCGTTAGCAGCAGTCGTTAATTTCTGTAAGCATTATGCATTTTAAAACATAAAAGCTGTGACGCTGCCGTTTATTTTTAAAATAAGGAAAAATATAGAATATTATTGTTTGTTATATATTATATATTGGTTGGTTTGCGTGGGGCCAAAGCTAACAGCAGCGTAGAGATCTATCTACAAGGCGACGATTGACCCCGGTTACAGTATAAAAATGCAAAGAGACAAATAAATGTCTCCAATGTGCACACATGGCTTAAAATTTATTAGTAAAATTATGAGTCATACTTTACCAAGCCTATTTTTAGTATAGTAGCGATTTTTTTATGGTAATTATTCCTTCTTTCAGGCGTGGCTTGGATTAAGCTCATAATACAGCATTAACATACAATTAGCGTGTATGATGTAATTAACGTAACTATTTTTAGGATGTAAATTGTAAAATACACAAGTAAAATAAATAGTATATTAATTAACACATACCCAAATACAATACTACTGCTATTCTACTAGCTGTGTGTGGCTACTTAGCTATTCGATTAAGCCTTCTTTCCCTTATAAAATAAACGGTTTATGGAAGAAAAGAAACATGGACTACGTTAACACGATCAATCTGGATAACGCAACTATCAATCAAATAAAAGAAATAATAACCTCATATTTAATGTAGATGTTCTCACTTCCAAAGATTTGTCTCATCGGCTAAGCGAACATAATTATTCTGATCGATCATCTTAAAGAAAAAATGTATAGGTATTATATGAGGTAAAAGATTCTATCCTTAAGTTTTCTTTTGATATAACGATATCTGTAGATATTATCTAGTTTGAACAAAATCTGTTATCGTTTGTCCAAGCAAGTAGAAAACAATAAAGAAAAAGAAGGTATGATTTTGGTTGGAGTATTATTTAATATTTAAGTTTGTAAATTATTTTAAGAATAAGCATTGTCATACAACGTGGCAATGCTGCCAACCTTCTGGGCGCGATGACGGCATTTGACATCGATGCGGAGGAATTTTTGATGCTGTATAAAGATTTGTAAATATCTTTTTATATTTTCTATGTATATTATTGTATATAAATATTTTTCTTAATTCAAAATGTATAGTTGTAAATATTTATACAAAATAATAAATAAAATTGAATTTAAGATTGTTTTAACAAAATAAATTAAATTATATTGTATAGTACAATATAATTAACAACATTGTTATAAGGGGTCCATATCGCAATTTTAAACAATAAATGAATGTTGATGTATTTATTTACCTATTGTTGAATTCTTCATTACGTAACTTTTTTAATGTTTAATATTATAACGATCACAAAATCATCGCACCACTACGTCTTTGGCTGGTATTCATTATCGTACTGTTTCAATTAGAAGACACATTTCCTCTTAATTACTTGGCAAGAAGTTCTGATGAAGAAAAGTAATCAAAGCTTAATGAATTCGTTTACTAACTCACGCTACACGGCACTTAGTACTCACTAAGCAATACCGAAAGATGCATTAGCTACAAAATAAAGGTAAATGAGGATTGAAAAGGAAATTTGACTGTCTCTTTAACATGTATGGCAATAAATACTGAAAATTCAAACATAATTGTGAGTAGTTAAAATTGAATAATATTATTATGGGTTCCTGTTGAAATGTCCAGTAAACTAAATAATTGATTTAAGAAATTGTATTATTTTTGACGAGAGTTTTAATTACCGTCTAGATTGTCGGAAATGATAGAACCAGCATTGAATTGCTTCCATTATGTGACTATCTTTCTTTATTTATTGTTTGTATTATACCATCATTTGAGGTATAATATGTTTATTCGTGTACATAAATTGTGTGTGCCTTCCGCCGAATAAAACATATGTCCCGGGTGTACGTTGCTGTAAGCCTAAGAGCCAGGGGCGGCCCGACTTACGTCATTTTATAAAAGATGAAAGTATCTGTGTTGGGAAAAATAAAAGAAATGTTATAACAAAAGTGATATAGTATAAAGCGTATTTTTTTGTTGTGTTGACCTTGGTGATGGTAAATATCCCCTACCACAGTCTGTCAGACACTTAGCAAGGCTCAAACCCAGACAGACACTCCTAAACTTCTAAACTTTAAGGATGTCAATCTTCAACAAACTTGGAATAATAGTCCAAAAAGTTCAAGCCGTACTAAAAATAGCTTAGTCTTAATATAATTCTAACTCAATTATATTAAACTTTTGACAAATAACAATATAATTTATTATTCCGCTTCGTGTTTTGGAGTAACTCATTTAATGTTGCCTTTACGTATTTATTTAACCTTAGAAAATAAACAACAGCTATGTAAATTTCTTAAGTAAACACGTCGCAGGTAAGCTATTTTGTTTTAAAATGCATATTGCTGACACAAAACTGACACAAGGCATTAAACGAATAACGACTACTCCAATTAACACTAGTAAGGTAAAGGCATCCAATTCCGCGGTATTTCACCGAAACTAGAAAGGACATTACAAATTAAGTATTTGGTATAGCTATAAGTGAAGTGGCCTAACGTTATCGTATAATAGTGGTAAAACGTTATTTATCTTATTGATACAACCATGATATGATGTTAGGATGAAGTGTAGATCCAATCGAAGATCTTAGCGTTTTTGTCGTTGGCTGCAGATGGTTGTTAGTCCAATCGCCGAGCACCGTACTCGAGCGTGGCGAATACCGATGCGTGACATTTTATTTGCGGCTACCTTCGAAGCCTTCAAAACTTTTAAATTTATCTAAACTTGAACGGAAAAAAATAAGAATTTAATAATGTATCTTTCAGACAACAAGAACTTGTTTATTGTTTGCAATCGCCGTTTTTCTAAATTTATCGGAAATAGGTGCCATTTTGTAAACCCCTCGAAATTAGGTGCGTTTACCTTAGTATATTTTTGTTAGTTGTATAGATATAGTGACGACACATGATCAGTCGAATTGTCCAGTTTGCCACTGCGCTTGAAGCAGCGTTCTGTAAAGACGGTGCTAAGAAAACTTCAAGGACACTTGAAGCCATATATCCATTGCATGCAATGCATTTTATCTATTTAAGATATCACGTGTCATAGTAAAATTTTCTGCTTATGATCTACACAATCTATATGCAAATAGAAATAATGTAGATTTTATTTACCAATTCAACCGGTTACGATTCCTGGCCTGAGTACAAATATTTTCTTATATTTGGATTTTAGTCTAAACAAAGTATGCACTTTGTTTAGACTAAAATCGATGTCATTCTTCCTTAGAACATATTCTTGTACCCCTTCCAATAACAGACTTCCCCATACCAGACCGATCTAAGTACGCACTGCTTCAAGCGCACAGCGAACTTGATAATCCGGCTTGATCGTGGGTGGCCTCCTTTATGTATAGTAAAGCCGCATTACTATAGAAACTTTTCCGACAAGCCATAAAATATTGGTTGTGTTATTTGCAGGGATTTGCTCACCTGCGACAGATTGTTAGCTTCCGCACCTGATTTATGTAAATCACAATATTGTTACGGGATTCTAAAATCATGTAGGGCATTGTAGGGTGAATTTATGTATAGCTTTGCGGAGTTTGGCTATAACATCACTACTGTTTGATTTAGATGGTAAATGAAAAATCTGGCAGAGCACCTGGGGCGTTTACTCAGAAGGTGCAGGTTTGAATCCTGCTATTTTTTATTTACTTATTATTTTTAGCAAAGCTTCTTTGTTTTAACACTTTTTAACGACAAAGTTTGTCTATGTTAAAGTTTAAAGTTGCCGCATACAACATTCATACGACCGTAAGCAAAACTGCCATAATAAGGATAAACATCACGCCAGGGTTACATAAAAATTAATGCGCTGCTGCATGCGGCAGTACAATTCTTAATAAGGCAGTATAATAGAAGCCACTACAGTTCCTCCTTCTGTATATGCCGAAATATTTACTTAGATTTTTCCTGGTCAAAAAAATAGTTGTGTTTCAAAGTAAGTAATTAGTTTAAATACTTCGAAAACTAAAACACAAGACTACTGCACTGCGTTTTGTTCAAATGATCACAACATGTTTATTATTCTCGCTATTCTTTAATTTATTTTATTCAGGCGCACTGAGTAAAAAAAGGAGAGCTATATACTTGAGTTATTTGACGGAATCTTCTCAGTAGTGTCCTAAGTTATTATGTATATATTTAATATTTTATGTTATAGGTAATGTCATGTATGTTATTGTATTTATGTATTATATAGTATTTGAGTATTAGTCTGGTATGTGTATTATTTTGGTTTATTATAAAATAACGTAATTATTCTTTCGTTTATATTAAGCACCTACCAATTATCTCTGCATCACCCTAAGGGTCGAGTGGTAGAAAATGCCTTCGGCATTAAGTCCGCCTTTGTCACAAATTTTGTGCAAGATGTTTTTAAATAAATAAATAAATCAATAAGCTACTTCTTATACTTACGTGTCAGTGGCATTATGGTTTCTCATTTTTATTTATATTGTTTTTGCCCAGTAGGCAGCAACTTCTATTAGGTACTGAAAATGTATAATTACCTCAAGGTAAGTGCCAGAGTCATCCGATCCGGCTGAGTCAAAAGAACGGCTCCGACCGCCATGCTGGGGTACGGCGAGGAGCGAACTAGCGCCGGAGCCGCGAACTGCTTCCAACTGGATCTCATCGAATGACGCCGATCGCACCTGGTGAAAATACATGGGTATCATAATTATTTGGAGTTGAAGCCTTACGTAGTACAGGAGAAATTGATTACTCGAGACTTCGATAAAGTATCATATATTGTAGGTGTAGGTATATACTAGTTAATTTTAATTTACCGCGGATTCACGAGAATCACAGCATGCGCCATACTGCCAGGTCAACCAAATAAAAATATCGAAAGCACTGAACAAACAAGAAAAAACAAGAAAACGCTGGCGCGATGACTTGGACACCTTTCTGGAAGACTGGCAGGATAAAGCACATGACATAAATAAAAATTGTTTTTAATTACAATTCATTTTCGAGCTTCTAGCCAAAATCTCAAAAAAAGCATTAAAATAATTTTTGATGCTCTATGTAGAGATGTAAGAAATTTGGAAATATCTTTCGATTTATTTTCAAACTCCGAGATATAATATGGTGTGAGAAACCCTTGTTACAAAGTTTCTCTAAAACTCTACTTTTTCCATTCTTCGTAGCCAGAACAAGGCATTTTGCCAATGGATTGATAGGTTTTTTTGCGAACACTTTCACTGTTATCGATCAGCCAATTAGTCACCGTCAGCATAGCTAGAAATCTATACCTGACGCCGAGACCCACTCACTCCAATTTCACTGAAAGTTTCTATTAATACTCTGTACTAAAATCAGAGAGACAAAAATCAAGCGTCAAAATGTCAAATTCTTGTATTGTACAAATGTTACGGTGAATGTGATAAATTTACCACATGATTTCCTAATGTGATTTTAATATAATATTTTGCCAGTAGTTTACATATAATACAACAAATAAAATTTAAAAAACTCTGCCTTTCTCTATTGCTCTATTGATCAAAATGTATTACATTTATTGTAGTTGTGGTAAAATTTTATAATTACCGATAAATACACAATAAATGTGATTAGTTTATTACTTTTACCTCGCATTTTGGTAATAATTTATAATTTTAACACATTCACTGTTACAGATACATAATACGAAATAAGATCAGAGAGTAGTAAGTATCAGCTGAAAGTAAAAGAATTATAATTTAGTTAAGCTGTGTTGAGTGTTTGAGTATTTTTTTCAATCTATAAAATACCTGTCCTACTGTTAGGCAAAGTTCTACCCCATTCGTTTCAACTGTTTACTGTCCGTTGCTGCTTCCTAACAGTTGTTAATCTGTGAATTGAGCTCTCAATCAATCACCAACGTCTTCTCGGTCTGCCTCTACTAAAGAGATTGGAGATAGGTCTTTTACTAGATATATAGCTACAATATCATTGGTAGAGACAGCCCTAGAAGGCATTGCCCGCCGTTGTCCACCTTTAGGTAGGCAATCCGATAAATAGAAAATCATCCCCAATGAGGAAAGATTTTCTGTTTGTTTGTGCTTAATAAGCTCAATATCTAGTGCACGGATCTTGATGTAAATTGGCGTGAAGAAAGTTCAAAACCCCAAGAATAATTTAGGCTACTTGATTGTATTGGAGTTACATGCAGGCGGAGCCACGAAAAGTAGCTAGTCCCTTATACAATGCGAACATTTATAATATTTTTACTCCTGGCTCTGCATTAAATTTGGCAAAAAATCGAAGGTTTGTAACAAGAATCCCTTTGTTTCACCTTTACCGTTTGATTTGTAAAACAAAATTGTTAAACTCGTGTGACTAGAGCCACGTGTTGTACTTAATTGCGTTTCACCACTGCTCGTTCGTGTATTGCGAGGATGCATGAAAAAAACTTGCTACTGCCACGACTGCAATGTCACTGTTTTATTTTTAACCCAAAAAACCTGGTATTACCTGGATAGGCCTTAATTCCTGTGAATAGTGACTACTTAGGCATGAATGTTATGCTCTTTACTTATAATATAATATATTATATTCGATCAACTAAAACCGCCGCGTCGAGAGATAATCCACACATTAAGTGTGAAGGATTTTTTATTACAATATGATACGTTATGGAAGTTTCGTGCGATCCATAGATAGAGAGAATATTAAAGGTGAAAAACAATTATTTGAATCCAAAACATTATTTTCATAAATGTAAATAGTTTGCTTTACATTGTAAATTGTTGAAATAGATGGATGCCAACTTCCAACAGATGGCTCCTTCAAAGTTTTGGCAACAGCCTGCAAATGACCCCTATACTTTGACCATTTTCTTTTTGACAGATCACGCCTATGAATTACCGTTTTTTTTTTGTCAGGTTAATGTACTACAATAATAATGTACTTTATTGACAAGCGACACTTTTTAGGGAAGTTGACTGTTTGTAACAAACAACCACAGACTATAAATCAAATCGTGAAATGAAATAAATCGATCATTATGAAAAAGAATAATTTGACTTTTTTTTTGTGTATTTGTATTTTTTATAAAAAATAAGAATATAATAATAGGATCATGATTCCATGAATAATTATTTGCAAGAAATTAAGTCGAAATCTTGGAATTAAAAATGAAGCAGGTAAAATTAATATTTAATATTATTTATTACAATGATTAATCAGACTCTTCCTCATAATCTGCACTAGACTCGTCAGTAGAGTCCTCGGTTACATGAATAATGAATTCTTGTTCATTTATATTGTCAATTGCAACGTCCCGATCCCAATCGGACATTATTATTATATTATTATTTTGTATATTTATTTCATCTAATAAAAACTACTAATAAACGAATAATGAATAATGAACTAAAACCATTTCGATGTAAATATTCGATTGAAAGTTCTTCTTAGACAACATCGATTATGATTTCAAATCGAATCAGTAACGTGTGAAGGCATCCCTAAATGTAATCTGTCAAAAAGAAAATAAAGGAATAAATAAATAAATAAATAAATATTTCACAACTCACACACAACGCCATCTAGTCCCAAACTAAGCAGAGCTTGTAATATGGGTACTAGAATAACTGATACTAATACATATATACTTTTTTTTTTTTTTGTAATTACATACATATTTTACATAGAAACACCCAGACTAAGACAAACCCCCATGTTCATGCACACAAAGATTTGTCTTAAGTGGGAATCGAACCCACGACCTCGGCGTCGCAGGCAGGTACACTACCCACTCCGCCATTCGGCCGTCAAAGGAATGGACAGAGTATAGCAGCGGTTCAGTGCCCACCCACGCTCTCAAGATTAGCGATGCTTGACATAACTTTGTATTTGGAACCGCTGTAAATAACAGATCAGAAAAAAAATATAAGAAATTGGTAAAGTTTTTTATAAGTAAGCAAATGTTTACCTGTTTAGGCACTTCAAGACTACTTTGCGTCTTCATGTCTGCAGGCGTGGGTGTGCGCGATCGTTTGAAGGTGGTGCGCAGGCGCTGCATGGCGGCCGGGGCGGGCTGCTGCCCCTCTCATGACGCGGCCCGCCCCGCCGCCCGAGCCCGCACCCCGCAAACACACACCACTCACCAACTCTGTACCGTAAGAAACCAATTATTTAAATAACATAATAATAAAAAATTGCCGTTTCAATGCCATTGTTAAAATAAATAATTAAAAAATCATATCTTACATTTACAAAAAATATCGTACAAATCACTGTGGTAAAATACTCACTCAAATAAACTGAGTTTTTCTTACAGTTTAAACTGGTTGTTTATAAAAAGTAGAAGAAAATGTTCAGTAAACATTTAGCTTTTTTTTTTAAATAAAACATATTTGTTCTGCTAAAATTTACCTCCAGCATTTTTTTTTATACACTACGCCTACAGCGAACGAACGTGTAGTCCACCTGATGTTAAGTGGAGTACAGCCCATGGACATCAACAATCCACAAAAGCAGATTATAGATGCTTCGCTGCAGCTGAGGACTACGGTGTTATGCCTCATGTGCCAGTAATTTCAGGGCCTGATCTCACCACCAAACCGGAACACAGTAATGGAAGCACTACAATTTGGCGGCAGGTTAAAGGTGAGACGGTGGTGCTGCCGCCCTCGAGCTCTTTCACAAGAGCTCTACCACCAGTAAAATTAGCATTAGAATAGACTGTATTACACTTTATCGAACATATATATTTTGTATAAATTACAAACGTGAGGTGACAAATAGTTTCAACTTAAATCCATATCCAGTCATATTTAAGTTTTCGCCATACTAGACACTTCGTGCAATTACATTTAACAGTAAATCACAATCGCCTTTGTATATACATTTTTGAACACCACTTATTCGACCAGGTACAAAATATATGTTTAAATAAACAAACGTAAGTTAACATATTTTTTTACTCGTACTTAATTAGTTATACTGCGCATACAACATACAAACTTACTATCTGAAAAAGCTCTCAGCAGGTATTTTACAATTTCCGACACTCGTTACGAGTGCCTTCACTGCCAGCGTCAAGTATATTACGTAACATGCGTAACCTTGCTACTTCCTCGAATATAGAAATAGCAGATAGATATAATATAAGTATCGTCAAATACGTTGATAACGATTCTTTCAATACTTGGTGAAAACCGTATTTCTGGTTGCGACTTCAAATACAGAAATTTTCCAACGTTTTCATTTATTTTTTCTTTGTACCTCAAATAATTTAGGTCTTGTATAAATACATGTTAATACAATTTAATTTTCTGGACTTTAAAGCAAAAACTGTAAACATGAAAAATATTTCAGAAACGAGCTAGCGCTCCATAAAAACAAAACAATCCACAAGAACGAAAAAGATAAACAAAGACCGAAGTAAAATCGCTAGAGTACCTACAAGTACAAGATCAAACAAACTTAGTAAAAGGGTTCAACTTAGTTTTATTTAACTTCGCTTTCTTTGGTCACTTCGTTAAGCCTTTTGTTGTAGTACGACGTAATCATTAAACCCTTCATGTACCCAAGGGAAACGACAAAGAACCGAAGACTTAAAAGAAATTGGCTTTACAGAGATGGCTGATAACGTAACATAAAAAGCATACTAAAAAGGTATGTTAATATACCTAGTCAATTGTTCAATTTCAACAAAAGACGAGTTCCAACGCTGGTGGACAATAGCACAACCATACCGGCAATTTCAATGCAAAATGTTCTTTGTTTCATAAAACACGGGTTTATCAAACCCAAGTTGATGCCCGCAACTTCGTCTGTGTAGAATCCGTTATATTAACCATGTTTTAACCGCCTGACCTATACGTTATGCGCTATATAGCCTATAGAAAGCCTGACATTAAAATATCCTAATCTACCTATCCAACACCGCCTAAGATTAGCGCGTTCATTTACAAACACACTTTTCAGCTTTATAATATTATTAGTATTGATAAAAATATACCTTTCAAATGGATTTTTTATGGGCAACGCTAAAAATACAATCGAACAGAGAACTTTCTATTTGAAAAAACCTATTAAATTATAAATTCCATTTGAACCGCCGAACTAAAACAAAATATTTACAATTGATTTACACCAGTTGAGGTAAAACAACACCTGACAACTAAACATTGATTATTTCGAAGCAACACCAGTTTCGACACGTGTTGTTTTATTTTGACTAATGAAATAGCGTGTTACATTTGACAGTAGATGTAATGTAAGACTGTAACACGCGTCCATTTGGGCAATAGATTGAATTGATGATAAGAAGTGCATAATCATAATCTGTTAAAATAACATCTATATACATTATAATAAAATTGTAAATAAGCCATATCTATTCATTGAAGATATTATAGCAGAAGAAGAAGTCTGTACACATGCGCTTTACGCAAAAACGACTGCATGAAATTGAATGCAGTTTTCACAGTTGTGTAGCTTGTAGTCGAACTTAAAAACTGGTATTTTATTTATTTTATTTATTTGCACATTGGTTCCTTACAAGACGTAAATGAACTGTAAAATAGAGATTTTGGAAATACCACTGCCCAAGGGGTTGAATTAGGGATTACAATTTTACATGGAAAGTTTGTCAATTAAGAGGGAAATCGCACGAAATTCTGCACGTTTTCCATGAATAAAAAAAATATAAATTTCAATAGATTTTATGGAAATTCCATTCTCCGAGAGAGTGTAATTTGACGGAAATAGGATGGAAAATATATAATATAATATTATTATTTAAATAAATAAAAAGTATTGAACTCTATTATTCATGTTAATGTTTAAACAGTGCTCCCTGATAAAAAAATATTCAAGATGTTTCGACGCGGCAAACGTAATTGTTATAGTAATTAAGATTGATAGAAGTTTTTTTTTTTTTCATTGCCATTGCGGTGCACCAATTAATCTATGCATCCAAGTAGGCAGGTGGCGTCAAGTGACATAGTGGTATTTCGATTCAGCAGATAGAGACGTCCATTGAATGGTAATCAATCCAATTGTTCTCAATTTGGAATAGTGCTGTGCTTCATCTATCAAATTCAAAACAATTAACCACTTGACTCATACAAAATTTAATAAACAAGAAATTTGAATATAATGGTTAGTAAATATACGGCATTTAAAGTGAGAATCAATCGATTTGCCAATACGCAGCGGACGAGCATTAAAATCGGACGTGAAAGAATAAAAGTCCATTATTGTTGACCGATACAAATCGCAATATGTTTATTAATTAATTCAGGCACATAAATAGCTCAAAACTTTGCTATTTAAAAAATAATGGATTTAACCGCAACCTTGGTTGTTTGCGGATAAAATGGCAATCCAATATGTGATAGCAGAAGGCGAGTGATAGGGGTACCTTGTTGGTAGTGAAATGTTTTTGACCACATACCTCACCGTTTGGGGAGCAAAGCAAACCCACTGTGTTTTTGGTGAAAAAGTTGACTGCTTTGTTGGTCTAGTGGTTAGCAAATGCGACCTCTCACTCCGATACAAAAATGATCTTTAATTTTAATATTTTTAGTCAGAGAATTCTCAATAGCAGCGCGAATTTCGCCTGGAAGATAGCGATAGGCTCACCTCCTATTGCATTGGACTGTGGGGAATGTTGTCATACACCTCTGCCGCGACCTTCTGGGTAATATAGGCGTGATGTTAAGTTATAATGCGTAAAAAAGTTGACGTAGACTCGATCTAGTCGTTGCTCCGATTACTCATCTGATATTGCTGGTGTACATATATATTTGGAAAAAAAAACATTATGGAACATTGCGGTTGCCCTACCGTACTGTCGTATTTGTTTAAATCTGTTCCATTTCTAGATTATCATAAGAAATAAAGTATACATAATAAACATTACAAAAGAATAAAATTGAAATATCTTTCATACAGATATTGTAAAGTGCTAAGAACACGTAGCACGCGAATCTGTGACTGTGATAAACGTAAAAAGCTCGCACAAATCTTTGTCATGGTGGTAAAGATTGCGATACTTGCCCGTATTTAGAAAATGTCAGAGCAAGCGTTGATGAAGGTCTGATATAGGTCTTTAATTTATTGAAATCGAGTACCATACATTGCTGCTCCGCTCCTGTAGCGAAATTATATATAGCCTTTACTATTTCGCGATAAATAAGCTTTATATTGGTGCACGAATTGATTAAATCGGTTCAGAAGTTTCGGAGCTTATTGGGTATAAACAACCAATAACTTTTGTAATTAGTGTAGATTTGTTGATAAACAACTACCATTACAGGCAATGCCCAATTCCATATTTATAATAACATTCAAAACTGCTAACATAGTAATAAACTCCACTACACTTATAACAGATAATTTTAATTCAAAAACATTCATTTATGTCGAGAATATTATTTTTCTTATTCTTAGCTTCCATAAGGTCACACACAACGTGCACATAACATAATATGATACAAATGTAGGGCTTGTGTATTGTGTACCTAAATAAATTAATATTTTTTTAATGGAATCGATCCTAAAGATTATGAACTTGACTGAATTAATAAAAACCATATACCATCAAATTCAACTATAATAGTTTTATGTACTTAAACAACTATAATAAGCATTTTACAATTAAATCAAAATATTATTATTTTTCCTTGCACGCCGTAATGCCAAAATATGTTTGCATTTAAATCATCTACATGCTACAAATAATTCAGGTGCTTTATAAATTTATTACCAGGAATACTTTTGATTTAATCATAAAGTATTCCTGGTATGGCTAAATGCCTGATGTAGGTTCAGTGAATCAGAGTGCGGGTTTTAGTGTTTGACGCCTAGGTAACATGTACGGCACACATCGTTAGTACCTACCTCTTGCATAATGCCATTGACTTTATATCAGGCGCTTTGGCGTACGTTTGCTTACTTGATTTGCCTCTTATGTGCTCATTAGGCGTTAATTTCTTATGCCAACACGGCCTGGAGGAGGTTAAATATTTAAACAAAGAAGTAAGGGTACAATGTGAAGAGTTCTGTAAATCTTGAACTTCTTGCAAATTTGTAAATTCGGATAACAAGTTAAATAAATTATTCAATTAATAAAGATAAGAGATGTGCCTAATAGTCGGCTTTACAATAAATGCTAATAATCTAGTATAAGAAGTGCTACATAACTTGTGCCGCTTTGAAATATATGCATAAGGTGGTGCAACGAACAATACGAAATATCTATAACGGTCTTAAATGAATTAAACGAGCGGCATCGGTGACTTGACGGCCATACCCATAGTCTCTCTAATAAAGATGTATCCCATTCACATCAAAAAACCTTAAAACAATATATAGGTGCATAGCTATAACTCAAGGAAGTTATAACTTCCTTGCTATAACTTCATTCATAAAATGGAACAATCTATGTTACAATAAATAATAGTTTAAAAAAACTAAAAAACACGCTTTTAAAGTACTTCTAACTAAAAAGTGAAAAATAATTCCTAATATATGCTGAAAAAAGCGTGGGTTGCTCGATAGACGAAAAATATGGCACAGAGCGTGTTTTTAGTTTTTTTTAAACTATTATTTATTTTCTACTTTTTAGTTTGGTTTATTTATAAGGGCGTTTTTTTTTTTTTTTATCGAATTATTGCATTGTCATCGATCTTTGACAGGTGTGCAAAATTTGAATGAAATCTGTTTAAAGTGGGTCAAAATCGAGTCCAAAGGAGTCGGTTACATACATACATACATACATACAGGTGTAGCTAATATAAGCGTGTTAAAAAGTGTTATGCCGACATGACGTGACCCATCGAGCCCCAAGTACAGCCAGAAAGGTGCTCCTGAACTCTCACACTTTTTTCTTTACAATGTTTTATAGCCCACCCTTTATAAAACACAATGCACAGTTCACATCGGGTGCCGGGTAATTTATCATTTCGAAAAATCAATAAAGACTGCTTTGTCATCAATTGACGAGCAACTTGATTACAGTCGCTGATTGCCAAAGAGCTCTATTCAGGCTGAATATAGTGTGCACTTTCTGTTTGTACCTAATGGGTATCTTTGCCTGAAAGTTCTGTGGTCATTTTATATTTAAAAACCAAGGAAGTAAGATGATTGACGATGATATAGATAAGACCTTACTAAGCGGATATTAGGATTATACTATACAGACAACGTTGCCAAAGTAATGACGGATTATCTAAACAAAGCACCCTGATCGGTTCGATTTTGAAATTTTTTCATTATGTAGCGTTGATTGGTTGATTTGTAGTTTTGTTGCCATAGAAACGACAAAGTGTGACTTTCCATTGTTGTCCACTCTTTTTTGACTAGCTGATCTAGCTCGTCTACTTCGTCTGGATCTTCACGACCAGGCTCAAGTCATTTCAACCTTCAAATTGAATCAATCACCACGGGCAAACAGTATAAATAGGGGCGAGTTAGATCAATATTTTTCATAGAATTCAGTATCAAAAAAGCACAAGGCCTAGCTATATTTACTTATAGGTGTGTAGATACCTACCCCTGATAGATGTAGATATAGGACATTTTCTAAATATCTTCGCAAAGCAATATTACAGTAATATAAAATATAGGTTCATCTCTCCAGGGTCTTACCAAATTTACATTTACAATTTCTGTTGCAGTAAATTGCATAAATTCATGCTACGTTTAACCTAGAAGTAGATCTTATCACTTTCAAAAGTATTACAAAGAATTAAGTCGAGATAAATGCTATCATAACAAGTTATGACGTTGTGTTGCCAAGAATAACTGATGGACATACAAATAAACAAAGTATTTCTTTAACAACTGGAATTGAACTCGTACTGGGAGCTTATAAAAGTTAAAGTAACATAATACTGTGTTATTGTTGTGTCAATAAAACTTGTAGCAACTGCTGCTAGCTACTACACGTCAGTAGAAAAGAGTCCCTATGGTGTGATGTGGATGTTTGAGTTTCCGGCAGAAAGTTGTGTACGGAAAATGTCGAAGTGTAGTTAAAACAAACGTAATTGTTATTTATTAAGATTAGAAGAAGAAGATATTTAGATAAGTAGGCCAACTCCCGGCGTTTAGGAGCGCACGATACCTAAACTTGCTCGAGGCGCAGGGTTGTCACTTGTCAGATTGATATTTTAAATTATCTGTAAATACTGAAATTATTTTTTAATTATAAAAAAACGTTTTTTTTACCAAACAAAGCATTTATTTATGTCAAGTCAAAGTCAAATAATTTATTTCCATGGGCCCCAAAGGGCGCTTGAACACGTCAAAACAAACATCAACGTTCAAATAAATAAAATTAAAATAAAACTTAAGCTAATTAAATTATAATATTAATTGCAACAAAATGATTTGAATCACCGGAGCTTAGATTGATTTCAATTCAACTTTGAGGTTTGAATTAAAATCAATCCAAGTACCAGCTCCGATGGGTATTGCATCATGAGAAGAGCTGGTGAGAAACTCATGTTCACCATCTTTTCAAATAATTCATACAATTTTGTTTGTTTATTGACAATAATTGTTATGTGTAAGTTATAGCAACCAAAATACAATGACTAGAAATGGTTTTGGAGAGAATAATACTATGAACAACCATAAACTTCACAATAATATCTTTTGACTCGCGAAGACATTTTGCAGTGCAGCGCGTTACCGTACCTAATTTTTTAAACAAACACCGACCGCTCATACTAATGACACGGCCCGCACTACCGGTGACCGAGTGAGTGGCCGAGCGGCGTAGTGTGCGTGCGTACGTACATGAACCCGGGGCGTGGCAAGCGCTACGCGTACATACAAACGGCGCGATGTACCTTTGTTCGAAGATAACATACTTATCTATTTTTACTATGGCTTCTATCTGCGATATCGCTTGCAATTTCGGGTCGTACTTAGCTTTGTTATAAACACTACCCAGATTCATATCGTGTAGTGTTTAAACATAAAATGACATAACATTTAAAAAGAACCTCCACAACTTATTAGTAAATAACTGCTATTACTCAGTAAAGGAATTTCTAGAAGGTAAATCACTCACAAAAAGTCACCTTAGTCATGTTGTGAACAGTGTAGTTGTAACCTACTACCAAAAATGTATTTAACAATTTATGATGCAAAAACCTCATGATCAATTAATAATAAAATGTATCAATTTTGCTCTATTATGTATCTATATTTCTATTATTATTCTCTCTATCTATATTTCTATTATAGTTATTTTTTTTTATTTCTCTACTTGTATCTAATGTCAATAAAAATGTACTTCTTCTTAGTGTCCTAAGACCATCTGTATAATGCATGCTTGTACCAACCTATGATCTTATGAGAAAAAATGAATTATTATGAATTATGAATTATAACATCACGCTTATATTACCCAGAAGGGTTCGGCAGAGGTGAATAACATACACATTTCACCTGTTATGTTTGTGAAACCTATACCTGTTACCATAGAAATCTTATTAACTAGTCAATAGAAATGCTATCGACTATCTTTTAACACTGGGACGCATGTCGCCGGTTTTCAAATACCACTTTTTGTATTCCTACAAACAAAATTATTCTTTTTGGCGATGACATTAAGACGACAATTCCTCAACTCGCACTTATGTTCGATTAGACAAATGCGCTTGCATTCCTGCAAACAAAATTATTCTTTTTGCGATGACATTAAGACGACAATTCCTCAACTCGCACTTGTGTTTGACTTGACAGATGCGCGGCGACAAGGTCACGCGTCTTTGACATTTCTATTGCCTTATTATTAAGATTTCTATGCCTGTTACCCATGTGAAGAGAGCAAACATAACAGATGAAATGAGGGTATTATAGACCCTTCTGGGTAATAAAAACGTGCCGTTATGTTATTTGCTGGGAATTATAACATTTTTGTTAAGGGAAAGATATACGTGAGACTGGTGAAGTTTTTCTTCTTCGTCGTGTCGATGGCTGAGTCAAATTTAATTTTGACTTGCCATCGTGCTGAAAGGATTAGCCTATTCGCTTTGGAGAACTCGCGAATTGCCCAGGGTGCGCCGGACGTAGGGAATCGTTGTGTACGTCACTCGGGGAGGCTCCTTTCATGCACCCATGGGTGTTATACACTTCTGTGATATCCTTTTTGGGTAAAATAGACGTGACATTATGTTATTTTATATCAAAAACAGTTTAAAGAATATGTTGGACAGAGCTAATTTTGAAACGTCAAATCGCCGCTTATATATATTTGATGCTAGTTTTCTGTTCAAAAAGGCTATTCAAATATCATTATAATATGGTCCTATTGAGGGGTGGGCCATGATCCCATACATTGCCGCCCAGTGTTCTTTTTTTACACCTAGTCAAGTACTGAATCAGCTAAGCGGGTCATTCAAGCACACGCTATATAACAATGTGTGTGATAAATATCTCATTCTCGTATATAGCAAGGTATTAAGCGTAGCTAGTGTTGATGGGCGTTAATACTCGATTAAACTTAAGCCGTACAGTTTTGAAGTATTTTTTTGACTATTTGGAATAAAACCTAATCAACAAATTATAAGATTATGGTTGCCATAGTAACTAAACCCTTAGGGCAAATCTTTTCTTTGCGAAAATAAAAATATTTTTCGCTTTATAAATAGCAAAAGAGGAAGCCCGTTACAATATAATGAAGATTTTCTAACAAGCTGCTTTTACCCTATTTCATTACTCACTTGTGTCTTAAAGAACGTTGATGAAACACGTTCTACGTATTCATTCTCGTACATATTTGACGTCGCGTCGCCGTCGTAGGTAAATAATGAGAGTTATATAGGAAGGAGAGGAGGATTGAGAACATTGATAAGGTCGAGCCGAATCCCTAGTGAATTACAGCATTACACAGACACAAAAAAAGGGTAAGACACAAAAGATTTATCTGCAGAGACAAGCATTTGTATATAGAGAGAATGTGTAATGTGTAATAAAAGGATTTGTAACTGCCTCGGCGATTAGCGTGCGAGGTCTCGAGTTCGATTCCCGTTACTCAAAGCGTTATTTGTGAACTTTCCGTCAGGAAGTTTACGGAGCACGGTGTTGGAATTGTGCCCGGTGGATGGCGACAGGCTAACCTCCTATCCCACCTGTACACTTGGTTGTACACCTCTGTCACACCCTGGATAATATAGGCGAGATGTTATATTATGTTATGTAGGAATTTGTATATAATATTATTAAAACTGACGTGAGGTAGACATTATTATTGAGAATCCGGGTATGGAATCCCGGCTAAAGTAACGTGAGTAACTCGTATTCTCAATAATAATTTGTATATAGTTTCCTTATTCAGTTGAAAATATCAATATACATCTTAACACTAGTTTCCGGCCGTGGATCCGCCATGAACTCAGTATGTCGATTAAAAATTGCCTATAAGCCATGTCTATACATTGAAAATATAAAAAATAATAATACGAGGAAACTGTATAACAGCAGTAGGAGTTATTAGTTAGTCTGTCTGTCTGTTCGTATAGAGAAAACATGCAAAAATGTTTAAAGGAAATTGCTTGAAATACTGAACATACTTGCCTTAAAAGATGAAAATGAAATCTGAATGGTTATATCTATAGTAACTAAACATTTCAAAAATCAGTCAAGGCACATCTTAGTCAGGCAGTGTGTTTGTAGAGAGAACATTTTTAACCGACTTCAAATAAGAAAGAGGTTCTCAGGTAGGGAAGACGCAAGCAACTACTGTAACTAATATAACTATCAAAGGAGCAAATTGTATTAGTTATCGATTTAGAGTTAGGTATTAATATCGCTGTTGGCGCTCTGGCCTTTGTCCTAAGTGTCGATACATAATATAATGCGGCTTGCCTTTATATAGGTACATAGTATTGTTTATCAATGGACGCGTACATCAATATACGTAAATATATATGTATGGCTTTGTGGATTGTGTGGGAGTATACCAATGATATTGATATGTGTATTTGTATTATTACAAAGTAAGCTTATATTTACATAAAAAACGTTTTTTAGACATCTAATTGAACATTCTGAAGGATGCTGGATTATATTAATATTCGTTCGTTTAAAAATAGCTAATTATGCCGATATCTTATTCCATTTCTCAATCTATTTATTTTTTATAACGACGCCCGCACTAGGAATAACTTCTTTGTCGCGGAAGGGGTTTATTGACATACATTTCACACACACAAAGTACACCTAGAGTCAGAACAAATCGCAGGGTGCCTCATTTAGAACGGTCAGTATGGAGAAGTCTGTAATTATAAGACATACGCAATTTTTTTGGAAACATCATCATCATTATCCACCGGCCCTTATCCTAATCACGGCGCCATATGTTTTATCCTTTCATACTTTTCTATTAGACGTCATCTCGGCAGTTACACCTTTTTAAGCCGTGTCATCTTTAAAACAATCGATCCAACTTTTTTCGCCCTTCCTCTACCCTTAGAGACATCAACATTCATTTGTTGAATTCTATTAATAACATTCCTTTCATCCCTTTTCATTACATGCCCATACCACGACAATCTCGCACTCTTTAGTTTGTCTATCACAGGTGCTACTTTTAGGCTTACCCATTAGGGGAAGCCTGGGAATTCTATTCTAGTCACACCATACATCCACCTCAGCATTTATGACCTACATTATCGATATCTAAATAGAAATAATGAAAGTTTTATTTCAATTCGACCAAGTTAGATCACCGAGCAGTTTTTCTTTTACTAAAATCGATGCCATGGTTTCTAAGAACAGATTTATTGCATAATAAATCTGTTCTTAGAAACCATGGCATTGTAAAGCATTTTATAATTACTAACTTCCCTTATCCTGACCGATCTAAACGGGCCACAATTTTTGTGTACACAAGTGTACACAAAAACGGGTAATAAAGTGCCTACAAATAATCAAATGATAATAACACATCTCAAGGGCCTACTTAAGTGAATCCTTTATACAATAAAGATGTCACTTGCTATAAAGCCTGTGGAAGCCTCAAACAGTAATTGAAAGAAAATATGTAATAAGAAAACGTTGCCCTAGCAAATTATATCTGACGCATTGAGTCAGTGTATTTCGGAGGCAAGTGTCTGAAGTGTGGGAGAGGAAGGGAGATAAACGCAGTCGGCACTTTCAGCCCGCGGCGATGCCTCAAAGTGAACCGTTTCTGGGCTTTTATGTAACCTTCAAAGAAATGGATACGGAAGTAAAGTAGCGAACAAGTGCAGAAGTACTCGCGCAATTACGTTTTGAATGAGTTGAGCTGTTGTTTTTTAACCATCATCACGTAACCGTGTTTATACTGAGCCGTTTTTGGAAGAAAAGCAGTTCTCGGTAGGACAACCGCTTACATAGAAGAGGATAGAAAAATATACTGTCCGTATTTCAAACCACCTCGTAAAGTTCATTCAATTTGCGGTAACTGATTTTTTACAGTTACTTTTAAGTAAGTACATAATATTAGGACACTTATTTATTAATAAGTGTCCTAATAATGTAATTTTAATATAATTTAATTTTCCTAATATCTTTTTTGACTTATTAAGTTTAGATTAAGTTATTAGACTAATTTAATTTAAGATCCTATATGTAAGTATATTTTTCAGTAAATAAAGTTATAATAACTATATAACAAGAAAATTAAGACTTTCGTGTTTCGAAATATCTATACTAAAATAGTATTACGGTGGATCATGAATGTGCTTTGTCGATGGTACATTGTGATTAAATCAATTAATATATCTGGCACACATGTCAATCAGAAACTAAAAGATTTTAATAGATTGTATAAGCAAAATAAAATGGTATTGTGTTTCATTTCCCTTTCAGGGCGTTTTCCATTTGCTACAGAAATTTGAATAAAGCGTCTCTGCGAATATGTACACCCCTCGTCAAATCGGTTGTTAGTATAAAACCGTCAAGCGTGTATCGGGTCACGCGTTAAGTAGGGTTCCGTATACGTAGGGGTGACACTCATCAAAACGCTACAACAATATATTACCTTTCATGTTTAATAATTGTATAGTTACGTAATTGGTTTTGTTTTAAAGAATATTTTGGATAGATCTACGGCTCAGTGATTCTCTTTGTGTGTTTGATAACTTGAAGATTTTTTTATTTGTTACGATTTGTCTCACAAAAAACTTTTTTTTCCGCTTGAAATGGCAGATTTTTTCGGAGTTACATAGTTCTTATTTTATTGGAGATACCACGCGTGCGAAGACGCGTGCAAATGGAATTAATTAATTTTTCTGTTTGTGATGAACCCTACTTTTTTTTATAATTACTTACAAAGCAAACAGTATACAGCATGTAAGTGTCGCGTGCTATCACACGATTAATTCAGCGTACTTTTTATGCATGATACGTAATAATAAAGTATGGCAACCCCACAACCCACCTTTCTCGCTATCAGTTGATGTTTTACCTGCAGTACTAAAAAATAATATCGTTCAGTGTAATTATAAAATAAATTATGAACCTTTATCTTATTCATAGCCGATGGCTGATAAAGCCTTCAGGTCTTCAGAGCCGTAAAGGGCTGTATAATAAATTATAAGAAATACATGTTTAGGTTTTGTAGCAGCGATAGCTGAGTGGGAGACCGTAGGACTTCAAAGGTCTCGGGTTCGAACCCACGGCACACACCTCTGTCAATAAATCGTGAAGATTTGTCTTTTCGAAGATATGTGTGTATTTATCATATAAATTATCGCTCGCTAATGGTGAAGAAAAAAACATCGTGAGGAAACCTGCATGCCTTTGAGTGCCTAACAAAAAAAAAACCGACTTCAAAAAGTAGGTAAACTAAAAAGCAAAAAATTAATTTACTTCGCACAAAATAATAGATACGTTTTTTCATTTAGTTAAATAGAAATTATTAAATAATTATTTTATAATTCTGAAGTCGGTGCCAAGTAAAAGCTATAACAACCTTTCTACAATATCAAATTACAGAAATTACCACAGAAATATAACTAATATTCAGTCAGAAAATAGTTGTAAGAAAGATTGATATTATCTATACCGATTTATTGTTTACTTGGCACCGACTTCAGAATTATAAAATAATTATTTAATAATTTCTATTTAACTAAATGAAAAAACGTATTATTTTGTGCGAAGTAAATTTATTTTTTGCTTTTTAGTTTACCTACTTTTTGAAGTCGGTTTTTTTTTTTGTTAAAATAATTTTATTTTACGATTTTAAGTGATGGTTAGACCGAGCAAGAATGTTTCTCGAATGATTAGACGACGGTTACTTGAGACGGAAAACTTATTTAAGGACGAGGATAATTCTTTTAATATAGGCATATATTAAAAGAATTATCCTCTTACTCCTAACCGTTGAGGAGTTGTACCTTCCAGCATCAGTACAAGTAGCTTTAGGTAATATATGAAAAACAATATAGAAGCCTTTTAAATTTGAGGGTTGCCCTCGATTTCTCTAAGTTCCCATCATCAGAACGTGACTTGAAAAAAATGGGACCACATGACAAGTATATCCTTTCAAACAAAAAAAGAATTTCTCAAATCGGTCCAGGCGTCTTCGAGTAATCGGCGAACAAACATAAAAAAAAAATACAACCGAATTGAGAACCTCCTCTTTTTTTTGAAGTCGGTTAAAAAGTACTCGAGGTCGTGTGAAGTCTACCAATCCGCACTTGGTCAGCGTGGTGGACTATGGCCTAACCTTTCTCATCATGAGAAGAGGCCCGAGCCCAGCAGTGGTACATGTATTATATACAGGGCTGCTATTATACATGTTTAGGTTTTGTAATAATATATTTCCTGAGTAAAAAAATTCTTTAAAATGAACTAAAATGTGTGAAATGTATGTTTGTGAACACCCCCGCAACACAGAAGTTATTCCTAGTGCTGGAGTAGTTTCTAAAGCAAAAAAATGAATGTCTTACTTTGTTTGTATTCAGTTTTGCCCTGTGTTCGCTAACAAAGATGTTGCTATATTTGTTTTTACAGAATCTAAAAATAAATCTATACGCCAACACTATTCTAATCGAAGTTAATGATTAGGTGAAATGTATCAAAATAAACTGTTCATAAGTCAGCTACCTGACTTTACCAGAATCTGTTGAAGTTGGCCCTTAATCTAATACATCATGTATAACTTTTTAGTGTAATGAAGTAATATGTAAAACGCTGTGAAAAGCTGTGTTTTAGTGGAAGCATAGCATAATAATTAGGAATTTTTAAACTGCATCGATAGGCTAGTGGTTAGCATGTGCGCCTTTCTTTACTTCTTTATTTTATTTTACTTAATAAGCACACTACCTGTATAATTACACAGAACCATACAAACTATTATAATGTACGGGCAAATCATATAGTAATTACACAAATCACAGGCTGCATGCCAAAAAATAATTGAATTAATTATTTATCAAAATAAGTAGAGACATTCACCTAAAAGAAGTTTAGTGGTGGGACAACAAAGTCACCAGGATTGTGTAATTTCAGCTGCAAAAAGCTATATAGTATACAATAAGCTGCAATATCGTGCAGCAATAATTGCTTTGTGTGGAGTATAATAACGATCGCAGCGGGATTACTAACCTTTGAATGCGATGCCATGATGGCGTCAACTAACAACTGCGTTACATAGCACAACACACGCCTATACTACCCAGAAGGGTGTAGCAGAGGTGTACAACTATGGACTTGAGGATGAGCCCATCGCCATCAACCGGACACTCAATTCAACTCCATGCTGCTATTGTGAATTGCCTGGGTTCACAAATAACACTTTGCCCGACCCGGGAATCGAACCCGTGACCTCGCGGTCTTCTTCTTCTTCGTCGTGTCGATGTCTGAGTCTAATTTTATTGGCCCAATAAGTGGACACTGTTATGGCGCTCTCGTCGGCGTTCATGAGCGCCTCTCTTGTGCAGGTGGTAGGGCATTTTGGACAGTCAGTAAGGTGGTCAAGGTTTTGACTTGCCATCGTGGTGAAAGGATTAGCCAATCCGCTTTTAAGAACTCGCGAATTGTCCAGGGTGCGCCGGACGTAGGGAATTGTTGTGTACGTCACTCGGGGAGGCTCCTTTCATGCACCCACCACCTCGCGGTAATATACGCTACACTAGACAATCGAGGCAGTAAGAGATACTTTCGATAATTATTGGTGTACAACTAAAATACATTTTGATCATTAGTATTCACCCCTATTTTCTTATTCCTACACCTATCTTCTATTTTTCTCGAAAAAAATTTTGTATTAAATTAAGCTCGCCTCGGTGCATAAATTGTGACAAGTTTTTAGAAAATGCCCCGTAACAATTTCATGACCGATAAAAAATTTAAGAATTAACAAAAACGTTATTAAGTTAGACGGATCACAGCTGTTTTACCTATATATGAAATAGCTTCTATGGAGCTAATCAGCAATCCTATTATATTAACACATAACATAATTGTATTAATTGTAAGAAATGTGAAACAATTGTAGGCGAACCTATAAATAAATTAATAAATAAATAATCACGCCTATATTATTATTTTCCAGAAGGTTGTGGCAGCGATGTACAACACCCACATTTCACCTGTCGGGTTTAGGTCCCATGGGATTGGAGGTGGTCCTATCGCTATCCACCGGGCACAATTCCAGGTTACGTATTATAATATCTAAAAGTATTCTATCTATTTTTGAAATAACTACGGTTGATTTATATATGTTTATAACACATATTGGTGAACTCAAGTACTGTTTTATTTACATAATGTCGATTAAACTAAAATTAATCTCACTAACGAACGATTAACCTAATGATTTTTTAAAATATTGGATATTTCCACTACACATGAAATATCTAATGGACGACTCGCCTACTAAAATTAAGGCTTCTCCAATAACTAAGACTTGTCAATTAATTCAACATCATTTGGCATCTACTAGTGCTGACATTTCAATTAATTTACCATCAAAAGACGCCCTGAGACAAATAGTTAATCGTGAAAAAAAGAAAGCTATGTTGACTATTAAAGAACCAACAAAATTTGATTTTGTAGTTAACGAAGAAGCAGTTACAACTGGAGACGGGGAATTATTTTTAATTAAAAGCAAAGTTTTCGGAAATAAAAGAGTAATGCTGTTTAGCACTAAAGCCTTAATGACCTACTTAGCAAAAAGTGAATATTGGATCATGGACGGGACATTTGATAGTTACAGCTTACAATGATTAGACAGGCACTTCGCCGGCCGCTGCCGCGGCACGCTCGCTTCGCTCGCTCGGCTCGTGCGTTGTCTTTCATGTTTCTAACCTAACCTACCTATTAATTTTTATAATTATTTGAACCTATTTTACAAACAAGAAAAGGAAATCCAAGAATGAGCATAAGTTACAAAAAATTGAAGGTATTCTAAAAGAAATCCCGGAATACTCACATGTGGAATTATTGCAAGCTATTGCTTCAAATCTTTAAATTTGTTCGTTGTTCATTTGTATCTAATTATATATTAACTATGATTCAACGTTTTTTGTGATTTCCTATATAAATATTAACCACAGATATATCAACAGTAGGTGAATAGTCCATTAATTAATTCAACCTTAACTTAATTAATTATAGTTAAATAAACCGTAGGTGAATCGTCCATTATGGATTTCATCCATTAGTTATCATAAAAATCTGTGAAATGACCTTTAAGTTTTTTAAACAGTAGGTCTTATGATCGTAGTCATTTCAATAATAGTTAGAATACTTTTAGATATTATAATACGTAACCCAATTCCAACTCATAGAGAGGCACATATGCTAACCACTAGACTTTGTGTTAGTATCATTTACGAAGCAAGTCGCGTATAACTTATAAAGTAAATAATATACTGAATCCCCACCTATGTATATTTGCATGTTATTTTATTATAATTCAGGCGGCAAAAGTTTGACGTCACTGCCCAAACGAAATAATACCCTACAAATACACGAGAAACGTAAAAATGCTCCGTTTCACTTTATTTCGTATTTTTTCGGAACCTGCATTAATACACAAAAAACATTTTAAGTGAAATCCATAATACGAATAAATATTCAAAGTTAACTTAACTTCTCTTCACGTCAGGAAATCATCAAAGCTTATTTTTCCGTCGACGAAGCTCCCTCATAATGTGCTGAAATTTTCTCTTTGTATAATTAATTAATTTGATAAAACGAACTCCCGCTGACTTCAAGTTTACTTTTCAAGCTGAGCGTAGTAACGAAACGAGTAAACATAACAGATATAACGCTTTTCGAATAACCTTTTGGACTTCTTCCTGTCGTGTGATTACTATAACAATAATGTTTCTTATTCTTTAATATTATACCAATAGGATGCGTCTAAGAGTCCTTTGTGGTTGACCTGCATAAGGTCAATGGTTAGGGTACAATGAGTGGGAAGTAATGGGCAGAACAACAGATATATTTTGAGTGGGCAATCCACATACGCAAATAGTGTAGGTGTGTGTGTAAATCCCCACTTGGCTAGGTTGTCTTTGCAGTGACTTGGGTCCTGGGTTTAGGGACTTCCAGATCGGCCACTGCAATTCATTTCCAGGTGGCAAATGTTCGGCCGGGTCCAGAAAATTGGGTGGTGCGGGCAGCCTAACTTTTCATATTTCTTCCCAATTTAGCGGGGTTTTGGCCCGTTGAGGTCGTCTCTCTCAGAAATATTTTGCGGCTTTTAAGGTGGGCTGGAGGGATAGTATGGCCGTGGAGCGGATTTAGACTATCACTCTATTGCTTCCGTTTTTCAGCAGAGCAGGAAATTAAGCGACGAGCAAACGGTGGTTTCTGGACCAGAAAACTATACTCCAAGATTGTACACTCTCGAAGACTTTCTTAGTTTACAACTAAACTTTAACGTGAAGAGCACACAGTTCTTTGAAACTAGTCTGTTCAACTAATTTAGGAGAAATGTAGATATATAGCGAGCTTAATATCTGGCTAATAATAGATTGGTAACTTTTTTCTATTAAAACTGACGAGACTTTGTAACATTATTCAAATTTTGAAATACGGGTGTTACTCACGTAATTTTGGTCTATTTAGTCGAACGCGGTTTCGCCAATACTATAGTTTATGGCATCTTCAAGAGATTGCGACACTTCGCGCCTGAGTCGCAGCCATTCAAAAAACCGCGGTCGAAATAAGATTGGTAACTGCTGTCTTTTTCAGGATTGTGCCCTCTGGATGGCGATAGGCTCACCGCTTATCATCTCTTACCGTATCAGATGAAATGTGAGTGTTATAGACCTGTGCTGCACCCTTCTGGAATACATAGGCGTGATGTTATGTTATTTTATTAAAGCTGCTCACCACGTTTTACCCGCGTTATAGGTTAGCTACTGCTCCGCTCGCGCCCGTTTTTGTGACGTTATTTCACTTCTGCTGACAGACAGTCAAGCAAAAAAATTATATTTTTTTGTTGCTGTTACGATATTAGAATGCTCTCCAATAAATAATATCTATGTTCCGAATTGAACCCTGAACAGTCAATATACATATAAGTATCGATTTTACGGTTGACATTTTTCAACCATAATATTGTAGAAAAGTATTTATGAATTAGTAGTATCAGTTATTCCCATTGTACCCATAAGTCATGGCTAGATGATGTTGTGTGAATATTATGAAATAATTATAACTTATTTGATAAGAAAACATTCCGAGTACAAGCAAAATCTAATGCAAAAGCGCACCGTATGATTTTTTCGTATCTGTTTTCAGTACTGCACTGTCCAAGTTTCAATTATTCACGGTATGAGCACTTTATTGATTTCAAACCAAATTGAAAAGATACTCTATTCTCATACCGGGCCGGTGCTCGCGATTCTTACCGTACCGGCCTAAGTAATGATAACCTAGTTTTAAATTTAATATGTCTACTTTTCAAAGTATATTTATAAAGCACCCGTTCTTTCACACTGAATTTCATTAATGAATAAAGTTCATAGGCTGTGTACTAAGCAACTACGTCCCATTGAAGAAGAAAAGTTACTGTTATCATATTCGAGTAGCAGCTTATAGACTAGACGTGTCTCAAAACACAAAAAAATACTTATTAAAGAGATGAACCAAATTGAAACGAAACGCTAATCTCATACCGGGCGCGATACTTACCATACCGGCCTAAGTAAAGATGACCTAGTTTTAAATTTAATACATCTACGTATTCAACATTCATAGGCTAAAGGGAGTGTAAGTTATTCATGCTTTATAGCCTAATAGCCAGTGGCCGCTTGACTAACGTAATTTTATAAAAGCTAAAAGTTTCTCTGTTTGTGCCTCTAATCTTAACTTAATTTGGTTCACACCCATGGCCGACACCCTTAAAGTTTAAAAGTTAGGTGTCAGTCATGGCGTTGGAATCAATTTAAGTGTTTGCCAATAGTGGCAGATGATTTCTACCATCACCAAGGTTAACAAACCAAAGATTACGCTTTAATCTATAACTATATTTTTTACAACTTTTTACAATATTTCCCAAACCCACCACGGTCAAAATTTAATATTTGGTAATCGTTTTAACCTTTATTAGTGGCACAAACAGGGAATCTAAACATATAAAATTACGTAAATCGTGCGGCTACTGGCTCTTAGACTATTTAACTTCAGAAATCAGTAGGGCACATCTCAGAATGGATCGCAGAATGGATAAACTGAACAATCGGCTCAGATCAGGCTTTTCTTATTCATTTTATCTCACTTAACTGAGTAAAAATGTAATAAATCGTTTACACATACTGTGTAAAATGAAAACTAGTAAAAATACAAATCAGTTAAATAATGAAACAAATGATTTGGAGGTAACCACAATAAAGCTTATTCAAATCAAATTTTATTTTTTTTGTGATTCATTAAAATTATTAATGATCCCATTGCATTTATTTTGTTATGTTGGCACACTTGTATTACTCAGTTGTCAAAAGTCAGTGTTTATCCTTTTGTTTCTGCGTGTGAGTGTATCGTAATTAAATTGGTAACAGCTGATGATCGGTTGTCGATCTATGTGTGTGTGGTGTTTTAAATTTTGGTTAAAGTTATAGTAAACAATTTTTCTCACAATTGGGACCCAGTATTGTTGTTGTTTTCTTCTTTTTTTTTTTTTATACTACGCCCACAGCGAACGAACTTGTAGTCCACCTGATGGTAAGTGGAGCACAGCCCATGGACATCAACAATCCACAGAAGCAGATTGTAGATGCGTCGCTGCAGCTGAGGACTACGGTGTTATGCTTCATGTGCCAGTAATTACAGGGCCTGATCTCACCACCAAACTGGAACACAGTAATTTAGTAGGAAGTACTACTATTTGGCGGCAGGTTAAAGGTGAGACGGTGGTGCTGCCGCCCTCGAGCTCATTCACAAGAGCTCTACCACCAGTAAAAGTCTTCTTGCCTTATTTGGAGGTTAGGTTTGTCCGTAAGTATTACTATTTGCACTGTATTTATGAACTATTTAATTTTTTATTTATTTTTAACACTGGAATATCGCTAGAACTTGTTAACTTGGCCAGGGTTGCCAGGTGTAAGTCGTACGTGGCCCGGTTTATCTATACTTAATATGTCGTTTTAAAACCGATTCCATCACAAATATTTTTGGACAAACGTATTACATCCTCTGTGGTATCTCAAACTATGATAAAACTCCTCACTTCGATGATCGATATCACATTTGATAAAAAGATCACAGTCGCCATTTTAGAGCGGAACAAGTCGTAAAAATAAAACTGCTCATTAAACATTGATGGCAAGCTTTAGCTAAATACATAAAATCTAGCACAGGATATAATAAAGTCTGTGTTTGCACCTAGCATAAGTTATAGGTGTAATAAATTAGACATCGTCAGCTAAGCCTCCCGTAAACGGCTTTTACGTGGCCTGGCCCTCCCACACAGATTTATATGCCTAATACTACTTTGTGTCTATGACTTCACCCGCGTGAATTTGAAACGATAATTTATAAATCTAAGCCGCTATCAAATTTCACTTTTTTTATATACAAAACTTTCGCATTTCTATTATTCATTGCACTTTGCATTGCAAGTTAATTGTTAATCATGAAGATTTATTAAGATATACTCACAACTATACAGTAAAATACCTAAGAGGGCACAATCAATATCGAGTACCAGTACTTCCATAATCGGGTTTAGGGATTGCATTCCCTTTCGGCGGATCCGTATTTGGCGGATCCACCGTGTTTTAGGGCCTACCGTATATAGACAGCGACGGATCCGGTATCGGAACCAGTGAAGCTTAAAAAAGAGAAAAGCAAAAAATATATAATTACGCGCTGTACAAGGTACAGGGCGCGTATCAAATTTCACTTTTTTTATATACAAAACTTTCGCATTTCTATTATTCATTGCACTTTGCATTGCTAGTTAATTGTTAATCATGAAGATTTATTAAGATATACTCACAACTATACAGTAAAATACCTAAGAGGGCACAATCAATATCGAGTACCAGTACTTCCATAATCGGGTTTAGGGATTGCATTCCCTTTCGGCGGATCCGTATTTGGCGGATCCACCGTGTTTTTGGGCCTACCGTATATAGACAGCGACGGATCCGGTATCGGAACCAGTGAAGCTTAAAAAAGAGAAAAGCAAAAAATATATAATTACGCGCTGTACAAGGTACAGGGCGCATAAAGGTTACAACCCGATATAGTACGAAAATCGGCGTTCGGGAATGTACCCCTAAACTTTAGCCGAATTGAGTTGGCAAGAAAAAGTAATACGAACTAACGGAAGACTAAACGAACCTTTTTGTATACCGTTTGGAGATTTATGCTAATTTTGACGTATTATATCTACTCAGAGACGACACAATTAAGCCGAAAGTCAGGGGTTAAAACCACACACAACACGCACTGTTGATTTTAATATTCCGGGGATTTACCGAGGCGGAAGGACTTAAACAAGTAGACTTTTCAAGCCACCATTAATTATATTTTTTTATTGAATCTTTATTTTTATAATTATTTCAAAAGAGGTTCTACCCAAAAAAATATTTATAAGATCGGGCTAGCACAACGAGGGCAAGATGGAGTCGTAGATTTTGCAAAAGTAATTTTTGTACAGTTTCCCGTACAAAATATTACAAAAACGCGACAAAATCTATTTCGCACTTGTATGCTACCCTCTCGGGAGAACAGTAAAATCGGTAGTGCATTCTTTTCTCTCCATCCTATCCGACCACGAGTGCATACCCATTTTAAAAGCACCTCTAAAAGGAAAAGCAATAAGAGGATGCTACAAATTTGATCGCAGCAAAAAGGACTTCTAAAAGTTGCCAGATTGATGAAGCTAATGCATAATGTGTAAACTTGTGCACGTGTGCATGTAAGTAACATTGTGTGTGTAGTACCTACGTACCATTTTAATTTGGAGTTGGATTTTTTTTTACATTAGATAGAACGCCAGAAGCAATAACACTATCTAATGGTCGCAATGACAAGGCCAAATACACACATTCACTCACACAAGCACACTCAGTCTCAGAACAAATCTTTGCAAATTATACAAAGATTTATCGCATGTGGGGATCGAACCCACAATACCAGTGCAGTGGAGAGCGGCGAGGCGACCGCTTTTACCACTACACCACACGTGCAGACATTTTGTCAGTACCAAGGTATAAGAGACGTAGAAGATAATGTGCACTTACTAATAAATACCAAATTTTTATTATCTTTTATCTATTACCGGCTCTTGCACTTTGAGAAGTTTCTATGTACTTTTTTGGGGTCCATATTGGCTCACCTAAAGTTCTTTTCCCGAAATTGTTCTTCCTAACGATTTGTAATCCGAATGATCACTCTTCCTAAAATTTTTCATCCTAAAGTTTTTATTCATACTATTTGTAGTGCTACCGGTGTTGTTCATAACACTCATGTTTCCGAAAATTGTTATTACTAATATCATTAATGTAAATACATTTAAACTCCTACTTTTTTTTATCAGAACGCTTTTATCCCTAAACATAATGGATGGTATTTAAAAGTGCTTCAATTTATTCCCATATAATTTAACTAATTTTGCCTTTGTTCCACCAAATATACTGAATGTGCACCAAAATATGTTCACTAACATATTTCATAGTGAGCACCTATTTAAGAACTGTTGCAAATTTGTAAAAATAGTACTACACCTATTTTAAAAACAGATTGATTCTAGCTATGGTCGCAGTTCTAACCTAACCTAACCTACTACTTTACCCATAATTGACCTATGCTATAACTATAGCTTTTATTTTGTGTAACAATCAGATTACACAAAATAAAAGCTAAAGATTAAGACAGTAAATATTATGACTTTGAATAATAGTGTAAAAGATGGTTATGCTGAAAAAATATAGGAAAACTAATAAAAGTACAATAGATGTTTATTGCTACCGACATTAGGAAGTTGAATGCTTCGAATTATGAACATTAGTGACAGAGTAGTTAGGAATTGTAATTGTTAGGATGAAAAATGTTAGGAAGAACATTTTCGGATTTCCAATTATCGGAGTTGAAACTTTAGGTGAACTTTGGCGCACCCACTTTTTTGACACATGTTATCGTCGTCAAAATATCCTGATAAACGTGCACAAATAAATAATACTTCACGACCGACCTTCGAAATGTTTTTTGCCCCAATCTGAAAATTGAACTTTGAACGACATTATAAAAATATAAATTAAATATTAAAATTCATTATAGTTTTCAAATGAGCACAACAAAAAGGCCAGAGTCGTTTTTAAATTACTTAGCCCACTGCCGTGTATAAATGGCATCCTACGTTTATAACAAAAATGCAACCTTTGTACGCCCACTTGCAATTTAAAGCAACGTTAGCACCAATCGACTGGAAAGGACATGGGGCTCTATAGTACACCCACGAGGTACAGAAATAAAATAAAGGTAAAATAGATAGATCAATGTCTCTAATTCACTTTAGTAAGGACGCAACATTGTGTTTACTATCCATCTAGTCAAAATATATCTATCTATCTATAATAATTTTGGTTTATTTGTTTGTACCCAAAAATCTTCGAATCTACTTGACCGATCTTCATGAAAATTGATGTGTGGTTTAAAGCCCATGAAATAAAATCAATAATACTTAATATTGTAAAGCCTATAAGTTTGTTAGTTTGTTTGGTTCGTTGAACGCGCTTATGTTATGAATTACCGGACCAAATTGATTTTTTGTGTGGTTCTACATTACATTATTCCTATTTTTTTTTTTTTTACATTAGATAGAACGCCAGAAGCAATTACACCATCCAATGGTCCCAATGACAAGGCCAAAATACACAAATTCACTCACAAAAACACACCCAGTCTCAGAACAATTTTTTGTGAATCACACAAAGATTTCTCCCATGTGGGGATCGAACCCACAACACCAGTGCATTGGAGAGCGGCAAGGCGACCGCTTAAACCACTTCACCACACGTGCAGACAACATGTGTGTAGCAACCCTTACTGACAACGTTCTTGAGAAAAACATGTACAGAAAAGGAAATGTGGTCTACAAAATGATCATTTAAATCTATTTACTGTGTATTGTTTGACAGACTACAGATACAGATTGCACCTATGTTCTTTGCACGTCAAAAAATAAAGAGCAAAAATAATAACGTCATTAAAAAAAAATTAAGTAGCATTATATTAATTGGTTCTCAGTATTTACTTTTGAGGCAATTAGTGATGATTGAACTTTAAAAGTGCACTCGTGCCATAAACACCGATCGTTTTTTTTTAATAATTATTATTTAGGGTGGCGCAATAATTAATTATCCTATTTTGTTTTTGAATAACATTATAACATTTAACAAATATAAATGTCAAGTGGCTCGCGTCTGAGTTGATTAACCAAAAGACCGATTTATGGCATTTTCCATCAATTTGTAAAGAAAGGTTATCGCATTCTGACAGCTATTTTGTTTGAGGGATTCAAGAGTTTTAAGCGTTTGACACCAAGGACTTAGGTTGACACATAATTTAACTTAAAAAACCCCAATAAAATGAGGCGAACTGAAAATGCAGTTTAAATTTTAAGTAAATTATTCCTTCTCGAGGAATAAAATGTTTGAAGTCTTAATAACGTATATCTTGTATCTATATCAAATCAGAACCGATATTTATTTGCAATAAATATAACATCTTCCGATAGGGTGATTAATTTTGCATCGCACTATACTATATTATTCTGTACGGGTGGGGGCTAAATTACAAAGTAAGAAGTTGATATAGCTGCAGGATAATAGTTAATTTGTAATTTAAATTACCAGTCTGCTTGTGACCACGGCCTGTGTAATCTGTCCGCCTAAACGTCAAGCCTAAAAGGTAAATAATGCATGATCGCGTTTATTCACGTTAGATTTTACATCATCGTAAGTTTAAAAGTTAATCTTGCAAAGAATTACGTTACTATAGTCACAGTATAAATATGTATTTATACTGTGCTATAGTTATGTAAAGTTAGTAGTTACAGTGTACCAATACCTTGCTACACACTTCAATTGCAATACCTTTGATACAGTAATTCATAGATATGTGTATGGCCGAAGAGTACATTTCTCATGTTATTACTGTATAATTATGTCTTGCTAAGAACACACGACCAAGACCTCGTTGGTTATCTTATGGGTATCACAACATAGGAACTAGTCGTATCAAAACAGCAAAGATAATATGGGCAGTTGAAGCATTCAACATAATAATTATTATTACTTTTATATACATCAAATAGGTACAGGGTGCAAATGACAAAGTAACTTACTAGTGAATCAGAACATGGTGCTGGAACTCTAGGTGCAAAAAACCAAGAGTTTCCATTTTCCGGCGATTTTTTGAATTTTCCGACGTTATTCCGATTTGTCAAACTTTCTTTCAAAAATGTTGCAACCTAGAGTCTTTAAATTACGTGTTTGATCATTGGAAAGTGTTTCGTGTTTCATTTTCCTACAATGGCGACGCGTGACCATTTTCTGATAAGTGTCTGAGATGTTAGATAACTTATTGCCGTCTAGTTTACATAAGTCCCTACTTTTCTTTATATGTGGTTTAAATAAACTAACATTATGGAACCCAGAAGACTTATTAGTTTACAATTTTCCTTTTTTGCAAAATGCAGTCCACGTGCAGACACCTCGTTGACTTGTTTTACATACATACGCATCGTTATTAATGCTCGCTGGTTGCAAGCAGCTCTTGACATTCTTAAGCGATCATCGCACTCATAAATAAATATTAAATGTATATTTTCATTTTAATTTAAACAATTTGTATTACATTTTGATAATGCCACTTTTATTTACGACGGTCCCTACGTACATAAAGACATGTTAAAAACGAAGTTTTCAGGAGAGCGTTTTTTTTTATGTTTAAACTGCTCTAGAAATAATTTGTATGGACAATGTATGTTTTTTTTCTAAAATGATTTTTTAGTTTTAGAAACTTTACCAATACATATTTTCTTTTTTTATATTTTCTTGGCAAAACTGATAGATGACTGTTTCTACGCCGATATTAAAATAAAAACTGTCAGACATGTCAATGATAGCTTTTTATACGCAGGAAAGAAGAAAACGGTTTATAAAATAGAATATAAATACAATGTTTTGTGAACACGTGGAATTTGGTTTTTTTTAAAACGTTGCAGTTAATATTATGAATAATTATAACTAAAAAACAGACTATTAATTCTGCAATATTGTATCAAAACAAAAATATTTCACGACGTGGACAAGTATCGACACGACATAGTGGGGAACTCAAGCGCGCCGCCGTGAATGACGTTATGTCAGACATGACCGTCTTCGCAGCGATTGGCGCGCATTTAAAAAACAATGTAGAAAACGACACGTATAGATATCCGCATCTACGACACTTATTCGCTGTAAATATATTACTTGTTCTCTTATACGATTTGCAAAAGACGTTAAATAGGTAATATTGAAAAAATATTTATATCCAGGACTATGTATATGGAAAATCTAAAGCCAATTGAGCAATAAAATAATTTGCCATTTTTGACATGTCTTTATGTATACGCCGTTTATGAGCTGGCTGCAAATAGATTTTCCCTTTAACAATTATAAATTAAAAATTGGATTCTTAATTTTGATCCTCATTAAAAATGAATGAATTTTAAAATAATAAATAACAACATATTTTGTTAACTATGGTTTTATATTTTCGTTACCTGACTTGAAAATATACTTTATTTGAATTAACTATTTATAGACTATTTATATAGGGTGGCGCAAAAGTAAAGACCCTATTTGGTTCAGCTATAACATTTTTTCTAAATTAGAAAACTAGATTTAGATTTTTTTAAATGTATATTTGTGCCATTAAATTTCGTACCATTAGGATTTAAAGATGATGTCTTTTAAATGGTGACCTCCAGAGTTGATACACATTTGAGCCCTATTTATGACATTTTGCATAACTTGCCGTAACACTTCCTGCGATATGTTCGTTATTTCTTGACGAATGTTTTCTTTTAGAGCTGCGAGAGTCTGTGGCTTGTTCACATACACCCGAGATTTCAAAAAACCCCAAAGAAAGAAGTCTGGACTGGTCAGATCGGGTGATCTTGCAGGCCAAGGCAAATCGCCAAAACGAGAGATAACTCGGTCTGGAAAAGCGTCCCTCACTAAGTCCATAGTGTCGCGCGCTGTGTGTGCCGTAGCGCCGTCTTGTTGAAACCAGATGTGCTCCAGCCCCAATTCGTCCAAACTGGGTATCAAAAACTCACGTAACATGGTTCTGTAGCGTTCTCCAGTGACAGTTATCGCATTGCCTCCAGCGTCTTCGAAAAAATAGGGTCCGATCACTCTGTCAACACAGATGCCACACCATACAGTAACTTTTAGTGGGTGTAGAGGTGTTTCTTGAATAATGCGCGGATTATCAGTGCCCCAGAACCGAGTATTCTGCTTATTGACATGCCCTGAGAGATGGAAATGCGCTTCGTCACTCATAACCAATTTTGAAGGAAAATCATCCTCTTCAAGGTTGAGGTTTATGACGCGCTGGCAGTAATCTAGACGAGCTCGGTGGTCAGCAGGCAGCAGCTGTTGAGTCATTTGAGTTTTATACGGGAACATCCTTAAGTCTTTCACCAAAATACGCTGCAGGGTCCGTCTGGAAATGCCCAATTGCGTGGCACGTCGCCTCGTTGATGTTTCTGGACACTCTTCCACATCTTCGCGCACAGCATCGATATTTTCAGCTGAACGGCCTGTTCTTGGTCTCCCAGACTTAGGTCTATCCAATGTTGAGCCAGTTGCTTCAAGGCGTGTGGCAAAGCGTCGAATTGTGCGACCAATCGGTGCCGGACGGTGGGGAAATCGTCGACGAAATTCACGTTGTGTTCTTATCACTGATGAATTATTCCGTAAGAACATTGACACAATTATTCCACGTTCTTGGGGAGTAAAACGGTCCATGTTTATTTTCAGTGTATTTTACATTTGTTCACTACACAATTTTCAACAACAGAATGACAGAAAATGTCATATAAAAAAAAAAAAAGTATTTTCTTTAGTGCTAGTACTTTTGCGCCACCCAGTATATAGGTTACCGCAAATACTTTTAATATTTTTTCATTCACGTATTGACGTCAAACGGCAAATAAAGCTAATGTAAGAAAATTGCGTCGGCGTGATTGATGCCTATCATAATATACTCGTACCATAACCGATAGGGCTTATCGCTATCGATAATAATGCTCCCAATTACTTTATCGCTGAGGTTGTCATATTATGACAACCTCAGCAATTTAATAGCACAGATATTAGTTCGGTTGTTACAAATATGCCTTCGGCAATAAGTCCGCCTTCGTCACAATTTTTGTGCAAAAAGTTTTAAAATAAAAATAGAAATAAATAAATAAATACACATTCAGTGTATCCTTTTTGCTACTAACTTCCGCTCACAGCGCCGTCCGTGTGGTTCGTCGATAAAAGTAGCATTTATGTTGATGTAGGTTATAAACTACATGATTGTATGCTTAATTTCATCAAGCTCTATCTGGTAGTCCATCCGTATAACATCCGCACAAACGGCTGCATTAGCTAATAGAGCTCTTCTAAAATATCTGTTTCATAGCTCCATCAATCACAAAGGTAACCATCACCCAAGCAAATTCATTTAATGCCATTACGTGGGATGTGTAGCGACCCTTATAATTACTAAAGGGGTAACGAGACTCATCACGTTAATTTAATCGGTTACATTACCGAAAGCAACATTAAGGTCTTTTGTTTATGCGGACCTATGAATGGATAATTACATGCCGTCTAGTTTACATAAGTCCCTACTTTCCTTCATATGTGGTTTAAATAAACTAACATTATGGAACCCAGAAGAGCCGAATTAGAAAACCAGTATCAACTGGACTCGTTGATGTTGATTTAGGATAGTTTGTCGTTACTTAATGTTAGACACCGATTTTTTAGCCGACTCGATAAAAAGGAGGAGGTTCTTAATTCGATTGTATGTTTTTTTTTTAGTTTTTTATGTTTCTTCCTCGATTACTTGAAGACGCCTGGACCGATTTGTGAAAATGCCTCGAGTCCGTTTACTGTATTCTTTCAAGTTATACACAGATAAGGCGAGACGTTGAATATTATTTAAGTATTTTTTTACTTTTTCGTGCACTTTTTGTAATTGCAGTCCGATTTTTTTTTTGGAAAATAATTTTATAGTATTTATTGATTCCAGATTTGAAAAATATCTTATATTTATGTTCATCTATGAACTAATTATTTTGGACACTAATAATATAACTTCATGCCTTAACGAAGTTGATCTTAAATGTTGTTTGTTCATCAATTTGTAATGGCATCTTACTCAGGTTTATAAATATTAATTTAAATAATTGAAGGTGCTCACAGACCCGCGATCGCAAGTTATATAACGTTGCAGATTCGATTTCGAGCAAACTGCCTGTATATAACATTTTTATTTAATTATTTTGGCATTTTTCCTTTAGTTCACCTGCCACATCGCTGAACTATATTCGAATTTGCAACGTAAAAAAAGCCAACGCTCGCCAGTCTAAAAGCAATTTAAGACAATTTTATAAAATATATGTTTTCAAGTTATCTCGAAATTAAATTATAGTAATTTCAAATGTCAAAAGAATGTTAGATCGGAAGATAAACAATTCTCAGCATACTTTTATCTCTAACTTAGCTAGAATTCTTCATTCGCAAGCATTTTTAAATTACAATTTTGTTTTTGTAAAGAAATATAAGAAAGAATTTAATAACTGGTGCTGTGGTTATTACCAAGGCCTTTGTTAGACTGCTTTGCGGAGAGATGAGCGTCTAATGGACTCGCCACTAATATACTTTAGATGAACAAATACTTGGACGGTGCACCATAGGGAATAAAGATAGTGAGTATTATTAAAAAGTCTTTACACCACTTATTCGTTTATTTCTAGCCTACTACCTGCTATTAAAAAGAGCAATTCATTTGTTTATCTAAATATGCCTTTAAAAAGGCAAAGAGTGAAAATAAATTGTAGTTGGATGAAACCCATAAGAAAAGGAAGAGAATATAACAAAAATTTAAGAAAAAATAATTAAGCGATCTGAGATTGGGTATTGGAAGCCCCTTCCACTTCCCAATCTCAGATCGCCTACAATGGTTTCATCCAACTACAATTTATTTTCACTCTTTGCCTTTTTCAAAAGCGTTGGCTCTAGTATAAAAGTATTTTTGGGGGGTGGATGAAGGGAAAAAAACGTTTTGTCTCAATTGCCGGTAAGACTACAAGTCCTATGGAAAAAAGTTCAATGGCAAAGTTGTAGGTAATAACAATATTTTGTACTTACACTTTTTTCACAAACCAGTATTTTTTGTAAAGAATTCAAATAACCAAGTTTTAGGTATTTTTTTTTTCTTAATATAACAACACGCCTATATTTCCCAGAAGAGTGGTAGAGGTGTATAAAACCCACATTTCACCTGATATGTTTAGGTCCCATGTGACAGGGTGCGCCTATCGCCATCCATCGGGCACAAATCGAACTCCGTGCTGCTTTTGAGAATTTCCTGATGGAAAAATTGGTTAATAAGTCTCTTTTAAGATTTTATAAAAAATCTTATCAACTAGCTGTTGCGCGCTACTACATCAACGTAGGATTCTTGCGTTTACTTACTTGTAAGTAAACTGTGATATAGAAATTCATTTATTTTCATTCAACATTAACTATAGGAAATGTCAGTAAAGATACATACTTTCCAACTCAAACTATATACTTCTGATTAAATTCATTGCGGGTTCCAAGACAATTTTAACTCTCCCTGGGATTGCCCGTGTGTCATGCACGGTGCCTTTCAGTTGGTTACCGCTGTAGATCCTGGCGTCACAGGAGTCACAGTGGTGAGCGTGTGGGTGGGATTATATAGGAAATGTCGTGCTTAAAAAATTACGAACTTGCATACAACTGTTCAATCCTTAACGTACCTCCTTTGGAGTGGATTTTCTAAAAACCCCTTCTTAGTGCGCTCCTACGTCATATAAGGAACTTTCATGCAAAATTTCAAGTTTCTAGCCTCAGCGATTTAGACTCTGCGTTGATGAATAATTCAATCAGTCGCTCTAACAAATATTATTCATAGCTTTTGGAATATTTTAAAATAAGTAACTGTATGAAATTGTAAATATGTGATGTCTCTGTCATCTCTATAAAGTTAGGCAGAATGTTCGAAAAGTTTTAAGAAAATTAAATGAATTTTAGCGTCTAATTTCATCACTTCATCAGAATACAACCTGTAGCGCAAGAAATATTTGGCGGCAAATTAAATAAATAATAATAACAATAATATATTTTTATTTCAGGCATCAGGGCCCATACATAAATACCTTATAACTAACATACATATTTGTATTTTATAACTTAGAAACTATTTAACACTTTTAATCGACGAAGTGTTGCGCAATTGCGAGGTGTCGTGTAACCTTTCACCAAAGCGGCGATACGCGACTCCCTCCGGCCAGAAATCCTCTTGAAGAAACGTCTCCAGATGGTGTGTGGGGACGCGCACCACAAACGAATTAAAATAAAGGTGAAACTGAAGTTACTTTCTAGATCACATGTACAAAGGTCTACCTCCAGATGTACATATAGCTGCCTTAATAAAGCTACTCCACTTCTATCTATATGTATGTATGTAAGTATGAAAGCCGATCACAATACTACGAGAATACAATGGACGGGTTTGAAGATGACGTCTGGTATTCAGAGCTCGTCAGTTGGCGTATAATACCCGACTCGGTGCGGACAAAGGCATACCGAACGGTTCTGTATTAATTTTACTTTAGTAAAGTAATAGGCCATAAATACATCATGTATAGTTTTTTTTGTGGTTAAATGAATAGGCATGCCACGCTGTCTCACCTTCTAAAACACCACTGTGTGGTAGTAGGCTCTCGTCTTTTGACCGGACCACTGAAGCATACATACATTAGTGATCAATCCGTTCGCCGTTGTGGTATCAGAAACTCAGAATTAAAAAAACAGAAGTTCCACTAGAGGTAGACCACTTTCAATGTTTTACTGTTGCCGCCACGAGTAGAGACGCTTACGTATTTTTTTAAAGAGCAAAAATAACGGCACTAAATTGTTTTTGGCACTAGGAGTAAGGAAGCGCTGAAAGCGCCGACATTGTGACGAATTTTATTTAAAAACATGAGAAAATAAGTGCCGAAGACATATTTATTTAACCGCATTTTGTTTAAAAAAACATTAGATGCAGCACCGAAGTATCTTCGCTGCCAAGAGTAAGGAAGTGCCGAAGGCGCCGTCATTATTACGTATGTTATTTAAAAACAAAAGAAATGGCTTTATACTATTTTTGCCGTCAAAAGAAAAAGTTGCCCAAGGCGCAGTCATTCTTAACGCATTTCGTTTTAAAAACAAAAGAAGCAGAACACAGAGCTGTTTTCGCGGCCAAGAGTAAAGAAACAGCAAAAGCGCTACGAATTTTCAAAATGTATAAAATAATAATTGCGCCGAAGTATTTTTGCCAAGATAAAAAAAGTGTCAAAGGCGCTGTCATTTTCAAGTATTTTTTTTAAAAGCAAAAGCGTAGCACCTAATTGTCTTCACCGCCAAGAGTTAGGAAGCGCCAACTTTTTTATGTATTGGCTATAAAAAACAAAAGAAATGGTACTGATATATCAAGATCAAGGTCTTTTCCGCATATAAGGCAGCAGCAGCCCTGGAAATTCTTTTATTAGGCTCTTGTGTTGTGGCGAGAAATAAAAGACACCAAGACTTCTCGTTGTAAATTATAAAATTATTTTATGCTTTCTTGGCTTTTTCGACTTTATCCAGAAAAAAAAAATGTTATTTCTCACTTATAACTTATGCACCTTAGTTTTACTCCACGCCAACGTGGACCCCCGTGGGCCTCCCGTAAAGGCGTAAACCACTGATCCAGAATCTTTAAAACACCTACCATTTCTATTTCTTATAGAGTAGAACATTACATTATATAATAAAACGAATATAATTTAAAACATAAATCAATGAAAACAGTGTGCTAATTTCAATCGTATAATTACTTGCGTTTATTTTATTTACACTCGAAGACGTTTATATTTCTGTTCTGATACCTGGCAGCTGTTTCTTGTTTTTAATCCTCCAACAGTAAATGAAGCAGTAAATTGTTAGGTATACACACGTCGTGTGTCACAAATAGACAAAGAGCCATACATCAGAGAATCTGTGCCACCTCGCCCCAATGAGATTACCGAACACACACGGAATACGACACTGTACTATACACGCTGGCCCGCTCGGTATTGAGAAGTCTGCAATAAGAAGACATACAAAAATCTGTTCTTTGACCATGTCATCGATTTTAATACAAACAAAAACTGCATACATCAGTTTAGGAATAGTCTGTATCTATTTAGTTCGGGAATCGAAGCGGGTTGAATTGAAAAATTAAACCTACTTTTTATTTTTTTCGATATTGATTGTGTTGCATAAGCATTAAATGTTATTGCATTTCGAATTAATTAATTTTGTCAAGTAATTGTTACGGTCTAGTTTCCTTAACGAGAGCCATTACAATGCATTTTATTAATTTTAGATATTATGTTTCAAGAAGATTATGACTTACATTATTGATACCTAAATAGAAATTATGCAAGTTTTTTATTTATGCTAGTGTAGGTGTTGTTTAAAAAACAAGTCCATATCAATGACGTGTCATGTCAAACAAACGATGTTAGTGTACATCCTAATTTTCACGACCATTGACCCTTAGTTAAGAAATAGTTACGGTTACGAGAGCTATGAGTGATGCTGAATACTTGGCGAGTCCCCAACTCCACCACAACGGTGATAAGTACGTCATTATTGTTATGTATCACCTCTATAAATTAAAAAAGCGTTTATTGATATGAGGATTAATGGTGTAAATATAACGAAATTATATTGCTACATTTGCTACACGATACAAACGCAATTTATTGAGTTGTAATTTTGATCCAAGTTCGTGTGGTAAAGGTGGTAAGGCAATAAAGCCAGCCGGAGGCGTCATTGTTAGGCGTCCCCCTCTGCCAAATGTGGAAGAGCACCGCTCTTACACGTCATATCATAGATGTGCGGAACAATCTATCCCCCGCTCCTCCACGGGTTTGTCAGACTTATTTGCATAGATATTTGCGTTCATTTTCTCTCCATAATGATATTTCACTCTTTGGGTAAAAGTGACCGCCGTGACCGCCGTGAATGTATATTTGTGTAATGTGAATTTCTTGACGGCAAGTTCACAAATAACACTTCGCCCGACCCGGGAATCGTACCCAAGACCTCACGGTGATTTCCGATTCAAGCATGAAGGAAGGTAGTGTACAAAGCTGAGTAAGATTAGTAATTTTCAATAACTGTAATTCTATGATACACTCAGAAAACAATACAAACAGATAATAATACATACTTCTATGTTGTGTCTTTGTTCATTTCTGCATAAAACACAAAGGGGTATATAAATGTTCATACTACTTGCCATCACGGCAGGCAAGATCCGCCCAAGCGCAAAAAAACAAAATTCTTCTTCATTTACCAAAAAAAACATCTACTTTCCATTTTCCAAATTATGCTGCTGCAATCAAAAAATAAGTAACACAAACAACTCGAATCGAGGGAAACTTTACAAACGGAAAGCACCGCCACCCTTCGTCATTGAGGTAGAAATGCTGAGTCATTCTATGATATCAAATGTTTCTTATATTTATGTCACTGATAAAGATAATGGAGACATGACCGCTAATCTGCCAATATCATATTATAATATCTGGCTTTAATTTTACAATACTATTTTTACTATTAATTAAAATTTGTCTTCAACCAGCGCTCTCGGAACACAAAGTTAATTATAGAGTACTAACTAAGCCACTTTCACCACACACCTACTTTCAACTTTTCAGAGGCGACACATTAGTGTACATTTTCAAAGAAAGCTCTTAGCTTCAACACTAAAATGTAGCCCAAATAAGCAGCTCCACGCTTCAAATTATTGTGCTGAATTAGTTTTATCTTGCAAAAGCTGCAAATGTCACTACAGCTCCTATCTGGTGCCACCAACGCTGCGCTCCATTTGTATTGCAGCAATTGCTTATATTTATGAGAAGCCATATTGTCGCATTTTTTAAACATTACATTGCACTCAAAATACAATGTTCTATGTTAAGTATTTTGTTCGTATTTTCATAGCTTTTATATTTTTATTACATAATATTATAATATCATCTAAATACAGTCAAACAAAACTTCTCTCTTATTCCATGAAGGAATATTTATTTATTATTTTTCTGCACAGGTTATCTATAATTACAAGTCTTTTTATCTCGGTCCTGTCTCGAACAGACGCTCAGCTACGCTTACCTACGGAGTGTTTGCAAAAACGATCTCTATTAACCAGCAAAGTGAACTAATTAGTTTTATTTTTAATCCACAATTACATTCCACATAGTTTATAACTTAAAAGCGGCCGTGGTGCAAGGAATAAGGCATCGGTCTTACGATCAGAGGTCGTGGGTTTGAATGCTGGCCTTTAAACCACGGACGTGAACTTCCTCCTCACACAAGCGAATTAAACTTAGCTGGAGGGGGTAAACAAGAATACTAGTAATTTGTATCTGCAAATTACTAGGTGACCGACGTTGCAGAATATTTCCATTTCCTTTTAGAAAAATGTTTCAACAAGATTTACGGTACACCTCGACAATGGAAGCTAAACGACACTTCTATGCCACAATTTATTTGCAAACTCCTATGTCTAACGTTTTAGTATAATGTTCGCTTAAGTTTATTTTTTTACTTTTTATAAAAAGCTTACTAGTAATTTGCAGATACAAATTACTAGTAAGCTTTTTATAAAAAGTAAAAAAATAAACTTTTTATAAAAAGTAAAAAAATAAACTTTTTATAATAAGCTTACTAGTAATTTGTATCTGCAAATTACTAGTAAGCTTTTTATAAAAAGTAAAAAAATAAACTTAAGCGAACATTATACTAAAACGTTAGACATAGGAGTTTGCAAATAAATTGTGGCATAGAAGTGTCGTTTAGCTTCCATTGTCGAGGTGTACCGTAAATCTTGTTGAAACATTTTTCTAAAAGGAAATGGAAATATTCTGCAACGTCGGTTACAGATTTTCTAACAAAAAGGACCACTTTATCTACAGTAAGAATATCTTCTAAACTATGAATTGTGAATACTGAACTTGTTGACTAGTGTATTTGAAATGCCTACATAACATAATATATTTTGGGCACACGTTTGTCATACTAGCTTACGTCATCGGCGATATAGACATATCATTAAATGTCTGTTTTATTTGAGTTCCGTAACTTGAGGTACAAAGGGAGCTTTTACGGTGAGACTGATATCGTTCCGTCTGATTCAAAGTGAATTTTCTCCGTAATTGCACATTGATAGCATTGGTCTAGAGCAAGAATATCTTCAGTCGGAAATCAGAAATAGATCATAGAAAGTCAGCACGTTCTAATGAATTTCTTAGTAACTAATCAAAAACATTGGAAAGTGAGTAGTATGTTACCTACCTTGTTAGGTAGGTATACCTATGTCAGCTTTGAGTCAAGAGATAAGTTTAGTCCAGTCATTTTAGGTTTTATCTGCGGAAAAATTTCTAGTGAGCTGAATTTTTGTATACACCTTTATTACGGCATTGCAATGAAGATGTGAAAATCGACATTGATTACGTGCCGGCTAAAAAAGTTATAAAGGTCAAAAGGTCACGAAAATCAGTTTTTCGCAAATATCTCGTGATCTATTGCCTCTGAGCAATAAAGTCAATAAAGGTCATTATAATAATTGTTTGTCGTCAAATTGGGGTTTAAAATAGCTAAAATGACTGGATTAGTTATTATACTTTTAACTCACGATAATCACAACAAAATCATGGCAACACATCAGCAAAACTATTTTATTGTTGTTCACAACTATAAAATAATCTACCACTTGTTCAATTTATTTGTCCAAACGGATATTTGCTTATGTATTATATAAACAATTTAACTTAGCCAACCACAACAGAGAGCAGATGATATTATTATTATTACATCGAGCATCATAAGAGAACAATAATCAAGGCGGCCAGACTCGAATTAAATTAAACATTCACAATAATGTCACAACTGCTGTAAACACCATAATAATAGTCGTTGTTGATCTTTATTTCCCAAATCTATTCTAATCTATATTCTATTCTAAATATGTAGAAGTAATGTAAATTTGCCATGCCTGTACATTAATGATATTAAAGCAAAATTAATGGGTTTTTATAACAGACAAAACATATTTTTTAAGATTTTTTGTCTGCCTGTCTGTACGTTCATACTGGCATCACGCAAGAACTGCACGAAATAGGATGAAGTTTTCACAGTTGTGTAGCTGGAGGATTAACTTTGAAACGTATATGTTTTAGCTTCTAGTCAATTTTGAAGTAAATTGCACTAATTTGGTGACCAATGGTTCCCTACACGATATAAATTAACAATAAGATAGATTTTTTGGAAATTTTATTACCATTGGGTTAAAATTTGGGATTAGGGAAATGCCTCGATTTTTTAGGAAATAGCATGGAAATATCGAAATCCACGCGGACGATGTCGCGGGCAATAGCTAGTGACACAATAAAAAAACAGAACATCAATAAAATATATATGTGTATCATTGAATGTTTTCAGACTTATTATATCCATTCTTTTCCTTGTCGCATATATACAAAAGGAATGATATTTACATCGGGGAAAACAACAGATAAATATTTTAGTGAACAAAAAATATGTTGTACCTTGACTTCATACGGAAAAAACCTGCCAAGTGCGTCTCGATCCCCGTGCAATAGGGTTCCGTAGTCAGCCGTTACAACATATTTATAGACTAAAAAGTAATTTATTTCAAAATTATTTGTTTTAATTATGAACTATTCCAAGTAAAGGCATTTTTGGTCCCCATTATTCTTGAACTAATTAAGTTATTGTAGCTGCTATAGTTTTCATTAAAAGTTCATTACATATACTATCACTATTTTATATTTCGGGTTTTTAAGCAGCGGTTTAACTTTTAGAGGGGGGAGGACGCCCTAACCGAACAAAAAATTGCTCTTTATAGATAAATAACCTCCCAAACAAATCTTTAAAACAAAAACCGTCTTAGCATCCTCTAAATTAAACTTAAAAGAACTATCTGACGGCATCCCTCGATATGGGGTAAAAAAGAGAAAAATATATCCCCACTAGCGAAACTAAACGAGTTCCTCATATGTATTACGGTACCCTAAGAATCCAAATAGTACCAAGTCTATATATAGTTTATCTCGAACCAATCATATTGCAACCAAGGCTGTAGGTATTTCACAAATGATAAATGACAAGGAAACACACATCCACAAAAGATTGCAGCTTAGTTAAATTAATCTCAAGCTCCAAAGTATCACACCCACAGCCCGTAGTCACATACAGAGTAGGTATAGTATACGATTGTATGTAGATAGATTAACGCTGTCAACTGGAGCGTAGCTCAACTTTTAATTAGACTCTTTAGTCACACGGCTTTGTCTGCCTCCTCCAGCGTGCCCTGACTTAGTCTAAAACAAATGGCCGAGAACTTTTCCTCATTTCCTCCCCCATCTTTTTCAAAGTATCTACGCTGTCGTCATTGTACTTGTGCACAATAGTAAGTCCTATCTATTATAACTACGAATATTTGTGAGGATGTTTGTCACTCTTTAGATTATGAATTTGGTACTCACAAAGCGTACCTATCTTATAGCCCAAGAAGAGCCGGCGCACCCTGAGAAATTCGCGAGTTCCCCAAAGCTAATTGGCTAATCATTTCACCATGATGGCTAGTCAAAATAAATTTGACTCAGCCATCGACACGACGAAGAAAAAGCGGAGCCGCAGTTGGAAGTTAGTAATGAATAAACGAACACTTCCGTGTCAACTCACACACTCTTTGCTGAATCGATAATAAAGTTCAGTGGAGCGCAGTCCCTACGCAATGGGCTTGACAAATGTACACGTACCTTTGTAATTATTAAGCCAGGAGGCACACTCTAATTGCAGACAAATATTTAATTAGTGTCATTTAATTATCTGCCTTCAGATATTATATTACATCACAGATATAATAAAAACAATAACAATAAGATGAAAACATGATATTCCTATAACAATGCGTCCTCTAGAGCAACTTGTCAACAATATCAGTATCTAGAAAGTTGTAAGTTAATACATTTACTTAGATGCCTATATGCTAAGAAATTATTTTAAGAAATTTAATTCAATATTATACAAATGAACATTAGAAGCAATGAAAGATGTGTATAAAATTGATAAAATACTAAAGATATATTCTTAGGTTAATAAAGCTAATAAGAAAGTCTTTATTTCAGAGCCTAATCCATACAAATTGCACATTACTATAATTATAATTATTATTACATAAATATCTTTGAAAAATCATATGTTTATTAGTATCACATTTAATTGTCTAATTATATTTAAATAATATATATACCAGTCCTAATGCCAACCAAATATATTCGTCTTTCCCTCTTTTAACATAACTTTATCGGCGCTATTAAATTCGCTGCCACGCCTAAAATAAAAAATGGGTCATGCCGTGTTCAATAGAAATTCTTTGAAATTTCTTCTTGTATGTACTTATTGGATACTGTAGGATCTGAGTACATACTTCAATCAAATTTTCCTTACCTTTCGCTCTTTGATTTAATATGAAATCATAATAATATTCTGGTTAAGTAATTAGTTATTTGTTTTACGTTTCTTAGCATTGTACGTGCGCAGACCGTTTTGACGAGCCTACATACGTTCCCGATAAGCATGCTATTGATTTTCCGATGCCCTACACCTCACAAATATCCCGCTTTTTAACCGCAAAGTCCACAGTGTCCAACATGTTCGACACACATTTTATTATAGACATGTTTGTTTACCTTTCAAATGAACGATGTAACTGTGAAAACAGATCATCAAGATATGTAGTTACTTACACTTCCTGTTAATTGATCGATTCTGTTTGTTTTGGATATTTCTGACCGAAGAGAAACGGTTAATTTTAAAGCTGATACTGAGGATTTCGTAATTTAAATGTACCTGCGCTAGCAAACGAGACAGCTATTATGTTTTTGGTTCAATTAGGGGCGGTTAATTTAAGATTGTCATATCGTTTGGCTTAATTACAAGACTGAAGATGAAAGATGCTAGATATACTTTTGCTACAATATTCTAAAACAGCTATAAAACTTCTATGTTCAGTTAAAAATGTACAATAGGATAAAAATATCGAGTCTGCTTCAAATAGCCGTTGAACTTGGCCGTAATCTATTTATATACTAAAATAGCTTCTTCGTATTAAAACTTCAATCCGGACACTACACAGATATTGTACTCGTAGTTGTAACAATGTTTATTCTAATAGAAAGGCAACGCGTTGTTTTTAGTTGTACAAATGAAAATGTATTTGTTTCATCGTTCGATTGTAGTTAGTATTATAATATGTATATATGTACTAGTTCCGTTATTTAAAGAATATTATTATGTTGAAAAACAAATCGTAGATTCATCGCTGAATAACGAAACAGCTTATTGCTTCATTGACTAGAAAATCAACACTTTGTGGGGTGATATACACCGTGCCGCTTCTCAAAAATAACGCCATAAATCAATATTTTGTAAAGTTTTTAAATTTTAAGTTTGTATGTAGCTCAATAACTATAACAAATGTCAACCTGTGGTTATAAATGGTAATTACAGTCTATGCACTGTCAGTAGGTACATCGGAGGATAACGTTATTACATTTATGGAGGACTACGATAAGTGTCTATAACTACAAGGTCAAATGTCTTGGTGAGATTGCAAAGTGTAGAGCTAGCACAACTACTCTACTAACGGCAGACGAGACGGCGGTTGTTTGAACTTAGGGTAAACTTTTTAACCATTTAACTATGATTAATATGGGGTGCTTTTTTTGTGTAAAATTGTATAATATTGGTATGTTGAATTGATTGATTGAAACGATAGGTTACTAAATTAAATGTTTGTTTACTGGTACCAGGGACATATTACATGATAAACTTATTGACTACATTATTCTAACTATCTCTAGCGATACGAGAAGGCGACTGGCGAACCGGGCGGCTAAACTTAAGAATCCACTTAAATACATATGCGCCGGTTGCACTGTGTCCCTACAATTAACTTATAGTTCTGAGGATATCCTGATTCATTTTACAAAACTCTGAAATGTGACTCTAAGCACATGAACTTGTGCGAACTGCAGAGTAGATATTTTGCCTTTGCCGTTGGCTTTGATTGTTTAACAAATAATGCAGTCCTAAAACGTTTTCAACAATATCTTTTCAGAACATCTTAACTTTAGAAAAGGCACTTTCATTCAAATTACAATATGTAAAATAGCTTTTCACATAAAGTTTAAGTTTCACTCACAAGTAAAACTACGAAGGGAACTACACGAAAGCATTACTGCAGCTTTTCAGTCCGTATGCACTTTGGCATTTCAGCCAATACAAGAAGAGGTCATATTCAAACGAACTACAAGTTTGGTCAAAGGAAACCATCCGAATTTTTTCGAATTCCCTAACTGCAACGAAGTCGACTTGCAGTGAAAGGCTGCGTTTTGCTTAGATAGAACGACTCGGGAAAACGGACTAAAACCCGCACGGGCAGTGATTTGAATCCTTACTCATATTATAAATGCGAAAAATTGTGAGTATGGATGTATAAATGTTTGTTGCTCTTTCACGCAAAAACAACCGGGAAAGTTTGATGAAATTTTGCACAAATGTAGTTTATAATAGTCTGGATTAAAAAATAGTTTACTTTTTATAGACATACCACGTGGACAGAGCCGCAAGTGGAAGCTTTTGTAAAATAAAGGTACAAGTATCTATCTGAACAACACCATATAAATGTTACAAATAGAAATATACAAGAAGCTTGAAAATTACTACTTGCCACCTATGATATCCCACCAAAATGTTGCCAAAAAATTATCAATCTCATGTACCATGGCATGTATCAGTTATGCTTCTAACTTTACATGCCCTATTTCTCAAACTCTACACCTTGGTCAAAATATGTGACTGCGGTAAGGTAATGATACCTTATTCATTTTCTAATTCATGTGACTTATTGTAAATAAAACACTGTATATTTTATTAATGATCATTAGTCCAACTAAGCTTAGTCACAATAGTAATATAATCTCCTTTGTCGTTGGCTTCGTTAATAAGAAAATAAATAGAAAAATTATGTATATAATGATATTTCTAAGCGGTTAATCGGCGCTTCACGTGATCGGAAGGCTGGCTTTTACTTGGCTCAAAGAATCAGCATTGCTATTCAACGTGGCAATGCCGTCAGCCTTCTGAACACGTTCCCTGCAGTCGAGGTCGATGCGGAGGAATTCTATGACACCTTACCTGTAAATTTGTAAATAGTTATTTGTTATTTTTTATTTTTATTAACTTAGATATAATTTATTAATTTAATATTAATTAGAAATTTTATTTTATTGTAAATAATTGTTAAATAAAAAATAATATGAAAATAAAGAATATAAATGTACGCGTTCCTCGTATTTAATTTTTGGTTGACGACTAGCTTTGCCCGTGACCACGCCCGCGTGTACTTCGTTTTATTAAGTATATAGTAGCTGCTCCCGCGCTTTGACCCGCGTTAAACGTTACTGCGCCGTTCCCGTGGGGTTTAGCGTAATACTAAGTGTTTTTAAACCTTTTTTGAGAGTTAAACTATCAAGAACAAAAATAATTATTAAAATCCAATCAACAGTGCTTGAGATTAGCGTTTTTAAACAAACAAAAATTAAGAAAGTTAGTTGATACAAACAGACAGACTGACAAAAAATATAAAACCTGGATTGTAGGCATATGTATCCTGCAAATAACAATACCAGCTTAAACAAATCATTGTTATATACAATACATTAAAAAAAGACACTTCAATTTTATTTATTTGTATGTATTGACTTAAATATAATAATTAACAAAATGATAGGTATGAAGGAGTTAGTATATTATGTCTTCTATTTCTGTCTATTGAGTATAACAAATAATTATGTGGGTACGAAGAAGCTAACCAGAATTGTATTAAAACGCAGTAAAATGCACTAAATAAGATTAGTCAATTTATGTATACAGCAGTAATAACTTTAATAGACAAGAAGACTATATCAAAATAAATACTCTGAATGTTACATTTCGACTTTCGATAGAACTCAAGATGATATTTATATTCATATTCATTTAATTTCAAAAAATCCATTTACATGTCATATTTTTCAATAACCACTTAAGAAAGAAGGTGTCAAATATATTTTAGAATAGTCTATGTCAATTTAAAATATAAACATCTTAATAAATTTAATGGGGCAACTCGCGACTCGGCAACCGTAAGGTAGGACACCCCCCTTCCAGGTGGACTGACGACCTGAAGAAGGTCGTTGGAGGGGACTGAATGCGCAGGACCGAGTGATGTGGTGCAAATTGGGAGAGGCCTATGTCCAGCAGTGGACTACGAGCAGCTGAATGATGAAATGCATTTAAAATAACAAGTCCGAGAATTTTGATACCATAAGCACTTCAATTTTATCTTAGCACGAAACTCTCAAACGATTTTCTTGAACTGGCTCTTTGAGAAGTCAGGTAAATGCGGCGAGGCACTTTCACCTGCGCATCATTATGGCTAATGCTACGTGCTACGAATAGGCTTGAATACCTCCTATTTGCTACGACCGCTACAAGAACTCACTAATGAATAGAATCGCTATTTTTAATGAGACGCTCTACGCCCAATGATTTTTCATTTCGATGTGAAATAGAGTGATCTCAGTCCATGGACAAAACATATCATCATCTATGAAGGTTAACTTGTAAAGGAGTGTCTATATTTGTACCATTTGGCGATTCGATCACCGTATCCGTATCACTAACGCGTATCATGATGTCAATTTGGACGAGTCATTCTTGATACGACATGCGAAATGGTCCGACCCATGTCAAATCGTTTTCCACATTCAACTGCACATCATTATGGCTAATGCTACGTGCTACGAATAGGCTTGAATACCCGGTATTTGCTACGACTGCTACAAGATCTCACTAATGAATAGAATCGCTATTTTTTAATGAGACGCTACGCTCAATGATTTTTTATTTGGTTGTGAAATAGAGTGATCTCAGTCGTGGGTTAAAATGTATTATCATCTAGGAGGATTTACTTGTAAAGGAGTTTATCTTATTGTTATTAGTGGTCTATATTTGTACCATTTGCCCGATCCGATCACCGTATCCGTATCACTAACGCGTATCATGGTGTCAATTTGATACGACATGCGATATGGTCCGACCCATGTCGAATCGTTTTGCATATTATATTTTATGTTATTTGATACGGCGATTCAGATTCTGTGATCAGATCGAGTGAATGATACATACGTAGATACGCCTTATTATTGTATGAAGCAGTGTTTTATTTAATTATTACACCAGGCATCTTTATAGCCATAATATATCTTACGCAAGGGATAAACGCCATGGCTTGCGTATGTCGCTCATTTACGTCGAGAGTATTTTCTCACATTTTATGAGAAGGAAGCATGAAATTACAAAGTTTTCCAACTGAAATGTACAACAATAAGTTACGCAGTGAAATTAAAATTAATGTGTTTGCTGCATGTAAATGGTTATACAAGTTTTTGCGTAGGTTTCGTGTGTTCAAAAAAAAATGTATTGTGTGTTGAAATTTTTGCTTTGAACAGCCTGAATGTGGAGTCTCTCTCATATTTCACCAAAACACATGATATTTTTCTTTATCCATTAGCCCATCCAACTGTCTCGGGGGTCTAGTGGTTAGCGTATGCGGGTCTCGAGTTCGACTCCCGGGTGGGTGAACTGTTATTTGTGACCTTTCCGTCAAAATTCGCTTTAGCAGCATGGAGTTGCAATTGTGGCTGGTGGATGGCGAAAGGCTCACTTTCTATCACATAACAGGTAAAATATGGGTGTTGAACATCTCTGCCATTGGTAATATAGGCGTGATGTTATGTTATGATAAAGAACACATAAGTTCTTTATCCAGGCTCTAAATTATAAATACATAAAGCATTCCATCAGTATTCTGCCTTACTCATTAGATAATGTTTATACTACTCTCTTACTATCAATGTACTGAAAGCGCATTTCCTACACTATTGTATAAAATGAATTTCAGATGGAAACACACATAGCGCGCTATATTTTTTGATGCACCTCGTAAGGTAAACGGAATTGTAGAGGATTGTTCAGCGTTTTGTTACTAACAATTCGTTTGTTTCGATTGCGTGTAATCCGACAAAGGGCCTGTTATTTCTTTGTGCTTTGGAAATTCTACAAAGGCACGTGTTTATTGAGAAGGAAGATACAATATATATACAATATTTTTCTCACGATGTTTATTCGTCAAATAATGTTAAGTTTGTTTTATGGTGGAAAGGCACGCGTTTGACCACGATCTCTCCTGATGGTAAGTGATGATGCGGTCTATGGTGTAGCTACTTACCTATAAGATAAGAGACCTATACCAGTCTGAAGACACCTGCATTATACTCATACGTAAACACAGACTCGAGCAAGGTCTTCCATTCGTGGACAGTTCGCATAAGGAATGTTAAACCGAAACGCTTCGTGCGTATTTATGGAATCTACCATAATGCCGGAGTTCAATTTTATTCAACCCATTAGCTTTAAAGGCGAATATAAAAAAGCTTTTTGCTAGCCTGTAAGTTAAATAGGCTAGATTTCGCGTATTGACTGGACAAACTTTATAAAAACCAGTAAATTCGTAAATAATATTGCGTGTGGCTAGTCTTTGATGTAAGTTTTTCGACAAAAAAAAACAACACTTTCCCCGTTGCACTTACGGAAGTGTTATTTTTTGGAACGAGGCAAATGTTCAATGTAAAAAATAGAATAATGTAGAAAATACACATTCAAATAAGCCTTTTTCGAGCTCTTTTTGGGCACGAATTGGACATGTTTACATGTTTACACCGATCGTACACGCGACTCACTCAAACAGTATGTATTATATTAATGGTATATTGTACACTTGAACATTTCACGACATGTACGATACGAATATCTATAAAATATCTCAACCATTCCCACTCTAAAGATAGTCGCAAAGTATTCGCAAAGGTAATATAATATATGATATTTGCCACACTTGAGTGCCTCGCTCGTGTTCCTTGTGTAGGTATAGCGAGTTAGTGCAACATTGCTTTTAAAAAAATCAACAGATAATTTGTCTTAATAAATAAGTTAGTTTAATAATAAAATAATAAGGCTGCTTTTTAAAGATATCTCAAATACATTAATCGATACGACTCGTGACCAGAGGGCTGGTTTCTATTTGGCACAAATGTTTTTGGATTTTTTACATTAGATAGAGTGCCAGAAGCAATTGTTATTGCTTCTGGCGTTCTATCTAATCAATCCCTTTGGACCATTGGATAGAACACTATCAAATGGTCCAAATGACAAGGCCAAATACACACATTCACTCACTCAACCATACACAATTACACAGTCTCAGAACAAATCTTTGCGAATCACACAAAGATTTGTCCCATGTGGGAATCGAACCCACAACACCAGTGTAGTGGAGAGCGGCGAGGCGACCGCTTAAACCACTACACCACACGTGCAGACAAAGAATAAGCATTGCCATACAACGTGGCAATGCTGCCAGCCTTCTGGGCAGGATGTCGGCATTTGACATCGATGCGGAGGAATGTTTTGATGCTGTATAAAGATTTGTAAATATCTTTTTATATTTTCTATGTATAATATAAATATTTTTCTTAATTCAAAATTTATAGTTGTAAATATAAAAAAAATATAATTATATATTATTGGTCTGTTAAATAAAGGTTATATTAGATATACAAGTTTAATAATGTTACTACTACTAAACTTCATAATATATTACCTGCTGGTATTGTGTACATACATTATAAAGTGCTCCGTATGCAATATTAATTTTGTACGAACGTGGCACTGAAATTAAATTTAAATTCGTTCACACAGTAATAGCAACACAAAAGGTACATTTTAAATGTGTTACAATAAATTAGGTGTCGGAAGCTTATTGAGGATAAATTAAAAGATACGAAGGAAAATACATTTAAATGTGAACTGAAGCGACATTGACGCTTTGTCTATGTTTAATTACAATTACTTAGGTACTTCAGAGGAGTGGTGAGTTGTGTCTATGTTATTTTTTTTGTTATTTGGTGCTCTGTTAACTAACGTCATTTGTACACCGGTATTCACATTTAACTGCAGGAAATAGGGATGTGTCGGCGGCGCCCGATGTTCAGACGGCGTTCCATAACTGTCAATAATCTAGGGCTAGAATTGCTACATAACTTGTGCCGCTTTGTAATATACTGCATGTGGTGGTGCAACGAACAATAAGAAATATAACTAGGTTTTAAATGCATTTCAAATTTTAAATTTTACCGAATCAAAGGATTAATTGTCGACTAGCCGGTAACTCGTCGCCCCAACTTTAGCCGGAAATGTAAAAATATAGAGTACTAGCTTCCGCCCGCGGCTCCGCCCGCGGCTCCGCCCGCGTGGTATGTCAATTAAAAGTAGCCTATATGTTAATCCAGACTATAAGCTACATGTGTGCAAAATTTCATCGAAATCGACTTGGTAGTTTTGGCGTGAAAGAGTAACAAACATCCATACATCCATACATCCATACTTACAAACTTTCGCATTTATAATATTAGTAAGGAAGTTAATGTAATAGAGATATATTTAGCAAAAGAATTCTTGTTTGTGGCACGTTGATAATGTAATAAATAGAAAAGCGGAAATAAGGTCCAATGTGTTTTTTTTTTATATACTACGCCCACAGCGAACGAACGTGTAGTCCACCTGATGGTAAGTGGAGTACAACCCTTGGACATTAACAATCCACAAAAGCAGATTATAGATGCGTCGCTGCAGCTGAGGACTACGGTGTTATGCCTCATGTGCCAGTAATTTCAGGGCCTGATCTCACCACCAAACCGGAACACAGTAATGGAAGCACTACTATTATGTGTGCCGTGAAATAAGTATATTATACCCAAAGTAGGTTTTCAAAATACAGCTCGCCGAAATTTAGAAACCATTGATGAACCAACCAACGCATGTTAGTATATTTTTGGTAAATAAAATTTGTATTTTATTTTATTTCTAATCTGACAAGTCCTCGACTGCAAAGTCTGGAGCATCGTTGCAAGGTTGCCAGCCTTCCGGTCTTTAATAGGATACATTTCGGAGAATGTACCCAGTAATTTTACAATCTTATTCCTCCGTTCCCATTTCACCATCGGACTACCAGACAAATGGCACTCGGGCACGGTTTCATGGTAGAAGTTCCGCAAATACGCACGAAGTGTTTCGCTTCAACATTTGTTGTGTGGACTGCCAAAGAATGGAATGTCCTAGCCGAATCTGTGTTTCCGCATGAGTACGATCTGGATCTCTTCATCAAAGTAAATGTAAATAGCTGAGATGGGTAGACTATAGGTATGGCTGACTAGTCAGCGACGCTAATTATTATATTTAGTTAAATTTAAATGCATTTAAAATCCGTTATCACCTCATGCAATATATTTCAAAATCTAGTATAAGCCAAAATGTGTACACTAGATTGTTGAAATTTTTAGTAAAGCCAACGCACATCTCTAGTTAATAGGTAACTCTTAGGGCTATATTTCACCGGGACACCATGGCGGCGCAACCAGTCGCCGCTACCAACAAAATGTATACAGCTCTATAGAGAGTTACTCACCTGGTGTCCATTTGGTTGCGCAACCAATTTGGCAGCGCGACCAACTCGGACGCGTGCACAGAATGTTACTGGTTGCGTTGCACGCTGGTCGCGAGACCACTTACTACTATAGCGCTGTATGGTGCCTCACTCACTCGGCCGCCAGTCCGGCCTTTTCCTACGTGCAGTTTGATACTGTCTCAGTGTGGTGTGGCGACTCTGGTGTCTGTATGGTGTCTAGTTTGGTAGCTTACGGACACCACGGTGGCGGAACTAGTTGCGCCGCCATGGTGTCCCGGTGAAATATAGCCCTTAGATATGCGTGCTCCACCGTAGACTGCATCATCATTCATCACTTAGCATCAGGTGAGATCGTGGTCAGACGCGTGCCTATTCACCTAGTAAAAAATAAGAGCCTATTAAAATACCTGAGCTGGGTCGATTTCCCAAACGACTTTTTTTTCTGTCCTCGTTGAAATTCGTATTTGAAAAGAAGAATATTGTATTAAATTGATTTTTATAGTATTCTATAGGCAGATATAGGGTGGAGGCAAAAATATTAATGGGCTAGGATGAAATTTAAGGGTAGAAAAAAAATCCTAAAGTCCAAATTTTCGCTTGTCGGTGCTGTCCCAGTACTTTTTTTACAAACAAAATGGCTTATAAGTTAATGAATATTAGTAAATTAAGGTTACAACCTACCCTATTTCGTAGGATATTAGTTTCATCATTGATAAATAGCATATTCTATTATTTAACTAACCATATTTATTAATGAGAGGCACAAACGTACTTGTCCCAGAAATTCTTGGCTTTTCGGTGCCAAAAAGTAATTTAGACATAACTTTACATAGGCAAGTCCGACAGTGTCCCCTCCCTGATTATTATTTCATGTTAGTACTGCTCTAATGTGCAGTGAAGACGGACGCTTTCTACATCGCTGCATTTGCCCGCAAAAAACGTAAGTACACCATGAAAATTGCTAGGCGACAAATATTTTATCTTATCGGAGAATGATTTTTTATATTGTAATATGTTGTTATTTTATATTTGTTTGATCCATACAGAGAAAGTAACTGAATTAGCTTTATTCGATGTAGTTCAATTTGTCCTAGTTATTATAGTTCATTAGAAATTTAAAAAAAAGTGTGCAATTTATCTCGTCGCTGTACCGTTATCGGTGGAATCGGTGGTCATTTTACCCACCGATACGACAATTTTCCATCTGATCGGTGAAAAAACATTATCGGTGTATAATTTATCTGCTCAGTGTATTATTTTTTTGTGTATTAACAGTTTTAAGACATCGGTGGATTTCTTAATCGTATCGGTGGATCATTTTATCGAGTCGGTGGGTCGGTTCATCACATCGGTGGACCCTGTGTCATTTATTTTGCTTCTAAAACATTTTATTGATATCAGTAATTTCGTTCAGGTATAGAAAATATGAGTTTTCAAAAGTTGCGATTTTTACAATACCGAACGCACTGTGTCGATAGTGAAATTGTACGATGTTAAATACCTTTGAATGTTTGTACCCAGAAAAATTCAAATTTTCTAGACCGATCGTGGTGTGGGCATAGTTAAAGTAGATTGCGTAATTTTCATAGCCCGAACGCCTGTCGCAAAAATATACGCAAATTTAAAATAGATGCAAAATATTGTCTACATTAAACATAGTATTAAAAAAAAAGACATTTTATAATCGAATTAGGGACAAACAGTAAATTTTGAAGACCGATATACTATTGCATCTATAAAGCATCGATGGTAAAAGCATCGCACAATTGAACTTTTGACACATTGTGTTCGGTACTCTCGATCTTAAATATTTATTTTATTTAGCTTTAAGTATTTGTTGTTATAGCGGCAATAATTATACATCATCTGTGAAAATTTCAACGTCCTCGCTACCACGGTTCTTGAGATACATCCTGGAGACAGACGGACGTTCGGACGGACGGACGGACAGCGAAGTCTCCGTAAAAGGGTTCCATTTCCTTTGGGTAAGGAACCCTAAAAACATAAAAATTTTCATAAGCTTTCAAATAAGGTATAAAACTCTGATGTAACTGGAATATAACAAAGTTATTGACGAAACAATGGTGCAAAGGTTTACAGATTTACCATATCGGTGGATAAGCACACCTTTTCGGTGTTCAAGCATTTCATATCGGTGTACAGAAAACTAATCGGTGGTCAGCTTATCGTATCGGTGACAACCCAAATTCAAACTCAAATTTCTCTTCAGTCTTAAATGATACGATCATGTGCGTAAAATTGGGGACATTTAGTATCATATAGATTACAATAAATCTAAAAAATATCCAAAAAAGCTATAAATAAAAAAGTTCACCGATAAGGTACAAAAAACACCACTTGTTGAAATTGACCCAGCTACTAATGGAGTTCATTAACCACGAGCACGTTTACACATTTCATTACCACTGCATTAAAACTTTATAGTTATTTCACAAATTCGATTAAAATTCATGTAATAGTCAGAAAAATAATAATCTATTTGTTGTATTGTGAACTGGAACTTTCCACCTAGTTTTTGTGTTCAGTGTGACGATATGCAACATCAACAATTCCACCCATTAAGAATATTGCATGTCGATGCTAAAAGCATGGCATAAATGAATATAAACATACTGCTACATCATCACTACAAAAAATAAATTTGTTGTGACTGTTTTTATCTCAAAATAACAATGTTTTTTTGTTATTTGCACCTATGATTCAAATCCTGTTTTTTAACTTTCTGTCTGTTTGTTTGTATCGGTTAATCTTAACGGCTAATCAAATTTTAAAGAAAGTTTAGGAACTGACTACAAAGTGGGTAACATTGGCTATTTTTATTGATATATACCTACCTCGCAGATTCAAATGCGGGTGAAAGTTAGTTTATTTGTTTGATAGCGCTAATCTCAGAAACTACTGGTCGAATTTTAATAATTATTTTTGTATTTGATTACTCTTACTCTTAAGTAAGGTTTACTTAAGGATATTTTCAATTAAACTCAACGGGAGGGGAGCAGTTACGTTTAAAACGGGGATGAGCTATTACTTATAATATACTTTTAACTTTATAATATATATAAAGATATATGAATAAAAAATGAGAAACCATAATGCCATTGATACGTAAGAAGAAGAAGAACTTTATAATATACCTACTTATAGCTATTACTTATATAGGGGTGCATGAAAGGAGCCTCCACGAGCGACGTACACAATCAACCCCTACGTCCGGCGCACCCTGGGCAGTCTGCAAATTTCCACCAAGCAGACTGGTGAATCCTTTCACCACGATGGCAAGTAAATACCATGAGAATATGACTGCATCCATCGACACGAAGGAAGAAGAAGAAGCTATTACTTATAATAATACAACGAATTCCACGCGGACAGCGTCGCGAGCAAAAGCTAGTATCGACATAGATAAGATAAGATAAGATAAGATAAGATAATTTTATTTTGCTCAAAACAATGGTACAATAAGGTCTTAATATTAAATACATGTTCAGCAATGTTTTGCCATAATTATGACATGCAAAAATTTCATGCATTTTATTATAAAATAGTCTCTAATATAATAATCTAAACAGTGATCAAGATATTCATTAATTCAAATAGAAATAGTAAAAGTAAAATGTCCACAATTTATAATAACCTAATAATAATAATAAATTAATAATTCCATCAGTAATAACAATTCATATAATTTTATCATTAAAATAATTCATAATTTATATTCAAAAAACTCATGTATACTATAAAAACACCTTTCACTAAGCCAATATGTCAATTGTGATTTCATTTTGTTAAACGGCATTGCTCTAAAATTATGGACTCGAAACAATTTCATCAATACCTCAACCAAGCTCTACTAAACTGACATAGTTTTTACATTTTATAATTATCCTCACTTTATATTAATTCTGACAATGAATAAAAAGACTTTTCAATCAGCCATAATTTAAGTTTTCTACAGAATCTATTTAATGGCAATAGTTTGATTTCATGAGGTATAGCGTTATATATACGTCCACATAATGCAGTACAATTTTTTAAATACATTGCTGTTCTTGGAGCCTTTGTCAACACAATTCTGTCTGGATGTCTGGTATTTCGAGGAAATACATCCTTCGCTGTTTTGAATAGAGTTGGGTGCTGTTTAACGAACTTGGCTGCTTCCAGGATGTACATGCAGGGTAGGGTAAGTATACGAAACTTTTTAAAGAGAGGCTTACACGACTCCCAAGGTGGTATACCAGCGATGGCCCTAATGCATTTTTTCTGTGCCAGAAACGCTTTTTGAACTTCCGTGGAATTACCCCATAAAAGAAGTCCGTAGTTTAGAACAGAAGATACGTACCCATAGTATGCTGTTAGAACAGTTTTCTCTGTAGAGGTTTTGCGTAATTTATATAGCACAAATACAAAACGATTAATTTTATTACACACCTTTTCGACATGGCGTTTCCAGTTTAAGTGTTCATCTAGAGTGATTCCTAAAAATGTTGTTTCCTTAACCTCAGATATTTGATAATCGTTATAATTAATTTGTAAATCTTTGTGGGGTCTCCCATATGTTCCAAATTGTATAAAATTAGTTTTACTTAAATTAACTTTTAGATTATTATCAGTAAGCCATTTTATTATAGAATTAATTGTGTTATTTATGTCAATAGTAAATAAATTAATGTCAGTATTTTTATCGCATGTCAATATCAGAGAAACGTCGTCAGCAAATAAAATACAAGAGTTAGAGGTTATACTGGGCAGGTCATTGATATACATCAAGAACAACAGCGGACCCAATACGCTTCCCTGTGGGACACCGAAGCTATTTTCAAGATAGGTAGATCGATATGCCTCAAGTTCTTTGTTAATATTAATATTTTGGATTTCTACACACTGATTTCTACATTTAAGATAAGTCCTAAGCCAGTTCAATGCTGGTCCCCTAATGCCATTTCGGTTAAGCTTTTCTAAAAGCGCATCATGAGAAACAAGATCAAATGCACTAGACATATCAAAAAATACTACTATTACTACTTTTTTATTATCTATATGTTCAATTACTTTAGTGACTAGATCAAAGCAAGCTAATGTGGTGGATTTACCTTTCTGAAATCCGTACTGTTCAGTCCGTAGGATGTTGTTTTTCATAACAAAACTCGTAAGACGCTTATGCATTGCTGTTTCAAAAACTTTTGATAAGATTGGAATCAATGATATAGGTCTATAATTACCTAAACATGTCTTGTCCCCCTTTTTATACAGAGGTTTCACTACAGATTTTTTTAGCTGGCTTGGAAAACAGCCGTCTCTCAAGGAATGATTGATTAAGTGTGTTAATATTGGCGTTATTTCTATAGCACAAGCTTTGAGGATTTTAGTGCAAATTTCATCATATCCTTCAGCATTGGTATTGTTTAATGACATCACAATTGTATACACCTCATCGCAGCTAAACGGATTTAAAAAAATACTACAACATAAACTACTTTTACAAGTGTTCTGTGAAGAGCAAGTATTCAAGTGGGTAGAGTTAGAAAAGTGTTTATTAAATGCTTCTGCTATTTGAAGTGGGTTGTTACACAAAACATCATTTGTATTCACGCTAGATATAAACTCTATTGGTTTATGGTATTCAGATTCTTGTTTTATTAAACGCCACGACATCTTACACACATTTTTAGAATTTTTGATCATGTTTAAATTGCAATTTTTTACAGATTGATCAATGCAGTTTCGCAGAATTCTAGTATATTTTTTATATTTAGCAATAATTACTTTACATTTGTCATTGTAAGATTTATAACGTAGCGAGCGTTTTGTCTTGCAACTAATCTTCAATCCCGTGGTAATCCATTTTGACTTTTTAACTCTGTTTGATATTTTTATTCTAGTTTTTGGAAAACACAGGTTATAAAACAAAGAAAAAGTTTCGTGAAATTTTTGGAATGCCAACTCAAAATTATCTTCCTTGTAAATTTCACTGAATAACATATAAATGTATATAACGATAACACCCTCAACTTGGGAGTTTAGAGTCGGAGTGAGTATTTGAACGAAGTAAGTAAACTGACATGAAAGCCTCTAATTGGACGATCGATTGCTTACGTATTGGATAATTATCGATGTACCTAACTAAATGGTCCAGAAGTGAACTGCAAAGTCGACGATACATTCAGCTTGTCTTTTCAAATGATGTTTTATCGATAGATACTATCTAAATAATAATATATTTTATGCATAAAATGACAAAAGATACAAGTGCTTAACTTCAGAAAATGTAATGTGTCTGTTTTGTCTGTTAGTTGTAGTTTATGTATTTTATATTATAGTATTTGTAATATTATATGTAAATGTATTTAACACAAATATGTATTACATTTATTTAAAATCTAAATATATAATTTATGTTTTATAAGTCTATGTATATAACAATTTTATATATATTCATTTATTATAAATCTTGCCATTGTCGCCTATAAAGAAAAGTCCCAATCAAATTATTGAAACCAAAAATGCACCTACCACTTTTTAACTCTGCATCACCCTTTTTTTTTGTCGAGGGGGGAAATCTTCAAAAAGATACCTCGCCGCAAAGGGTGCGACGAGGTTATGTGAGGTTGTCGGGACTCCGTGGGGTTATTCGCTTATTGAGATTTTGGTTTCTTAACAAATAGTTTCTGTCAATTAGTAATTCTTTCACTCAAAACATGCATTTTTGACATAACGAAACCACGGATTACTCTCCTGGTTACTTGCCTGATATTAATACTTACGCTTAAAAACTCATTTCAAAATAGCAAAGAAATAGAGTGCGTGTTATTACTAATGGGTTACGACAATAGGCAAAACTAAATGGAAATGACCAATTTGTAAATTATTAACTGATATTAAATTATTTCTTATTTAATAGGACGAGGAATATACAAATTTATCCACTTTTATTGTTGTGTTATAGTTTTAATAGAAGTAAAAATTATTTTGTTTTATAGTTTTTTACCGAGTTGTGGCGCGCACTGTATTAGTTAATGATGTTTTATCTGTGGTTGAAATAACTTGAGTCGTAATAAAAGGTTTAATGGTTTTATGTTTATTAGCTAATCCATACATATAATAAAATTTGAAATTATAAATGCCTGTTCATTAAAGACATTTAAGAAAAATTTATAAGAGGAGACTAGAACAGCAGTAGAAGCCGAAACATATTTTAAATATGTTCATAATTATAGGTAAAGTAAATAAAATAAATTTTGTAGATGAATTTGGGATAGATTTTTTGGAAATTTAACTCCCAAAGGGGGTAAATTATGGGTTGCAAGTGTATGAGGAAGGTTTCTCAATTTTGAAAGATATAATAACTCAGAAATATTGAACTTAACGGGGATGAAACCACGGGCAGAAGCTATTTAACCATAAAATAATACTTTTTAAACTACATTTGAAATTGATGTTAAGAGTGAAATATAACTTCTACATTTTTAAAAATATATTTGAAAGTGAAAAGACCCCTTTAAATTGCTGCCTGCCACTTAGAAAAAAAAAATTAGTATTACCTTAGAGGTAAAATTTGCGGCCGCTTACCGTGAGGTTTCACCATGTAGCTATAAAGAGTATAAACACAAAATCATAAATTAAGTTTTTGGGCTTTCAATATTTAACTTGAACATCTTCCATATATTTAATTATATAACTACTTTGCCTGCCACCTCGTTTGCGTGGAATTCATTATAAATTAGTAATAGCTACGCCCACGCTTTGACCCGCATTAAACCTTGCAGCTGAACCTTACTGATATTTGAGATTACGCTAAACGTCACGGGAATGCCGTGACGTTTAGCGTAATCTCAAATATCAGTTCAATATTCAGTAGTTCGCGAGAATAAAACAATAAAATAAACGAACTGACTTTCGCGTGCGGATTTGTCTGCGTGGTAGCTAAATAAATTAAAACTGATTTTATAAATAAGTATCGAGCAAATAACTATAACATTATATTAAAAATATTGTTGTTGTGACATTAAAATAAAAACAGACAGTTCAATATTATTTATTTGTATTGATAAAACCTTCTTGTTGACACCTACTAAAATGAATGTTTACTCTGTGGCAACTAATGTCTTTGGCTGAAGAAAATTGGAACGTTTCATTACAACAAAAAGCATTTAAATAGCTTTAAACTGAATTAAGAAAGCAACAAATTCAAACAATAAAATTTAAATTATTTAACTGATTATATCAATAAAAAAATTGTACACATTATAACAACAAACACAATATAAGTCACTATGGTAAGAGGTATTTTCGGAGAGATTTTCTCTTTAGTGTAAAACGAGTGCATTAAATTAAATAAAATAATAATGGAACGCGATGTGATGGAAAAAAAAGTTATCCATAATACAAAACAAATATCTAAGATCAAGACAGTCTTTTAAGACAACTATAAAAACGATATATAAATGTGATTTTTACTCTTTGCTACTGCTATGTACTAGAAACAGTGAGTATGCGTTATAATTTCTACTTAGTCCTCTGTGACACGATGAAATCACATATAAATATCTCTCACTTGTGTTGTAATGTTTTTTGTCTTTCAGGTGCAATACACGAATACAGCACACCTATATTATAATAGTATTATGATAAAGATGATAGCGGCGGGTGATTTCAGAGCTAAATATTTTTTAAGACTTAAGTTTAATCAGTGCAAGCCTAGCGAACATTAGAAGAAAATAAATGTTCCTGAAATTCTGTGAAATAATAAAATTTTTAAAACTTCGGATTTTTTTTAATATATTCTTATTTCTCTCACATAATTATCATAAACATAGACACTACGTTACGTACATAAGAAATTATAGAAGTAAACTCCAAATAAATTAATAAACGTGAATACAGAATGTAAGCAGTTACATTATCTGGTGCATAACCTGTATTGTCTTATTGTTGGGCAAAGGTCTCCACCATCCTTGAAATGGAATGAATCAGGCATTTCATTTTTTATTAAAGTATGTAACTAGATTTGAACTACGTCGATAAAAAGCACTTACCCGTGTGCCAGAAGTCATTAAAATTTGTTTAGTTTGGCGAGAAAGAGGAAGCCTACAACCTAGCTACATAATATTATTGTTTCAATATTTTGAAGATACATTATTTTCATTTAGTGCTTTTTATATCCCAGACTGGCATAATTCGAGCTACTACTTGTCATATTTTTTAGTTTTCGTATGAAAAATCTCGAGATCTATGACTGAAAATAATATGACCTAATTTCTATTGCATTACGTATTTAATTAGTATTTTATGACATACATAGTATTAAACAGTTATTGATTTGTTGTATAACGTTAATCTGAAGTAAAAAAACCTTTTAAATATCATTATTTTATCTCGCCAAAGTACAAGAAATCACTAAGAAACTGCTCCATGACCAGTTTCCAATTTTGACATAAGAAATTGCGTTACTTGCCTGTAAAGCTGTCAAATCTGCTAGAGGATAGTAACTGGCAAGCTGTCAATTTTTTTGCCAAGCAGTTATCAACCGTATCTGTATGGAAATAAGGATGTACTAAATCCGAGATGTACCGGTTACTTGCCAAATTATTAGTCGATTTCGAAAGCGACTGGAAATTAGTCACATTTACAGAATAGCATAGCCGACGACTCACTAAACCATATTAAATACCTACCTAGGCGTACTATGCAGATGAGTCCAATTCAATCTAAAATTATATCTGTGGATCCTTAAATTTTACGACTGTGGTAAGTACCATAGCGATAAAAAATGGCAAATTTGAATTCAGTTTATCTCCTGGTATGTTTATTATTTCCATAAAATATTAAAATATTCTTTACTTCGGCTATTGCCCGCTTTCCTAAGTTGAAGTTTCTAAATCGATAATTCCAGGAAGAATAAGACGAATATTTTGTTCGCATAATTTTTAGCTATACATTTCTAATACACGGCCAATAATATATCATTACAATAATTAACCACAACGCACGACGATAAGAATACTCTCACTAAAGTGGGTAAAATTAAGGTTCTTATTTTCAAATACGGTATTTTACACTTTACACATATGAAAAAAAATCACACTAATTGTTATCAAAAATAGAAACAATTATTAATTACCTTATTTACACACGCGAAATTGCCAATTAATATTAATTATTATAATGTGTCGCGAGAAAACAATGCGCAAACCTCGAACGTGGCAGCTTGTATTTGACTATCGCTTCGTAGATAGCAAGCAATTCTCAGTCAAACGGACTCCCCGTTTGACCGAGAACTTACTTTGGGTAATGCTAAACCTACGCGAAAAGAACGCCAATGGCTGCCAAAAACCCTCGTTCGTCAATTGCTGCAATACGCAGCACCTATTGACGAATCTAAAGCTTCGCATACTACAGCTAACTTGGACCGGATATTTGAATGCGCTAACAAGGTACCTAGCCATACAAAGGCTTTGCTCACACGCGCTGAAAGCTAGATCCTTGACATCGGTGAATGTAACCGTATGTGAACTTTTTAGGACAGCAGTTGCAGCAGAGGGTTAAGAGGTGCTTGATGAAGTGCAGCATCAGGAATAAATCACCTATAAAATTGATCATACCATAGATTCTCTTAAACTCTTTGACTATCTTGGGCACGGGGAAATCCTGGATGGACTGGACCTTGCTGGGCAACGGCATGGTTCGGCTGAGATACGATAGCCTAAAAAAGATACCTTTGAGGCGCCAAATGTGCACTTTAAAGTGTTGATAACCATGCCGTACTCCTTCAGCCTAGTAAAGGACCCTTTAAAGAAACTTTATATGGCAAATGAAAACACAAAATCATCACCAATCAACTACCATCTCATTGGCAAAACGCTGGCAAGTTTGGCCAGGATTCCTTAAACCGAATGTCATAAACGGAAATTCAAACATGCCAAACTAAGCAGAAATTGCCGTTTTCGGAATATCCTCAGGATTAACGGATAATTATGTTATCAAGATGTTTATTTCCAGAGAGTTAGGATCGCGCATTTACTGAAATACATCCGTTGTCCGTTAGAAAATAAATCACCATTTTATGTCAGCTTCAATAAAGTACCTGTATATTAACCGTTATTTTATCCAATAAATAAATTGAATATAAATATGATTTTGAGCTACGCTGGCTTGCCTGATACTAGTAACTGAAAACCAATATTTATTTTAGATTAAACCCTGAAGTAAGCTATCTGAGTGTAAACAAAGGTTGGTAGTAGCATAATCGCAAAGGGACTCCTTTATTAATAAAAACAATTTATATTCATGAATAACAGAAAAATAAAGTCTCACAGTTTCGGTCGAGGAGATTGTTAATTAAGTATGCCGGTGTTTTGAATGGACGTAAATTAGTAATAGGTTTGCCATTTATATTTAGCTTGAAATCTCTTGCCGTAATTAGCATACATATTTGTAATGTTTGTTATTGATGATTATTTTTATAGAATTTAGCCATTCGTAGCTAAATTATACTAAAAAACAGTTGCAAAATTATGGGACTGGCAGGGAAGCTGTAACCTCTGCATACTGGGCAGGGCTACGGTCGCCTTTTGCCAGGACCTTATTTTTCTTAACTGTATGTTACGTGATTATTTCCCATAATTTTTTAACTGTTTAATTTAGTACATTTGTAATGTTTTTATTGTGAATGTTTTCAAAAACCTAAACTAAATTTCTACCGCGTATATTTGTTTTTTTGTTTCTGAAATAAATTTTACACTGTCTAAAACTTTTTTACTCTTATCTACTTACTGATGAAAGCAGATATAACTTAACCACTGCGTGTTTTATTCAACAAAAAAGTTGAGACATTACAAACGATACGACCCCAATCTTGTAGCAGACCAAACTGTAGCAGATAAAGGAAAGATATATGACTTGGTAACTTTAAATTCGTCCAGTTTTATTCTTTACGGTTCTGAAATCTCATGTAAGTCAAGAAGATTTTGGAGCTTATAAACTTTTCCGCATGGTACTTGGTATCGATGTTGAAAAGTATATACCTACATCTGGGTAATTAATATATAATCATCTAGTACAATTATGGGCAAACTTCTTGAGCATTAGGTGACGTGGTAAGGGAAAGTTTGCGCATCGTACACTTACGAGCAAAATATTGCTATAAATATGATTAGTTACGTCGAGTTTTTAGAATTACCTATTTTATTTATTACAATTACTGTTTATTTCGGGATATTGAATTATGTATAGACAATAAAAATATAATTGTATTTGTGTGAGTGCAGTGGCAGGCAATAGCCAAAATATAAACAATAGCCGACATGTGCAACATTTTGTATGTCGTCATTATGTCGTGCATTGTTTTGTCAAATTTCTTATAACTTAAACAATAGTTAAATCGAAAACAATCGCTTGTCGGCATGTTTTGTTGAACTTCTTACGATTTAAAACAATAGTTAACTCGGTTTTTAATATTGGCAAAATCGCCGACAATATTCAGTGATAAAATCCGCTTTTAACTCAACAAATAACAACAACAACTAACGATTTATAACAGAGCACAAAAGTGAGCACTTCATTGCACGCACGTGTATTCGGGAGAGAGCGGAACGAAGACGCGGTGCGCGGGGCAAGGGTCGACTGATCAACCAATCACACGCAGGTACGCCCCCTGCGCCTCAGCCTCGTAACCAAAGAGACCCAAAATTCGTTTCTGCGCATTCAAGGTCGTTTGCTCAAGATGTTTGCCCCGATTTATACCTAATATTATAGACCAAAAAAGTACGTAATTAAGCATTAAAGTTCTAATATTGAATTTAAAACACCTTGAAAATTATAGTATCAGTATAATCAGTATAAGAATTTTTTTTAGGTTCCGTAGTACCTTCAGGGAAGCCTTATTGTTTGGCAAAAAAGGGTAAAGTGGGGCTGTTTTTTTCGGCGCCTGCCCCAGAGAGGGGGGTATCGCTAGATATGTCTTAAAAAACAATAGGGCTAGAACTCTCGACGCGGTTTTCTCCCACACCCGCAATGGTTGCGGGCAGATAATAATATGTTTGAAAAACCGTGCGGGTGTAATCCGCGTCGTGGAAATTGATTTTGTTTTTCAAATGAATATCTTCATTCTAAACAAAAACCGCGTCACTTGAATGTAGCTTTAGGGGATGTTTACATCCCCTAAACATCTCGTAAACAGGTTTTAAAATTAAAACAATGTCTTTAGACATTGTTTTAATTTAAAAACCTGTTTACGAGAAATTTAACATTAAACAGCAATTTTTTGTTCAAATACCTCTCAAGTACAATTATGTTGTAAAAACTAACTACGGAATCCTATTTATTGCGCGTGGCCCGACACGCACTTGGCCGCGTTTTGAAGGATAAGTCAGCACTATAAAGCAAACAGTTAGAGTGCCCTGATGAAAATATAAAATATTTTATGCGGAGCAGCTACCATCATCAATTACGGGCACTTGGCACAATTGGTACCTACATTTTTGGTGAAGCTAGACTTACCATCTAAATTAAGATAAAACTAACGATATTTTTATTATGCCTTGAAATGTCAAATGATAATAATTCAAGTAGGTATTGAAATCCCAATACCTACCAATCGTATTGTATCTCTGAGAAGCAAAGTTGTTCCTTTTTATTCGTCCTTTGATTAGGATTGAGCGCCGCAATGATGTGATAAGCCCATCAATTTGCCTCGAACAAAGCGAGGGGAAGGTATAATTTGAATCTAACGAGCGCTTTTGATATGTCTTCGTACTCTCAACTTGAATGAAATCGTTAACTTGTATTCCTTCCATGGTATAATGGTATAATTCTGTAGTAATTGAATGCTGTTAAACTAAACTCATTATTTTAATTACGGGTGTATTTTTTACACTATTCGTCTTTTTAATTCCAAATGTTTATAAAAATAAAAGTATTTCGTAATTGTTGCGAGACTTCTTATGTTTCACAAACAGCTCCCACACAGGCTTTACGATACCTGTACGATATAATAATATGCCTCTACAAATTACCTGAGAACGACCAAAGAAATTATCCCCTAATAATCGTACGTTACGTAACGAACGTATCCAAAGTAGGTGTTGAAGATTCGATGCGAGTGTGTAAGTTGTCTCATTACCGTGGTTGAAGTACCAAGGGCTGGTACTAAACAGCCGTGGCCAATGTGTCGAAAGGACAAACAAGTCGTTTGCGAGCTTGTGTTGGCTGTTTGCCGGCTCGTTATACCCTGTCTTGTCTCTCCGCGGTGAGATGTTCAGACCGTACCGATTTACGGGTGTTATTTATTTTTGGTCGTCTTCTTTTCAATGAAAAGTACCTGGAGACCAAGCTTTTTATATCTAGCAAATTACAAGTATTTTTTTTAAACGGTACCTAGCATCTGTCTTGAAAATAGCACGAGGGTGAAGAAAAACTAAAAAAATGATTTTTTAAGACAAATGTAACGAGTCAATACTTGGACTATGTGCGCCGCAGCGAAAAGGCTCTGGGTACTATTTGTCCATTTTAATGTCAAAATAACAATGCTTTTTACTGTTGATATAGTTATTTGCCTAACCTTTGCCTAAATAACTTATTTTTAAATATATTTATTTATTTATTGATACAATACAAAAGAGTAAGTAAATACAGTGGTTCTGAGGTTGACAGTATCACTAGACACATTTAGCAACCAACTTTATTACTTGACCATTACTTTGCCAAGGAAATGCTAATCTGACAGATCTCAGACAGAACACGATGGGTCCATGTAAACCAATATTAGTAAACCTATGGGAACCTTGCGGAACCCAAGATAGGACCTTGAAAACAACTTGTTATAAAAATGCTCTTTGAGACAAATCTAATGAGGTCAAGCACGATGAGTCAATGTGAACCAGTATTGGTGATCCACTGGGTACCTTTCAAAATCTAAGATTAGGCTTATCCCACCCGCACTCTCCCTAAAGGTTATTTTTATCCCCAAAACTACTCATTCTGAAAGTTTCATCAAAATCGTTAAAGTTTTTCTCTCTGGGTTTTGCTTATATTTAGGCAAACATACAATATAGCTCGTTTAATAGAATAGGATACGCTTATCTCATAAACGTTGAGCTGCATTAAATATTCAAATGTTGTCCTGTGCTACCTTCACATAATTATTCTTTCCGTCTAAGGTATGATAAGTTATTTCCAAAAAACTTGATTAAAAAAAGATTAACCTAGTTTGGTTTAACTTTCCGTGATTTTCTCTCTCTTCTGCAGCTCTTTCCAGTCTTAGTTAAAGGAGTTATCGAAAGTTTAGGACCGTTTCGTCATGGTCTAATGTGATGACGTCCCGGACAAGCCAACACGCTCCAGTAAGAAGGAATCTCGAACTGAAATGATAGATTAATAAACTCGTAATATTTAAAATTCCTAATAATTTTTCTACTGATCGGCATCGTATCGTTCCCGTAAGATATGAACAATCAGTGAGTGGAAGCTCTATTCTATTTTTGCCATCGCCGGGGCACTTTAGTATGTCTGAATCAATACTTTTACAAATCCAAGTCAACCGAATCGTCATGGATTGCCATTGGAGCCTGTCGGTAAACACTTCTTACGGATTGTCTTTGAGTACTTATTGATTAAAAAAAAAAATATTTGAGTTTTGCTGCTTTCCTTTTATACTAGCTGTTACCCGCGACTTTGTCTGCGTGGATTTCGATATACCTAATGAACAAAAACTAACTCGTTGGCTAGTGGTTAGTGTATGTGTGATTTCAAAGTGGAGTAAAAGTGTGATATGGGATTTCTCCGTGAGCACAGAATTGGAATTGTGGCCACTGGATGGTAATTAGGCTCAGCGTCTACTAATGGTTTTACACGTAACTTAACCTAAATTTGACCAGTATTCTGGAAATACTGGTCACTACATAAGCGTATTAAACAAACTAAGTGGATTATGCCCGCTGGATGGCGCTAGGTTCACCCCCTATCATCTTTTACCTAAACACAAAAGATTGAATTATTTATTTATTACCTATTCCTGTATAAAGTGATTAATTATGTTCAACAGAACGAACCATAGATACGAGTACGTTCCGACTTGCGGGATCGGTAGATTCTGCGGTAACTATGCCGAATATAACGCCAAGTTGAACAATAATATTATTTGATTATTAATATTATCGTTTGACTCAATACGATTTATCTTTGCTTAATAATTTTATATAATATATAAGGGTAAATATCGATTGACTATTTTAGGGCTCAGTATTTGTGAAAGTTTCAGTGTCTCTTCACTAACGTATTTAGCGTTTTGTACGCAGACCTTAAATAATAATATAGTAAGACTATCCTTACTTCCTTAATTATATAAAAAATGCGAAGGCAACTCTGTCTGTCTATCTGTCTGTTATACTTTCACGTCTAAACTACTGAACCGATCTTTACGTAAAGACCTGAGTAAATACATGGGCTACTTTTTATCGACATACATACTTTACCAGACATGAAGCCAGTTTATAGTATGGTTACAACCCTACCAGGCACTCTTATGGATTAATTTTACTTTTGGAAATCTTTCTAAAAGAGTTAAACATGTTAGCAAGAACAAGCCAAGTTCGGCATGATACATGTATATTTGTTTGTGAACATCCCACGTGCCTCGAAGTTTTCCTTTTGCACTAATCAAGTTCTAGTGCATGCTACATCCAAAAGTTGAGATTTTAGTTTTCTAAACTTGAACTTGATGACGTAAGTTGGTACTTATTTTGCTCGTATAGTTATTAAATGTCTCGTATAGTGTTTAAATACTTTAAACACTATACGTGTGTGTATTAATAACTAGTTTTTGCTCGCGACTTCGTCCGCGTGAAATTTGTTGTATTGAGTAATAGCTGCTCCCGCGCTTCGTTAAGTTTAACGATATGTTGAAAAAAAATTGTGAGAATTAGACTATAAAACACAAAATGAGATTAAAATCCGACCAGAAATGCCTAAGATTAGCGCGATCAAACAAACGTATTATTTTTCTCCCGCGTTTTCTTCTGCGTGGTAGGCACATCCATAAAATAAAAGCCTATGTCACGTGCCTTGTAGTCAGTTCCCTGTTTGTTAAATTTTATCAAAATTCATACAGCTGTTTCTAAGATAAGCCAATACAGACAAAAGTTTAAACTGTCTTTTAGGCGTAGATATTAATCAAATAACTATACCAGCTTAAAAAAGCATCACACCCTTCAATTTGATTTATTTATATTGATTATGTAAAGATAGTACTACCGCGCAACTTGTAAACGCAAAAAGTGCCGCTTACTAAGTTTATGAGCCGATTAGATATTTCAAGATGACATTATGATAGAATAAAAATCAAAAACCCGTTTGTTTTAATCTTTATTTAGCAGTTGTTTTCGACCGGTGTTTCAACAATTTTAACTGTGATCGCGTTTTTCCGAAAACCGTTCATAATGTGCTTTACTACGTTTATGATTTATGGGGCAGCGTAGATGTAGGTACTTAGATTAAATAATTATATTGTAGGTACTAGTTTATACAACTGTGATAAATGGATCTAGCACAATTTAATTGTACGCCTTCATTTAAAATAAGTCGTAAATACACGGTGTCTAGTGAGGCCATCAGAGACAGTTCAACTTAATAATTGATCAAGGACGAATACAAAAAGGGCGGAGCGACCTTCTAACATTCCACCTTTATTTTATTCTGTATATTTTACCCAGACAAGGTTGGAAAAAAGGTCATGCGATTTGAAATACCTATCTAAACGTGACAGCTCGTATAAAATAATGTGTTAGTACCTAATTATTGTGTTTAACTGAAAACTGAATGGCACATTCTAAATATGTGAGCGTGTAAATATATACTAGTAAATTATGTTAACCCTTTTCTCAAAGGCGGTATAGTTAGCAACAATTTTAATTTTCAAACTTATATACAGCTCACATTTTTCGCATCAAATATAATTATCCTGCGTATAAAATATTGCACATATTATCGATTACTATTAGTTTTGAATCGACTTATGAAAGAATTAAGATTTTCAGAATTAAGTGACTTTGAAAACTTATTTGTATGTAGCTACCTCTGTTGCTGACTGTATACTTTGAGAAAAGGGTTACATACAACAAAAGGAATCGGGCTAAAATATAAAATGTTAAATGTTCTGCTTTTTTAAAAGGGTGTTCTTGGTAGAACATATAATTTGATGGAAAACCTAACTAGTAAGTTAACTTAACGTAATAAGTAAAATCAAGACATTTTCTTTAATATCTTTTTAAGTTTATCTAGATTAACACAAAAGTTAATAACATGCAGGCGGCGCTAAGGGTGGACACTTGTCAATAATAAAACAGTTCTACTACACGGTCCCTTCCTCACCAAGCACCCTTTGACTGTTTTGACTTTTGAGCGTGAAAACGAAGCACAAGCAAAATACACTTCTAGTATAAAACGCTGAAGAGCGCAGCATCTGCCCAACGATAAAAATGCTGCATTTTACGCTTGATACTATTGAGGACTTCCCCGATTTTATATCTACGTCGTCGTTTAAATTGTATTTGTAGAACGAAAATTTACACTTTTAAGACCGAATAGATATACCATACAGTCGAAATATTTCTAGTTGGAAAGTTACCAAACGTATGTGTATATAAGTATGACGACCAGATGGCGGAGTGGGTAGTGTTCCTGCCTACGACACCGAGGTTGCGGGTTTGAATCCCGTTTAAGACGAATCTTTGTGTGCATGAACATGGAGGTTTCTCTTAGTCTGGACAAAAGAAAAGTATATATATGTATTAGTATCAGCTATTCTAGTACAAGTTCTGCTTAGTTTTGGACTAGATGGCGTTGTGTGTAAGATGCAAGATATTTATTTATCTATAATTTATTTATAAATATTGCAATATTATTATTATGACAAGTGAAAGTCCGTTCCGTTTCATCACTTTTGAATAAATATGGGTCAATCAATGCTTCGAATTGCCCAATAACACAGTATAAATATGTACAAACAGTACGGAAACTGCCTACAAACGTGCGAAACGGCACGCACACATAAACATGCACACCGACGAGACCCCTAAGCGGCACTCGCTACTGAGAGCACCGCGACAATCGCTTAGGGGTCTCGTCGGTGTGCATGTTTATGTGTGCGTGCCGTTTCGCACGTTTGTAGGCAGTTTCCGTACTGTTTGTACATATTTATACTGTGCCAATAACCTACATGACTAAAAATATTACTTTTATTTCTCTATCGTAGCAACACTCAACCACTTTTATCCCAAAAACATCGCAAAAAATATAACTTTTAACTTTCACACCCAAGCCAAAAGAGGCTCAAAAATCTGTTTAAAATAATAATTAAAAGTTAACAGCGTCCAAGTTACGAGATCTTAAATGTTTAATAGCTATTTTATAAGTGGAAATGAGAGTAGTCTAGCTGCTAAAAATGAAATCTTTAAACTAAAGAACAACAACAATCCTCATTCTTTATTTATGAATCCTACTACAGCTATAGAAATCGAAAAAAATATAATGTCATTAAATAATTCCAAAAGTACTGGATATGACGACGTTGATACAATTATTTTAAAAACTGTTAGCGCTATTATATCACCTGTTTTGGCAAACATTATTAATTTAAGCATATTTACGGGTATATTTCCAACTAAATTAAAAATAACTATAATTAAACCTCTTTACAAAAAAGATGATAAAGAGAGTCTTGAAAATTATAGACCTATAGCCCTTATTCCTATATTTTCAAAGATTATTGAAAAGGTAATGGCTAGTAACATTAATGCATACTTTGAGAATAATAACATTTTTACTGAGAAACAAATAGGTTTTAGAAAACATAAGAACATCAATCTCGCAATTTTCCAATTTTTACAAACTGTAATGACAGGTTTAGATAATAAACAATTAGTCTCTGCTCTTTACATGGACTTAACAAAGGCTTTTGATTACGTTAATCACACTATTTTGCTTAATAAATTGGAAGCTAATGGTGTTAGAGGAAACGTTCTGAATCTATTAAAATCTTACCTCGAGAATAGACTACAATGCACACAAATTTCTCGCATATGCCCTAAAACAGGTAAAGAAATAGTACACTCATCGTCATTTCGTGTAGTCAAACAAGGAGTTCCTCAAGGAAGCATTCTTGGGCCATTACTGTTTATTATCTATATTAATGACCTACCTAGTTTTATAAACCATGACATTATACTATATGCTGATGACAGTACAGTAATGTTTAAAAACTCAAGTACAGATTTATTAATTTCAGACGTTAATGACACACTTGAAACAATAATTCAATGGCTATCTTATAATAATTTACTAATCAATTTGAATAAAACTACTTTAATGACATTTAGGAATAGGAAGAACAATGTCTTAGATCTTGACATAAATTTTAACGGTCATAAAATTAATGAAGTAACGAATGCGAAATTTCTAGGGCTGTACATAGATTTTAATTTAAATTGGCGTATGGAAGTAGAGCATATATGTACTAAGCTGAGCCAATTTTCTTATGCACTTTACAGGCTTGCGAAGGTTGTGAATCAATCTGCAGTGATTACCGCATACCGCGGACATGCGGAGTCAGTCTTAAGGTATGGTGTCATCTTCTGGGAAAACTCTGTAGATAAAGAGAGGGTATTTAAAGCCCAGAAGAGATGCTTGAGGGCAATTTGTGGTTTGCAAAGTACAGAGAGCTGTAGACCATTTTTTGTTAGTCTTAAATTGTTAACGCTTCCTTGTATTTACATTTACGAAGTAGTTTTATTTGTCACTAAGAATATTTCGATGTTCGAGCGCCTCAAGGGTAAACGAAATAATTATAAAGTGTCTTTTCCAGTTAATAGGACGGCGCAATTCAATAATAGTATATTTTGTATGATACCACGTATTTACAATAATCTGCCATTATATATAATAAAGTGCCCTAACATTAATATGCTTCGTATTGAATTAAACAAATTTCTGACTAATAAGGCATACTATAGCATTAAGGACTACCTAAATGACAAATGTAAATAATAATTAATTAGTAATAAGGACATTTATTTATTTATTTTTGGATTTTGTATAATTAATAATAATTTGTTGTTTTGTTAATGTCGAATTTTATAATAATATGTTTATTAATTTTAGTGTAGTTTTTAGGATTTTTTTTTTAATATTGCATGCTGAAGGGCGGAGTATAGCTGTACTAATTTTATGTTTGTCTTAATATCTTTGTGACCTATATTCGCAATAAATGATTATGATTATGATTATGATTATGATTATGATTACAATTAACTTTAATTTATGCAGGTAGGACAATTTAAATAAAAAGCTGCAGAAAATATGGTGGCAAAAAAAAATAAAAAAAGCGTCGCAATAGGGTTCCGTAGTCAGCCGTTACTACATAACTATAGACTAAAAATAGGTTTAATATCTATATTGGAAATAAACTACTTCATACAAGTGATTATTGTCAAAGAATTTTGTATTTTGTATGTAATATTTTAAGTAACTGCATTTTCACTTTGGTCCCCTATTACTCTTGAACAAATTAAGTTATCGTAGCCGCTATAGTTGTCCTTGAAAGTTCACATATTACACATAATATTATATTTTAAAGGTTTTTTGACCTAACGGTTTGGCTTTAAGAGGGACTACTCAAAAATTTCCATTTATTTTTAAGTTAATTATCTCGCAAGCGGATCTTTAAACCATAAATCTGTCTTAGCAACCCCTCAATGTTTTAAAAAATATATCAAACTACAACCCACTAAGAGATACGCGACGGCAAAATCATTTACATGTAGGCACCAGAAAAATATATATTAAACCTCTTTCTTGACATAGTTAACACACATATCCATGCAAAATTGTAGCTTTTTAGCACTAACGGTTTTGACGCTATGTCTCTTTAAACTATGAGGGTTCCTTGTAGCTACCACGGAACCCTAAAAATAAAATCAAAGGGAAGAAATTGTAAATGTCATAATATTCAGGAAGATCTCTGAATAGAAACTGGTAAAGACCTCTATCAACATAAATGTCCATCGTTTGAATGATTATGAAGGAAACAATCGACCCGCTTCTGACCCAGGACAAATTTATTCACATAGTGTAGGTACCCGCTTGGTTGAATTACGGCTTCAAATAGGTATACAATAATGATTATATCTGTTGCTATGAATTATGAATAAACTTAAGTAACTGAATGAAAGTCCGGGGAGGGAAGATCTAAAAATTCAGGGTAAATATCTAGTCTTGCTTACAAAATAAAATGTGTCGATGTGTGAGCTTAACAGATTTGGAGCCACATTTAACAGCGCCTGATAAAGTTTTAGATAATTAAGTGCTAGATAATTCAAAATCATCTGTCAAATAAGTACCGAATAGGCTACCGGACTGATCATGAACCAGTAAATCTACTTTTTTTTTAGTTTTTAATTTCATTAATTTTGGGACTCTCATACCTACTTGGAGATTTTTGTATAGACTTGAGCATTTAATAGTAACAGACCGACGAGCATTCGTTGTTTAAAATTTACGGACTACATTTATGAGAACGTAAGAATACATTGTAATGCTCTATCAAATGTTTTAGAGTCTATACTATACTAACTATTAACAGTTAGTAACACTCCCATTTTCTAAAGAATTCCTTAAGTATTCGAAGATACGGCACAATAAAAAGAATAAGTAAATATCGATTAAATCGTGTTGTAGGTCAAATAAACAACAGTTATAACCGTGTTCTACTAGTAAACGTACTGATATACTAACAATAACTACAGCAAGTTTGCTGTAGTTATTGTAGTTATTGTTAGTATATCAGTACGTTTACTAGTAGAACACGGTTATAACTGTTGTTATAACCGTGTTACGTTGTAGCATTGAATTATAAATGTTTAAACTAGTTAGTTTAAACATTTATAATTCAATGCTACAGGGAGGTTCTACTTTTCAATAAATTTAATAGTGTTAAAGTTCAATCTATTTCACCCTGAACATGTGTGTGTGTAGCCTTGGTATTTTTGAAGGATTGTTTTATTTTTTATTCATTAATAGGAAGATCGACAGCATACAGTAGGTATCAATTAAATAACTAACACTAAATATAGTGACAGATAGCCAATTACTGCCTCGATGGTCTAGAGGTTAGCGAATCGGCCTTTCATGGCGAGATCTCGGGTTAAATTCCCGGGTCGTCAAAGTGTTTTTTGTGAGCTTTCCGTCAGTAAATTTACAGTAGCAGCACATAGTTGGAATTGTGCCCATTGGATGGCGATAGGCTCTAGGCCTTATCCCATGGGACCTAAACATAACAGGTGAAATGTGTGTGTAAACCTCTGCCATACCCTTCTGGGTAATATAGGCGTGATGTTATGTATGTTAGCCTATTACAAATCTTCTCAAATGTTCGCTACATTTCAAAATTGCAGTGGAATAAGAAATATGCAGCCAGTGGCGTAACTATAGGGTGGCAGGAGTGGCAAAATGCCACGGGCCCCCGGCCTGAGGAGGCGTCTGGGCCCAAGATGCCACGACCTCAAAAGTAACTGAACACAATTTATGAAAACAAAAAAAAAGGCATTAATCTAAAAATAATAATTATAAAAGCAAGGCGGGCGAGCTTGCAATGTCCGGGGAATTCGCGATTTTTTTTTTGCATTCCAGTACTGAATCACTGGTAAGCAACTTCACATAACGATTTTTACTAGGACCCCATCCAATATTTTTGCCACGGGCCCCCGATGGTATAGTTACGCCACTGTATGCAGCATTAAATTGCTACGGCAGACAAATACTTTGAACACGTTAATAATTATTCAGAAAGACGAACTATAGCCGTCAACAAAATGCTCTACTACCGTTCTCCAGACGTATCTTCAAAGGTTATGCTTGTCACTAGAAATTTTTCATATATTTTTTCAGCGTCATCTTTATTTTTCCTTATGTTTCTACAGGGTAATTGGTTATTTGATGCATTTCTTGCGGGGCGTTATTATAGGACCTAAATGCAATAATCTGAGCCCATAAATGTTTTACCGATATGCAACTTTTTTTTTGAACAATATTTTCCAACTATTACCATCAACTGTTTGTAAAAACTCTGTTTTCTGTTTCCATGCAAAAGTACCAACAATAATACTTTTAAGGGTTCCGTACCCAAAGGGTAAAAACGGATCACTATTACTATTAGTAGACCAAGAGCCTGTTTCAAAGGTTCCGGATAGATCTTATCCGACTGATAAAATATAACCCAACCGAATTTAAAAGTGAAATAAGTTACACTTGAAAAAAGATCACAGCTGTCACTTTCGTTTATGTGTGTTATATGCGTAACCTGCCAATGTGGTGTGAAATCGGATCGAACTCTATTTAAAATAATGTATTCTTAAAAATCATATTTTTTCGTATAGTTACAATTTACTTTTGACGGCTAAAACGAAACATTTACTTTGGAGTAACTGTGTGCCAATTGCGGTAGCAAACGCTTTTTTTTATTTGCTTGAACGCCTGAACGTGCACTCGTCGATAATGACCACGACATAAGCCGATTTCAAAGCACGTTGTGGACGGGTCGGTGTTTCATTCTTTACTTTATTGGACTTAAAAAATGCTATAAGGTACGTTTGAATGAAAGTAGATTTTATTCGGTAATATATTGAATTACACATTGACAATATGTATTGGGTTTTTAGGGTTCCGTGCCCTAGGGGTAAAAAAAGAAACCTGTTACTGAGACTTTGCTGAACCGTGATAGATGTATATTTGATTTTTTACATATATGATGTATAACTATTGCTGCTATAACATCAAATTCTATAAACTGAATAAAATAAGTATTTAAGGAGGACTCCCATACAACAGACGTGATTTATTCGCTCGATACTGATAACGGCTTCAAATATTTACATTATTTTTAGTTATCATTAAATTTAAAATAATATTTAAAGGAAGCTTTCGAACAACAGACATGATTTTTTGCCGTTTTTCGCGCCAACTCTCACATGGCCGGTTCTTTTTGAACATTGAAATTGTAATAAATATTTTTGTATTCAGCGTTAAAAAACAAGCATTAAAAATCCTTCCACGTATTTTAAAAATATTGAAATTAAAAGGAAATATTGTTTATATTTCTGTAGAAGAAATAGAATGCAGTTTGAAGAAAACTACTCATAGTTACTGCATTTGGTTGACTGGGTAGTTTTTTGTTAGTATGGTCATTGATTTATATATTTTCTGTAAAAAAAATCAACTATATTATATAATGAGAGGTATTCATGTAGGTATTTGTATGCAAATGTAGCTGTCATATTAAATTTATGGTGTACAATCTTTTTCTCCATCGTGTCGATGGCCGAGTTAAATTTTATTTTGATGTGCCATCGTGGTGAAAGGATTAGCCCATTTGCCTTGGAGAACTCGCGGATTGCCCAGGGTGCGCCGGACGTAGGAAATCGTGGTTTACGTCACTCGGGGTGTACAATAAAGAGTTATGTTGTTATTATATTTTATTTACAGTATGTCAGGCGACACTGTTCAAATTATTATTCGTGTCTTGGTGAGTGCCCAAGGCAGTGATTACCTATCTGACATCATGTAACTGTCTTACCCTTATAAAACAGCAGTAAAATAGTATCTAAAATACGAGTCGTCCTCGGGTCTTACATGTTTTGCCCGAATACTGTCACTTTACGATCGGATACGGTATTTCTCGGTATGAGTATTTTGGGAGTTGCACTTTATTTTCCCTGAGAAAGAAAGTCCAAATATTTTGAAGGATAAGCTCTTCTGCAGTCCCGTTTAAGAGCGTTTATTCCTTTTCAAAATGTAACTGTCAATTTTTGTAGTGTTTTGGGAATATTTCGTAAAAACTGAATGAAAGTATGATTTTATTCAACTAACTTTTTAGAATGCAAGTTTTGAAAGGTAAATATAACAATTTCATTCGTAAATACAGCATAATTTTGTAATATAACAACTTAACAGTTAATACTCTTTCAACTGATAAAATAGAAAAGTATGCTTTAGTTATTAAATGTAATTGTCATATTTACCTTTTAAAGCCCACATTCTAAAAAGTTAGTTGAATAAAATCATACTTTCATTCAGTTTTTACGAAATATTCCCAAAACACTACAAAAATTGACAGTTACATTTTGAAAAGGAATACACGCTCTTAACCCTTTTATATATGATATCCACACAGCCATGTAGTCACATTTTAAATATGTAAGTTGGTACCATAACTCTTAAGAAGGAAAAATGAAAAATGAAAGTTATTTTTTTTTTACCTATATTACTATCGTACTTTTTGGGTTAGGTTCTTAAAGAGTAAAAACGGAATCCTCAAAGGTATTCCGGAATAATATCTGCTAATAAATGTTTTCGTTTGCTCGATATCAATAACGGTCACGTGAAGACGCTTGTGATATTGACGGAATATTGATTTATATATTTACTTTAAAAATAAATAAATAATAGATATTTAAGGGGCCGCCATACAAGAATAATGATTTTTTTGCTGATCATTGTAGATAATGGCACGGAACTCTTATTGCGCAAGTCCGAATTGCTCTTGGCAGGTTTTTTAAAGTCTTCTAACAAATAGCGAAATAGAGAAAGCAAACAATAATACAGTATCTTAAAAACGAACATTTAGTAACCTAAAAAAATAAATAGATAAAAACCACATTGACTGACATAATATTGTAATTTAAGGAAGTACTTTTAGATAAAATAAATTTGAATTAAATTTGAGTTTCTAATATTGTAATTTATTTAAGGATAAAATAAATTTAATTAAATTTGAGTTTCAGAAAGATTCGAGTGCGAATTCCGCAATGGAAGCAATTGTTGTTACCTTTTCACTCCTGTAAATCAAATTTCGCTTCACAATACATCTGCACTTTACTTGAAACGACGCTAGATGGCATGGTGTTCAATATACTGACTGTGCGATGTAGGGCAATTCGAATCTTTTACAGCGTGATGCAACTCTTGTAGCTGACATAGTTATTAGTTTTTTTAGATTTGATACACACATTTTTTGATTGAGATTAAAAATATTTAGAGTGTTCTAAGGTATCTAATGTAATTATATACAATCATCGACGTCAAATGTCTACACGCAATATATTTACATACTTAGAACCATTTGGTAGCAGTTACTCCCCATCTTCCCTAAAGACACCTAATATTACAAAGAGTAACACTCAAGAAAATTTCGTTTGTCTCCTCAAATCAGCAAAAAATAAAGAGGAAAAAGTTCTTCATTTCGTCGTGTAATATTTTCCACTCGCTTACGAAAATCTCTCATATGGTACAGGTAAGAGGCGTTACAAGTAAAATTACCGTTACATGAAATGCGTATATCAAATTGTTAAGATATATTTAGCGCGGGCTGCACTCAGCTGGGAGCGGGAGCTCAGTTAACAGCAGATTGAATCATAAAGCAACATTGACGTCAGCAGCTTGCTCCACTGTATCGACTTTCAGGCAAAACGTTAGCGAAAGTGCCCACAAGATAAACACATAGCTAGCCAACTATGAGCCGAACACAAATAGTACTACAATAATGGTTTAAATTGAATTTATGGGCGGCCCCGCCCACGGATCTACGTTTGAAGGGAATAAAATATTGAAACGTAAAACAAATTTAATGTATTCTTAGAAGACATTACGTAGAAGCAACGAGGAAGATCAAATATTAATATATAATACGAGATCCGTTTATAAACTGTTATTCACAAACGCCCTCAAAACCATTGTAAAAGTTTTTGCGCCGTTGTTTTTTTATTGAATCTATTCAATTTGACGACCGGATGGCGGAGTGGGTAGTGTACACCTGCCTGCGACGGCGAGGTCGCGGGTTCGATTCTCGCTTTTTTAAGACAAATCTTTGTGTGCATGAACATAGAGGTTTGTCTTAGTCTGGGTGTTTCTGTGTTTAATAAGTATGTATTTACAAAAAAAAGTATATATATGTATTAGTATCAGTTATTCTAGTACCCATAGTACAAGCTCTGCTTAGTTTGGGACTAGATGGCGTTGTGTGTAAGTTGTGTGATATTATATTATATTATTATTATTATTTTCTACCTCTTACACTTTCATGAATGCTGCCATTTGCTTCTCTAATAATATAAGAGACCCCGATTCAAAACTATACAGGTCGTGGGATAAGACACAAGTTCACATTTTAGATTAGGCGCGATAAAGGTTACCTTTATCGCGCCTAATCTAAGCAAATGGCATTAATTGAAACTATGTTTGTAAGCCCCATAGAAATCTTAAAAATAAGGCAATAGAAATGTCAAAGACGCGTGACCTTGTCGCCGCGCATCTGTCAAGTCAAACACAAGTGCGAGTTGAGGAATTGTCGCCTTAATGTCATCGCAAAAAGAATAATTTTGTTTGCAGGAATACAAGCGCATTTGTCTAATCGAACACAAGTGCGAGTTGAGGAATTGTCGTCTTAATGTCATCGCCAAAAAGAATAATTTTGTTTGCAGGAATACAAAAAGTGGTATTTGAAAACCGGCGACATGCGTCCCAGTGTTAAAAGATAGTCGATAGCATTTCTATTGACTAGTTATTAAGATTTCTATGGTAAGCCCCTTTTAAAGCAATAAAATGAAGAACTATTTTTTATACCAGGAAATTGCAATACTTTTAACGAATATTCATAATTTTGCGCATAAATGTTCATGGCTGTTAATGTTGACCAAGAAATAAGTTGATTCCAGGCAATGGATACGAACAGGTTCTATGTCATACATAAGCGTTGCTTGTTGATTAAAGGCAAGAAGCAAAAAAATATTATTTGGTTTTGGTCACTTGCTTTATTATGCACTTTGACCAGTATTTGTAGTGCTATTTCTAGTCAAAGCGGATAACATTCCTCGTATGTGGGCCCCTAATTGCAGCAAGAAATATTCACAAAAGTACTTACCAGCACATGTGACAAATATACTTAGAGATTTAACTCAGTCCTCATTAGAGTAAGGCCATTTTAATAGGTAACATTTGACAGTTCATTTATGCAAAGCAAAGTGCTACTTATGTACATCCGGAGTAGAGTCTAATTTTCTAAATAAATAATTGTATTAAAAAAACTGATGTTGTTTTATTCCTTTAGCGTAAGGTATATTTTTCTTTGCATAAATGAACTGTCAAATGTTACCTATTAAAAAGACTCCACTTTAATTTATAAGTAACCTTGCTATTCTGCCAATTGATTAAACATTTCATCCAAATCGTAATTTAATTAAATATAGTTTCAGATTCTAGAGCCCGTCTAAAGCTCTCAAAGTAGAATCTAATACCGTGGGTAGTTTACCGACTCCCTACATCCAAGTATTTTCCCTGTTTGTGACTCTAATAGAGGTTAAAACGATCAACAAAAAGGGAATTAGGATCGTTGTGGCTTAGGGATATTGAAAAAAAAATGGAAGAAAAGTTATGTCATAGTATAAAGAATATTTTTTGGATATGTTGACATTGGAGATAGTAGAAATCATACCCCACCATTACAAATACCTAACTTGGTTCCAACCCCAATACTGACACCCGTAAAGTTTGAAAGTTAAAATTGGAAAGAACGAAACGTTTTTATTCGAGTAAAAAACTTTTTTGGTAATAATCATAAGTAAATAAATATACACGGCACACACCTCTGTCAATAAATCGTTAAGATTCATCTTTTTGAAGATATGTGTGTATTTATCATACAAATTATCGCTCGCTAACGGTAAAGGAAAACATCTTGAGGAAACCTGCATGCCTGAGAGTGCCTAAAAAGTATTCGAGGGTGTGTAAAGTCTACCAATCCGCACTTGGCCAGTGTGGTTGACTATGGCCTTGCCCTTCTCATCATGAGAAGAGGCCCGAGCCCTACAGCAGTGGGACATGTATTAGGTACAGGGCTGCTATTATTAATAAATATACAGAAAAAAGAAAGATGTTTTAGGGGTTTAGGGGTGTCTGTCTGAGATTGGAACTATGCTAAGTGTCTGCCAATTTTCTGGCTTTGAGGCTCTAATGTAAACGCGCGAGATTCGAACGCAACCTTAAAGCCTAAACACACAGGGCGATCGGGAAACGCGCAGTTTCAGCCACAGAGAGCGATGTAGAATCGCTCGCGTATTGCTTAAAACTCACAAGTACTCACAACGTACGCCATGTGCTTACTTACGGCCTTTTTTATGAAATTGATAACAAATAGCTGTTAACCTTAGAAAGGACATGACTAATACAATTACAAGTCAAGAATTAGCTATGTCGGTCTAAGTTTTAAAGAAATAAATGAATATAATACGTTAAAATTGAATATTTGAACGCTTATTATTGGCAACATGTCGCCGATATTGCATCAGAGCTTGTTTTCTCCGACCAAACATTATCTCATTCACATTTCGACCTAAAATTCAAAATTCGTACCCACCGGCTACTAATGAACGAATTTATGCTAGTCCAACAATAACGCACTGATTATTCCGTTTATGACATAAGCAAATGAACATTTGAAAGATAATACAACCATTAAACAACATTGATTAATAAACGACTTTTATACAAGGATCCATCCACGACATCACTCGTGATCTTGTGATGAAATGGATGTAGAAGCAACGATTAGTCTTCATACCAGGTATGTTACGGATATACGATTGATTATAATACCGGATACGGATTCGGATGCGGCTATTAATTCATTTCGGATTATCCGTTAGTTCCGGATAATTTCGGTTACGGATGTTAGATTATTAAGGAATATTAAAGTGAAATACATATTGCTAATGAAATTCTATTATTTATATGTCACCATTTGGTACGAATAACGGGCGGCCATCAAAACAACTTGTAACAAAGTGTCTCAATTAGGAGCCGCCCCTATCCGATACTATACAAAACTTTTATTTCGGTTTCAGTTACGGTTATGGATATTTTTTTATATCGGATATCCGATAGTTTCGGTAACGTGATGATCGTGATCTCACAAAATTGGACGGTGGTGGAAACAAGCCATTTTTCATTTCGAGCCTGATCTTATTTGACGGCAGGTTAAAGATGTCTCGAGTCAATTCACAAGAATTTTACAGCTGAAAGCAAAAACATGGCTCACCTGCTTTCGTGCCCGTTGTCTCCTTCTACATGTACCCATGAAGACCTAATGCAAGCCACATGCAAGGGAGTAGAAGTTGCTACCTACTGGGCAAAAACAATATAAATAAAAAATGAGAAACCATAATGCCTGATACGTAAGAAGAAGAAGAAGCTGAAAGCAAGCAATCCTATTATAGTGCTATCTGGGCTACTCTTTCCTCCCCTCTTCGGGAATATCGACCTACTATTTTGCTACAGAGTTTATAGTTCTCAGTAGGAGCTAGACAACTTACTATAATATTGTCTTGTGTCGAATTAACGGGTTAGTATACCGTTGAAGCAATTTGTTGACACGTTGTACAATCTGGGAACACAAATACCACTTAGACATCCATTAATTTGTATCTATTACGGTTATGGTTTCGTGATTAGCTTATGCGCCGCTAACCGCGAGAGTGGGGTTCGATATCTGGGTCGGGCAAAGTGTTATTAGTGAACTTTCCTTCAGGAAATTCTCAATATCAGCATGGAGTTGGAATTGTGTTCGGTGGATGGCGATAGGCTCACCCCCTATCCCATGGGACCTAAACATAACAGGTGAAATGTGCGTATTGTACACCTCTGCCACGCCCTTCTGGGTCATAATAATATAGGCGTGATGTTATGATATGTTATGAATATTTTCGTAACATTTTTACGAAATAATATAATTCAAATAGATTCAAGTAATACTGCTTCGAACTCTTGATAAAGACAGACAGACTTTCATTTACTAATACTCGTACCCACTGTCTACTCTGGGTCAGCTTTCACTGCTCAACTTTACCAAATTCCAATTTGCGTGTTGCAAATTGCTTGTATTTCTATAGGAGTTCCGCTAAATAATGAAATTATACTGGCTTTAGAGAAGAGTAATACAGAACCAAGGATCTTACTAGAGCATCAGTTATACCATTGAGCTACCGTCTTTTAACTGAGAATTGTCTTCTAAGGCGCGGGTCATTCAGAAAAGACGTGGGACTAAGACGCGTCGCTGTTAAAATATATAAATATATAAAATGGGCGGAGTTATAACGAGACATGAATAACAGCAGAGGCAATTTTTTTTTGCTTTAGTACGCTTGCAGCGACCGAACGTGTAGTCCACCTAATGGTAAGTGGAGTACAGCTTAGACATTAACAATCCACAAAAGTAGATTGTAGATGCGTTGCTGAAGTTGAGGACTACGGTGTTATGCTTCAAATGCCAGTAATGTCAGGTCCTGATCTCACTACCAAACACAAACGCATACATGTTCAAAGTAACTCTCCGCACACCCCGTCACGCAGCGTTTTGTCTGCGTCTGTTATGTGTCGCAACGCTTTCATACATTTTCTATGAATATTTATTGACCGCCGCTTCTCAAACGCGTCCACGCCCTACGGCTTATTTGTTTGTCCCGCGCGTGATGCTATCGAATGCCAAAACATCGCTTTGTCTATACAAAACTGCTTTTAAATTCAATGTACCTAGAATAGATACGGTACGAAAGAGCTTTCCCGTGTTTTTCTTCGCACACTTAATAGAGTAAACTATTGTCAAAGCGATCATTCCGTAGCCGAATGGCAAAAAACGGAACCCATAATGAGTCGTCATGTCTGTCCGTCCGTCCGTCCGTATGTCACAGCCACTTTTTTCCGTAACTATAAGAGCTAAACTGAGGAGTGAGGTAACTTAGTAAGTAGATGTATTCGGTGAACCGCATTAACATTTTTATGCAAAAATAGATTGTGATTGTGAATTTTTGGGGTTCCCCGTACTTTGAACTGAAACTCACATTTTCATCAAACCCATACGTAGGTCCTATAAATAGGTCTTCAAAAATGATATTGAGGTTTTTAATGTAAAAATAATATATGATATACATTACCATGCAAACTTCCACTTAAAATAACACTTTTAATACGTAATGAATCGTAAACCGCATTTTACCTTTCATTCAATCAACTCCAATATAATAAAGAATAAATAAAAACATTTATTTAGACGTATAGTGGTACGGAACCCTGCGTGCGCAAGTCCGACTCGCACTTGGCCGGTTTTTATTACCCTCACCCGTAAAACGTAAAATGGATTGTTTTGTAAGCTTCGTTCTTTAACTATGTATATTTTCAAAGCTTATAAGTACTGTACAGAAGTAATATTTTTGTGTCGCTAAGTAAAAGTATTATATTTAGCTATTGGTACAGTCAGCAACAAAAGTAGCTGAATACTTTTAAAGTTCAAACTTCTATACAACTCACATTGTTCGTATTTAAAATGCACATATTATAGATCACTATTAGTTTTGTCTGTTTCGATAGTCTAGTGGGAACTAGTGGCGGGTATTGCATATGTGCCTCTCACTGTGAGATCTCGGGTTCGATTCCCAGGTCAGGCAAAGTGTTATTTGTGAACTTTCCCTCAGAAAATTTACAATAGCAGCACGGAGTTGGAATTGCGACCGGTGGATGGCGATATGCTCACCCCCTGTCAATGAAATGTGGGTGTTGTTCACCTCTGCCACACCCTTTTAGGTTATATAGGCGTGATATTATGTATGTATGTAAATTAATATACCTCCATGTTCCATATGAATTGCTGTATCTAATGGTGAAAACCGTTTGATCATCCGTTCAGTAGTTCTTGAGTTCATCACGAGCAGAGAGAGTGATTAAGAAGTTTATTATATTATTATCGTAGTCGTTTGAATCATACGCTAAACTTGAGATTGAACATATCATTACATAGTTAAATGTTATCTTGCTGAAACCATAGACGTCCTATATCAACTATAATTATGATAATGATATTGAATGTTGGTTTATGTTGAGGTCTTCTCAGAATTATTATATAATCGTCTTTGTGAGCTCTGGCTATACCTACCCCCCATCCCATCTTATTTGGGCACAAAGTAGTCAGGCTACGTACTCCACCTTGCTTGCGCAAATAGTTTGTGCAAACAATTGGTCCATATTTTAATGCATGCAAATTATAAATTGCGCAAGTCGAGCGAGTAGCCGTGTATAGATAGAGCAATTCATATGGAACGTGGAGGTATATTAATTTACATACATACATAACATCACGTCTATATTACCCAGAAGGGTATGGCAGAGGTGTACAGCACCCACATTTCACCTGTTATGTTTAGATCCCATGGAATAGGGGGTGAGCCGATCGCCATCCACCAGGCACAATTCCAACTCCGTGTTGCTATTGTGAATTTCCTGACGGAAAGTTCACAAATAACACTTTGCCCGACACGAGAACCGAATATGAGACCTCGCGGTGAGAGGCGCATATGCTAACTACAAGACCATCTACAAAAGTAAAAAAAAACCTATAATTAGTGCATTATTTTATAAAAGAGATATTTTGCAAAATGCAGATGATTTTTATAATACGAAAAATGTGACGTTTCAAACTTTTAAAGTGTTTAGCTACTTTTGTTGCTGACTGTACCAATAGTAATTAAATAAAATAAATATTTCACGACGCGACGCACACACAACGCCATCTAGTCCCAAACTTAGCAGAGCTTGTACTATGGTTGCTAGAATAACTAATACTAATACATATATACTTTTCTTTTGTAAATACATACTTATTATACATAGAAACACCCAGACTAAGACAAACCCCCATGTTCATGCACACAAAGATTTGTCTTAAGTGGGAATTGAACCCACGACCTCGGCATCGCAGGCAGGTACACTACCCACTCCGCTGAATTTATAATCATTAATAATTAATTGATTACTGATGTACCTACATTGAAACAGTCAGGTATGTACCTATTTTCCTTGGTCGAGGTCAATGTCACACAAATATAAGAAAAGCGCGCTTAAGCTGGGGATTTGAAAACAACCCAATGAATGCGACATTTTCTTGGAATGTCTCGAGTCTCGTGTTTAAGTCTGTGTAACCTAAAGTAATTGTGAGGAAGCTCTGTTCGAGGAAATCTATCCTAGCTAGCGTTCCTTGTTTCACATTTAATAATATATTGTCGTGTGTGTGTGAACTGAGGCCCCACCAACAAAAACGTAAAGTTTACAATATTTACCACTATTTGTGATCTTTCTGTAGTTTTAAAATTTTCCTTATAAATTTTACTAAAGATTGGCTCATGAAAATTTAATGTTCATGTTATAATCTATTATTTATTATGAGATAAATTTATGTGGTCCCTCAGGGACTACAGAAAGGCGTTTGTAATTTTTTATTATCTATTCACATTAGGTTTTTTAATGTTGTGTAGATTATTCATGTTTTACTAAAGGTCTATAACCAAAATTTGTTGGTGAACTCACTATATATCTAGATTTGGGAGCTTATGTGTGAGAACTGAGGGACCCACTCAAGGCGACATATCTTTTGAATTATGTCTTTACAAACTCTAATATTTGTTTTACAAATATATTTCCACAACTTTTACCAAGCACTATTGTTAGTTAAACTGCAAAAATCCGCAAAAATAAAAGCCCTTAGTACACACACACACACTATTAATTTGTCATCAATAAGAAATTGTAATTATTAATTTTGAATGTGAGTTTGCATCATATTATTTGTTCTGTTTATGTAATGCTTTACTATTATATAGGTGTAGTTGTGGTTGTTTCTTATTTATGTAATTTAGTTGTTTTTCCATAAATATATTGTTTTTTTGTTACACAAAAAATTGTAACATGTAATTTTTTTTTCCTGTTTTCGTACTGCTACTTACTCACTCACTGGACACATCAGAATTATCAGAATGCGGTGCTTTTAGCGCTGCAGTATTTTTCTGAGATGAGTACCATTTCTGGCATTATGAATGGTATTTTAAATTATTTAGTTTTAGACGCTTTATAAAGTATTTTCTTTTGCCAGAATAAATGATTTTTCTTTCTTTCTTCTTCTTTCTTTTCTTACTAGCTAAGTCCAGTGATAGTCGATAGAATTCTGGAAGCCTCTATATAAATAACTTATTTTGGTAAGCTAAGTACGTAAAGTGTTATTTGTGAACTAACACAATAGCAGCACGGAGTTGGAATTGTGCCCGGTGGATGTCGATAGGTTTACCATTCATCCTATGGGACCTAGACATAACAGGTGAAGTGTGGGTGTTGTACACATCTGCCACTCCCTTCTCGGTAATATAGGCATGATTTCATGTTATGTTATTTTGATGATGAGAAATCTGATAACTGTTTATAATTAACCCGGGAATCACACTCGAAACCTGTCGAACGGCAACCATAATGCTAGTCACTAGAGTAGACCAATTAAAAAGTCACTGACCGTAAAGCAGTAGGATAAAGTTATAGCAATATCATGAAATTTCAAGGACGCGGACGGACACCAAAGTGATAATAACCAGATAAATAAACAGATATTTCGTGTAGGTGTAGAATATCATGTTTAATAGAATGGACGGTGAAATGTAGTTATGTTTTCGTACATGTCTATTTCAGTCACGTCTGAGTCAGCCCGCATATCACAACTAATAATATTATAATTATGTAGTTGGAATCAAGCAAAAAATCTAGAAAGACGGCTCAAACATATTTTTGTATTTTGCACAAGTAATTTCGTCCTAAATAATATAACAACTGCCCAATTTTTTTGTATATTTTTTTATGTATTATCTAACTTGGTATCCCTTCATTTAGCATAATGATAGTTACGCATAATATTAATGTGCATAACTTTGTGAGCATATCATTTTTAGCATAAATACGTTACGCATAATCTATGGTAGTATCCCCAAAAATTGTTGATAAAAAAAATATCATCGGGGACCAAGCTTCGCCTCTGGCGAAGCTTGGTCCCCGATGATATTTTTTATATTTTTTTGCAGACGGCAGTGGCGAATCGCCACTGCCGTCTGCACTATATAATCACTGCTAATGTTTCGCACGAACATCGTAAGGAATGTGTGCGAAAACATGTCACCGGTCATTCTCAGTTTAACTTTATGTATCTACAAACACTCAACTACTTAAATTAAAAATATAAAATAATGATATAATTCAAAATAAAATCGTCCCAAGCCCCAGGTCGATGCCAGTGATAAATAAAGTATTGAAGAGAAACTATAAAATAAGCACAACCATTTATTCTGCCCATAACTGAGCTGTAATTAAACATTATTGATACTGTTCCTTTTGTTTAACTTACTCCCCAAAGCACCACGGTCATAAGTCCAAATTGAATAAGTTCCTTCAATAGCGTCTTACCGTAAAGAGCCTTACTTAACGCTCAACTTATAGGATTTAAACGTGAACAGTTAATCAAAAGGTCTGGCTCCGGCACAGCCTTTGACGAAAGCTTTAAGCCTACATTAAATCATTCAACGATTTAATACATTTTCTTAAGAAAACGTGCATCAGCGAATCGTAGCTTCAAAATCAGTCAATAGTAAAAGTTGTTCAAGTGAATCATTCAATATTGAATAAGGTACTCATAAATTAATTCGTGAGTAGAGTCAGCATCAGTCTTGCGTAATCCGAATTTTAGGTATTACGCTTGTATTTCAATCAAGTGGATAAAAGAAAAGTAAACTTTTGTTAGACCAGGTAAATGAATGAATGATGAATTTTCAATAGGTTATATTTGTTTGTAAATATGCCTAGGAAGTAGATAGAGATACCGTTTCACGTATAATTTAGTTGTATATATTTAATAATTAATCACAATCGCAATTATATTGTTAATTATATTGCTACAGTATAGCATTGATTGTAAGAAATGCTTACTGTTATCACCTTAATTGCTGACGTTACATTAAAATACTTTCAAATCCTCGTTATGCCCGTAAATAATTCTTAAAACAGTAATCATCATTATAAGATAAAATCCCTAAAGGCAGCGTCACTAATTACATTGAATTATAATTTTTGAGTGGAGTGCGCTATAACGAACCGAGATGTCGCGTCGCTCGTCGGCGGATATCATTTGGCGGCCATCCATCTCGCCCTTACACTAATGAAGGGAAGAAAAGTAAGTCTATCTATAACGCTGACAGCGCCATACATATATAGATTAATAGCCACTTCCAAATTATACCGCTTGTCATAATCAGAATCAGAATCAGAATGTTTTATTTGTCAAACATAGGTTACAATTATGGTCATAACATCAGTTTCAGAGCGCTATGCTCTGTCATTACGACATACAAAATAGGTATATAAAGAAGTTAATAATTAATTATATAGATTAAGCAAGATTATAAAGTAATAATAGTTATTTATGCAACTGTTCTATAATGAGGGGTATTAAAACACGAGTGTGGGTTTATCACACGAGGCGAAGCCGAGTGTGATAATAGTATCACATGAGTGTTCTAATGCCTAATTATAACAGTTGCATACAAGACTTTATCTACACCCATGATATGAATCCTCTATAAATGTTCTGTACAGTGTTGTAAGAACTCTATGTAAATTCATGGAAAGTTTAATTAGTGAGTATCTAATACAAACAAACTATGTATAGGTAATAATATAATTATTAATTTTATAATTATTAACATAGAAAACAAAAATATTATTATTGAACAAAAATGGCGGAATACGACGTCAATTCAAAAATTCGAATAAGTTTTTATTTAAATTACGGCGCTGTGGTAGTGAAATGCGCGTGCATGACATGTTCTTTTTTTGAAATTTATAAAGATGCCATGAGAATGTGGCTGTTCGATGAGTAAAAAAACCGGCCAAGTGCGTGTCGGGCCACGCGCAGTAGGTTTCCGTAGCTAGTCGTAACAACATATTTCGACTTAATAGTTATTTATGCAACTGTTTTATAATGAGGGGTATTAAAACACGAGTGTGGGTTTATCACACGAGGCGAAGCCGAGTGTGATAATAGTATCACATGAGTGTTTTAATACCTAATTATAACAGTTGCATACAAGACTTTATCTACACCCATGATATGAATCCTCTATAAATGTTCTAAAACCATAGGGTATTAGGGTACAGTGTTGTAAGAACTCTATGTAAATTCATGGAAAGTTTAATTAGTGAGTATCTAATACAAAAAAACTATGTATAGGTAATAATATAATTATTTATTGTAATAATTATTTACATTTTGGATCGTACAATTATTAAAAAGTATTTTTCAATACTATTATTGAACAAAAATGGCGGGATACGACGTCAATTCAAAAATTCGAATAAGTTTTTATTTAAATTACGGCGCTGTGGTAGTGAAACGCGCGTGCATGACATGTTCTTTTTTTGAAATTCATAAAGATGCCATGAGAATGTGGCTGTTCGATGAGTAAAAAAGGAGTTGCATAATGAATTTCAGTACAACATTATAACACCCGTTTGGGTGTTATAATGGTTATTATGACACTGGCTGTTTTAATGTTGGTAATTAGCTAACTGTTTCAAGAACGTTTATAGAGGATTTATAGCATGGGTGTAGATAAAAGGGATTTACTATCTGTATTAAACAAGTAACATCTTCATACAAGTCATTACTTTCAAAGGTTTTTGTAATTTGCACGAATTATTCTAAGTAACTGCATTTTACACTTTGGACCCCAATTACTCTAGAACTAATTAAGTTAAAGTAACCAGATAAATAGCGTCCTTCAGATAGGAAATGTTTGTAGTACACGAAACCAGCTAGCACGTATGACGAGATGTATGAATGTTAAGGAAGCGAAAGAAGTATGTAAGGAGCGAAGCACATGGCGTTCCATCGTCTCTGCCTACCCCCGTGGGATAAAGACGTGATTTTATATATGTATTATGTATGTTTATTTATGTTTCAAGAATTTTGAACGAAATATTCTGAGTAACTGCATCTGACATTTCGGACCCCTATTCCTCTTGAACTAATGAAGTGAACTTATCCGCTATAGTTTTCCTTTAAAGTTCATTACATGTACTACCGACACAATTTTTTTCAGATTTTAGGATCCAGTAGTTTAGCTTTTAGAGGGGGGGGGACGCCCTACTCGAACAAAAATTTGCTCTTTAAAGTTAATTATCTCGCAAACGGATCCCTAAATCAAAAAACTGTCTTAGCAACCCCTAAACGTTTTTAAAAGTCCTATCTAACAATACCCCACACTATGGGGTAGGCGACAAAAAAAAAAAACATCCCTACTTTACATGTAGGGGAGCTACCTGAAAAAAAAAAAATTTTCCAAATTTTACTCTACGACTTTCTTTGTTTAGTTAACATACATGTTTATGCAAAATTTCAGTTTTCTAGCACCAACGGTTTCGTCGCTATGCCGTGGACAGACAGACAGACATGGCGAAACTATAAGGGTTCCTTGTAGGTACTACGGAACCCTAAAAGGAGTTACATAATGAATTTCAGTACAACATTAGTACACCCGTTTGGGTGTTATAATGGTTATTATGACACTGGCTGTTTTAATGTTGGCAATAAGCTAACTGTTTCAAGAACGTTTATAGAGGATTTATAGCATGGGTGTAGATAAAATAAAATAATTGATTGTACATTGAGCAAGTATTTAAAATTATAAAATGAATTAAACAGAATTGTGTTTACAGAGCCATGCTAAACTTACATTGTTACATACATACAGTGCTCGCATATTGCAGCTCGCAGCTCGCTCGGATAGGACCTAACCAAAAATTGCATATTGTTGGCCATTTGCAACTTCCTTGGCTGCAATTTCATACATTGCCTACTAGATCTTACAATTTCACACAGGACATGGAAAAGGAAATCTAATATTTGCAGGGAATTGCAGGTTTTCTAGAGTAAATCTATTAGTTAAGTGCAGGCCTTAGTCTGTAAACAGCGTTTAAATCAGATCTAGGCTCGCATCGTGGGCGGAAGTAATGAGGTTGGATCTCTCTAACTCTAAGCAAATACTAACGTCTCATTCCTGTTTATATTGATTGATGCTTGCATTGAATGATTGGGTTGAACAAAACTATTACTCGACACAATATGATCCCCTACTAAATTTATTTAGTAACGTAAACTTCTTAAAACACACCCTTTGAACACTCATCTATTTTCCAAAACAATCCTTATTTTATAATTTTTAAACTAAACATGGTTATTTTCTCATTAATTATTAGATTTAAAAAAAGATTAAAATATTAAAAAAATTATCATGCCTTCATTTTTATATTTATTAGGATCCATTACAAAAATCATTATAAAATACAATAAATTCAATCTTTGCGATCTTTTCAATCAATGCAAGAAAAAAAATGTATTTATGTCAATATGGTAATTAATGTCAAATAGCTCACAATTTTCTAGCCGAATGATAGATAGATATCACCATGTATATTTACCATTGCATGTATACAACAAATACACTAGTGACTTTTTAATTGGTCTATTCTAGTGTAATTCCAGAGTTCTTTATAAACAGTTATCAGATTTCTCATCACCAAAATAAGTTATATAAATAGAGACTTTTCCACAATCCTATTGACTATTACTGGACTTAGCTATAATAGTTTTCCTCTATCAGAGCTTACTTACAATAACTTTTAAGATAAACATGCTTGTACACACCTCGAGATTTAGTAATCCTTATCTTTAAAAATACCTGAAACTATTATTTTTAGAGAAATCTATTATTTTTGCTGACCAAATAAAGTTCGACCAATATACTTTTTACTGACAAAAAATATAGTTCCCAAATACAAGTACTGAGGGTACTTGTTTTTAGAAACACTATTAAATTTGCCAGGTAGAAAGGTAAGGAAGAAAGGAAAATTTTGTATGAAGTATATTCACAAGCAGTCAAAGAAATTTATAAAAAGCACGAACGGAAAAACCCGTAAAAATTCTTGCCCATTTTTTACCCTTTATTGTAGAACAGAATCAAACTTTTGTGTTACAAAATTTTGCGGACCGGTGGAGTTTTTCTTGTGCTATGAAACTTAATAAGTAATTTTTACTTTGTATTATATTCCATTTTATCCCACTTAAACTTGAAAAATTCCAATTAAGAGTCTTTAAACCAACGGCCAACGTCCTGAATTGTTTAATTAGGTTTAAGAATAATATTTTTTTTCAGACATCTTGGTTAAGCTACTAGTTTGTTTAAAATTTGAATTGACTGTATCCAATATCTTCTGACTATGTTTGTTGATATTGGATCAATATCAGGGTATAACCATGTGTTGTAGTTGAAATTTTTCATCAGATATCTACATACCTTCGCTACAAAGTTGGATACATCGTATTAAGAAATCACATTCAGAAACATACCTTTATATGCAAATAAGGCCTGTCAAGTACTTAGTAATTATTTTAAGTTTTGATTTATGCCTCAAATTATTCAAATACGTATTTAGCATAAACCTTATATACATAAGTTAATACAGAATAAATTTCACTAATATGTTCAGTCGGCTAGAAAATTGTGAGTTGAAGTTCTTTGACCCACAAAACAAAACATCACAGGTATTTTATGCTTTAAAAATTCAACCTCGCCTTGTTTTTATTTCACCGACGTTTATTTATTGCACCTATTTTTCTATCTTTAATATTTTACATATATGTTATTAAAAAAAGCTTGCAAAAGTAAATTATAATGAAGCTAGTTGCACAATTAGAGAGATACCTGTATAATAAAACGTCGTAACTCAGTGAAGTTTGAGCTCTATTCATTTGCCTTATACATTCATTACAGCTGAATTAAAGCTTGTTTTTAGGGTTCCGTAGTACCTACAAGGAACCCTTATAGTTTCGCCATGTCCGTCTGTCCGTCTGTCCACGGCATAGCGACGAAACCGTTGGTGCTAGAAAACTGAAATTTTGCATGAACATGTATGTTAACTAAACAAAGAAAGTCATAGAATAAAATTTGGAAAAATATTTTTTTTTCAGGTAGCTCCACTACATGTAAAGTAGGGATGTTTTTTTTTTTGTCGCCTACCCCATAGTATGGGGTATTGTTAGATAGGCCTTTTAAAAACGTTTAGGGGTTGCTAAGACAGTTTTTTGATTTAGAGATTTGTTTGCGAGATAATTAACTTTAAAGAGCAAATTTTTGTTCGAGTAGGGCGTCCCCCCCCCCTCTAAAAGCTAAACTACTGGATCCCAAAATCTGAAAAAAATTTTGTCGGTAGTACATGTAATGAACTTTAAAGGAAAACTATAGCGGATAAGTTCACTTCATTAGTTCAAGAGGAATAGGGGTCCGAAATGTCAGATGCAGTTACTCAGAATATTTCGTTCAAAATTCTTGAAACATAAATAAACATACATAATACATATATAAAATCACGTCTTTATCCCACGGGGGTAGGCAGAGACGATGGAACGCCATGTGCTTCGCTCCTTACATACTTCTTTCGCTTCCTCAACATTCATACATCTCGTCATACGTGCTAGCTGGTTTCGTGTACTACAAACATTTCCTTTCTGAAGGACGCCATTTAGTTAAAAAGTAAAATTAAAAATATTTTTCTACGGAACCCTACTGCGCGTGGCCCGACACGCACTTGGCCGGTTTTAAATATTGTTTGATAATGAATACACACGAAACTGCGCCAAAAAAAATATCATTTTCATTTATTTGATTTATTACAATAATTTAGGTTATGCTTTTTAAGATTAGGCGTTCATAAAATAACGGAAATTACTACCCATCGTCTAGCTCTTTTGCCTTTTCACTTCATAAATATTCTTCAAAGCTATAAGTATCTAAATGAGAAATATATTTTTCCCTGCCCAAAGTTTATCTCTCATTTATTAAAAATATCAAGAAGCCGACCAGAGCACAAGTATTTCCATTTATCCATCAACATACGTAGGACTATACTCGCCTTTTATATTTACAAAATGAAAGTATAATAATATCGGCAAGTTACGTACCTCCTCCATTTAATGAGGTAACATAACATGGTGTGTACAAATAACTCCCGAAATGCGAAGATTACAAGGATAAAAACGTAATTGGGCGGGCTAGTGCGTGATTGCGACACAAGGAACACACACCGTGAGTCGAGAGGGAGGCTATACGATATCTTCCTACGGTTTCACCCATTATATTAAACCTTGATCTCATTTCCGACGTGTTATTATTGTGTAAAAAATACTTTTTCTTCCTCACCAAATTCAGGGACGCGTAAAAAGTGTTACCTAACAAATTTATGAGTTAATTCATACATAGAAAAGGCCCGACCGCCAGAATAAACCGCTGTCAAAGTGGATATAATTACAAAACGGAATCCACACAAAGTCGCACTTAAATAGTTGGGTAATATGTATATGTCACATGTCGGCTTGAAAAATAGTCACTTAGACGGTCTGTGTTTCATAGAGTTGACACATACGTGTGCTAAATATTAATAACTGGTGGGGAACAGAAGTGCACGTCATCTCTTTTAGGGCTCGTTTACATTAATCCAGTGTATCAAATCAAATCAAATCAAATCATTTATTTGCTTAAATGTGGTCACAATGTTCTTAAATTTAAAGTAAGATCAGCATATTTACCGACTTAGATTATGGCATGCAAATATTATACATAAGAATTAAATTGCATGAAAAAACATGTCAACCAAAAAAAATAAGATTTAATAATATTAATATGTATTGTCTTGTATAAGTAAATGTCTAATGATCAAATAATTATATTATATTATGAAAGAATTAGATTATATTATACATAAAAATATCAGAGTTCATCAATCACAATTCTACTACCTTTCCCTACCTTATTTTATCATATTTATCAATTTATTATACAATATAATTTATATTCATGTCAATATGAAATAAAATTTAGGTAATAAATTTATAATTTAAAAATTCTTTAACAGAGTAAAAACACTTTTCTGTCAAAAATCTCAATAGCTGTTTTTTAAACTTATTAGCTGGTAAAACCCTGACCCCTTGTGGTAGATGATTATATATTCTTATTGACATGACGTAGCTATTTCTGTTACATATATCTGTCCTTATGCCTGGCAATACTAATTTATCGGGATATCTTGTATTGAATTTACATACATCTTTTTTGCATGCATACAAGTCCAAGTTATCCTTTACAAACAAACAGGTTTCAAATATGTATAGACATGGAAGAGTCATAATTGATAACTTGCGAAACAGAGGCCTGCAGCTATCCCATGGAGCAGCATTGCAGAGGGCCCTGATGCACTGTTTTTGTGTTATAAATAGAGTGTTTACCTCCACGGAATTACCCCACAATGCAATGCCGTATCTGAGATTAGATCCCACAAAAGCATGGTATGCCTTAAGGGCTGTCTGTTTACTTGATATTTTAGTCAATTTCCACAAAGCGTAAACAAACCTGTTAATTTTTTTACACACCTTCTCTATATGTGGCTTCCATGTGCAATGGACGTCTAGTGTTATACCTAGGAAACATGTTTCATCTACTTCAGTAAATTTTTCATTACCATATCTTAGATCTAGTTCCTGTTTTTTTGCGCCCTTGTTACGAAATTGGATGAATTTGGTCTTAGATTTATTAACTTTAAGATTATTGGATTCCAACCACTTCACAATATCACTGATAGTGCTGTTTAGTTCGCCATTGTAGTCTACATTAGGTACCTTTGGAACGACAATAGAGAAATCATCCGCGTAAAGAATACATTGGAATACATTGATGTTTAGTGACAGAAGGCAGATCATTAATGTAGAGTAAAAATAATAGAGGCCCTAAAATGCTGCCTTGTGGTACTCCTACTTTGTTCGGTTTGACTCGTGACCGGACGGTTATTTCTTCTCGGTGTTCATTGAGACTAGTTATTTCTACGTATTGTGTTCTGTCGCTTAGATAACTGCGAAGCCAATCATTTGCACATCCGCGCAAGCCATACATTTCACATTTCCGAAGTAGTAATTCATGAGTGACACTATCAAAAGCGCGGCTCATATCGAAAAATATGGCCGTTAGCGATTGTCTTTTATTGATGCTTGCCACTATGCTATCGGTTAACTTGAAAGCCGCCAAAGACGTGGATTTCCCCTTTTGATATCCATGCTGTTCTATACACAGTATATTAAATTTTGTAATAAAGGACATAAGTCGTTTATGCATTATTTTCTTAAATAACTTTGACAAAATAGGTATTAGAGAAATAGGTCGATAGTTGACAACATCGCTTTTGGCCCCTTTTTTGTAAATGGGCCTAACCACAGTTGTTTTAAGTCTAATTGGAAATTTTCCCTGCAGAAAAGATGTATTTAATATGTGGGTTAATACAGGAGATATATATTGACTGCAGACTTTAAGAAGACTAGTTGGCAACTGATCGTATCCCACCGAGGTTGTGTTTTTTAATGATTTCAGAATGTTATCGACTTCTTTTTCATCCGTTGGAAATAAAAATATGCTGACATTATTAATATGAGATTTGTCTGTTAACTTTCTCGTATTGTCTGTAGCTGGATCCAGTGTGCGGAATCTTAGCGCAGGATCGACATTTATAACTAAAGAACTATTAGTATTAAGTCCACCTGTGTACCATTTGTGTGCAAAAGTTAATTAAATAAATAAATAAAATAACGTTGTCTATTCCGATCCAGCCCTAAAATTACGTGATACTTTATACTATTACTTACAAGCTTTTATTCATCGTACTGGATCTATTTATTCCAGTAAATCCAAAAAATATTCAGTATGAATTTTACATGTCATTAATTAATCATTATGAGATTTTACTTAAGTACAATGTTAAGTTAGTAACCAGTGATTCTATTACGAGTTGTTGTTGTTGTTTCTGGGGTAGTAAACAGGAAAGCTGCCGCGAAGCTGAAATTAGAAAGCCTATTCACTCTGTAAAATGTCGGTACTTCGTATATAAAATGTTATGAAAAACAAGTGATTAGTAGAAAATAAAGTAAAATTTTCCATACGCGTATCTTTGCGAAAGATTTTAAGCTTACAGTTGCAAGCAAGCATCAGCGTCAGCGTCAAGCTGACGCTTGCTATCATCTGCAAGCTTAACGTGATGCGACGCTTGAATATCGTTATGTATAAGTAATTTATTTATAAAATTTAAAAAAACGTCTAATTAACGCTATTTTATTCACAATCATATATTATTTACTTGAATTTCAAGTTAAGTCAAGCCCTTTTGTTGCGGTGGCCATTCTTGTATTCACCAAAATATTGAGTATGGTATATTAAACTGTATTGTCATCAGAAACGTGAGTACCAAATCTCATATCAATCTGACAACAGAAAGGGGTTGAAATTTCAATAACTTTGACCAAAACAAACATAGCAAGCTAAATAAAACTGTTTAAAATTAAAAGTTAGTGGTCCAACTTTGATGTATAGCTTAACCGCGGCCGTAATGACGCTAACAAGAGAATCATGACGTATGTATAATTTCATCTAGATAAAAAGTGATAAAAGTCGGCGTATAAAACAATAACAATTCATTTTTAGCATTGTAAATATTTAGTTGGAACGAATCTCGTCTCGTCCGGTAGCAAAATGAGTTATATTCAGGTTTATAGTCGCTTAGTTATTGAATGTAGAGCTACATCTGTGTTATGAAACTAAAATAGATTTGATGAAGCCCCACCTATTGTGCGAGGAGAATTTTATATTTTAAAGGTTAATGATGAGAGTAATACGGTTCGAAGTCAATAAATTCAAGAGCCGTTACATGGCAGATCTTAGATCTTATTATAGTTAGTTCCAGAATCAGTTCCTCGTTGAAGAAAAACTATCCATTTGTTTGTATTTTTTTAAAACGTGTTGTTGACCTTTTTGTTTCTTCAGTGACGACATAACTTGTTTAATTAAATCTTTTAGTTTTTATTTGGATTGAATATTTTAAAATCTACCTCTAGTTTCACTCACTAGAGCACTATAAGAAGTCATAGGCTCTTGTTATTTGGAAGTATGTATTTTTGAATCCTAGCTCTTCTTATTATGAGAAGGTCCGTCCCCAGGAGTAGAACATGTACAATCATCATCATCATAACCAGCCCATAGCAGTCCACTGCTGAAAATAGGCCTCATACAGAGCATACAATATTTACTATAGCAAAAATGTTATGTCTCTTTACCTTACGATTACCTGCCATGTCAATAAAAATATGCAACTAAAAATATTGATCAGAATGTTAGGTACAATATAGGTACACAATATTTAATTCATAGTGCGGTTTCCAGCTTGGCTTATAAATTATAAGGCAGGCCGGTAATGCTACACAGCCGTAACACGTGCACCACCTAATTACATCACATACTAATAATACCTATAGATATTTTGTAGCCGTTGAATTAAAAACTAACTGCTTTTATAGCGTTTACCATTATTATTCTGCTTTACTCTCCAATCTTCTAAACTTATACATACATAAAAATTGTAATGTCTGTACATTAAAGATATTGCAGCAAAATGAATACAAGGTGTATTTATAACAAGCAGTTGAAGCCAAAACATTTTATTTTTTTGGAATTGTTGTCTGTCTGTCTTTATGTACGCGCATCAAGCAAAAACTGCTGCATGTAATTGGAATCGATTTTCACAGTTGTGTAGCTGGAGGTCTAACTAAAAAACTGGTATATGTTATATCTTTGTATTTTATCTCTAAGAGGGTACATTAGAGGGTGTAAGTTTATATGGGAGGTTAGTCAATTTGAAAGAAGAATGCATATTATTCTGCACAAAGGCTCCTTACATGACATTAATAAAATGAAAGATAGATTTTTTGGAAATGACACTCCCCAAAGGGGTTAAATAGGGATTGGAAGTCAATATGTACAGTTTATTAATTTTGAAAGAAATTGCACAACATACTGCACACAGGCCATAAATTCACAATATGATATATTTTCCACTCCGCGGCGGAGGTGTAAGTATTTGTGTATATTTGTAGTTGAAAGTGTATTAAGGAAATTAATCAATTTTGTAGGAAATTGCATGAAAATATCGAATTCCACGTGAAGAAGTCGCGAGCAAATATTAGTGCTACCACAATGATACTAAAACAAAAAATAGTTAGGTATAAATACCAACAACTCAATAATATTTTGAAAGAAATAAGCAGTAAAACTCGCAGAATCGAATCAAGTTGAGTTTTTAGTAATTTCTACATTCGGTCATCGATCAGGTTATATTTTATTTGGCGAGTATAATTTCTCCGTAACTGTACACAAATCGTCATAATATATTTATGTTAATCCTACAGAGCCTACAAATATGTCTTTCACGCAAAAACTAACTGTTCTATTTTGATGATGTTTTGCACACATAATAGTTTATAATATGGATTAACTCATTAGTTATTTTTTATTGACGCAGGTAACTAGGTACCACGCGGACGGCAGGTAGTACATAAATTCCATTGTTAAGGATAAGACGCATGTTTTCCTATTATCGCTTGAATTAACAGTAAAGGAAAAGGAAAACAAAATGAAGGATTCTGCACCTGTATGTTCTTCATAATGTTTTTATTAGAGCATGAATTCGACCAACCCGTACTTGGCTAGCGTGGAGGACTGTTGTCGGACCCTTGACGTAATCTTATTATGGGAAGGGGCTTCGGGCTAGCTATATGATACGAATGTATTATAAAAAATGTATGAGATTCATAAATATAATATTGTGTTTACGTTATTTTTATTATGTGGGGTAATGTAGAACTGTATTTTTTTTTATTTCACATTATTATTAATAAACTGACTTATTTTTTATAGCATTATTCGGCTATAAAAAATATTCAATTCATTCTAAATTGCTAAGTCGCCAACCTACACCTAACCAAAGCCGTGGGTGACTTACTATCTAATTTTTATGGTGATTTATGTTTTTTTTTAAAGTTAGAAACAAAAAAAACATATACTCTGATGTATTATGTTACGGTGAATGTGATTAATAATTGAAAATGATTAATAATTACTGGATTATAATTATTACAAAAAGGTGGAGTAAAAGATATGAATTAATCACACTTAGTTTTTTAAATCTTAATATTATATTATACAAATAAAAATTATTCAACCTTTTAATTAATAAATTAACGTTATTACTCTTTAAATGAATATTTGGAAGATAAAAATACATTAGTTCTTAGTAAGTAATTAATTATTACAATTTTAAGTATTATTAATTAAAAAATAGTATTAAGTCAGTATTTGTACGCCAGCAATGGTAAAATGTATAAAATATTAGCATTATTGCTAACACCTAATTGTACTATATTTTGACGAATAAATGATTATCTATCTATCTATCTCTCTTATTGCTGATTATTAGATATTTAACCTCAGTGTAAACCTACAAATGTAATTATTTTTTAAAAATAACGTAAGCTTCAGAGCATTACAGGAGAGGTAGAGGTTTTTAATGTTGGTCCTAAAACCTAACCAACCCATAGGGTTGGTTAGGTTTGATTAGTATATTGTGACCAACAACGCCTGAATATGTATATGTATAACAGTGACACAATTTTATAATTACATTTAACAAAACATGAGGTTATTATTATTATTCAGCGGTGATTATTATTAACTGTCAATTTATTACATTCACCGTAACATAATATATGTTGCAGTTTGACTTATTATGTTTTTATTTTTATTTTAATAGGTTATGCAGTAGGATTTCTGCTTTGCATTTTCTTGTATATATCATCATATTATAATTATGCTGTTCACCATGAGTGATGGTTAAGATTTTAGTTTTACCATCAAACCCGAATACAGTAGTGAAAGCACTGCTTCTTAGGCAGTAATTCGAGATGATAGAAATAAACTAAATCTAGATTCTAAATTAGCAAGCCGAATTAGTAAAAAATAGGTACAAAACATAATGCAACAGAAAAACGGTATATATATGACATAACATAAATACAAATTCAAATTTTCAAATTCAAATCATTTATTTTCATAGGCCCCAGGAGGCGCTTGAACACCATAACAACATAAAGCAACTAAACCTAGATTCGAGATTAATAATGCTGAATTAGTGGCCAATAGTTACAAAATATAATGCAATAGAAAAAAGGTATATTTTTAATGAAATAGGTATATATAGATGTACAATGTAAAATTACCGAATTTGAATGGATTGCCGAAGCTGAAAGCGACTTAGAACTATGAATGTCAATTTGCCGTTCAATGCTCGCTCTTGAATACTAAAATACTTATCTAATATTTATAAGTATTACGATCGTGATCGAAATTCGTACTTGTGTTTCTAGTATTTCATTATCGAATTCTATGTTTGTTTAATAATAAACAACCTACGAGGTATGAGCACACATAGAGCATCGTTGATGTAAGTATCCGTGGGCAGATGTAGGTAAATGTATATTTACCTAGTTAAATAAATATTTGTCTAGTATATTCACTTATAAATTTATCTATTATATGGTAGCTGTGTACGTACATAGATCATCATAAGTGGAATTTGTCTCAAGTGCTGGAAAGGTAGTCAAGGATTGTAACTCCATTCTTTGTTAAGCAACGTGGTTTGAAATAGTTATTTATCGGTTTTTGGAAAAAAACATGACAAGTTTTTTAGGGTTCCGTAGTACCTACAAGGAACCCTTATAGTTTCGCCATGTCCGTCTGTCTGTCCGAGGCATAGCGTTGAAACCATTAATGTTAAAATACAGAAATTTAGCAAACATGTTAATTAACTGTCCAGGCAAAGTGTTATAGTAGAATTAAGATAATAAAAAAAATCAGATTTCTCTAAAGTGTGTGTGTTTTTCTCTCGTCTACCCCATAATGTGGGGTATTGTTAGATAGGTCTTTTCTTCTTCTTCTTTCGTATCGATGGCCACTTGATATGACTTGCCATCGTGGTGAAAGGATTCGCCAGTCTGCTTGGTGGAAATTTGCAGACTGCCCAGGGTGCGCCGGACGTAGGCAGGGGTTGCCTAGACAGTTTTTTTGTTTTAGAGATTCGTTTGCGAGATAACTAACTTTAAAGAGCATACTTTAGTTCGTCTTTCCCTTTCTAAAAGCTAAACTGTTAGTTTGATCTGAAATAATTCATAAAGACGGTAATATATGTAACGAATTCATAAAGAAAACTATAGCGACTATGTTAACTTTTTAAGCTCAAGAGTACTAAGAGCCCAAATTGTAAAGTACAGTTACTTGGAATGGTTCGTTCATAATACAAAAATCTTTGAAAACAATGACCTGTATGAAGTTGTTTCTCGCTTAATACAGACAGAAAACCTTTTTTAAGTCCAAAATATGTTATAGCGACTATTTATTGCACCCTATTGCGCTTTGCCCAACACGCACTGGGCCGGTTTTTATTAAAAAAAATAATAATTATATAATATAATAGGTTGTTAATTATTTATGTTTGCGGTTACACTCGACAAAGTATTATTTCAATGTCATAAAACTGCGCTCAGCAAAGAATATCATTGAAGATAAGTACGTATGGACGAAAATTCTTTAAGCAGGTACTAAAATTTAATGACTAAAGCTGGGTATCAGACGAGCAATTACCTGCATCATGAAAATTAATATTGGACCATTAATTAAAGCCGTAAATTCTATTACGAGGTATTACAGTTCGTAAAGAGCCATGAAATTGAAGACTACGGGCATCTTTACCTAATATAAATTTTATGTAAACGTAATTGATATTGTAGAAAGTAGCATATTAGGTATGATGGTAATCAAATATCTGGAAGACAAAAAGTCTTATCTAGTTTTTACCTGAATCGGTTCATGATAGAACCATGATACTCTTTTACTTTTTATAATTATAAAAGACTCAATAAGATGACTTTTTCTAGGATAATGACTAGCTGGCATATTTTTTTTAATATATTGCTTATGGCGAAAACAAATCATCATTAATATCTATACAATATTTTGACTGGTTTGACGGCTATAATTATATTTAACCCTTGTTATTAGTATTTTTACATTGAACCAAAACCTTAACATATTCGAAGATGGTGCCTTTTGCATGTCATGTAATTTAATTTAAATTCAGACGAAATATAAATCAGCATTTAATTATCTCATTAAATATAAAATAACAAAAGCTTTTCTCACTTCACAAAAATTGTTATCTATATATATGAGAAAACTGCCAGTACAACAATGGTATGGAGCTATAATAAATGTCTTTTTAATGTCTTATTAAATAATGTTATTATAAAAATAAGAATAATAAGTCAATATTTTACCACAGTGATTTCTTGAAAGTAGGTTGAACGTCAAATTAAAAAGGTAAGTACTTACCAAAACACGTGGGGTAGTATCGGTGACAGACTCGCGGTTAGCCGGCACAGTCTGCGTGGCTTCCACACATGGCTGCTGCTGCGCCAGCAATCCAGGTCCAAGGCTCACAGTCACACTCACAGCTCAATACCTCAGCTAAAACCAGTTATGAAATCTCAAAGTTAGAAAACCTTCGCGGGCGCGAGTTACGCGAGTTTGTTCGAGAAACGGGAACGGAACGTGCGCTCTTCGCACGGAGGCCGCGATACTGACTGTCCAGTGAACAGTCGACGCTCACGATACCAGGGCGGGCGCCGCTCCGCGCCCTCTCGCCCGCCCGCCCAATGCCTTACATTCCTCACATACCGTCCCACACTTTTAAGTACCTAAGTATTTACACGGTATACCGGATGGATAAGTACAGGATGTGTATTAATGAAGTACAGAATCTGAAATTTCGAAGATTTTTATTTAGTTTTAATTTTATCCGAAAAATATTTGTATAATATTTGTGTGTATAAAAACAGGAAATTAAGCAAAAACATGATTCTGAATGTGTCACTCGTTAAAAATTTACATTACATCACACCAGATGACCAAGGTCAGTTAGGAGTATGACACACCTTCCTCTGTTACGAGTATGTTTAGGATTCATTATGAATCAGCTGATTTACCAGGAACAATAAGATACCCAATCGGGCAAACTCATCAACACTATTGTCCGACCTATCCCGTTCGTGTGTACATAGCATTCTTGTTTCTCCTGATTTTACGAAGGTGTAATTCTATGTGACATTTAATCTTTTCGCACCGAACAGATTGTCTTTACCTATTATATTAAGCGTGTTCATTAAAACTCGTGAAGCGTTAAAAGATGTCTAATAGCTTTCGACACCTTTGCTGACGTATTTCACATGAACGTGTTTAATATTCAAATAAACTACGTAAAGTAACGCTCTGAATACAACGCATTGGATGGATACAAGAATGAAGTCATGGCGTGGTGGCGTATCGAAGAATATTTTGTGTCGTTTTAATATTTTTTTATCAATATATAGTCCGATGAATGAAGATTTGCTAGGTTACAGACATTTTCATAGAGATCAAAATTGTTATGAATGTTAAGAACGTCATCATCAATGAATTTTCAAAAATTCTCCATTGAAATCATGCACGGAAAAAACAACATGAAAGGTAAAACAGGAAAGGTTGTTTTTGCCCGTTTTTTTTGGTAAACAGTACGATTGATCATTAAAAAATGTTCTACAAAATAATAGATCATATTTTATGTATGCAAAATGTACAGACACTTTTCCACTCAAAGCCACAGTTTCTGAGTTAAAATGATTTTAAGAAGTTGAAAAAGTTGTCCTCTGAAGTTAAATAGCTCGCAAACGGATCTCCTTATCGGGCAAAAACAATTTAAGAGACCTTTGACGTGGTCTTTTTTTCCAAATAAAGTATCGATGGGGAGTATTAAGTATTCATTTATGATGGCGTTAAGAACATCTATACCAATTTTCAGCTCGATGGGAATTTCTGTAGCTTCGACATTAGTTATAGTCGTATCTAGACCTGGTTAATTTTAAACTACGGAGTTTTGACTTTCTCAGTCCTTATAAGTAATAAGTAATTTAAAAAATATGACTTATTTTAGCTCCGAGAAACCAAATTGACATGAAAATTGTACAATTATGTACTTTTAATTCTATTGACGTAAATTGATATACAATTTATTAAACCAGACATTTTAATTAATGAATTAAAATGCCTGATTTTGTTAACAATCAAACATTTATTGACTAAATATTTAAATGTAAAAATTATATAATACCTATGAAGTTTCTCACACATAAATACTTCATTTAAGTCATTAAAATCATTTATAAGAAAAAAAACAAAAGAATTCTTTATTCAAATACGCTTTTATCAGAATTAGATACGCACAAATAATTTTGTAACTCATTAGCAATTAAAATCAACCTGTACAGTCGTCATCATAATTACAAGGCACGAAAAATACAGAGAATAATTAATTTAACTGAATTATTCATAAATCAAACAGCTGGTGAAAATAAAATCTGCAAAAACGAAGTTCTAGGGCACTAAGGGAATTCAAATATTGACTTTTGCAAAAATAACCGACTAGATCGTCAGTATACGCTCAGAAAACACATTCATTTAAATGAAAGTAGGCAGGTTTCATTGAAGAATCTCATTCAGTGTAGCCTTGGCGAGACCATGACTATAATGGTCTGAAAATAGTCGCTGTAACTCATTCATACAGTCAGCGCTTTCTTAATGAAAAATGAAGTAAGTTACTTTGAAATGAGGCCGACCTGATTGATACGGAATAAATAAGAAAATTTAATTCCTATATAGGAAAGCTAATAAATAATATTAAAAACAACATGTACAATAAACAAAATACACAATGAAAATTATAAAACTAAAAAACACGATAAGTACTAATTGCTCACGTAATAAGCTGAATTAATTAGTACTATCTAATATGAGTAACTAGTTTTCCCATAAAAGAGGGTTATTAAAAATAATTATGAAGAAAAAGCCACCTTACCAGTATAATTAGTTGTTATGAAAAAAGTAAAACCATTTGTAGAATAGGCTTATTTCAGGGTATTATTAATGGTTCTCTTCGAGGCCATCCGACAAAACACTTTTATATTTTATGCGACTTTACATTGAAAAACCATTTTTAAGTAATTGCTTAATTCAAAGGTACCACTAACAATAATACACCCTAGAAGGCATTTTTTATAATAGCTATTCTAATTAGCCGTACCTACACGTAATGTGTTTATAGAGTATATTTTATAATGATAGTTAAACGTTTTTATGGCTTCACTCTATCTCAAGGACAGATCTTGTATACACAATCTTATGTTCGACTAAAAACCAACATATAAGAAGCTATGTCATACTCACTCGCTATTATTGTTAAACAAACATTTGGGAAATAATGAAACCGCTGAAAGTTGTTCGTAGGGAGGAAGTATCGCGTGCCTCGTTATCCTCGTGCAGAATGAGGTCCCCTTAGTGGATCGCTACCGAAAAACAAATAACTAAAACTATATAGGTGATTACTACCGTTAGTCTCGTTTTGAAACAGGTTTCGGTAAATAGAAAGCTTAATGTATGTATATCGAAGTAATTCGACACACACCTTGCGCTTCATTAGGTAAAGTATGTAAATTAATTAATTGATTACTTAAAGCCTTGTTCGTAGTTCGACGCCTGCGGGGCAAACTTGTAACTACTTACGTAGCCTTGCAATTGGATCGTAGCCCCGTAGCCCGGCTACGAACTGCGAATGTCTACGCGGCCCACAGTTCACAACTTCTAACTAAAATATAAAGGGACGTACAAAATAATACTGAGTTTTAAATAGGTAGCAATATTATACGTTACCGAATAAATTATATGTATTACATAATATTAATCCGCTATTACTATAGATCATTACATTTAACCTCTAAAGTTTGAAATTGTTTTAAAAGTAGACTCCCGAGCGCCGTGTTTTCATACTAACGTAATATACATGGGTTTAAATTTAATATTATTAAGTATTTATAGATTTTTATTCTTAATTTTTTTTATTAGACTTATCATATCCAAGACACTTAAATGCATGTATGTTCGTGATCATTTTTTCAAAATTGTTTTAATTGTTAATTTAGTAACATGCAAAATGGATGCATTGCAAAAATAATAATTTATGAATTGTCTATAAAAATAGATAAAAACTAAATAAAATTAAATTTAAACCCATATTACTTTTTTATAGAAAACAGCCAAGCAATTGTTTTCTCATAAGTTCCTCTTAACAAAATATGATTCGCTCACCGTTTCCAAGCCATCGGATCGATTCTACAAGACTTTTGGACTTCGAGATTTGTTTCTAACTTACCTGAAAAGAAAAACATACTGTGTTATTTTATTAATACCACAATAAGATGGTAACAATGAACTAACATTATAGGATACATTCAATAACAAAGTCTTACCCTACTTATCACGAAACCTGATAATAATAATATATATAATACTAATATTACATCCCAAAATACCTGAGCAATATTAGATTTAATCACATTACATCAACGGGATTGAAAATGTATTATAATGCGAACAACGATACACAAACATAATACAATCAAATAGGTAGAAGTAAATTAATTACTGTATTCTGTTTAATGTCGTAAATGGTAGTGATGGTAAGACCTTGTTGCCGTGAAAACGGAATAAATAAATAAATAAATATCTCACAAGTTACACACAACGCCATTTAAACCCAAACTAACCAGAGCTTGTACTATGGATACTAGAATAACTGATACTAATACATATATGCTTTTCTTTTGTAAATACATACTTATTATACATAGAAACACCCAGGCTAAGACAAACCCCCATGTTCATGCATACAAAGATTTGTCTTAAGTGGGAATCGACCCCACGACCTCGGCGTCGCAGGCAGGTACACTACCCACTCTGCCATCTAGTCGTCAGAATGAATGGAGAATGGAATGGAGATGAGATGAGCGCAGCAGTGCGCGGAATCTGGTAGGTTATTTCCACAGCAGAGAGGAGATGCGTAGCGGCGCCGCCTGGCTGACTGACTGTATCTATACTAAGAAACAACCTTCTTTCGGGCAGCCGAAAGAACTCCTCCACCCAAAGTGTTACCGGCCTACTGGCCATTAACACCCAAACGCGGGGACGTGTGCAGGTTTATCAATCTCCGTTGTTGACCTGACCCACACGGCTTCGCTCCCCACATATTGTATGAGGCTGCCCGGCGCGTCTGTACCCCATTCTGTGACGCGCGGTTGTCCGCGCGTTCTCGTAAATAAATAATAATAATAAATCGTTTTATACTAAGAAACAGTTGAAAAAGATATAAGACCGGCAGGGTTTGAACCTGCACCCTTTTGCACACCGGGAAGTCGCTTTACCAACCAGCTAAGGTCGCCCATTGCCAGAACCCAAAAAAAATCAACTGTGTGTCACGTCATTTCGTGACGTCACGTTCATCCTGTATCTATGCCCGCTCGCTGCTGTAAAATCTATACAAAAATAAAATTTCTTCTCTCCTCTGCGCTTGATCCATTTTTACTAAAGCGGAGCGGAGAAGAGATGTGAAAATAACGTAATCTTATCAGTTATTCAAGATAAATCTCCGCTACACTATGGTGAAAACTTGGTCTAAATTCTTCCGCAGTTAGTATCTAGTAAAGATTACAATTGCTATTAATTTCTATCGATAGGTTTGACTACCTCGACTGTGTGACAACCTTGGGCTGTTCCTTGATTACTCTGCGTGAAAGCGGTGCAGTAAAATATTTCTTATATTTCTGTCTTCCCCGTAGTGTTGAATATGCTTAGATAGGTCTTTAAAAAACCTTAAAGGGTTGCTAAGATGGTATTTTTGTGCAATAGAGATCCGTATGCGAAGTAATTACCTTTGAAGAGCAAGTTTTTATTTAAGTAGGGCGTCCCCCCTCCTAAAAGCTTTTCAAAGCTCTTAAAAGGGTTTTGGTCAAATTATCCTACTAGTATCGTTACTGTACAATTCTGGAACTGGCCCTAAATATCGTCTACACAAAGTAAGTAATATAAAAAAACGAGTTTGACAATACATGTTTAATAGTTTCACAAATTCAAATTAGTTTTACACCCCTGAGAATACAGAGTCGAGCTCGAAGGCGCTGAATTCTTCATAGGTCTGCTAATTTCAGGGTTCTAGCTTTTATAAAATAAAAACATTGTAATGTAAGATATACTTGCGATTCGTATATGGCATTTTTTAAAGAATCTTGGTTTCTTACTTCCAGATATATTTTGCTTTTTATTTTAAAAAATGGTTTAATTCGGTCCAGTAGCTTCGAAGTTTATGTCTAGTCCGTACAAACTAACAAACTAAACACCCGTATTGATTAAAATGTGAAGGACTATCGTTGCAGACCAAACTCAAGGAACATGTTTTCTTGACTAAAATTAATATCTACATGCCATCCAATAAAAAATATTCAGTCCTTGGGACTGAAAAATCAAGAATAGTAAGTAAGAACGCTACATGGCGCTACTAGAAATATATTCCAATTTGATGGTTCAGTGACAGTTTAAATTTCGATTGAACGTCAAGGAGAGGCAGGCCGAAGAAAATATGAATAAAAAAAAACCGGCCAAGTGCGTGTCGGGCCACGCGCAGTAGGGTTCCATAGAAAAATATTTTTAATTTTACTTTTTAACTAAATGGCGTCCTTCAGAAAGGAAATGTTTGTAGTACACGAAACCAGCTAGCACGTATGACGAGATGTATGAATGTTGAGGAAGCGAAAGAAGTATGTAAGGAGCGAAGCACATGGCGTTCCATCGTCTCTGCCTACCTCCGTGGGATAGAGGCGTGATTTTATATATGTATTATGTATGTTTATTTATGTTTCAAGAATTTTGAACGAAATATTCTGAGTAACTGCATCTGACATTTCGGACCCCTATTCCTCTTGATCTAATGAAGTGAACTTATCCGCTATAGTTTACCTTTAAAGTTCATTACATGTACTACCGACACAATTTTTTTCAGATTTTGGGATCCAGTAGTTTAGCTTTTAGAGGGGGGGGACGCCCTACTCGAACAAAAATTTGCTCTTTAAAGTTAATTATCTCGCAAACGGATCCCTAAATCAAAAAACTGTCTTAGCAACCCCTAAACGTTTTTAAAAGTCCTATCTAACAATACCCCACACTATGGGGTAGGCGACAAAAAAAAAAACATCCCTACTTTACATGTAGGGGAGCTACCTGAAAAAAAAATATTTTTCCAAATTTTACTCTACGACTTTCTTTGTTTAGTTAACATACATGTTTATGCAAAATTTCAGTTTTCTAGCACCAACGGTTTCGTCGCTATGCCGTGGACAGACAGACGGACATGGCGAAACTATAAGGGTTCCTTGTAGGTACTACGGAACCCTAAAAAAGATATAAAAAAGAAGGGAGTACACTTACTCCCTTCGTTTTTATGCCTTAGTGTCTCGCTATCACTATAGCGAGACAGCTGACAGAAGAGAATGGAGGGAAAAGACGTTTTGCGACGAACCTCAAATAAAATTAGATAAGAACAGGATGAAGAAAACGACATTGTAATATTATTGTGACAGGGCACAAAATGTCGTAGTACTTCATCATTGGATTGGAACGCTTTGTCAATCTCCTCTACTACCCGCCATAAAATTACTTTGTATAGTCGTTTTGCAGTTTTCAGTCGGCAGAAAAAGAGTCTTGGGCGGTTCGCACCGCTCGACGACAGTGGTGCGAACCGACCTATTCAAAAAAAGTCCTTGGGCGATTCATACCGCGGTGCGAACCCCTTATGGTATAAACAGCCCCAGTACCCGAAAAAACGACAGATTTATTAAAAGCCAGATTCACCAAGTAAATTCAACAGATGAAAACTATAAAACTCATAAGCATTTATCTTTGTAAAACTTTATCTTAAACTGCATAACGTTATATTAGACCAAAAAGGTAAATTATGTACGAAACCGTGCAAAGTTTAGGTGACTAAACAAATATCAATGCAGTGTCATAACAAACGGCATAATCGAAGGTTGCATTCATTCCCAGTCATCAGTAAACAGTGATTATCGCGCAAATGACTGCAACACAAACAACATAAGAACGATGCAACACAGTCAAGTGACGTCGCGTATTAAGCTCCGCTGCATGAATAAAACGGGAATGTGAATGAACTGAATGAATGACGCAATGCAAGCTCAGTGGGTTGCTCTGTGCTAGAACGTTGTAAGTGACCGTGGTCCTGTAGTTATGATTGCTATTAGACAACCCAAATTAAAAACTTTTTGCGACTGTTTCATTCACAATCGTTAAGTAAACGTTACTCAAATGATAATATATGTAACACAAACAAATTGAAGTGACAGCTTTAAAGTTGAATTGTATCACTTTAATATTCGTTAAAGATTAATCTGACGTTTATCTCTTACTCAGACTTTGTGAATAAGACCCTTAGACAGGTGTCAAAATCAAACATTTAAGTTTAAATAGAATAGGTTATGTAAATAAATTTTGATGTCGAATACAGTTGTTTATGATCGATATCACGATAAGGTATAACAGCACACTGTGATCACGAACTACATTACCTTATTTTTATTTATATTAACTTTATATAAATATTGGATCAAAACTATTTTAATTGTGTGCTTGCATTGCAATATGCGTCGTGTAGAATGACTTCAATTCTTTATTTATTTATAGGAATATCAACAGCATGTAACAGTGAGAATAGCTTACAGTAATCCTAGTCACACGGAGCCAATTATAGATCTTAAAGAGTATTTATAAAGATAAGTGTACTGTTCTATGCTTGTTAATTGTTGCATGCATCGGATTGTGTTGGTTCCATCATTAAAATTCAAGTGTTTGTCATATTCTTATTCATTTATTTTCATATTTTATAATATTAAAGTGAAAGTACATTTAAAAACATAAATTACATGATTAAAACACCGGAGTTAACGCGCTCATAGTTTTGTTTGCATTTTGTAATATTTTCAATCGCTAACATTGTCAGCAAAAAGCAAAACATGCATGTATAATTGCGTTATTTCCCGTGTTCTTATTATATTACTACTCTACTAAAGCATAAAACTAGCAGTCAGCTACAGGGTTTTGCTACACAACAGCTGTGTAATCTGGGATGTGCGTTGTTGTGTACGTCATAGCGTGATAGGACAGGGACAGACGGTGGCGTCACGGGCTCGCCAGGTCACTCGGTACTAAGGTAACTCACGTTTCTCGTGTCACGTCACTCGGGAAATGAACACGGCAGCCCAGTTTGGGATCAATGGCCAATCTAAAATAGAAAAATGCACTTCATAATGTTGCACGTTTCAGTGCTTTAATTATGCAGATGAGGGAACGATTTCAACGTTCGAGTATATAGCAATGAAAATGGAACAATAGGAGTATCTAGCATTTAATATAATGTTAGCCTAGGTTTGCTTTGTAACACTTAGTACCACGATCTCATTAATTTAGAATACATTAATTAGTCTTTGTTAGACTATTCAATGGATCCAGTACTACTAAAATACAGTACTGTCATAGTGGTATGCTTAAAATCATTTACCAAAACTCTATTAGGCTAAAAGTATATTGAAATTGGATATATTAGCGTATCGACACGCAAACCATTTTTTTTCATTACCGATACAAATTATACCAAGCTGTACTATCACCTTTCATGCTATTCCAAGACTTTATAAATTGGCAAGTTTGGCATAGAGCATTTGAATGGCAATAAGAGATGATGGAATCGCACCACAAACGATGCGACAAAATAATGGATAACCCAATGTCCTGGTGCCGTACTATGACTTCCTTTTGCCATTCAAATGCTATCCAGTTTACACTGTTCGCTAAACAAAAACGTTAACATTTTGAATTGGTTTTGTGTGCCAAAAAGGTGATAGGTTCCAGCTGGCGCTTATAGTATTACAGTATCAAGCTGACAACCTCATCTACAGAAACTTTTTAGATGACGTACCCATCGTCTCCATTCTGAGTAGCCTCCTCTTCCGGCTCCTCCACACCATTGCAATGTTCCACCACCACCTCGGGAACCTCACTCATGACCATTGAGAACAGCTCTAGTCCATACAAGTCACCTGGACGAGCCTCAGCGAACCAATACCGCAAACTACCAGTTCGCCCTTGGTAAAAGATTACGGTAAGTACTACAACTATTATTAAATTAAGCACGGACAACATACAGACAACTTCGATGTTACTAGTAAAAAAGATAGAACGGAATTTGTGTATTGAAAATCGTTTCGAAGTTTCCATTAAAGTGAATAAATTAGCAAATTCTGTTTAATTAAAATGTTGATGAGTTTTTTCTTAATTAGGATACGCGATTTTTATCGGTGTGCGTTTTAAAGAGATATTTATTTTTAATTTTGTAAATAAACTTGTATTTAGCGATAATATATTGGGGTGAGGTAAAGAGCCTTCACGTTCGGAGAACTGTACCGGATTAAACACTGCAGTGTGCAATTCAACTACCTGCCAACTATGTTAGTTAACTCCACGAACTCTCCTAAACACTAACCTACATGCATTTATTTAATTAATTTAATACCACTAGAACTGCTCGGGTACTTTGCCGATAGCTTGTAGCATCAACTAATAAACTATAGGTTTTATAAGTACTACCAACATTTATTTAAATCTTTTCAATAGTATTTGCGTAAAGGAGTAACTAAACATTCGTTTTTACAAATTGTCTGCATAGAAAGGACTTGTCTTGACAAAACAATTTAATTTTCCATTAGACATTTTAAAATGCACAAATAGCATAGCCACCCGTAATAAATGTCAACCTGGTTTCCAAAATGTTTTAAACAAAAATATGGAACAAACCCGCGGTAAATTGCTAGTGAACCATTTTAAGCATGCGCGGGGAAGGCAAACGGGTCACGAACGCATAGTTAAGGCTTCAGCAAAGTAATCCCTTTAAAGAGTAGTGTGCCTGTATCCAGAAATATAATCACGTATGTAGTTAGTTACACATCATTAACGTAATATGTATAATACATTTCATTAGAGATATATATTTTTTTATTTCATAAGGAGGAGGAAAATTGCTGAAAATTACAACATTTATACTGCGAAAGTATGAGTTATTAGGCAGTTTTGTTACGACTTACGATACAGAGAGCGACTAGTGTTTTAGTCATGGGCACCAAGAGGCACCACACACCTGACGTCAGAGCATTGCGTAATATCGTTTCAACATGTACCCAATTCTACCCCCTGTAAGTAAAGTGGTACCTATAAGATTATTCAGCCGGCGCCCACGCATTTGATCTCTTCGGAAGATAATTATTATCACGACGACGGCGGTTATTATTAATGTTATCGTTGTTACTAGTAATGTTTACGTTCACGAAACTAGTTTTTAACGGCGCCGGGAGGTACTCCCTTACACAAGGGATTGCTTGTTTCTTGTCATGTCTGGTGGCAAAGTGCTGCATCATCTCGGCAGAACTTGCATGCTGAGAAAAATTGAAAGAATTCTTCTTTCAAACAATTAAAGCTTAACTTTTTTTCAGATTTCGTACATATTGATATATAAGATTTATTATTATTATTTTGTTGTATTGGGTAAGGCGCAGGCCACACAATAGCGTCCTGCACTAGTATGGCGTAATCCGCACAATCCGTGGCACTCAGAACATAGAACATTTTTTTTTTTCGATTTGTCGTTTCCAAACAATTAGATACTTCATAAAGATTACAATCAAGGCTTGATATAAAAGAGAAAATGAGTAATTTGATTCAGACATAAGCTACTTAATTAATTTATGCTAAGAATGTGTCCATTAACAACTATCTTACTGTCTCTATTATCGAAAATGACACTTTATTCTTGTGTTCTTTAAAAGTAGTCTCGCTACACCAATTGAAGCACTCACTTCACTGAACTAGCTCAGAAGGTTTCGTCCTTTTAAGTCTTCCAACTTTGTCTGTGGTGTCAAGGTGATGGATGGCCTCGACATTCACGTGTTGAAGAAGTCGTTCATGAGCTTCAGCATACCATTAGTTTTACACTGGCTACAAGGTTCACCTTCAGTTTGACGACCGGATGGCGAAGTGGCTAGTGTGCCTGCCTGCGACGCCGAGGTCGTGGGTTCGATTCCCACTTAAGACAAATCTTTGTGTGCATGAACATGGGGGTTTGTCTTAGTCTAGGTGTTTCTATGTATAATAAGTATGTATTTACGAAAGAAAAGTATATATGTATTAGTATCAGTTATTCTAGTACCCATAGTACAAGCTCTGCTTAATTTGGGACTAGATAGCGTTGTGTGTAAGTTGTGAAATATTTATTTATTTATTTATTTAGTTCACGATGGAGATCCTCATTTCTGATGCACCAGGGTGCATTCGCAATTCCCCTTAATACTTTATTCTGTAGAACATTAAACACATAATATTGTAATGAATGTTGCATGAATTAAGAAAAAATATGAAACCAGCCGACGTAACTGAACTGATTCAGATCGCATGCCTTTACTAAGAATTCTGTAAATCAGTTCATATCACGGTATTTTCAACTAAGCTGCAATTATGTACAGCCAAGCTTCTAACTCAACACGCTCTAACTTCGCAAATAGTCTAAATATGCGGCGTAAAGTAAAAAAATACTTACTTATAATAAATCTGTGGACGCAGGTAAAATTTCTGTACATTGAAAATATCAAAAAAATAAATGGCAGGGGGTGTTACTGGACCGCAACCGAACCCAAAAATGTGATTAAAAAAATTTTGTCTGTCTGTCTGTCTGTTTGTTCAGGCATCACGCAAAAACTACCGGTTCGATTACGATGAAACTTGGTATAATTATTATTCTTTAATATCCTGGGCACCACACTGGGTACTTTTTTACATAAAGGTCTATAAAAAGATCTCATATCTATGTAAGATATTTAACATTACGCTACACTCTACGGGAGCGGAGCAGTGAGGCTAAACGCGGGTCATAGCGTGGAAGCAGCTACTACTTAATACAACGAATTTTACGCGGACGAAGTCGCGGACAAAAGCTTGTTTCAAATATAAAGACTGAAAATCACAGAACTGTATAACCTCCAGGCTTTTACATGATATTGCATAATACGTCATATGCAGCAAGGCTTGTTCTACGCAAAGTCGGCCACGACCACACCGTTAACTTGTGCAATCACAAATACAGATGCGTGGATAAGGCATGTTACGGATGCGTGCAGTGGATGGACGCAAGTTGTGTAGCATCAGCGTCCTTATAGTCGATATAGCTCGTGCAGCCTATTTTCACGTTGTTTGGGTGTAACTACACAGATTATTATTTTCTTGACGTAACTAAAAATTCTTAACTTGTGTCTTCGACGACATTGAAATCTTAAGTGGCGATCGAACTAACAAATTTGATGTTTTTACGATGAACGTAGAATGATTAGGAATGTTAGGTATTACAATGTCCTTGTTAAGAACTTATTTTGGCATAGGTAATTAAGTCAGTTTCTACACAGAAATACGTCACGGGATGAGCGATATGCCTGGTGGAAAGTACCTTGAAGCTAGTAGGTAGAAAGGTAGATACTCCATAAATCCCTTGTGACACATAGAACAAATAGAATAAACTGTTCCATCAATCTGATCGGTCTCTGTCCATAAACGTTTAATAGATTGGCTGCGACCGTTCCAGTACTCTCCTTAATGGCCCTGATAGTTTGCTCGCAAGGCAGCTACTGGCGCAAGTCACTACCATTAGGGATGACACTAATGTACTGTTATTTTTTAATATTTCAACTAAGCTTATAAGCGCCTTGCACGCTACGGACCCTCCGTAGTAACGCTAAAATTGAAACAAACAGACAGACGGGAGTGCATTTTGACTTTGAAAAAAACCCGTAACTTCATTCGCGTGGATTTCGATATTATTATAAAGAACAAAAACTGCCTCGTTGGTCTAGTGTTTAGCGTATGCGCCACTTATGGCGAGGTCTTGGGTTCGATTTCTGGGTTGAGCAAAAGTATGATTAAGGATTTATAGGGATAAGCACGGAGTTGGAATTGTGCCCGCTGGCTGGCAATTAGGCTCAATGTCTATCACCTGTTACCTTAACGTAACAAATGAAATGAAGATATTATACACCTCTGCCATACCCTTCTGGAAAATATAGGCGTCATATTGTGTTATTTTATGTTAGCTGTTTCCACGTTTTTACCAGCGTTATATGTTTCCAACTATTGCTCCGCTTTCACTGCTGCTTTGCTCCTATTGATGTGGTCTATCCAAAAATAATAGAATAATGCGAATCCGACGAATACTTCCTGAGATTAGCGTATTCAAAGACTTACTAGACCAACTATCGCTCGCCGTTGGGCCCACGTGGTTAATTTTCTTGATTAAGTTTGCTAAGATGTTACAACATTTTAAGAACGACACTCATGCTGAGTTTCATTTGAATCCTATCAGTGCTTTCGGCGGTAAAAGTGTTCAAGATACAGTCAGATGATCTATGGATAGATCTTCTAAAATGATATTGATGTTTCTAATATTTTTTTTTCTAAACTGAATAGTTTGCGCTTCCAAAGTGAAAAAATGTGTGTGTCCTCCCCCGTAACTTCTAAAATAAGGGAATAATAAATGTAAAAATAATAAATGATGTACATTACCATGCAAACTTCCACCGAAAATTGGTTTGAACGAGATCTAATAATTAGTTTTTTTTAATACGTTATAAATCGTATACCGCATTTTACCTTTCATTTAATCAACTCCAATATAATAAAGAATAAAGAAAACCATTTATTTAGATGTGTAGTGGTACGGAACCCTACGTGCGCGAGTCCAACTCGCACTTGACCGGTTTTATAATGTTAATTTACAAGAATATCGTTCAATATAATTAGTGTAGATACACACAAAGTGTTATATTTGTGATTCCTGTGGCAATGCCTAAAACCAATTTTTAAACAAAATATTTTTTAATCCGAATTAAAATAAAGTACTAGGTAAGTGTTATTTCGCAACAAGACCCGGAAGTATTTATTTCCTTCGTAATAATTTTCATTTAATTTTAAACGGGAGGTTTCTGCATTCATATTATATATGACGGAGAAGGAATCTCCAGTGTTTTTAAAAAGTGTGACATCAGCATAGCTGACTTCAAAGGAAAACTTCCAAGTACTTTTATAAGCTTCGTTTATTCATCGGGTAGCGTAATGACGTCAGAGAGAGGTCCATACTGTGCGGCGGCTCGAGCATAGATAATACATATAAACTGAGAGGCTCGAGAGCGACTGTGTCGATCGCCTACAGTGCGGCCGTTTTTATAAGACGGCCACGTGCACGAGTTTACAAGTTTGTAGGTTAAGTATTGAAATTATAATCTTAACATAAATTTTACATCGTAATCAACTCATAAATAATCAACTGATGGTTATTAACTAATTTTAGGACAATCAAATTATTAATCTTAATTATTATCGACGAACAGTTGTAACTGCGCCGATATATTATTATGTCATAAAAAAAGCAATAGAAACATCAGGTTACATCCATGTGACATCCCTAAAAGATATTTCCGCTTCAAAAGTGATCATAAATGCTTTATGCAAAATCGAACCGTTTTACAGATACCTACTAAATACTGATTTTTATAGTTTTCAATAAATCAAACCAACTGAACCATTTTCAAGATTCTGATAGTTAAACTCATTTTTATAGTTTTCTATCCATCACTTCTATACAACACTATTCATACCTATATGAATTCTACATATTTATAATATTTTTTTATCAAGTAGGTAATTCCTTGATAACGTTGGTATTATTTTATATCTATATAATATACTTATAATAAATCTGTCGATGTAAAATTTCTGTATATTTTAAATATTATTATCAAAAAAATAAATGGCAGGGGTGTTACTAGACCAGCACCGAACCCAAAAATGTGATTAAAAGAAATTTTGTCTGTCTGTCTGTTTGTTCAGGCATCACCTAAAAACTATCGGTTCGAGTACGATGAAACTTAGTATAATTATTCTTTAATATCCTGGGCACCACAATGGGTACTTTTATCCCGGAAAAGTACCCAGTATATTACATAAATATATACAATAAAAAACAAACTTAATTTTGCGGTTCGGGGAAGAACCGCAAATAATAAGTTTGACGCGCGTCGGTTATTTAGGTTTATTTTTATAAGTCTTACTGTAGATATAGATATTAATTTTAAAGTATAGGAAGTATATTTGATATTGTACGTAGGGACCTTAGGTTATTTTATAATACTGTTAGGTAGGATTAGACATTCGTATAGTTAAGTAGATATTAGTTGTTAGGGATTTTGCTTATTTATTGAGTTTAGATTAGGTAGTTATCATCAGAAATTGGTTTAATTAGGTAGGTGGGTATCTTATTTTTTGTTAACTATTGAGTTTTTTTATTAATGTAGTACCTAGCACGCAGATGAAATCGCGGGCGATAGTTTGTTTGTTTGTTTAAAAGCGCTAAACTCAAAAACTACTGGGCGAATTTTGAGTGAACCTTTGAGTTTGATAGTCTAAGTCTCAATAAAGGTCTTAAGATATTTTACATTACGATAAACTACTACTTAATACAACGAATTCCACGCGGACGAAGTCACGGGCAAAAGCTAGTACCTACTTATAATAAATCTGTACAAGTAAAATTTCTGTACATTGAAAATATCAAAAAAATAATGGCAGGGGGTGTTACTAGACCGACACCGAACCCAAAAAGGTGATTAAAAAAATTGTTGTCTCTCTGTCTGCTTGTTTAGGCATCACGCAAAAACTACCGGTTCGGTTACGATGAAACTTGGTAAAATTATTCTTCAATATCCTGGGCACCACACTGGGTACTTTTTATACCGGAAAAGTATCCAGTATATATTATTTTATACAATAAAAAAAAGCAGAGGCGGAGGGGAGGGCGTTTCCCTCCCCCCGCCTCTGCTGACAAGCGTGGATTTTTGCCATGACAATGTGTTTTATAGATTATCTTATACCTACTAGCAATATATTACCTGTACAGAGAGCGAACAGAGTGGACACATGCGCTTCCGAGACCCAAAATATAAATATTCCAAAATGAAGGCACTTTAGTGCCATTTTAAGTTTTTATAGAAAATGTTTTTAAAATCGCATTCCTCCACTCCAACAATAATACACTTGTAAAATCTATTATAGGTGATTATACCGATAAGATGAAACAAATACTCAACCGATTCATATCTTATCTAATTTTAACTCGTTAGGAAAGATGATGACGTAGTTAGGTACTCGATAACAGATTACGTTAAGAATTGCACAGAGATACAATAAAATTGTTAACCTTATTACACCCCGGCTAAGTCTTGTTGACGGCACACACTGGGTTTTAGTGCAACTCGGACATAACCACAGACTCTGACCGAATCAGCGGTATGCGTCAGGCATTTCGCAATATAAAAAAGGGTGGTAAAGCTCTTGTGAACGAGCTCGAGAGATATCTGTCGCTAAAACTCTAAATAGGTAGTTTGTAATTATAGAAGGCATCACACCGTAGTCCTTATATCTAGCGACGCATTTAGATACGTACCTATATTTCGAAAGTTGATATCATTATCATTCATACAAGATACACGCTGTTTTATAAATAGAGCTTAAACGCTTACAAAGAGTCGGCAATGTACGAGAGATACTTTTGTACGGCTAGCATACGAACGAAAAATAGATTTTGTCGCGTTAATGTCATGTTTTCCCATATAAAAATAAGCATGACAAGTAGGTACGTGACAAAATCTATATCACGATCGTATGCTATCTCGTCTGCCTGGTGTTGGTTCTAAGTTTTTTTAACTGCGTACCATCAGGCGGGCCGCATGCCCGTTTCGGAACTCTGTAGTGTAAAAAACATCAGGTAGACACTGTTCGACTAGAAAAAGGAGAACCAAACTAAAGCAAAAAAAAAATTCTGATTCATTGCACCGCGACCTCTATTGTAAAAAATAGGAAATTTAATTTTACATTTCATTGTTTTTTTTATCGCTTCATACGGTAATATCGTGGCAAGTTCATTAAAAATACAATAAGGCATCTACTTAAAGAAATAAATTGATATTGACAATAAGGAAACTATCGTTTGCAATGTAAGAAAGTATCGTTAACTGTTACCAGGAAGGACAAATAAGACCACAATCTTGTGAAATACAAAACATTTTAATGCTTGAATTTATTTTAATGTCTTTATAGGTGGGTGCTAATTGTTTTAATATATACATCCGAATTAATAAATACCATGGCACTCGATTTTGTAGTTTGTACCAGACTATCTTCTTTGTTTTTGCAATATAATATTCACTGCTTTCTAGAGCCTGATAGAAAAATTACGGTATGATATAATACCTCCACATAAATGTACGTATTAAAACAATTAGGCTTTACATAATAAACAATATTCATAAACACAATAAAACATTCCACATTCATCAACCAATCAATAACACAAAAACTAATTAAATAATACTTGACACATAATGCAGATACATATTAAATGAATATACAGATAGCTTGTGACTATAATTTTGTCATATAGTATCGAAGGCGTAGGGCAAAGAATAAAAACCGAAATGTTAATAAATAGATGTCTTTTGTCATGAAGATACAAACAAGTGAATGTGTAATTAAATACTAGAATGATTACAGTGGGTTGCCCGAGTTGACCCCTAACCTCATAAAGAACGAAGTAGATACAGACCTTAATTAACTCTGGTAGTTACTTACTCCTATGCTACTCTACCACACGTTACAACTAGCTTTTATTCATAAATATTTACATGACTAGCCAGACATGGTACTTAAAAAAAGCAATAAACAGTATGCATGAAAGGGGGGTTTGTACGTCCACGTCAAAAATACCCAGCATATTATATAATATGGGAATTCTATCGAGTAAAGCAGGTGGACAGAATTCGAAAATGGATTAGATTTAACCTTGAATTTTATTTATGAAGCTTTCCGTACCGTCAAATTGGTTTAGCGTTAAGTGAAAACTTTATATGTTCAACATTCTGAAAAATCAACTTTTACGGAAAGCATCTTTACGCCAGCCCCAATTTCTTTAACAGCAGTTAACGCTACTCCCGCTATATTCGAACTCTCTCTCATTAAATGTTTGAAGGGATAGACAGATCGAAAACGTTGGTATAAGACTGATGAAATTGGGGCTTATGACCACTGATAAGTTACACAATTTTATCGTTCCTCTTATTTGAAATAAGACTGTAAAGGACGTAAAGACCTCTTTCGTTATATATGACTTACCCCCCAAAAAATGTACTGGACAGAATACTGCGCGTTTAGATACAATGCTATCATTAAAACATTTTAACTAGGAATTTAACCCATCAATGACAGTTCCGTGAGAAGTAAATTTGTGTATTGAACATGCAATATGTACATTATTTGTTCTTAATTACTTCCTTATCATAAAAACTAAATTTCGAACACTATCAAATATAACCTTGCTCATATAGAAGCTGATCGCTACGATAAAATCAATAACGAAATAAGCCTTGATATTTAAATGAAGACCATTTATTTCGTATAAATCGAGTGAAACCATTCCATGTTCGATTAGATTTTGTCGTAGCGGTCACGTCTTTAGGCGTAATCCACACAAAAATATCTCCTGGTGCATGCTACTCGACTATTTTATTATTTTGTACCATATAACTAGGCACCAGATACAACACCAGTGTGACTTACGCCTTATACCTTATTAAGGTATGCATTTCAGAGATTAATTTAGAAATTTATACAAAGTAAATGTTTACAATTATGTTTAAAAATATTTTAAATTGAGTATCATTTGCAAGGTAAACATACATATAATTTACTATAACAAAATAATGTAGGTACTTAATTCTTTTACAATAAAATAATCTAGAAATTATGGTTTAATGTGCAGCCAAATTGTTTAAAATGATGTTAAAATATAAGCGTCGAATGATAGTGAATGAAACTTGGAGGTTAATAATAAATAAATAAATAAATATTCACAACTCACACACAACGCCACCTAGTCCCAAACTAAGCAGAGCTATGGGTACTAGATACTACATACTATGGGTACTAGAATAACTGATACTAATAAATATATACTTTTCTTTAAACATACTTTTACATTTCTTTTACTTTTCTGAAACACCCAGACTTAAGACAAACCCCCATGTTCATGCACACAAAGATTTGTCTTGAGTGGGAATCAAACCCACGACCTCGGCGTCGCAGGCAGGCACACTACCCACTCCGCCATCCGGTCAATCGCGATAATAATAATGTAAACGCCAAGGCTGAATGAGTAGGTACAATCAGTTGTAACACTCGTTATCATAAGTAACACACCCACTCAACGCATACGCCGCAGTTATGAGTAAACTGAAACACTCATACCTACTTCCTTTAGTCACCTGAGTCACCTCACATTATCACCAAACCAATATTATGAAGGTAATATACGTTTTACAAGAAAAAATGTTGACATTTGTATTGTAATCTGATTTTGAGGAGCGCTAATTTGTATTCAGCTCCGTCCTTAGTAATATGAATTCAGAGAGGCATTTCGGTTGTGTGAGGCCGGCCTTAGGGTAGTGCGACACTGTGGAAAAGCCTGCTAACAAGAACCTCGACAAAATGACGCGTAATACAAACTTTCAACAATTAGGCTGCCATAAAAACATAATTGTAATGGTAAACATAACATTAATACCATACATGTAATTACAACAATGTTTAATTATCTCTTCCTATTCACTTACATCAATACTAGTTAGTATTAAATATTTAAGTACACCTAGTGCAAATTGTTACTATCTGTACCTCTTGGGATTGATACAGCATTTTTGTTCACCAGGCAAATTAGTATGGTATTCGAAAAACGTTATACAATTATTTGTATAACATAATCATCATTTTTTCTAATTTATTTAAATACGAAATGTTGCCTTAATATCATTTAACCCTAAATAACTCGTAATTTGTAACGCCACGCCTCGACAAGACTTTGGTAACGAAAGTATTTTTGTTCGAAATAATAAACAGTAATTAATTTAACATAAATGCTAATATAATTAAACAAAAACCATTTTAATCTCCAATATTGATTTCTATTTATGGATCTGTTATGTATTTATCAATCTAATTTCTATGTGTTATGTACCATTACCAGTTAAATACCATGAGCTGCCAACAAGAATAAGATATGCATGTGTAAGTTGATAGCTATACATATCCATTTAATTATACCGAGGTAATTTAAAGTTCTGTCAAGTTTTTTGGTATTTTTTAAAAAGTATTAGTAATAATAAATAAATACCTGTTGTTACAGACACCACTTTAAGGATATCATTGGCCAGATAGTATAATTCTAAACATGTTTAAGATTTAAAAATGTTTTGTTTACCGAGTTCAGTGACACTGTATATTTATAGCATGGGATGTGAAGGAACCTTCGAATTCCAACACATACCTAATACAAATATACCTTATGTACTGTTTCAACATAATGTTAATTGAGCCACATATCTTATCAGTGTTAGCAGTGTTTAGCATCTAGAAATAAAAATGTAAATCAATGAATGATTCACCTAAGATGTAAGCATAAGATATTAGTATGATAATGATAACAATTTTAAAATCATTACTTTAATCAATTTGTGGCAATAAATTGATAGCATTTCTGTTTGTAAATGATTCACCTATGATGTAAGCATAAGATATTAGGATGATAATGATAACTATTTTAAAATCATTACTTTTAATCAATTTGTGGCAATAAATTGATAGCATTTCTGTTTGTAACTGTCCTGATTACTCACTGTTTCATTTGTTAATCTTATACTGACATATACGTACATTAAAGAATGTTCAATTTGGTCTCAACATATGTACCTAAATTTTAAATACAAACATCACAATAGTTTAGAATTTAGGATAGTAAAACTGAGAATTTTATATTAGGGACTTTACCTCTTATCATAATTATGTACCAACTGCTTGCTAGATAATGGTTTAGCCCAGGTTAACTTGAACTACACAAAAGTAGTTAATGTGACTGACTTATTGTACAAATACAAGATTGCAATACAAAATAAAATTGTTCAGAAATGAGTTTGCAACAAGGCATCCAAAAATAAATTCAATTTAGATAGGTATATATAATCAAAGCTATCTTATATAATTAAGCGTTTTGATTCATATAAATAAACATAATAGCTTTTCACAAACACTTATTTTTGTAGTTTTCATTGGAGTAATTTAATAACAAAGTATCAAAGTGACTCATGACTCAGTATCAATGTTTTTGTCAAAACAATCACAATAAATGAATCATCAAAAGACCATTCACACTTCAGAGTAAGTGCAAGATAAGATCATTTAAGTAATTGTGCACTTACTAACTTCAACCAATATAACTTTAAAATGATATGAAATATTTTATAAGACAATCACACAGTCACTGGAATTCTAATTTCCTTGTTCACAATATAAAATTTGTGCTTTTTGCCCAGCACCCCCCAAATCACAGCAATATTTTCAATAATAATATTAAATGGTATTGTGGCTAATGCTCCCCCTACAAGCAAACAGAATTTCAGTGGTCCAAATCTATGGATGGGGAATGATTTGAAGACACCAAAAATATACATATAAATATTAACAGCACCTATGAAACCGAACAATAAGTCCATATACCGTGGACAAGGTATAGGGCACAGAGTTGCCAAAACAACATTGCTAGTTGAGAAGGGCAGTGTTACCCATGAATAGCAAGATATTGCAAGAAAAATCTTATTCATAAGTGGTATTTGTTTAGAGTGTACTACCAAAAGTATGCCTTGAAGCCATCTTTTCCTCTGTTGCATGAAGTCCCACAAGGAAAATGGGGACTTTTCCCACATCTCTCCTTCCACAAAGTTGAAGCTGTAGCCTTCTGTGTAAGCTTTCATTGCAAAGAAGCAATCCTCTGCTACAGATCCATCAAGACCATTGTCAAATGACACTTTTTTCTCAGCTGATACCTGTAAATGATAGTACAGATTAATTTAAATCTTATTCTGGAATATCACCAAGGCCCAAAGCTTCTAATGTTGTCAACTGTGCTATGCTTTTCAAACATATCTGACAGGTCATATAGCAACTTTATTCAAATTATGAAATATGAATGAAATATGAATAATGAATAAGTCAACCACTGTTTCGCCTATTCATATAACAGCCCATTCATATAGAATAACTATAAAAAGGTAATGCAAATAAATATTAAGATTCACTTACTTGTGTCACAACATAAGATCCTTTCCAACTGAAAAGTGGTTTATGGAATAAGTAAAACTGCAGCCTTAGTTTCCCCATGTCATCCGATACTCTGAAGCTATCTGCAAGGGTTGTTAACCAATTCACAATGTGTTCATTGGCATAAGTAATCAGTCCTTGACCAAATGGGTGCCGTCCATCCAAAACAAAGTTGAGTATGCCTCTCACACAATTTTCTGTTAACAATGTCTCTTCATCCAGATGCACAATCCAATCGTTTTCTCCCAGTATATTGACATTGTCTTCCAAGCAATATTGCAATGCTCTTGATTTAAATAAAGCACCAGTTTTAGTCTTATACTCTGCCGGTACAACCACTTCTCTGAGCCGCCTATGCTTTGGTAAATTAATGGCTTTATCTGTGACAACCTCAATCATGAAGTTTTCCATTCCAACAGCATTACACTTGTTCATATTTCGTGATACATTATCCCTCACTAGCTTTGGAAAATCACCTCTTGTCACTACTCGGATACAAATGAAAGGTGCAAGGAGTGGGGACCCTTTTAACTTAACCTTGCCAGGAAAAGTGTTGAAAAATGTCAGTCCAGCAAAATTGCACAGTACTTGAGGTATTGTGAGTAAAGTAAAAATTCTTAATGCATATAAAGTTATTGTTCCATAAATCCCATATCTCTCCCATGGGTCAATGACTACCTTTTTCTTGCCTGTTATGTTTATAGCGCCAGCAAGCACTAGGAACAGAAATATGAAAAACATAAAAAAGGTACAGTGCATTAAATGCTTCACTCTTCCTCTGAGCATCCTGAAATGAAAATAAAGGCTTGTATACATGCAGTAGGTACTATTTTATTCTTAAATTTTCCTCTTAAACTATGAGGATAATAATAATATAGAAATGCTAAGGATACTATCTAAAAATGAACAATTTAAATTGTATTACACATACTAATACTTTATTAATATTTCAGCTGGGATATTAACACATCCACCTAAGAATTATTTACTAGCATTGAAAATGTTGGACACTTTTATCTCAATGTTTTCTAATATAATTTACGAATATAGGAAGTAATATGATACTTGAAAATATATTTAACATTTTGTTCATTGGGTGCAGTTGTCAAACGATGCTAATCAAGGATTTTGGCGAAATGTTTTGAATATTTAAAAAATATAAGAGTATCTTAAACGCTGTCTTGTTTAAGCTTACAATTACACAAACCTTACGAAAAATCATACAAATCGTACTTACCTTGAATATCGTTTATAAAATGTCACAACAACCGAAAAAATCACAAACTTAAATTTCGCCAAAAAGGCGAAAGAATAATTAAATTTACACAGATTTACTAAATAACTAACGTTATTATCTAATAAAAATTAATACTAACAAAAACAATTGCATATAAACAGAAACACACGCCCAACATTAACCCCAGCTTTGACAAACATAATATTTGACTTGACGACAATCTTCTTTTTTTTTTATTTTTTTTTTGACATGGCTACAATGATTTGACAATCAATGTCAACTAAAGTGCTGCCAGATAATTGTCCGATTTTTCCCAAGCCTTTCCTGAAATCACCCCAACATCGAATACATTTAAACAATTTCTACAACAGTGTTTCATTTTGTAAAACATGGAGTGGTGCATACATAATATGCTGACACAGGCCATCAAATTTTTCGATAGTCTCATACAATACAAACTTCTAGTTCTTATTTGAAGCAGGTGGGAGGTAAAAGTTCTAAATTTGGAAACAAAGCAATTGCAAATAAGTAAGTACTAGCTTATGGTGTTATTACATCAATATTGATCGACGTCGATCGATACATCGATCGAAGCAAAACAGCGCGCTGCGCATGTGTGATGCACTCTTATTGTCCCTTCAAATGTCATCGATCGATCGACGGTTGATTGATTAAGAAGCCAGTGATGAAATTAGGTGTTTTTAATTGATTAAATCTAAATTATAAGAGCTATGCCATTGAAACTTTATTTATTTGATTAAGAATTGGTTTTCATCTCTGTCAAAAGTTTTTCACCCACTTCACTCATCCCTCGTTCAAAATTTACTAATTTACTGAAGTCTTTGACTTCCGATAGAACGAACTGCTGTACTGACTCTGGAAAATGGGTAACTCTTAGATGAATTGATAGATTGACTTCACTCAATTACTCTTTACTGCAATCAATATTTTTCTCCGAAATATTAAATAAGTCCGTTAAAGGTATATCCACCTTCATATACAGGAAATTTTGTTTGATTTTACTAGCTGCTACCCGCGACTTCAACTGCATGGCATTGTGGCATTGTCCACCAAGGCTAGCTGACTGGTCAGCCAACGCATATTCTCTAGGTATAGATAAAATAAAAACCCAAGTTATGAATGTTCAAAAATTTATGAAAAAGTTCGAGAAAATGTAGTTTTGTATCTTAACACTTGACAGCGTATTGACAATAATGAAAAACTCCCCGAATCCCTCCAAATTAAAAACTGCTCACTAAGTGCTTTCCCAAAAGTATCTTGAAGTATTTGCCACCCAATTGTCCCCTAAACCTTTAAAAATCTCCCAAATATAGGGGGGATTACTCCTAATCTGGCATCACTGAGTCAATCGATCACAGCACAGAAGTGTGACCAGTACCCTATAACATCAATCGTAATAATGGGGCAGATCTAATCATCTCTAATTTATATTATTATTATATGTATATTAGCCTGTTTGGATTACAGATTTAAAACTACGTAGACGAACAAAAGGTTAGGTAGTCTAAGTCTAGTTTATGTAGTTTATACATTGATTTAGTTTTTAATACCCTGCAAGATTGCAACAAGCTTTAATTTGAAATGTTTCTTGACTTGATCCTTGACTTATAATTCTTTTTTTTTATTTATTTAAAAACCCACGCACGTAGGTTTGCAATATCCTATAAAAACTAATCAACGGAATCACGACAAAAATGTTTCACACTTTTATTCATTTCACCCTTGGATGAAGGATAGTATTTCACCTATCTGAAAACTCAAATTTTCAACTTTTTTATTCTCAAATCGCTTTTATCTCGACAAGAGTACGTATTATCCCAAAAATAATTAAAATTGGGTTGGTAAATATTTTTTTGCAATTTGAATCAAATATTTTTTTAATTTTCATTTATTTTTATAATGACTAGGGCTGTGCCACCTGGCAATATTGCCAAAATATACGGCCGTGGTAAATTCCTAACATTACCGGCAACAACGTCAATATTGCCGATTCGATCATATCGTCTCGATATTGCAAAAAACGGAATTGGTTCAAGAAAAGTGAAATATTGCTCTAAAGTATACTAATGGCAATGAAACCCTATTACCAAGACTTCACTGTCTATTCAGCCGAACACGATCAGTTCAACAAGATTATGACGCTAAGGTATGTGATCAGGGATGTTACAAGGGGGGCCAAATTTTCATTAGTGTAAGACCACCATTGGTTATCGATGAGCGCCGATTTTCAAGTTGACAGCTGACCAATAAAGTGAGGCATATTTTGTCTATCCCTACACTTACTGGGATTATTAGTAGCGTCTATTGCCGTCGGAAATGAGTGGCGGTTTTGACTATTCAAGCGATTTCACATCACGATCGAGGTTACGGTAAACTATCCGTAAACCAGCGTTGTTCACCGATAATAATAATACCGATAATAACGTAAATTGCCTTGGCAAACTTACGGTTATTGCATCTCTAGCTGACAATCAAACATCGATGGTTACCAATGTTGCCATTTAATAATCAAATCATTATGAATGAACACAAGAAGTGACAACGTATAATGCATCCTCTCTCTAGTTACTCTATTTTGGCAGCTGTTTATAAATGTCTGATGTGATGGCGTGAAAATCTTTTTTCGTTTATAATTTGTATTTATTTAATTATCACAGAAAAGTGCTTCAGAAATGAAAGTATGTGAGCTTACGGTACAAATTGATCGGTTACGGGAATTCAGTGTTTGTGTACAATGCTGAGGCAAATCCGTCAGAGAGACTGGAAGAGAAAGTGTCTCAAATAGTAAATAACGGGTCGATAGAAATATGTCTGTCTCAGACCTATCTGTTGGATGTCGAATTGCAGATTATTTTGCTATATGTGGTCTCGACTTTGACTCGGGTTTGGAGCCAGATAGATTATGCGGTAAGTGATGTCCGGTCGACACGTCTGATATCTACAAGCTTCGATGATAAGAACTGTCTCTTTTTTTAGGCGACAACCTTCACGTATCTCCTTTGGATCGTTCCTACAAGGGAAAGATTTTAGCTCACTATCCTGATAATATATCAAGCAATCCTTTTGATGAGCATGCAGTATGTATGGTAAGTTGATTTGATATTTGGAATGTCCATGCTTGAAGTCTTTGTTTAGCAAGTTAGCAGTTACTAACTACATACACATGTAATGTGTGACCTATGATAATGATTGTAGTATTGTTTTATTTCTTCTACTTTGTAAAGACTATTAAGTCTGGGATCCAATAGTTATGAGATCCACATTTAGATTAAAATATTTTACATTCAATGTGATATGTATATAACTAACCAGTATCTACTCTAGATATAAATAATAATCCTGCTTTTAAATATAAAGATACAAATAAAACATAATGTAAATGTTAACTTTAGTAGATCTTTGGCTAACAAATAATAAATCAGTGATCTTAAAATCACAACAAGTGAAAGGTTACTCAACTTTTTAATGATTTATTATTTTATATGTTTAATATTTATCAAACTTATGTACATTATATTGAGAGACTTAAGCATAATTTTTTGTATTGCAGCTCTGTCTTCCAGCTGGACTTCAGTTTAGGACTCAAAAACATTCATTGGAACCAAAGTTTCATAGTTTTGTAGTAACCAGAGAAAATGCATCTCGATACTATGGATTTAGCCTCATCTTCTATGAAGAAGTCAGAAACAGAAATATATGTAGTGCCATGCATACTTTACAGGTAAAATGACGGTTTGGTTCCATCTGACATCAATAAATTGCAAATATTGTTTTATTGATTTAAAAAACGGTTTTATATTTTTTAGGCAATGTACATCACAGAATTATCTAGTGGACAAACGCCTCCTGGCCACCGAAAGGCTTCAGGCAAGGAAAGTTCCAGATCACTACCAAGATCTTTTAAACTCACTCCACACACTGGTGCTGCACTCACATACTATGATATAGCCAAAGATAAACTATATGTAGCAAAAAGTATAGCTCTCATATGTCAATATCCATATGTGCGAGTGTCACAGCTGTTTTTAGAAAATTTATTTAGGTGAGTTTCATCTTTAAGTACTTACTATTCGTTGGAGGAGACCTTTGTCAATTGGCAAACAGATCTTCAGATAGTCAATAAACAAATAGTAGATTAAGAGTGCTAGATTTAAGCTATACGTCAATTTTAAGATCTGAATAAAAGGCTTATTAAACTTCGGTTTCCTAGCATAGCGGTGTGGAATAATGCGGTCGTAAAGATAACGGTACAATGACGTCACTAGAACGTTGCCTATGTAAAACAAATGTAGTGGTTTCCTAGAGAGCGGTGATTGACCTAACGTATTACATATTAATCGTGTCACGGTAATAATATTACGGCCGCATTATTATACACCACTTTCCTAGGCAACTGAAGCTTTATTATATATTATTCTTCAAGGAAGAAAAGTAAACCAATTACACTAATTAAACAATAAAAAAAGAGCATTTGCAAAAAAGAATGCACACAGATAATGATGTCCAAATTACCTGCAAATATATAATAATCAGTATTTACTGTCAAAATGTGCTAAGTGCAGTTAGAACACATGCTATGTGCAATGCAGTACATAGGAAAACTGTTAAAAACTTCATAAAATATTCTGTTTGATTGTACATAGCAAATATTTTACAAAAAAATAAAAAATGTTTTCTTTGAGTAATCTACACAAATATAAAGAGGAAAGATTTCTTTGTTTGTTTGGACCCAAAAATCTTCAAACCTACTGGATTGATCTTGATGAAAATTGGCATAAAGATAACTAGAAGACCCCAGAAATAATATAGGCCTATTTTATCGATGTACACTGCAGGCAGAGCTGCAAATGGAAGCTAGTATTGGATATATCCAATAATTAAGAGCACTTGGGGGTATACCCAAGTAGTTTACAGCTTTTGCTGCTGTAGCAAAATATTGTATTAAATGTATACTTTAAAATGTGTACTTGTAATGTGTGTGTTTAAAATGTGTATGTGTTATGGATGGTGGTCAGAATGGGTGATTGGAATACTTGACGGAATATTTGATATGCTCAAATTCATATTCCGGTCTTGTTTTTAGATCTCTGCCAAGACAACCAGGCCCTGGGCTAAGCCCGGAGTCTTACGTCTACAACTTGTTATATGAAGTCCCAGTGCCACTGCCCGGTCAAGCTTTACGTCTTTATGTGCCTCCTCCTGAACCACATTTGGATCCAATTCCTGTTGTAAGTATTAACAATAAAATACTTATTAATTTTTGTTGTAGTTGTTTTGTTTTTTATTTAATTATTATGCCTAAGCTCTTCTTACAAGTAACATGATGTATAAAAAATTTTTTGACCCATCTGTAAATGATGACTTGTCACCATTATGGTATCTGGCAGTTGGGATTGATTGCTTAACTTCTTCTTCTGTCATGTAAATGGCTTAGTCATATTTTATGAATGAAGTATGTGGTTCACCAGGGCACACACCTCTCGTCTTTTTGAAGATATGTTTGTATTTATCATATAAATTATCGCTCGCTAACGGTGAAGGAAAACATCGTGAGGAAACATGCACGCCTAAGAGTGCCTAAAAAGCACTCAAGGTCGTGTGAAGTCTACCAATCCGCACTTGGCCTAACCCTTCTCATTATGAGAAGAGGTCTGAGCCCAGCAGTGGGACATGATTGTATTAGATACAGGGCTGCTATTATAATAATGATGCATTTGTTTCAGGTGATAAGAATGCCAAATCTACCTGATGAGTTACCTCTTCTTGATTACCCATTGAGGGTGATGTTTTCGACTTTAGGTGTTGAATGCGTTGTGCAACTATTTACATGTGTTTTATTGGAACACCAAGTTTTACTTAGGTCAAGTGGTAAGTCATTTATTTTTAAATAACATCTTCTCGAATTTTAATTAGGAGTTTCAATAAAAAAAAATACTGGAGATAGTTTTTTACATTAGTTTTAACTAACACAGCAGTGAAATAAATATTTATTATTTTAACAGTGTTTTTTAATATTATTTCAGCTTGCATTACAATGTATTACTTGTTTAGATCTGATTAAATCTATGTAAATATGCATTTAGCGGATTCAGTAAATCTAAATAATTTCAGTAAACTATTTTCCATGTTGAAGCAATTAAAAGTATTGTATATGTAGGTAAAACCGGACGTATTTAATTTATTTCACAAATATGGCAATAATGAGAAACATTGTATTTCCATGAGTAATATATTATGCTTTGCACATGGAGGCAAGTCACGCAAATGATATCACATCCCAATAATTACCTGTTTAATAATTATTTATCTACTGACTGAACTATAATTATCGCATAAAACATGTGCGAAGAAGAGGTATGATACCATTATGTGAACAAGTTTAAAGGATGGTTTGCTTGTAATTATCTCAATACCATACCCATTATCATAAAAGTGCATCCAGTAGTTTAACTATGAAAGTCTTAGACAATTTAATCAAAAGGAATAGTCAATGCCAGGCGTCCCTCGCTGCCAGATGTGCAAGAGCGCTGCTCTTGCACGTCATATTAAACTAGTTGTCAATACATATATGCGCGGAACAATCTACCATCCGCTCCCCCGCGAGTTTTGGCAGTATTATTTGCATAGAATATTTGCTTTCATTTCCTCTCCATATTGATTAAGTATTATTTGATGAAAGTTTAACAAAAAGCATTACGACACAAAGCCTTACTTCTGTACAAGTTAATATCATTGGTTACCTCTGATTTGAAAGCTACCAAACTTTATAAAACCAATGTAAATAAATGTGTGGTGCTACGTCGATAAACATCTTTACAGTATACACAATTGTTATGTTATTGACTCACAAAATATTTACTTTAAAAAATAAATAATTAAATTATTATAACATAAATACTTAAAGGCCATACAAGACGTGATTTTTTACCGGTCTTAATAGATAATCGTAAGGAACGCATCGTGCGCGAATCCAACTCGAACTTGGTCGTTTTTTTTATTTCAACGTATAAAAGCTATTTCGTTTCCAGAAATAATAATGGTAGTTCAATAGGCTGCAATTATATCAACAGATCTTTACTTTTTCTTATCGACTTTTATTTTTGAGATGAAAAAATATCTGTCTCTGATTTTACCTTTTTTTTTGGGACTGGGTAAAAGTCAACCTATACAAACGCATTGCAAACACCATTGCACAATAATGTTCCCTGTATGAAGGTGAATTACCTGCAATAATGCTCTTATTGGACAAACTAATTAAAAGATGACCCAATTTACCGTCTTTCCAATTTAAGACGTAGCACGCCACTTGTCAATGACAAACCTCATGACTATGAGATTAGCTTAAATACCGGCATTATACTCATCGATAAATTTTATACGAGAAATAATAAGTGAAGCTTCAAAATTTATACTTTATCGTCAAAATTACTAACTCAGCCACGGGTTAGGTTAGGTTCAGATCGCTGCCCTGCTAATCGGAGCCCAGCGGGTGATGGCGGTGAGAGTGTGCAGAGGATACCGCACACTCTCTCACGAGGTGGCATGCGTGCTCGCCGGATCGCTCCCGTGGGACCTTGAGGCCGAAGTACTAGCCTCGGTCTACTGGCGCAGAGCGCAGGCACGGGAGCGAGACGAGCGACCAACGCCGCAGGAGGTGGCGCACTGGCGTGACCGGGCCAAGGCGTCAGCCATCACCACGTGGGGAGAACGGCTCCTCACTGGGAATGTGCAGAGGGGGCAAGGCGCAATACGACTCCTCGAGGCGATCAAACCGGTACTCGGGGAGTGGTTCCGCAGGAGGCATGGGGGTCTTTCCTTCCGAATGACGCAGGTTCTCTCGGGACATGGCTGTTTCGGGAGGTACCTGCATCGAGTAGCCCGGAGGGAGGACTCTCCGGTGTGTCACCAATGCGGACACGTGGAGGACACGGCCCAGCATGCGCTGGAGGCATGCCCGGGAGGAGCTAGACCGCGGCAATCACTGGTTGCGGTCGTGGGGACTGACCTCTCTCTTCCGGCCGTCATATATAAGATGGTCGGTGAGCAGAGGTCATGGGAGGCGATGGCTTCCTTCTGCGAGGCGATCATATCGCAGAGGGAGGATGAAGAGCGGGAGAGGGAGAGAGATCCCCTCGCTTTACCGCTCCGGAGGGCGCGGACGCGGGGGCGGGCAAATCGAGCCCGCACCCCGTCTCCGCTTCGTGGACCTAGGGTGTTGGGTGCGGGGGCACCCGGCAGCTCCTAAAATGGTCCTCGAGAGGTGAAGATGCCCCTTCTGTGTTCCGGGGCATCACACGTGGTAGGGAGGTCATGTAAAGGCCTCCCATGAGGTGAGCCAACCACAAGGCGGGCAGCAACACCGATGGGGGCTGCGGAGTATGCGCAAGTGGTCCCGTGCCCCCCGTCTCTAGTTGGTGGTGAGGAACACTCTGGGTTTTTAGTGGGTAGGCCGCCCCTCAGCGGAGAGCCCCACATAACCACCGCTCCCCCCGGACCGGTGGTATCCATAAGGCTGGATTTTCCCAGAATAAAAAAAAAAAAAAAAAAAAAAAAAGGTTGCTGACTTAGTAATTTAGAAGGCAACATACATTTTTGGGGGCGAATAATGGTATTAAAAAGAAGCCTGTTTAAATAGCACCCATTTTATACTAATAACAAGTTACATTTTTGGAGACTTGAAGCAGGACTGAACCTTGGAATTCTGTCCAATCGCTCTCCCAACTGAGCTATTCAGCCACACTCCAAATCTTTGGCTCTTCTTGACTGTTGAAAGACGCATGATGTGTCTTGCCGGACGCCTTGCATTTCTTTCGCCGTTTGTATTAAATTATAAAGACAAATCTTTGTTTGCATGAACGGGGGTTTGTCTTAGTCTGGGTGTTTCTATGTATAATAAGTATGTATTTAGAAAAGAAAAGTATACAGGGTGGATGCGACATAGCGACATTATTTTATTGAAACCACAGCTTCTATACATGGCCAGTATGCATTTCCACCGGATAAAAAATTCTCTGGCGAAAAAACAAATCCACGTCTTCCGAACAAATTTTACGATCGCAATGTTCAAATTGTTCGGAGAACGTGATTTTTTTTTTTCGCCAGATAATTTTTATCCGGTGGAAATTGATACTTACCATGTATAGAAGCTGTGGTTTCAATAAATGTTGCTATGTCGCATCCACCCCGTATATGTATTAGTATCAGTTATTCTAGTACCCATAGTACAAGCTCTGCTTAGTTTGGGGCTAGATAGCGTTGTATGTAAGTTGTGAGATATTTTTTTTTATTAATGTCAATTATAAATCGCTATCTATTGCCGTATCTGCTTAGTCATATGAATTCTCTTTCAGATTTCAACAAACTAATGCTGGTAGCGGAATGCGTGGTGGCCCTCCTCTTGCCATTCACTTGGGCGCACGTCTATGTGCCAATACTGCCGTCGCCACTTTACCACTTCCTCGACGCGCCGGTGCCGTTCGTTATGGGTAACAATACGACAATACTCTTTATTATAGAGGTCGGAGGTTGCACGGCACGACTAATTACAATGTGCCAGTTAACTGTCTATGGGACGAAAGTTTAATTGCATTTTTTTATTAAGTGACGTTAAAAACGAAGGAGGTTTTAATTTAGTTGTTGCTTGTAGATTTGTTTTTATATTATATGTAAGGTCGTTGCATGTTTAATCGGTGCGGGAACGGTAAAATATTCTCATAGAAATGTTGGGCACTTGGTACTGAAACACTATCTGAACAACTATTTTTTATGATAATATTTTACTGCGTTGCTAATGTGCCGAGTAATCAGAAAACTGCCTAAGTTTGACGAGTCAATTTAATTTATATTAATCATCTTGTCATGTAGATATTCATTTTTAGGGTAATGGATTTGATGTATATTTAGTTTGTATTAAAAGGCGTTGTCTGATTGAATTGTTAATTACATCACAAGCTTAATGATTTATCTGATAAGGTTTCCTTTCGTGACATATACTAATACTATATTATTTAAAATTATATATCATTATATGGATTTTCGTTTTGTGCCTTCTTATTTAAATTTATATATTTTTTTATACGTCACTAACTTTATCTTAAATGATGTTTGGCCAGGTCTCCACTCAGACAGTGCAGTTATGTCAGGATCGAATGGTCCTCGCAGTATCGCGCTAGGCTCCGAGGCAGCTCTGTGCTTGGTGGACATCGACAAGCCAGACATACAACTCCCCGAGGAACTACCCATCTTCCCGCATCGGACGCCCTTTATTGAGGAACTGAACCACGTGCTCGATAAACATCAGGTATTAGACATTATGTAGCAGAGAAAATCTTTTTATTGTTGCCTATATGTTTCTAAAATTTCTACTTTCATTTCGATTTATTCATGTGTGAATACTTTTAATTCCTTCTTCTCTGTATTAACTTTGTCTATTCTATCTATTTAGCTGTAAGTTTGCCCAAAATTGTAAAATAAAATAACTACTCATGCCCGGTAAGTTGAGACTTGCGCTCTCTGCCCTCTTCGACTCATGACGCCACAGCGTTACAGAGTAATGTACAATAAAATTATAATACTGAGAATACAACTCATCGTGCACTAGTAGAAGTCGAATTTTATCGTTGTCTGTGTCTATTTCCAGCTCAGACCATACTATATTCGGCCACATTTTCTTTCCTAACAGATTACGCGTCCTGAAACGGAGCCGACTAAATTAGGCGTCCCTATCAACGGAACATCATACAAACACATGAATGATAGCATGAGCAGCAGTTGTACATTACCATCAGGTACGATAAATATACAATATTACGGTTAAAAAATATGATTTCAGTGGAACCCACACCTCTGGGTTTTACGTATCCAGCGCCTTATCCAAATCAGCCATTGAATCGAGTCCCAGCGGAATTTGATTACTTATTATTGTCGTTCATGACAGGCCTCGTCTTATTGGCTGCACACCATTTATTGAGAAGTTCTATTTAATTCTAATTAATGTAATTTTGGGATAATAAGGTATTAAAAATGGATTCAGATTATTTTAATTTAATACCGGTTACCTCGTGCTCTAGCAGTTGTTGCCGGGTTGGGCAAAAGAATTATATGAGATTGTTCCATTAGGAAATTTTCAGTTTTATAATAATAAAAATAAAATCTCTTTGATTATCCCCAAGAAACGCTATGCGAAAACCAATCTTATTGTATAGCAAAATGTTATCTCATAATGTCACTTTGTAGGTGAGCTCAGACCTTGTCTTAACAAGATTATTATGGAAACAATCTTATTGTAACATGGTGATGTAATCGTTTGCTTATACCTAGATATAGCGCTACTATGCTAAGAAGCTTATCGACTATCATTTGAAGAAATTGCATTTAGAAAGCATTTATTACAACTTCAAGCACTGGGCAACATTAGACCAACAAGATTAGAGAGAGAAATTAGTAAAAAAAGTAGACGATACAGGAATATAAAACAACAACGTACAAATAAGGTGTATGTAGCATGCATGCATAAGTAGGCTAATATGTAGCATGCTGACTTGTTGCTGGTGCCGAAAAGGTCCCCAACTCAGTTTTAGCTGAGTGATGCAAAAACAAGCATGGTCCACGATTTTTCTTTTGATTTAGGGTTTTTTACCTATACTCGAAATAAACTTAAAAATTTTGACGTATTTTTAACCGACTTCAAAAAAGGAGGAGGTTCTAAATTCGTCTGTATTTTAAATTTTTATTATGTTTGTTACCTCATAACTTTCAATTGGGCTTAACGATTTTAATGATTCTTTTTTTATTTTATAGCTCGTGCTTCCCGTGTGGTCCCATTTCAATTTAGTCCAGTTCTGACAATGGCATTCATGAGAAAACCATATAAGTCTAAAATTATTGTAATTAAAGTCGGTTTCCAATAAAATTGACGATTGGATAATCGTTCGATACATATACAAGGTATCTAAAACTTTTAATTGTTCCGTTATAAAATTATAAAACGTGTTGTCTATCCCTAGGTGGCCTTCGTCGCAAGCACTCCTTCCACGACGTCTTAGACTGGGAAGAGAACCGGCCTCTCAACGCGTCCCCACCCGCCTCGCCTACCAGACGAGCCCCCCTGCGACTCGAAGCATTGCAGCGAATCGTCGATATTGTCAAACGCAGTGGTATGTATCTTTCAGCTATAAGGTAAAATTATTTTTATTATTCCTCTAAACTTAAATTTGAAAAAAAACACGTTTGTTGTATGGATGCCTCCTTTCAAATGTTAGGGTCGACACACACCAAAAGCGCGTCGAAGCGAAGCGCAGTTTCAGTGTCATATGAATTTTAACTTTATTTTCATAACTATAATACTTATTATCGCATGAGAAACTCAAACGAGTCGCGCGGATGCCCGCGGCGCCGCGGGAATTCCGGCGAATTCCATAGTAGTAGTAGCGTAGAGTTTCTGCGCTTCGCTTCGCTGCGCTTCGACGCGCTTTTGGTGTGTGTCGACCCTTAATTTAATTCGATTTTAGTATTTGTTTTTATAGCGGCATTTCATAGATATCACGGTTCATGAGATACAGCCTGGAGCCAGACGGACTGACGGGGCTAAAATATCACGACTCAGTTTTCTCTCCCGCCAGCCCCCGTAAAATGCAGATATTAGTGTAAAAACAAAATCAATCTGTTTACGATGTGGTTATCTGCACATAATATCTGCCCGCCAATACTGACCAATTGCAGGCTGTATCATAAACATAACAGGTGTAATGTAGGCGTGTAACTCTTTTTAAAAATGAAAATAAAATAAGTTGTGGTATATGTTTGGTTAACCTAACATTACTCATAATATCGCCCATATTGTATATTATAAACATATGTGAGCGAAGTCAGGTCAAATTATACACAGATATCCTTTTTCTGAAATACTTTAATTAAATTGCTTTGATATACAAATAATGAAAATTAACTGCCGCCTCTCGATCTGACATTTTATTCCTCAATGGCCGCCAGCGCAGTGTTGCCTATTGAATCGTACAAATCAACCACTTGGTAAATTATTTTAAATCGATATTATTATAAAATTAGATACTTTACTTCTTTTGATTTCTTTAATTTATTGATTAACTGTAGGGAACGCTAACACATAGGTATCATTATAATAAATTGATTTAATTGATTGCAGGTGTTAACATAGATGACGTAGACGCAGACACAGTGATGCCAACCACAAAGAAAAAGATACTCAATGACGAAGAACAATACAATGAAGACATAAGGTTCAATGCTGCCATTAGAGAAACCTTCCTGAATAGATTTGTGCATATGTTTCTTATGTATGAGAACTTTGTTATCATGCCGGATCAGGTAAACATAGGATATATTATTATATTAAACTATATTTATTGCTATACCAAACTATCTTAAAATCAGTTAACAATATTTCCATTAAAATGAAAAAATCTATACTTCGGAAAATTAATATAGGGAATTCTCTAGCTCTCTTTCCGACTATGTATTTTACTTCTCTCTATTCATGACATCGTTTTCACATTAAATTTCATGCACTGTTATTAATCCTTGTCGACTACCCCCCTACATCCTATATTGGTTCTGCCTCTGAAAATTCGACGAAATAGGGAAACCAGTATCTCAAAATTTGGCGGGGATTTAGCATAACCAGCAGTAGAGCCGGCAGATAATTTTTGTCACATTTCCCCATATAAAAATATGATAAAAACGCGACTAAATCGTATCTCGCGCTCGATATGCTAGCCATCCTGGTTTGATTTATGACTTGTGTTCCAACTCAAGAATAAATAGTATTAAGATCTAACGATGTTTAATTTTATAGGACCGCGAATCCTGGCTTTCGGCGCGCGAATCAATGGTCAACTTCGACAAAGCGTCATTCCTATCGGACCAACCTCAACGTCACCGGCCGTTCCTATCGAGGTTCCTTGAAACGCAGATGTTTGCAACGCTCGTCGACAACAAGATCATGGGCAACTGGGGCGAATACGATGCCAACCTGCAAGTATTCGAGCATCGGATAAAAGCTGTCAGGTATGTCATCTTTTGTGTGATATAGACGCCGATTTAATATTGAATTCGATTTTCTTACATTCTGCATCGATATTTATTTTATAATTGTCGGTGTTGTAATGAAACATTGTCTTTACGAGTCATTATTATCAAGAAATTCCGAAATAGTGTCAAACTTTTAAGTTGTTTCTTTGTTTAAATTTTGATACTTAGTAACGGAATATCGAATAAAAACAAACTTGCAGGCAACTACCATTCGACAATTTTTTTTTATGCAGAACGTATTCGAAAATCGAATTCACGTTAAGTCTGCAAAGAGGTTGAAGCATGTAGTTTAATAGCATGGGATATGGGAATTATAACGTTTGAATGACTTACCGGTACTTGCACCTTGAGAGCAGGCGCCACCGCATACTAACGTTACGTCACCAGGGAAGTAGATGGTGTTTGCGTGACTGAGTGGCACTTCTGGGTGAATTTGTATTGGAGCAATGGGATGTATAAATGGTTATTCTGAAAATTGATTCATACCGAGTCGATAGTGATAGTCTCTTCTCTACTACCTGTTTGCTTTGAGTTGGCGCCTTCTATGTCACAATAAGTTGAAAAATTCTTCAAAAGGCTCTAGCCAGCCTGGATCTATCAATGGATATTAATAAATTAACAATCTATAGATTAGGGGTGTACCCAACCCTAGCAAACTGGTTATTCAGCTACTTACGGGGAGAGAAGAAATAAGAGGCCAACTTGAAGGAAACGGGTAGTAACAGCCTGAAATGTTACATTGAGATACATCTAAAGTGCACAGTGAGGCGTCAGTAAATCAGGTTTTAGAAAAGATTCATATTTTCAGGGTTAAGAATCTGGAATGACTTAGCACGCACATTGGGGTCATAAAAATAACTTACTGGTGAAATGTTTTTTTACTCTTTAGGTAAAAATCAAGGTTACACTGAACAGTAATATAGGTCTGTCGGTCTGTCGGTCTGTTTCGGGATAGGCAGTACTATTTCGTATATGTATTTTGATATTTTCTCTATCCGCCTTCAGTATAAAATCGATGTAAATTAGAGTTTTGTACTCTCATTTACATCGAGATTGGGTTCTTAATATTTAAAAACGGGTGGTCTTACGGTGTAGAACTTACGCACAATACGATTCATACGACGACGAACTCTTTTAAAAGACATCCGCCACGCTCCTTATATTTTTGGCCCAAATTAGAAAGTGCCGACCAAGCAAAAAAAAAATCAATTAAAACTGAACCCCTTGATCCTCGAATTTATTTAAGTTTATGAAACGCCATATTGCCTACATTTTCGGTAACAAAGATTTGGTACCATCTTAAAAAATGCTCAAGGTTCAAATAGATTATCACATTTTTTTTTGGCCGGTATTTGCGAATATGCACCAAAATGGCGGTTATTAACTTCAAATTATGCAAAAACTTTCAACGCCGCGGCCAATACCAATAGTACTATCAGAGTGCGATTCGTATCCGTAGTTGGTGGGCAGGCGGAACGGGAGTAAGGAGAGAGGTGTGTTTCAGGCGGCGGATAGGCGAGGGTGGGTTGACGCGCGGCTACAGCGTGTGGGCGGGCGCGGGCACGGCGGGGGGCGCGGGGGGCAGCGCCGTGGAGCTGGAGGTGGGCGCGCCGGCCGAGCGCCTGCCGCACCGCGCCGCCTACTACCGCGCCTTCCCCGCGCGCCTCGACGCGCACGCGCTGGCGCGCCCGCCCGCGCCGGACACCAGGTGCGACGCGCCCGCAGCGCCGCAGCGATGAACGGTCCTTATTACATCATTAGAACTTAACGCGTACTTGCAATCCACACGGCAAAAAAAAAAATATCAAGTAAAAAAACATTGATCTTCCGTCCAAAACCAGTTATTAAGTAAAAACTAAGTGATAAACAATGGCAGCTGCAATTTTTCGCGTTTCAAGGAAAATATTTACACTTTTTAACAATATTAGTTTATGAGTTCTGATGGTGTTAATTCTGATCACGTAGCCTATTCCTACTATTGCTGTAGACGAGCCGAGTGACGTCACTGTATGTTTGTGAGACTCGACCCTGGCCGCTTCGTTTACTAATCAAGAGTGCAGCTTTCGTGTTTCAATGCAGTAATACGACGAATAATATTCTAGCAAAATTTAAAACGACACTAATCAACTCGAAATTTTACGTCTTAAAAAGACCAGTAAACATATTTTATGTCTATGGTATGGTAAGGATTACTGAAAACTCTGCCACTAGATGTCGCTCAGATTCGTTCGAGAAGACTTCAAATGTCGAACTTCTTAAATCTTTAATATGGTTCCAAATGTGTGGCAATAATCATGTTTGTCTATAATATCATTTGAAAGTAATCTTCTCCATTCTTACCTACAATATTGTGAAACATTTACTCGAGTGATACTATGCGAGACTGTTTCTTTTACATCCTTAAATCATAGACAATTTTTTTTCTCGACGTTATAAAAACGCGCGCAATAGTCGGCGTATTACTGTAATTGTACTGTTTGTTATGTATGAGTAATGTTTGTATCGCTGCCGAGCATTGCATTATTGCATGTTTTCCCGTACACGTTGCACACCGAGATAACCATTTTAAAATTATATCGGTTTATTAATACATAGTTATCCTTTTTAATTTTACTAACAATACCTACAAATAACTGACACAATTACTATGAAAGTAGACTGTAGATTGATATTAAAATTATCACATAAACACTTTTGTCCCGTTACGTCTATATTCAAGTTATTTTTTTATAAAATTGTTGACTCGGTGAGCATACGGATTTGATGTTCATATCATTCTTCCGAAATCTGACTGATAAGTTTGGTGCATAAACGTGATTTATTTGATAGCATGCCATTGTAAAGGATAAGTTGTATTACATCTGGCTGGGGGATGGGTAAGTATTTGTATGGATACTATACTATGTCAACATGAAGGTTTTGTAAAAGTGGACGCTCATCTATTCAGCTCGGCGTTGTACGCATCAATTGTTTATCGAATGCATACTACTACTTGTTCGAACCGAATCGGATAAATCACCAAATAAACAAGTGTGCGCGGATTTTTACTTCTAGCACAGAGTAATCAGGTACAGAACCCAAGGTACATACATGATTTCTTGGACCATTCTAGACCACTTTTGTTCGCGCGAGGACCGTCCCCGTGCCATCGCGCGCCCCTCTCGCCATTCGTAGGTAGAACACTAAAAACTAAGGTACATACAGGGTTATTGGGTAAGTCGACCTAGATCCGTTAAGAGGTGGTAGTTCCCATCATTTCTGACTGATCTGACTATGAAACACCCCACCCTAAACCTAACCGTTTTCGAGATATTGGACTTAGAAGGTTTTTTTAAAAAATATCCCGATTTCTTAACTATAGCCTATTTTTTTTGTATCCTATGCCTTTTATTTTTTTTTAATTCTGATTTTTGTGTGCCAGATAAGTTTGTTTATAATTCTCAACCCAAAAAGTGCAAGTATCTGAACCAATGGGATCGTAGTAGACGATTGATACCGTAAAAAAGTAATTAATTTGAAAAAAAAATTGTTTCTTTTAGTAATATTTAAAAAAAAATCTATGGCGTTAGTTCTGCAGATGTTTTAAATAATATCTACGTTCCATTAGCTATCCAACAAGGTATCACAAGCTAGGGTCTTATCACAATTCATAGAAAAAAAATCGATAAAAGGCTCCCAGGTAGTAAAAAAAAACAATGGTACTTAAGATTAAACTTCTCTTTTGGGCCAGGAAACGAAATAAAACAATACAAATAATTATTAAACAACATTTATTTAAATTTATAAATCTTGTTCTACATGGCCGCCTCTGTTTCGCACACACACTCTCATTCGGTGTCTTAGTCCGCTTTTAACTACTACAGTCGTTAAGTCTCTTCGAATTTCGTCAGCAGCCTCAATAATCTTCTGTCTTAATATGTCAATAGTTTGGATTATTCTCATTGTAGACTAATGTCTTCATGTGTCCCCACACATAAAAATCCATGGGAGTCAGGTCAGGACTTCTTGCTGGCCACGGTATGGGTCCACCTCTTCCGATCCACCTATTAGGATACTCGTTGTCTAGCCATTCCCCGACCCCTCTTCTGTAATGTGCAGGGCAACCGTCGTGTGCAGTACCCATAACAAAGTAGAATATCCGCGTATTCCTCGTTCGTGAAGGTTGCCATCTTCAACAGTTCCAATTCAGAAGCACAATTCAAAGTCCAGTTAACAAGCACAGTCACAATTTGTAGGAAACAGTCCAGAAATACAAGCCAAGTCGGGTAAGAAATGAAGAGCACTAAATATCGCATCTACTACGGACGAATCACGGAAGCAGACTAAAACGAAACAATAACAACAAATTGGCCGAGATTATTTTATCTCGCTTGCACCTGGTCAGTTTGTCCCGCTCGCACGCACCACAGCTCCGTGGAAGAACAATAGGACCAAAGAACCCAAATTTGTACTGCTACCTGAGAGCCTTTTATCGATTTTTTTTCTATGAATTGTGATAAGACCCTAGCTTGTGATACCTTGTTGGATAGCTAATGGAACGTAGATATTATTTAAAACATCTGCAGAACTAACGCCATAGATTTTTTTTTAAATATTACTAAAAGAAACAATTTTTTTTTTCAAATTAATTACTTTTTTACGGTATCAATCGTCTACTACGATCCCATTGGTTCAGATACTTGCACTTTTTGGGTTGAGAATTATAAACAAACTTATCTGGCACACAAAAATCAGAATTAAAAAAAAATAAAAGGCATAGGATACAAAAAAAATAGGCTATAGTTAAGAAATCGGGATATTTTTTAAAAAAACCTTCTAAGTCCAATATCTCGAAAACGGTTAGGTTTAGGGTGGGGTGTTTCATAGTCAGATCAGTTAGAAATGATGGGAACTACCACCTCTTAACGGATCTAGGTCGACTTACCCAATAACCCTGTATATGAGCAAGCCTTCTGTAATCAGTGATCAAAACTTGAATTAGATTCGAGTTGAGAAAAAATAAATTGTAGCAAAATCGAGTTTTTCATACTTTCAAACAAAAAAGACCGCCTATTTGAGCTGCTGAGGTGAAGAATAATAAGATACAAAAGGCTACCTAATGTATGTACACGATAACATAGTTATTTATATCTTTTGCTGTTGAGCTACGCTCGAGATTCTAAAATAGAATCTACTATAGAATCTTTCTCGAAACTCTAAATAAGTACTCAAAGAAAATACGAACTTCTCTCTTGTTGAACAAATAACTATTGTGCTTCCATTTTAGAACACAAATAGTGACATCGTTCGATTCGTCCGACGCGGTCGATGCTAGTAGATAGGCGTCCACCTTTATTGACACCTGAAATTTAGTTTTATATAGTATTTATTTTTGTTTTGTTAAAACAATACCAGTTTGCTATTGCCTCTTCCTCCGCCCGCCGTGATTCGAACAATCCCTTAGTGCCTGTTAAGTGTATTTTGTATGTTTTAGAAAATAACACTACCGTGTGTTAGTTGTTATGCTTAAAAATAATTGCTTCCTTTTTGTAAATTATAAAAAAATAAATGTTGTATACTGCTGAAACGAATCTCATACAGTTATTTTTATAATTGTAATAAATTATAATATCAGAAAGAGTGTTTTACAGCCTGTGATACACATACTCAATAGAAAAGTTCTTAGAACTCGTATATAGTGCGTTGAACGCAGAGCGAATTTATTTTTCATAATAAATAATCAAGGTTAACTAAAGCCTTATTTACACGGTCCTAGTTTTTGCAAGAATAGGAAGAATAAATGCGTCCAATGAGGGCTATCGATTTTTGTCTCACCAGATGGCGCCACTGTAGAATAAGGTCTGACAAAGTTTGTTGGCAGCCATTGATTTACCATTGAATTTACGTTTTTATAGAAGCACAGTTCTTTAAGGCGTTCTGAAGACAGACATTTTGTAACAAATAAATAATAGTTTAAAAAAACTAAAAAACACGCTTTTAAAGTACTTCTAACTAAAAAGTGAAAAATAATTCCTAATATAAACTGAATATGGTAATGAACAAAAAATACTAGTATTATTGTGAAAACTATTATTTATTTTCTACTTTTTAGTTTGGTTTATTTATAAGAGCGTTTTTTTTAATTTTTTTTTCCTTTTTAATTTTTTTTTAATTTTTTATCGAATTATTGCATTGTCGTCGATCTTTGACAGGTGTGCAAAATTTTAATGAAATATGTCCGTTTAAAATGGGTCAAAATCGAGTCCAAAGGAGTCGGTTACATACATACATACAGGTGAAGCAAATATAAGCGTTTTAAAAATATTATGAAGTACGGATTTTTGTTCCAATTCCAAGTGGGGACATAAATACGTCCGTCTCTCTTGCTCTAATACGTGCCGTATGCACAAGTGCGTTCTGTGTCGATCGTAAAAAGTTTGTCTTTAGAATGCCTTATTAACTTAATGACCGTATAGCAAACCCGCAAATAGTGTAATTTTTACCTCAAGCATTCCTAGCGGCGAATTCAAACGCGACCACTGCGTCTTACTGACTTAGGTGATGCCCTCTATGATTGACAGATAGTTAGATTTATTTCAATTAAGTAAAGTATTGCATGCTTTTAATATACTTGTCAGAGCATGGATCGTGTAAATGGGTCCTAAGTACCTCAGTGTATAAAATATTTGATTACTTAGGTGTTGCTGAATACATTATTTAAATGCATGTTTACTTAAGTTATGGTACTTATGTAGTTTTAGAAACGCAAATAATAATATAATCTTCATATTCTATTTAGCCCAGATATCAAGACTTTATATGGATGACTTAATATTTAGACATGTGTTATATAAATTGTATATTAATAACATAATCTTATAATGATAATCTTAAACTAATAAGAATATTTAATAGATAATAATTTTATCAACATATTTGATATACAACAAAGATGATTTTTTTTTTATTGTGTTTGAGTTTTTATTTCTCAATATTTATTTGATAGAGATCTTAGAGATGTGCCGAATAGTCAGCTGTACTATAAATGCCCATAATCTAGGATTATGTTTAATTTGAACGTCAGAATTGACAGAACATGCTGTTATTATCCTAAACTAATACAACTGTTTTTTACCATGTTCAACAAATAAAGCAACTTTGAATTTTGACTTTAAAAAGAAGGGCTTAATAACTTATGCCGCTCTGTAATATACTGCATGTGGTAGTGCGACGAACAATATGAAATCTAAGTTGGTGTTAAATGAATTTAAATTTTCAAATTTAACCGAATCTTATGACCGGCTTCGCCGACTTGTTGACCACCAGGTAATCAGCTAGCCGACTAGTCGGCCGGACCCATAGTCGGCTCATTTCTATATATATTTATAGATTTTTTTAAGTAATGACTTAATTTTATTTTGTTTTTATGATAATAATTTAATACGAATTATTTGGCGTTACCACCGTGGTAACTTACTGTATTAGACATTTATTTAGGCATGCGTCTTATTTTGAAAGATTTATGAAACAAAATTAGATTAAATTCAACTGCAGCCAAGATCTGTTAAGACCAGTGGGGCAAGCATACGATCATGAGATGGATTTTGTCGCGTTTATGTTATATTTCCCTATACAATAATATGATAAAATCCATATCACCTTGCTGAAATACACGGCATCGATGTCTCGAACACTAATAATAGAAGTATATTTCATTATCCTTTCAAAATGTTAGATGAAATGTCTGCAAACCTATTGTTTATTTATGAATGTTGTGATAGTTGTGTTTTGTACTAAAAGTGCATGAATTTGTTTCTATTGCATGTAGTATCAAATACATCCATGTAATATGTGATTATGTATGTTTATAGTGATACTCAATACTTTGATTATTATATTATTTTATTTATTTCTCATATTTTTACGTGCTCATAATAAAGTTGTAGGTAGGTTGTAAATGTTTATAAAATATGTAATAAATAATTTTGTAATCGACAGATCTTCAATCTAAAGTAAGATAACTCTATAAGGGTGTTATTATATCCACATCGTTCGACCTTCAATCGATGCTTTTGACGTTTAAAGAGCCAATAAGAGCGATCCATGCATGCGCTGTTTTGCGTCGATCGATGCGAGCGATGCAGATGTGAGTACAGCCTTAGGGTGTTATTTCATCTACATCGGTCGATTCATTTGACGTTTAAAAAACCAATAAGAGCGCCCCATGCATGCGTAGAGCACTATTTTGCGTCAATCGATGCTTTGTTCGATGTAGATGTGAGTACACCCTTAGGGTGTTATTACATCTACAAAGATCGACCGTCAATCGATGCATTTTACTACTAAAGAGCCAATAAGAGCGCTCCATGCATGCGTAGCGCGCTGTTTTGCGTCGATCGATGCTTCGTTTGATGTAGATGTAAGTACACCCTTAGGGTGACATTATATTATATTTGACATTTAAAGAGCCAATTAGAGTGCACCATTGCGCTCGAGTGACGTAATAACACTAATGCAAGCTATTATTTTAAATTATTTATATCTGTGTAAATAAAAAATATAAGAAATAAAGTTATTTATGTGTAAATTTTGTGTATTTTAAATGTTTGCAAACCTTATCCTCAATATTATAGCAGATTTCTTTGTATATGTAGAAACTTTGTATAATAATAATAACGCAGTTAGCACATCGACACTGTCGCCTACGATAGGAAATCTGCATTGAACAATAAAATCACGCGTGTAACTCGATCATTGTTTGTGTTTATAAAGAAGCAATAAGTTTTGTCTTTGGCAAATAAAAAAGGTTGCTACCGAAATCTCGACGCTTGGTTTCAGGTACTAAGATTTTTTCGCTACCGCCTGCGGCATCGTCGATGTGCTATAAGCGTAAGGCTATAGTCCACCCGCTACTATTAGCATCGGCGATTTGGCGACTGTTTCCATCGAAACAGTTCGATTGAGGCATCGGAATCGCTCGTTTTAGTGATTAAAATGTGGCGTGTGTGCTATGGCCCTAAGAGCTTTTTGTATATTATTACTGAGTCTGATTTATTATGTGTAGGTACAGCTACACATACGTACTCGTAAATTGATTGAATAATGGCAGGCGTTATTATTGAAATACATATTTATTTGTCTGTACAACTCGCGGCCCTTGCACTATATCAATCCTATTCTATGTATATTTACTGAATTGCTTACTGCTATGCTTTTTCATACTACTCTTCTCTACTACCTTTGTCTTTTTTTATATTCTAATTATAATCGTTCCTTTCGCGATTTCAGAACGAACAGTCTGAAACGTATAAAGAATGCTAAATGGCAAGTGAAAGATTGTCCTCCAGAACTGCTACTTGGCGATATTAGCAGGAGACTGTCTACAGATGTGACGCCCGCTGGAATTGCACAAAATAATCGGGCGTTTGTTGAAAAGCTATTAAAGGTAACGAATTCGCAATCACCATTAATACAAATAATTTCCACAAACGTATCACTAAATGACAGAAACATTTTCCTAGATATCCATTAAAAATGGCCACCGTTCTATAAAGTGTACAATATCCCACAATATTACTTTAGTTTTTAGTGAAGAGAAGTCTTTATTAATCGAATTTAAAAAAAAAATGTTTTCAATTCGACAGTATTTTTTTTTTTAATTTTTGTTTCCCGATTTCTCAAAGACGCGTGGACCGATTTGAGAAATTCTTATTTTGTCTAAAAGTCATGTGGTCCCATTTTCATTTACTTTATGTGATCCTAGAGAAATCGAGGGTAATCCTCAAATTTTAAAGGCTTCTATATTGTTTTTCGTATATTACCTAAAGCTACTCGGATATTTGCATCTATTATTCAGCATTTCGCGTTGCTGAGCTGATGCTGTAAGGTACAACTCCGCAACGGTTAGAAGAACGAGGATAATTCTTTAAATACAATAAAAAATCAACAAACTTAAGGCCGTTTACTGTATTCTTTTAAGGTATAAACAGATGAGGCGAGATGTTGAAAATCACTTATGTATTTCTTACCTGTTGTGCATTTTTTTGTAAAATTATGTTTCTTTTATCTCTAAGATTCCACATCATCCTTACTAATATTATAAAGGCGAAAGTTTGTAAGTATGGATGTATGGATGTATGGATGTTTGTTACTCTTTCACGCCAAAACTACCGGGTCGATTTCGATGAAATTTTGCACACATGTAGCTTATAGTCTGGATTAACATATAGGCTACCGTTAATTGACATACCACGCGGGCGGAGCCGCGGGCGGAAGCTAGTTGTGTTATAAATGTAAAATCCACTAATAAAAATATCTTTACAAAGTCTATCTACGGCTAAAAAAAGGAATAACTAATAGTGGTATATTTCAGGAATGCAAAAGCAAAACTAAGAGGATGCTCCTTGAGAAAATGGGTACAGAAGAATCTGACTTAGGCCTGGGCGTTGAAGTATCAATAACAGGTGTAGAAGAAAGTACCATGATCGCATCGCTATGTGACTTGTTAGAGAGGCTATGGTCCCATGGGTTACAACATAAGATGGGGAAGTCAGCGCTTTGGATGCACCTCACTAACTACCAGGAGTTGGAGCAGTGCAGCAACTCGACTAAGCCGATTGACCCGAATTACCTTACACCTGGTAAGACGTGATCTATTAAAATAAAATTGAACTACATAATATCTGTTTTCAATTTCAAAATAACAATGTTCTTTTTAAGCTGGAGTAGTTATTAGCACGACACGTCATCTATGCCTAAAGTTAAGTTTTTAAAATAATTTCTTTCTGTCTGTTTGTGTCGGCTAATCCTCGTAAACGGCTGAAACGATTATGATAACATTTTAGAAGCAGGTAACTGACTACAAGGCGCGTCACAAAAGCAATTTTTATCAATGTACGATGTACTATCTATTTTGGAGAAAATTAGTTTATTTGTTTCGCTAATCTGGGGCACTAATGGTTGGATTCTATTACGCAACGTGAGAGAAGCAGTAAGGTTTAGAGAAGCAGTAAGGTTTACAGCAGGTCAGAGCGCGGGTGAAACTGTTACTTACAACGAATTCCACGCGGATTAAGTAGCGGGCAATTCTTTTGTAAATGTAGGTGTTATAGGTATTTTCTTATTTGTGATATCATGATTTAGGCGATTTTCAGATGGAGTAACTTGGTAAAGGAAACTATTGATATTTAAAGTATTCTTTGAAATATCATTAAGCTGCTATAACTTAAGATAATATGTAACTAGTTGCTAGCTGATGCAATAGTTGTTCCATCAGGAAATCGCCTAAAAGAGTAAGAAATGTACCTAGACAGGTTTTTCATGAGAACTGTTGGACTTTTCTATAACTTTTGATAATCAGCTAGCTCGCGAATACTTGATAGCACTGTAGGCTATCAAGAAGAGTTTATGAGTCACTTCTGTATAATTATGAACCGCTTAGTCTCTACTCTATGTGTTTGAATGTATGTAAACTTAAATTTACTAATTTATTTGTTGCTTGGAAACATGCAGCTTTGGCTTGGTGTGTTTTGCGAAAACGGCTCGACTGTAAGTATCATAATTCACTTAAAGTGGAGTTATTTTAATAGGTAACATTTGACAGTTCATTTATGCAAAGCAAAGTGCTACTTATGTACATCAAGAGTAAGTCTAATTTACTAAATAAATAATATAAATTGTATTAAAAAATATTTGTATTAAAAAAACTGATGTTGTTTTCTTGAGTTTTATTCCTTTAGCGTAAGGTATATTTTTCTTTGTATAAATGAACTGTCAAATGTTACCTATTAAAATGACTCCACTTTACATATATAATTATTATCACTTTTTACTGCACTAAAGGCCCAGCTTTTCAGTAACTACTTGAAGACATATATAAAATGCATTTTAAAATACATATTTTATTTTCACATCAGACTTATCATCAGTCGGTGCGGAAGTAGAGGCGCACCAGAGTACCAGTTCCGGGAACAGATCACGGGATAGTTCCCGCGCTGGATCGCGGGATAGTTCTCGGGATCGGCTCAGCAACTCTGGGACTCTGGAAAGGAAGTCTTCCCAGCCACCGAATCCTTTACGACCATTGCCTGAGAGTTTAACTTTTGATATGAGGTTTGTTAACATTTCTGCTACTTGCAAATATATAAAATGCAATCTCATCTGTAACAAATAGCAAATCTTGTTAATAGTTTGTATTGCAAAGACATTTTTTTTTAAATAAAGGCTGGGAGAAGCTGTCTCTTGAATTAATTACCTCATAGTATCGGTACCCCACAAAGTTATATTTTACTGCATGTGATTTAATAGCCAAGGTAATAGGAAATTGGCCATAGATTTGAGTTTATCAAAAAGTCCTTAAAAGGTCGCAGTTAAGAGGGAGCGGAGCGTAGTGGAGCGCAACGTCGCGTCACGCCTATTTTTTATGCTAAAAAGATGCGCGCGCAATCGTGACGTATGCGCGCGCATCTTTTATGTATGAAAATATGTTAACAAACGCCAGACGTTGACGCTGACGCTAGCTTCAAAATGCAAGCTTTAACTACCCAATATCTGGTACTTATTCTTACGAATAAGTATCAAGGCTATAATATTATAATAATAGAGGGAAGTAAAGATACATACTTTCCAAATCCCAACTATACACTTCTGATTAAATTCGTTGCGGGTTCCAAGACAATTTTAACTCTTAATGATTTTAAACTATCACGATTTGTACACATAATTATATATTAAAGACACGGGTCTTAATCGCGTAAATATTTTAACTCTCCATGGGATTGCCCGTGTGTCATGCACGGTGCCTTTCAGTTGGTTACCGCTGTAGATCCTGGCGTCACAGGAGTCACAGTGATGGGCGTGTGGGTGGGATTATATCCTGTATAATATTATAATAATTTTACCATGATTTATCTATTTTGGCGTAAAAATAAGCTGAATAGATTTTTTTAATGATTGTTAATATTTAAATTAAATTGTTTTATCATTAAAAATTATGTTACCATTTACGTTTTAATGTTTTATACAGACGCTGCGTGACTATAAAAAGCAATTAATGTTATATTTTGTTCAATGTATTATTATATTATTGTCATATTATATTAATTTTCATGCTAATAAAAAACTTTCTAAATTAATTAATACCTTTCAGGAACGTTCAAGCAATGACGGACATTAAAACCGAGATTGGCTACGCTCGCGCCTGGGTCCGCCTATCCTTAGAGAAGAAGTTATTATCGAAGCACCTTCGGGAGTTGCTGGCTGACACCACGTTGCTCCGATCACAGTACAAAAGAACAGCTTTTCTGCGCTCAGAGGAAGAAAGAGAACAGTTTCTTTATCACTTACTGACTCTCAACGCCGTGGATTACTCTTGTTTCACTAATACTTATCCTACCACAAGTAAGTGTACTAATTACTTATTCTTGGCTAGTAAGGTTTGTCTAGCTAAGGTATATATATATATACACCCATGGCACAAAAAGCGTTCAGCAATTTCGAATCTAGCAGCATACGAATCCATGGCTGAATTGGCAAAGCACCTGGGGCGTTTACCCTGGGGGTGCAGGTTCGAATCCTGCTGGATTCTTAATTCTTCAACAATATTGAAGCTCGAAGCTAAGTTAAGTATTGCTTTCTGCTCGCCTTTTCAAGCTGCTTAGATGAAAAGTTGTATACTAAGGCCAACCAGACGAGATAAAAAATGTAAACAAATGTTCAGGGGTTCAAAACATTTTTATTTGAATAAATTATTATTGTTGTGGATTGGGTTGAGGTAAAGAAACCAGGCGAAAAGGAAATAAATTATATTAAGAAAATAGGAAATAAACTAAAGAAACACTAGATAACTAAAAGACTGACAAGGAGCTTATAATATTATTGTCAAAAACATAAAAAATATAACATAAATATTTATTAAAACTAAGTAATAACAGCAAAAATCAAAAATAAAACTAACAGAAACGGAATAATAACAACAAAAAACCAAGCAAATACGGAGACGAAAAAATATGTATCACTTCCAACGCAATCCAAACAGGAATGAACTTGATCACAAAATGGCGGACCAAATGTTGACAACTGCGGTACTGACTGCTTTCCTGTACCACGAAACACACAACGACAGCTGTTGTCGATCAATTGACGTCAACTGCGCGTACGAATGATAAGGACAGAGATAATAATCCCTCGCTATCGCAATGTAACTCAGTAACGGTCCGTTTGTTTACATTCTTTATCTCGTCTCGTTGGCTATACTATAGGTATGTGCGACACGAGATCAAAGTTTTTTACATTTCGTGCGTTAGACTCTAACGCACGAAATGTAAAAAACTTTGATCACCACGCTCATGATTCTAAACAATAATCACTCGCTGCGCTTGTGATTCTACTATTGAATATTTCGCTTATTCGGCACTTAAAATTAACACTCGAAAAATTACGAACTTTGCTCTCTTGTTGCACAAATAACTTTTAATAACTAGTTGACTCGACAGGCGTTACCTTGATCATTCAGTTTTATGTGACCCGTGCACTCAAAGATTCTTCAACATAAGATTTATGATTTATTGATTTCTACTGATTGTTTAACACCAAATTTATAATCATTTAAATAAATTTTCCAGTCTAGTATCATTAAAAAAAGAGTTCTAACTAAATCTATCTTTTTTCAGAACTGCCTTATCGTGTTTTCATTGTGCCCTCCCGGAAAGCAAGTCAGACGACTGCAAATTGTTGGATTTCTATATCCGGCGCAAACGGCGAATCTACGCCTAAAATACCCATGCCACGGAATACCAATGAATTTGTTTTCCACGTAAGTTGCTTGCTTCTATTTTTAACACGCTTATATTAGCTTCACCTGTATGTTTGTTTGTTTGTTTGTTTGTTTGTTTGTTTGTTTGTATGTAACCGACTCCTTTGGACTCGATTTTGACCCACTTTAAACGGACAGATTTAATTCAAACTTTCTACACTTGTAAAGAATCAGCGACAATATAATAATTTCATAAATTTATCTCATTATCCTGATTAGGATCGCCAGGATTAAAAAAAAACTAAAAAAAGTGAAAAATAAATATAGTTTAAAAAAACTAAAAAAACACGCTTTTAAAGCACATCAAACTAAAAAGTGAAAAATAATTCTTATTATAACCTGAAAATAATAATAAACGAAAAATACTATTACTATTGTGAAAAAAAGCGTGGGTCGCTCGATAGACGAAAAATATGGCACAGAGCGCCCCACGCTTTTTTTCACAATAGTACTAGTATTTTTCGTTTATTATTATTTTCAGGTTATAATAAGAATTATTTTTCACTTTTTAGTTTGATGTGCTTTAAAAGCGTGTTTTTTTAGTTTTTTTATTTATTATATGCGATTAATTATTTAAAAAGTATTAAAATGGTTGGGGCTCATATAGGTACGAGTTATGATTAAATGCGTTTCACACCAGCGTTCTTAGCGGTAATTGTTTAAAAATGTATTAAAATAAAATTTAAAGTTCTTGTTAAGGTCCTCTGAAAAATTTATAAAATATACTTATTTATTTAATTAAATATGGATCTCCAACAAGAGCTATACACATTATAGACATATAACAAACGCATTAAAACAATTTAGTGTATTCCCTCAATTAAAGGAGACCACAGCTTACAAATAGTAGATAAAAAGTTCGAGTATAAACTTAAAATAAATATTTACATTATATAAGATCAAAACATAGAATTACAATTTAGAAAAAGTTATTATTTTTTAACAGGATGTTATTTTACTTGAGGTTCGAAAACCAATAACAAGTTATTAATCAATCATACTAATTCAATTTGTATAACTTTCAGCATAAGAACTTGGGAATACTATCAACATTACGTATTGGACATGATAATTCTGGACTCTCGCCACGATGGCTGCTCGATCAGGTGTTCGTCAGAAATGAAGTCACCGGACACACCTACACGTGAGTTTCTTTACCATGTTAAAAAACAAATGAATAAGGACACAAAGAATTCCTTTTTTATATAATATTAAAATAGGCTCTTTGACTGTTTTTTAAAATATATTTTATATTATTATTATTTAGTAGCGGTTAAGGAACCCAGTAAAAGTTGTATTTTTTAATTCTGGTACATACCTATTTGCTGAAAAATATCAAATTCAAAATTCATTAAAAAAACGGCGCACCAAAACGGAACTTTGACAATATGGCGGTGCAATGGGCTCGGTGACGTCACATGCCTGTAAGTAAACATTGTGATCTGTCAGTTGTACATACATTTGTTTTGTTGCAAACTAAAAACGAAAGTGCGATTGGATGAGATTATAACATAGATCTAAGTAACAAAATGAGTTACAAATGGTGTGCAGTTCTAAAATGTACTAATACGTCGATAAAAACTCCGGCTAAACTATTTGTAAGTGCTAACTAACATCTATCGTTTATAACATAACCTATAAAAGTTCTTGTTTGCTGTGGAAGTTCATGATTATTTCACTTTTTTATGATATAATATAAGTTACAACTAAAGTTACTTTGTTACAAACACAACAATTACAAACTTACTTTGCTGTTTTCACATTTTTTAGCTCCGTAGCAATAAAATCGGCATTATTTTTGAAAAATAATCCGACCATGATTGCGTCGAATTGGGGCAGGTTTCTGCTGTCTGCTTTTACAAAGTCGTTGTCCATGGTAAAAGTACTTGACAGAATTTAGTAATCACATAAAAACAATGGCTAATAAAGGAAATCCAGGCAAATCTTATTATATCAACTTAGCTCTTGTGTAGGCAAACGATGTTTACACAGGCATATGACGTCGTCATAAACCCGACCAATCAGGAGCGTTTTGTGTCACGTGACAATCGTTCATAAATATGCATTTTTATTTACGGAATAATATTTTCAACTTACGTTAATAAATAACCATTTTTAAACACATAATCTATACTGATTACAGTAATTGATACTTTATTTTTCGGATTGTCAAATAGCCCATTGAAAATTATATCCAGGAGAGAATTCGATCCTGCACCCCCTGGGTAAACGCCCAGGTGCTTTGCCAATTCAGTCATTAATTCGTATGCTGCTAGATTCGAAATTGCTCAACCCTTTTTGTGCCGGCGTCATGGGTATATACTCATATACCTTAGCTTGACGAACCTTACTTGGTTTTAGCCACGAATACCTATTTTTTAGGACTATTAGCAACCAGGATTGTAGTATATTCGACGGCAAATACAACAAAAATATTCTGGATGGAATCTCTCCAACAAACTGGAACACTATCGCAAGCACTACTTTCCTTCCTAGTTCATTCTACCTTACATAGAGTACGTATTGCCTCGCAGCTTCCCCTGCAACCGCTGGCTGGGCAGCGGCGTGGACGACGGCTCCACGGAGCGGCTGCTGGTGGCGGCGCGCATGCGCAGCGGCGCCACGCCCCGCTCCCCCGCGCCGCCCGTCGCCGCGCCCTCGCCCACCACCACGCATCTGTCCACCTCCACTATACAACACATGATAGGTAAATTCGGGGCTATGGGCATGTCTAGGTGATGACAGACATTTCGTAGTTTGTAGTATGTGATGAAAAAATCAAAGTTGTCGAAAGATCGACCTAATAGTTAAAGTAGAGAATGGTACCCCTAGATGATACCAGTATTAGATAAGTTTCATACTCTCGACCAACTTCTAAACCATGTTTCTATAAATGAAAATTTCATTCATTCATTCATTCGACGCTTAGGCCTAAGATACTGATATGTAAGAGGAAGCAAGGACTCTGAGAAAATGTGAATAGTTATTTTATATCAAATCCAGGCTGCATTTGTACTTATTATAGGAAATTTTGACGTCTCTGTGGGATCGTATACGTATGTTTCCATTATGATTCTTAAGATTCTAGCCGATAACATATTCACTACAAATAGACTCGTGATCGCGATACGCTCAAGGCACGCTTTCAATGTCGACACGTTGCCCAGCTTTCGCGAATCTCGCTGAGAAATTGCTTGATTGCAAAAAGCTTCACCTAATTCTTCATGAATGTAACTGATCAAAGGACTTTGTGAGAATCGCCATCGTCCTAGCCTATTTCTAAGGTTGTTGGAGCCCACTTCCTGTCGCAACTGGACTTCTTACCAATATTTAGGCTGTCATCCGGATCCACCACGTAGCGAAATTCTGTAACCCAAGGTTAGAACAGTTGTCAACATATTTCTGGCACGGGGTTTCTTTTATCTTAAACAGTACTTGTATATAATCTGCTTTCCTACAACACAGCCCGGTATTTGCGGCACAAGCTTACCGGATCAAAGGTTTGGAACTATAAATATTTGGAGACTAAAAACTTCAATAAAAAAAGCATCAAATTAATCTCAAATTTTATGTTACGGGTCATGGTTACCTTGTACATTATACGGGCAGCTGGTGCTTGATTGCCATAAGCGTGATTCACTTATGATCTCCGCGACGCGGAAGGGAAAATAATCTGAACCTTGCTAATAATACTGGCTGGTAGCACCAATAGATGTTTATTGTCAGAAAGATCGAAACTGCTCATGTGGTCTTGTCAAAACTGTATATCATTATTATTGCAAAACGATATGGTCATGCCTTCTGCTGCCCATTTAGGGATGGGATGCTAGTTTGCTTTCCTAGGTTGGTTGTTAATGCTAAAAAAATGTGTTCGTCTATGGCCATTCATTGTATCATCATTATTCATCATATATCATGTACAGTGGGCCAAGCAATTAGGTATGCAGGGCAAAAACTTCTAACGCCATATTATAAAATGGCTGCAATAGATAAGCATGTGTGAATTACATATTTAATAAGTGTAATATACCCACTATTTATATTTCTAACCCACTTATCCATAACTGGTGAAGCAAGCCTTTACTATGACTTAGAAGTTTTTGTCCTGCATACCTAACTTGTTGGCACACTGTACACAGCTTAAAAATTGCCTTGTTCGGTGGATTCTGCCTCCCGTTTTCTCAGATCATAAGTGAATACATTTTGTCCATGCAATACTCTCCCTAACTCAGTGATTAATATTTAGGTGACTGTGTAAACGCCATAGTGAAATGGCACTATCAATCGAAGAGAGATAAGGACGCTAATTCCCTGAGTGTTCTTCTGTGTGGGGAGAACGGACTTGTCAAGTGCTTGGAGCAAGCGTTCCTGTGTGGCTTCAAGTCTGTTAGATTGTTCGGCAAGAATCTCTTCATTTGGGACTATTTTGGTGAGTAGACAATTACCTGAACGAGTACCTTTAAAAAAAAATATTAGAATATTATTACATTATTGTTGCTTAAACATTTCATAATGTTGTTTTGCAATACAAAAATTTAACTACACCACATTAATTTTTTTTTTTTGCCCTGTGGAGAAGTATGATACTATCTAATAGCTCCATAGACAAAATGCTCATTTCCATACATTTTGGCTGATCATCTGAGCGACATCTGGTGGCTGAGTTTAAATCTCAAGCAATCAGATTCGCCCATTTTGACTCATCATCTGAGCGAAATTTGGTGGCTGAGTATTCAGTATTCTCATCCATTCCTAAAATACATAAATTCTGACTATTACGAAATGTGTTCTGTTACTTACTACACAATTTATTTTTACTTTTTCTAAACAGCTAAAGTGAAAGACGAGTTCAAAATGAGTTTATGCGACGAGCAATCAACGCAGAACAACAAAAGCTGTGGTATGGCTTACAACTGCCGTCAAGACCAAGAGCACAGAGCCATCTGGCGGTGCTACTGCCATCTAATGGATGAGATTAACTCTGTGGGCCGCACGCTGGGCAAGGATGGGAAGTTCCAGCTGTTTATATGTCTTAGTCTTCGGTAAGTTATTCTCTTAGTGTCGAGTCTAGATCTTAGGGCTCTCACGCGACGGATTTGATGACGATTTCATGATAACAGAGCCATTTAGCAGCATTACTAGCATCTAATCTAACGCATGAGATCATTTCACTTGTATGGACAAAGCCAGTCACACTAATTTTATGTGAAGCTATTGGGTTCGAAAACTAGAGGCTATCTGCTAAGCTATTTAATATATACGAGTTTATATAGAATTCAGTGTTGCGTTGGACTGATAAAATGTCATTTGAGTGGGCTTGTGTAAACATGCCAAATAAAAAACTTGTAAAATTAACTGAATATTTACTTTCAGGGAACACTGGCTCCACCGCATGCTGGTCCCGATGTCTATGACACGCGTCACCGTGGAGATGTACGAAGAACAAAGCTTCCTAAGAAAACGAGGCTTACTCACGTTCCTTAGGCAAATACTCGAACCGCTCGACGAGTTTGACATTGTACTCGAAAACTCACTCACTCAAGGCATTTAATTATTATTACTTTTTATTTTATAACCAAAATTACCGATGAGATTAGTACTGTGTCAAATATTAGGCTGTCAATAAGGTTTTATAGTGTTTCAAAGATCTTTTACTACACATCTTATTCTGGTTTAGTAGTAATATCGCCGAGGACTTGAAATTTGGTTTTGCAATGAAAGTTGAAAATCTTATAGCATATTAGGCTGGTTTCCCGATTCTTAGATCAATGTTAAAAAAACACTAATACAATACGAAGAAATTAAAAAAATAAATAAAATATTTTGATGAAAATGTAAAGTGGCTGTACACTCACGTTAAAATAGGATGGGACGAGTTGATAGTCTAGTTTTGCTCTCTACAGTAGGAAAATAAGATAATTCTTAGGTGCTCATCATATATATTGGCTAGAGTGTATATATGATGTACTATATGTCACAATACCTATGAATATTATTATGTCTTCTCGATTCGATTGGTGTGGTTGCAATGTAAGCAATAGTATTTTTAAACGTCAGTGTATCGTTATTCGTAATGAGCTATTCCTGATATCGTTGGTATGTTATTGTTATCCTACCGGCTGCGCCACAAAATGTGTAGTTTCGAGGGATTTCTTCAATGATTTTTTATTTTTCAACAGCATAAAACCTTTTTGACAGCAAGTTGACACTAGCATTTTTTAATACAATTTATGAATTTGTACCATAATACTCACCTAGTTATGTTTCCTATTTGATATTAGTGATCAGGGTCTGATTATTTTATAGTTTTATTGTTAAGTTTTAAATGTGATCATTATATTATTTTTGTTAACTTGCCAGATGAACCCAAAGATTTTATTTTTATAATGGTGCTTTTTGGGGAGTTTAATATGTTTTTTCCTAGAATATTTGTTTCCTTTTGACCATACTTTTAGGGCTCGTAGTAAAATCATATTAACTTAAAATATATTGACCACGTCTTAACGTGCCGGAATGAATTTGTAGACATCATAATTCAGATTCCTAGAGCTTAAGACAACATTACGACACTAGATATTATTGTACGATATTATAATCTGTTAAATGGATATTAAGATGCATACCCACCTAAAATTTTATGTGTGCAATCGTATGTAATATGATCAGCTTATAGTAATGACAGTGTGTGAGCCCTAACACTTATATTTAAAAACTTTATTGTATAAGTACATTTGGGATATAGTTATTATATATTTGTTTAGATTAGTGTCATGCATTCTCAAGTAAATGTATTTTTAGCACAGTAAATATTCTGCACTGCATAATGTTAACATGGAGATCCCATACTTGTCTGTGTGACGCATAATAGGCGCATTGATTTGAAATCAAAATTAACTGGTTTAAACTTGTTTATTAACAACGTCATATAAACAGAAAATTAGAGCTGGGTAGAAGGTTGTTAATGGTTAATAAAAAATACATGTATGTGTGTGTGTAAGAGGCGAATAACACCCACGTTTTAACTGTTAGGTAAAACGTGGGTGTTATTCGCCTCTGACACACCTTCCTTGATAATAAAGGCGAGGTGATATGTTATGTTTAGGGGCCGTTCAAGTATTACGTAAGCACTTTGGGGGGGTGGGGGGTCTTTCTTTTGCTTATTTTGGATGACATGGGGGGGTAGGGGAGTCTAGATGATGATTACGTCATCGGTAGTTATTTACTTTTTTACACGAATGGCAACTCTCACATTGTCTATGCTTGAAAACGAAACGCATTTTTGGGGATTCCCGCACGCATACGTTTAGGCACTCGCTTTAGAACCGATTCGGGGAACTACCGCGCGCTGTTCACTTGTCTAAATTTCTTCTCGTCAGTGTATTGTTTTGTTTGGATACTATAGCGAGTAGACGTACGTGTTGTAAGCATAGCAAAGCAACTTAACATTTGTGTTACCGTTGATTCGAAATCCGAAAAATGTTTACGTAAGCATGGGGGGAGGGGGTAAAAGCTTTGCTTACTTTTGCTGACAAGGGGGATGGGGGGGTAAATAATTGTAATAAATCTGCTTACGTAATATTTGAACGGCCTCTTACTTGTTTTGGTAACGGATAAACTCTTATCAACTTTATAAATCTCCTAATTCATATCATAATTTTGTGATATTCAGTTAATACTGGAATAATGTCTATCAATTTCTAACATCAAACGTTTGCCTATTCTGTGCCACACGCTAAGACAGTTAATATTATGTTATGAGAATATTTTTAAAAACATCAATGTGATTAAATTAGATGTAAAATCCCTTTTTTTGTATCATGTGGGTGTTTCAAAGTCGAAGCTACTTCGCTATAAATCAAACAATAATAAAATGTAAGCTACGTATATCAATTATATCATAGTTGGCAGCGAAGTGGGTTCGACAAAAATTTGAACTTTCTAGATTAAGCAAGTGTTCATGTCCATTTATAATTAGTAGGAAATTCTTGATGCCATGTTTTTGTCTTTTTTCGGATTTATAGTTCAATAATTTCGCGTCATGTGGACTCCAAACGCTTAACGGTAAATAATATTTTTGAAAAGTAGTAAGTTATTTGTTCACACGTGGTCTGAGAAGTGTAACAGGGAATACTGAAACTAAACTAAGGAACTTAAAACGGTATTCAAACAGCTGTTCCAAGTTCTTGCAACTCAAAACTATTATTGCATAAAAAATATATCTAATCTGTAATAACTTTAATCAAGTCCAGTTAAGATTCATTACCTCGCGTGACTCGCCTAAAAATAAAATAAGTAAACGTATCTAAGGTTGAAATAGTTCTGACCACAGCAATGCCCACCTCACTGACCACAGCAATTTAAGCTTATGAAAATATTTTGATAAAGCAATCGATTTGTTAGATTTCCTGTATATATTATAAAAAATATATAGTAGACAACAAAGAACCTATTCGTCCCGTATTGTTTAGTTTAGACACTAAAAATATAATTTTACCGTGCATTAATAATTTATGTAAAACACTTATTTGTTCTTCGTTAAAATTTGCTCCATTTAAATGGTTGTTTGTAGATTTTGCCGTCCTCCATTTTTATTATCAATATAATTTTTATATAACTATGCTTAAAAATCTACAATAACACCATTGTAATATAAGCAGTAGTATATTATATTCTAAATTAATTCAACAAAACTGAAAGTTTTGTACACAAAAAATACATGCACGGAATTTGTGCCAAAATAAGGTAACCTCTCATGACAAAATTTCCACTATTTTTTTTATGAACCTGTAATTTATTAAGTAAAATTTCGTAGTTCAAGTACTAATGCATCTTCTGAATTTTTTATTTCACTGTTTTTACGATGTACTTTAATGTTACAAATCATATGTATATTATAATGTCTTTTCGATTCGATTGGTGTGGTTGCAATGTAAGCTACAGTATTTTTAAAATGTCAGAGTGTATCGTAATTCATAATAAGCTATTCCTGATATCGTTGGTATGTTGTTGTTATCCTACCGGCTGCGCCACAAAATGTGTAGTTTCGAAGGATTTCTTCAATGAATACTCTTATTTTTCCGATTAAATAATATATTTTTTTATTGAGCAGAAAATACATGTTATAACGCTGTAATAATAAATACGAAGTATCTCTCGTCTAATGTCTTGAAGATACACTTTTTTAATTTAATTTTTATTTTAATTTTAAGTTAATATCTCGCTGGTTAGATTAAGGCCGAGTTTCCACCTTGAAAATTACCTGTCAGCTGCGGCGTACTTCTGCGCTCCAATTCGCTTTGGTGGGAATTAGGCTTAATGTGGTTTGAGGATTTGACGAGATAAATACCAAACACTGTGCTTGGTATAACGAGATTTTGCAGAAATCAAAAAACAATTCATCAATTAATGTTAAGTCTGTATGGAGCTCTTAACTTAAAAATTGAAAGTTAACTATGTTGTACCATGAGGAAAGAGCCGCGTTTTTTACATTAATATCTGCATTCTACAGAGGATGTGGGCGCGCAAACTCACGCGGGAGATAACCGCGTCGTTATGATACTCAGACACTTAAAATCTACAAGTAAATGTGTATTAATTATACCGTAGTACATTGTTAAGCCTTGTCACCTGCGACAGAATCTAACCAAGCATTCTGGACAGACAATGTAATCATCTAATTTCCGTTAAAATTTAAAGATTTCATTCAATGCTGGAATAGGTATTGTCGCACAATTATCTTAACCCTTTATACAACTTTTATGGCAGCCATTGCGATCTTTTTTAATAACATTATGACATAATTTTAGTTTACACACTCATTATATTAGTAGTCTAGGTTAATTTGTTGTTATTTTTTAATTTATCTTTAAGTCTTCCTAAACTTATAGAAAGAGTACCAAAGACAATTAAATATTAATAGCTATCGAAAAGAATGTCCAAGAAATAAAATTATTCATCATATGGTGTTTTATTAAAAACCACTTACATTACCCTGATTGCTTGCCAAGTTAGTGTTATCTTCATTGTCTCATAGATCAATCAGAGGTTTCCATTTTGAACCATAATAAAATTGTTGTCTATATTTTTTGTTCGGATTCAGATCTATGAGACAATGAAGATAACACATCATTGTCAAAACCAAATAAAGAATTTAAGACTTTCAAAATGTAATAAAAACTAGTTAAGCAGTAGAGGTGCTTGCGTGGATTGCTTCGGGCTTCAAGTAGTATTTATGTAGGCTCTATATGTTACATTGAGGGTGGATGCATCATTTATTGAAACCACAGCTATGGTAGCTGTGGTTTCTATAAATGTCAGTAAATCAAAACACAGTCAAAATTGAACTTTGCGATCATGCCTCAGCAAGCAGCTCTTAGTCAGAGAATAGGCATGTGGTGGGCGTATTGGGCACCGCTCGTGGAGAGTATTTATATTCTTTGAGGCTCCGTCTATCCTTATAAAAAATACTGGAATAGTAATTTCGTATTAGATCTGGTCAAAGAATAGTTTTTAACTGTCCGAACGTTCCAAATCGAAACGAAATATTCGTATGCGTTTAGCATTAAATACTGAAGAAAAAATGGTCATATCATTGTATAACTGTGTTAGGTTTTTTAAACATTTAGCTGGTCATACATTTTTCCCTATTATTCCGTGGCTTAAAGGTCTCTGATACCGAGCCGAAAAAAATTTTCGTTCTGAACCCGAACGTTCGGAAAAAGCTTTAATTTCATCCGGAAAAGGATGTCATTGCATTCGGAATTAACAGAATTCTTAATGTAACGAATTAAAAGTCTGGTAATTACGAATCGTTATAAACATACTGTGTTGACACCAATCATCATCACTCGTGTTGGACGAAGTAACTTAAAAAAATAGCTGAACCTCCTTCGAAAAAAGATTACCCAAATCACCAATCAATTCGTTACAATTCCTGCCATCCAATGTAAGGTGATCTTTGGATACAATATGCAAATGTATTCGGATAGTCTAGGGTAACGTTACTATTCCGTACTGAGTCGGCAAATCGTGGAAAAGATATCCGCACCAAAATCATGAATTTTGTGGTCACTTTTTGCACCCATAATCATCATCAGACCCATTTCATGTCTGGCTTAAAAGTTTTTCGATACACATTGTTGATTTAATAAGTAAGTAGAATATATAGGCCAATATAGGGTGATTTCTTATCGAGCACAACCTTGCATTGGGGTACAAGTAGGTACAGGTCATTTGCATCAACTTTATGTATGTATGGAATAACAAAAGGCGAAAGTGAACCGTGCTTGAGATATTTTAATAGTGGTTTGCATAAATTTACTGGCGTAAGTAATAGTTAATATTATTTGACTATTTGTCAAAAAGAGTAGAATTATATAATCAAAGAGTCTTACATTATGTTATATAGATCATTAACAGAAGATTAACTAACAGCATTATCTCCGATAATATCCAAAACTACATCACACTACACAAGTAGCAGAACACAGTATGAATAAGAAGATTTAGTTTTTGAAAAAAGAAAGCCCACAACCTGGATAGCCCTTACTTTTGCAGACTTTAACACAACACGTATATTCACCATATTTTCAAACGGCTATCTTTTTCATCCATAGAGTATACTAATTTTCATCTCATAGAACAACAAGCAGAAAAAAAAAATGTATTTCTAACTCAGAGATTTCTAATGATTTCTATTCAAATAAACCGCTTTGAAGCCATTTCATTTCAATGTTGCTAGGAATCATTTTGAGTTTCTACTAATTACTACTTTACATAAAGTATTTATAGCATGGAATCATTAAACAGAAAACTCAAATAACAGATGATTAGACTCATTAGACGATTACCATACCGAAGTAAATTTTTGTCTAGCAATTTGCAAATAAAGGACAGCGGTTCAGGAACGCTTGACTGCTCTAGAATTCTGTTTCGTTAGTGTATTGTACAAATAAATTTGAACGATATTCTTAAATTACTATGGACTATTTTATCAATTCTCATAATTATTTTTATTCTTTCGTTAAATTATCTTAAAGGTATAACTTTCTTGACGTAGACTTACAGTACCAAGTGTATTATAAATGTAATAAATGTCATTGGTACCAGGCGATAAATATTGCACATTGACCTTTGAAAAGAGACAATCGGCTAATTTCGGCTTCGTAGAGCGTTATCTCTGTCGCATGAAATACAAACAGTCCGGTAGCTATTAGGAGCTGTTAAAACAATTATGATTTGCTTCTTTTAATAATTATTTTTATTCTTTGTATAAAATACACCAATTTTTCTATATAAATCTTGGCTTAGGTTCAGGTAAAATAAAATAAAAAACATGTTCACACAGTGTTTACGTATTTAATTATTTTGGAAAGTAAGTGAAAATCATACACCATTCTTCTAACAACATCATAATCAGAATCGTCCAACGTGCTTTTTTGGTCTCCCTTTTTTTGGAGTGCTGAACTTAATTTCAGTTGAATGTGTTTCGGTACCGACTTCGTTTAATATATTGTTCAAAGTTCTTCTTGAAATTCCAGTGGCTTTTGCAACTCTTTCTTGAACCTTCTTAAAATAACAACTTACATTTTCATCTTCATTTTTTTTAAATCTGTCGGCTTCAGTTACAAAATATTTATAAACATTGTAGATAATTTCGCGTGACTGACCTTGTAAAGGTTTCCCTTTTTTTCCTAAAGATGACATAGTACCACTTTAAATTATTTAAATTTGGGGGTGTTAACAACTCTAAATATATATTTTGACATGGAGACCTTGTAAAGGTTTCCCTTTTTTTCCTAAAGATGACATAGTACCACTTTAAATTATTTAAATTTGGGGGTGTTAACAACTCTAAATATATATTTTGACATGGACGCGACCGCACTCTATCGCACTTGAACAACAACTGACAAAACGAGACATAATAGGCAGTGTGCAACAGAGATAATGCTCTGCGAAGCCGAAATTAGCCCATTGTCTCTTTCCAAAGGTCGATGTGCAATATTTATCGTCGGGTTCTGTATTTAGCTTTCTCGGTCTTACTGCTGGACGATAACCAATAGAATAGGAATAGACAAAATATGCCTCATTCTATTAGACAGCTGTCATTCTGTCAAAGTAAAGCTCGGCGCTCATTGGAAATGAGTGACGGTTTTGACCAGTACTGACCAGTCTACGTAGTATTACATTATCTTTGCTGACCAGGGTACATAAAGATTATTTTAGTATGGTTTTTAATAATATAAACCAATAAAATGTGAAAACACAGAGATATTACAAAAACTATTTAAGATTTTTAATCTTTAACACTTTCATGTCATAATTATCATTTTGCAATAATAAAACGAAATTACAAAACGGAAATGGCGTTTCTTTATAAAAAAAAAAATTAGAGCGTTTGAATTATTCGTTGCTATTTAATTGCTATTATCAAAGCATTTATAAAAATAAATAAGAGTAATTTCATTATAATAAAAATAATTATGTTATAATTAAAATTTAAAAATGTACATAGATGGCGCTGTTTAACTTGTTTTGTGTGCGGTCGTTCGTTCTTTCGACCGACCGACTGATTTCGACAAGTAAGATGGCGGCGATTAATGTGAAAGGCGAAACGTTGTCGTATTTCTACTTGTAAATAAAGTTATTGCTTTTTTGAAACATTATTAACAATAAACCAATAACGGAAGTTGGAACATTGTAAAGTGTAAATAATTAAGTGATCTGTTGTGTGCAACCTATGATTTGAGTTGCTTTTCATTTCACAATAGAACAAAACCCGTCGCAACTCGCAACGAGCACTCGAAGACTCGAGGCCATATTTATGATGTTATCTGTCGTATGAGCGTCCTCAGAAAGCACATTGATAAATGGTTTTGGAAAACCAAGGCGATGGTATGTTTCTTTCTACAAAAGTAAACTCAATAATTCGTGACAGTGTAAAATGAGATTCTGTATTGTTCCGTCACCCATTGACGCTTCGATAGTGAAGCGCCGGATTATTTATGTTTCATTTTGGGTTCATCCTTTATTTTGTAGTTGAATAAAAGTTAAGTTGTCTTAAAATTTTTGAATAACTTTAAGATATGAATGAAAATTTTATGAAAAACTCATCCACTGTTCTTATAGGAACATGGTGTTGTATCCACATTCTGTATTGTTTTGATATTACAATTTTTTCTTTTTTTTTCAGGAGTGCTTTCTCTATATGAAGAATATATGATTCAAAATGAGTTCCAGTGTAATAATAAAGTGGTAATAACTAACAATTGAGTGAGTTACAAACTATGGATGAAAGTGTGGACTTCTATTGACATATTACATTCATTGACACTCGAGCATCACGGAGGTGGTAATGGATCCAGTAGGACCATGGTCAGCATATTCATACAATCGGTTAGCAGGGGTTCAGGCCGGTGCTGCAAGTGGGGATTTTCATCACCACCTAGCAAGTGGTGGCTCTGGACTAGGCAGCCAATCTGTGCCATCAACAACAAGTCAGTTGCTTCTCCAAGCAGCCCACACAACTGCATCACTAGCAGGACAACTGGGCTCATCGACTGCTTCACCCTTTAACCCAGCAGGATTTCTCTCTCCTCCTACAGTTGGGTATGATGCAGTGTTCTCTCCACTGTTTCATCATGCCAATCCTAAGCCTGCACATTATAGCTCTTCAGCCCTGCAGCAACACAGACAAGTTATAGCTCAGGCCCAAGCTGCAGTCGCATCAAAGCAATCTTCAGTGGAATCAGAGCTATCCACCTTAAGAGAAAACTATTCTCATCAAACACTAGCAGCTCAAGGAGCATCATTTTTTGACCAGTCCTCCACGCCCGGTGGTGCTGCTGGCATAAATTGGCAAGGAAATAACCAACTGCCTAGCCCATTTGGAATATTACCTCATGAAAGTGTTGTGCCCTCATCTCCGAGTCCTGCTACAACAAAATCATCTGCAACATATGAGAATTTTAATGCACACTTTGCTGCAGCACAAACTTTAAACAATCATCTAAACTCACAGATATCCAGTGCTGGTAAACCGACTAATAGATCTGGTTCCCCGGCCACTGCATCTAAGCAACCAGCTACTTCAACATCATCAACATTTTTTCAACCTCCCTCCTTTGGAAACCAGACTGATAACTCATATAGTACAAGCAGTGCAAAGAGTGGTCAACTTTCATCGCAACAGGATTATGCGGGAAGTAAGTCTTATTCAAGTTCTGCAAGTTCAACTGCTCATTCCCAGCAATCGTGTATAGTGTCAACTCCATCTGTATCCTCATCCTCAAGCCCTACCAGTAAGGATTACCGGTCATCCACCAGTACTGCTTCCTCCAGGCCCTCTGCATCTATTTACAATTCCCAACCTCCTAAAAGTACAACCAGTGAGAAAACATCCAGACCTACTAGCATAAGTAGCTTTGTGCCTCCCTCAGTTAAGCCACCACAAGTACAGACAAAAGCTCAAAGTAAAATATATCCAGAGTTAAGTTCAACTGAACAAAGAAAGAGTTGTGATTCAATTGACAAACAGCAACCACAATCATCTCCAATAAGTTACTCCATAATGGATGCTCCTGGCAGATTAAATTACAGTAATAGTAGTGGTAATTCATCAAAATCAAATAGAATAAATAATTCTCAATATTCAGCTACTCAAACTTCAAGTTTTAGGCATTATCAAAGTGGAAACAATATTGAGTCAGATTATCATGTACGAGCTAAAAGTAGCTCTAGTACAGATACAGGATATTCTAGCAGTAGCTCACAGAATGGTCCTGACTGTGGTGCAGTTGTGCCTAGAAGACTAAGTCCTTCTCAAGCCCCTCCTCGAACTTCTCCACTAGACCATGCATCCAGTCCTGCATATCCTATGTACCATAGTCCTATGAACTCAATCAATTCCCCTCAGCAGCATAGTGATCACTACAACAAAGTTAATAATACTGCACCTCGGTCCCCATTAGATGCTTCAGTAACAAGATCACCATCTCAAAACAGCCAAGTAGCTTATCCCTCAGTTATAACTAGAGCTTTAGGTATTGAACAAACTAAAACATATAATGATAGCAGGTACGAAAGAACTCCAACTTCTGGTCAAACTTGTTGGGAAAATGACAGACAGACTCCTAGGAAATATTCTAGTAATAGTAGTAGTACCAGTTATAATAATGGCAGTCTAGCAGAGACAAACACTCACAGTGAAGAACCAGTCTCGCAAAGTCAATCTTCCAGTAGGTCCGTCAGTATACCTGATAAACAACAAAGTTATTTTGATGGTACTAATGTAGCATTACAAGATTTGTCTAGTTGTAGAGGTGATCCCATGAGTATAGTAAAGAACTTGCAAAGTCTTCAACAAAGTTGTCAATTACAAGATGTAAAATCAAGCAAAAGTCAAACCCCTACACCAGCTCCACCAAGTAAAGTACCTTCAAGAAGAAAGAGCATTGAAAAACCTGTGCCCCATGCGAATGTAAATGAACTGTCAAATGTTGTGATGGCAGATTATTTAGCCAGTAGAATTCCTCCACCTGCACATAGTTCTGCTAGTAGCCAACAACAAAATGGTAGCTATTTTGATTTTGAGAGGTGGAATCTTCCACCACCTCCTCCCAAAATGTTTCCTGGTACTTCAGCTTTTGGCTCACAAGCTCCATTACATGCATCAAATTTTGCCAACCAACATCAACTAGCAATGCCACATGGTCATGCCCTGACTTACTTTCCCCCTTTCCATCTAGGGCCCCATCCTGATTTCCAATCTTCAGTGGAGTTAACACCATTGTCGTCATTTAGTGAGACTCCACCTTCGGCTTCCTCGTCATCTTTTTCGACGCCTGAAACACGTGAAGAGGAACAGCCAAAGGTGGTAGTACCTAATATAGAGGAAGAACTTGGTTTCCTTGCAGAACAACGAGCAAATACTGCATCGTCGGTAGCACCCTCTTCACAGCAGCAGACCATTAACAGCACTTCACAAGACGCTACTTCGAAAATAATGGATAAAAAATTTAATGTTCCTGTCACGGGTCCCGGTTCAGGCTTCATGGCTTCTTACTTGAAATTTTTACAAGGGGAGCGTGACACGTCTCCTCCGCCGGCCGGCAGAGGCGCTAGAAAGTCGACGTGGTCTAGAACTACTAATAACACGACGAATAATAAGCCCTACGCACAGAACGATCATAATAAATGTGATCCGCAGCAGACCGCTAATGGAGCCATGCCGCCGACTAATGTGATAAACTCAGGTATGTCGCTTAGTAATCCAGTCATGAGCTCCTCCGCGAGTATGGGTGCAACAGGCTTATTGGGTGCTAATCAAATACATGGCGCGGCAAATCTTCTTTCGTCACAAGCAAAGGAGTTGGAAGATGCTCGCTACTATAATTTGAATAAGGATAGAAAACGTAAATATGACGGCAGCGAAGAAGCCGCTTACGATGATGAAGAAGCCAGAAGGCTTAACAAGCCTGTGCTTAATGTGCCCAGTACGCCCTTAAACGATAAAGGGAAGAACAAGGGTCGAACGACAATAAACAAACCCACGCCGTCGGCGGTAGTGGCGCCTCAGCCGGCCGCGCCTAAGAAGCCACGAGCGCCTGTGCCGCCGCCCGTGACTTCGCTGCAGGCAGCGCCGCAGCAACAGTACTATTACCAACACCAGCCCGACGAAGGTGCGTTCAATTTACTAGATTTCCACTTACGAAGTAGAGCGCGATGGTGAAGAGCTAGCCCTGAAGCTTGTATGACAGGAGCAAGCTAACTGCCGCTTAGGCAGCTTATCGTGAAAACTTGTTACATTTTAACTGTGATAATGTAAATTTTTATTAGATGAAATCTATGATTATTATTTGTAAATATTTTCTGTGACAGAAATGTGATGTACCTATCCTAGTAAACATCGATATTTTTAGGGTTAGCCTGTAACAAGATTTCACTAGAATTGTTGTTAATGACACATTATTAGTGCCATTTTATTGTAAATTGTAGAATTTGTGACTCTTGTCATACTCGCTATTGAAGGGGTGCTACCATTAATAATTCCAAAATTATGGTATATTTTTTTATGGAATTCATACCAGTGGGTGTCTGTTGTACATATAAAATAATAATTGTATTTTACAGTATTTGAGATTAGTTAGTACTTACAATAGTGTATGCATATTCTATATAGCTGAAAGTGATTTTATATTATAAGGGAAATTATTGCATAATACATTGACAGCTATGAGTAAGTACGAGATAATGTATTAGAAGGCCATGCCCTGAACATAAGGTTTTTGTATTTCTATTTAATTGTTATTTGTTTATGCACAACTCTCAATATTTTATGTAAATAATTTTGTATAATAGGAGAAGACATAAAATAAACATGAGTATATTACCGATAATGTGTTACATAATTTTAATTTGTAATTATTCCTGGTAGCACCCTTCACGTCGCCAAAATAGGGATAACATGTACAGTGCAACTATATTCAATTGTATAATTTATAATTTTGATACTTAATGAAATCTTATTAAAATCAAGTATATAATATGTGTACATGTTATCACTATAGTGAATTTATTCACTGACTGGCTATCCTTTTCCCTTACCCATCCTACCACATCTCTTTTATAAGAAATTAAATTACTTTAATATTAAAATTAAAATATGCCCACTATGGGTATGAAGTTGCTAAATATCATACAAGATCTTGATTTTTTTTATGATTTAACTGAACAATAGCTATTGGAATAATAGATAAATTTCACATATTTCATTTACTTTGTATCTAAACAAGGAAATATTTACAACAAAGTAAATGGTTCCATTATTATCAATCCATAGCTGGATTTGTTATTTCTTAATTTAGTTGCAGCTCATGGGGCTAACATGGGTTATGGGTTGTATGGCACGACAGATAATGATAAAGCAAACAGGAATATGCAACACATCAAATCTCACCAGCAAGTCTCCAGTAGTGGGCAAATAGACAACTCGAGACCAATTGAAGATATGCCGTATCAGGTAAGAAATATTTTTAGCATATTCAAATTATATTACTAACTATTCTGGGCACAAGAACGAATCAGTTCTTAGGAATTTTTTTAGAAAATAGGTATAGATAAAATTAAATATCTAGGCGGTAGTTAAGTTGACCGCAAATGAAATGCCACGGGGCACGTGCTTGTTATAATTAGTATACCTTATTCGAGACTTAAAAAAATGCAATCAGCCGCCTTAAAATTATATAGATTTAAATATATTTTTTTGGTACAAATTTTGATACATGAATCTGATTTAATCACAATCAACATAAATCGTATTAAAGGGGCTGATTCTCCTCTCCGCTTTAGTGGAAACCGGGCCTTAAGCTTCAGCCATGAACTTGACCATTTAGCTTTAGCGATAATACAGCAGTGTCAAGGTCAAACCCTGAACTTAATGTTTTAACGACAGATAGCGCTTTAGATGTTTTTAAACTTTCGCGATTTGAGAACATTTTTCAAAAGTTAGACAACGGGTCTGAATCGCGTAATTATTATAAAGGTAAATAATATTTATAGCATAGGTATTTATTTACCTTTATAATAATTACGCGATTCAGACCCGTTGTCTAACTTTTAAAAAAGATAGCGCTTTTCTAAAAGTTTAGAATGAAGTATGTTTATCAGAGCAAGCACGTGCCCCGTGCCATTTGCAGCCAACTTGTCTACCGTCTTGACATTATTTTTTATTTATCAGAGCAAGTATGATTTTACGTACGAAGCGAAACTGGGCTCTTTTTGTAAATAGTTGGTTGAGATTTCAGTTCTTTTTATAGGCACATAGTTGTGTACAGTGGGCCAAAGAGTTAGGTATGCAGGGCAAAAACTTTTATGATATAGTAAAGATGTACTACACTTGTTATGGATAAGTGAGTTATATATCTAAATAGTGGGTATTACACTTATTAAATATATAATTCACACATGCATATCTATTGCAGTCAGTTTTCACTATGGCGTAGAAGTTTTGGCCCTGCATACTCAATTGCTTGGCCCACTGTACTTCGGCTTTTTGAAGAGCTTTAATCCAGACAATTGACTCTACATTTATGGCATAAAAAGAATTAAAATTAAATAACAACATAATATCACGCCTATATTACCCAGAAGGGTGCGGCCGAGGTGTACAACACCCACACTTCACCTGTTATGTTTAGGTCCCATTGGAAAGGGAGTAAGACTATCGCCATCCACCGGACACAATTCCAACTCCTGCTATTGTGAATTTCCTGACGGCAAGTTCGCAAATAACATACCCAGGACCTTGCGGTGAGAGGCGTATAAGCTAACCACTAGAGTACTAAACCATCAAGGCAGCTCATAAAATAACATTATTCTAATATTCATTTCTGTTTGTTAATTTTTGAACAAAATGGTTCGAACCGAAACCATTTTGTTCTTCTCTATTTCGTTTATCTTTATTTCGTCTTAAGGCGCGGTTTCCACCAAAGCGAAGAAGATAGGATCTCCTGTTTTAACAAACAGGTTGTCCCAATGCTCTTATGTTACTACAGTTATTCATCTACCGCAAATGCTAACAAAATCACAACTTTTTTTCAGTCTGGAGAATTTATAGCGTTAAAAACAGATTTGAGCGAAATGTGGCCAGCTATCTGGAGGGTCGACGGTAAGACGTTGCTGCAAAAATATGAACCGTTCGATGAAAATGGAAAAGTTTTATATCGTAATATATCTACAGTAAGTACTACCATTTTATTATTAAGATAAGTGTTAAATAGTTATATTCATAATCATTTAATTTCATAAAGTCAATTTACATGTCATGTTTTCAATATTCAGATTTCAATTATATTATTGCATAGTTTATGTCATAGCTTATTCTTTGCCTATGCTGCGTTCAACTAAACATTTGTTAAGCTAGCTAGCATAGCATAGCGCGCTTGGCCTCTAGCTAACAATGCGAACCACTAGGCTTCAACCGCTTAGCCGGCCGACTAGCTGCAGTGTGGAAGTTTAATGGGAACGCCTATATTATGCAGCTCTATCTCGATTTGGTGTGCTAACATTTAAATGGTAATTTAAAGTTTAACTCATTAGTTTGAACTTCTTATTGATGCTTAGGAAATTATACTAAGAAACAGTTGAAAAAGATATGGGACCGCCAGTATTTATAACTGTGATCTGCACACCGGGCAGTCGTTTTAGGGTCTACCCCATAGAAATCTTAATAATAAGGCAATAGAAATGTCAAAGACGCGTGACCTTGTCGCCGCGCATCTGTCAAGTCAAACACAAGTGCGAGTTGAGGAATTGTCGTCTTAATGTCATCGCAAAAAGAATAATTTTGTTTGCAGGAATACAAGCGCATGAGTCTAACCGAACACAAGTGCGAGTTGAGGAATTGTCGTCTTAATGTCATCGCCAAAAAGAATAATTTTGTTTGCAGGAATACCAAAAGTGGTATTTGAAAACCGGCGACATGCGTCCCAGTGTTAAAAGATAGTCGATAGCATTTCTATTGACTAGTTATTAAGATTTCTATGGTCTACCCACATTTACCGACGCGGAATCGGCTAACGCCGGTCAAAAAAGTCTTTATGCCGACGGAATAAGGGTGTTACTATAATACCTTTCGCGGTCCGGCCGACGCGACGCGATACCGCCCGACGGCAAAACGAGCCGTTTGTCGATTAGCTGATCGCATCCGTACGGCGCTGAATCCAGCGGAACGTTTCCGATTGCTGCCAAACAGCGCTAGAGACGGTCGAACGGCGTTGAACGGCAGTTGAATCATCCGCTCGCATGCCTTCATCTACGACGGTAGCCGAATGGCGCCGAAGACGGCTGATCGGCATTGGGTAGCAGTCGAATGATCCGCTTGCATATCTTCATCTCTGACAAGCTGTGACAGCCATTCGGAGTAGTCGACTCCCGAACGTAAGTGAACAGCCGTCGTGACGGCCGTTCGGAGTAATCGACTGCCGATCGCATGTCAACAGCCGTCGCAACAGCTAATCGGCGATAAGTCGAGTAGTGTGGTAATACGCACTCGGCTTAAGCCGATTCCGCGTAGATAAATGTGGGTAGACCCTTACCAACCATGTTGGTTTGTATCCCACTTAATATAGGAACAACGTCGCAGGTTCAAATCCTGCCGGTCCCATATCTTTTTCAACTGTTTCTTAGTATATAATTATCATTAGTTGGAATAGAGTATTTAATGAAAACAATTCACTGTGTTATGTTGAACAAAGTCTATATTGTTTTGCTGCCGCATGACTCAAGGTTTTATAAATACGACACCATATGTTAAGTCCATCTTATCATTTTGTCTTTACGAGGAGGGCGCCACTAGTACATGAAAAAAAAGACAATACACCATTCTTTCAATGTTAATAAGCACGCCGTTTTACCGCATTTGCTCTATTCTGCAAAATATATATACGCGTCCTTGTTTCATCTCGGTTTTTTATTGTAGAAAGAGCGAGACGGGACCAACTTTCTGTTTGTTCTATTATATCTTATTAGTAATTTTCATTTCATTTCAGTATACCGTATGGAATCCTGATAATAAGAAATTATATACACAAGTGTCCGTGAAAGTGCGGTCGCAAACACATTTAGAAACTATAGTAGAATTAGTTAGAAGCGAACTTCCACTTGAAGATTGTAGTTTTATTGAGAAGAGAATGCTGGAGACGCAAATGTACCAGGAAAACTTCGAAGTTTATATTCAAACATTAATATCACACGCATTAGACCCCAATTTTCTTACTGAAATATTTCAGGAACAAGGTATGTGTTTATCTTTTTTATTACATAACTTAATGCCTATGGTAAAATTTAATTTAACAGTGTACAGTGGGCCAAGCAATTAGGTATGTACAGCAAAAACTTCTAAGTCATAGTAAAGACTACCTACAACAATTATGGATAAATGCGTCCTATATATTTATAGTGTATATATTACACTAATTAAATACGTAGTTCAGACATGCATATATACGTATAATGCAGTCAGTTCTCACTATGACGTAAAAGTTTTTGCCCTGCATACATAATTGCTTGGTCCACTGTACTCTTTGTTCAAGAGCCAAATAAATAAATAAAATTACGCCTATTTTAAACAGAAGGTTGAGGTAAAGGAATATAACATCCATATTAGAGACGTCCGGATGGCGGAGTGGTTAGTGCACCTGCCTGCGACGCCGAGGTCGCGGGTTCGATTCCCGCTTAAGACAAATCTTTGTGTGCATGAACATGGGGGTTTGTCTTAATCTGGGTGTTTCTATGCATCATAAGTATGTATTTACAAAAGAAAAGTATATATGTATAAGTATCTATTCTAGTACCCATATTACAATCTCTGCTTAGTTTGGGACTAGATGCCGTTGTGTGTAAGTTGTGAGATATTTATTTTATTATATTACACCTGTTGAGTCAAGGTTGATAATTTACCCGGTTGGAGCCTATCGCTACCACCTGGGCAATTATACAAACTCCTTGCTGCTATTGAGAATTGCCTGAAGGAAAAATCCAAAGTAAAATTTGCCCGACCCGGCGACTAAACCGGAGACGTTGCGGTAAGCGGTCCATTACCATGGAACCATTGGACCAACAAGGCAGTCTTAGTCCATAATTAGTTATTAGTATTATTACGCCAATTTTGTTTTTTTTTTTTCTTTTTATAAAAATGACACCTCGCACTAGTAATAGTTCCTGTATTGTGGAGGTGGGTGTTCACAATTATATATTCCACACACACAAAGCACACCCAGAGTAGAAAAAAATCTTTGTGGATAACACAAAGATATGTCCCGTGTGGGGATCGAACCCACAACACAAGTGCCAATCCAGCCGTGCATTAGGATTTGTCCCGTGTGGGGATCGAATGGCAACTGAAGTTAATGATTTGCGTACAAATACCTCCTCTTCCTGCTGGCCCACAATTTTGTCAATTTAACCTTTTGATCCAACCGTATATAGTTGCGAAAGAAAACAGGTGTTATTTTCCTCCTTCGAGCTGCAAAGAAAAATGAATGCTTATAACGATATTTATATACCAAGGTCGTAACGCTCTCTGCGCTTGATGGTTTGAATCATCTGCAAACAGATATGCAATCACGAATAATTTTGTAATAAATCGCAGGGCGTATATTTCTCGTGAGCCCTTGAATTCAAAAATTAGCAAAATTTTACTTTAATTAAATATCATTTTGTAAGATTAGACCAGTGCTTTGTAGCACAACAAGTTGGTCAAGAGCATGACATGTTGACATTTATTTGGGTGCCTACTTCCTAAAAGTATTTATCACTCACGGACCTTAGCAGTAATATACTCTTGTATATTATCGCTATGCTCCAATTCGCTAACCAAATCGATAATAGCGCGCTAAAAGTCATTCGGACCGGCTTTGGCTTTAGCTAAAATCGTTCACAGTGACTACAAAATATGTTAATTAGAGTTTTGGACCCTAGGATACGTTCTATAACGTATTGCGGCGTGTAGGAGAGTGGAGCTTCAATGTCAGTTCTAAAAAACGAAAAAATAAAATTTCCAGATGAGTACTTTTTATCGAACGTGAAGACTGTAGACGAGGTGACGGAGACGATGCGAGGGCGGGTGTCGGGCGGCGCGGCGGGCGGGGGCGGCGCGCGCGCGCTGGACGCGGCCGTGGGCACGTGGCCGGGGCTGAGCGTGGCGGCGGGCGCGGGCACCTGCCGCGCCTGCGCCCGCGCCGCCGCCGCGCGCCTGCTGCTGTACGGCCAGCCCTACAACCCCGGCACGCTGGAGCCCGTGCAGCCCGATGCCAGGCTGGCGTACGAGAAGGTAACATAATTGAAGCTTTTCTTACTGGGCCATCCAAGAGATGACTGAGATGACGGAGACTGATCTTTTGACTCTTGCATGATTTTAGTCCCTGTTGTGATCCATCAGGGTTTTTTTGCCGCCTTTGCATATAAGATAATACAGTGATTCACTATCCTCTTTGCGGAGGCTTATGCTTAGCATAATCACAAAATTAATCTTTTAAACAATCTGATTGCCGAACTGATCCGATTCGAAAGCATAACTTAATAATAAGCTGTGCATTGCCATTTACTCAATAGAAGAAGATAGATAGAAAGAATCATAAACACTACGGTAACTTGATCTTCACTGCATTCGTACTACGGAATTGTCCATCTATCAGGCCACTGATGTAATATTTTCGTGTTTGCCAGGAATTTCTAGTGTGCATGTCATGCTGTAGCCGCGTGCAGCTGTACTCTCGGATATCGCACCAGAAGTACCTGATGTACGCCGAGTGCAGCAAGCGTGTGTCCGAGAAGAGAATGCAGAACCCCAGCAAAGACACCACGGTCATACTCAACGAACTGTTAGCGGATGAATCGTGGCTGTCACAGGTGAGGAAACGTTTATTATATTATCTTCTTGAAGCTGACTTACCATCAGGCTTGATGCATGTTAACTAACACACGCTTGTGTATCTTGCTTGGCACTCAAACATACATCACACACAAGCATACACACATACACACGCACACATACACGCGCACACACACACACACACACACACACACACACACACACACACACACACACACACACACACACAAACTGTATTTATGTCAATCCTGTCTGTATTGTAATCTACTTACCTATGTTTAAATTATTAATATTTTTATTTTTGTTATGGAAGAGCGGAGTCTTCTAATAATCTAATACAAGCATTATTTGCTTAAAGAAGGCTCGAATCACAAACTAAATGGTGTAAACTTGTTATAGAAATAAACAATTTGAATTTTGAATTTGAATTTTGAATCTTAAGATTCACCACATAGCAGTTATGAAAACATTGCAATATCTGTTTCAGTTATTCCGCGACGTGCGGCACTCGTGGGCGGAGGCGGAGGCGTGGGAGCGCAAGCTGCGGCACTCCATGAGCAGACACATGATCTAACGACCGTCCGCGCCCTCGCTGTGAACAGCTTCTGTAGATCCTGAACACATACTCATTTACTCAGCTAAAAGACCATGCAGTTATATTTTATCGCATTGCAGCTGACACCATATTGGGTGGGCAGCCTCGTGAGGCATTTGTTTCACGAAGCAAAAGCATCGCCAGGCTGCTCACTGTGTATGGAGCTGGATATGTGTGACAAACGTGGTATAGTTGAACAAATCAGATTGTCTTCAGGAACTAAGTTCGCTTATATCATAGTTCGAAGATTGCGGGAACAGTACCTCTCGAATCACAGATTCGCTTGCTATCATTATCAGTGGACGTTAGACTGAAGGATGATGAAATGGTGTTAATTACCTCGACTGGCGAACGAGTGATTTTCGAGGCCCTCCTCTCTCCTCGAACCATGCGATAGTCGAACACGTTGCGGTCAAGCTGTAGCTAATATTCTCTAAGGACAATATTTTAATTTCGATTTTATACATGAAAACGTGCTCTATGTTATATATATTTTCTAGCATTTAATATGGAAATTGGGGCAGGTTGATTTATAGATTTACGAACCAATAATTTTTCAAGCGGTATAGATCTTTTGATTCAATCGGCTGTTACTTAGTTTTTACTTGCGATACTCCGGTGCCATTTTATGTTCTATCGACACAAATTATGTATGCAATACGTGATTGCGCTCTGCTATTAAATAAATATTTCATACAACCGAAGGCGGCCTTAGGTTACTAACATATCAGTTGCATTGTTAAAGCAATATGGCATATTTAAGACCAATATTAAGCTAGGTTTGACATTACGATAGGCACTAGATAATTTAGTTGACACTATACTTAGCTCTAGTTTCACCAAACTTGTTAATTTGCGGTTAACGCTTAATCCGGATTTGGTATCTCTCTCTTTCAATCAATGTTTGAACGGGACAGGGAAAACGAAAACCGTAGCACAGCGTTCAACGTCCATTTGATACGTTGGTGTAATTAGGGCACAATTGAACGGTAAAATCTCATGCACATTATGACTACAGAAAGCAATACTTTTTGATACCAGTTTAATGTCACAAAATTAACTAATACTGTCTTGAAGGTCAGTTACAACTTTAGTAGTATTTTACTTTGCTTTATATTGTTAACTAACAGTTGCCCGCGACTTCGTGTGCGTGGAATTCGTTATATAAACTTACGAGCTACCTCCCGTGGTCTTACCAGTGTTAAAATGTCTGTTTATATTCAATTTACTTCGTACAAAATCTACCAGTTACTGCTATATTTACAGAAACCCGTTACAGGGGCAGCGATCAATGTCATTGCATCTAATAGATATTCAGAGGATGATTAATATACGTGAATTTATATGAATATTTTTAATTATTTGTAAAAAATACTTGGTTGCAAGTGGCGCCGTCTAGTGGTTGTTTCAGTAACCTTCTTTCACAAGCATGACCTAGCCTAGCCGGAGTATGTTAAATTATTAAAGTGTGTATCGGCAAATAAAGACCAAACTTCAAGATCAAAATTAGCAGGTAAAAGGTAAACATTGCATGTATTTGGAAATTATTAACAAAAGTAGCTGGACAATACCAACGCTTTGAACCTACGCAGAGATTTTGTTTGTTCAATTTAACGGAGATATTGATAATAAATGATGTGCTCACAAGACTGGTGTTCTTACCGACGGTATCCAAAATTAGCTGGTGCATGCATCGTTTTTTTTAACTACGTTTTTGTTCTATAACTTTAGTTTGACCACTGTTTTGCACGATTTATATCGTGGACAAGCGATTTATTTTTAAATATTGGACTTGAAATGTAATACAAATAATTTAGAGATACAATGTTAAAGCCTTAAAATAACTAAATACCTCAGTATTAAAACATAGAAATTTAATTTTAAGGCCGTCTATAATCAGTTTTATCACTTCATTTAAAAAAAAATACTTTTTTTATTATAACAGAAATGTTGATGATGTAATAACTTGTGATACTTATAGATTACAATGTTGATTTGTGATATCCATGGTTTAGGGCCTAATTATTGAAGTTTACGGTAATCACAATACTACTTTATAAGGATCAAGCATGTGAAGATTTAAACAAATTACATTCACTAGAAAGCCTTCCACGAATTTAATGACTGTAAAGCTACATAATAATATTTTAATTTGTGACTAATAAATAATTGTATAATTTATGTTATTGTTAGTGATGTGTCGGACCGTTAAAAATGCATAGTTTTCGGATACGGATCCGAATATGTATGTGTCAAAATCCGTAGTTACGGATACGAGCCTTAACTTTTTCACTTAATCTGTGCTCAAAGATACATAGTTCCAGTTTACATTGCTACCTAATCAAACTACTTATATCTGGAATTTCTTCTATGTATTTAAAATTAATGACGCAAAGTTACATTAAAGACCCGCTTATAAGTTACGGATAATTATCTCCGATTTTTCTTCAGATACGGATATCCGGCACATCACTGGCCTCGTATGCAGCAGGGATCTGACTTCCATTAGCAAACACGCTGTATGTGTTATATTATGTTATTGGGAAATGATTATGCATATTAATTTAGCAGGTTTTATACTCAGGATAAATCACTCTAACATTATTATTTGTTTTATTATTTTACGCTAAATACGAATATCAACAACTACAGCGCAATTATAAATTGTGATGTTGAAATGCTACCCAATCGCAATTTTCATGATCTCACCCTATTTTATCTTTAGGGGCTATTGTAGACAATACAACCAACAGCTATTTGGCAGTTGTGAAGTTACAATTCGAAGCAACACATTCCTGGAGCGAAATCATTTGTGTGTGTAAAAAATACGATATTTTAAGTGATACACTTTGGCACGTCAGGTGATATCTGCCCTACCAATTATAAATGAACAAAATGTGACGATATTATATTTCTATTCTAAATATAAGTACACTGAAAAGATATTTTGTATAATTGCTTTAGGTTGTATAGGTTTTTAATAATATGACTACATGATTGTAGTTCTGATAGTTCTACAGTAGTTATGTAGCATTGTAAAAAATAAAAAGTTCTGTCTGATAATTAAAGTTAAAGAGAACTTTATTTATTTTGTTCAGATCGGACTGGTATAGGTATTTTGTTTTCAACCATTTCTTACCATAAGGCATAACGGCAATTTTATCGAATAAAACCTATTACTAGCTACAACGACTTTTATTGATTTATAGTGTCCTATTTTATTATAACAATCAACTAATGGTAAATTTATATTACCAATTTTTTTTTTAGTTTCGACGACAAAGCCGCTGATTTGTCGTTATGGCAAATCGTCACTGTGGTATTTAGATCGACTTGTGTGCTCAAAACAAAATACAGACTAAATAGTGTGGGGTTACCAAAGTACCTTTTACTTTATAGAACTAAATTTTTAATAATATCTCTGAGGAGCTGACTTGTGTTTATAAAAAAAGTACCAACAACATCCTACCTACAAGTTGGTTTAGCAGCGATTCGTGTAGCAGCCTATAACGATAACCGTAGATGAATCGTCTACTATAATTTATTACAAACATCAAGCATGTGAAACTATCAGGCATTTTAAACAATAAGTCTTTTGACAGTAGTGATTTCGAACTTACCACCCGTTTGCTTTAAGATGGTAAAATTTTCCCGTTCCGCTTCACCATATCTCACATCTTGTATGGTCCTAGCATTTCAAAAAAGAACGGTCAAAACGGAGGTGAGAAATTCGGCGTGAAAATCTGGCCTTACCTAAAATAACTATAGCCTGTGTACAAAACCAGTAACCTAGCTCGCATGGGCAGTGTATCTGCCTGTAATCAATGTTGATAGTTATCAAGGAGTTCGTGAATAAAATACATGTGTTAATTTTCATAGAATACTTTTAATTTGCTTGCACACAGCCTCTATTGAGAACAATGTTAAGGAGTATGTAAAAAAAGCCTGGACAAGACAAACAAAAATAATCAGGGCATCCAATACCACAATACAAAATCACATTCGATCAATTTGACGACAATAGCTCTATCTGCGCGATAAATAATTACAAGCAGAACGAAATAGAGCTATAGACGTAGTGATCAAAACGCATCGCTCACACGGAATTAATGCAGCATGGCCGGTTCACTTCTTAAATCATAAAATGTCAAATACAAATAATATAGGTACATAAATGTAATGCCAGCGCCCGATCGTAGAATTGGTTGCGATATAATAGGTATTATTTTTTTTCCTCGAATTGTTCAATAGTTCTTTCGTGTACTACTCGTTCGCATCGCATACCTCACCACTTAAACTCCTTTTGACTATTTTGAGTCATATTATTGACATGTTAGGACCTTACATGATGTGAGGTATGCTGAAGCGGGACGACAAAATTTGGCCATCTTGAATTAAACGGGTAATAATTTAATTGGATCAAAATAACATGATGATGGCAATCTTCTCACCACATATTTTTAACAGTCAATCAGAGCCAGATTTTCATGCATTTTTATTAGACTCGAATGATTACACCCAAATGCGTTTTTCAAAAAAAATTCGCTAATAATATAATGATTATTAATTATCTGTTTATCAAATTGCTTCGAAGCCAAAAGTTACTTCGCAGCACAAATAATCCACTTCAACGATCCAGGACTGACTTAAATACGTGAAAAGAGATGTTAAGCATTCATTTACCGTTTCTAAACCCATATAGTTAAAACAAAACTCAAAAAGACACAGTTTAGTAGCAAAATTAAGTTGTCAAGATGAAAGCTTTGTAATATCTATAATACTTTAAGAGAAACAAATATATATAGAATATCTTAACACATTTATAATTACTATTTTAAACCAACCATATTAAAAGTACAAAGATCAATGTGGTTTGGAAAGGTCCCAGTAGACAGTGATTCGTCAGTGGTGCAAGTCTGCCGTCTGCTGTACTTACAATATCACTAGGACGAGGCGACGCGACCAGCGCCGCGCTAATAACATAACTTATACAAGAATCTAGAATTACGTAAGTTATAATAATTGCATATATCATACATCTAAACTCAAGTAACTTATTTTTTATTCAGTTTCAATGTTTTACTGTTTTTTTTTTCATTTTTCTTTTTTTTTACCATAATCTCTCATTTATTAACCACAGCGCGTTGTTGCCGGTGAAATCTGCCTTCCACGAATGAATTTGTCCGTCATAATACATTTATATGTTGGTAATGCCGCAAGCGTATGCGACACACCATAGAGATCCACGAGAACTATTCTACTTTTTCTGGTTTGCGGGGCGCGTACTGTCCTCGGGAAGGCCGCGGCGCTCCCCGGCCCCCGCGCGGGCCCCCTCTGCCGCGTGCCTTGAACCCGCCCTGGTAGCTCTGGTCGTTGTACCGGTCGCGGCCTCCATTCTCGTGCTGTTGGTGGCTGTCGCCGTTGTCTCCGTTGCCGTAGTAGCCGTCGCGATCGTCGCGGTCGCCGCCCCGGCTCTGGTAGCCGCCGTCCTTGTGTCTGTTCTGATAACCGTCGTACTGTCTGTTCTGGTACCCGTCCTTCCCGGACCTGCCCTGGTACTCTCCCGTGTTCCTGCCGCGGTAGCCCTCGCCGCCTTGCCTGCCCTGGTAAGCGCCGCGGCCACGGTGACCGTTGGGAGCGCCCCTGCCGCCGCCGCCGCCGCGACCGAAGCGCCTGTACCGGGCCTGCCCGTCCCCTTGGCCGTGAATTCTACGCTCACCACCATCCTCGCGATCGGGGCTATCGCTTTCCTTGGCTTCTTCATCATTCTTGTTTTCGGGTGAGGCCACGGATAACTCCTCGAGCTGCTGAGTGGGCACGACCGGCATGGCGACGGGCGGCACGGGCATCGGCACGGGCACGGCGGGGGACGGGTACCCGGCGGGGGGGTACGCGACGTGCTCGGGGTGCGAGGGGAAGTGCGGCTGCGGGGGCATGGGCATGGCGCCGGGCTCGGCGACGCATCCGGGGGGCAACTGCACGAAGTGTTGGTTCGTGAACGTCTGGGTAGGGATGGACGCCGGCGGTGACACGTGGTTGGGGTTAGGCGGAGGCTGGGGTGTGCCCACCGGGCTATCGATCTCCGATTCTTGCAGGAAGAAGAAGTTCTGGGAGCCTATGACCTCTGCGATAGGTCTCTGCTGTGGATATTGCTGGGCAAAGTACGCGTGCTCTACCTCTTGTAATGTTATAGGAGGCAGAGGTCTGAGCGGGTAGGCAGGGGTGGGTACGACGGCGGGCGCGGGAGGCACGGGCAGGGCGGCGGGTGGGTACTCAGCGGCTACTTCGGGTTCCACTTCGTTGTCGACGACTTGCAACACTACTTCCGACACTGGGATGTGGCTTTCTTCGACTTCCGGTGGGATGGCATCCAGCGAACGATCAAAGTACCCACATGCATGAACAGCACCTACAATTTGCTTTATGTGAGTGTAAGTGGTCCCCAAAATTTCCTTAGGCTTGCCATCAATAATAGCATACAAGTGTTCGGCAGCTTTAACACTGTGAATATGGAATCCAGATTGTCCTTCCTCATTAAACTCATGTTTAGGTGTTACTTCAGGGTACCTGAAATATAACGATATTATATTGTTTTAGTTAAGTTTGTAAGTTTTACAGTACTGACTAAACCAAAGTGCAAAATTTAAAAATGAAAAGTTCAGTTCATCCAGTTTTATATTATACTAGCTTTTGCTTTGTACGCGACTTTGTTTTTTGTCAGTTGATTTCGGGATTAGCGATATCAAACACACAAACTAACTTTCTACCGCAGTTTCGTCTGCGTACATCAATAAAAATTACCTTGTGTTTCGCGCTTTCTAACTTTTATTGAAAAATCGGTCCAGCCCTTTATAAGTTTAGCCAATACAAACAGACAGACAGACAATAAAAATAAAACTATTGTAGGCAAAGGTATTGAGCGAACAACTATAGCATCTTAAAAAAGTTGGTTAATTTGACATTAAAAACAGACACATCAATTTTATTTTTATGTTTTATATTTTATGACCAGAACATACCGGCATAAGCATCATTACTTGAAAACTATCCAATGAAAATCCATCAGAGTTCAATTTAAATGAGTTGATCTATTGTAAGAGTTGTGCAAATTGTGAGTTTATGTACCCCTTAAGTGTAACCAGAAATCAGAAGCGTTTGTTGTATAATAATAATATTATTAGCAGCCCTGTTTATATAGTGTAAACAGGGATAGTTGTCGGTTTGTGTCCCATTTCAGATTTAGATTAAAATGTTTATCACGCCTCTGCACGGCCCCATGCATGCCTTCCAAAGTACCGGGTACACACATATCTTCGAAAAGACAAATCTTAACGATTTATTGACAGAGGTGTGAGCTGTGGGTTCGAACCAGAGACCTGCGACTTAGCAGTCCCACGGTCTCCCACTCGGCTATCCTGTAAAAACCTCTTAAACAGGGATATGAAATAGTGGTATATAAATGGTGCCACTGGTGCACAGGCAAGCACAGTGCGCGGTAATGAACCACTCAGGACATACCTACAATATAACCAGTCTCAGGGGTGCATTAATAGAACTAGCGTCTTTATAGACGCCCTCTGAAACCTTTTAACACTTGCCAAAAGAATAATTTTACTATGATCATTGCATTTTTACAACAAAACATATTCTTCATTTATAACATGAACAAATAAACTTACAGGTCATCCAAAATCTTGAGGTCCTCTTCCGTAAGTTTGACGGCGCCATTGGTGCCAGCCAGAAAGTCGTTCCGTGCTTCCGAATTACCCATTTGGTTGAGACAGTCCAGAATGAGCAGCACCTCGCGAATTTTATTGGTATCGGCTGCATAACGCACCCAGCCTTCCTATACCCAGAAATAGTATACTATATTAGAACACATGTAATATTATGTACTTATGATGATATTGCGAGGGATGTCTATTTGCAATGTTTTGTTTTATTTAAAAAAAAATGTAATTTGCTTTCTTCTTGACTAGGCCCCATAAGGTTTAAGCTAGGTACCATTCTTCAGGATTGAGTAAGTGTCAAGTTTTATGTAGGACAGAGAGGCAAAACCGAATTATGTTATAAAAAGAAATTGGGACTTTAAAATGTATTAGATGAAGTGCAACAACTATACTGTTGGAAACTGCCATGTTAGGTGTAGTCAGCACACTATAAACGACAATAATCTATTATAAGAAGTGCAACATAACTCATGACACTTTGATATAAATTTAGTCAAAACTGGTGATCAGGCTCACCAACTTGTTAGTCAAAACCAGTCAGCTCATCTCTACAATAAACTAATTACAAATAGCTACAGTCAAGATGCAGTCAGGTAGTCTTGGCAATGTTACTATCTTTTGTTTACAATTAAATTGTTTATTTTATAGTACACAATAATATTAAATAATTACGCGATTAAGACCCCTTGTCTAACTTTTGAAAAACTGAAATCATAATTTCTGCCAACTATTAGCCAGCTTAGCTAATTAGCTATTCTAATTTATTTGTTGCGAATATAGGTAACTGAATGAAATCACTCAAATCTAATGGATGCTTGCCAAACTGAGAAAGATGATTTATGTGGGCTTAAATTATAATAATACAATCTGATTTACCTTCTTTGCTTGTTTCTTAGCCTCACGCTCCGTAGAAACAGCTATGCCTGCAACTTGCTTTGAGAGTTCTCTTGCAAACTCCAGAGTCTGTGCTACTTCATCATACTTTGCAACTGCAACTTTTTGATCACTGTTTAATTCTTTGCCAGATTTTTGCAAGTCTCTGTATGATGTCAGCTTGCTCTATAAATAAATAAAAAACAATCAATAATTATTCTTACTGAAAAGAAAAAGGTGTGAGAATAATGGCCATTGTTTCTCTCTGTAAGTAAGTGATTTTGAGCATTTATGTAAAAACATGATTAAAAAATTTTGGTATGAACCACAAATAAATGTAATTCAGGCTAAAATAAAGACATACATTTTAGCTTTAGATTTAAAGAAAGCAGACAGGAATGTGCTTCATGAAAGTTTTCTCATCATTTCATTCACTAGTTATGAAATAAATAATTAAATTCAGGCTGGGAGAATCATTATTATCAATATTATCACAAATTTAAACACATAAATTTCTATAAAAACAACAAATATACTTGACATGATAGTACTTTTATCATTATTCAGTAATAATTTTATATTGTACAATTAAATAATGCAGAAGGCAATTGTGCAGATGGTTGTTGTACTCATAATAGTGAATATTAACAATATTTCAACAGAAAATTGCTAAAATTACAGATAAAAACCACAGTAGTCAAGTTTCGTTTTGTTTTTGTTGTGCTTGTTGTTATTGCGGCCATAGGAGCTGAGCATTATCCTTATACATGAAGATATTAGTTATAATTTGATTAGGCACATCTTTACTATATTCTAGGCTCTTCTTTTGAAAATTGTTTGCTACAAAAAATAAAACTTGGGCGTCATGGTTTTGTATCGTCAACATACCATGAGCACATGTGTGAAAATGGCGTCAAGTCTGCGGCAATATTTAGCACCGCATTAAGTACTGGACATAGCATTGTATATTCGACATAATCCAAACGAATGAAATTATGCTATCATGTTTGATATGCTCAAAAAAAGCAACTCTTCATCACGAATAAGAAATCAGCAGTATTACTGTTGACTACTAGGAGGTGCTTACCTTTCTTTTCTCCAAATTACGGATTTTGTGTTCAATAATGGTCATAACTTGTCGTACTGGAGAGTTATCCATAGCCTCTGTTGAGGCTGGTTTCTCAGACTTTGCATTCGCAGCAGAAGGCATCCTTCACAGGCAACAACTCTTTCCGGATTGCGTATGGTGGTGGTTGAAGAGATAGAGATAGAAATTTACTATCTATCTTTATAACCACAAAACAACTGTCAATCTAGGATGAACGACGCAAAGTCGTAAACGCCATTTAGTTCAGCATGTTGGTACAGTTGAAAATATTTTTATATGGTAATTCTATACAACACACTTGGCGTGGTTTGTATGATCACAAAAAATAACCGGCTTTTGATATTTTAGATTCATACAAATATACTGCTTGGCAAAAAAAGAGTAGAAAGTAATGGGGCCGCATCTCTCTCTCACACAAATCAACCAATCGTGAAGTTTCGATATAAGCATCTTCTATGATCTTCTAGCGCAGACTGCAAAGATAATGTAATACGCAGACTGTAAAAATATTTTCGTTAAAGTTGAGTGGGCGCATACATTTAGTTCGTTTCGGCTCGGAACGTAAAATTCTAACAAATGGATTGTCTATGGTCATTCTGTCTGAACGTTATGAATCGTCACGAATCCTTTCGATTTGGAACGTTCAGACACTTAAAAACCAATTTTGTGATTTAAAACAAAATTACTATGCCAGTATTTTTTATAAGAATAGACGGAGCTATAAAGAATCCTCTATGGCTCCGTCTAAATCCGTCGAATAGGTACTCTCCAATAGCGCAGCCCAAAACATCTACCTTGCTTTCCTTCTTTTATGCTTATTTTCTGACTTAGGTAAGGGCTACTGAGGCGTGCTAGCGCAGGGCTATAATCAGAACGTTACTTATTTGAAACTAAATAATAAATTTATTGTTAAAAATTACAATTTTAAGACTCGTTTTTGGTCACACGTTGCGTCGGCATCGTTCTGTTTGGATGACTCATTCGTTGCGGCACGTTTGAAAAGTCTACTCGGGTTTTTAGAATTGATGTGTGATGTCTCATTTGGTTCTCAGTTGAGACGGGTTTTGTCTCGTGCATTCCAGATTTTTTCGGTCTACTCTTTATCCAACGAGTTCATCTGAATATCAGTATTAATATACGTAGAGCAACTGCTATCAGAACTCCACAACCCAAGAAATGTACAAATGACTGACGAGGAACTCATTACAATTGCATTTTTGCTGTCCGAGGAAGAAAAACAAAGAAGTCGTCACCGACGACGATATTCCATTCAATTTATTTATTTAAAACAATTTTTACATCGTGTTTGAATAATACTAAAATTTTAAATCTAGAGATCATTTATTTCGCAAATATTAGTGTACAGTACAGTATGATGTTACATGTAGAATATTAGTGCCACCAAATTTTACCAATAGGCATGCGAAAGGTTTCCACCGTTAAAATAAAAGTAAGCAACAAAGACAGCATAAAATGTAACAAAACTAACAAAAACAAATGAAAATAAAAATAAATTCAGAAAATAATATAAAACAATTAAAACCTATTACAAACTACAAAAATGCATATTTTTCACCCACAAGTTCACTTATTAGACTTTATTAAATATTTTCATTAACTTTTTTTATAAATTTTTGACAAGATTTTTTGTTCCAAGCCGAAACGAGACAAGACGTACTGCAATATGCGCCTAGGCTTATCTTTGCCTAGGCTTAGAACTACCAACATTTACATAATATTTCGACATGACATTAGGATTTTGTAAAATAAATAAAATAAAGGCAATAAAGGTTGTATATGGTTTTTGAATAGGTTATGTTTTTAAATTTCGCTCCGCTCTTTTTAAATGTGTTTATTATCAGTGATCAAAATATTATAAATTTAAACCGTCGCTATGTTCACAACTTTAAGAGTAAGTTCCATAAACTTTGCATACATTAATTGAATTACTTGACTCATGGCGGCAACCGAAGTTATACTTGGATACAAACATTAACACATTATTTCTTTTTACTGTCTTGTGTCTATACCATGGCCCACATTCTTTCCAATTGCCGAGGAGGTTGACTTGTATAATTATATGTAGATATGATCTCTTAACAAGCAACGAATACCTAATCTTATTATTATTCTCCTAGCCATAAACATAACCAAAACATCTTCAATTCTTTAACTTTTGGGAATTTGAGCACACCACCGTTCTTTTTGCGAGATTTTTGGTACACAAATAGATTGCCAAAACGTTTTGCATTTAAACTGAATAGGTTCATCATATTTTTATTGAAATCAACAATTCCTAATTTGATTCCAACCCAATCAGTTTTTTTAGAAAACTTTAGTACTGTATTTACTCATAAATTCACCTCTTTTATTGATTAGTTTTTTCACAATATTCCATTATCAACAAGATTATCAAACTAACAGTGAGTGGAAATCAAAATATCTTGTGATTAATACTTGTAATATTTTAAAGCAAATTATAGCGCTATACCTTTTTCTGTAACTAAGTGACCTATCACTCATCACACAGGTAGCGCTAAAACCAAGTAAGGTTTGTCTAGCTAAGGTATATATTTAGAGTTGAGAAATTTCGAGTCTAGCAGCATACAAATCTATGGCTGAATTGGCAAAGCACCTGGGGCATTTACCAAGGGAGTGCAGTGCCGAATTCTGCTGGATTCTTAATTTATACTTTAATATTACATATATACAATCTTGTGATTAGTTAAAATTATATATTCTTTGCTTTATGCTTTACTTTCATTGCTTTGAATATTGTAACAATCTGTTGAACATGCTTTTATTTAAAATTAGTTATACAATTAAAATGAATACTGTCTTTAGATGTAAGTACCTTCCTACATAAAATACATAATAGATGCCTACATATCACATCACAAATAATGGTGTATTTAGTTAAAAACAAAACATGTTATGAATTATTAGGTTTTGAAAGTTTGATAATAACCAAAGGATCAAAATGTCCTTGTTCATACCTCAAATTAATTCAAACCTGTTCCGGAGGCAGTAAACCTAAACGGATTGCAAAAAATATTTTACATGCATCATCCTAGTCATAAATGACAACATATTATAACAACATTTTTCGAATTCGTAATTCACTTATCCTAGTAGGTACTTGGTACAGAAGTAATAGTAGTAATAGGTAGAGTAATATTTGTATGCTTTTACACTATGTTATTACTGTACATACATGACACCATTTCAGATCCCAAGTGTGGTGCGGCAAGCTGCAGCTATAAGACAACTAAGCTCAACAGCAGTCAAAAATGAAGCCCAAAAACAAGAAAAAAGTAAGTGAATTGATTAGTCAATTTTCGTAACATGATAAAATAAATTAAAATGAAATTATGATTGTTGCTGCTGTTTTAAGCATTTAGTTCCAGTATGTAGAATCTTCAATAAAATCCTTTTTTCAGCTATAAATCAGGTGACACTACTCGGCAGAGTTGGTGCTGATCCTCAGAAACGAGGAAGTGAAGAGCGTCCAGTCATTAACTTCCCTTTGGCTACACATTACAGTTACAAGTATGAATCTGGTGACATTTTGCAGAGAACTGATTGGCATAGGGTTAGCATTTTCAAACCTGGTCTTCGAGATACTGTATATAAATATTTAAAGAAAGGTCACAGAGTTTATATCACAGGTAAAATATCATATGGAGAAGTAAAAATGGATGATGGTCAAGTCAGAACTGCCTCCACTATCATAGCAGATGATGTGGTATTCTTCCAAAATGCACCACCAGGGCAATGAACCAAGGGCCATTATTTTCTATAAGTTTAACTTGATTGTAAGTTTAATTGTAGACATGTATGTGATAATACACCTATTATAGACCTGTAAATGTTATTTCATTTATAACATACTTAGTAAATATTTGTCACAAAGACGATTTTAATAAAAAAATACTGCTAAACGAGTCAAAAGATTGAATTCGTTTAAATGCAGCATATAAAAAAATATTGTGATAAAATTTTATGGATTATTCATGTGCAAATGAAGCAGAATTTTAAACTTGATGGTTGAAGAGACTTTTCTTAACGTGGTACCAACCAAACGTGATAGATGTCGCGGTATAATGTTTTAATGTTCACCGATCGTGATAGTTGTCGCTGCACGGCATAAAGTTGATTGAGATTTTTCGGAATCGGTTGTACAAGTCACGAACCGGTATTTACTTTGTGTTAGTTCTAAATTTGCTACAAATTCATAAATTATTTAATAAAATATATTGTTATTTAGTGAAAACCAAAAATATATTATATCATTAGTTCATTAGTCTTAAAAACAGCGGAGTACCTAATCTTATTTTTTTGTTAAAATTTCACTGAAATCTGTTCCGGTTTGTCACAGCAGAAACATGGAAATAAAATAAAAATATTAGGTTTTATGTAAATATCTATTTATTTTTTGTTAAATAATCATCTTATCCGTCATTAACAATGCATCGTTTAGCTATGTATTTTAGTTTAAGGTCGTCACAATATGAACTTTTGATTCTTAAAACTTTGACTGTTCTTGTTACTTAAAATTAAATTCAACTTACACGTTTACAAAAAATTATCACAATGCCAAATTATGGATCAACAACGGCAGTATTAATATTATGTTAATTAATTAATTGTTTTTAAATAAATTAAGTTCATGACTTCGTAAAAATGTGGGACAGTGGCCATCTGAAACTAAGTGACAAACCGGAAAAAAACTCGAGGTAAGCTTACATAGCGTAATATTTCGTCAATTTATTTTTTTATTTAGGCCCGTTTTTGTTGCCGTTAAGTGCCTGCTGCGACCAATCTGCGTTTATCAGCAATCAGTTGATGTTAGATTTAGCCAAAGGCGTCAGAATGTATGATAAAATGATTTCAATTTTAACAAAAAAAAAGGAACGTTTGGCGAACTGAAACATGCATATTAGGTACTGTACTACATAGTACCCGGAGCAAAAGGTATTGTTTTTTTCTTATGCTTTCCTGCAAATTTAAGTTTTGTATTATTAGTTTACAAGTTGAATCTGTTATTCCGGTTTGGGCTATCTTGTAAACAATATTATGTACTGGGTCAGCTGACTGTGTTCCTTTCATCTCAAAAAAATCGTTTCTTAAAACTGTCTCTTTATAGAGAACTAGCTGTCCCGCGCGGCTTCGCCCTCGATAAAATGTTGCCCTCGAAAATATTTTAAAAGTATCCTATGTCCTTCTCCCGGTTCTAAGCTACCTCCCCACCAATTTTCAGCCAAATCGGTTCAGCCGTTCTTGAGTTAAAAATGGTGTAACTAACACGACTTTCTTTTATATATATAGATTAGCTTTTTTTTCTTATTATCAATATTGTCCATGTAAAATGTTTATTTGCATTGTTGACAAACTGATTGGCATTTTTAATTCCGACGCTGATACAAATTTGAATCACTAAAAAGTTATCCAATACTTATGGATAACGGATAAGTCAGATAGGCTTGGTTATGGTTTGCCAAAATATCCTTGATTTTATTTTGACGACCTTGCTGAGGGGATAGGGATAGATTCTGCAGAAAATGTCGCTAGTGAAAACTGCTGCTATATTTTTAGTAACGAAATTAATTGAAACAAATAAATAGACATATTATTTCTCATTTATTTTAAGTTATAATAAATCTGACACAATATTACTGTGAAACTAGTTTTTATTGTGTACAAGTTGGAAGTCATGGCATACATGCCAAAACAATTAATTGTAAAAATACAAACTGAGTTGTAATAGAACTTACTACTTTAATAAAGCTCCACTTTTTGTTTTACAAATCATACATACACTCTCTTTACAGTCAGTTTCTTATTCTAGCTTATTGGCTACTAAATTAATATTTACAAGACATATCTTTACTCTATATAAAATCTAACTTCCTACATTGATAAAAGAGATCACAGAAAATTGTAGCTGGAAATCTTTGAGTAAAGGCCCTACCCTACTATATTCTACCACTTTTATTTTTATCATTATCACAGTGGGTGTGTTTTGTTGATTTCAAGGCATATTTATCGAATTGTTTGACAAGTTATTGTCCTCTTATTATTATCAATTTAAATTTTAAACATTTTTTTTAATACAAACCAAGACGAAATATTTTTTTTTTAAATATGTGGTAGATGTAATAGTAAATACATTTCACACGCTACAATCGAAGGTTTGCCAAAAAGAACGAATGGAAGACGTTACATTATTTTTATGACAATAATCTTTTAAATTCTCAATCTTTAGTTCTTTCTATATTATCTTCTCTTTTCAGCAAATCATAACAAACATAAAGCACTCGCTAAACTAATTAAATTACGCAAATGCATTAATAAGTGCGAATCTCGCACATAACATATGGATAGATATTGAGTTTTGGCAACATTCTTAATTATAACTGTATGACCCCAGTTGACAATTACACGAGTGATAGTCCATTGCACAAATCTTACAAACACTTTTATGATTTTAACACAAATAAACTCTTGTCCATTTTTGCTAACTATTTAGATAATTGACACTATTAGGTATAAAAATCACTTGGCACAAAGGCATCATTAAGGTCCATACCCTGTAAAACTCCAATGACCATCCTAAATCTGTCAAAGTACTCTCAGTTATTGATCATCAAGTACGTTATATTTTAGAGGAAGACTTACAATATCCTGTCTGAGAGGAATTTGACTAGAATTTTAGTGGGTGGAGTTAGTTGCATATCGTTTATGCAGGAAAAGCGTTTAGCACAGAAGTGTCCCACGTTTAAGGTTTTCGTAATCATTGTTCACATTTTTCACTTTTGAGGTTGAGTGCATAATGTTCTGTTACGTATTCTGAGTCCCGCTTCATCATCATGTTGTCACCGATGAGTGCGCTGATGTGATGTTTGTCGTGCGGCGCGAGGATGGAAGGCGCGTCCGACCGCGCTCGTTTCCGCCACGGCTCCGATGCTGCCATACTTAAGTCAGTAGGCATATCTTCATCAACAGGTTCGTCAACTTCGCAGCGTTCTTCCTTCATTTCCGTTTTCACGACTGCGTGAGGCACAACTCGTGTCGGACTCATCTGCTGCCGTAGAAGTGAGATATTTTTGATGTTCTTCAATTCAGTGGGGTTTCTTAAGAATCTGTAATGAAATTAAATTAACATTAGAATTGGTTTTAACTGGTATTTGTTTTTTTTTTTTTATAAACATACTAGTTCTTTTTATGTTAAAAGTGAATTCTAAACTTACTGGTAGCAATGTCTTTCTCCTTGTACTTTCCGCAGAATGTTAACGCGGTAATAATATCTCAAGGCTCGTGACATCTTGTCGTAGTTCATGGATAGGTGATTTTTCTGAATGCCCCAAAGTTTTGCCAACCCAGCGGGATCAACGATTTTGAATACCCCTGTTTCTCTGTTTTTCCACGCAATGTAGTTGGTGTATCGTTGTGTGGGATCATTTAGCAATTGTTGAAGGAAGTCCCAAAGTAATCTTCCATCTAAAATAGAAAAAAAATGCGTTAGTTGGTTGCTATATAATAATTATTTTTCAAATAACTAAAATAAATTTAGTTTCACTTTTTTGAAATCATCTATCGATCTTAGAGTAAAGATATATTTTCAACTTACTTGTATTTGATTCAGGCATGTCATTTGGGAAGAACTCTCTATGTTGAGCCCGATAGTGTGAATGCTGTGGTGCTGCGTGGACTTGAGGCGCGGGGTTGGTCATGGGAGTTTCCTTTGGAGACCGAGGGGGTGGCGCGAATTGGGGTTCTTCATCAGAATCTGAATGATTGCTGCCTGAACTAGCTGCCTGGGTTGTTTGTGGTACATTCGGCGCATAGGTTGGTCCATAGTTGACGGCTTCTCCTCTTTGTGGACTTCCTGAGCTGTCTACTGATGGTGCAGGGCTTAAGGTCACTGAGTTTGGTTGAGCGGCTGCTGCAGCAGCGCTATGGAAATGGTGAAATCCGTCTATGGCCCATGTAGGTGTAGGTGGGTGTGAGTGTGGAGACGGTGGGTAAGGTGCGGCGCGCGCTGTGGGTGTGACAGGTGAAGAGGGTACTCTGCCCAAAATCGCCGCGTCGCGTACTAACATCTGTAGAACGTTGTGAAGGACGTCTCCTGCACCTGGGCAACGTTCGCCCAAGTCTGTTTTTGTCAAAAGGCATAATGCCTTACCTGGAAAAGAACACAGAATGTGTTATGGTTTGTTGTTGTAGGCAAATTATTGCATCCCTAATACAAGAGAATCGTGATCAAGATACTGGGTTTTGAGTTTTTTAATGATTCCGTGGCCTTCGTTGTAGAAGGTAGACATTTTAAAGTTCATTATTGATTAAACTCACCATTCATTTGGAAGAGATCCATGTCGAAATTCGGTAAGTCGAATTCCCTTTCACACCATTTGATGAAGATTGCAACATCTTCTCTAGTCCATAATCTAGGTTCTGGGGGAAGACCCGCCGGCAGTTGTGCCTTGGCATCACCAAGCGGTGAAGGTGGCGGCGGTGCCCATGGCAGGGGGTACCGCCATAGCAACTCTGTAGGGCTAAATGGTAGCGGTAGCCGCTCCATACTTGGCCCAGAAGGCAGTTGGAGGCTTACAACTTTCATCACGACTGTCTGTAACAAAAACAAAATGCCTTTAAAAACCATGTTTTAAACCCAAATCTTCTTAAGAAGTTGACAGTTTTAAAATTTGCATTGACTTCTGAATGATCATTTTTATTTTTATTGTTTTTAGGAAGGCTTACAGTCTAATAACAAAATGTGAATATTACAGTTCATAAATTTAAGAAAAGATTGCTTTTGAAAAGCCTCGGGTAATAAAGCTGTAATGGCGTTGTTAATGTTGCTATCCGATACCAGATGGCGCCAGTGAGCTTAGTTTATAACAAGTTTTGTCTTATCTTTCTGACAATACTAACTGCATCTTATCTGACATTATCATGAAGCAAGTTAAATTTGGGATATGGCGGCACGCTTAAAAAGAATAACTTTACTTAAAGAATGTAAAATAAAAACACACACGTATTCGAAGTTAAATAAACCTGTTATGCAAGCTAGTCAAACCTTCACGACCTTTTTTACCTTAATATATTAATAACTCGCACAATTTCATTGGGTGATTGATTGTTGTTTGTATTTAAGTATTCAATGTTTCTTACTTATTATATTATGTTCAATATTTAATTTAGACGGAGAAGGACGGTAACAGCTTATTGTTAATTATTTATTAATTTACAATAAGTGCGGTCAGTTATATTTTGATCTGGTAACTTAAGAGCTCCAATTAAAAGTATCTCTAGTGAGAATAAATTTTGCTTTAAGTACTTATTATTTTGAAGTTATCGTAAGCCGATAACCCGAACTTTTCATAAGTACATGTAAGCCATTTCGTGCTATCGCTACGATAATGTGTTGACGGATACAATTAATCATCAGAAGTTATATTTATTCAGATAATATCTGGATGAATTTAATATTGATGGAATTTATTTGCTTAAACAGTTATTTTTTTCTTTTAAAAAAAGCTTATTAAATACTCCAGCTAAGCTCACTACGCATGTGTTAGGTGGAAGTTCTCGTCAGTGATGTATTGACCAGGATTCGAACCCACTATCTCTCGATCGTACGTCCTATGTCTTATCCATTGCGCTACGGCCGCATAGTATACACATCACGAATTACTGATACTTAATTTAAGAAAACTGTTTACACATAGATTCATAACTACATATAGCAAATAAACTCTTTTTAGATGTAGTATTTTCTTAATTGGGTAATGTAATTATCAGTTCAAGAAAGTTTTAAAACAAACAGAAGATTATTTTGGTAAAACATTGTTTAACATAACCCGTTTTAAGACTGTTCCTAATTGATTTGACTAATTCTAAAATTATGCCCTTTTCACTTATTTCCTAAACAAATCTTTAGTAATCTTAGTTTAATGTTGCTGTAAAACTTTGCAACTTTGTAGTGCAGTGCGTATTTGATGGATATGAAAATTGTGCTGGATTCGAAGTACATACTATCTCTAGACACTGTACAGTCAGTTGCCTTATCGGGCGCGGTCGGAAATGCGTGGGTCCGCGATAACGTGGTTTGCGATAAGCACCGCTACTTACCGGCTGAGCTGATCCGGAACTGGTTTCGTCGTAAAAATCCGATAAGTAGACGATGGGTCGCCAAATCAGCACATGTACATTGTCACAACACTAGAAGCACAGAATGCAGTGTTCACAGAGCACCAGGCACACGCGTAGCAGCGGCGGTCCCTCCAAACGTGTCGTGTTACGGCACGCCGTAAACCAGCAGCGTATCTGAGGGATCGAGCTCGCAGACAAGCGTCGCGGGCAACTCTCCAACGCGGACTGATGATGCGGTGGCGGCGCGGGCGGACGGACGCGCGCCAACCGCCCCCCTCCCGCACCGACCGCTGCCCCGCGCCACCTCACACATTTGAGATAAAACTTCGGGAGCCAGACCAAGTCCCATTTTTAACTAAACGTACGAACTGTTTCCGCAAACCGTTATCGGGGTAGGTTAGCGTTGACGGACGTTCGACGACTATCACTTGTCGCGTCACATCTTAAGTAATAACGTAATAATAGCAAGGAACGTTGAAATAGGATTGTTGTACGAGTGAGCCTGCTTAGGGCACGCGGAAGTGTTAGTTAATGTGGTAGGATTACGTCAGCGCGCCAGTTTTTAATAACTCACAATATTTCCTTGTTTGTACAGTAATCGCAAACCTAATACTTGGTTTTTTTTTTTGTACGGATAATGTATACGTTTGATTTCCGGAAAACTCAAAACTTTTCGATATAAAATAATGCTTTACTTAAAAAAGTAACGTTTTAAGTTCTTTTGGTTTATTTTTTTAAAACTTTTTCTATAAATGATTATCTGCATCTAAAAACAATTTTACAATGTATAAATATATTATGTAGTTACATTCATTGTATGTATACTAGGAACTCGAATGTGATCTATCAACGAGTAGTTCAAGATATCGTGACAGTACTGAGACAAAGCACAGGAAATGTCTTAGCAACCGGCCGGCAGTTTCCTGGTGCAGAGTGAGACAATATGAGCGCTAACCGGTTTGAGCTGAGCTCATTCGACTCTGCTACGTGCGCATTATGTTTGTGAGCTTGCGACACGCACATAATCATCATGTACCTTAAATAGCGGCATCTCGGAAATTTCCTGGACGCATTCTGATTCATTTTTCATTCGCTTAGTAGTTCCCAAAAGCCACAAATCCCTGATCGTTGTGGCTACAGTTATTTAGTGTGGCATATTAAGCGTAAAGTTATATCGTTAGATGGGAACCTATAACGTCGGTGTGTATGCGTGTAGGTCGAGATTATCTTGTGTGTGCCCTGGCCGCCGTCCCACTACCGGTTCGAGACAGAAATATTCGGCAGCCAAGACGGAAGTGGCCTCGGAATCTTTACCTGTTGCTCCATTCGCCCGCCCCGCGCTCCCTGCTCGTTTCATCTCGCTCTTACTAATAGGCCCGGCATAGCTTGGTGTTGTGGCGGCATGCAGACGATCGTCGTGGAGTTATGTGCAGTAATTTAGAGAATAAAAGACCATCATGTTCGGTCATACGTGACCGTGACCGCGGAACTTGCTGCTACTTTCTTTGTTAACGTTCTAATGTTTCAAGTTTGGTGTTACGTGAATCTGTTAACTTGTTGTAACTATTACCTGCTATGGCGATCTGTTTATATCTGCTATTCTTTGTAAAGATTTATACCTAACATTTCATTTTAGTAATTCATAAACTATGACAAAGCTAAAATGTAAATCAAAACAAGTTTAGATTCTCGTGTACCTACTAATATAGATGATTTATTAAAATATTCTGTAAATACCTGCTTGAATGCCTCGCAAGTTAAATAATATATTAATTCTAAAAACCAATGAATTATGACGTGTCATATGGTAAGAATTATTTTTGTAGCAATTAAATTATGTATTATTACCTACCTAGAGTAATAAATAGAAAGGTTGCGACCCAGTCGGAATGCGATGAATGGCTGGACTCGAATCCGAACATGCGGAAGTACCCGAAATAAGTTCATTGCGTGAGCGCATACTTTCAGCAGTCGTCTCGTTCATATCTACTTTGAAACATAGCAGACACCTCATGATTTCACATAATATCTAAAGAACTACAAACCTACATTAAGTTCAAGTATAATTTTGGTTAAATGTTACTGTGTTAACGTATTACACACATTTTACGGTGATGTAAGGGAAGTAGTAAAGGAAGTAAAAACGGAAATAGAATTAAAAAATACACATCGGAAACGGAACTTAACACAGCATTTGGAAATAGGTTGGTAATTATAAAAAATATATAAAGAAAAAAACGAAATATGAATATAACGAGTATGCTACATTTATAATTTACATATTACTATTACATATCATTATTTTATTTAAAGTAAATAATAAATAACCAAGACTGAAATTCTAAAATGTATGTAACTAAACGATTACGAAACCCATCTAGTGTTAGTAATAAGATCATGCCATTTCGAAACTTATTTTTTTATGTCACCGCTTCCTTACTGCTACTTAATAATTTAATTTCGTTCCTCTTTATTTAATATTCAATGGGCTTCGACACAATACCACATTCGTTCGTTCGATCAATAATAAAGGTAGCAATGTAATTCTGATCTAAATATATTATGCATTAGGTACTTCGGCAATTGAAAGTTCTAACGTTTAAGCAGATTCTTGGTAGAATCAAAAATATTAAAAACGTGCTACAAAAATCATTACCATTAATAGGAAATGAAAGACCTGAAATAGTTTAAGCCGGAAATTAATACACGCGGGAAGAGGAAATTGGACAGCGGCGGCCTAGGGGCTCCGGACGTGTTGGGCGTGGGTTGGGGGGCGGGGGACGCGAATCTCTGTCCCAACTTCCGATGATGGAACTACCACGGAAAAGGAACGGCTACATGCGGAAATGTGACATAAATATGTAGGCTATGTAGGTATATGTAGGATCCTGCTGTTTGACCAAAATAATTTTACCAGAATTTCATTACCCGAAACTCGAAAAATGTTTCATCCAAATTTTCGTTTGGTCTAATAAGTACTTGGCAAAATGTCAGTTGGGAATAATAGACCCCGTGAAAATAATATTTTTAAAGCCAATTAAAAAATCAGTTGATTGAATTAATGTGCTTGAACGATTTATAGATTTATAACAATAAATATGATAACTATTAAGGTATATTTGATTGAGATAATTATCGTGATAATTATGATGGATAATTATTATTATCACTTCGAACCATACTGAATAGAAATGTAAACTAACGATACAAACTGTTTGGCATATTATGATATTTTGTGTAAGAAGTTTTACCAAATTAAACATTAAAATTTGACAATTTGGTAAGCGAGTTATTTTCTTAATGTTCACTTGCCAAATTTGGGAAAAGGTGCCAAATTACCTTTTCCCAATAGTAGTATGAAGCAAAACATTTTTTGGCAATTTTTATTGGGGAAACAAAGTTAACCCGCTTCGTACAGTCAGACGTGTTAATGTCGCACCAAACAACAGACCAGTAAAATACATTCTAGGCAACTAGTCCACCTGAACATTATTTTAGCGGCAGATAAATATTCAGATAACTAGTGTTTAATTAAGATAATAATATCATAGTTTTAGATTCCATTTATTCTATTGTATTCTGTTACTAAAGTAATACCAACATAATAAATGTCCGTCTGCAATGTACCTACCTTCCACCTAGCTAAGCACTTTACAGGGACATATTTAATTTTCTCGATGAAGAAGTTGACAAAACTATGTTCTGAACTATAGGTATGTTAAGATTTAGAAAACAAAGAAGGCTATCGCACATGTTTATAAAATAGAGAATAGGCCGTGCGGCAATCTTTATTAATCATGTGTACTTAGGTACTGTAGTAGCATATTCTGTGGTGTGACTGACATGCTGAGATCCATTATTGAAAAAGAAATTGGTCGAGGGAGAAACTTCGCGAATACGCCGGAAGTGTGTGCCGGATACCGCACCATTTAAATTGCAGTCGTATGGAAATAGCGGTACTTCCTGCGAACTGACCCGGTTCAGATGTATCGCTTCCAGTCTGCAACATTGCTCAAGAATGTCACGATTATTTTTATCGAAGCCGAGTGTTCTGTACTCAAATTGCAAAAGAGAAGTTATCAGTCTCTTCGTCTCTCACTGTCCTTAATTGATCTCGAAATAGCTTCATAGTCGTATATACGTGTACCTTTTTGGATTGTTTTGTACGTAACATTTATTTTTATTAAATGAAAGAGTAATAATTAATAAGTATTTCTATCACTCACTTAGTATTTAGGTGATTATGCTTTAATCATTTGTTTCTCGCACCGTTATGCCTGTTATGGGATTATCTTTTGAAGAAGATTCGAATTCCTCTATACTAATCGAACTGTTTTTTTGCACACAGGATTAAATAGTCGATCAATAATTAATTGAGTTCGTGATCTTCATATCAATAGTTATGGCTATCGAACGATTTATAGACGTCTATTAATTTAAGGAAGTAATTTCTTCTGAGGAAATATTTTATTGTGCAGACCAAATAATGTGTTACTGAATAGCAATAAATATTTTCCGCATTTACTGCCGGCTCGGTAATTATATCCTGTTAATGCACATTACGTTTTTTTTTCAATCTACGGAGATGAATATGGACTCTTATACACATAAACTGGATTTTGCTCATACATTTCTTGGTTTTGGGATTGGTTTTCGAAATATATTTTGTCTTTCTTATGTTTTACGACCCCACCAGCTTTTAATTGTCTTTTAAAATCAGACAGTTTTCTTATAGATACTGGCAGTTACATAGCCACTTCTAATTTACGTGTGAATATTGTTTTACCTAATATCATTATGCAATTTGAATATTCAATGCACTCGCACGTCTAGTACTAGCAATCACGATAATCGGGTGTTACAACATTGGAAGCACTCATTGAGACTCGACGCACTTCCGAGCGCTCGTTTGCAGTCCGCGACCCCGATTCCGACTTCGTTGTTCTGCGTTACATAATCTGGTGCCACTCAAAACTAGGCAACGATGTCACGCCGAAAAATTGCGCCACTTACAGCCTTTGGCGTAAACCAGAACTTTACTTTGCAATGACGCGTTCTCGTTGGGAAATAACATAAAATTCGACACAAGTAAGCTGAATACACATGATGATAACACTGTGTTGTAACTTCGCCATGTTTATTTTTGTTACTTCCGTAACACGTAATACTTTGATTGCAATATGGTCAAGTAACCGTTTAATATTTTTTTTTACCTGAACTTAGACTTGGAATAAAATTGTGTATAATACACATGAAAGTCATGAACTTCAGATTCGTAGTAATTATCCAGTATTTTATCGTTGGTTTCTTAACAGACAGAGATAATTTTAACAAACCCGAAGACATTACCTTCAGTGACATAATCGTTGCCGTTAATTTCTTAATGTATATGCCGTATCATAATATGCCTCCTTTTGTGAAATACCAATGATTACGTAAGTGTGTAGGTAAACACAGTATTTGTCAACTTGCTTTAACAGAATTTAAGTAAATTTAACATTTGTAAGACAACAGAAACAACATTTGTTTTACCATAGATACATTTTTGAAATTATGTAGGTAATGTCCTCAAATATAGAGATGTATGTCTACATGTTTAAGTTCTTCTAAAGATAAATAATTATTAATAAAAACTTAAATTAATAAAAACTCAACATTCACGCACAGAGTTTGTACTATGGGTACTAAAATAACTGATACTAATACATGTATACATTTCTTTTGTAAAAAGGATCTATTCCTTTTAAATACATGACTCCATCTTAATTATTATGTTTTCGATCAAGTATTAATTAAGCGATATTCTTTAAATTCATCGTACATCATCGTTTGGGATGTTAAAATTTAAAGTAAAATAAATCATATTATATACGTTCCAATCAGGTTTCTTGTTTCAAACTCATGAAGATAATTACGTTCCGTTAAGAAATCGTCAACTTCCGTCGACCTCAGCCAATGCCGATGGCAACCTACAACAGGCCGAAGTCACGCAACAAAATACAAAAGATTAAGCGTCTTCATTTTATTTTATGTCTTTATAATAATTATGTTATCCTTAACTTATAAGGTGTTTGTAAATGAACTTATATTTAAAAACTTATAATATTTTGATGCATAATTTCCCATTATTTCAGTTGACATTAGACGTTTTAACACATTTCTATGATAATCTAAACAGCTAAAGAAAGTTTATCTGCAATAGGATGCACAAAAAAAGGTTACTCAACTGATAACGACGTCATGTGTGTTCCTAATAAAATAAAAAACCTAATATTTTGTACATATGGCATATATTGATCACGTTGATGTAACAACGGGAACTTGCTCCGATGAATGGACAATTAATCCCTGATTTTAACGAGTAACCCCCCTGGCGAGTATGTGCTGTGTGCGCACAAGTGTCACATGACAAAGCGACCCTCGCTCGTTCGGGATCGACGTGATCAAAAAACCGGGTTGGGAATGCATCCGTATGGATGAGGGCACATGACGCGGTGTGTTGTAAGCACCTATGTATTTATACCCGAAAGGATCAAGCTTGTTTTGGTAGCTCTCATGAATATTTTTAGATTCGCTTGTTTTAACTTCGTAATATTATTAAACAAGATACATTCAACTCGTCAACTAATTAGATTTTAGTGTTTCATTTGAAAAAAAACTTCAGTTATTTACTGAAGCCTGTTAAACTTGGCAAGTAAAGCATAATAATTGTAAAATAAAGTACCTTGTTAGCGTAATATTTATTTTGTATTTACCATAAAGTTGACATTATGTCGTACAAAAGCAGGAAGTCAAATCTTGCTCACGCATGATATTTTAATAACGCGCTTTGTCTACAACTTAGTGTTAAAAGCATTCAATGTGTTTCAGACATAACCTATCGAATATAGCAATAATATAATAATAACTACGTGTCGTAAAAAGTGTATCGTCTGGGGGCTCACTTGGTATGTCCCAATCAGGCCATGTGCGCGCGGTCCCACGCATAGTTGACGCACAAGTGTGCGCCAGCGCCACATAGCGTCCTACCTATAGCCGATATAGCCGCTTCCTATGTGTGAGTAAGTGAGCTGCTACTTCCTGGTACAGCCGAGCGAGACTCTTTATTTAAATTCTTCCTTTGTGTGCGTACGCAATATTATTTATATTCAGCTACTTCTACTCGCGGGATGGTGCCTACACGAATATTATTACATTAACTACGTATGTGTGTATTGAGTCTCTTTAATCTTCATTGTACTTCCTGATTATACATTGGTGTGTGTGAGCCACTTGTTTGAATGCTAGGGCGACTTTATCTCAGTGAGGGACAGAGTGCAGAGTCCGATTACTTTAGGGTTGAGGATGACAAAAGTTTTATCGATAAAATTGCATTCCTGATTTATCGCTATAGTTAATCTAACTTATTTTGTGTATTCATTCTTATAGTGTATGGTGAGTTGAAACCTGTTAGTAGGTAGTCGCAAGCGATAGATGGTGCATCTTTGGTTCGTTGCTTACATCAAACAAAGAGCCAATGTTTATATTCACATTGGAAACAGGAAGCGTAAAGTTCGTAATTTGTGTCAAACTTGTACTGTTCTCGGTATGAAACAATACAAGTTCCGCTGTGTTTGCTAAACTGTAAGTACTCCTTTCAGGAAGTGACCGCACTTTAATTGAGTTGCTTTAACCGCTAGCTGAGAACTGTAATGTTGCGTAGTCACTGAGCTACGTTCCCATTATAAAAGGAAGTGTTTAAAAGTGACTTAGCGTTGGCATTGAAATAGCATATCCTTGTATTTGGAAATTTAGACCAATGGAAGGAAAAACGTTGTTCTTATCGATGGATGTAGTTTTGGATTGGGTTCTGCTCTATAGCAGCAAGTGGACAGATGCATCGCATGGCGAGCAGTTTGCACAATTCGGAAGGGTCCGATTGGAGGGAGATCTATGAATTTTCACCGCTAAGCCCCCTGTCGCTCACATCTGTCGCCTACATCGGCTCCAGATTAGATACAATGTCATTAATTGATTTGGATTACAAAAGGGTTAGGGTACATTTTTAGCTGTAGCGAAAACATGTTAAAACTTGATACTAGTAAATGTCTTTTCTTGATTATTTGACTTATTCTACTTCACCATTTTACAACAACAGACATAATTATGTTTTAATCATAACGCGGGCAAAATCAGATTTTGCAATCTTTTGATTGGTTTCTTGTATTGCATCAAGTGTTTTCGTTCGGAATTGATAATTCCCTTAAAATCAATACCCGGATATGAATCCCAGACTGGCCATGACAGTGACGGCAATGCAGATAATGCAATTACAGCAGATAAGCAGTTACGCATGTTTACGTTCTGGAAGGAGCAGCGAGGGACGAACTTGTAGGGCATCGTGCAGTGTTGCTCTGACGACTGACGTAATATTGTGGTAATATGCTGGAAAATAACTATCTGTCACCACGAGACCATCGCTGCATCGGTTGCCGAACAAGAGGCAACTTCTTAAATATCTGTAATATTTCCTACGGTAACATTTTGTATACTGGTAACGTTTATACAGTGTTTAATAAGTACCTATACCACCTACACTTAAATATTATATGTATATAAAGATTCATACTCCATATCTATCCATATAGACGCAGAATACAGTCAGAAAGATGAAAAAATTGACCGAAATGATTTATAAATCATAATAGAGAATGTGAATTAGTTAAATCAAACTAAGAATGGTTAAAGACATTTGTACAGATCTTTCAAAGAAAATAAATAACATGTACTTTATTGTCCATATACAATCCTGATGTGCAAATGGTAGTGTAAGATTGTAAATCGTAATAAAAGTAATCATTATTGAAGCCATCCCTAACCTTTCAGATGATCATTTCATTGTAAAGGATAATTTGGGCGATGGCACTTGTATCAAACGACACCTTGCGTTGAGCTTAAGCGTGAGAAGAAGGGCAACTTCAGCCCCTCGTTAAGATACACCCACAGGTGTAAACATTGTTCTGATACACGCCCCTCGACCCTTGAAGTTTTCAAAGGAGATACCGGGCCTGAACCGTCTAATGAAATTATGCGTCGCAATCACGGTACAGAGACTTAGATCTAAGAGAGAAAATATTTCGAACTAAGATTTGAATTTCATAGAAGTTAGGCTGAAATAGTATAAACTCATATAGTATAATAACCCTTTAAAGATGACGTCGGAATTAACCTTTGAAGGTTCGGATAGTACATTATTTTAGTTTGAAAATAAATAATGAATTATGTAAATCTGTATTATAGGTTCATAGGCACAAGCACAACATAGTTTCGCCTAGCCTGTTGACTTAGCGGTCAATCTAAAGTTAGACGAATTTAGATAGTCTTAGAAAGTCCATGTTGTAATAGTTCCAAACTATTAACAGTAAAAAGCGTTGAATCAGTATCAAATAATATCATTAGGTATTTATTAATAAAAAGTGCGTAATCCGCTATCCCCCACATTTAATGTTCACATGTTTTATTATATCACTTTCTTTGTAAGCATCATCCATGTTGCATCCAGTCTCCTATTTGCACGTGCACTCATTTTCTGAGGGGTGAGTTGATTGATATTACAAATAAACTTACAAATTGCTTAACTTACACTTATTATTACTGATAATATTTTTTCTGGGTAGACCATGGTACAAATGTGTATTTATATTCACATGTGAAATAAATCTAGGTCACCTTTTATTTAAACTTGACGGCAGTTATATATTATTTATCTACAGATTTCTGTAATATCGTATGCTTCCTATTGACTGAATCATTCTTATCAGTTAGTTAGTCATGTTATTATTATTCTTTGTTTGTGTTTCTTAGGGAATTTGAATAACGGAAATTAACCCATATAAATCATTCGATTTAGTTTGGTTATCTGCGACACAAGACCTGAGCTGAGTGCAGAAGCCATTGATGATCTCATTTTGTAAGTATAAATATAACTTAATTAAATAAATAAATAATTAGAGATTAAAATAAAATATATAAGTTATTTAATAACAAAATTGTTTTTGTTCAATTATATCAAAAGTTCTTCATCGTTCTTTTTGATAATTTGTATAAACACAATTATCACAACGCACTCTGAGCATTATGTAATAAAATAAGTCAGACATTAAAATTACTGATTATAACAGCAACTCTACTTCCATAATGTCAGTGTACGTGTAGCGTTTTAGGGTTCCGTACCCAAAGGATAACAACAGGACCCTATTATTAAGACTACGCCAACGATGACAGATGCGCAGCTCCGTAGGGCGCTTTGTAGACAAACTAACCACCATTCCTTTATTGTGAAATTAAAAAAGAAAAAAAATTAAGAGCGACAGAGACAAAAGTGTCTTCAGTGAATTAGTATGAACGAGAGCAAGAAAGACGGACGCATACCGCGTTCCACCACCGTGAAATTAGGAATGATGAAATTTTGAAGAGCGACAGGGAACGCACGTGTCCCCGGTGAATTAGAACGTACGAGAGCAAGAGAGATGGACGAATCACTAATAGTCGGTACATGTTTCCACCGAACCTGGAACAAAATCTTCTTAAGCACTACACTTCTAGGTATAGTAAATTTTATATGATTACTCCGTCCGTCAGTCCGTCTGTCACCAGGCCGTATCTCAGGTCAGGAGTCTTAACCCGTGATAACTAGACAGTTGAAATTTTCACAGATGATGTATAACAGTAGCGGCAACGCAGTACAACGCATAACAATAAGAACCAAATAATTATATATACCTAATATAATTATATAACAATATAAAAAAAATATTTTGGATCCCATACAACAAACGTGATTTTTTTGCTCGATATTAATAACGGCAGCAGTTAGACGCTTGAAATATTCACAGAATATTAAGTTATATATTATTTACTTTCAAAATAGCTCCAATACAACAGACATGTATTTTTTTTCGTTTTTATACATAATGCGACGGAACCCTACGTGCGCTGTTCCGATTTGCACATGGCTGGTTTTGTGGTTGAATAATTATATTCAAGACGAATCTTATTTCTTATTGTGCAGATACTATGTATTACCTAAAATATTAAAGCTGATATAGTAGTGAAAACACAAGTTTTTAGAGGAAAAAGTGTTTTATGAAATACCAACTAGCAAAACTCAAGCTATTTCAAAACTATAACCGCCAATAAAAACATGAGACGTAGATGACTTTACCAGAATAAATACTTACTATCACATTTTGTTTCTGTAAATAGAACTTCACAAATAATTCACAACTTCATAAATAATCTTCTAGATTTTCTCTGAAATACTTACCTCCTTTACATTTTATCCGACTGCGTCAGAAGGAGGGTTATTTTTCAAGCGTATGTTTGTCATAATTATGTATGTCCATTTCTTTGGCACGTCCTACAGCTCAAACGGCTTGATTTTTGTCAAATGAGGTGTCGTTGGATTCATCAAAAAACTCTTCTATATTGTTTTTGGTGTATTACCTAAAGTTACTCGGATATTTATTTGTTTACGCCCTATTTTTTCATTTGCGTTCGCCATTTTGAAAATTAGCAGCATACTGGAAGGTACAACTCCCCGACGGTTAGGAGTATGGGGATAATTCTTTAAATATAGGCACCTTCAGACCGTTTACTGTCTTCTTTTTTTCTTCTTCGTCGTGTCGATTTCTCAGTCAAATTTTACTTTGACTTGCCATCGTGGTGAAAGGATTAGCCAATTCGCTTTGGAGAACTCGCGAATTGCCCAGGGTGCGCCGGACGTAGGGAATCGTTGTGTACGTCACTCGGGGAGGCTCCTTTGTGTAGCAAGACGTAGAATATTAGGTACTTGTGCATTTTTGTAATCGAAGTTGGTTTTTTTTTGTAAAATATTTTTGAGGTCGGTTAAAAATAGATAAAAATCTTTTGTTAGAAATCATCAAAAACAGTGTAGAGGAAAGAAAATTTTTAATTTTCTTTTTACCTAAACAGCAAAAATCCATTTGAGTTGGAATTAACAAAGAACATGTTATGAATACGTGTCACATCACCCGTGGAACCCCAGCTTTGTCCAGAGTGTGAAAGGGCGCACTCATTAGGAAGATTGCAAGGGCGCGAGCGGTGCAAAACATTGTATGCGTGGTTGAGTTCGTGTATTGTTTCTTGTACTCTGTCCCTATACTACACCGCTACATCGTACACTCAGGCAGTTTGTTTCTCCGCATAAAAGATACGAGTCTGTATTCCACCATAAAGAAAGTGCATTCGGGTTAGACGGTTTGAACTGAATAAATGGATGACACCTGTTTTCCATTACTGTAATTATTACTGTTTCTATGCTAAAGCTTCCATGTTATGGTGATTACGGAAATAGTCAAAATGTCCATTTAATGACGGCAATTGAATTATTTTGCTCGTGTTTTAATTAGACAATTGTTTTATTATATTTGCGTCACTGATGACGTCAATGAAGTCATTTTAGCACTCATCAATATTTTGATTAGTGATTAGTAATCAATTTTATTGTAAGATACCCGTAATTAGTGAGTGTATGTTGCATGTACATGAATTGTATGATAATTGCTAGTGTGGCGCCGCCGGTACAACCATTGAAACCATCCGAGATGGCTTCGAGCAGGAAGTGAAGTAGAAAAACGAGCGTCATCCAAGGTCGAGGCGAGACGGTCTCCATCCACCACGCTCGGTACAATGCGATACGGACAGAAGGCTCAATCACATACGTAAGAATTCGAATTGGGGCATAGCAACAATATGAATTATGCGACAGGTCAGAATATACATATCGACTACGGTGGAAAGGAAAAGCACATTAAACGGCACTTTGGTCGAAAATAAGTTTTATAAATAGTTCAATAGATTTTTGGATTATCTATCGATACATCTAGGTAAGAAGCCAATAAGAAAAAAACTATCAATTAATAAAAAAGTTCTAATACCTTAATACAAAAAAAAAACTTCAAACAGCTCTGCTGAACAATTTGCTAAATGGCGTTTAATGTGAATTTCCTTTCCACCGTCGATACGATTGCAGCGCTTATTTTCAGAAGAAGCCTTACCAACGTTCCAGAAAAGCTCAGTCGACCTCGCAGAGTAGCACACATCTAAAGTAAATACTAATAAAAGTAGAAATAATTTCAGGCCGTCGCAAGCGTAAAAATAAATACATAATGGAATTGACTGCAGAAGACTGATAGCTCTTCTCTTACCCCTATGCCAAATTATCACATTACAGGATTACAGGCGGCAGTCAGTTATGATGTTATGATGTACGATGTCAGTTGCGATGCGATAAACCTAACAAAATTATTACAATTCAATTCAATCTTACACACTGTCGCCATTTTTTATTAGAATTAAGATTTTTTATTAGATTTTACCTTAATCAAGAGTGAGAGTTTTAAATGTCCACTGTGATACTCCTTCTGTAGTCTCTGTACTTGTGACATTTCGTGCTTGCTATGAATCGATACGTTGTTGCTTGACAAACCTCCATTGTTTAGTTCGGTTTCGGTATATTTCGGAATAGGTACTTACACAGACAAAACATGTGTAAGGCGATGCGAATGGACTCAAAGCAGATGTTCGCTATTTCCTAGCTTAGGTATTTGGCCAAGCAAAATTTAATTTTAAATCTTTGTTTTCAATTTGTATATTTTATAAAATTTAATGTGCAATGTCTTTGTCTTCTGATGTACAAGTCATCTATCGTTGTTTTTAGGATGTGCGTAAATTGCCGTTGCCACTTACAGCTTCCTTCATTTTACTGAATTCGTATTTAAATAAATGCATTTATTTTGTAGAATTATTGAACAGCATTTTTTCTTGTTATCAATTACATTGCCCAGCCCACTTATAAAGCATCTCCCAATTCACCGGTTTACACTTAGCTGTATAAACTGATCCGTTGTGAATATTTGCACTATTCATAACGTTCTCATAATATGTGTGCAATCCGGACTTTATTCTTTTGTATGGCAGGTAACGTTTGCGGTACACAATAGTCATGGATTTCGTTCAGCTAAATATTAACTTTCTGACAAAGGGAAACATTATATTTCCAAGTATGGAGCACTTCTTCACTTCCGAACAATGGGCTGAATGGCAAACGAAGTGGTAAACAGCGGGTCTTGGCTTGGCGTGGCCATGCGACTTTGTTCGTTCGCGCTGCGCGGGGGTGGGCATAATAGACTATCCGTCTGGGTGTCTTACTATATTGTCTTTTCGCGATGAGTATTTTTAAACGAGGGTGACATTCCTGTTGGACCTAAAACCACAATACAATAAAATCTATTCGACTTATAAATTAATTTGAATTTAAATATCAAAAGGTAAATAAAATGCATTATCGCGTTTTTCTCGTAGTCATTATTGTATTAATATTGTAGGGCGATAGACCAAAAAGTTAATAAATTTATATTATATTTATGTTCTCTTAGTTGTCAAAAAGTCATATAACATTTGGGTTGTGTCATGAACTTATGATGACTCTACGTCGTTTTCTTTTATCCTAACTTAATAAAAAAAAATTAACTACGTATTAAGTATCGTTCTCTTTGGTTAAAAAAAGCGTTAAAACATGGCCTAAGTAGGTGTCTACCGTCGCGTAGTTTTAAAAATTAAATTGAAGCAGGCACTTTTATATAAAAGCACGTATAATGCACAAAAACTTGGACTAAGTAACGTATGTATGACCTAAGAATCCAACATAAATACTGCTACCTACATGTAAATATTTTTGTAACGGCACGTAAATACATAATAAGTTTTAAGCGATGTTCTATTAAAGGCCATTTCGTAGAAAGTGAACAAACTAAGCCTCAAATAGGATATCTTTTCACTTTACAAAACCATGAAAACGAGGAAATAAAAGGTTTGAGAGCTTTACAACCATTTCATTATTTGTTCAAACACAAAGGATGCGAACCAAATGGTAAAAATTCTTGTAGCTGCAGTACATTGTTTATTAGACGCCGGCGTTAGATTAAAATAAGTTGAAAACAATTTACAGAAGCATATCTTTGAGATGTAATAAGCTCGATCTTTATTCTTTTGTAAGCTTCCGATTTCAAAGAGAATTTCAAGTGCCTATGGCTTACAATAGTCTTTGCGTGCTTGTGGTTTTGTTATATTTATTTGCAGTTATCGATTAGGTAAACCGTCTGTCTACTTAGGCAATGGTTGCGGACCTATAATATCTATTTATAGGTATTGGTAAATAAATACTATCTTCTTATAATATGCATGGATATAAATCAGGTCCATATAATACCAGCACCGTTTAGATAGGCTCATTGCTACACCACACGTCACACCTACTCCATTGATCAAATGTTTTTCATACCATCAAAATTCCACATTCTTAGATTGGTACCCAATACAAAACGTAGGTAAACCTTTTATTTTTTTCTGTATCACATATAGTAATTATTATGATCCGATCAGATATGAACCAAGTTGGGTATAACTACACTTTATGCGCTTCTTTCGCCGACGCATTGTCTGCTCGCTCCACCACATCCCAAAAGGATTCCTGTTTGTTATAATTCCGGCTAGCATTTCCATAAAAATCATTCTGATCGTTATCTTCGTGAACAGGTCGGATTCTTTTTTTTCAAGTGCATCATTTATTATCTTTAAAGGCACAAAAAATATAGGGTCTGTAAGGCGCCGCTGGGGCCCTTCTAGGAAGCGGGTTCGGATTTGTTTGACACTCATCTGTGAGATATAGAGCGGCCAGTGGACAAGGTTTACTTCGATGAATCGGTGCTTGCGTTGGTTGGACATCGGCAGAGGACAAAGAGGTGTGAATTCACAGCTCAACAGATTTTGCAAGGAGCACTTAAGAATAAGGTCGCTTTCAATAAAGATTTTATATGTGATAACGTTTACATAATGTTCAGACGATTTAGTTTTTCAACTGGTCGCAAGATTGTGAAGATAACGCAAAGAAAATCACTGAATATCAATATTTTATGTTCTTTTGCAATGTTCTAATCAATGTTTAGACTTAGTTTATAAATAATCTTCTATATACCTACGTTAACTTTTTTTAAGGCTTGGTTTAGCTATGTAACTGTAAGTCTCTAGGATAATCTCCCAGGTAGGCGTCGCTGAAAGGGTTGTTAAGAAGCCTCCGTCTCACGGTTACTGCACATCATTATCTGACATGATACTGCCTTATAGATGATGGATCTAAAGTTTATAATGTTCAACGGTCGTTGCGCAATTTCCCACAGCGTCTCAAAAGCAAATACCTTCTATTGAGGCAGGATACAATGGCAGGGCAAGAGTCAGGTAGAGCGCCTCGCACCGCGGGGTTCCTGAGCAGAAGTTTTATATTTCCGCTTCTTTGTCATGTCTCTGGGCCAATTAATAATTTCTCTGGATGACCGAAGTCATTGTTAAACCATCGTCCCGCACCTACGCCCATTCAAATGGCAAAGATTGATGAACTCCCTGCAATTGTCGCATTTTTACGTTTATAGACTGTTTTTGCCGTACTTCTACTGAATGACTTGCTTTTGGTTTTGCGATTTGTTTACTTCGGATACCATTTGGTAATTTTTATAAAAGTAATATACTTCGAGAAAATTCAAAGTTATGATGAGTATTAAATGTGTTCACGGAAAACGTTGCCACATTTTGACGTCATTACTGCACAAATGAGCGCTTTTTTACCGCTTAAGATACATCCATAATTAAGTAAATTAAGATTTTAATACCATTGTTATACTCAAATACTAAATTACAGGCAACAAACATTAATCACGAATTTTTGCTTCCGCGGTAATAAATATTTAGACTACTATAGAGTAGTTATCGTGAAATGTTAATTTTAGTCTTAATATATATATAATTTTTCTTATACTAGATTGAAATGTTTATTTATTTTATTATTATAATGTTATCCTACCCATTTAGCAAACTATATAGCCTCTGAGCTATAACTAGTGGTGGTAAATGTATTTCATGGGTATGGAAAAAATACCATAATCTAAAATCTCGTGTCACATCACAGTGTTAGTTATTTAACTCCTTAGAAACAGCTCAAGTGCTTGACTGGTTTTTTATGTACCTATATTAGGTAGGCCTGAGAAAAGATTGGATTGTATGTATATTACTATACTTGCTTTACTGCTTTAGTCAAACATAATGTAAATTAGAGCTATTTCAATATGTTCCATGTACTTTAAATCGTTGATAAATCAATACATTTTCTCAGGTACGCGGAAAACATTTATTAGCAGATGCTAATACATATTGTCGCCGCGTTCTTTTTATGTAGTCTAGACACTCAAGAAGACATGATTTTTGTTAATCTCATTTGGCATTATTTAAAAATCAGTTTTTAACATACCAGTGGTTATAAAAGAAAAACATCCACATTAACATTCCGCTGTGAATAGGTAATATACCTACGTATTATTTTACCTTTGTTTTTTTCGCTCTTCAGTTTGTCTGTTCGTCTCAGTATTTCCTGTTCGCAAAATTAAATTCAAATATATGCATACTTTTTGTCGACCAGTTACGACGGGCACCGAGACGATGGACTCAAGAAATAATACGAGTTTTTAACACACTGTTTGTCTGTAGGTACTTCCTGGCCTTGTATCTCCATATAACATACCTACAATTATTATCCGCAGAAGTATTATAAGATTGGTTTAACATTTGCCGCTCACTTAAAGAAGGTTCAGAATTGATGGCACAGAGTATTGGAAAAGGCTATGAACAGCCAAAAATTGGTGAGCTTATGATCCTGCCACCAAAAGAACAAAAACTGTTGTTATTTTCCCTTAATACAACCAGGAATCACTTAAAAAATACCACTCTGGCGTATCTTCCAATGAAACAAGGGCGCGGTTCTCCTTGGGCGTATACTGACGGGACTAGTAGCCTTTAGGCACACTAGGAAGTGGTTAATAGAGCAAGCATTCCATGGATTGAGCTTCCTGGTAAAAAATGTACTTCTGTATGCCATATATAACAATGAAAAACATCGACTATTAGTAGGTACTATTACACACAAAAATAAAAAGAAATAGCTACAATCCAGCATGCAGTGGGTAACTCCGTGTAACCTCAAAATATTACCAGTGCATGGATACACAACTATAAAGTTGTGTATCCATGCACTGGTAATATTTACTTACTTATATGTAAGTAGGTGTTATTACATTATCTAGTGCTACAACGACAACCTTTGATAATAACAGTAACCAAATCGTTTCCGCGAATTTCGTTGATAGGTTGTTTTAAGCACGTTATCCATGGCAACTAAAGTGTTATCCAGCTTCGTGATTAATGGTATTATCGGTTTATATTAGTTGGTTTCGTTGAGATATTGTGTGCTATCTGATAAACGCGTTCATTATCTTGACGTAATGAGTTACCTATTTGTCTTATGCTCTATAGTAGTACAGTGGTAAGTTATGAACTTATGACTACGGATGTAGGTAGGTACTACAATCGATAAGGATGAAACTTCAGCGAATAAAAATACCAACTTTATGATTTTGATTTTAGACTAAATTTACACAAATTGTAATATTTATAAGAACTGACCTACGCGACCTGACCATTGCGACGAAGCTGCTTATTAGTGATTCATTATCTATATTATTCTGAGACCCTGTCTGCTAATTTAATGATCTTTAGTTTTACGCGATTTTTCTGTCTGATTATGGTAAAGTAACGTTACCCAGGCTATCCAGTCTTTTCGAAGATATGTGTGTATTTATCATATAAATTATCGCTCGCTAACAGTGACGGAAAATTTCGTGAGGAAACCTGCATGCATGAGAGTGCCTAATAAGTTATCGAGGGTGGGTGAAGTCTACCTATCCGCACTTGGCCAGCGTGGTGGTCTATGACCTAGCCCTGCTCATTATGAGTAGAGACCTGAGTCCAGCCGTGAGACATGTATAGATATAGGGCTGCTATTATTGGGATTTTTTAACGAGTTCTCATTTCTTTATGTTAGCGTGGCAATTTGCGTTAAACAATTTTGCACCCCGGGTCTTATAGTTATTATTGTATCTATGGTGTTTGGCTAGAAGTCTCAAATCACCATATTATCGATAGTTGCGTACTTTAATAATAGGTACAATTCACACTGCTGATTAGTCTCTAATCTGATATTGCGCGTGGCCTCATGATTCGAAAACGATTCGACATTAAAATTAGATAAACCTACTTAATCTATGATACATTCATAATCCCTTATTACCGCTGTGCCATTTTAATCATTATTTTACAACAAACCTTCATATCATCCAAAATAGTTACTACTTCTTACTCACTTGTGAGACCTGAGGAGCTAGCATATATAGAGAGTATGCTATGTATGTTTGTTTGTATGTAACCGACTCCTTTGGACGCTAATTTGACCCACTTTAAACGTTCAGATTTCATTCAAATTTTGCACACTTGTCAAAGACCGATGACAGTTCAAATGCACGCTTTTTTTAAAATATTTTTTTTTCTTATTTACACACTTATTCTTAATTCAAAATTATAAAAATTTATTTTATATTTTTTAGTTTAGTTTTCTATATAAAGCGTGTTTTTTAGTTTTTTAATTGTATGGTGAAACATAAGAAAAACGCGACAAAATTTATCTCACTATCGTTATGCTGGCACGACTGCAGTATGAAGAAAGTCCTTCAAATAAAGTATGTCTAGCAATTGATTTACTCAATCATCTGATAGCTGAATTTGAGAAATATCCACGAGGTATTTCAGCAACGCTTTAACTATCAACTCCTTGGTTTTCATTAAAAAATGTTGGAAACTAAATACTTAACGACTAAATTAATTAATTAGAAATCAAATTAGAAATTAACTATAGTTGAATTTAGAACTGATTTAAGAGTTGCTAGCGTAGCTAAAAAAATCAATATGCTTATTTAGCCAAGAGCTTAAGATAAGGAATATTTATCTAATAATACACTATAAAATCGCCTTATCCAGCAGGGCGCGACAGTGGCGCCGCTATCTTCCAGTTGGCTTGACAAGTGTCACCAGAAACGCATAGCGGTCCACCTTGCACTCTACTTGTGTCTTTAATTGCTTCTTATTGGCACTCCAGTTGCTTTGTGGCGCTACAACGGGCTATATGCTCGACTGAAAGGGTGTTATTAGTTGACAATACTGTTGTGTAAGTTCTATGAACTTGTATACGCTATTACTATACATTCTTGCAAACATTTTTGTTTTATACCACATAGACCCAAAAGTTAAACAAGCACCCTTGATTGTACTGACTATGTTTCATCAAGTTAGCGCCCGGTTTGTCTTCATGTGTTGTGTACTCAGTGGCGTATTTCCTAGCAGGCTGAGTAGGCTGGAGCCTAGGGCGGCAGATTTTTGGGGCGGCAAATTTGGGAACCATTTTTTTTTTGCTACATAGAAATCAAAAATATTTCTGGATTATTCACATTTATTTTTGGATCGTGAAAATAATCTAGGACTTGACAATTGTAGAGGCAAGGACGGCGAAATTTTCCCAGCCTATAGCTTAAACATTTGTAAATTCGCCACTGTGTGTCCTAAGTTTCTGGACGATGGCACAATTACAGATGGTAAGTAGTCTAAACTCCAAAAGTCGTGACAGTCTACTATCAACATTTTGCTCTTACCGTGTGACGTATAATGACGAGATTAGATTACGCAAAATGTAAAAGATACGGTAAATAACAACTGATTAAATTCCAAATGGCTTGTAATGTAAGGTGAAGTTATCAAAATTGAGTACAGATACCACCCATATCGTTCATAACAATATAAATTAAAAGATCTCTCACGTTCGAATTTAATGTCGTAGTCGTTGAATTTATAATTTACCTTTTATTTGGTGGCAAAATCCGCTAAAATCGGTGACATTGGCATTGGGCAATGTCAAACCGGCTCCAAGACGAACGTTTTGACACCTCATTCCTTGTTTATTTATTAGCGCTATGAAATCATACACCTACATAACTTAGAGGCATATAATCATAATGCTAGTTGGAAAATCAATTAGTGGATATCTGTGTGTGTATTATCTGTTAAGTGAGTAGGTATATACTAATACAGCATAATTTATATTATCTACCTTATATTTCGTTATCATAATTCATAGCCTAATATTAATATTGTGAAATTACAATTGTGTTTTGTAGCAGCTTTAAAAAAAAAAATACCCCAGATGGACTAATAAAATAAATAAACCGTCTCAGTACATTATTATTATATTAATAATCTCTTATATATTATATATTCAATGGCTAAAGAATACAATATAATCATTATAGGGCTATCTCCGATATAGGTTTTCTTGCTCTACTGACCACCAATTTACTCGCGAGAAAAACTCAAAGAAACGGTATTAAATTGGGACAATAAACGTATTAGGGAATGCTATGACTTAGTCCTACTTGTTTTAACGGTCGCTTTGTCGGCAAATTGCACAAAATAGCAATAGCATTTCAGAAGCAGTATGTAGTGACAGATTACTGCATTTTTCCATGTGGTGCGCGTTTGCTGTGAGCCGACGATACTTGGCCCCATACCAGATAGACTTCCAGAAGGTCCATTTCGATCCCATAATTTCCAGCTAATTTGAAGAATGTTAAGGATAGACAAAGTTCTTCAGGATTTTACATGGTTTCTCCGTTACGATAGCAGTTTAGCTCGTGCTAAGCGATATGTGATGCCGGACCTTCCTTGAGTCCATGGAATGCAAACACACAGAAAACTGCAGATGCGGCAACGCAACATTTTGTTTTTATTTCTGTCCCTAAATTCAAAGCTTATCTGATTCACAGCACTACTTTTACTATTTGGCAACAGATTGAACATGAAACGGTGGAGCATCATCCCTTGAGCTGTTAACAAACTCTCTGACACCAGTAAAAGCTCAATTGATACTTGCAGTGTTTCAAACACTGAATGCTGATGGATTTTCTGTGTTGAAGGTGCAATGTGCCTTGGATCCGGGTCACGCGCGTCACGTAACGGGCTGCTGATAACGGGCAGGCCCAGCCTAGCCTAGGTCGCGCAGCGGGATGAACTACGCGGAAGTGGGATTGCGGACGGCGATTAAAGCCTGTATTGTAACAACCCACTACCGTTTTAAACCACGCCGTCGAAGCTCTTCACTTATTGCTTTATTTTATAACGATATTAGGTACCTAGGTTGTCATGTTAAAACGTAATAAGATTTTAGATTATCTACTACAATTGAAATTGGCTGGTAATAAAATATAAAAAATAATAATTATATCGTACTTAAGCTTCAACAAATTGATGAACGTGACGTCACGTAATGTGACGAACATACAGTTGAGAAATATAGGCCTGTGCAAGAGGCGACCGTAGCTCATTGGTTAAAGCGGCTGCCCGGTATGCAGAGGTCGTAGATTCAAATCTTGCCATATCTATTTGTAAAAATTTATGTTATTTATTTCTTAATGCAACATTATTCTAAGCATGGGAGACATGATTAACTGATTTTTTCAGGAATAATAAACAGCAGAGAGAATCACTTTTGTTTAATTGAATTTATTTCAGATTGGAATGAATTGGTATTTAAGTCTTATCTTTTTTTTATTTCTTAAGTTATAATATCACTTCACATATAAGTTATGATTGAAAAATTCACTCTCACTATAATTATTTAGTTATTATTCTAATAATTACGTCACCATCATAAATGTTTTGATGTTATCCTCAGGTCTCTTCAAATCTTTATCATAACTGAGGAATGGAAATGAGTCTAATTGGTTAGTTTTGTTAGGTACAGGCAGGAACAGTCAGACAAGAGGCTTGTGACAACAAGACAAAAGTTTTACTTCGCCAGGTATTGACTATCGGTTGATACTGAAGTTAATTGTTGCCTTTTTAACACTTTGATGTTAATTTGAAGATTCATTTTTGACTTTTCCTAATCATCTCTCTCTCATAAACATAGTGAAAAATATAAATCTGTAATAATAAATATCACACTACATACAAACAACGCCATCTAGTCCCAAACTAAGCAGAGCTTGTACTATGGGTACTAGAATAACTGATACTAATACATTATACTTTTCTTTTGTAAATAAATACTTATTATTCATATAAACAATCAGACCAAGACAAACCTCCATGTTCATGCACACAACGATTTGTCTTGAGCGGGAATCAAGCCTGCGACCTCGTCGTAGACCCACTCCGCCATGGGCGCGTCAAATCATGAAATATGACAATACATTATGGTATTCATGATGTTGTATGAGAATACTTCTACAGTCTAGAATAAATTTCATTTCATTTGATGTGAAGGCTACGCTACTTTAGGTTTTCCATCGCACCATTCACGGTTGGCCGGCACCCGCACGGGCGCAGGCTGTGTGAGCCAAAGAAAGTAAGTTCACTGCCACGGCCGTGCGAGGTACGACAACCTTGCCAGATCTAGGGTTGGCGGCTTTCTGATGCTATTAAGATGCAGCTTAATTTTTTTGATCACAACCAGAGCTCGCAATTAGGTAGAGTTTTTTATGTACCTACTTGCATCGAAATGTTGATATTAATGTGGACCTTCCCGGGATTTCTAATGGACAATCCCTTGTGGCCAACAATATTACGATTAAATAATAATAAAAACCTCAGAGACAGACAAATAAAACAAAGATAATTAACATAAAAATTTTATTAGTTTACATTAATTCACAATACAAATTATTTATGGTCTTAAGCAAATTCTCATACGCATATTTCGCCTTTTTTATAAATACGAGCAAATACTTTTGCTTCTACCCTAGACTCGTGAGGTTTTGCTTATTCAAACGGCCCATCAGAATCATTTTCCTTGTCCGATTCATTGCCAGTAAGATTTTCGCTTCCGACGTTACAGTATAACTTTTTTGAGAATTAAAATATTTAGTCGCGCGTGCAGTAGTTTAAATTGTGTAAAAGTAAATAACTTTTTATTTAAAAAATCACGGGATTTTTTTCTGTTCTTTAAAATTAATCTCGGGATTTGAGGCATATCCACTTTATTCTTTCGCTGTATGAAATCAGTGTAAGTACATGAAAAACTCTACCTAATTTCGACCTCTGATCATAACATAACATGACTTCTTTATTACCTATTAGGGTGTGGAAGAGGTGTAACCCATACTTCACCTGCTATGTTTAGGTCTAATGGTATAGGGGATCAGCCTATCGCCATCCAACTCCGTGCTGCTATTGAGAACTACCTGATGGAAAGCTCACAGATAACACTTTGCCCGACCTGGGAATCGAACCCGAGACCTCGCGGTGACAGGCGCATATGTATAAACATTTGATCATTATTATAAATAATAACATAAAACATTCACTCTGATATTTTTGACCCGTACTGCTATGTAGAGACGACGGAAATGTACGTTTTATACACTTTTTTATTTCATATCGAATCACAAATCTCGCTAGTTAATGGTCTTGCAATTATTCGAGACGTATATGAAAATGTGACGTTTGAAAAAAACTTTTAGTTAGGTTATATATTTATTTTACTACATTATATTGCATTTTAATTATTTAAATACTCATAAATTAGTTCCGTAGTAAGTACCTATTCCGCCACACATTAAAAATCAGAGTCATAGATAATGATGATATTATAACTTTTCAACTCTACATTTTAGATAGTCAAAAGTATCTTCTATCAGATTAGTGCCAGCCCTGGTAATACGACAGCGCCTCTCCTCGTAACATTATGACTACTGCCAAATCACAACTTTTGAATTATTTATACGTTCAGATCATTTAATTCTTATAACCTACATCAAAGATACAATTAGTAATACTATCAACATTTTGTACTTTTAGAATATCCACATTTATAATTATAATTTTGAAGCCATTTTTCTTTTTATGTCATGTACCTACCTACCTATGTAGGCAGTCTACCGGCAATCTGATGGTAAGAATAAACAGCAAGTTCTATAATACTATATAAGATGTGGATTTTTTAGTACAATGTGACACGTTTAAATTTGCCTCCTACAACTACTTTATTTTTACTATCAAACCTCCATTTCAATGTAATAGTTAAGTAATAGAGCATCTTATAGTAAGATTTCATACAAACACGTGATTATGCATATTCAAAATCCACGTGTCAGACTATGGAATATTTCATACCGATAGTGGCTCCCATACGCGAGAGCTTGAATAATCTATTACGCAGTGGCAAGTGTGGCCTCTTCTCAATAATACAATGTAAGCAATCAACCCTCATGTTAAGTAATTAATACGACGATTCACCCCTTTGAAATGGCGGTGAAGCTGTAGATCAACTATTGTTGACTTGTAAGGGGTTAAACATTGTTATAAGTACTTATAGGAACTTAGTAACTTTGTATTTTATTTTGTTGTCAAATAGTGACCATCAAATTCATAAATCAGTGGTTTAGATCCGGCTCGAAGGACCATACATTCTTTGCTGTTTGACAGATGATTATGATGATAAATGAGCAATGGTTAAATTTAATATATTTTGATATCGTTAATCTTAAAACTACCTACCGAGTAAGTACTTACTATCATATACTCTACTATAAAGAAAGTATTGACGTATAAAGAGCTAAACATTGGCAGAATAAGGCATCCACTGGGCACGTACCGGGTTCCTACTTACTTAGTACTTGGTACGTACATTGCTAAGGCTGGCGCCGACCCAGCGCCGCCCGCACCGTTGCTTAGCGGAATGTCCCTGGATCCGGTTCATATACGTACGAACATCATTCTTTATATCGTGGTTTGACGAAGATGACTAATGAAGGTGGCCTGCCTGTTATTTAGTCAAAATATTATAGAGATCTGTTGTTCATGTGTTTGTATTTATCCTTTTATTACGTTGGACTCCTTTGTATACGCCCATAACATTTACATCTGGTCTTTTTTGCGCGTTAAGGCCATTTCAGCCATGCAAACACGTAAGTTTTAAATCGGCCTGCAGCGAAGTACCTATCTAAGAGCTTGTAGAAATATAATATAGCTTAAACGTTCACGGTCTAGTGATTGTAGATTTCAGCAAGATATATGCAATTATGTGTGGTTTTTATATATTAAAATAAGTTATATTAATGAGTTTCAATTCGCCTAATGGAACCCGTTTGCAGCTCTTATATCAACATTGCAACTGCTGGTGCTGTAAACATTGCGAAACTAACGGGGTCAAAATGTTAAATTCGAAATTTTACTTTGTGAACTGCGATTTTCTTGTAAATACCATTTACTTCACCGGTACAATAATAAATTGTAATCACGAGGTCTGACAAGATTCTCAGACGCGGTGTCGCGGTATTCGATGCTGATCTGCATCTGCACGTGTGCCGCATGCTAATGTCACATTCGATGCATCATCGAAGACGTCCTACCTGCATGTTTATTTGCTAAGAATAACTGCGTCAGACGCATCTAGCTACTCTATGAGGAGTCAAAATTACATTGATTTTACTAGTAGTGTACTTGTGAACAAGCTTGAGGGAGGGAGTCGAAGCATCCAAACTGTAGTGATTGCCCTCACGTTGCAAAGCATGATGATGATGTCGGTTTCTGCACGTTTAAAAAATTTAAAATACGGTTGGCTTAGTGGTTAAAGCGGTTGCCTCACCGCTTTCAACAGCGCTGGTGTTGTGGGTTCGATCCCCACATGGGACAAATCTTTGTGTGATATGCAAAGATTTGTTGCGACTCTGGGTGTGCTTTGTGTGTGTGAAATGTATGTCTGTGAACACCCCCGCGACACAGGAGATATACCCAGTAGGGAGTCGTTTAAAAAGAAAAAATACCACAGGATACTTATATCGTAGTCCTGAGACGACCTGAGATCTACTCTCTACAATCTTTAAATTAGTTACGCTGTAATTACTAGATGCATACGATCAAGTGGAATTAGTCTCCTTCACTACTTACGGCGTGGTATAAAAAAACCTATCGATCACACCAAGGAAGTATAAATAAACCACACCGGTAGTGATATTATATCGTGTGCCAAATTAATTATGATATAGTGAACTTCACAAAAATATCCATGTTTTATGCGGATGTAGCAAACTGACTTCCAGGTCATTTGATGATAAATAATAAATTACAGCAGGTAATTAAAGATCAATTAATGATTTATATCCTTTGTTATATCGTATCGAAGCATATAATAATACCTAGGGACGCATTTTGCCTTAGGTGATAATTTCAGGTTAATATTTATCAAAACTTTTGGACTTTTATTTATCTGAGCTGATTTTAAAAGATATTAAACCAACTAAATGTTAGCTGACCTAGCTACTTTAAATAATTCATAATAGTTGTAAAATATTTTCCATATATTCATATGCGCCGGAATCTGTTTACTGCATACATATTTTGTATAGACGTATGCTAGACAGCGAATACAACAAGATGTTAGTCTCGCCACCTACGTGTTGTGTAAGGTTGAATCACAATACAGATATGCAGTGAGCAAGCCAAAGTCAGACGCCATCGTATGTGAATCAGCGCAGCGCGACCGGAAGCGTCGCCATGTTGGCTCGCCGCCGCCATTTTATTACACTCCGGAACTTGCGCGCGCGCCGCCGTCTTTAGATACCATTTTCACAAGTAGTGAGGAGTACGGGTCGGAAATATTCAGCGTCTATTTTGGGTGCCGACGTTTTTCCGCTTCACGGAGACATTCGCCGGAGTTAATCATATACTTGACGACGGAGCCCGTTGTATTTATAGAGAAAATTGTTTGTCGAGACGCTAATAGATTTAAAGTCTCGAACTACTGTCTGTAAACATGTTTGTGGCACGCTGGATACCCACATAATACATAATTCCGCGATTAAATATTACCTAATGTATTTTATCTTTTACATTGTATGTGGCCAATTTTGAATAAAAATAAAAAAAAAACAAAGCAAAGTTTCCTGGCAGGTTAAATATTATCAAGACAAATTCTTGTAACACGTGAATCTCGTTATAAATCACTTCATTAGCATACGTATAAATAAAACGTGCGAACGATTTTAATGTGACGTCACGAAACTAAATATTCATAACAAATACCGGTTTTTCAAATTTTAAGAAGTACGTTTTTAGGGTTCTGTTCTAGAGATGACTGAGAAGACTATGGGATCGGCCAACCAGTCGTCGAGGCTGATTATTAGATACGGTTAAAATTAGAATTAAAAATGCATTTAACCTAGTTATATTTCATAATTGTTAAATATAATTATTTTAAATCGTTATCGCATAATTCAAGTTAAATATTGAGCAGAATTAATAAAATTAAGACCACGTATGAAATATAATTAATCTGGGTAACATTAAACGGTTCAAAGTCGTATAAGAACGTAGTTGATAAAATAATATAATAAATATATAAAACGTTTAAAGTAGACCAACTTGTATGTTCTTTCAAACTATCCCCGGCTGTATTTATTTAAGAAGAAGAAGAAGAAGAAGGCCAACAGACATGATACTTGCCGTTTTTATAGCAAATGGTACGGCACCCTTCGAGCGCGAGTTCAACTCGCATTTGGCCGGTTGTTTTACATAAATAATTTTGCCGGTTTGGCCGCACAGGTGAAGGTTTGACTGGAATTGTAAACTATTGGCCAAAACTCATATTATTATTATATCTTACTGAAAGTGAAATAGCTATGTATAATTCCCGAAGATTAGTAATGAGATGAAACTCTGTCACAATTCACTTTTTCGACAAATCAAATCAAATCATCATTTATTTGCTTGAAATATGGTACAAAGATAGTTCTTACAATGTATTATATACTTCAAGACATATTTCACCTATAGTACAGGTATGCAAATGTTTCATAACTTAGTTTATATTATATATGCCAACGACTTAGGACTTATTTTATGAATAATATTACTATTATACTTTTAATATATACTAAAGGTGTAAAAACTGTAAAATATAAATATAAGCGTCATTACCTAAAATGTACCTCTTAAATACCTTAACATAGATTTTATTTAATTGTAATGTTTTAATGTTTACCTAAATTGAAATTTAAACATTAATTTTAATGTTTAATTTGTTTAATTTTTGTCTGTGTAAATGTAGCGACTCGTCTACGGTTTGTGGTGGTAAACCCTTAGTGGTTTTTGACCGAGGCAAATGATATCAAAAATAGTTTTAAGTACTTTGGTTATAATAAATAAATAAAAAATAATAACTTACTATCATGACATAAAATAACATCACACCTATATTACCCAGAAGGTTGTGGCAGACCAGTGTAGGTACAACACCCACATTTCACCTGTTATGTTTAGGTCCCATTGGATAGGGGAGGAGCTGATCACCATCCTCAGGGCACATTTTCAGCTCCGAGCTGCTATCGAGAATTTAACACATTAAACACTTTGCCTGACCCTTAAATCGAAATCGAGACCTGGCTATCCATTAGACCCAACGAGGCAGCATTGTGACTAGGTTCCATTCCATAATCGATTGGCGGGCGTTTTACACATGGATATCTATCGCTACGATTAGAGGGTGCTTGATGAGTTAGATGTATAATTTCAGAAACACCTGTGAAATTCTTCTTCTTCTTCGTCGTGTCGATGGCTGAGTCAAAATTTATTATGACTTGCCATCGTGGTGAAAGGATTAGCCAATTCGCTTTAGAGAAATAATAAGAACTTATAATACATTATGACGCGCTATGAATGTTATGAATATTAATAAAATTTTAATAGCTCTATAATAATAGCTTGGTTTTCTTTAAATGATCTGCGTAACCTAGAGTACTTAACGTGTCCACTATTAAAACTAAACTAAAAATCTTAGATAATTTAAACGGAATATAATCCCACCCACACGCCCACCACTGTGACTCCTGTGACGCCAGGATCTACAGCGGTAACCAACTGAAAGGCACCGTGCATGACACACGGGCAATCCCAGGGAGAGTTAAAATTGTCTTGGAACCCACAACGAATTTAATCAGAAGTATATAGTTGGAGTTGGCAAGTATGTATCTTTACTTCCCTCCAAAGCAAAGCGAGAGACTGAGTAATGCCAAATATAGACAAAGTGTCTATATGGAAAGAGTGTAGACACCACGGAAAATGATAAAACTATGGGGCCTAAATTTGATTGCTATAATAGGTATGGCAGAAACGGCTAAATGCACGGAAATCTTAGATAATATGAGCTCACTTGTTTACACACGACACATCAATCTGAATAATATTCATATTCATATATGTAATCCGAGGTAGGTATTAGCCAAACCTTTAATTTCTGAATGTTTTTAAAACGTTAATAGAAAATACATGGAAATTGAAATCTAAAATCAACATTTACATCAGCAAGAAAGTGTTGGTACATTAGGTTAGCTAAATTATGAGCCTAAGAACATTGACTACATAAAAAAAGGCAGGACTCCGTCTCTTGAAACACTTACTGAAGCACCCATAGTAAGTCACACGTACACACAGAACACACACATTGACACAATAGTAAGTCAATCGCCCGCCATTACGCTTTGGACTGTGCTGTTGCTCGGATGTTCAAGTAAAATAATTAAAAATGCCGTCTTGTGTTGTGAAAAGCTGCCGAAACCATAGCGCCTCGATAAAAAAAAACCAGGGGATCACTTTTCATAGGTAAGCAAGTAATATATTCAGCTTATTGCCGAAATTATATTGTTTTCGTAAAAAAATATACCAAAACTATCAGTGTTGACAGTCAATAAATATTTTCATTTACCCTGAATTTGGGTAAATATTTTTTAGTAGTATAATACATTAAGTATAAATTATTATTCTATGTTTTATAGATTTCCTGCTGCAAACGACGCATGGAAAAATTAATGGATAAAAATAATTAGAAACTGCAGAAATGATAACAGTTGGTATCCATCAAAATATAGTGTAGTCTGCAGTATACACTTCGAGGAAATTGATTTATGTATATAAAACAAAAGGTGGACTTATTCGCATTGTCAGCTTTGCCGTACCAAAAAAGGTAAAACAATAGTATATTGTTTTAAATAAAGTATTAAATTAATAAATACCAGTACTTTAATCTAAAACTTTTTATTTCTTAGTTTAGTTTATTATTATTATTTTTTTCTTTATTTTTTATTTGCCAATATTTATTTGAAATATTGAAAAATCGCATGTAAGTGAATCTAAGCTTCGTGATTGTTGGTTTAGTTTAACTTAGATATTTTATTTGGTTTGTACATTTTGTTGACGTTTTCAAGCACTTTCTGATAGTTTATGTAATAGAGAATTTTTGTTTTTTATTTTTTTGATTTCTGCCATAACTTACCCTACTATCCAATTTCGGCTCCAGGTCCTAAACTGGGACACCCTGTATATCACTAAAGCATCTTCACCATCTAAGAATCAGGAAGCGCCGTAGGAGTCGTAATTTTAAAATATTTTCCAAAAACTGGGTAGCTGCACTAAAGCATCTTCACTGCCTTGCGCCAAGAGCAACGAATTTTGTACATATTCCCTTAATAAAAACAAACAACTTCCAGCTGCAGGCCCGCATCGACTGCTAGAAATATAAAATCAACTTTGTTTCGAAATTCAATCATAAAGTTGTTTTATATTGTTTGGTTTTTTGCCACGGTAGTATAAAACTACCTATATCATGTTTGATGGTAAAAAGCAGCAAATAAAAAAATATAAGAACTAAACCTCTAAAATATTTATTTAAATTATTGTAAAAATGTAGGTAATATTTCTCATGGCTGGTAACCCCTAACACACGCACTCATAAACAGACCGCTGCCATTTTGGTGCTTCAATCATTTTCTATGTGACATTCTCTCCTGCTTTTTTTATGTACTCTATGCCTAAGAATAAGTAATCAGATAGCAACATGATCATGAGATTTGAAACAGTTGCCCGTTGAAAGATGGTTTCACAGTGAAAAACTTTAAGTCATATAGTACCATATATTAATATTTAGTACATTGACATCATGCATATTAATTAGAACCGCAATGCCATCAGTTGTCAGTTATGTTTGAAGAAGGGTGCGCGCGCGCACGGAGGCTCCACAGGAATGCGGTCGGACGAGCGGGGAGGGGAGTGCGGAGAGAAAGGGGGGAGAGGGTCCGGGAGGTTGTGAGGGACAAAGCCTCGAGAACTGGTTCTGCTTCCTGTTCGTGTCGGATGTCCTGCGGCTTCCTGCCCCTTCCCCGCCTACAGAGGCAAGAAAAACGTGTGATAGGGCTGCAACTCAAACAAATCACGCTATATATGAAAGGTTCAAAGCAATCTAATAATATGTCTATAATATAGCAATATCGAATATCTGATATGCACCCGGTAGACAACATCAAATGTTATGAAGAATCAAGATTCATTTATTCGCAAGAATATGGTACAGTAGATGGTATACATATTTAAGCAGCCCGACATATTCACCTATAATAGGCATCCGAATTTTTTGTTTAGAGTAGCAAACAAAAAATAATTTAGCGTATTAAAGCACTTTTCAAGTAACCAACACTTATAAAAGTTTTCTTTTAAAAAGATGTAAAGGTAATTCTCTTAATGTTTGTGGAATATGAATAAAAAAAAAATTGACATGTTGTAATTGTGTTTGTAGGGAAGAGTGCTTTTACATATTTCATTTCTTAACTTGAAGATTCATTAGAAAATGTGTGATGTTAAATGTTTGACAATAATGTAAATAAGCGGTTAGTAACAGCCGTGATCGTCCACAAGCGTCACACAATCGAGTAGATACAAGCAATTTATCGTGATTCACACCTTCACGTAAGCACCTACACACGTAGGCGATGTTTCACCGAATATATCCGCTTTATGTACTCAGATATATTATCGGATCGATAGATATTTCAGTATTCAGATTGCCTGACACTTATTTTTGCTCGTTTTGTTGATACATTGGTTTTGCCATCCTATTCCTGTGATGTTCTTTAAATACTGGACCAATACAATAAGGGAAATCTTTAAATTATTAACGGAAACTTTTGCCTGACCCGGGATCGAATCCGAGACCTAACGGAGATTGGTCGCAAACACAACAGCTAGACCAGTCAACAAGGATTGCAAATAAAATTAGTTCAAATTCAGATTGCTGTTGCTGCTAGTCGTAATTTTAAATTGTTTTCAAAGATAATGTACAAAGTTTTTGAAGAGAAGATTTGTTCTGCTGATGGTAAGCCCTGGGCGAGGCTCACCACAGGACACGCACGATTGAGGACATGCTCTTGGTTTGTTTTCTTTTGTTTTAGTTGCGCTGCGGTCACCGTAACACTATACCAGCTACCTTTGGGAATTGCTATAAAGCTTGGGTACTTTAGGGTGACTTTCTATCGCAATGTAATGTAATGTCAGATAAACTATTCAGTCTTTCAGGACTCGGTTTTAGCCGTTAGGAAATATAATTACTCTTTAATAGGTAATACCTATTCTTTAATAGTAATACGACTATAGTTTCAAATAGATTTTAAGAAGTATGAAGTGCGTGACCACTGCACCAGTTCAAATTACTGACTGTAAGCATAACTTTATTCAGTTATTTTGAAACAAAATATTGTAATGTAATACAAGAATTAATATGTTTATAAATATAATATGTTTAAAAATAATTATTCATGTTTATTATAATCCGAGTTTCCGGCCATAAAAGTTGTTATTAGTTTGTAATTGGGCCTTGTCAATTTAAAATAACATTCTTCTTCGATATATTACTATACAAACTTCAAAAAAACTTACCTACCTACTTTTTTTTTCTGTTACTTTCCTTTTGTGTTACCTCTTAAGTTTTTATGTGAAATTATGTACAAATAAAGTATTTTCTAGCTATCTATCTATCTATCTATCTACGAGTACACCAATCAAATAACATACTTCTGTAGGTAGGTATTTTTAAAACTTTACCGTAATACAATTTGCTATCAACATTTTTTTCATAAATTTTAATTAGGTAGACCGTGAGCATTAATGATAAATATAACTAAGCTGTCTTTAATTGAAAATAAATTGAATTTTAGGCGAGGCAGTTCAAAAACTGTCTAAATGACAGATGTTTGAGCTTCATATGTGAAGAAAACTATCAAGGATGCTACTACACAAAAAATACTGTAGTTAAACAGAAGAAGTAGGAAACATACAAAATAATCGAATAGAATAATTGAAAAATAATTCAGTAAAAAATCCAAAAAAATAACCATCAAAATGAACTTCTACTTATTTCGTGATTTTGCGCGAGATTCATATGTTTTTAGGGTTCCAAAGTACCTACAAGGAACCCTTATAGTTTCGCCATGTCCGTCTGTCTGTCCACGGCATAGCGACGAAACCGTTGGTGCTAGAAAATTGAAATTTTGCATAAACATGTATGTTAAATAAACAAAGAAAGTCGTAGAGTAAAATTTGGAAAAATATTTTTTTTTCAGGTAGCTCCCCTACATGTAAAGTAGGGATGTTTTTTTTTTGTCGCCTACCCCATAGTGTGGGGTATTGTTAGATAGGACTTTTAAAAACGTTTAGGGGTTGCTAAGACAGTTTTTTGATTTAGGGATCCGATTGCGAGATAATTAACTTTAAAGAGCAAATTTTTGTTCGAGTAGGGCGTCCCCCCCCCTCTAAAAGCTAAACTACTGGATCCTAAAATCTGAAAAAAATTGTGTTGGTAGTACATGTAATGAACTTTAAAGGAAAACTATAGCGGATAAGTTCACTTCATTAGTTCATGAGGAATAGGGGTCCGAAATGTCAGATGCAGTTAATCAGAATATTTCGTTCAAAATTCTTGAAACATAAATAAACATACATAATACATATATAAAATCACGCCTTTATCCCACGGGGGTAGGCAGAGACGATGGAACGCCATGTGCTTCGCTCCTTACATACTTCTTTCGCTTCCTTAACATTCATACATCTCGTCATACGTGCTAGCTGGTTTCGTGTACTACAAACATTTCCTATCTGAAGGACGCTATTTATCTGGTTACTTTAACTTAATTAGTTCTGGAGTACTTGGGGTCCAAAGTGTAAAATGCAGTTACTTAGAATAATTCGTGCAAATTACAAAAACCTTTGAAAGTAATGACTTGTATGAAGATGTTACTTGTTTAATACAGATAGTAAATCCCTTTTAAGTCGAAATATGTTGTTACGACTAGCTACGGAAGCCTACTGCGCGTGGCCCGACACGCACTTGGCCGGTTTTTGGAATAAAATATAGCTTCCTTACATTTTTTTTTCAATAAATTACCCACTATTCCAAAAATAAATTAAAATTTACCAAAAAGGGACGATTTTGCTCGTAGACTGAGGTCGTGACCGAAAGTTAAAGCCATGTCAATCATCAACAATTTTAACGGAGCAGCAAGCATTAGAATTCAATAAATAATAAATTTCGCGACACTGCCTTGCCATAATGAAAAGTGGATTTTTTATGCTTATCTCGTTTTGATTATTATCAAACATTTTGTAATATGTGCTACCACATAATATATATTTTTGAAATACAAGTAGGTGCCCATTGACTAGACTAGATACCTAAATACTAGTTCACACTTTAGAAGCAACCTCTCGAGTATTCAGATTATAAAATAGTGCATGAATCCACAGCAAACAAGTCAGACGTGCCATTAGGCGATAACTACAAGTCATTAGTCGCATAATGTATCCGTTTCCCCCTTCCCCTTCGATCTACAACTACGTAATCTTCGCTAAAACAATGCTCTTCCGCCTCGTCAAGCGATTTCCTCCAAGGTTAATGCTGTGTTAATGCCAAGGTCCCCACTTTCTATACACCGCCCGGTGAATATCTTACCAAAAGTTACATTATCAACTCGATTATTTCGATTGCGTGTCGCTATTGTGTGTAATACGGAATTGAATAAAATTAATACTGTAGATTATTTGGCGATTTTATGAAAATCGATGTGGAAATAAACGCATGACGTGCGTGGACATGTGTTGAAACTAGCCGTTATGTTGTGAATAGAATTCAAAAACTCTGAAATGTCAAATGACATTTTAAAAGTTATAATGGATTTGAAAAGTTTTGCCACCAAGGTCAATGCTAAGGTACTTTCCATACATCGGTAAATATGTTACGAATTACGAAAACTGTTACCTGTTATTCGATTATTCATCGCAAATTCGCTATTGTGTGTAATACGGAATTGAATAATTAATTTTTTAGTGTTTATTTTGACGATTTGAGGAAAAGTTTGAAAAATATTCCGATTGATACTTACGATTACGATGCTAAGTGAAAAGAAATGCTTCACACACATGTAAAGATGATATTGTCTTAGAAATGAAGTGTTTTAATTATAACAGCAGCTTATATAAAAATGTGATAGGTGAAAAATATGTAGCGGAAAAGGCAAATAACAAGTGCGGATTGATATCTTGTAACAATTAGATAACATAAACGACATATTTAAACTCTAAAACATTGTCCAAAATTTATTATCGTTATGAAAAGAAGGTATACCATCAAGAAGATATGGATTGTGATAGATGTTATTTACAATGTTGTTCAAAACGTGTTTGTAGCATGACTTGGCGTGTAATTTTTACATAATAAGTAAACATTACAGCACATCTAGTATGAAATCAAACGTAATACTTATACATCGTTATTACGTGTAATTTTAAAGATTCGAAGTGTTCATTTATCGATTATAGTTCGTATTAATATAATAGTTTGTATTAATTCCATTCTAACTTTTCAAGAGAGACTAAGAAATTAAAATGTGAATCTATTTACGAAAGCATCAATCTACTCGTTCATTTTGAAGTCAATAAAATAGATTTGTTATACATTTATTGATGTTTGACCATTAATGAGCTATTGTGATTATTATGTCAGTACAATAGAGGCTAGCACATCCGCAATTGCGTCACGTCTCTTGAGAAAAACTACCGTCCAGAGGAAAATGGAAGCCAAGCCGGATACATTTGTTCACACGATTAATTATTCGATACAACTTGCTATTTCATGGCTTGTGATCACAGAATAATGAAATAAGGATAGACAAGACATAGCATTGTAAAACTGCGCATCCCTTGCAGGTAAACGCTGAACGGCAAAATAGTAATGGTGGCTTATTATCAACGTGTATCTGATTTTTTCTGACGTGACTTATAAGTGATAACTACTAACTACAGCCCATGAACATTAACAATCCACGAAGCAGATTGTAGATGCGTCGCTTCATCTGAGGACTACGCGGTCTTATGCACCATGTGCCAGTGATTTAAGGACCTGATCCCATCACTAAACCGTAGTAATTGGCGGCAGGCAGGTTAAAGGTGAGACGGTGGTGCTTGCTCGGTCGACCTCGTTCACAAGAACCGCTTAAAGATTCTATATAATAATAGCAGCCCTGTATCTAATACTTGTCCCACTGCTGGGCTCGGGCCATAGTCCACCACGCTGGCCAAGTGCGGATTGGTAGATTTCACACTCCCTCGAGCATGTAGGTTTCCTCACGATGTTTTCCTTTACCGTTAGCGAGCGATAATTTATATGATAAAAATTACACACATATCTTCGAAAAGACGAATCTTAACGATTTATTGACAGAGGTGAGTGCCGTGGGTTCGAACCCAAGACCTTTGACTTCGCAGTCCTACGGTCTCCCACTCGGCTATCGCTGCTATTTATGTTTTCTATGTAAAGATTCTATGTTGTTTCTTATTCTTAGTTTGCAGATGATCTTGTAAGTAGCGAGTTGTTGAACGACTCCTCGAATTTCTCGACTTTCAGGATATAAACAGGCTTTAATTAATTGTCAAGTACTTCACCCGGATGTTAACCTGATAAAGTTTACCTAATGTGTCCTGTTGGCTCCTTGTTAGCGCTAATTGCGACGTTTTGTGAACCGTGTCTAATTACGCAATTATGATGAAGTGATATTGATTATAACATGACTTAAATGGTTGTTTTTCTTTTCAAAGAAAAAAAAATGTCTTTCTGCCTGACTTCTGTTGGTAAATAATAACTGTCAGGTTGTTTTTTTCCGTAAGTGTGGCCCGCCTGATCCTAATCAGTGGCCGTTAGAAATAAAATTAGGTGATCAAGATCTCAAAGAGGATTGCAGATCTTATCTTAGTTGGGGATGCAGCTGAATGACTGTTTTAAAATCTCTATATATTCAAATCTCAATGCTCATCAATATTAAATAGTGTACTTTGCCCGGTTTGTATAAACTAAATAAATATATTCCTAAGATTTTTGCAGATCTGGTAATGAAAGTGATACCAAAAGAGGGAAAAAGCATCCGTTACCTAGCTTAGCATATAATTATAACTTAATCAACATCGACATAATATTCCATCAAAAAGAAGCTCAAAAAAGTCTCTAAATAAATACATAACGATGTTGACAATAGGTAATACGATACACAGTGAGTTAGATCTAAATTGAAGACACATGATACCAATTGGTCACGCGTGTTGCGCTTAGAAACCAGGGGCGTCGACTGCGCCTGCGCACACGCAACGCTGTCACTCTCTTACCGAGAGGAACAATGTGATTTCTTCGGTGAAAAAACGTCATGCGAACCAATCTCGAGATATTTACGGCGAATAAACTTTTGCTATCGATGATGTGCATTTGTTTGCAGTTTTACACCCAATACTACATCAGTCTTTAATTTTGTATGTTAATTTTGCTTAGTACTTTTATTTTGATTAGTAAAATTTCAATTTATTTAATTCGTTAGATTATTTTTATTTGCTCTGTGACTATAATGTTTGTTGACGTGTTTTAGCGCCCCTTGGGGTTTATGAAAATAAATGATTCGACTTTGAAATGAATTTGAACTGAATATTTTAAAGCAAATTTTAGCTTTGCTATGCCTTTTTGTATTTTATATAATATTAAAGTTGAAAAATTAAGAATCCAGCAGGACGCGAACCTGTGCCCCTGGGTATACGCCCCAAGTGCTTTGCCAATTCAGCTATGGATTCGTATGCTGCTAGACTCAAAATTTCTCAACTCTTTTTGTACCAGCGTCATAAGTATATATATATACATGGGGCGTATACCCAGGGGGTGCAGGTTCGAGTCCTGCTGGATTCTTAATATTTCAACTTTTTGTATATAGAATTTGTACTGCAAATAAAAAAGTCAGTTATTCTGATTCCTTTTTATTAACTTTTTGTTTAGCTTTTGTATTGAATACCTTTACGTCACTTGAATATAAGTATATAAAGAACAATAGTTCAAGAAACAAAATACACGTCTCTATTTTAGATTTCCATGAATATTCCTTTGTTTCATTCAACAGTTACCATATGAAAATAAACCACAAGCGTAGTTATAAAGAACAAATAAATGAGCAGCGTTCTGCGGTAGTCACTTATTTCCGCCTCTTATCGCCTTAACGATTTGTTTTTTTGCGATAATTTCCGCAGCCTACGTACGTAGATAGCTTACTGCAAATCGATCTTTGTACCTACTTGTGGCCGCCACGAATGTTGAGCTACGACTATAAGGTTCTCGATAGTTTCGCATAATTTTATTTACCTTCTTCTTCTTTGCGTGTCAATGGAAAAACACATGGAAATTTATGCATGATATTTAAATTTTGTTTGACCAAAACTTTGCCACAAGAACGGCATTATCGGTGGCGCTTTTAATTTAACTTCGCGTTCCTTCATTTGGCATAATGACAGTTACGCATAATCATTGCTAGGCATAATGTTTTTTGGCATAATAGTCATTTGGCATAACCGTCTTTTGGAATATTATTTTAATTATATCCTAATTTAACAAAACAGTTTTCGTATGTAAAATAAACAAGTGGCGGCTTACGGGTGGCTCTAGGGCTACCACCGCCGCACCCTAACCACATTGCATTGCAGTATGATATTCATTTAAAATTTCTTTTGATCTTAATTAGTTAAAAAACCACTATGCCTAATAAGTGGTATGCCAAAAGACAATTATGCAAAATGGCTATTATGACAAAAAAATAATGCGCAACGTGTTATGCTTAACTAAATTATGCGGCAAATAAGGATCACCAACTATAATCAATCTTCCGAATTCCCACAAATTGGTAATAGAATGGAATATTCTCAGTCATTTTTTTGACGTAACAGTATTAGCCAAGAAGAGCGCATGAATCCGCGTGCGCGCGATGCCTTACGCACAACGCCGTCTAGACCCAAACTAAGCGGAGCTTGTACTATGGGTAGGTACTAAAATAACTCATACTAATACATATATACTTTTCTTTTGTAAATACATACTTATTATACATAGGAACACCCAGACTAAGACATACCCATGTTCATGCACACAAAGATTTGTCTAAAGCAATCATCGAACCCGCAACCACGGCGTCGCAGGCAGGTACACTACCCACTCCGCCATCCGGTCGTCGTAGATTGTCGCATACTGTCATAAAATCAAGTACCTACATTGTGGCAAGGTTCCATCCCATTATCAATTTACTACACCTGCTTCGTATAAGTAGGTATATTTAATTGCAGCTCAAGATGGGCTGCATAGATAATGAATGAGGTTCTAACGTCTGAGGCTTTAAATTTTCAAGAAGTCCTAGATTTTGTGTTTTGTACAATTTTTTTTAGTCTATAAAAATACTTTTTTCTTCTACACGTGGTTGTACAAAAGTTCAGACTCATTTCCAATTCAATTAAATACTACATTTTAACTTAACTATAAATATTTCATTTTCATTTTAATACCATAGGTGTACCATTGTATTTAAAATGAAAATGAAATATTATATTTATACAAAACAATTTATTTGTTTGTAACAAATTGCAGTAACATTAAGCTTAAAAGTACCAAAGAGGGTAAACAAAAACATATTATAATTCAATTTTATTGTTATCTATTATATAAAAATATCAGCAAACTTTATTGATTTCATTCTATCTAGGTCCAAATGGAAATGGAAAGGAGACTCGGCAACCGTAAGGTAGGACGCCCCCCTGCCAGGTGCACTGACGACCTGAAGAAGGTCGCTGGAGGGGACTGGATGCGGAAGGCGCAGGTCCGGGTGTTGTGGCGCACATTGAGAGAAGCTTATGTCCAGCAGTGGACTACGAGAGGCTAAATGATGATGATAGTAGGTCCAAAAATTAAGACCGGGCGTTCAATGTGCAAAATTAACTGAATATTCCAACAATAAAAATCACAACTAATTAAATACAAAGTCTTTTATTAACAGCATAGGCGATAAATTATTTATATTTATATTAATAAGTACCTAGATAACGTTGCACTTCCACAAACAGTGCGATGTACCGATCATCCACCTCGCCGGCTCTGATAACGGCTGATAAGCGTTATCAGCGTCCGCGACCAGCTGTCCCGGAAATTGAACTGATGACGTCATTACACAACAACATGATAATTAACATAGCCAATAATATAACCTATGCACTTGTCTATTGCGTACTGATAAATGTGTAAACATCTTAGTGTCTCGGATAAAGTCTACATTCTACATGAAGATGACTTGAACAATTTCATTTATCAAATAATAGGTTCCGTGACAAGCTTAGATCTAATACTAAGAAACAGCTGAAAAATTATGCGACCGGCAGGATTTGAACCTGCGGCCTTCTGCACACCAGGCAGTCGCTTTAACCAACCAGCTGTCGTCACCTCTTGCCAGGACCCTAAATTTCGCAACTGTATGTTATGTCATTTGCTCCTGCCGATGCCATAATTTTTCAACTGTTACTTAGTATAATTTGCTAAGCATAGCTAAATGCTTTAAAAATAATGTGAACTCTAATGTTTTATGGTGTCGATTCCACTTTTTTTATTGGTCAAAGTGGAGCTAGATGAGTTCATATTTTGTGCCATGGAGTACCTGTATCCTTATCCTATTCACTCTTTAATTATTACCTACTCTATAATTCTGTACAGTTAAGAAAAAAAATCAAGTAAGAAGCAAAAAAGAAGCCTCAAGTTTTCTTATATTTGGATGAGATGATTAAAGATTATATCTATATCGATGTTGACCGTACCTCAAATTGTATAAAATAAACAGTTGAAAAAACGAACTGAAACGACCGTCAAAACATTGAATGTTTTGTAAACAATATGGCCAATCCTAAAATTTACTTAAAATATTCTTAACATCTGTAATATAATAGTTGAATGTCTGTTTATTTCACAGTTTTTTTGACCTTATCTGTAATTTTGTGTATTGACATGGGTTAAACATGATGTGTCTATTTTCCCCACAGATATAGATCTACATAGATAACGCAAGTATCACGATTTGTATTGAAACCAAGCGTGCCGACTTTTTAATACCTATTGTGACGTCACAGCCGAAATTTAGTGTCGGGAAATCCAAACCGATTGAAAGACACCGCCGGTGCCCATCTGCCCAGTACGTTCAACTGGTGCCATCCGCTATGATTTTCTCTGACAAAAGACGCGCGTAGACTGAAATTAGCGGCGACCAACCTCGACGCTTGGTCGGGGTTGAGACACGCGAAGTACATGCATTTGCGTTATCTATGTAGATCTATATCTGTGATTTTCCCTTTTGTCATTGATGGTTTTCTCTAGCCATCTAAATAAAATAGCACTTATCTTTCGTTTTATTTTCTCGTTACTTACTTTATAATAAGTTTTTATGGCCTTTATTGCCATCTTTTAATCTAAAGTCGTCATTATTTGTACTATACAATAGCCCAGACATGATTCTTTCAATCGCAATAAGTCTCGTCTATTTATTCACTTAAAAACATTTTTAGTATAGACCGAATTTCAGGTAATATCTCACCAAATAAGGTTTGTCTAGCTAAAAGCTGGCACAAAAAGAGTTGAGAAATTTCGAGTCCGGCAGCATACGAATCCATAGCTGAATTGGCAAAGCACTTGGGGCGTATACCCAGGGGGTGCAGGTTCGACTCCTGCTGGATTCTTAATTTTTCAACTTTAATATTTTATAAAATATCTCACCAATAATAATTATAATAATTTGGATTTTTTACATTGGATAGAACGCTAGAAGCAATTACCCTATCCAATGGTCCCAATGACAAGGCCAAATACACTCATTCACTCACACAAAAGCACACCCAGTCTCAGAACAAATCTTTGCGAATCACACAAAGATTTGTTCTATGTGGGGATCGAACCCACAACACCAGTGCAGTGGAAAGCGGCGAGGCGACCACTTAAACCACTACACCACACGTGCAGACAACACATTATTCCTATTATGCAGTAGATCAGTTTATGCTTTCTTCAGCTTCTTCCCGGGCCGGGTCATAATAACTAATAGTTAAGTTGTGTTATAATTATTATAATTAAGTACATTTATAGTAGATACTTATATTTTATTTGAATATTGTATTAGTGTATTTCATATGGGCCATTATGCCTGAATCAAATAAATAAATAAAATAAAAGCTCTATGTAATAAGTATGTATTAACAAAAGAAAAGTGTTTATATATTAGTATCAGTTATTCTAGTACCCATAGTACAAGCTCTGCTTAGTTTGGGACTAGATTAGTGATGAAAGAGACTCAGTCGTATAAGTCGTGTAAGAAGCGACTAGACTACATTTTGACAGCTAAAGACTGACTTAGTCCTTTAAACCCTTAGCTTTTAGTCTCTTAAGTCTTTTTAGTTCTCGACTAAGGTTTGCGTAGAATAAGCATAGTCTCTGGTGCTTTAAGGCTTATAAGGCGTGTTAGTCTTATAAGGCTTGTAAGTCTTTTAAGGCTTTTAAGTTTGAACTAAAAAGACTCGCCTAGGGAGTCGTGTATGATTAATTAGTTATGAAAAAGACTTAAATTTACTCCATCTTTTAAGAATTATCAAAAAGTCTAATCCCCATTGCAGTAACTACTACTAAGCACTAGCTAAACTCTAAAAGAAAGACTGGACAGCCAATATGAACAGAAATCCTACATCTTTTGTATCATTCATTAGAAGTAAAAAAAAATAGCCATATTAAGTTGTAAATAATCATTTATTTATTTGTACAATAATTTGTAGCTGTGTTAAATTGAAGATAGAAAGTTAAAGGATTTTCATCCATGATGATAGACACATTGACGCTCTAATGTTTTGCGTTTCCAAGCGATTTCGTTTTTTGTAATTAAATTACCAGATTTGGAAAAAGCTTGTTCGCTTGGAACACTTGATGCTGGCACACAAAATACATCATATGCCATTTTTGTCAGACAAGGTAAGTGATACTTTTGATTTGACCACCAAGACAAAACTTCTGTGTCTTGTGTCTCAAGTGGTAATAAAAAGTACTTTTCTATTTCATTTTGGACACTGAAAGTGTGCTTGAAGAAAAAATGTTAATTCTGGTATTCTGTGACTGTATATTTTCTGACTCTTTTTATATTATTTTGCAGAATACCCGCAATAAAAAATATCAAAAGTATCCGTCCTTTCGCCAGTTAAAATTAATGTTACCATGGTTTATCGGAATGTTAGTGTTCCCGTGTATTGGAAAGTTTTTTTTACTTTTTTTACGAAAACAGCTCATTATAAGAAGATATTTATATTATTGTAAAACTATCTTTTAGTTACAAAGATTTTTAAATTTATTAAATAAGTACACATTGAACTTATCATTGATTAAAAGGTCTGCAAAACAGCTATCTACTCATGATAAGTGTATTTACAATGTAGACGTAACGTGCAAGAGCGTACAACAATTTTAAACTTTAAAATTGTATAAGCTACGTTTCAGAGTCTTGTTTAGCATAAAATACTCGATATAAAATAAAATTTACTTGTTTAATATAATAAACATGTTGTATGTCCGACAGGGCCGGCAGGAGACCGAGAAAAAGGTTTATTGCGATTTATTAACCACGAATATTGCTGGATAGTTATTATCATTGGGACAAAGACTTAAAAGGCTAGCTGTATAAGATTTTATTAACCGACTAAGGTGTAAGCATTTTCTTAAAGGACTGAGTCGTTAAGCTGTTTAAGTCTTCAAGCTAGTCTTATTAGTCTAAAGATAGTCTTATTAGTTTAAAGATAGTCTTTTTAGTCTGAACTAGTTGTTTAAGTCATATTTTAAAGGACTTAAACAACTGAGTCATTGACAACACTAGACTAGATGGCGTTGTGTGTAAGTTGTAAGATATTTATTTATTAATAACCTTGAAATGCCCATATAAATAGTATCTTTACTAATAAAGTCATCTCAACAATCATCATCGTTATTGCTGTTATTGTATTGCATCATACCCGGAGGATTCATGCAACATTTTTCCGTTTCCTGCAAATAAAATGTATACCTACATGTCTAAATTAGTCATTCATGCATCACTGATAGGTGTATCGCAATATATGAACTTGTGTTATATAATCAGAACGACACGTGTACGATAAAAATACGGAAATAAGCGACATAGTTGAATTGTACGAGCCTTTATGTATCGGGCGTAAACCTTTTTATTAATTATCATGTTGCATACATTAGGATACTGTCATAGTAAAAATAGATAAGTAGGCCAACTCCCGGCGTTTAGGAGCGCACGATACCTAAACTTGCTCGAGGCGCAGGGTTGTCACTTGTCAGATTGATATTTTAAATTACCTGTACTGAAACTATTTTTTTAATTATAAAAAAACGTTTTTTTACAAAACAAAGCATTTATTTATGTCAAGTCAAAGTCAAATCATTTATTTCCATGGGCCCCAAAGGGCGCTTGAACACGTCAAAACAAACATCAACGTTCAAATAAATAAAATTAAAATAAAACTTAAGCTAATTAAATTATAATATTAATTGCAACAAAATGATTTGAATCACCGGAGCTTAGATTGATTTCAATTCAACTTTGAGGTTTGAATTAAAATCAATCCAAGTACCAGCTCCGATGGGTATTGCATCATGAGAAGAGCTGGTGAGAAACTCATGTTCACCATCTTGTCAAATAATTCATACAATTTTGTTTGTTTATTGACAATAATTGTTATGTGTAAGTTATAGCAACCAAAATACAATGACTAGAAATGGTTATGGAGAGAATAATACTATGAAATTAAATTCTTTGTCAAATAGACCAATATTATATTAATAAAATTATCCGTAGTATATAAGGTTGCAATCTCTTACACTTAAAGCAGAATTTTTTTGGGGTTTGAAATAGTGTCGTTTGAACAACCATAAACTTCACAATAATATCTATTGACTCGCGAAGACATTTTGCAGTGCAGCGCGTAACCGTACCTAATTTTTTAAACAAACACCGACCGCTCACAGTAATGACACGGCCCGCACTACCGGTGACCGAGTGAGTGGCCGAGCGGCGTAGTGTGCGTGCGTACGTACATGAACCCGGGGCGTGGCAAGCGCTACGCGTACATACAAACGGCGCGATGTACTTTTGTTCGAAGATAGCATACTTATCTATTTTTACTATGATACTGTCGTGTCCTGTGATTTTACCTGTTAAGTATGTGTAAATAAAATTAAGCTTCGTCTATCAATAAACGACTAGGTTCAACTAGTGTTATAATAGCAGCCCTGTATCTGATACATGTCCCACTGGGCTCGGGCCTCTCTCGTGATGAGAAGGGTTAGGCCATAATCTACCACGCTGGGCAAGTGCGGATTGGTAGACCCTCGAGCACTTTTTGGGCACTCTTAGACATGCAGGTTTCCTCACGATGTTTTCCTTCACCATGTTTTGTAAGCAAGCAACAATTTATATGATAAATACACACATCTTCGAAAAGACGAATCGTAACGATATATTGACAGAGGTGTGTGCCGTGAGTTCGAATCCGAGACCTTTGACTTCGCAGTCCTACGGTCTCCCACTCGGCTATCGCTGCAATCAAGTAGTGTTATGGATCAAAACTCTGATCCTTTCGCAATGACCCAAAAATAATTTTCAGGACAGACATTACGTTCTATGTTTAGTTCAACGTGGCAACGCTGTCAGCCTTCTGAACACGTTCCCTGAATTCTATGACACCTTACCTGTAAATTTGTAAATAGTTATTTGTTATTTTTTATTTTTATTAACTTAGATATAATTAATTTAATATTAATTAGAAAATTTATTTTATTGTAAATAATTGTTAAATAAAGTTAGAATCGTTGTAAAATAAATGAAAAATACCCATAAAAAAAAAAGTTTAGTTCTTGTTTATAATGATTTTGAAAATATAACTGGTACTGGGTACAAGAGGCAAAGAATAGAGACACATGGCACTCTCTGGACACAAATATAATATAATATAAACTTAATACTCCATGATATGAAATAATTTAAAGTGTAAATAATTTTTGGTAAAGCAATCATGATTTTTTCAATTATAATTATAATCAAATTTCAATTAATTATTAATGCAAATATTTTTTTATCGATCTTATGCATGAAAGTTCACTACTTATAATGTAAATATTTTTATGTTCATTTTTCTTTTAATTGATATTATATATTCTGCATGTATTGATATGATTAAGTAATTTAAAAAATGGATTATTATTTAGATTTTGAGTTATAGATACATTTTAATCACTATTATCAATTTTATGTAATTTTGCAAGAAATAAAAGGCTTTTATTTTTTTTATTTATTTATTTATTATATAATAATAAAAAAAAATTACAATCATTTGACATAACTCAACATACTCACAACTTTGTGGCAGAGGTGTATATTGTATAACACCCACACTGTTATGTTTAGGTCCCATGGGATATGAGACTATCGCCATCCACCGAGCACAAATCCATCTTCGTGTGCTGGAAATTCTCAAGAATTTCCTGCCCCTGAACCCGATACATCGCGGTGGGAGGTTCATACACTAACCACTAGACTGTTTTTGATTTGCTTAAATTAAAGTAATTAATAGACTTGCGTCATCAATTAATTTCCACGTATTTGTGATTTTTGTATGCATATTTATATATTTTTTTACTTTAACATGGTATGATAGGTACGTAAACAAGTTTTCAGGATGGTAAGTCAAGTGAGTATCCAATTGATTAAGCGAATTTGAACACAATCCTATCCAATATTTATGAAGGTATCTATGCAAATTTGGTTTAGATTAACGTTTTTCCAAGACTAAAATGACCTCTAATATTTAATTTAATGTATATATTATAGTAGGTGGTACCTACATATCACTTTTTTTGCTTATATTAATACTTTACTTTGTACTATGTAGTAGGGATATTTAAAAGTATGAATATATTCAGTGCGTACAATGTCTGCTACAAATTAATTATTATGGTATGTAAAATGTTTGTGCTGATAAAAGGATTTCATTATCATGATATCTCATTTATTTGTATGTTATTTGCTGCAGGTTATGTCACATCTTGTTTATATATATAAACTGATGAAATAATGATTCGTAAGAATTATAGATAGTCCAGACTCTGTTGTCAACAGCCACTTTACAGGCCATCCTTACTAATATTATAAATACGAAAGTTTGTGAGTATGGATGTATGGATGTTTGTTACTCTTTCACGCCAAAACTACCGGGTCGATTTCGATGAAATTTTGCACACATGTAGCTTATAGTCTGGATTAACATATAGGCTACTTTTAATTGACATACCACGCGGGCGGAGCCGCGGGCGGAAGCTAGTAATTTTATATTTATCATATTTTCATAACAGTATGTATTGTATGTATGTATTCTTAAAAGAAACCAGAAAGTAAGAAACGGCTTTTGGGAAGGAGTTGTCTTAAGAAACAGTTAAAAAAGAAACGGGACCGGTAGGATTTGAACCTGCGACCTTCTGCACACTTCCCATATCTTTTTCAACTGTTTCTTAGTATAATTTGCTAAGCATAACGAAATGCTATAAAAATAATCTATAAGAAGGAGTTGTTTTCCTTTTCAAAATCCTTTTTTTTTACTTTTTGGTTTCATCTTCCCAGTAACTGTGCTATTATTTCCGCCCTTTTATTTTGTATCCATTACACAACCCTTCTATTGCATCAACTTTGTTCTCTATGTCTATATTTCTGAAAATTGTTGGTCCCGTTACAATTAAGATGTCTGACCAGACTTCAGATTGTCCACAAGTGCAACACTTGCGGTCATCTAACGAGCTAATTGCTGTACGACCAGATACGACCTTAATTCACTAATTAAACTCGTGCTATAGAAACGAATTCACCAGTGTTGCCAAGTCTGGGGCAAGGAACGGATAAACGGTAACAATTTTTTTTCATTTTCATTGACGATATTTAAAACAAATATCTTACTTTATTACAATCTAGTCCAAAACGGCTAATGAGTAATCCTATTTTAACCTTAATTAATTTGTAAATATAAAAATCTAAGAGGCGTCCAATAACGCTTTGCTAAGTTTTTGTTAAGGCTAAGACACTTTGTTCACGTTGTCTTTTGTTCGTAACTTTTCACTTAATCACTAACACTAGCTAACTCATATGGTTTTGTTCGTGAAATTGAAATAAATGAAGTATGTAATCATCCTATAAAAAAAAATATCTTATCTTAATATATCTTAGATGGTTATAAGAAAATTGAATGAAATGAATATCTAAAATTTCTACAAAATATAAACCTTCTTTGGCCGTCGGATAAAATCGTTGACAGATTTTCTTGCTTCTGACTGCCCATAACGTCTGCCATTTGATTTGATAATTATCCAAATAGTTCTGCTGACAATCCCAACACGTTGGAAATGTTTGACTATAGCAACTGTCAACTTGGCAACACTTCCACCAATTAAATGACTTATGAAGATACTTGCAGTCTCGCCGAAGCGGAAACATACAACTAATAGTCAACAGTGTGAATTGCAAACGATGAGTTACGTACTTGCTGGTAAGGAAAGGAATGCCTTATAGAATTAATACCAATAAAGGAACAGGTATATTTACGTAACTAAATATTGCACAACGTAGACCAGTTGTTACTGCGAGACGATGTAACCGAAGTAACGGAATCGCAGGACTAGAAAAGATTTTGCATCTGTTGCATTCGTTATCCGGTCGCATGTCATGGATCGCTGTCCGCAGTTTCATATTTGCGGAAGAGATTTAATTAAGAAGCTGTCATAAATAACATTGAACGGAGTGCATGAAAGGAGCCTCCCCGAGTGACGTATACAACAATTCCCTACGTCCGGCGCACCCTGGGCAATTCGCCAGTTCTTATAAGCGAATTGGCTAATCCTTTCACCACGATGGCAAGTCAAAACCTTGACCACCTTACTGGCTGTCCAAAATGCCCTACCACCTGCACAAGGGAGGCGCTCATGCACGCCGACGAGAGCGCCATAACAGTGGCCACTTATTGGGCCAATAAAATTTGACTCAGCCATCGACACGAAGAAGAAGAAGATAACATTGAACACATCCTATAATAGTTCATACATACTTTTTGTATAGCATCAGCCACATGCGGTGACCGCGGTGGGATGCGGCATTATTTTGTTAGGATATACAAACTCATTACAGTTACAGACCTATGCTATGAACGTTTCATCTCAGGCCAACAAAAAAGAAAAAACAGATGCCGCTACATTATTTAGTTTACAATAATACTTTTATCTCAATGAATCAGCGAAAAGCAAGTAGAGATATAAACTCATCTGATAAAAACCCATCCACTTAAATTCCGTGCTGTACCGGCTTGTACAGGTTTGCTGTCTATTATTATACGTATGTACGAGGCAGATGTTTTGGATGATGACTCTGACGATCTAGTTGGAATAGAAAGCGGAAGGGTGGCGGTGTCGACAATTGGCGCAATTGGCCATAATTGTGGGTGGCATGTCCGGGCGGCGAGCGTCGCGACCCCAGCCGCCCGCCGCCAAACCACAGACTAATTTTTGAAGTAGGTCATTGAATAGATATTAAATCAAGAAGCGATTTTATTTTATTATTTTATTTTCAGAAGGCAGGTCTTTACCTCGCCCAGCGAATAAGCATTGCCATTCAACGTGGTAATGCTGCCAGCCTTCTGGCCACGGGATCTATTGTGGATAGCGATGCGGAGGCATTTTTTGACGCATAATGTAATTATTTTATTTTATTTATTAATTGTACGTTATATAGTGTTATTTTTGGTAAGAAGTTGATTTCATTCTAAATAATTAAAATGCTGGCAATAGAAGAAGCAAAATGCCCAAGGAAAGTAGATCAGTAAACCTTTATAATAACTTGGAAAATAAAAAGGGTCTATTTCGCAAATGGATATTTAAATTCAAAACAGTCTTAGCAAACTCTCAGTATTTAACAATACCTATCTAACGATATCCCACACTATGGCCTGAAGGAGTTTTTTTTTATTTCTGATATGTTATTTTACCACTTGATAGCATAGTTGATTTACATATTCCAGCTTTCTTGCACTAACGATTTCCTTCGCTGTGCCTCGGACAGACGGACATAGTGAAGCTATTACACATGACATGGTGGACATGGTTCCTTGTAAGAACTACGAAACTCTATAAAAGAGAGAAAGGAATTTCAACATTACAAAACCTTTACTTCTGTTTTGACAAAGATGTGATGACAACCTGTCTATTTAATTGGATAGAATATAATTTAACTATTCTCCTCCTTCTATTAAGCTGCTTGTTTTAGTTTTTATTAGCGAAGTTTAGTATAATAATAGACACACTTTATTAGACAATAAAAGTATTTTTACTCGTTAAATGGGCATATAAAACTGAAGTAGCTGTGAGGCAGGGCCTTCTGGACACGTTCTAATCTACTAAATCTATTTAAGAGTCATTAGGTGTACTATTAGAGGATACAATTACTCTTCATTTTATGTACTGAAACTTTAGAGTATTTATAGGTACCTGTAGATACTCTAAAGTTACAAATATGTAAATAAACTGTTAAAGGCTGGATAATTTTAAGGTTCGCATTGAACTTGCTACATTGCCTCTGCTCTGTCTATCTTCTCCTCCTCCTCGCGTCGTACTCCTCATTGCTGAGAGTCGTGATTCCTCCGATGGGGCATCACTTTGCTTCTGATGACACTCCTCCAACCGCTCCTGTTCTTGGCTTCGTGCAGTGCCTCGTGTAAATTCAGATTGAGGCCACAGCGGATTTGGTCCGAACATCTAGTCGGGCTGCCACCTCTAGGACGTTTGCCGTTGACTTTGCCCGTTACTATTAGCTGTTCGAGATTGCAGCCATCTTTAAATTCTATAAATGTGCAAATTGCTGATTGCAGATTGAAGTCTGCTGATTACTCTTACTTTTCTACCTTTCAATATTATCACATGTTTAACCCTAACTAGAGTATGTACGTACAAAACATAATGTAAATGCATTATCAAAATGAATAAATATTAAAACCTAATTAAAAGTCCGACGTCCACATTCGGGCTTCAAAACACCAATTCATGTGATTAAGACGCTGACTTGGAATTATAGAATGTATAATAATGATTTTAAAGAATACATTTTAAATTGCTTGCTATCAATATTATGTAGATACATCCGCATTAAGGCTGACAAACACGGTCCAAAGGCTCATGACCGTATACTGCCTTGACACACATACAGTTTGTCTTAAAAGTTACATTGTTTTAATTTGAATCTTAATATTGTTTACGTATCTGTTGACATGTTTATTTTAAAGCATCAACGAAATAAAAGCTGATCCACTGATTTGTTATAGATGTCAATGGACTCAGTTGACTGCTGAGTCTGTATTACAGTGCAGCTAGCAGTGACCTTATTGTCCAGACCGGAGAGTGAATAATCGGTTTAGAACCTTACTGCTCTGAATCAGAAATGTTGCTTGATTAGGCACCTTTAACCATCGGACAAGGTGAAGGATGGAAAGCAAGCGATGAGAGAGAAAGAGAGAATTATCCTTTTCCGAAGCAATACAGTAGGTAGATTTCTTTCTCTATGAGGACATGGAATGAGGAAGTAGCGTGACGTCTTCCGCGTGCACCGAAAAAGGATGCTCCTTCAATGTTTCACAGGAACCATCTAGATTATTATCTTGGTACTCACAATTAAGTCAGATTTAGTTAATCGAAAGCCCAATTCTTCATTTTAATATACCTTGCAACCTGTACAATACTGGATATAGTATGCATTAAAATTATTAAAATATTAATAAAAAAATGCCTTTGAATAAAGGCATTAACAGCAACTTAAGAGGAAATAATTGGTCATTTTTTATATTATTATTATTTAATAATTGGACAAAAAAATACATAACAAGTGCAAGGTGTTTTTACGGTACATTTTTATTTAATTATTTATTTAAGTATCTACATAGTGTAATATAATGTAATATAATGTAATACCAACATGACATGGTTATATATTGAGAAAATCATACTTCGAGAATATTATATTTTAAAAATATCATCTGTGAATCAGGGATTTTAAAGTAATAGGTATATCATTAATTGTTCTACTGTAGTTCCTACTCTGTGGTCAGTGACGATACTGTCTCTGCTCGATTACAGCACTATACGAACTGTATCCATAGCATAAACAGTCACATACGACATACCAAACAAGCTGCCTTACATTGTCAATTGCTCATACCTACTCTGGCAAATTAAACTTGTAAATCCGTGGAGTCATACCGTCGTTTATTTCGATATTATTGACATAAATCATGAGGAAATGAAGTTTTTTTTCTATACGAGATGTGAGTATGTAGCAAATGCGTGTGGACTCCAGCTAATTGTTAATGTGGCAAAACTACAGTCCTCCACATTTAGAGGAAGCTCCACTACGGTTTCTTGCCTCATTTGAATGAAATTAATGAGTTCAAGGCCTAATCTCACCACTTAGTAACACAGAAAGCACTATTTTTTTGCGATAGGTGAGAAGTTTCTTCTTCCCTTTAGCTCGTTCGCATAAGCTCTACCACTAGTAATATGGAATCCATGGAGTCATGCAGTTATTTATTTAATTCAATATAATTGATTTCTCGGACATAAATCATAAGGAAATAAACTTAAATGTTATGTTTCCTACATCATAACTGATTGCATATCTTGGTGACGTGCTGCTCTGATAATGTTATTCTTTATCGAGTTATTTTGGTCCAATTTTGCGATAGTAAGTAGATTTGGCAAGAAAGAAGGTTCTTTTCAAGAATTTAAAATTACATGATACTTGCCATCATAATCTGAGCATAAAAATGAAACAACAAACTTACTGAATACTAAAGAACCATGTTAATATTACCAAGGCAGAGATTGACATTTATAAACAAAATGTTAGTCCTTTTAGAACCGATATGGTAATGAATAGATAAGAATCACGGTTTCCCTGTGCGAATTGTGGCTGAATCTTCCGGGTAAACATACCTTTATATTTAGTTCCTAGACTTTGGGAAAAAATATAAGTAAGGATTTACAGCGTTATATTTTGGGAGCAGTTGATTATGGTGACATTTTTATTGTTTTACTGGTTTGAAAATCCATTCTAACTATGATTCATGGTGCATGAAAGGAGCCTCCCCGAGTGACGTACACAACGATTTCCTACGTCCGGCGCACCCTGGGCAATTCGCGAGTTTTCCAAAGCGAATTGGCTAATCATTTCACCTCGATGGCAAGTCAAAATAAAATTTGACTCAGCCATCGACACGACGAAGAAGATTGTGATTCTAACTAATATTACTTTATACTTTTTTACGTGAAAAATACATAACACTTCAGAGAACAAACTTTCGGCAGCAATTATATTCACATCACAAAAGGCCGATCAATACCTTTTGGAAGTGTGATGAGTAAAATGAGTTCCGTATAAGTCGGTCACGTGTCCAGCTTCCAAATAAAGATATCGCGTTACAACATTTGATAAATAATTGTCTTCCATTTGGATGTCTCATAATTGCGTTGAGTGCGAGTGCACAAAATACACATGTGTGCAGTGGGCTCACTCGTGAAAAACTGGATTATAATTACTATGACATCATGACTGGCCTGTTACGGACTAACGCATATGGAAGATTCTCGTGTGACTGGGCTTGTTCCTCCAGAAAGAGGAAATAGAAGAGGTTAAACTTATGTGACTAAACGAGTGATCAGTATAAGTGTCAATGGATGGATAGGAAGAGAGACCGAAGAAAAGATGTATGGGTTACGACAAAACAAGACAAGACAAAACCCAAGAGAATGAGTGATAGAGTGATGGCTGATAGAGGATAAAATGGGGCCAGGGCACAAAGGAAAGTAGACTTATTTGGATAATATAGGTAATATAGCAACAGAATAAAAAAAGATACCGAAAAAAAAAAACTGTGTGGTAGAACTATTATTTGCAATGCATTAGAGTTATTAGGAGTTTGTTTGCGATACGATTTAGAGATGCACGCACGTGCAAGTTTAATTAGGGAGGGCGACTGCGACAACCCTCCTGTCCTATCTATGTAATTTGGCTAGATTTAAAATTAATTGAATTCTCAACTACATACTTGCTTAATATTTAATAATTATTGTGTACTTTTGCCATAAAAATCAATTTAGTTGTTTAGATGAGAAGGGATAGCAAACTAATAAACATACAGACCGAGTTGTACATAGAGCAGTAATAATCATCTAGAATGAATGATTAGTATTATAAATTATTAGGTGAATTTACCACAAAGTGAGTCTTCTGTACTTTCAGTACTTATCTCAGATCGGGCAGAATAATGTATGTAGCAGTCACGAGTGGAGCGCACGCGCACGCAGCGCAGGGCAACGCGGAAGTCGCGCACTTCCGCGTGCCGCCATCTTGGAAACACCAAGTGAGATTCTACTGCTTCAATACGGTACACTTCTTCTTTAATCATCTCATAATAATAATGTACGACCGTTTACATCTCAAATTTAAAAGTAATAATGAGCCCGTGATAAAGACGTTAAAAGACAAAGTCGTCAATATTGAGTTGAGATACCTGTATCGGCGATAAAAGTGATCAATTTCACTTTAATATATTAAGAGACATTTACAAAACGGTGATAAAAATAAAACCCTTCGTGCGTATATGTGTAAAAAAAATACAAATAAACTTAAAGATGACAGAAAGGGGTTGAAGCCGTTGAGTTGTCCAACAGGAAAGTATGGCAGGATTAAACACATTTTGGCCAGATGTAGGTACTGACGACAAATGATTGGGATAACGACAAGAAGATTCTGCTGATGACTGATTAACATTACAGTCTTCAGTCAAACAAAAACAGAAAGAGAAATCATTAAGAATTTCGTACTTAATGGTTTTTTTTAAGTAGCTGTTTCTGTACCGTGCCTACTAACAAAAAAGGTTCTCTAAAAAAACCGACTTCAAAAAGTAGGTAAACTAAAAAGCAAAAAATAAATTTACTTCGCACAAAATAATACGTTTTTTCATTTAGTTAAATAGAAATGATTAAATAATTATTTTATAATTCTGAAGTCGGTGCCAAGTAAAAACAACCTTCCTACAATATCAAATTACAGTTCACACAAAAAGGGAGGTGTAGTTGTGCTAGTGCGCGGTCGCCCAGTATTGGTACTTACCACAGAAATATAACTAATATTCAGTCAGAAAAATGTTGTTAGAACGATTGATATTATCTATACAGAGTTATTAATTGTTTACTTGGCACCGACTTCAGAATTATAAAATAATTATTTAATCATTTCTATTTAACTAAATGAAAAAACGTATTATTTTGTGCGAAGTAAATTTATTTTTTGCTTTTTAGTTTACCTACTTTTTGAAGTCGGTTTTTTTTTTGTTAAAAATTATTTTATTTTACGATTTTAAGTGATGGGTAGACCAAGCAAGAATGTTTCTCGAATGAGGAGACAATGGTTACTTGAGACGGAAAACTTATTTATAATAAACAAGAATTAAATCCTTTCTCCTGACTATTGAGGGTCACGACCTTCCATCATCAGCTCATTTTACACAATAACTAGCAGTAGGAATATGCGTACAATAGTGAAAGAATTATCCTTTAACTCCTAACTATTGAGGAGTTGACCTTCCATCATCAGCTCAACCACATAAAATTATTGCGACCAAGCGTAAATCCTGGCCTCGATTAATAAAATATGAGGGTTGCCCCCGATTTCTCCGGGGTCCCATCATCAGATCATGACATGCTGACAATGGGACCACCTTTGAAATATCTCCGTTCCAACAGCTCACTTGACATCATAACTAGTAGTCTGAATATGTGTACAGTAGTGACAGAATTATCCTTTAACTCCTAACCATTGAGGAGTTGACCTTCCATCATCAGCTCATCCACATAAAAATACGTAAATACTAGTGTAACTTTGAAAAACACACTAAAAACATTACATGTGCCTATAAAATTCGAGGGTTGCCCTCGATTTCTCTGAGATTCCATCATCAGATCACGACATGCTGACAATGGGACCCCTTTGGAATCATCTCCTGTCCAACAAAAAAAGAATCATCAAAATCAGTTCATAAACGACGGAGATATCCGTGAACAAACATAAAAAAAAAAAAAAAAAAAGCAACATATATACGAATCGAATTGAGAACCTCCTCCTTTTTTAGAAGTCGGTTAAAAAGTAACCATTATCGTGTATATGTAACAACTATTATTTGTAAAACAATAAATTGAAGTTTCGATAACGCGACACCGACATTATAATATATAATTAACATTAAGCATGGCTACCTACAAAACAATCGACAAAATATAATGAATTTTAGGCAGCTTGCTTTTTAAATAGCCGTTTTGATTATTTAAAGACAACACTACATGAAGGTACCTAAATTGTATTGTACATAATTGAGGAATAATATTTTGTTATGTCATCCTCAACAAGATGGGCAAATTGGCGCAGGCGGCATGTAGATATTTGTTTTTGAGATTGTTGGATCAGACTTAAAGTGGTATAGATAGATGGTAGAATAGATCCACCTTACCATAGGTTCGAGAGTCATATAATATGTTCTATATATATGTTTGTGGGTTACACAAATGTCTAAATCGCAACAGAAGAATAAGTGGGTAATTGAACATGTTCCAAATTCCACGTATAAGCCACCCACTTCACGCGTTCTTGCAAACTGCCAATTTACATGCGGTTGCTCCCGCATAATAATGCGAATAAGTAAGTACACCCTCTCTTTCTAATTACGGAATAAGTTGGTGGAACAAAAAGAGATGACCTACTTTCGGGACCGGTCGCGCGAGATCGGGCTCGCACCGTTGCACACATTACGTGTTAGAAGATGGGGTTATGCACTGAGCGAATTGCGCTGCTGTAACGGAACAACTACGGCCTAGACGAATAAACGCGCAAGTCTATATAACTTGTTATTTCGTTCGTGGCATGTTTAAACCCCGTTTCTATAATAATTATCCAAATTTAAGCATTGATAGAAATGTTATGTCATGTAATCTGTGGGTGGAAAAGTCAAAAAATTGCTGCGATTTGAATATTTTAAATCAAATTTAATACTGATTGGTTGAGGGTCAAATATACACAAAACCAGAAATTCCTCTCAACCTTATCAATTTAAACAAAAATGTTAAGCAAACAGTCGCTATTGTAGGGTTATCAAATCTTATTAAAATACTTTTTCTGCAGTTAAAATTTAATAATACTCATAAATACATAGCCAACAAAATCCCGAAAAACATTAGCGCGTGATAAGTCAAAAAATAAAGGCGAGTCTTTATTTTATGACTTATCACGTGCAAACGTTTTTCGAGACGTCTTTCGTTTGTCAGCTTACGCCTTTATTCGCCATGAACGTCACGATGTGAATTTTCTCGCCCTAATACCGTTTTTGCGTACTTTTCCGATTTTGTAACGCTACCGAGCTGCGCCGGCGCACTCGTCGCTTGTGCAACGGTGACACGGCTGCATTTCGGTTCTCAGCATTAATTTAAAGGAGGTTAGACAATAAAAAAATAAGCACGTGTATCTTATTAGCGTATTGTGTAAAGCAAAGAGCAATGTTTTCGTATTTTAACATTAGCAAATACGGAGATTATAGGGGATTGGTAAATGTAAAAAAACCCCTATTTTTTATGAAATTTTAATATTCTGGATTAACATTAAGGCTTATTTTTATCGATGTACCATGGCATTGGGGCGAAGTCTGGTAGGAATCTAGTTCCAGTAGTAACTTATAATGTTGAAAACTGTAAGGCGAGAAATGTATCGAGCATTAGAAGTAGGTAAGATTTATAAAATTAAAATTTTACGTCCATTTTATGTACAAGTACGCGACAGGTCAAGATGGCAAATCAACAAAGATTTTTAATGTTTTTTATAGCAATGTTTTATATTTACTGAGTGTTGCAGAGTTGAGAATTAAATAAGTTTTAACAATTAGAATAAAACAGACATTTTATTTTATGGCTATTTGGTAGTTATAAAAAAGGGAAGTGACAGAGAGTGTAAACAAAGTACTATCCTTCATCCAAGACAAAAACAGAACAACATATATTATATCTAAAATTCGAATGCCACCTAAAGACAAGCATGTAGGTTACATTGAAAGTAGTTCTAACACAATGACAGAAAAAAGTTAATGTTTTTATAATAAAAATACAAGTTATAACATTTACTAAAAATATTGTTCACAAATTCACTCTAATTTATTTCGCGTATCTGAGAAAATGTTGTCAGTTAATCACATAAATTTACCGTTCACTACGGTACTTTAAAAGTGCTCCAAGGGGTGTGTGAAGACCACCTTTGGCCAGCGTGGTGGACTATGGCCTAACCCTTCTCAGAGAAGAGGCCTGTGCCCAGCAGTGGTATGTATTTTGTAAATGATATTATGATGAATATTTCGGTGCAGATCAAAAGAACCGTCTCAGTCCTGTCACCCATTGCAACTTTTTTTAGAATATAATTTTGTTAATATTATTTTCTTATAATAATAACTTTAAATTCTAATAATTATAAGATTTTAATTATAAGATTTTTTTGTTGTTTGTTTGTTCCCAAATATCTTCGAATCTACTGGACCTTTTTATCCGCGTACCACGCGGATGAAGCCGCGCGCACTTGCTAGTTTATTATGAAGAATCAAATATAATTTAATAAAAAATCTTACCAATATAATAGATACATTATTTAAATTCATTACAGATCAGAAATAGGGTCTTCAGCTGTATAGAATAATATATTTTTTTTAGGTCGTATTACTTCATTCATGAAAAAAGCGATCACATTGTGAACCGTTAACGTACTTGGTTTAACTCGTAGTCTAAGCACGGAGGATTTATAGACTTATGAAAACATTATAATAATATATAGTGAAAGTATTCCTAATTAATTTTTATACAGCATTTAGTCATGCTTAGCAATCTAATACTAAGAAACAGTCGAAAAAATTGTGTGAAGTGGACTAGACATGCAAAGAACAGCCCATTAGTACGATTGATGTTAATTATACTGAATCAGATTCATGTCTCAATATTTATGAAAATAAATAACTTATAGGATCTGCTCTTTTATTGAGGCTTTTGAGGGTAGTACATTCAATACAATTTGATATTGATCACTATAGTGGGCCATTACGATCAAAGATCAACAAAAAACGTGGCGTTTAGTTGACGGAAGTTATCTATCGAAATTATTACTTTGTTTGATCTGGGATTAACTTGGCATCGTTAACCCCATATTACCATCAAATTACGGAACCAATTTTAGTATAATGATTTCGTACTTTATTATATAGGACGCAGATCCATAAATTGTATTCTGTCTGTCGATATTCGATACCAATAAACGAAAACATTAAATAATTTATGATGCAATGCAGCACAAAATGATTCCGTAACAAGCTTATAATATAGTGCGTTAAGCAAGCCTGCAGGCTTAGGTAACGCGGCATAGTTCCGAGAGAGATTATACATCCTGCATTGCAAGAAAGCAGTACGATTTGTTTCTTCACTGCTGTGGGCGGGCCTGCCTGCCTAGATCAGTTACCAATACTAACTAGGTTCTAGTTGAGTAGTTTTAGGAGTAAAGGATTAGTTGTAGCTTCCTGGTGTTGATAATTGTGATCTAAATCGCCTAAAGTTATAAGTGCAGGTGAAAATATCGTCCTTGAAAAGTCTTTTCTAAGTTGTTTCTAATGTCTGTGTCGTTGATACAACACAGTCTATCAAGCTACAATTATGGCTAATCTTTCCTTCACCATTATAATTAAATTTAATTTACGTTTTTCATTATCACCGTCTATGCATTTTCCGAAACCATACTTTTATTATAAGAGCTGTTGTGTTTTGGCAGAAAAACCAGTGGATATGAAACTACCTATGATATTTGCTGCTTCGAGCTGTGCACGCAGTGACATTATACCTATCCCGTCTACACCACATTTTCTTGTTATTGCCTTCTTCTGAATCCTTATAAAGTTCTCTGCCTGTTTTCGACTTAGACTAAAAGTTGTCTCAGAAATTAAAGCGTCAGACTGCGCTGGTAGAGCCGCGTGTTAATATTAATAAACATTATATAACTGTATTGTGACTCTAAAATGATAATACAAATTAACATACCTATCAACAATGTGTTTTTCTAGGTCAGAGAATTGATATAATATTATATTCATTGCATTCTAGTCTAATAATATGACTATTTATCTAATTTTCGCAGATTAATAAAAATTATGATAATATATTTTTATTTAATATGGACAAGAGCTTATTTCCTGCTCTGTCTACATGACATTTTATTCGAAACTAGTTTGAGTTTTCACATTTTTAGCTCTGTGTCTAGCGACATTTAATGCTGGAATTGAGTATTTATCTATTTATTTAAATACAAACTCTATTAAATAAAATCTTCGTCAGTGATTAGAGAAAGGATGGCAACCGGCAGTGTTGAGTTCGCACGGTGCGATTCCGTGGTGTGGTAACACGGGTCGCGACCACAGCCTCCTGTACGTGTGGCTTAGGCAAGGAGCCGGTGGGCGCGGTGGTCCCGGTGGTGGTGGTAGGTGGCTGGTGGCCAACCGCTTCACTACGTAATCCCAACGGCACTTCCTGAAGGTGGCGCAAGCGGTACGCGAATGTCGGCCGAGCATTTCGCGCCACTTTCGTAATTCGTTGCGTGGTGCGACCGGCCGCCTTGCCTGGCCCGCAGGAAGTAAAAGTTCGAAGGTAAGAAAGTAGGTCTCCGCTGTAATTGGCAACGCGCCTGCATACTGATGTCTACTATATTTATATAGGTTGCGATGTGAGCACCTGTGGATTTGGTGCGACGGCGACGGTGCACCAATCAACGAAAATGTCAATTGATGTTTTGTTACTTGTTCCGACAAAGAATATCAATAATGATTATGTTAATGGTTATCGAGGATTGCTAATAATAAAATAAGATATTATTATTATTATATATATTATTGTACCGATAGTCGTATCCGTAAACGGACTGATAGCAAAGAGTCTCGACAAACATCTAAAGAGACTCGCGTTGGGTGGCTGGATCAAGGGTCTGATGCAGAAGGCGGTGCTACTGGACACGGCACGCATTGTGAGGAGGTTCCTCTCTCTGGAGCCCTAACCATCGGTAGTTTGGTCCCTGTATCCGATACCGGTGGGGTACTATTTTTTATATTTTTAAATATTTTTAGTACTTATATTTAAAAATGTAGAATTTTATACTTTTATATTTTTAAATGTACTTTACTTTTATAATTTATATTTAAACATATAAAAGATGAGAAAATGGATTAAATGAGTGAAAAATAAGATATTACAAAATATTTCTAAGAATCGTTTGGAAATAAGTTATTGAATATTATTGGTTTTATGGTAATTCAGCAACATTAAAGGGTCGGTAGTAGGCATCACGTATGTGTATTACACACGCACGTTCGTATGACATAACTGGCGTGGACACGGCGCAGGCGCCGCTGACCCAATCCGCGACGTGACGTAAGCACCGCATCGCCGAACGCCACGAACTAGGCCGAGAGCCGAGATGCGATGCGTCCAAACTAATCGTTTACGCAACTTGCGGTAGCGGCACATGTGCACCAAGGATTATTAACTGATTTATGAACGGTTTTACCATCTTTAATGGAATTATACGATATATTACTTTGGCTGTTTGAGAGGACATGCCTGCTAATCACGTAAAATGTAAAAAGACTCCCGTCATATGGATCATTGGATTTATTATGATGAATAGTTGTTTAAAAAGTGAGACCTAAGATACTATCTTATGCTAAGCATCAACCGACCCGATGTTATTCGGAATCGATTGAAGTGATCGTTACTGGCAATTCTGCAGGGATTTTTCGTGACCCCAGCCACCAGCCAGGCATTGTCGCTAGACATTCTTTAAGTCATCGGATCAAGACAAAAAATATAATATATATATAATAAATGATAATATATAATAACTGGCTGTATTTTAGAATAACTAAGACATCGAAGTTTGACCCCTATAAGAGACTCTTCATTATAGAAACATTTATCATAAGGTGAAATTTAGGTGTTGTACACCTCTGCCCCACCCTTCTGGGTAATATAGGCGTGATGTTATATTATGTTTATGTATGTCATCATAATAAATATGTAGCTATCAAAGTAGTTTCGCAGTCATCACTTACTCAGTGCAATGTTTTAAACTTCCATACTTTCCTATAAGATATACGTCATCGCAGCACTTACTAGCCATGACATATTTCACGCAATCGAGATCCATAATTTATGTTCTTTCGTCTTTCTCTACCCTATAGTCTTGAGGGATTGGATCGCAGTATGAACCTGTACTATCAAATAAATACCGACCAACTCTGCTAATTGTGGTGACTTTATAACCATTTCTATCTCATAATCAAACGAACATTTCATGGTACATTCCTTTCTACCTAATTCCAGATTCAAACAGATTATCCTGTCTCAGTTATACGAACAACAACACACCGACAAAATGGCTATGACACAGATTGGCGTAAACAAAAACTGAGTGATTATTATATAATATTGGCCAAGAATTCGTAAAATACCGCAAACATTGCATCAGTGCAGGAAGCGGTATGCGGTACAGCGAAGCGGGGCACGCTTCTGAAGAAATTGGGCGGCGAGGCTTCTACGCAATGGAGGAAGCGTCCTATCTGATGAGCTTGCGACAGACAGCGTCGCGACTTGCGAAACTTTACGTTACGAATCGTGCAATTATACTAGCACCAAAACAAACGACGACAGTCAGAATAGTTGACTTTGTTAGACTGTGGGATATAAATTTATTTAGAGTATTTCAAGATGAGTTGTTGACCAAAAGCTAGGTTTATAATTGAGACTATAGCAGGTTCTTAGTTTAGGAAAACGTTTTAGCGTTTTGTCTTCTTTATATATATAGTTATTTAACAAGGCACATCATTAACACGGTTAAGGTTTAATCTAAAATATAAAAATCTCGCGACGTAGTGTTAGCTCTCGATTTCCTTCGAAACGCCTTGACCGATTTGAATGAATTTTTGTATGTATTTGGTAGAGAATAAGGTGGTAGGTAAGCTATTTTTTAAAGTCTTAGGTATAACGCGAAAACAGCTACATTATAACATATGATAATATTGTATGTTATTCACTTTGATGTCAAGTACATTCTTCATCAATCATAATAATAACGCAATTTTCGGAAACTACTTAATTAATGATAACTGAATCTCAAATCTGAATCTGAATAAGAACTAATGATTCGAGATATCACAGGCTTTTTGAAACGATCCGAATTATGATTATCATTTTCTGATGTTTAATTTTATCGGCAATCGTATTTTTTTGTTTTTTCTTTTATCCAATAGACTGATTACGTCTTGAATGCTCTGGGTGTGCTATGTGTGTGTGAAATCTAGTGTGGGTAAAGTTAAATATAAAAGTAGAAACTGTGTTTTAATTTAATGTGGCTATGTCGTATGCAGGGTGCATAAAAGAAGTTGGAGACGATTGAGAACTACCACTTGAACTACCATTTTCGATCACCATGAAACCATCGATTTATTGGATAACAGTAACAGGGTAAAGATATGTACCGAGTAGTTTATCTTCATTTTAACGCTCGCAACGCGTCACGTGCCTATACGTCTCGGCATAAGGACGCAATAAGGGGACCAACAAAAGACGGGGATGCGCCACTGCGACGAAGGAATAAAAAAATAATACAGGTATAGACAGTTACACATCAACCTATACATTTCCAGTATAATATGGACTCGCGTTGTATGGACTTTCCATGCAATGCGAGACCAGCTTATATTGGAAATGTATGAGTTGATTGGTAGCCGTGTGCACATTATATTAAAATACAGTAAGCCTATCGTGTATCGCGTGATTTTCCGCTTTTTTTTTTAAGACAGGACGCCGGGCACACATACATTTCACACACACAAAGCCCACAAATACTCGAGCCTATTTCAAGGAATAGGATCGAGAGTCAGAGTACTGGGTTATATTTATACCGTGACAGTTTTTAAATAAAAAATACAATTAATGACGATGTGTCCAGACTAGAGCTAAAACGCATAGTGGGTTTGGCCGGATATCGGGTAATCCGGCCGACCACAATCGGATGGGCTCAACCCAGTTTGGATAGTATCTGCCTAAGTTGCCGCTCCAAAAAAATAGCTATATATAACTAGCGAGCAGATAAAGTTAATAGCTATCCGGTATTTGGCCAGATAGTAGTCAGCTATCCGATATCCGGGCGGATAGTATTTAGTTGGCAGTTGGCCGGTCGAGCAGAATACCGGATAGTGGCCGGATAAGCTTTTAGTCTCCAGACAACCGACAAACCTTTTAAATCACCTCATATCGTGTTGTAGAAAGCGTAAATATAATTCATTTCTGATTCAAAAAATGTTTATTAGTTCTGCCAAGCTTCTAGGTTACCCAAATGAAATGACGGGTCCCAGACTAAACAAATTTCTATGATTGTTGAAAGGGAATGGTAACTGCGTCTATATTTTTTTTCTGGAGAACGTGCTTTTCAGAACCTGTATTTTAATTGGTTGACTAGCAATTTGAGCCAGTTATGTAAATGGCTATGAAATGTTTCATTTCTAACGGACACGCAGACACCAATGCGGGTGCAACCACGGTAGATGAGGCAATATCCTTCCTTCACTGATTACAACTGTTTTTTTTATCCGTAAATGCGAAAGTCGTATTTGATGTTTGTTTCATTTTCTGACTGAACCGCCAAAGCGATTTTAAGGAAGCTAAAGAATATTAATATCTATAAAATATTAAAGTTGAAAAATTAAGAATCCAGCAGGACTCGAACCTTTCCCCTCAGCAAAGTGTCAGGAAAACTAGATAAGTAATTACACTGTGATTGATCACATAGATGGCGCTAAAACCAAATAAGGTTCGTCTAGCTAAAAGCTGGCACAAAAGAGTTGAGAAATTTCGAGTCCGGCAGCATACGAATCCATAGCTGAATTGGCAAAGCACTTGGGGCGTATACCCAGGGGGTGCAGGTTCGAGTCCTGCTGGATTCTTAATTTTTCAACTTAAATATTTTATAAATTACAAAAAGGCATAGCAAAGCTAAAATTTGCTTTAAAATATTACAAGAATATTAATATCATTAAAATTACAATGAAATTGTATTTAATATACTGACTTTCTTGAGAAAGCCAAATAAGAATATTTTTTAACGATGTTTCAGTGTCACACATTCTTAATTTACATACTACATAGATTTAAGACACCTAGATAGAAAGACCATGTCTACGAGTCGTATTAAGCCAACACGGCTCAGTCAAGTGGCTTCACTTTTCATGCATGTTATCGGTTTCTATGTATAATATTTCTATTATATATTTTTAACGATTTAACGATTATGAAGGAAAGGTTTAAGAAAACATAACATCACGCCTATATTACCCAGAAGGGTGTGGCAGAGTTGTACAACACCCGCATTTCACCTGTTATGTTTAGGTCTCATGAGATAGAGTTTGAGCCTATCGCCATCCACCGGGCACAATTCAAACTCCGTGCTGCTATTGAAAATTTCCTAAGGGAAAATTCAAAAATAGCATTTAGCCCGACCTGGGAATAGAACCTAACCACTAGACCATCGAGGAAGAAAGTGTTTTAGTTTATTGATATTATGTAATTATGTTATTAATTATTTATTTAATTTTTTTTTAATTTTTTTAACCGATATTGTCCCATTGTTGGGCAAAGGTCTACCCCAAGGTCTTTCACTCTTCCCTATCCGAAGCTTTTTCCTGCCAGTTTTCCAGAAAGGTGTCCAAGTCATCGCGCCAGCGTTTTCTTGGCCGGCCTCGGCGATGACACCGGTTCTCCCGCATCCATTCTGGCATCATTTAATAATAATTAATTAATAATTATAGATATCAGTTTGATTAAAATAGTCGTTACATACCTAAGTTTTACGACGATTACTTCTATAGTGGTCATCACACACGTGTTTGGAACCTATATTTGATATCATCATAGCTCTCTCAGAAGAACCAATTATATTGGAGGAAATTACGACGATTTTCCCCTCAGCAAAGTGTCAGGAAAACTAGATAAGTAATTACACTGTGATTGTTATTGGGAGGAAAATATAAAGGTAAATATTGTTCGGGATTACATGAGGAAGTGATAAATGTGGCCGTATATTTGGAATCGAAATTGGAACTGAAAATTTTACAGCTTTTATTTCTACATCGCGACTTTTCTTTCGAATCTAAATTATTTATGCAATTCATATTATATAAGTCTTCTTCTTTCGTGTCGATGGCTGCAGTCAAATTCTATCAGCCCAGTGTGTGGCCACGCGGGTGGCGCTTGCATCCGCATTCATGAGCTCTTCCTTTGTGCAGGTGGTGGAGCAAGTAGGACAGGTCATGAGATGGGACATCGTCTGTACAGCACCACACTCGCAATGTAGGTCCGATTCGTCAACAAAACCAATTATATAAATCACTTTCAGAAGGCCTCGTTCTCGAAATGCTGGCTTATATTTCGGCCAGCGACTTAGTATCGCAATACAACGCGGTAATGCTGCCAGCATTTTGGGAACGAGGCCTTCTGACAGTGACTTATTAAGTTTATATTAAGTTAATAGACTATTATAATTTAAGATCCAATATGTTTATTTTTCTGCAAATAAAGATGTACATGTAGTATTCATATATGCATTGAAAACGTTTTCTTTGGTTGAAATTTGACTTTGTAAAATAAGCTTAGTACATTATCTTGTCAAAACACGAAGACTAAAAAATATCATTAAATATTATATAAATTTCTATGGAAATATGTATCCAGATACTAAGAACAGTCGAAAATATAACTATTAAAATGTATTAGATTGCTAAGCATGGCTAAATGCTATGTATAAATCAATAAGACAATGTATCGAGATTTACCTATCGAGATACACATTTTTACATCTCGATAGTAATTTTTTTTCCGTGTGTAAACTAACGTCGCTGCCGATTTAAAGATTCCAAGTTCTTATCGAATTATAGAATTTAGCTATCAGGTAAATCGTCATGACTTGTCAAGATATTTTTTTCCACGTAAGATAAAACATGCGTATTAAATGTAGAGAAGGAAATGAAAATATTTCCGTCAATTTTTCTCACAATGTAACAATTATTGTAACTTCAATCCACCCAATTTCATCAACCAGCCACCCAGACCCAAATCAATTTGATTTTTACACTCGAAGTAACGCAAGAAATATTTCTATGCCTACCAATTATAGATACTTGCGTATTCTTTCATTATTGACGCAATTACCGTGTCTACTGAACCGAGAAGCCTCTTCCATGACGGGATAGCAGGCGAAGAGGAAACTTCGACCGACTTCAAAGGCACCGGAAACCGGAACCGCGGTAAGGGTTAGAGCGGAGACGACGCCCGTTTCCGGCGGAAGTACGGCGCCAGGAAGGTAGGTAGATACACAGAAGATAAATAAAACCGCCGCCATATTGCCGGACCCCAATCGATAAATCCGTTCGGTTTTGCATGTTCGTTACTTACGACTTCCGTCTCCTGTTTACTTTTCACGCTTAGAAAAGCGTAGATACGTCGGAAAAGTACTAATGCCAATAAATGTTTGCTATTTAAAGTAGCGACAATAATTTTCTCTACGAAATGGGTTTCTTTTCCGCTAGCTGTTTGAATGTTCTCTGATGCTGCGGCTAGCCGACCAGCACACATGAAAAGCGTTTTAATATTTTGTATTATTATTTATTTAATGGTAAGTTACATTATATTCTTTGATGGATTTACTCGCGAAACAAGATTATATATAGACATAGCCTACCTTATCTTAATACATAATAATACATAGATGTATTATATAAAGTAAAAAACTTAATTTAATTTATCAGATCAGGCACTTTTCAGATCTACAGCCCGATGACAGATGGTGGCTGTGAAATGTAGGTATGATGGAGCAAGATAAGTGGAAGCTCACGCGTTTGCGTGTATTGGTTTTGCGGGTAAGATTCCCAAATAGGACAATTCTTTGTGGCATCCATAAATTGATCGTTTAGTAGCTGTTTAATAAAAGCATAGATGGTTTTGGAACTGTTTCTCTGGAAGGTGGTAAATCAGGCAGTGTTAACCTAATTTTAAGCGCATATATGTGTTTCGTCGTTGACCGGTGGAGGCAATGGAGGCTACATCTGACTTAGGGTGTTATGTATTACTAATGGTCGTCATACGACTATTTTAGCAAGTAAAAACTGTGCTCTAATCTGTTACACGAATCGTTGCGCCGACTTTTTGAAGTAATTCTGTACTTATACTACAAAAAGAAATCAATACATATAATAAAAGTGTAAATTTGGCATGTTTGTACATAGAAGATATTTACATGTCTGTACATTGAATATATTTAAGAAAAAATAATACGAGGTGTCATTATAACATCAGGTACTGATTCTTCGTAGTATTTTCATCAATAACATTAAGAAGCAGATCTTTTGCCGCCAAGAGTCAGAGGACGTTGGAGGTGTCTCCTTTAGAAATGAAAATAAAATGAATGAAAATGCAAAATTTTGTGCCTGAATTTTATTTTCTTTCACTAATGTAGCAAATAAGCATCTGATGGTAAGCAGTTATCGTAGCCTATGGACACTTGCAACACCAGCGGCATCACTCATGTGTTACTGACCCTTTATAAAACTATTAACTCTCTTTTTAAAGGACCCCATGCTGTCTCTTGGAAAAACCTTGGCAGAGACCTAGCAAATATTTTTTTGGAGCTTTATCTATCGTGATGACTTAATCAATAGTTTTATTAAGGCACATCTTAGGTCTGTCTGGGCTATTGGGCCTTTATCTACTACTGTTTTACTGTCCCAAACCAGGCCCCAGGACAGGTTATGACCTCCATGATCCGCGCATGAGTAAGGCTTTGTAGTGAAGTTTTAGGTCTGCTTTGCCAATTTAAATATCTCAGTAACTGATTTATGAACTGAAAATCTTTATAATCACGTCTTATATTAACAATTAAATAACCTTAAAGGCTGCTTATATCATAATTATAGTGGTATCATCACCCGTTATGTGCGGAAGAAAAACATAATACATCAACGTCTTGAGCCATGACGTGGATAAGCGTTATTCTATTACTCACTATATTATTGTTAAATAACGTTGTGTATACGAACGTAAATATATTCGGATAAGTGTTTAGTCGGAAGATTCTCGGAACCGGACATATTTTATAAAGACCGATGGATACTAATTAAAGATACGGGTTATCTATAGCTCACATACTTTAAGCATGTTGTTTGTAAAACGTTAAGATAAATGGCTCATAGATCTAGGATTTTACTACAAATATAAATCACTGTTTTTTAGGCAGACTGCGTGGTAACATAATGTTGGCATGCAGGTATCAGTTCCCTGTACATGACTTCTTGATTTGCTTGGTGTATCCACTTGTTTGTGTACTTTAGATTCAACCAAAGATGATTCATTTAGTGACTTTTGGATTACTTTCTCTAATATGGGCTCCGGACATGATTTACAAAAATGAACACTTCGTAGCATCACTATCATCCAAAGCTTTTTCTGGTGGATAAGCTCTTGTAAACGAGCTCGAGGGCGGCAGCACAACCGTTTCACATTTAATATGGGGCCATATAGTAGTGCTTGCATTACTGTGTTTCGGTTCGGTGGTGAGATCGGGCCCTGAAATTATTGGCATACGAGGCATAACACGTAAGTTCGTAGTCCTCAGCTACAGCGACGGGCTGTACTCCACTTACCATCAGGTAAGTTCTACACGTTTGTTCACTGGAGACAAAGCAAAAAAAAGTACGACCGTATTTAAACTATAGATGTTAACTTAAACAATACGATAAATACATATATCCGACGTTTAAATTCTGTAATATAAAATGTTAATAAATTAATATAGCCACCCGGCCAATTCTTATGAATCTCATGACACCTCATTCAATAAAACCCGGTTAGTAGTTTAGGCGCTACGGTAGAACATACAAACATACAAAAACTGCAAAAATCCTTCGCCGTAGTCGGGTGAAAACTGCTTGAGTGCCAAATGGTGCTATTTTATCATCTATAACGTAACACACTACAAATGTGTATGAATGTGATTTATGTACTTATTATAGAAAAGTTATTAGGCTCCCTGCGTGAAGAGGGTAGTGCACCCTCCTAAAGGAAATGTCAATATAAGTTCATATTGCCGGATTGATGCAATTAGGAAGCTTGCAAATCGTCTTACATGTTGTCACAGAATATAAATCTTACAGAGTGATTTCTTGACCAGTTTATTAATATAGGTTATTAGGTAGGGTATCTGGAATACAACCTTGGTAAATATAGGTATATTTTTCTTCATTTTTTGTTGTTACAATATTATATAAGTACTTTTATGTTTTTGTAAATGAATTATTTTTAAATAAATAGAATAAGTCTTAGAAAGTAGCAGACTATTGAGTTGGTGCAGTATTGTAATGAAACTTGTGTTTGGCAATAAATAAATAAAACATAAAATAAGTAGGTATTGTAATTTTTTTATCATACTGATGCAATATTTTTTTATTGCACTGAATCTGACGTAACTTATGGAGTTTACCTTTTACCATCAGGTGTTGTTACCGTTTGTTAAAGTTACCAAGAAACAGTAACATTTCGTTAAAAAAAATCGAAATCTTATTACTTAATTCAATTACTCGCGCAATTAAGGCGTATTTGGGTGTATATCAGATTCGGCAGAAGCCGGCCCGACAACACGGGTTTTTGCTTCAGAAAAAACGAATAAATACCGAATTAATGTTACTTAGTTTACGATTGCGAACCGAATCTCCTCTCGAGGAAGGAAACACGTTGATATTTGGCGTGTCGTACAACCGGTTCCACAAGTGTTATTCTGTAAACGAGATGACTCGGGACTTTCCGATCACACATTTATTTATACCTACACGTTTTTTTGTCGCTCATATGTGGACGGTAATGTTGCCAGGCTATGTTCGCATAATACTTGTTACGTTTTTTAGGGACATCTTCAGTAGATACGCGGAAATAGTATGGGGGTTGAAATATCCTTATGACTCCGAATTCCCGTCATTAAAATATGGACACAGCCCAACTGACGTAATAATGGGGTCAAGTGCACGGATTTTTACGTGGATAGTGTATAGTAAAAGCCTTGCAGCTAATATGAATAGCGGTTATTTTTTATTCATACAAGGAAACATTACATCCGTTAATTACTTTCAGTGTTTCTTTAATAATAGATTTTACTGGCGCTTAAGGGAGAACTGTATTTTCAAAACAAGATTATTAAAGGGGATAGTTCCCGGGTCCCTACCTGGTCAATACCCGTCTTGTTAACAGTTTAGGTTTAGTCCCTTGGTCCTTGAAGGATGAGGACCTTATTGGCCAAGTTAGAATCGATCTATATTTATATATATTGTATTGAATAAATGTAATGAAATATAGGTACGATAGAGACATATTAATGTGATATCAATTACTAGAAAAATTGCGATTTTTATACGATTTTGGACATGAATGATCTGGCAACACTGTTGGAGGACTACAATCAGCTTTTTAGTGACGGACGAATCGAAGGTCACACGGAACTCGAGTGGGTCTAGCTTCACGCGAATTATATTTAATTATTTTTGCTTCAAATTGCGAAGGAAGTAATAAAAACTTACTTAGTGGAATTGATAGAGCAGGTAACATTTAGAGATGAGATGATTTTTATTTAATTATTACTTATGTATGTACGTAAGCTACGGTTGTGTGCCTTTTTATAATTAGAACAAAGTTATCGATTCTTTTTTTGGTCTGTTGAACTTATATTTTATCGCTATTGGGGCATCGTGTTGTCAACAAAATTTTTACTAATCAAATATCAATGTAGTTACAAATTTTATTTACATTCAGACATTTAAAATTCTAGAATAATATTTAAAAGTCCTGTCCTGGCGCCCGATGGACCACACAACTATCAAAATTAATATTCATAACTAAGAAAATAAGAAAATCAATAAAATTGTCGATCGTAGACGAATTTATGATTTACCAGTTAATCAAGTAGCAATAAAAACTACTACGCATAATATATTATAATCAGGCAGACGAGTAAATATATTCTATTTTATTTATAAGTAGAATACATTTCATTTATATATTTACAGTTATACTAACACATCCTGTATGGACCTGTTGAACGGCTTATACATTTTCAGGGATACCTAATGTGTGTGTGTATGTAATGTGTTAACATAACAGCTTTGTAAATATGTCGTCTTATTCTCATCTCAACTTCATTAATATGTAGATGGAGCCTTAATGAATATGTATGGCCAGTGGAGAGGCATCGTCGCCCGCTCTAGAGGTCAATGTCAGTAGAAAGACACGTCCACTCATTTGAGAACCTTTCTTCTTTTACATTTACGAAACATAATAGGAAACAGCATGCTCAAGTTATGTCGGCTATCACGACTACCGGTTCCGTTCGGTGTATGTTACTTAAGCCTAAAGTTATCACTTATTATTGTAATAGTATGATGTTTCAGCTAACATAATTGATTGTGAAATGCGGCTTATGTTGCGTTTTACAGTCACTTCTCTAGATGACAATTTCGTAGTAAGCTCAGGAATCTTAAGATCTATAGATAGATGTTATTTAAATTTGGAATAGAATAATTTAGCACAGCTTATTATTTTTACTTTTTCAGATAGTGACTTGATTTGCTGCCGGTTGATTTCGAAATTCCGCCCTCGAACTCGTACCCAGGAGATCTACCAACCATCTAATAGTGCAAATGTTCTATCTCCAGTTACAAAAATTTACAGTTTGTAGACTGTATTTGATTTTGATAGTGAACATTTAAAATCAGTAGTTAGCCTCAAACGTTATCGACAAATGTAAAAGCTTCCTCCTTTCGAAACCCACAAAAAGTCCGATCTTATTAGAGTGCCTGTTTGGAACCAGTCTTTTTACCTACTCTGTAAAAAGTGTATTACTAATTTACTATTACTACTGTTACTAGTGTAGAAACTGATTGATTAATTTGAGATTTTTGCTGCGTGAGTCAGAGGCAATGTAATAAAAAACATACGAATGAAGCACCTTTACATAGTTCATTATTGTAAAGAAAAAGGCCGGGTGGAGTGGGTCGTAACACCTCCCAGCACATTTTGGGAATAGCTGCTCATGAACAGTCAGCAACAAAAGTTGCTGAATATTTAAAAAGTTTCAACTTATGAAATGATAACGAGTTACGAGAAATAATTAATTTTGAAAATTTGTTCATGTGTTCTTTTTCTGTTGCTTCCTGTACCTGGTCAGCTATTATATCTCTGGACTTTAGCCTAACCATGTTTTACGGGACGGAATGTTTGTATAGAATAATGTTTGTATCAGGGTGCAACCGATACTTGTTTGCTGTTAAGTACGTTCGTCCAGCAACTTCAAACTAAGAACACAAACATTAGCCATGGGTACATGCACACACACAAACAATACAATCATCACATAAACACTAGTAGCCGAGACAGAGAGCAAGGGGCATGCTCACGCGGCGTGACAGCTCGAGTGTCCAATTGGTTGAGATTGCGCGCTTCCGGCCGCCATGCGCCACTTCCGCCCGATAACAGCAAGACTGCAGTATTACTTGTAACGACAACGGTCAACGGACTTGCTCAATACCCAATACTACCTACCTACTTAGGCACTCGTTATGCTATTCAGACCGGACAGATTGAGGCCGCGTCTCCACTAGATATGTGGGTATAGCTAGCTATGGATGCGATTGATAAAAAAAAATACAATCGAATTGAGACCCACCTCCTCTTTTTGATGTCGGTTCAAAATAAAAGCAGCAGAATCGCTTCATTTACCTATCTCGGGTCATTCAGCTCAACTCATAACATAACAAAGCGATTCGGTTGTTGGTTATGATTATTATGACAAATGAATCCATACAACGTACAACCATACAACGTGCACATCTCAGGTCGAATCGCAGCCTAAATATAAAGGTTATAGACAATGGCAATCGCGCTGGTCCTGATCGTGAGGTCTTGGCTTCAACTACCGTGTCGGGGAAAAGTGTTATTTGGGATTTTCATCAGGAAATTCGCAGTAGCAGCAGATGGCTATCCCAAAACAGTTTCTGAAATTAGGGATACAAATTAAAATTGTTCTGGGATTGACCGTTCCTGTCTCGGTGTTGGTTACTGCTGTTGATCCTAAAGACTTAGGAAAATCAGTGGTGGCCGTGTGAAAGAGATATTCCATAATATATATAAAGAATATTTAAATGTCACCAGCTCTTCTCATAATGCAATACCCATCGGAGCTGGTACTTGGATTGATTTTAATTTGAATTTAAACAGTTTGATTAAAATTAATCTAAGCCCCGGTTATTCAAATCATTGTAATTAGTATAATTTAGTATTATTTATTATTTATTTTAATATAATTTTTTGTAATGTTTTGACGTGTTTTAGCGCCTCATGGGGCCTATGAAAATAAATGATTTGAATTTGAATTTGAGGTAATAATGGTCTACGGACTCTTACTCACTTACTTAATAACTAATTCTACAAGTCTCTTTCTTAACTTCGGATATTTTAATCGAAATGTTCCGAAGTTGCCGATTGATTTGATGTTTATCGAACTGATTATTAATTACTATTTAATTTGTTAATCTTTACGATAAGCAACGATTTGCTGGGTTTGTCTGTCGTTGCTTTATTATGTTTGTTCAGTTGTTTCAAACTGGGTGTGCCAACTGTCAACCAATCTTAAACCTCAGCGGTTTTCTTTGAGGCAGTACAACAAAGTAAATAGTAGTGTGTACTCAGGCTATTGTACGATGCTCTTGACTTATGTCTTATACATAATTTAGTCTCTAGTGGCAGTTGGCAGTCATATCCAAGACTATTAAAGTAGTCATTACTTCATTGGTATTGGCAATACCGTATTGCAACGCCAGATTTGTTTTTAGTGCTTAAAGTAAACCAGAATCAGTACATCATCTGTGTTAATTTTTTTTTTTTTTATGGTGGATAGGCTCGCGTTTGACCACGATCCAGATTCAGATTCAGATTTATTTATTCACAAGAATGTAGTAGTACATAGGTGTTACATTATATATTAAGACACTGTGACATTCTACCATAACACCAATGGTGTGCAAATTTTAATTAGTAATTAATTTTTATTAGTAAGTAAATTTAAGTAGTAGCATATTAAAATTAGTAATTAAATGTCAAAATTAAATTCTAGTTAAATATTAATTCATTATATAATGTCAAGATAAATACATAATTATAATGTCAATGAATCTCACCTGATGGTAAGTGATGATGCGGTCTACGGTGGAGCACGCTTATTTATGAGATACCTATTGACTCTTGCTTTGAAGAGATCCAAGTTGTGCTCATGCGGAAACACAGACTCGGGCACGGCGTTCCACTCTTTGGCAGTTCGCATAAGAAATGTAGAAGCAAAACGCTTAGTGCGTAATGGTGGAATATCTACCGTGAAGCGATGCCTGAGTGCCGTTTGTCTGGTAGTCCGATGGTAAAACGGGGACGGAGGGATAAGGTTGTGTAGTAATATAATAATTATGGTTGATAAGAATGAAAGGGCGAACTGATATTGTTAGTTGCTTATTGCATGAACTTTTTCATAGCAACTAACGACTGGATAGTTACAGAAACTCTTTATTCCAATTAGCTCGTCACATATTTTAATTACATATTATTCATAGTACAAGCATAAAATTACGCCTTTATCCCACGGGGGTATAGACTGAAACGATGGAACGCCATGTGCTTCGTTCCTTACATACATTCATACATCTCGTCATACATGCTCGCCGGTTTCGTGTACTTGTACTTTCTGAAGGACGCCTTTTGGTCCCTATATGTCTTTCGAGGACGACCTCTACCAGTACTTCCAGCCACATCTGCATTATATATCTCTTTCACTAACCTTCTTCCATCCAATACAAGCTCATATAAAACTGCTATTATTACCTTTAAACGAGCTATATGAGTGTTATTTCAACTTCTTATTGATTATTTTTTGTTGAAAAATGTAGGGTTCTAGCAAGAGGCGACCGTAGCTGCTTGGATAAAGTGGCTGCGGTGTGCAGAAGGTCGCAGGTTCAAATCCCGCCAGTCCCATATTTTTTTCAATTGATGCTTAGTTTTTATTAGTGTCGTTTTTAAAAAACAACATGCCCGCTGCTCGAGTCTACAATATACCTATTTGGTATAGAATATTAGGCAAACCGTTGACACTACTCCGGCTGAATATCGGATATTTATTACGTCGTTTTCCAAGAAACAACGGTATCTTAAACGTTGGAGGTATTGTGTTGTAGTAACCGATGCCGATAGTTATCGATAAATATTGCAAAATTTACGGAGAAACGAAGCGGGGACATTGCAACAGTCCTGTTGTGCAACTTACTTAGACGGCCCGTTAATAAATGTAGGGATACCATCTGGTATTTTCTTATTTGGACTGTACCAATCTTAGTTACGTATATTTTCTGTCTCTGGCAGCAACAAGATTGACGCTTTTTTATAACGTCAAGCATTTATCTCTCTACGTCATTTCACAATTTATTCTACTATAATTAATTTGCTAATTTGCTAAACTGCCTTGATGGTCTATAGTGGTAAGCGTATGCGTCTAGTACCGCGCGGTCTCGGGTTCGATTCCCGGGTTGAGAAAAGTGACACAATAGCAGCACGAAGAAGGAATTGGGCCCGGTGGATAGCGATAGGCTCACTCCCTATCCCATGGGAGCTAAACATAACAGGTGTAATGTGGGTGTTGTACACCTCTGCCACAACCTTCTGGGTCATATAGGCGTGATGTTATGTTTATGAATCATTAATTTGTTATGTGCGATAGGTGATGATGTAAATTTGTAGTTATACCGAAGGATTATACTGGTATGTATTGAAATAAATTTTAAGTATCATTTAAATGGTGTTTATACCACAATATGAAAATGAAATGAAAATGAAAATAAAAATAAAAATAAAAATGAAAATAAAAATGAAAATATTTATTTAGGTCCAACAGAAACAATGAGACACACATAACACATTCAGTACAGACAAAAAAAAATACAGTAATTTACAAAAAAAAAAATGCCCTAAATGGGTATTGGTTCAGCATATGCCAAACTAAAGCTTGGCGCTGGTTTTCAACCAATCCCCCAGTGACTACACGGATGACAATCTGTTACTTATATAATAAATAAAATTAAACAAACAAAATGAAAGAAAAAGAATAAAACAAAGATAAAACATAAATATAATAATTATGGCATGTATGAACAACACATACATATAATAATATTACAAATTGTGGTAGGTACCAAGAAAGGAGGAAATATTTTATCGACTCCTTGTATCGATTATGACAGTGTTAGGTGGAAGTTTATAAGTATGTGATTCACGTATAAGGAAAATATTTTTGTAAAGCATCGGACATCATGCTGTCTTGTTAAAACCCTTGGATCTGCACGTTTGCATGTGTCACTATTTTGGTGATATGGTTCAACGACTTATACATACTTCTACATCGTTCTAATACAAAAAAAAAACATGTAAAATAAATCACGGAAATACCTTTGCCATTACAGGTATATTTAGCAATCATTGCAGTTATGTTCTTATGATAATTTTTGACGTCCATGTTATACCTATGTATTGTGTATCAGTTTTACTTAACACAACAGATGTAAACAAACAGACTTGTTAACAAAATGCCTCATGTGTCTCAAATTACAGCGGTTCAAACATTTAAGCTAGAAAGGTATTGCCTGACGACACAGATTCAGAATATATTGTCGATACGACACACACCTCTGTCAATTAATCGTTAAGATTCGTCTTTTCGAAGATTTGTGTGTATTTATCATATAAATTATCGCTCGCTATCGGAGAAGGAAAACAGCGAGAGAAAATCTGCATGCCTGAGAGTACCTAAAAAGCTTTCAAGGGTGTGTGAAGTCTACCAATCCGCACTTGGCCAGCGTAGTGTACTATGGCCTAACCATTCTCATCATGAGAAGAGGCCCGAGCCCCGGCAATAGGACATGTATTAAATACAAGGCTGCTATTATTATTGTCAGACAACGGTTCTGCAGCCAGATTTTTTTGCCTACTTTCATTCAAATGAACAACAACATTTCTTTCATCACAACCATATTCAATGCACACCATTTTCAATTATCAATAATAAAAAAATATAAGTGTCCAATCACGTACGGGGTCACCCTACATAAAGGAAATAGCTGAGAGTGGCGGCGCGGGTGAGCAGAGCGGACCGGAAGTGGCGACCGTTCCCATGGACATTCATCCGTTACTTCACCTCGACTCAAGTTCCCCTCCCCGCCCCTCGCACCGATAACCCCTCTACTTTCTTGGAAAATCTGGCGCTAATTAGTACAATTAGGTGTCAATTACTGCCTTTAAATGTCACCTGTCTGGGCCAATGTAACTGGACGGTATTTATAACTTTGCAGAAAACTATTATGTGTTGTGTTGTTTGTAGCTTACAAGGCAATCAAATGACGTTTAAGGAATGTTGGATGATAATTCAATCATTAACTGCAGGTATGTACGAACTTACCTACAGTGATTTACTTCTACTCTGACAATGCAAATGTAGGTATGCCTTCTACATTTTTAAGTAAATGAAACAACATACGTGGAGCTCTACAGGTATTTAAAATGCCATGTTAAACATAAATATTTTTTTCTCTCTCTCATTTGGTCTTCACAAATATCTAATGAAGTAATATAATATAAAGGTGAGTAGTTATTTGTCTAGTTCTATGGCTATCTGTTTGATAAAAAAAAAAAAAAAAAAAAGCAACATATATACGAATCGAATTGAGAACCTCCTCCTTTTTTAGAAGTCGGTTAAAAATGCAAATAAATCGGTAAATAATGTTATCTACCTAATCCAATCGATTGGTTAGTGATATTAATCAGCAAGTTTATAAAAGGAATATAAGGTATTGCATACTCACCAAAGGGTCAATCCCATATTAGGAACAAGAAAAGTAATCTTAACCAATACCCTTCTCATTTCCTCTATATGGAACAAATGATATACTTACTTAAATTAAGTAAACGATGTCTCTAAAATTAAACGTAATTTGTCTGTATCGCTAAAGGGCATATAAAGACATGCCGCACGCATGATCGCGTGAAGGCACATATCACAATCAAACTCTCAGACTAAGCGGATAAACTTATTATTGTTAAATTGGATCAGATGAGACGAGAGATAATAAATAAATGGAAGCTTTACGTGCATAAGGATAGCTACAAGTCGGTCAAGGGCGCCCTATCCACAAGGTAAACAACACAGCCATACAACAAGGGCATTTACGATGAAAACTTTAACTAAGACAATTTAACTACTCATCCAAACCGGCTATTGGATGCCGGAAAAACGCCATAAAGTAATATTCTTTTTTTTTGTAGATTAAATGTTGGCGCCATTGGCTGTAAAAAGTTTCTAGTTGCTACGGCGATTAATTAAATGATCTGTTCTATTTATTATGTAGCTAGCATACCTCAAAGCCTCGTAGTAATATAAGTAGATATATATAGTTCACTTTGCCTGCATGCATTTCATCTGATGGTAAAATTAGTAGATAACTGCTTCAACTAAGGCACTCCTAAGAACAACTTATATGTAATAAGATCTTTCTCAGACAATATATTTAAAATAAATATAACTAAATAGTCAATTAGTATTTCTTTTCATGTCGTCTTATTATGTCGTAGTTAACCGTTTTACTTAAATTAGAGAAATAACATTTTAAGAATTCTACTAAAAACTTCAGTGCTATAAAAAAGTGACGTGAGTCAATTCCAAACTACTGACGGGTAGTACAATCCATCTAATAGTAATAAATCATGTCATGAGTAATCGGTGGTAATTTTGTTAGGAATTAAAACAGTTCTGTGGTAGACTAAACAATGAGATCAGCTGGAGTATCGCGGTGGCGTTAGCTGAACTGACAAAGACATTCATTCTGTTCGGCTCGGGTTCCAGACTGTAAACAGTCAAATGAGCCCGCACTATGTGCCTGATTGTTGTGAAGTTATCGGGTCGGGTGTCAGTTAAATATACCTATGCTAACATGGAGCGGGGTGATTGCCTCTTAGCGAAGTTAGCGACTAGGTACTTACCAACCTAGCTAAACGTAGAGAAATGGTTTAAAATAAGAACTGAAATCAGGTGTCAACGCAGAATATTACAATAAAAAAGTATTCAAGGTGATCACAGGTGGACACCCGTGCGGTTATAGTACATTGTACATCCAGGGATGAAAGTAGTTGATTTCATAAAGGATGTAGTATGAGCCTTAATATACCCGCAAGAAGTCGAACGTTCGCCCGAGTTATACATAGTGCATTATACTACACCTACAAAGAAATAAAATAATCTACCAAAAACAACACAATTTACCAAAAACATAAAATAAATCATAAAATGAGAGAAAAATACTTTGCCTTCGTAGCAGAGGGAGTTTTTTTTAGCTTTTGTCCCTCTGCAGAGCGCAACGTACGAAAAGGAGAAAAGTCTCGCTGTTCAGGACAGATATTCTCCATATGAGATACTGCAATAAGGTACTTTCTACGTAGGTGTTGTATAAACATAATTATATATGGTTAAAATTTAAAACACTGCTAGAGAAAATGCCGATAAATCCAAAGATCCACCTAAGCCGTTACTATTACGGCTTAATCTAGCCATACATTATTACTATTTTGTTTTATTTTAATGGTTACACTTTGCGCTGGACGTTTCGTTAGTTATCGTAGCGGCGATCACGACAACGTATCGCGAATAAAGCGATCAAAACTTGTACTAAGGTCCCTTTTTATTCTTTGACTAAGGTGAAAGACTACTAAATAGCTAATAAATCAAAGAATGCACTACAGTTGCTCAAGCCGGGCATATCGTCGTGATGTACAAGTGTACCGGATCTCCGGCCTGTGCGCCGGCCGGAAGTGCGCAAGACTTCCGCTCCCTCGGGACTGCGCGTCACGCGTCGTGGCCCGTGGCGCTGCGCAACCGTGCTGTGTCTTACCAACGGCTTTCACGACACCACTGCACTATTCAATCAGGTTTGAATATGGAATAACATCACTGATGAAATGAGTTTGAATATGGAACGAATTAGACATTAGTCGTGATTCGTGTGGGTACGTTTGTGGGTTTTGTTATGCCGATAGGTTGGATCCTACTGAAGAGTATGGTCTGTATACCATACTCTCCAGTAGGACTCAATTTGTCGATGCGACAAAGCGACATGTTGAAACCACAGCTTCCATAGATGGTCTTTACTTTTTTACAATAAACAATTTCACCTTTAAACGAATTGGATGATCGCAATGGTCAATTTGTTTTTTTTATAGTGCACTTTTTTTTACCGATGGATGTCAATAGTGACCATTTATAGAACCTGTGGTTCAATAAAAGTAGATTTGTCGCAGCAACCTGTATATTACAAAACGCCTTTTTCTTACTCTAAGCTTTTACTATAACTATTATGAAACTCTTGTTTTCGATGTTTGGCCTTCGTTTGTAAGTTTGTTTATTGATATTCAGCTAAAAATATTTTATTCACGATATTTAGCTATTTTTGTAAGCTTTTACGGGCAAGCAGGCCGATAAAGTGGCAATATTAATGACTTTAGAGGTTTTATGATCTGTATAGCGTTGTCAGTTTAAAAAAATATAAAAATTGGTTTATGGGCAATTTTTGGCATGTTTACTTATGATGTCATGTTATTTTAATAATTATGCATTGTAGTATTTAACCAATTTCTTTTTAAGTAGTTAATCAATAAAAAATACTTGAAATACCTTTAAAATTTACAAGAGACTATAAATATAAAAACTGTAATGTCTAGCAGTATAAAATTGTGTACTTTGCCGCCAGTAATAATAAGTTCTAATATGCGTGACAAAGTTGACGCTGCTCAGGTTAGATAACATTATTAAACTGTTTTTTTTAATGGTTTTCGATATAGACACAGCATATTTTTGTTCTTATAGCTTTACTTTTATAGAGATTCACCTATCAGTATCGTGTCCATGTCCTTTTGTAGTTACAGTGAAGGAAAATGAATGAAACAGCCTACATACATATATCTCACTTTCTACTTCTACGCAATAATGAAGAAGATTACTGTAACATTAATCCATAGATACAAAAATGCTCATTTTTGTGGCTGAGTTTCCAGTAATCTGCCCTAATTAGGGCTAGGGGTGTTTGTGTAGCGTAAGGTTTCTGAAATGTCAAATGTCACTATTTGCGGGTTGGCACAGTTCTTCCCGGCGCGGCGCGGCGGCGTTCTGCAGAAAAACTTTTTATGAGCGACAGAGAACACACTTGTGCACAACTCTGTGCTTGTGCATAAGGCACGTATGACAGTAAGAGAGACGGATGTATTATTGTCACCACTTGAAATTGGAACAAAGTATCCGTACATCCTAATAAATTTGTTCCAAAATATTTTTGAAATGGCCCTAAAGTATTGTGCCTTTATAAAAAGTGTAAACTCAATGGTTGGTCTAAATCAATGTCTGTCAACAAACTTTGACTGACCTTACTCTACAGTGGTGCCACCTGGTGAAACAAAACACTATAGCCCTTATTGAAGTTTAAGAACACGTGATAACTTTTACTTCTTCTGAGTTCTGACGATTAATAAATGCATACTGTGCAAAGAAGAGCAAGCTCTAACATGATTTACTTGAGCAGTTTTTTTTTTAATAATAACGACATTGTCAACAGATACCTATAAAAGAAATAAAGGTAGAACACGAACACGAACACCACAAACAAGAAGATAAACCACAGCAGCGTCAGCATCTTGGTACAATGGCTGCTCCCATGTCTATGTATCCATTACAGATTGCTTTGTTGCCGACATTCCTGCAATTCGAGCTGTTTGAGGAACCCGTGGTTGCTAGGCTCTGGTAAGATACTTTTAGCATTGCAGTACTAATGAACTATAATCGACGGGTGCTTCATAATATACTAGTGTAGGTGCTAAACAAAATTTTATATTTTTTTTTCCATGCCTGATTATCTCGTATTTGAAATAAAGTCAAAAAAAATAAAGTATCATTCAGGTTTTTATATGTTAATTTATAATATTTTTTTTTAATCCAATCAAATATCAAATTATTATGTTCATAATTTTAGTATACAAAGGTTTTATAGATTTTACAAACTAAACATATTTTTGATAATAATGTAGTTCAATTATATTTTGTGTGTTGAGTGATTGTTAACTCAGATTACAGTATAAAGGCAGATAAAGTTTACCTAAAACGAATCGCGGATCGAGCATGCCGGTTTTCTTGTGTTATGGTTTTTCTATTTGCTTTGTAGCTTCACTTTGCGTGTTCGGTACACAGCATCAACCTTTTTCTAAATTTATGGATTGTAATATTCAGGTGGCGGCAATAATCTTGTGGAATCAATAGATTTAGTTAAGATGAACATTTAGCTTGGCATTGCTTTATAGTATCAAATCCATTGGCGTTTCTTTGACATCCCCATTAACGAATTAAAAGTATTTTTTCTTTGAGGCATCGGATGCATCATACGCATATCTGTGAATAGATAAGAAAAATAAATAGGTCAGAAAAGTAACATTTCAGTTAACAATAACAACTGATAACTAAGAAGATATTTTCGATCATTAAAACAAAATGATTTGCAAAAACACAAAATATAATTCACATAAAAGATTAACTCAACATGAGGCTAGTTTCGGCGACAATAATGCATGGTAAAAATAAATTTATTTCAGTTTTTTATACATTTCACTATGTTTAAATTTATTATTTTATATATTTTTATGATATTTTGTAAAATAGCGACCGTTTATAAAATAAAACATATTGCTTTGTTGACATAATTATATTATTATAATATACAACCTACATATGAACCTTTTTTTTGGTTGGGGGTAGTTGGCAAGAGAAGTAAAAGATTGTGTCGCTCTAACTAAAATATAATTTTAAAATATAAATAGTGAACTTACATAACAACATATGACTTTAAATGATTGCTAAACACTTTGCCTGCCGGAATTAATAATCTCCTTCTTATAATTTCCTATCTTACTACTGTAAACTTTGTTTCACTTCACCTCACTTTACTTCACTATCTTCTCATCACTATGGATGCTATACAATCCTCTATGAATGTGGCGATGGAGGCCCTCAACAAGCGCATAGAGGGCTTTGAAATGCAGCTGAAGAACTCATCGGGTCCCGCCAGTGTGTCCAGTCTAGCCGCTGATTTTGCTGCATATCGGACTATTGTCACTGAGACATTCAAGATGCTGCAGCTACAGATAAATGCATTAGCACGCACAGTTGATGGCGCAGAGATGCAAAGACGCCGAAAAATACTTCTTTTCCATGGTGTTGAAGAGAGGAAGGATGAGGACACTTCGCAATCTATTGTGACTATCATTAAGCAGCACTTGGGTGACAACAACTTTGCTGCAGGTAGCATAAAACGCTGTCAAAGATTGGGTCGTGTATCTTCTCCCAAAAAGCCGCGTCCCATTCTTGTCAAGCTACAAGATTTGGCTGTCCGGAATGAGCTTTGGTACAGCAAGACAAAGCTAAAGGGCTCTGGCGTCACAATGTCGGAGTTTTTGACAAAAGCTCGCCACGACGTTTTTATGTCGGCTCGTGAATCCCTAGGTCTCAATAAGACATGGACGAAGGATGGTTCTGTGTACGTGCTCGGGCCCGATGAATCTCGTCATCGTGTGTCGTCGCTGGCCGAGCTGAGGAAGGTCGCAGCAATATCTCCAAAGTCCACTGATGTCCCGAAAACAACTACGACCAAGCCTAGACGTGCGGCTGCCAGTAAAAAGTGAAGCTTGAATCTTCTCGTAATAAGTAGTCCAGGTATTACTTTTGTTTACTTTGTCACTTTATATTTCTAGTTTTTCGTAATTGTTAATAATTACCCACTGCTTAGAATTTATTTTGATCATAGAAATTGTCAAACGTCAAATTTGTGTGTGTCACATAACGTCAAATGAAAGTTGCGTTCCATTCGTGCTATTTTTTTTGCACGTTCAATCTGAATAACAGTGAGTATTATGTTTTTTATTTTTTTTTATTTTTTTATTCTTTTTTCCTTCTTGTTTTTATATCTTGCCTTTAACGAAATTGACCTGGACTACCATAGTGCACTACTATTATTACTGTAAGTTTTATTATATGTACTGTAATTTAGTAAGATAACTTTCTTACTATCAACCGGCAGATGGAGTATAGCAGTTTTTACACATCTTTACGTTTTAGTGTGTTTAATATTTTTATTTTATTACAATTTTATAAGTTTTATATATTTTATTACATTATACTTATATATTATATTGTTTATTTTATTATATAATATAATATTCGTTTTACTTATGTCAGTAGCAGACTTAAGTAGCGATGATGAAGATTTTTTCTCTGTTAGTAGTGGCACTAGTTACGACAGTGTTCCTTCACTGGCTGAGACTCTTTCGTCTCAGTTCTCCGATGTTCCTAGAAATTTTAATGTGGTCCACATAAATGCACAAAGTATTCCGGCTCATTTCCCAGATTTTCTGGCAAGTTTTGACTGTAAACACATCCATGCCTTTCTGATCTCTGAATCATGGCTTAAGCCCTGTTTGCCTTCATCTTCCTATTCCTTGCCTGGTTTTGAATTAATCAGGAATGATCGTGCACTGGGCGTGCGTGGTGGTGGTGTTGCCATATATTTGCGATCATATATTCCTTACTCTATTATTAGCATGTCAGCACAGCCACCATCATCTAGCGCAGGTGAGTATCTCATTTTAGAGGTTGAACTTTTCTTTACTAAAATTCTTCTCGGTGTTTATTATTCTCCTTTGTTACGTGTAGACTTCTTCTCGTCCTTTGAACTCTTGTTAGAAAACTTGGTTCCTGTTTACAGTCATAGCATAATCATGGGTGATTTCAACACTTGTCTCCTTAAAAATGATTCCCGCTCCTCCTCTCTTAAATCTGTTATCCTATCCAATAACCTGTCCATACTTCCCTTGAGTGCTACACACCACCTACCAAATTGCACTCCTTCCCTTCTTGACCTTATTTTTGTGTCCTCTCCTAATCATGTCGTTAAGCATGGTCAATGTGCCGCTGATGCTTTTTCCCATCACGACTTGATTTTCCTTTCCTATCAAATACGTCCTCCGAAACCTAAGCCCAAGATCCTTGTGCAGCGTAATTTTCGGAGTATGAACCTTGATAATCTTCGTGGGGATGCCGAAAACATCGAGTGGGGCCCTCTTTTTGAGTCGGGATCTATTGACGACAAAATAAATATGTTTACGGAAAAACTGCTTAAACTTTATGACGTACATGCTCCAGTTCGTAGGTTTAAGGTCAAGCATCCTCCGTCACCTTGGCTGACAGACGAAATAAAAGTTCTTTTGGCTAAAAAGGCCATTGCTGAGGCTAAGTACAAAGGTCGTTCCTCAGACTTAAATAGGGAAAAATATTTATATATCCGAAACCATTGCAAAAAGGTGTGTAGGAATGCTCAACGCCGAAACATCCATAACGCAGTTGAAAACGGTGATCCAGCCAAAGTTTGGAAATTTCTAAGGTCGCTTGGAGTGGGTAAACCTCAAAAAGAATTTATTCCTAATAAATTAGATATAAACTCTCTAAATCGTCATTTTTCTGCTTCGTCCAACTTTGATAGGACCACTAAAGATAACACGTTGAAATATCTTTCTACCCTTTCGACTCCTGACTGTCCTGCTTTTTTCTTTAGTCAATTTGCTGATTGTGACGTTAAGAAGAGTATAATGTCTATAACTTCTAACGCAGTTGGAAGTGACGGTGTCAGCCGTAATATGATCCTTCCTATCCTTGACCAATTACTTCCTGTCATTTCCCATATCCTCAATTTCTCCATCACATATGGCGTCTTTCCAGCTGCATGGAAGATGGCCAAAATTACACCTATACCTAAAAAAAAGAATCCATCTACATTTTCCGAATATCGCCCCATCTCTATCCTTCCATTCCTGTCCAAAGTCTTGGAACGCCTTATCCACACCCAATTTAATAGTTTCCTTACCAAAAATAATCTCCTTAATCCCTTCCAATCCGGTTTCCGCCCAGGCCACAGCACCACAACTACCTTGGTTCATATTACGGAAGACATCAGGTCCGGTATGGAGGAAGGTAATCTGACAGTCATGTCCTTGCTCGATTTCAGCAACGCCTTCAATACCGTCGACTTTGAGGTTCTGCTCAACATATTGCACTCTCTTAACGTATCTCCAATAGCAGTTGACTGGTTTCGTAATTACCTGCATGGCCGCCGTCAGTGTGTTTGTATCGAGGAGACTATGTCCTCTTGGTGCCTAACCACTGCCGGTGTGCCTCAGGGTGGCGTTCTATCTCCTCTACTCTTCGCGGTTTTCATAAACTCAATCACTTCTCAACTTACTTCTTCCTACCACCTTTATGCTGATGACCTCCAAATTTACGCTCAAGCTCCTTTGGATAAACTGCCTGACGCCGTGAACAAAATTAACAATGACTTAGTCAAGATCTGCAGCTGGAGTAAGTCTTATGGCTTACTTATTAATCCGACGAAGACTCAGGCGATGGTTGTCGGCAGCCCTAGGTTAATATCTAGAATAGATTGGTCGCTTTTGCCTTCTGTTTCTTGTGAAGGAACCACTATTCCGTACAGCGATAAAGTAAAAAATCTAGGAATATTTATCGACAGATGTTTATCCTGGGGTCCTCAACTCCAAGAAATCAGTCGTAAAATGTTTGCTTCGGGGGGGTCCCTGCGAAGATTACGCAATTTTCTTCCTATAGCTACGAAAACTGCGCTAGTGCAGTCCCTTCTATTTCCTATCCTTGATTATGCGGATGCCAGTTATCTAGATCTCACCGAAGACCAACTTAATAAACTTGAGCGCCTCCAAAATTTTTGTATAAGATTTATATTTGGTTTGCGCAAATATGATCATGTTTCTGCTTTTCGTGTTAAGCTCAAGTGGTTACCCATACGCCTTCGCCGGAATGCTCATATACTGACCCTTTTGTATAATATTTTATTCAACCCGTTAACACCCCTTTACCTTAAAAAACGTTTCAGTTATTTGCATGACACCCACACGAAATTTTTGAGGTCATCTGAGAACCAGAGATTAAAAATGCCTGAACATTCCACAAAATTTATGGACAAAGCCTTCTCAGTTCAAGCTGTCAGATTGTGGAATGCGCTGCCGGCTAATGTGAGAGGTGCAAAATCACTGCCAGTTTTTAAGAAAATGGTACATAAACACTACTTGTCTACAATAAAATGATATCCCTACAGTTTTTTTTTTTTTTGCTTTATTTATTTATGTGTTGTTTCTTTTAATTATGCTACACATCTATATTTATTTATGAAATATTATATTTATTACCATTATTTATATCATATTGTTATATATTTATATAAGTATTATTTATTTATATATACGTATTAGTACAGTATTACTATATTTTATTAATTATGTGTAATTTGATTATACTATTATTAAAAATATTAAACAGTATAATTTTTAGTTTTTACAATCTTTATTCACCGCGCGCTCCCCTAAATTCACACTTTTTTAAATTTCTTTCCATCCAATGGTTGCCTGGAAGAAATTGCCACAAGGCGATAAGGCCGCCACTTGTATTACCATACCATTTTGTGTATTATATCTCTTATTATGTTTCTATTGTTTTGTATTTGGTGTACAATAAAGAGTTTTTTATTATTATTATTATTTATGTATGTGTGAAATATACGTCCTATTGACTAACCATTGAGGTCCTTAGCAAAACTGGATCAGCTGGAAAAAAAAAATATTTCTTTATTTTTAGTGCATTTATTGTAATTATAGTCTTAATAAATCCAATAATTTTTTCTCCTACTGAAAGGTTTGGGTTACCTAAGAGCGGTGTGTACAATTATGGGCAAACTTCTTGAGCATTAGGTGACGTGGTGGGGTAAAGTTTGCGCATCGTACACTTACGTGCAAAATATTGCTATAAATATGATTAGTTACGTCGAGTTTTTAGAATTACCTATTTTATTTATTACAATAATTACTGTTTATTTCGGGATATTGTATTATGTATAGAGAATTGTATTTGTGTGAGTGCAGTGGCAGGCAATAGCCAAAATATAAACAATAGCCGACATGTGCAACATTTTGTATGTCGTGCATTGTTTTGTCAAATTTCTCATAACTTAAACAATAGTTAAATCGAAAACAATGCTTGTCGGCATGTTTTGTTGAACTTCTTACGATTTAAAACAATAGTTAACTCGGTTTTTAATATTGGCAAAATCGCCGACAATATTCAGTGATAAAATCCGCTTTTAACACAACAAATAACAACAACAACTAACGATTTATAACAGAGCACAAAAGTGAGCACTTCACTGCACGCACGTGTATTTGGGAGAGACCGGAACGAAGACGCGGTGCGCGGGGCAAGGGTCGACTGATCAACCAATCACGCGCAGGTACGCCCCCTGCGCCTCAGCCTCGTAACCAAAGAGACCCAAAATTCGTTTCTGCGCATTCAAGGTCGTTTGCTCAAGATGTTTGCCCCGATTTATAACAATGTGGCCGTAATATAATGACTATAAAGATGTTCATATGACTTTTGTAAATAAACGTAAGCTTATGGCATCGTAGTTTTGTATTTTTTTTGTAACCTTTTATTTTATTTTCTGTCTTATACATACAAAATTACGGCCCTCCAGAATATTTGACACACTAGAGCATGCCAACGCTACTCCTATTTATACATATTATGTTATTTTAAATTCTATTTAATTTAACATACACATTTTCAGTGTTCAAAACATAAACCCCCGACCGATCTACCTTCAGTGCTGTGGTCTTTGGTACGACTCGTCCCGTCTCGGCGCTAGCTGGTGCTCCTACCCTCGCAAAAGGTTCTGGTTACCTGCAGGGATGAAGGCAGTCCTCCACATCAAAGCAACTCCTCGGTCTACTGCACCTCTGCAGTCTACGCAGTCAGCGTTACAAATAGCTGCTGGGCACATGAGAGACTTGGTCACAAGATACTTCGTGGTACCGATTAAAGTGTGTTTTCTGAAGTATCAGCCGCCTCCTGTAGCAGAAGATGGATAAATTTTGCTTTTAGTTACAATTAATTATAAATAAAAGTAAGCTTAAAATGTGTACTTTATTTATTAATTTATTCAAAAGCTGCATCGCCTTGTAAACAAATTTTGTATATTATTTAAAATTTGTTTACAAGGCGGACTTAATGCCATAGGAATTCTCTACTACTTTGGGTGATGCAGAGATTAACAAGACAGGTGAAATGAAAGGTATATATAATAAATAATCAATACAATACTTTAGTTACTACAAAACTTGCACGACGTGGACACATTTGATAATATAATTTTTTATACTACTATTGGAATAACTATCTACTAAGGCTCTTACTCACATACATTTATTCTCAATCCATACTCAGTGCGAATAAATTTCACTGGAAAACAGTATTGTTTAGTAGTTAATTTTGGCTAATTATGACGTCTCAAATAAAATTTATATATATATAAATATATATATATATATATATATATATATATATATATATATATATATATATATATGGGTAATATGACAGCATATCAACCACGAAAACTAGAGCTAATTCATACAAAGTAACTATACCCTGAGAATCAGGAGACCATTATTATGAAATGTAACCATAACGTCCTGCCGCAGAAATAAATGTCTTGTACCGCTGCGTTTTCATTTGTTTTCCTTTGAGCCTCGCGGTCCACACGTTAAGAGTAAAAAGTATCGAGTAAATCCGTAAGTGAGTACTGGTGATTACGGGGTAAAATGATCTTTGGACACGTACGGAGCATAATTAATACGCTATTATTATCCTTAGTCGTTCTGTAAAAGAATTTGTTGAATAAAAAATAACTTACTAATGATAAACGTCTCGTTATATGCCATCAAGATACTTGTTTAGAATTCCAATAAATAAATTGCTATGCTAAATTTCTAAATTTATTTTATTTTATTTAGAAGGTACAGAAACAGATGACAGATCAAACACTTCATACATTATTATGTTTTACATGAAAGCAAATTACAAATCTGACGCCCAATTACACAGCACTTTAATTAGATAGCTTCAACAAGAAAGGTAGTACGCTAAACATAGAACAAAAGGAATAATAACAACTAAATTATAAGATAAACAGAGAAACGCAAAATCTTTAATATTACTTACTCAACGTAGATGCATCTGTAGCAGCTTTACTAAATTAAAGTAATGCAAAATAAATATTAGAAATTCGTACAAATTAGCGCCACACATATACGCTAAGAAAAATTTAAATTATATTCAACAAAAAATGGCAAGATGACATCATTACTATTTAAACTATGAATATTTTAATCTTGTGCTGAATACGTAATACTTAAGAAATACAATAGGCAGAAATAGTGACAGCATTAATTTGTTCATTATAATTTATTCACATAAAGAGTAACTTCCTATTTTATTAAGAATTTGCTTGTCTTCATTTGAGACAGATTTCGGAATCTTAAATGATTAAATTCTGAGTCTTTTGAGGATAAGATAATAAGTAGGTGGGTATTTCATAACAATCTCTTATTATCTAATTAATTGAGTAAGCCAATAAAAACAAGTACAGTGGGCCAAGCAGTTAGGTATTCAGGGCAAAATATTACAAGTTACAATAACGGCTGACTACACTAGATAAACAGGTGTGAGTTTCATATTTAAAAGTGGGTATTCAGGGCAAAATCTTTCAAATTACAAAAACGACTGACTACACTAGATAAACAGGTGTGAGTTTCGTATTTAAAAAGTGGGTATTCAGGGCAATTTTTTTAAGTTACAATAACGACTCACTACACTAGATAAGCAGGTGTGAGTTACATATTAAAAAGTGTGAATACCCACTATTTATGTAACTAACATAATATCTATAACTGGTATAGTTGGTCTTCACTAACATATTGAAGTTCTTGACCTGCATACTTAATGGCTTGGCCCACTGTACCTATTGTAAAGTTCACTTATCACCATCACACATATCAGTCAGTTTTAATACTTTTTTGATCTCTTCTGGAATTTCCTGACAGCAGGTAATTCATATTAAGAGTTTCCTTGTACAATCTTGTAAATAGATGTAGAGAAGTATTCATAAAATTTCCTCATGAGTTGCGTCAATCGTGCATCGTGCTGATATCCTGAGATCGTCGCACGACTCGGAATAGCAATCGGATTTTATCAACAATCGAGGATCGTCGCGTGCCTTTGTACTATCGAATAGGCCGATATCGAAACAGTATTAGTGCTAGTAAATAAAGTAACTTAACAGTCTTTGTCATCTTGGGGACATGGTTTAACTTTGATTTTAGTGGCTCCTTGCTAAATATGGCAGATACAAAAACCTCACTAAATCATATCAAGCTCTACTTCCTGTTGGTCGCATGTTGTTCCGCTGACTGCCGCTAATGCATGCATGTATTTAAGATTTGCTAGATTAAGGGCCAATTTTAAAGGTTCCGTTAGCTTTTATCTGCCCCATAAAATATAACCTAACTAAAATATAACCTAAAAGTCGAATAAAGGACACAGCTGTCATTTTAATTTACGTGTGTTCTTGATTTATCCAACTAATTAGGTTTATCTATCACTTATGGAATTGGGCTTAAGTGCCAGTTTCAGAGGTTTTGGGTAGACCTGATACGACCCATAGAATATAACCTGACCGAATTTAAAAGTGACACAAGTTACACTTGAAAAAAGAACACAGCTGTTACTTACATTTATGTGTGTTATAGCTAATAAGGTTTATGTTAATTGTGAAATTGGATTGAATCAGGAACAAATGGATAAACGTGACGTCAAGAAATGACGTATCATACAGTTGGGAAATTTAGGGCTCCGGTAAGACGCGCCCGTAGCTGGATGGCTAAAGCGGCTGCCCGTGTGCAGTAAGGTCGCAGGTTCAAATCCTGCCGGTCCCATATCTTTTTCAACTGTTTCTTAGTATAATTTGCTAAGCAAAGCTAAATGCTATAAAAATAATTAATTAGAAATTTTCAAAATTATTATGACAATATCAGGGTCCGTTGCAAAGATATCAAAACACAAACAAACACTCTCGGAAAGTGAATTAATTTTACACTACGCAAGAATATTTTGTATTTAATTTCCCTTTCATACTCTAAGACTAAAGCTTTTCATTGCCCAAGTGCTGAAAGGAGTTGAGACATTAATTGTCTAATGACTTCGCTGCCGACTCTACCCAATCCCAGTCCGCTGTAATATTTAGGCCTCATAATCTGGCCGATGACTCATTCCTTTGTCTCCAAACCAAATAGGTTAAAATTAAAACTATTACAGGAGAGACAGCGATGAATAACCAAACATATTTCAGTCGTTTCATCACGCGGTTTACTCTCTGATTGAACACGTTATTTTTGGATGTTAATGTGTGAATTTCGTAGGTGTTGTATGCAGTCGCTATTTTCTAGGAAGCAGTGTTATACACCTGCGTATTTATGGCTTTTTAACTAACCAGCTTTTGCCCACGACTTAGTCCGCGTTGTATTAAGTAGTAGCTGCTCTAGCGCTTTGATTCGCGTCCAAACTTACTGCGCCGCTCCCGTGGAGTTAGCGTAATGTTAAATATCTAAAAACCTTTATTGAGAGTTAGACTATCAAAACAAAAATAATTAGAAATATTTGACCAGTAGTTCTTGAGATTAGCGGTTTCAAACAAACCAACTTTCACCCGTGCTTTTGTCTGTGTGGCAGGTACATCGATAAAACGTAGCCTATGTAACGCGCCTAGTAGTTAGTTGCATGTAAAAAAAAATTGGTGCAGTCGTTAAGAAGATTAGCCGTTACAAACAGACAGACAGACACGCAAAGTCAAATATTTTTTTTATACATACATAATTATTGTTTTTTTTTGCAATCTCTTTGTAACTTAGCGACGTGTTACGCAAATGCGGGGTGCCATGTAGTATTTCAAGTGAAAAAGTATAAATCTCAGTATTTAAATTAAGATCTGTTGATTAATAAGAATATGAACAAAAATCATTTATTTCCTCGAACATGGGTTATAAAAATTGTTTTAGATTACAATTGCAGTGCGTCATTCTACCTTTTAGGTGTGCAAATTTACACATATAAATAGCAACAAAATACAAGTTACATACTACATAAACACCAGAATTCAAATAAATAATACAATATAGTTACACAGAACTGCATGCACAACACTAATTTTGCAAGACACATTTTTTTAAAATAAAAAAAGTATCTTAGGGCAATGTTTTATCGCTGAGGTAATCAGTTACATTATAATAACATTTAAGTAAAAGATGGTCAACCCTTTTGTGTCTTGTCTTTCAGAGCTTTAAATCAACGTGTTATCTATTTCAGTTTTAATGTTGATTGTCCTCCGAATAAAATTATTTGTGTAGTAGTGGGTACGAGCCGCAACTGCGCGAGAAATAGATTTTACGAGTGTGTGCGCCGTGATATTTACGAATGTTTACACTTCCGACGATTTTATAGGCGCAACGACACCATCATGAGAGTATTAACATATAAGGAACACTTTAGCACCGTTGCATTACGTAATTTCTGTGTTTACTGCCATGCCATACATGTGCCGTCGACCTATCTTTGGTATACATGTGCCTTCTGGTTTACAGTTAGATGTCTACTTAAATATTAAACTTATACTAAGTAATTATGATTAGGATTTATGTTCATATTAGACATGTTAAGTTATCAGGTTTGAAACCCATTAAACAGTAATCAAGACTTTAAAGGTCTGGTGCAATTACTTCATAATACATTTGAGATGTTGCAGAAAGAACAAAAGAATTACGGTTTGTTTGTTTATTAATTAAGGTACAATTTTATTATTTTAGGTTTATTATTTTCTCGCCTGTGTTATGAATAGAGGTATACCTACCTCTATTCCTAACTATTCATACAACTTCACCTGCTATGCTTAGGTCCCATGAGATAAAGGTTGACCCTATCGCCATCCACCGAGCACAAATCCAACTCCGTGCTGCTGTTGATATTTCCTGACGGGAAAATCCCAAATAACAATTTTGTCCGACCCAGGCATCTAACCTAAGACTTCGCGGTGAAATGCACAAACGTTAATAAATAGACCAAAAAGGCAGTAACCGTCAGACCAACGAGACAACAAAAAAAACTCAAACTATGTCATGAGTTATTAAAGGTTATTTTACTGATTTCTGAATCTACTGAAATGTAGACATCATACTTATTAATTGGATAATATCACTAATAAAACATGAGATCATTGAGCGGTCACGGTTATTTTTGGCATCTGCCTGATCTTATGCAGATCTTAATGTAAACTGTTCCATATGTGGTAAAGTGCTTGATTAAGATGAGTCTTTAACATAAATCTTCTTTTGCAATTGCATACATCTGGTGACTTGTCATCATTAAGCATTTGAATGTATTAGTGCAGCTAACAAAATGTAGATAGATTAAGTGTTATAAAAAACCAAAATATAATTAAAATTGGGTCTGATAACTTGGCCACACAAAATCCAAAGACGTTGCAAGTATTTTTGATTAACCTTCTAATCCTCTTTTTTGATTTAGCAAAATAGAATAACACATAATAGAATATTCTTTATTTTTCACAAAATTTACAAAACATAATTATTTTAAATACACTATTGGCGGCAATTTTTTACAGGCAACCTTTGGATGGATAAGAAGATGGATTGTGTGGCAGGCAATATATGTTGAAGAATCTGTAAGAAAATAGTAGTTGAGAAGCTAATCTGAAATTCAGCTAGAAAACAAAACCCGTATAGAATTAAATTCCATATCATCCTAATGCGTATCTTTGTCCTTCGTAGATTATAACCTTGCATCTTAAAGTTGAACATAGACATAGACATAAAATCACGCCTATATTACCCAGAGGGGTATGGCAGAGGTGTACAACACCCACATTTCACCTGTTATGTTTAGGTTCCATGGGATAGGGACCAACTCCTTGCTGCTATTGTGAATTTACTGACGGAAAGTTCACAGATAACACTTCGCCTGACCCGAAACCTCGCGGTGAGGGGTGCAATGCTACTAGATATCGAGGCAGTTAGAGTTGAACACTCAACCATACTTATATCCAAACAGTATTAAATGAAATGGAGTGTTTAACCAGCAGTGGTGCCATACAAGTGTCCGTCGCGACAGGACAACGGCAATGATATAGGAATCAATACCAATCGACTCCAATCAGCTCCCGGAAGCCTTGCTGGACCAACTGATTATTCGCTGCCTCGATGGCGACACACACGCACAATACAGCTATTGATTTCAATTCAAGTCATTTGAACGCACCGCGACCATTCAAAACAGTGCAAAATTACTTGTGTAGAAATAGCGACGGCACCCGTTGTTATTTTTTCCTAGGGGAAATTATACCCTAAAGTACGCTACAAAACTACGTATCACAAAAGAATCGAAGGATATATTATAGTAATAGACAGGTTAAAGTGAGTGGCCTTTTCTTCACTTATCTATGGGTATTGGGCTTCCGTTATCTTGGGTAATAGTCGTTGATATAAAGTCTATATTATAATATCTGGTATAAATATGACTGTTCGGTAGCTTGTTTAGGCTTTTTTTTTAAATATAGTACTTCTTTCACCTTCACTGAAAAAATTATATGTGCATGCTGTACTAACTATTTTAGAAAGCAATATACTGTACTATGTAATTTTGTATTGTATATTTCAGTGCGAAGTGGTGGTGCGAGGTGGAAGTACGATGTTGAAGAGCGTTCAGTTTGAGAGCCAAAAAAAAAAAAGATATATTGATAGTGTGTTTAAATGTTTTTTAAGTAATTAATACTGAAGTGTGAGAATTAATATTTACTAATTCCTGACTTATTCATAAACTGAGATAATCTACGACTCTATCAATTAAATAGTTCCCAAGAGACCACAGCAAATTTCTTTGAGCAGTTAAGAACTACGACTCTGCTTTACAACTTACGTTCTAAGTTCCAATTTACTCCGTTTTAATATTCTAGATAGTAAACATTTGAATATTATTTTTACTTTTACGATTCATATTAAAATACTTTATCATGAATTTCCTTAAACTAACAAAGTACAAACTACTGATAACTATAAACTAAATAGGTGGGTAATTGGGTACCTACTTAATTATGTTTCCATATTATACATATTCCAATTGTATGTACAATTTTAGATTGTGTTCAAAATTCGTTTGGCTCACCCCCTATCACATGGGACCTAAACATAACAGGTGAAGTGTGGGTATTATACACCTCTGCCACACCCTTATGGGCAATATAGGCATGATGGCGCACGTATATTAAAACTACACTCAAATTAACTTCATCTAAATAACTCCATTTCTTATCAAATATTGGCATGATGTTATGTTAAAATTCGTTTTGTAACTTAATTCTAAAATCATCCATACATCTATAGAAACGCTTGTACAAGAATAAAAAAATAAAAAAGGAAAAGCTCTCAAATTATTTTGTTATGTAAACAAAACAGTAAAAAGCTTCGTCTTATAATACCTGCGTCATTCTACTAAATATCAAATACAATATAACATTGTGACACTTTCTTTGAAACACCAAAGAGGTTACCTATTTAGTATTAATGTTCAAAGGCATTATATTATTGAGACTCGTCTTTATTAATACTCAACATAAAACGTTTTCAACAATTTAATTTCACCGTAGCTTGTGATGTTCTATTCGGAACACAAATTATCGACTTGGTTTGATCCCACGCCTAAAATAAAATATCATATTTCCTGTGAGGCGCAAGCTTCAGTATTCGAGTGCTTTTTTTCTCCGTTTTTTCAGGCAAGTTTTTTAAGGAACTGCATCGCACATGTTTGTCCAACATACGCCTCCCGTTTATGAACGTACTATCGAAAGCAGTTCCGCATGCCCACCTTTAAGACGGTAATCGCATAGCACCGCTCACGGCGTGTATACTCGATGCTAACGTTCTGACCAATGGGGAGCGCGAACGATATTCGAGTTGTATGCGTATAAATATCTATATGTATAATTGTTACACTCACACTAAGCGAGTGTGCGCTCGGTTAATTGTAGATGATTTTTAAATAAATGTAAATCCCATTCGCGTGAGCTCCTTGTTATGAATAGTGTTATTGCCAGCGAGAAACAATTTTGAACTTATTACTATCTTAAATGTTTAGATAAAAAAAATATATTGGTATTGCCAAATATATTCAAATGATTATTTGAACTTTCTGAAACAAATTTTATTTTTGATAAGAATTAATTTATTCAACAATTTATTTTAGTTTTATCTTTTTTTATTTATTAAAAATTTCTTAGTGACTAGATTATGTTAAAAGAAATAAATTGATAACTATCCTTGGGTTATTTTTGGGCTTCAATTGAAATAATATATTTTAACAGAGGCTGCTCAAGTCTTCGAACAAGTGTTAAGTTAATCTGTGAAGAAATCTTAAATGGAATGTATAAATAAATCTCTGATAAAACTGATTCCAACGGCGCGGGCGCATTGAATATCGTAATATCATCATTGTGTTAAAAGATGAATGGATTGATATGCAAGTATTTGTAAATAGGATTTTTATATTGATGCGTTTAATGGGGGTGAAATAACTGTCTTGATTGCTTATTATTTGTTAAATAAATTAAATGTGTTAAATTATATACTAGTAAATTCATTTTAAGTTAGTTAAAAGTAGATTTTATCACGGGATATTGTCGGCGATTTTGCCAATATTAAAAACCGAGTTAACTATTGTTTTAAATCGTAAGAAGTTCAATAAAACATGCCGACAAGCATTGTTAGCGATTTTGAATCACCTTACCATAGTTGTTAAGTAGATAAGGTGCAATATTGTTTAACATGTTTTAACCATCATTTATCGGCTTCTAACACAAAAAAAATAGCTATTGTTTAAGTTCTGAGAAATTTGACTAAACAATGCACTTACAAAACGTTGCACATTTCGGCTATTGTTTATATTTTGCCCACTGCACTCACACAAATACAATTGTCTCAAAGGGGGTGGGGTAAGGAAGTGTGGCTATTGAGCTTGCACTCACACAAATAAAAAAATGCCTCTGATTCGTTGGTTCAATGTGTGCGTTACTACCTGCGCTGTCGCAGGAATATTTTCTAAAGTGGGCATGCTTATCTGCAGCCGATAGTACGTAACGCCAAACGTGTACTGTTTTTTTGGTCCGATGGTGATCATTCTTTTCTATGCAGGGGATTGAATGTTTTTTGTATGTGTCAATGTAATTCACTCTAACGCAGAATTTGTTATAATTGCGTCCAAATAGCGAATAATAGAATGGGTGACACATAAGACATTACGGTTTACTTATTATTATTAATGGTGAATAAATCTAAACATACGAATGTTGAACCTAAGGCGTTGTCCTACATGAGCGACCTAAAGCGTCAATTGCTGCGCTTCATACAAAACAAGCGATGAACGCCAAATGAGAGCTGTCAAGCGTCCATTGTGTATTATGTATTAATCGCGTTGATTAGCATAGGACTTGTCATTTTACGTCGCTCGCGTAGGTCAAAGGCAATACAGGCTTTCTTACAGTAGTAAGTCGAGTAAACCCTGAATTATTATTCAATCTACATAAAATGTAGATGTTTTTATTCTCTTCTCTGGAGTCTAGACAATAATTATGAAGACTCGGTGTACTAAAATAACAGGCAATAAGTATGAAAGACACTCTGTTAATGAATGATGTCATCGCCATATCGCTCATTACAACTGTTCAGTAATTTGTGCCGTAATGAATTCAATGACGTGATTTCACAATGACTGATCAGAGTAACGCTGCGTACAGAATAGAGTAAGGCATCGTGAAATGTAATGAAAATTGATACGTTTAGTATCCTTTCAAACAATGTTATTCTAATATCGAATAATAATAGCTTATGCTTTTGGCCGCAATTTCGCCCGCGTGTAATTCGATATATTATTATTATGAAGAATACACTTTTAAGCCCTAATTCCAAAAAACTTTATAGCTCAAAAACGTCGTAAAAGGACCTAATGTGCAGTATTAAATTCTATTTCCTTCAAAATTGTCAAACTTTCCATATTTACTTTCAACTTCTACTTCACCCAGTTAGGGTAAGAATTTTAAAAGACCTCACTTGCCGTTCATGTAGGTAACCTATTTGCAGAATTTCAAGCTCTTCGAAATTTTCAAACTTTTCATACGAAGTTAAATTATGTAATTTTATGCCTATCGGCGCAGTTAATCATAAGGGTTTATTTAGTATTTGTTATAATGAGATCCCAAACGGCTTTCAGTGAATTTGAAGGTGTGACTGTGTTGCCAGGAACCGCTTTGTCCTTGCCGCCTTCCGCTGTTGTCTATATTGAAGGTTCACCCACGTCATCGTTTTATTATAATTATGCTATTGTTCACAATTATGAATATTGTTATCCGATAGCTTCCGTTACTGATATAATTTAATAGGGAGTAATCGATTGGGATATTAGACAGTTTCGTAGATATACAATAGGTAGATAAGTAAAGTTTCCTCTGACCTATTGAAATGGAAAAAATATCATAATAATATTTATTTTTGTGTGTAATCAAAAATGCTCTCGATATTAGAAACATCATCAAAATATAACACGTAAGCTTCCCGAGATAATACAATTATAAATTCACATTATTAATAGATTCCCAAACGCTTTAAACAAACGTCTACATATGCGTGACGTCACGCTTATGACTTTTGCATGTGAAGTTAATAATTTTGTTTAATAGCTATACGAAATATTGCGTTTATGGAAATGGTTTTTTCACAAAAGTTGCTAAAATATCTTTTTTTGTTTTAAATATTTTTTTAGTCATTTCGTACTTTAAAAATGAACTCGCCGATCTATGATCATAAAATGTAACTATGTAACTAAAAATTCTTGCAAGATTTTTTATTTTTGTCTACCCTATATTTTATTATCAGTCCCCATGCCTATTATACAGTTCTGGTCCTTCTGGCTAATAGGATACTGTTGTGTGAAAAAAATCTGCGTGTAGCAAAATCGTGTTCGTGTTTAGAGATGGCGTTTCGAAGCGTGCTAATTAATATCATACCTTACGGTAAAGTGGAGGTATTGTGTAAATGTAAAGCACATTGTGAGCTGCAAAATCATTTCAGAAATCCGTTTCTGGTCACGGATACTGTATCTTTTAAAATATTTCATAATGTGTGCGTTTCATTATTAGTACGGCTGCTGAAGTGATGTGCTGAGTTGTTCCAAATAGCGTGCTCATACTGCTCATGCTGCGGTGAGGTATGAGACAGGTGCAGTCAGTACAATTCGTTACATATCCGATTCTGGCCACGGATACGGATCTACTACCCGTATTGTGTACATGGCACTACTCGGCTGCCGTTAGCTGTTCGGAAAAGCGTGCTCGTACTTACGGTGTGGTACAGGTGTTGCGCCGCTTCTCACGGCCGGTTCCACGCCGCTTGCATAACGGCCCGCGCGCATTACCGGCGCACGTAACTTGCCGTAACAGCATTATGCATGTAGGGCGCCGCGCCGGGTGTACTCGATGACATAGCGCGTGCTGAATCTAGTATGGCGTGTTGATTGATGATTTGGTGGTGTGATAGATGATTGTATTGCACCTTTAGTATAGTAAAGACGTAATACAAAACGTGAAGTTTTCGGAAACTAGCGATTAAAGCTATTGAGATACGAATCTCTTTTCTAAAACGTTAATAATACCTAAGGAGCGGTATGGTATGATCGTCTGTCCAGAATTTGTTCCGCTGAGATTAGCCGCTTCTGTATGCGGATAGTTGATATTGTACCTACACGTAATTATGTCAAGTTATATTGCCATTGTAAAATAACTAACACTTTAGCTTAAGTGCGAAAACTATTGATCTAGATGAGTAAAACTATTGAAATGAGACAAACATTTGATACTTTTTGACTACTCTTGAATGTTGGTTAATCATCAGATTCAACAGTTGCTTCAAGAGCTGACATTATTTAATTTGGCGACACAATACACAGGGCATCAATTTATAAGTCATCATTATAATAATCATGTCATTTATCCTTAAGTATATCCTCCATAACATCCTTTAGTAAAAACTTTATGCCTACAATCTTTTACAATCACAGCTGCGTACTGTCAATTAAAATTAGATTTTATCATGTCGATAATAATATGTTTTTGTGTGGAGTGACAAAGCTTGTCAGAAGTTTGTGCTAAAAGCAGTAGGTAAGTAACAGATGGTTCTGACAAGCTGGAAGATGCCTAAAAGTAATAGAGAGTTTGCAGCACCACGGGATTAAAACTAAATAGGTTTTTTTTTTATACTACGCCCACAGCGAACGAACGAGTAGTCCACTTGATGGTAAGTGGAGTACATCAACAATCCACAAAAGCAGATTATAGATACGTCGCTGCAGCTGAGGATTACAGTGGTATGCCTCATGTGCCAGTAATTTCAGGGCCTGATCTCACCACCAAACCGGAACACAGTAATGGAAGCACTACTATTTGGCGGCAGGTTAAAGGTGAGACGGTGGTGCTACCGCCCTCGAGCTCATTCACAAGAGCTCTACCACCAGTAAAATGCCATATCACCACCATATATAGGGTTCGGGAGATAATATACGTAATATTATAGATGAGATGAAACTCTCGAAATGAGAGACGAGACTCTTCCACCACGTAGTACTAATCAGTACCCATATAAATATGGAGACACAGGAGACACAAATTATATGCAAAACATGTCCTATGCGTGACATAAGCTGTAGTTATTAGTGTAGTCGCTTATATGAAAATCTCTACCCTCGTTTATCTACAACGTTCTGGGCATAAACAAAAACGCTTTTAACTAATTAGAATCGTAACAAGGATGCTCCGGGTGCACATATCAAATTTCTGACAGATCCTTCAGGTAGTCTGATGACGATGACAATCTAAACTGCTTATTCATCAAGCCCACTCATCTGCCTTTTGTAAGGCTACCACAAAGGTATGTCGGAGTGTCGGGTTACAAATGAAGATGGGATGCGCATGCGCACGAGACAAGATCGCGCTGTCAGATATATTATGCTGAAATCTCGCCTCCATCAACAAAAGATCAAATTCGCTGGGAGTCGAATGCACCCATTTTACGGAAGCGGCAGGCGCCAGCTGCCTCCAGGGTATCAAATGCCACACTGATAGAGGCTTGCTTAATAAGAAAAATGTAACGCGAACTCTTGCAAGTACAACTCCAATGTTGTTTTTATGACTCACGACATCGATACGACAACGAATTTGTGCGACATTATTTGAATATGCATGTGCTGCTCATGACAAATCTCTAATTAATCCCCAAAACATCAATCAATCAAAGAGGTGGAACAAACGTTTAATTTCATTAAAACCAGTACTGTCAATGGCAGTGTGAGCTATGTAAGTTCAAGAAAGATAAAGAACTTAGAAAATTACTGGCTGCCTTTGTATTTCGATTTTAATGAATGTATAACTTTATGTTTTTATTAAGTAGGTACCTACTGTGAGTTTCTATTTTGGAATTTGACAACAACTGTATCGTCCTATATGTATTTCAATATCATAATTATATGGTTTCTACAGGTGTGACTCATACTGTGTATATATTAAGTAATTTGTTAACTCTTCCACACTATTTATGGGCTATGACGGCAATAGTTAACTTTAAAATTTTTATAGCCCGTGCTTGATATAATCGAACGCATTTCGTCGGGTCGTGTCGTGTCGTTACCGAGAGCAGTAAACCGACCAATGTATTCACGCTAAATCGAATCGAGACAGTGCAGTCTTGTAATCTATACGGACTGCTTTCAATAATCGCTTTGAAATTTGCTTTTGTTTTTTTTTTGTCGACTGACAACGTTTCAGAGATACTTGGTGGAATTAAATATCATTTTACAACTTTCGTTAAGTAAGTCTATCGTTTGCTTTGATAGTCATAATGAGTATTTTAGTTTAAAGCTACTAAACATTTCATTTTAATCGAACAACTTACTTCTTATTCCACCATATTTTTTATATATAAAAAAAAATACTGACTTCAATTACAAAAAAAAATACAATAAGTAAGTAATACTTAAATTAACTTAAGTAATATTCAACGTCTCGCCTCTTCTGTTTATAACTTGAAAGAATACATTAAACGGCCTTAAAGTGCCTATATTCAACGAATTATCCCCGTAACCCGTTGAGGAGTTGTACCTTCCAGCATCAGCTCAGCAACACGAAATGTTGACTGCTAGATGCAAATAGCCGAGAAGCTTTAGGTAATATACGAAAAACAATAGAAGTCTTTTGACTTTGAGGGTTGCCCACGATTTTTCTAGGATCCCATCATCAGATCGGAACCTGATGAGAATTGGACCACATGACAAGTAAAACTCTTTCAGACAGTAAAATAATTTCTCTACTAATCTCTTGTTTTTTATAAAGTCGGTTGATAAAAATTGCATACACGGCTTTCATAATTTTTGTTGAAAAAAATATGGTAATGAGTAGGTTACATCATGTATATTAATTACAATACAAAATAATGAACAAGTAAAGGAACTGTATATATCCGAGAGAGTCACAAGACAAATTATCATAACAAGTAAAATTACAACTGTCGCCTGCTCACGACTACAAACACAAAGAAACTACATATATCCGTGATGCTTTTAATATCAAAACCCCAGACTTAGTAGACATTGATAAAATTATAAGTATCGATAAGCAAAAGAAAAACAACAAAGTTATATCCTTGTTATTGCAAACGAGTGATATGCCCGTCCCTAATGCGAATTGATTACATCATATACGAGTAAGTACAGTGGGCCAAGCAATTAGGTATGCAGGGCAAAAACTTCTACGCCATAGTGAAAACTGTCTGCAAAAGATATGCATGTGTGAATTATATACAGTGGACCTCCGGTAATCCGACAAACAGTTTGCAGGGCAGTGTCGGATTAGCGAATTAGTCGGATTATAGAGTACTGCCTATAGACCAGATTTTTTTACGGAAGAGTACCTAGTAATCCGACAGATCCAATGATAAGAATCTACATGTTATACAGGGTGTATTTTTGAAACGGGGCAGTAAGGGCAAGTACCTTAACCGTTGCAGTTACAGCAAAACGTTCTTAAAAGACCTTCCCTAACTTTTTGGGACATTTTGAACTGCATTCACAGATTTTGTAAAAAACTTACAGTTAGCAAAAAAAATGCAAAAAGTTCAAAAAATTTTTTTTTATGCCAATCGATTCTATTTCATGTGGGGATAAAAAAACTCTATGGGACAATTTTAGCTTTCAGTACTAGAAAAGACAGAAATCGCCAAAAACGTTTCCCATACATTTCGGCAACAGAAACGAATTTCTACGATGGTCTAACTTTTTGTTATGGCCTGGAAGTGGGTAGAATTGACTGTAAAGTAAATAAAAAGAATTTTTACCCTCAAATTTCGAATTTGATTCGAAAATCTGTGTGTTATACTTAGTTTCAGCTGAGAAACTTCGTATGAGTTATTAATTAAGGATTTTCGCTAAAATGTCTTCTAATCGTAAAAAAATTGACTTATTAGAAGCGTATTTTGTCAATAATCGAAATGCGGGAGCTGCATTAGTGTGGTACCGCAATAAGTATCCGTTGCGGCATGTGCCAACAAGAAAGGTTATTACAAATCTTTTGAAAAACCTGGAATTGCAGGGTTCTTTCAAAATACGCTTCTAATAAGTCAATTTTTTCACGATTAGAAGACATTTTAGCGAAAATCCTTAATTAATAACTCATACGAAGTTTCTCAGCTGAAGCTAAGTATAACACACAGATTTTCGAATCAAATTCGAAATTTGAGGGTAAAAATTCTTTTTATTTACTTTACAGTCAATTCTACCCACTTCCAGGCCATAACAAAAAGTTAGACCATCGTAGAAATTCGTTTCTGTTGCCGAAATGTATGGGAAACGTTTTTGGCGATTTCTGTCTTTTCTAGTACTGAAAGCTAAAATGGTCCCATAGAGTTTTTTGATCCCCACATGAAATAGAATCGATTGGCATAAAAAAATTTTTTTTGAACTTTTTGCATTTTTTTTGCTAACTGTAAGTTTTTTACAAAATCTGTGAATGCAGTTCAAAATTTCCCAAAAAGTTAGGGAAGGTCTTTTAAGAACGTTTTGCTGTAACTGCAACGGTTAAGGTACTTGCCCTTACTGCCCCGTTTCAAAAATACACCCTGTATATATATGTATGTACTCTGAAGTAAAAATCATACTTCATTATGTATGTCAAATTTAGTAAATTAAACAACACTATAGAGAGACGTTTTATTATAAAATTAACGTTAGTAATGTTTATATATCTCACAAAAAATAAGCAATAACTTTACATTAGGAAATACAAATTATGTACAAACAAATGTACACACTAAAATAATCAAAAATTACGAGTCAATCAATTTAACACGCATGAAAATATTCATAATTTTTTTTGTTTAACGTTGTTATAATAATAGACCATGTCGGATTACAGGGGGTGCCGGATAAGCCAGGGGCCGGATTATCGGGGGTCCACTGTATTTAATACACTTATCCATAACTGGTGTAGTAAGTCTTTACTATAAATTAGAAATATTTGCCCTGCACACCTAACTCGTTGGCCCACTGTACATATACGTTCTTCCTTAATTGAATATTGTGTCTGCGAGCTTTACGTAATGCTTGTTCGAGTACTAACTGCAGTAACTATCGAATGAGCTGATATCGATAACAGCTTGGAAAACTTGCAGTTTATTGAACTCTTGTCTCCATTGGTGCGTCATTCATTAAGTCAGCGGTGATGGTTATAGTTATTGAAAAAAAGAAAGAAAGAAAACATATTTATTCTGACAAAAAATAAATAAGAAAATAAAACAATAAAACTAACAATACTAAACAATTTTTTTGCCAGAAGTTGACACCATCTCAGCCATATGCTGCAGAGCAGCAGCAAAGCCCTGCAGCGCTGATTTTCTTATTGTAAACGAGCTCGAGGACAGCAGTTCCTACTACCGTCTCACTTTCAACCTGTCGCCAAATAGTTGTACTTGCAATTCTGGTTGGGTAGTGAGATAAAGCCCTGAAATTAGTGTATAAAATCTGTCTGTATAGGTGGAATTTTTTTATGTTTTGTTTATCAGAAACATTGGAAAGTGCTTAAATATCTGCACCAATATGTAAATAGTAGTCGCCTCTACCTCAATGTGCCTCTACCTCTCATCTATTCTTGAAATAATGGGTGTTGTACACAACACCCATACTTCACTTGTTATGTTTAGGTCTCATGGCATAGGGGGTGAGCCTATCGCTATCCACCGGGCACAATTTCAACTTCGTGCTACTATTGTTAATTTCCTGAATTTCCAAAGTTCACAAATAAAACTTTCACCGATCCAGGATTCGAACCCGAGACCTTAGGGTGAGAGGCGCGGCGCATACGCCACCGCTAGACCATCGTGGCTTATTTATAATATTGATTAATAACATTATTAATCGATTTAATGATCGATTAAATACATTTCAGTCCAACGATATTCATAATCTAACATGATAAAAAAAATCAATGACGTATGCAATATTAATGACACAGTTATACGAGTAAAATACAATAATACCATGGCTAGTTACATAATCGCCTACCTTCAATGTTACGATTCGATCTCCCGCTGTGTTCCTTAAGGAACTTACTGTTTACATCGTTGTATGGTTTACTACAACGGAAATATTGCATGCTGGAACCGAATCACTTATTTATAAACTTTCCAGCTTCACCGGCGCTAATTTGAACGGCCAATCAAAATGCTTGATCTCGGCTCACTGTCGTTAAAATTGAATGATTACGTTTAAATTTTGGTCGTTTTACAACATGTTAGGCTCGCAGGAGACACGCCTTTCATGGACATTGATGTTTTTTACAGCAACATTGTTTAAATAAAATTAGTCGATAAGTAGCCTATAATAAGGTTGTATATGGTTATAACTGCCATAAGCTGTGTACCAAATTTCATTAAAATCTTTTCAAAAGTTTTTGCTAGAAATAGTTACAATAAACGACACATCCCCGAAATTTGTATTCGCATTATAATATAATTACTATAGGGTTATAATTTATAAATAGTTAAGTATGCACTTCCAAGTAAATACAGGTGTGTAATTATTATAAAAGTTGGTTTACAGTGTTTATGTTATTTAGTCGTAAAACTAAGTTTTATTAGCAAAGTAGAGTAAGTAGCTATTAAATTTAACTGCACTAGATATAACTTAAGTTTATATTGATTTAATTTATTATACAAATAAACAGAATTACGTAAATTAAATATTATAATTTTACCACAGAAGGTACTTTTTTTTATGAACCTTATCTTTAATCAAATCTGTAATTGCATTAATATTTGGTTTTAAAAAGCTTTTAATTTCTTGGTAACATAAGCCATGCCCTTAGCGTTCTTTTGCCCATGACATCACCAGTGTGGATAAAAAACTCTTTTTACGAGTTAGCCAGTTCTCCACCTACTCTCTCTCTTAAACCAGAAAACACCAGTTTGGAAATGATGCTGTTCAATCATGTAATCGGCGTTTTTTGACACATAGTAAAGATATTTTCATTCAAACTGCCGTTAGTTTGTAACATTATGAATTACGGGTGTTACTCACGTAATGTTGGTCTATGTAGTCGCGGTTTCGCCTATACTATATACTTCTAGGCATTTTCAAGAGAGTGCGACACCTAACGCCTGAGTCGCAGTGCAAGACTGGCTGCGACTATTTCAGTAACACCCGTATTTTATAATCTGAAAAACATAGTAAAGATTTACCATATTTAGTTAAAATCTATTTGTAATAACGGTTAAGGACAATAATAACCTTTCATATTCGTGTATTTCTGAGTTCCTACGGAAGGCCTCACGCGGCGCCTCTCGCTCGGCTCTCCGGGAGTCCCGTCACTCATACCGGGAATTGTCACACATACACCCATATCCTAACACATACAGTCACACATGTGCAACCCAGCTATAATAATAAAACAAAAATAAACATCTCAATGACAAGCCACATCGAAACCAGATTGTTAAGACTTCCAATTAGATGTTTAATGATCAAAGAATTGTGGCTAACCGTTACAATTGTTTTATTTGATATCACAATTTTGGTTCTTGTCATAACATCACACCTATATTACCTAGAAGGGTGTGGCAGAGGTGTACATCACTCACATTTCACCTGTTATGTTTAGGTCTCATTAGGGATAGGGTGTAAGCCAATCGCCAGTGCTATTACTAAATAACACTTTGCCTGCCGTGGGAATCGATTTTTCGTTCTAAGTAATGTGATTCAAACGATATGGTTGGATGAAAAAACAATTAATGCATGTATAACTGTTATCAGTTTGGCTGAAAATGTAATGACAGCACGTCACAAATAGTGCATCAAATAAAACAGACCCTGAGTTTTTCTCGCCACAGATTATATAGTAGGTAGGTTTTCAACACTGAATACATTTTTGTTCAGCAGAATAAATCGCAACGATAGCGAACCGGAAGCAAAAGGCCGGAAGGCAAGGACGTCGCCGGATGCTATCTCCGGCCTGTGCCCGATCCGGATACCCATCCGGTCATGGACCATCCGCACTTCCGCATTCAAGTTTTGAGTTAAAGATATTTACAAAAATGTACGCAGAAAAATGGTCATCATTCTATTTATAGTTACCTATTTTACGGGTATCTGAGAAATTTGGTACTCATAGTTACAGTAACATAATCCTGAGCAATGTTGAAGATTAAGTATGGATTGTTATATTCAGTACAAGAAAATTAAACGATTCGTTAATGCAAATGAACCTAGAAAGCTGATATTTGGATATATTGTAGAGGAAGTTTACAAGAGCATACCCTAAAATTATTAACCTTAATTTTTGCCGCAATATTGAAAAGTAGTTGAAATTTTAGTTGTTTTATTTATTTCGGATCTCCGTTATTGTACACTAAAGATGTGTATGGACAAGTATACTTTGAAGCGTTCTATTATTAAATAGCAAAAATATTCACCTAGTCATAAAACGTTCATATACATTTTTTTTTGTAAAATAACGGCAAGCCGAGATATATCGAAAATACCACAATTGTTACTTCTTTTTCCAAGATGGCGGCGAAAGATCATAGGAAACGAGATTAAAAAACCTAAATATCAGGGTTCACTTTTTAAAACTTCTTTTACAACATATCCAGAAATCAGCTTTCTAGTTACATTTGCATTTATACCAGGCATTCACTTTTTTTTTAACTAATTCTATAATTTCTCGAGTAGGTACGATAACATTTTATTATTCATTTTATTTTATGAGTCGTTGTGTGTCTATCGTATTTATCAAATATCCTATCGGCGAAATAGATAACGAAACAAACAGCAGTGACTAATGATAAATAAATTCTATTACTTCCTTTTGTAAGAAAATAGACGTAGTAAATTTTGCACTTGAATTATTCAAGGTTTAGGGTCAGAGGAAAATAATGAAAATGCATTCATTTGCTTTAGATTATTACAATTGAATTAATTCCAACTCATCATTTAAAAAGTACTACTAGGTGATGCTGTCTTTTTAGTTATTCAAAAAATTCCCTCTTCCTCCCGCGTCTTAATCCGCATGGGATTCTACCCATGGCAAATGTTACTGCCCGTTGCTGCAGGTCATATAGCTCGAGATAAAATATATGCAAAACGCCAACTACTATTGACTTTTTTAACGAAACTTACTACTAATCGCTGATATGGAAATTCTTTTGTTATTATATTAGATCAACTATAAGAAATGTGGCGCTTTTAACTTTTTTTAAATTTATGAATGTGATGGAATTTCCAAAGATTCCTTCTAAATGCAACCCTCAATCATGTAGGTAACCATCATGCAAAATTTTAAGTTTCTAGTCCCAGCGCTTTAGGCTCAGCGTTGATGAATCAGCTAGTCAGTTGGGCGAAGAATTATACAATATGCTTAGATTATTACTTGGTCAGAATAATTAAGTCATCTTATGTATTGTTAGATTTATTCTATTAGAGGTCATTATTAGACTTCCAAATTGAAAATCCGACCGAAAGTGAGTCAGAGATAGAGTGAATAAGATATACAGTCGGCTGTCCGACATATCCCATCCACTCAAGTGTTTAGTGCCTGACTAGTTATTTAGGTATTTATGACTCACCTATGTGTTAGTCATATCTTATGATTAGTTATGATATAAGTAATATCGATGATACTAAATAATAACATAATTAGCGTTGATTTTAACTGTACGGTGTGGATGCGATCTATCTGCCTGTTTGTATCAGCTAATATTCAAAACGTCTTTTTGGAGCAGGTAACTGACTAGACTATTTTTGTTGATGTACCAACCAACGCTATGCTCGGTAACAACTGATAGGATTTAAATCATTATTTTTGTGTTTCAAAGTCGCATTTTCGAAGACGGTTTTTAAGTTTTTACATTACACTAAATTTTACTGGAACAGCTATTACTTAATATTACAAAATCCACGCGGACGAAGTCGCGAGCAAAAGCTTGTAAGAGATAAATTTACCATAGCAACCGGCCCAAGGTAGACCAAGTTATAAATAATTATAAATCTTTTTAAATCCTGTTTTTTAAGTCCATGATAATACTATAAATATACTACATACTACATAATAATCTTACAAATTTTTTCGTGTGCAAATTGCGATGCTATAACTTGATTATGTTACTTTTATCTTATATCCAATAATCAGAAATGAACGCTGTGATAACTTATCTCTTTATATTAGGGTTTTTTCATGAAACATGACCACATTGATAAAACATTTTGTCCACGCGTGATATTAATTTATCTTTATAATTTTGGGATCAGTTCTGCGGTGCCGGATAAATATAAACTGTTTTTGTTTATCAAATAATAAAACTGTTCACAAGAAGTTTAAGGGCACTAGTTAGCACTTATCCTATGTGGGTTGCCAGCTCTTTAGCTACATCCGCTGCATAAAAAAGAAAGGTAAAAGTTACCGTCCTAAATTTAAAGTGACTGCATTTTCGAATACCCATATCAGTATCCAAACATTGAACAAAACATATAATAAATAAATTTACTCCACATAAAGTCCATATAAGTTGTTATGTATTTGGTCCACACGTGCGGTCGGCGGCGATCAAGACAAGTGCACTGACATACAACGGTTCAATTCTCCGAATCGGGTTAATTTAGTGCGTGACGTCACCAGCCAGCCGCTTCCTTCTCGACGAGACCAATTAATAGTTAAACTCATTTAGTTCCTCACTACAACCACGCTTAGAATTGAATAATTGTGAAGCTCATAGTAACTTGCATCACTAGTTGTGAACTAGTGATGTAACAAAATATCACTTCGAATACGAATACTGAACTATGCTTTTTGTTGAATAAAAGAGTACGTTTTCTTCTGGTACTTTAAATATGTGATTTTTATCCAAAATGTAACACTAGACTAGCTCTCTCAACGTTATTTTTTTAGAATCTTATAATGTTTTTCTAGGGTGTGATGTTCAAGACCCCATTGTACAGTGGGCTAAGCAATTAGGTATGCAGGGCAAAAACTTCTACGCCATAGTGAAAACTGACTGCAATAGATATACATGTGTGAAAAACATATTTAATAAGTGGAATATACCCACTATTTAGATATGTAACTCACTTATCCATAACTGGTGTAGTAAGTCTTTACTATGACTTAGAAGTTTTTGCCCTGCATAGCTAACTCGTTGGCCCACTGTACATATGAAATGTGCGCCACTTTGTTAAAATTATACGAATACCTTGCCACTGTTCAGCGAATGAATAACGTGTTACTTGCAACACTACACAAGCCCTATCTCGCAGTAACGTAATCCTAATTACATATTTATGTAATGTCGCAGGAAACCCGTAATGTTCCGCTTCTCTGTTAGATTAGAAATAAATAAGTACTAGTATTATGTTTCTTAATGGGCCGTTTTTTCTGTTAATGGCTTCTCATCTTGAATCCAGTTTCAACGGAACTTTAAATAAAGTAGTAACAACTGAATTTACATTTTACACCAAATGAAGAACTTATCTTTATACCGGTATTTCATAATGATATCATCATTTAAGAATATAATATGATTTATATAGTATAACTACAGGAGTAATATTTAATATGTATATACTATACTACACGACATGTTACAAGAGTTAGTTAATAATAGTCTCCTATAAATAATCTATACAATATATCTCGGCCAAATAGTCTCTTTTGAGACGAGACAAGATAAAGAGGAGAGACGCACGAAAAATGTCATATTGTTGAGGATGCCCATTTTTTTTGGGTCTGACTGAGCCTTCGATTCGATGTGTAAGCCGAAGTAGAGCTTCGCAGTCAGCAAGATACCGAGAAGCTATCGATAATCGGTTTCCATCACATCCACTCAATCATCTCATTCATTCATTCTCTATATCCAACCTACATTACAAAAAAATACCTTTATAAAAGTAAAAAAATATTTATTTAAAGCAATCCTAACTTTTAAACTTCATTTATGTCCAAAAATACGAACAGACGTACCTGCTCCAAAATAATTACGGAAAATATTAACCCACTAAGTCATCGATAAATCGATAGAAAAAATAAGCTGCAACGGCCCTTGATTGGAACCACATGACGTCGTCGAACGACAAAATAAATTAAAAAACAATCACCAGATCATTTAAGTAAACAGAAAAAAAGTTTTAAGCCTCGCTGCGACCGAGACATTTGCTCCCGAAAACATATCTATTAGTCGCTAGAGTTATGAAAACAGAAGTAAGGCTCAAATTAAGTAAGGATATTCTACCCGAAGTTTGACGTTAACTGAAGCGTTTACGTTTCAAGGACTCGATGCCTCTTGGCGTGGGAAAGCTCAGTGAGGTCAGGTGGCACATGTGGTGCACTCCTGTTTAGGATGTTTAAAAATAATAGTGAAAAAATACAAACGAAGGTGCAGAGATTGTGAGCGACTTCGCGGGGGAGATACCGAGTTACACAGACTATACAAGTACATAGACATAACACCGTGCCTGGTGGTCCGTAAACAATAACACAACGTTATTTATCTTGGTTATGACTGAGTTTACGATATCTTATGATGCATTTACGCGTTGTTAATCGCGTTACCACAGAATTACATTATCCCATCGCACCTCACTTTTCTGGAAGGGTTCGGGTTTGCGGCATAGATTTATGGAAAGCATTTTGTAGTTAATTTAGATAAGCAAACATGGAATTTTACAAAACTTAAAAAGTACAAAAAAAAGATCGTAAGACGAAAATATGTTATAATAATATGGCAGTTTGAAATTAGTTTCAATATTTTAAATAACCCATTACTGTAAAAGGATTGTGATCTGACTTTCACAATAGGAAAGCTGAAGAAGCCAATTTAGAACAATAAAATATAAACCACGTTTCATCTAAATTCGTATTGAAGAACAGGAAAAAGGAAACAAGCGAAAGCTAGTAGTTAATCAAATAAGTCCAGTTTCAGAGCTTTGATCGAGTTTCTGATAAATTAACTGTTACTTTTAATCCGTTGCAACATAGGCGGTATTTTGGTTCTATTGCCGTTTATTTATGTATGTGAATGCAACTGTATTGTCACTTTCTGGCTTGGAGGCATTCATGCTGTGAATGCATTTTCGCGTGATCTGCTGGGAAGAATGTGATTGCAAAAAGTGAATCTCGGCACCGCCCAGCATCGCCGAAGTTTGGCTTCTGTGCACGTGAGTCCGTGGGACCGAGGCGCACAGGCGTATGAGCGATAATACGAAGAATCCTCAACGTGGGTGTCCGGCTCGCGCTCACATTATGCAGCACTTTTTATGCCTCAGAAAGAGCTCTGTTCATCGATGCGCAATAATGTAGGCTTTGTGAATGAACAAACATGGTGAGTAAACGCGCCTAGCGACGCGTTGCTTGGTCAACTATTACTCCAACTTCCATTTTTCCAAACAACACAATGCATTATCTGTCCTGTCCTGCACCTATCATGAATAAGTTATGAATGATTCGACGAAAACATCTCAATCACTGTTTGGTTTACTGTTAACACTCCTACTTACAATACAATTTGAATTACCTAATGTTTATACAGTTCCCTCCCAACATAGCCTCTGAATAATGTGATAATCCTTTTGAATGTTTTACTTCAAAATATTCGTAGTGCTGTTACCCGGTTATAAGTAAAAAAGCGTAAATATATGTGTATTGTTCAAGAATTCAAATGTATACTCGATTATACGACGATCATTATTCAAATATTCTGTATTTCCGTGTTTTGAGAGCTAAAAATGAATTGTTTGTAGCAAGTAGTCGGGCCAGGCAGGTATGTTAAATTGTTAGCCAGATAACAAGTATTTTCTTAAAAAATAACCTTTCTTAGGAAATCTACTAAAACCTGACTAATCACGAAGTGCGCAAATTTTAGAGTCTTGATAGACTACTAGTTTAAATAGATAACACGTTTTCGTTATATTTTTCTATAGGATACCTCTCACCGCGTGGTGTCGGGTTCGATTTCCGGGTCGGGCAAAGTGTTTTGTTTGTAAAATTTCGGTCAGCAAAATCACAATAGCAGCACGGAGTTGGAATTGTGGGCGGTAGATGGTGATAGGCTCACCAACAGGTGAAAAGTGGGTGTTGTACACATCTGCCACACCCTTCTGGGTAATATAGGCGTGATGTTTTGTTACGTTTTCCATAGGATTTAGGAAATGATGAGCTTAGTTGAAGGGGTTAATAAGAGTACTGATATTTTGTATGTTACAAATTACACGTAAGTCTTGTACCCTTTTTGTAGTGTAATGTAGATAGAAGATTTTTTGTGGAGAACCTTATTTTTAAAACTTCCACAAAAGGTTGCAAATTTTTTATCAAATAAGTCTTTATTAATTCAGAATATAAGATTGTAGTTTCTACACTATACTAAGTAGAAGCAGTGCAAGTCGGTGTGTTGGTCGAGTCGGATGGCATAACAGTCGGATGTTATAAATTAGCAAGTAGAACCAGTAGTGGGTGCTAGAATGATATTCACAAGTTGTCAGACTGACGTGAGCATAGGGTTACCAGACTATTGTGGTGATTTAACTTGATTATACCATTATCAATACAAAGAGATAAGTGTCTTTTTTTTTAATGTCAAAATAATAATGCTTTTTCAAGCTAGTAAAGTTTTTTGCACGATACCTTCGCATAAAATACAGTTTATTTATGTTTTTTGTCTGTCGGTCTGTTTGCATTAGATAATCTTCTAAACGGCGTGACCGATTTAAATTACATTTAATAGCTGACTACAAGGCGCGTAACATAGGCTATTTTTAATTGATGTACTTACCACGCAGGGCGAAACCGCGGCCGAAAGTTAGTTAGTTTGTTTGATAGCGCTAATCTCGAGCTCTACTGGTCGAATTTTGATAATTATTTTTGTGCTTGATAGTCTAAATTTCAATAAAGGTCTTTAGATATTTAGCATTACGGTAAACTCCAGAACGGAGCAGTAATGTTAAACTTAAGTTATGTTATGTAATAGTTTGCGCAACACTTCGCTGAATAAAAGTGTTAAATAGTTTCTATGTTATAAAATAAAAATATGTATGTTAGTTATTAGGTATTTATGAATGGGCCCTGATGCCTGAAATAAAAATATATTTGATTTCATTTATTTTGATTTTGATTTGATACTATCCAATTAATATTTTTCGGCTAAAGTATTGTCCTAAAAATATATTAAATCAAATTGCCATAGCAATTCAATGGTGTATCTAGTAACCCTACGCGGAAGCAATGTGCCTACAAACTACAGACGCCCACAGGCCACGGTGACCGTCCGCTTGCGTCAGAATCAAATCTCAGCTTAACTATTACTTCCTACCCTATTACACCAGCACCATAGCAAAAAATAGTAGTCGCTTTTCATATAGAGGTAATTCATTACTTGAACGCACTTGAACTTCACGCATTGTCGAAGAAACGAAAAGAGGGCAGAATGATACCTTTCATCGTATTTTGCGGATGGACATTCAACCATTACTCCCATATGCTTAGGTTTATTTCATTTATAACTCAGTAATAAATAAATTAAACCTTTCAAATGGGTATATTTGAAGGGTTTAAGTTGACAAACAAAAAACACAAACGAAATATATATATATTTATCTCTATATTTCAATTTCAATTTCAAATATACGTAGCGCTTTCGTTGAGCACCTTAAGTATAACTTACCCATTACAAGACAACAACGCGCTCGCGCCAAAAACGATAGCGTCCATATTTTAAGTGTTAGATGTTTCTATGTGATTGAATTCTATCCTATTTCTTTCACACCACCGCTTTCTTACCCCGGCTTGTTGATAGAGTTAATTTGCTAAGCCGGTCATTAAGTGTCTGTGTTGATAGACGCTCCTGGTAAATATATTGCTAGCCGTAGGACATGCAGGTGTGAGACTACTGTGTTTATACTATGGCAGTAGGGCTACCACGTAACTGTTTACCAGCACTGCCGTCTATTGTCCAATATTAAATACGTCATTCAATCTACGTACCTACCGCACATGTATTTAGGTACGTTTTTTATTGGTACCATTTAACGGAGGTGACAGTTAATTTGGATAACTACAAGGTTAAATAACAGCTGGGAAACACTGACTGTGTTCGCTGTTTTTCTTAATGCTATCATTAAGAAAAACAGCGGTATAATTATTATTACTTGGGTATATAATTATACAATTAATTAGCTTCCGCCCGCATGTAATGTTAATAAAAAGCTTATGTCCATCCTGAGGCTATCTTCATACCAATGTTCATCGAAAATGCTTTTGAAGTTTAGCCGAGAAAGGTCAACAAACAAACGAACATTGCCATATATATAAGATTAGGTGGTTATTTGCAATGGATAATTTAATTACCTTTAGTTTTATTTTCCCAAACTTCCACGTCATTATTTTGCCGGGGAATTTCAGAATAACAACATTAAAACGAGAATTGTCATTACCTAACTAAGAACAATTGAACATAGGTCATAAAAATATAATTATTTGGACTTTTATGTTGAAGTAGGATGCATTACATGATACATTACAATAATCAGTTTTCCTGCCATGCCATTGCTGATTCAGGTTGCCTACCAAGTTCGAACTACGCGTAATTGCGTGTTGGTAGAAGCATCAAAATCCTGTACAAACTGAAAACCGGTCTAAAGTGAAATGCAAACTTGTGACGCAATATCGTTAGTCCAGTTCGTCTGGAATATCCATTGTGATAGCACTGCGCTGTCAGTCATATACTTCCCGGTTCAACGCTCGTCAATGAGATCGCATACCAACTATGACTTAACGCCTCCTCGTTGGGAAGTGCTGTATGTAATTAGGTAGATTACGTACATGGAGATTCAGTTATGCCATATTTCAAGGAAGTATCTACACTATGATGGCATAAGCTGTTTAAATTTTAGGCCAGAGACTTCCCTAAAATATGCTTCTTGTCTTATCAAGCCTTCTTTTCTTGATAAGATTTGAAGCGTTTACGATAAGAGACGTGTAAAATTATTGTATTTGGATGGAAATTCCGATCGTTTTATAACGTTGGTTGATGATGTTTACTAAATAATAAGTTGTTTTGTCTTTTCTTAATCTCTAGTTATTCAAGAGTTATGTTTTCTGAAGCTTTATAAATAAGGAGTTAAAATACCTGAAAATTTACACGATTGCTACAAATATCGTAAGAAATTTCAGATAGAAATTATAAAGATTTATCTGTGACACCTCATTGGCACACAAATAAACATTTACTGAGGGCATTTTTTACCATTTTTAAAGCATATAGAAGCATATTAACCCTTAAATGAGTGAGCACAATATTATTATTGTCGGAACGAGGCTTTGGGTGTTCACGTCTACCTCCGTGGGTCTTTCGTGAGCACATACCTAGGTGTGCCAGGTTTCAAAGGGGCGGGCACGGAAATGTTCTAAAACTCTTGCAAATAGAAACATCTTCACTGAAAAAAAAAAGAAGAATATTCGAAGACTGAAAATATTGAATAGCTCAGTCCATCTCGCTGACGTTGCCCGGAACGCCGACGCGGCGACTTATGGTGCACTATATCCACTTCTGAAAGTACCAAAAAAAGATCAATGAAGTGGTGAAATTGAATAAAACTTTCCTATGTTTCTTCAATTCGCATTCAACATTCGCAGTTACACATGAATAGGTAACAATCAATTATTTTTTTCATGTCTTCAATTTGCACAAGTTAAATGATTTCTTACGAAAATAACCTTGAGTTTGTATACTGACAAATGTTTTGTTTCCGGTAGTCCTGCGGCTGCGTAGCTAATATACTGCAGACATTTAGGTTTAATATTAGATTGCCAAAAAGTGGGTTTAACAAGATTGTATAATTCGTTCATAATTCGGGCGAGTCGTTATGTAACTCTTTCTTTCAATTTTAACTAAATAATTTATGTATATGTTTAACATTAAATATTAAAAAACAGCGATAGTCGAGTGGGAGACCGTAGGACTGCGTAGACAAAGGTCTCGGTTTCAAACCCGCGGCACACACCTCTGTCAAAAAATCGTTAAGATTTCGAGTCGTGAAGATATGTGTGTATTTGTCACATAAATTATCCCTCGCTAACGGTGAAGGGAACATCGTGAGGAAACCTGCATGCCTGAGAGTGCCTAAAAAGTTCTTGAGGGAGTGTGAAGTCTACCAATCCGCAGTTAGCCAGCGTGATGCCCTATGGCCTAACCCTTATCATCATGAGACGAGGCCCGAGCCCAGCGGCAGCTTTATTATTCAAGTGATGTCAGATAATTAGATAGGATAGTATAATAAATCAGTAGATAAAATTAGGGTATTCACGTAATAACACCCGCATTTGGCAGTCAGCAATTCATCGTCGCTACATTTTTTTCATACGACTTTTAGCAATGGAAGCCTGCCTACCTGGTGGTAATGGTAAGATATTATCTTTGAAGATTTCCACACGACAAGCTTTGTATGACTGTAACGGGATAATTTTTCTACCATACAATGACGCGAAATGTCGACTAGTAAGATTTAAAAAATCGACATACATACACATCCTGTTGGAACTATAATTATAATTATAATGATAGCAGCCCTGTATCTAATACATTATGTCCCACTGCTGGGCTCGGGCCTCTTCTCATGATGAGAAGGGTTAGGCCGTAGTCCACACGCAGGCCAAGTGCAGATTGGTAGAATTCATACACCGTCGAGCACTTTTTAGGCACTCTCAGGTAGTTAGGTTTCCTCACGATGTTTTCCTTCATCGTTAGCAAGCAATATTTTTTATGATAAATACACACATATTTTCGAAAAGACGAATCTTAACTACATATTGATAGAGGTGTGTGCCGTGGGTTCGAACCCGAGACTTTTGACTTCGCAGTCCTACAATCTCCCACTCAGCTATCGTTGCCTTCTACTATAATTTATTACTATTAATCACTGTTAATTACTTTTCAGAAAATGGAAATACCCACGCATTCAAATCTTGTGCGATAGTTCTGATTATTTATAAATAATGCTAACTGACAAATTGAATCAATTAGCATTACAGTAATCATGAAATTAATTACCTCGATAATTTCCCGTACGATATTTAGAGATAGGAACAGATTTATCGACAATGCGGAACTTGGTATATGTTTTTGATACTTGACATAACATTACATCACGCCTACATTACCCAGAAGGGAGTGGCAGATCTGTACAACACACACATTTTACCTGTTACGTTTTGGTCCTATGGGATAGGGGGTGAGGGATATGCCTTTCGCCATCCACAGGGCACAATTCCAACTCCGTACTGCTATTGTGAATTAGCTGATAGAAAGTTCACAAATAACACCCTGCCCAACTCGGGAATCGAACCCAACTACTAGACCATTTAGGCAGTATTTTTGATTTTTGATACTTATATAAACTTGAATAAACAATCAATAATTTATACCGTAACCAAATCATCACCTAAACAGGTGAGATCGTGGTCAAATGCGTGTTTATCCACTATAAAAAGTCCATTTATTTTAGCAAATTGATCGCGATGCTTTTTTATCCGCAATATTATTTTTTCGGATCTACCATTGCGTATCAATGATTACCCATTTGTAAAACACTATAATTACGACAAAATTAATGTATTCCTCATTCTTGACGTCAATTCAGTAATTAATAGAATATTTTAATTAAAATGGATTGTTTAAAGGCATACACACCAGAGTTACGGAAACGCATTGGAACTGTTTGTCATCGGAAGAGTGGGTCAAGAACAACCGGCTACGATATCAATTATATTAATTTATCAGTCGATGGGACGGATATACCACTGACAATGTACTTATTCATGATAACGATACTAAAGAATCAATAGAATTGTTTGTAAAAGAACATTATTCTGAGTTGAGAGAAAGTGCATGTGATGGACTACCAGATCTAAGTCTTGACTTCGAGCTCACGAATAAACCATTTTTTTTCTTTTTTTTAAACTGGGCAATGCCTGACGTATACCATCGACCCGTGTAGAGTCGCTGGTTATGTCCGAGTTGCACGGACTAAAACCCAGTGTGTTCCGTCAACGTCATATGCCAGGTATCGCTGGTGCATGGACACGAATAACCATCTTCTTTTCCATCAGTAAACCAAGTATAATGATGAAGTTTACCGATGGTGAGGACCAAGAGACTAAGAATATTTCGGTGTACAATACGCCTTTATTAGAAATTTAATTTGTATGCGCTCGGTAGTTAAGTAACTGTGCCGTTTGTGCATGGCTTTATCCATGCCTCAATAATAAATTTAAACAAATATAACTACATTAATAAAATAAAACAATCAAGTTTGTTAAAAAACGGGAATTTTTAAAAAAATAACAAATCAAAGAAAAAGTATAAGTTTTGAAATTTCTATTTTCCTATACTATTTTCTATGGAGTAACGGCACCTTTTCTTACTAATTAGTATAGGTATACAATGACAATCTTAACTTTAAAACTACGAAATTTCACGGAACATATGTTACGTTTAAATTAATCAATGGTAAGTACTAAATCTATGAAAAATGTTTGGACTACTATAAATGAGCCACCATGTATATCAATAACCATGCAGGTGGGTGACATGCTCGATATATACTAGCTTCGTAACGTGTCGAATATGCACTACTAACACTATTCCAATTGAATCGCTTTACACATTTGAGGCCGCGTGTCTGCTATCTATGATAACGTAATGTTAACGTCCGCGTTTGGTAAGTCGGTTTATCAAAGCATAACAAATTACATCACATTACACAAGCGGCGCCGAGTGCCACGTAATAGCTAGATCGTGGAGAAAGCACGCTGGCCTTGGCAATGGAGCGCGCGCAGTCGGGCGCGACATCGTGCCACGATCGAGCAGGGACAGTCGTTTAACATCGATTTAAGGTAATCGATATAAATCGATTTAATTTAAAATATTATTATCTCAACGACACGATCTTAAGTGATCAGGAATATAGAGTAAACGCTTAGCGCACTAACTGTTCAATACACAACATGAAATTCATGTTCACTTACCGTTAAAGAAGTTATGAATTATATTTCGTTTTGTATTTCAAATTTTTTCCACGAGAAATCAAAACTAAATTTTGTCAAAATAAATGTTCTTTATTTCATAAATAATCCTGCAGATCAAATCCACACACATTATTTCCAGAAGTCAATCACTTGATATTAAAAATTATAAGTTAAATTTATTTTATCGCATTTGATTGTTATATGAACCTAAGTAAGTCTTCTGCCAGTTCTGACTGTTCCGAATGTAGAGTACATTGATATGAAACTCAAAAGTTTTATTATTGTAAAGTCGATTTATCAGGCAATCGATTCCTTAAGTTTCAATCGATGCTATTATCTATATTTTTTTGTCAAACCCCAACACTAGGTCTTTGCCGCCGTGCGAGCACTCGACCCGCCCGCGTTTGTAATTGGCGCGAGTTTTCACGCATGCAGCACTTTCGTTGTCAATGAACTTGGAAAGCGGGGATGCTCTGTCATTGTCATTAGATAGCTGAGAATGCACTCTCGCTAACACGCGTTCAATGGTGGCGGTGGCTGCTTGCACGCGAGTGACGCAACACAATCGCACGCAAAAACTGCTCATTAACTGTGCCGCTAATTAAATCTAATCGCTATGTAAGAAAACTTGACTGAACTAGTCAGTAAAGCAGGCTTAATAAAACTTACTATTAATTTAATCTATATAATTACATATTTACTCGGAATCTCGAGATAAAATTATGATAGGTAATTTTATTGACATACCTGATTTCTAATGACATGATTTTTATATCATTTTTTTGGTCGTATTGCAAGTACGGATTAATTCAGCCGGCTCCAATCAGTAGTCGACTTCCAATCAGATGATTAAACGCAGATAAAAGAAGAAGAGCTATCTGTAATCTCTGGTTAAACCAGAAGTAGAAGGTACCTAACTGTTTTGAAAAAGAATAAAAACAATTAATTAGCAAAAGGTCAATTTCCCCAAAAGGAAGTTTAACTTTACATATTTAATACATAATCAAACCTTGTAATTTATGCGTGGAATAAGTTATTCATAGTGTAAATCAAGTTTATTTATCGACGTAGTTGATTAGGTTGTTCAAACAAGCTCAAAAACGTTACTATGATAAAAACTAAACTCGTTCTTGTCTCGTCCGTACATATCGGATGAGGTTTTTATGGATTGAAAATGACAAACGAGTTTATAATGGTAAATGGTGAATGTAGCTTGTGGACATCTAAGACTTAGACGGGGACGTCCGCGCACGCCTAATGTTGGGGACCACATTAGGCGTGCGCGGACGTTGGTCGTGTGGGTGCGCTGGCGGCACACATCTTACACATCTCATAGCGTCGCGGTCGCCGCGTGCCGTCGCGTGTTGCTGCCGTGTGACGTGTGGGCACGCTAGCTGCCCGAGGATTGCACACGCCTAATGTGGGGTCAGCCTATATGTAGGAAAATATTGTGGGTTCTTATTTTTATATACTTGACTTTTATCATTAGCTTACGTTTTCAACTATGAATTTTACATATCTGTCCATCTTGTCAAATGAGAATATTTTAAAACTGAGATATTGAAGAATAGTAAATAAGTACAAAATTAAATACAGAGTAAAGGCAGATATAGTGCTCCGAACACGCAAGTGAAGCCAATAAACAAATACAAATTCTATGACATACAAAAAGAATGAGCAAATTTTGAGCATGCCGGCTTTTCTCGTGTCATGGAATTTGTAATTGCTTTGGTGGCCTCACTTGAATGTAAGTTTCTGTCACTCCATCAAAAAACTCTATGGACAAAATTGATGTCGTACCGTGATTTAATTAATACATAATAAGGCTTCAGTTGGCAGGCAGGGTGCATGGCATGGCGCTGATGGCGCATGGCCGGTGGGAAAATCGTACCGTTCGGCCTCACTTGACGCTTCACCGACCACGAAAACTGCTTCACTAGAACTCAGGGTGAATCTGTGGAATGGACTGTAGATTTTATTCTTTGAATTATAATAGATATGCTATTAATCTATATATAAATAAATGAATTGCTGTTCGTTAGTCTCGCTAAAACTCGAGAACGGCTGGTCCGGTTTGGCTAATTTTGGTCTTGAATTATTTGTGGAAGTCCAGAGAAGGTTTAAAAGGTGAATAAATATGAAAGTTGTTAACTATCTATCAGATTATTTAATGTGGATTGATAGGATACCGAGCATTTTTTAAAATAATTACGGTTTTCCTTTGTTTGTTTTAAATTTATTTTATACAAAAGTTTAGGTCTTTTAATTATCGATTTAGGCAGTACGAATACTCGTCAGCTAGTTTTATATATGTTTTTAAGTGTGTCTGTTATTTTCATGTGTTTTATTATTTAAATAATAATTTAGTCTGTCTATGTGGTCTCGTCTAATTGAGGAAACACTTTGCTTTATCATTGTGAACGTAATTATTATGAATGTCTAGTGTATTTCTTGTTGGAGATCCTATAAACAAATAAATAAATAAATATGAATAGTTAGTACAAGTCATATGCTTAATTGGTAAGCTTACCAACGTTTATTTTTATGTTATGTTTATGGTTTAAATATAATAACATAATCAAAATTTATCAGTAAATTACTGTGGTCGTAAATGCCAACATACTGTAGCTTATTAAAATAATATTCTTGAGAATTTTCTGAGGATTATTTTCAGATACCTACCTTATCTATTTTAATCTTTATTACGTATGTATGACGTAAGTATGTGTTATGATTGTTTTAGTAATATTATATAACATGAAATTTAAATCGTCACAGCCAAATGAGTAAGGTCTAACCTATGGGTAAATTTTATTATAATTTTCACTTTTTTTCTTTTTAGATATTCAAAATGTTATAATACGATGGCACCCTTCGTTTTTTTTCTTAAGCTTAGCTTTCTACCTTCTTTTGTTTATTTAATTTGCTAAGCATCAAAACAGTCCAGTGAGTATTGTATTTCGAATTCTCCTGGTTTATATTTGTAAATAAATAAGCTTGTAGTTGCGCTACTGCAGTACTTAGTCAAAAAAAAACTCTGTGTACCTCTAGGTTATAAACTACTTAAATTTCTTATCTGTTTTTTTTTTTGTGGAACTTACGTGATTGATTAACAAACATGTAAACATGTTTACAACATTCAATTTTAGCAAGAAATAATTAATATGATTGAGACTGGATAGGATATTTAATAAAAGTGAATAACCATTTTAGTAAAAAAATATTTTGTTTTTTTTTCTTAATCTAAATGATGTCAAAATTCGATAGATAGTGATAGGGATGACAAAAATGAATAAACAGAAATAGTTTTTTTTACAGTAGTCAAGTCCTTCACATAAATATTTTTGATCCTGAATACAGCTCCACGGTTTTGTTGTGTAAAATCACAGCACATAATAAGAAAGGCTCGGGGAAGCGCGCTCCATTGGCGCCGTCGTTACGGACCCTTCGGTGCCACTGCCATCTGACATAGTATTTAATAAAAAACTACTTGAACATTGTTTTATTTAATTATATTGTATTATTTATTATAGGTACAGTTGACAATTGTGAAGAAAATCTTAGTAATGAAAGTGTAGTGTGGGTAGAGGTACTCATCTATCAAGGAATCTTTCTGACTAACCGATTAACTGTTTGAATAGGCAAAATCACTTCTGCATATTATCGACGACCAGATGGCGGAGTGGGTAGTGTACCTGCCTGCGACGCCGAGGTCGTGGGTTCGATTCCCACTTAAGACAAATCTTTGTGTGCATGAACATGGGGGTTTGTCTTAGTCTGGGTGTTTCTATGTATAATAAGTATGTATTTACAAAAAACAAAAGTATATATGCATTAGTATCAGTTATTCTAGTACCCATAGTACAAGCTCTGCTTTGTTTGGGACTAGATGGCGTTGTGTGTGAGTTGTGGAATATTTATATCGACATATTTATACACATACTTATTTAAAACTGCCGCTTTGGTCTAGTGGCTATCGTAAGCGCCTCTCATCGCGAAGTCCAAGGCTCGATTCCCGGGTCTTTCCGTCAGGAAATTCTTAAAAGCAGCATGGAGTTGAGATTGTGCTCGGTGGATGGCGATAGGTTCACCCTCTATCCCCTTGGACCTAAACATAACAGGTGAAATGTGGGTGTTGTACACCTCTGCCACACCCCTCTGGGTAATATTGGCGTTATGTTATGTTATACTTATTTGATTCACTAGTTAGTACTTCAATTAACATCTTTGAAAAATATTTTCTCTATTACGCACTGGAAATAAATCAGTTAGATCTTTAGTGATGTTTTCCTGCTTAATAAATGCAATTAATTATTGCTAAGTGCTAACTGCGGTAAACAACTCTGTCTCGGGGATATCCGTTGAGGAAAAACGTGAGTTGGTGTCTACCTATCTTATCTAATATCATTCTCGTAACTATTTACAACTGGCCGAGCTTTTGTGAACAAGCTTCAAGCAAAAGTATCACCGTATCACTGATTTTGTTTATATTGGTATCTTACAAGTGGGCGGCGTGTCGTCCACTTAATGGTAGTAATAACAACAAGATTTAAGACGAACTCAGTAACTTAGATAAGTATGCCAAATGGGAAGATAGTCATAACTACCTAACACGCATCAGACAAAAGCTTATACATGTCATGGGGCCAAACAATATGCCCGAAATCGTACGCTTAGCAAAAACAGAAAAAATATTTTAGAATAAATTAAAGGCATGGCTCATCGAGCAACGTATACGACCATATGATTATAAAGAATAGTAATAAAAAATAGTAAGAATAATGATCTACACCCAATACATAATTATTCTTACTATTTTTATTGAATGCAGAAAATTTTATTATATTTTTGTAATCATATTGTAATATTGACTTGTAACGAAAAATTACCAATAAATATGTCTATGTCTATATAATAATAATAATAGCAGCCCTGTATTTAATACATGTCCCACTGCTTGGCTCGGGCCTCTTCTCATGATGAGAAGGGTTAGGTCATAGTCCACCACGCTGGCCAAGTGCGGATTGGTAGACTTCACACACCCTCGAGCACTTATTAGGCACTCTCAGGCATGCAGGTTTCCTCACGATGTTTTCCTTCACCGTTAGCGAGCGATAATTTATATGATAAATACACACATATCTTCGAAAAGACGAGAGGTGTGTGCCGTGGGTTCGAACCCGAGACCTTTGACTTCGCAGTCCTACCGTCTCCCACTCGGCTATCGCTGCTTATGCTATGTTTATGTCTATGTCATTATCTTACGAATTGTTAGATATCACGGCATATTTACAATGAATAACAGTTCTCTCGTGAACCAAGGGGCTTGAAATAGTTCTGAAATATCGGCAATGTCCCATGATGTCTAATAATTCATAAGTGATAACTACAGTTACAAACACCACCCATGATACAGGTATTAATGAATCAATTAAATAGTGTCCATTAAGTATGCATTCACCAATTAAGATGTTATCTATTGGTAAGTATAATAAACCACTTTTCAAACTAATATCCTGCTCATGACTTGAAATATAGCCTTGATTGCTCATTATGATAATATTAAACACCATATTTATCAACTGAATTAGGAAAGTTATTATAAAAAGATACTTTTTTCTACTTATTTTAAATAAACGACTAGGAATAACTCCTGTGTACACAAACATACATTTCACTCACATAAAGCACACCCAGAGACAGAACAAATCTGTGCGGATCACACAAAGATTTGTTGTGTTTGAAAAAGATATATGACATCTTTCATTTTGAATACCTATTTCTAGGTTTTCAATAAGTTTGCGCATCTCATGTAGGTACTTATAGAATGTTACTACGTTTTACTACATATATATATAAAATGGCAGATACAAATTATTATTAGGTATATGATTAGATATATATTTACACACTTTATACTAACACTAGCTGACCCGAAAAACGCTGTCCTGCCTTAACTATGAATAATATTTATATCTATCTATTTGACGATATTATATTAAACCATAAGGTTACATTAAAAAAGTTTATATTGTCAAAAACGCTAGTGCTACATTAAATTCTCTAATGATTTCAATAGAAAATTTAATATGGTGGTTAGGTATTCTTAAATTTTATAATTTGCCGCGCCAATTTCTAATTTTTCTGTTTCATAAGAACCATCTCAACAAAAAAAGAATCAGCGATATCAGTCTAGCCGGCATGCGTGATGCCGTGACCAGAAGAAATAGGGATTTATTTTTATTTGTATAGATCAGGGGTGGCCAACAGGTCGATCGCGATCGACCGGTCGATCGCGACTGTTAGTCCAGTCGATCGTGGCAAAGCAAAAAATATAAATACGTACGTAGACCAGACTGCCCAACGTAATCACCTACTTTTGGACGCATCATCTTGTGTAATTTTTCAATCGCTGTTCCGTCACGGAAAAGATATTTAATTCAAAAACATCAGTTCTATGGAAGCTCAAGCAGAAACTCATTGTATATAATTATGTGAAAAATCTAAAGGAAAAACAAAAGGGAAGAGTAAGGGAAAGAAAAAATGCCAAAATAATAATGAACCAGTGATTGATGTAACTGTGTCACTGCATCCATCAGTTACACAGCTATATAATAGCAGATTACCGATAGCTGCTGCTAAATATAATTAAGTCAAGTTGTTTAATTCACTTGCGCAGATCCTCACCTCTAAAACAGAGCGCTCGTAACTCATAACGCGACCTATACAAAATAATAAGGGATCTCAAAATAATAAACGATGTCAATTACACAAATGTGCTTCTTATTTCTATAATTATAATTATTTCATGATTATTCGTAAATAAAATACAGTAGTATACGACATTTAAATAAAAATATATAAAAAAAATACAAAATCCATTTAATAATTAAGTTTGATAATAATGTAGCCCTTAAAAATGAGTTAACAAGTGATCGTTATGACCTAAAAATTATTTACACTAGTCAATTATTACCTTATTTTCTTCAGTATTGTGCAGTGAAGTAGATTTACACCCTTTGGTAAAATCTTAGGATGGAAATTTGATGGGTGTAAAGGACATTTATTTTCAAATTTATGGTTGTAAAGGAAATCTATCTTGGTAAATACAGCACTAGGGTATTTTTTTATTCTGCCTTAAAAAATACTATAAATTCTAAGCACTTTTCTCTTTGGTTTTATTAAAATAGCTCAAGAAACAAAAAAGTTACAGTAGAAAGTATTTTATTTTTTTTGTTTTTTGCTTCTCCTGAAAAGTCCCATTTTGTCCTTTACGACTTTTGAGCCCAGAGGTATCGATAAATGTAAATAAGTACTAAGTATAATTTCCACATTAATGTTTTTCTCTTAATAAAATAAAAATGGCTACATGATTGTGTACCTACTGAACTATGCTGTTTCATTTAAGATTTCTAGAAGAAGAAATTGGTAGATCGCACAGGGTCTCGTTAGTGATCAAGAGATCTTGGGTCCAATCAAGTTGGCCACCCCTGCCTGGTATAGATAGATTCACATAAATGACTTAATGGTCATTATGTCCAAAACACCACGCTGACCAAGTGCGGATTGGTAGACTTTACACGACTTTGTACGACTTTAGCTACAAGAAAATTTAAATGAAAAGTCAAGACATTTGGACGGTTCAAATACCTAATGACCCAGGGAAAGACCTCCAAATACGCAAGTCTTTTATTTTTACATAATTGTTTAATTAAATTTGAATTTGGAATTCAAATGTTAATTTAATTGACATTACAATAGGGAAAGGTTTGTTTAAAAATAAACAGGAAAAATTATATAAAACCTCACTCCTCATATGTCACAAATCATTGTTATCTTATTTTATAGGTTTTGTCGATTTCTCTTTGTTTTCTAACTAGATTATGTACAGTACCGATTCGTGTGGACCGCCTGTCTCTGACTGACGCAAATAATCGAGTGAGTAATAAATAGCACAAATCAATACCATTTACATTTTACTTACTCGGGGTCATATGTATCCCCATTATATGAATAAATGTGTATTTATAAGCTTACTTACGTTATGATTTAATAACCAAAGCTTAATACATAACATAACATCACGCCTATTACCCATAAGCGTGTGACAGACGTGTTCAACACCCACACTTCCCTGTTTTAAGAAAAGGAAAAGGAAAACGTAAAAATAATAGTTATTTATGCAACTGTTCTATAATGAGGGGTATTAAAACACGAGTGTGGGGTTTGATAATAGTATCACATGAGTGTTTTAATACCTAATTATAACAGTTGCATACAAGACTTTATCTACACCCATGATATGAATCCTCTATAAATGTTCTGAAACCATAGGGTATTGTACAGTGTTGTAAGAACTCTATGTAAATTCATGGAAAGTTTAATTACTGAGTATCTAATACAAACAAACTATGTATAGGTAATAATACTATTATTGAACAAAAATGGCGGGATACGACGCCAATTCAAAAATTCGAATAAGTTTTTATTTAAATTACGGCGCTGTGGTAGTGAAACGCGCGTGCATGACATGTTCTTTTTTTGAAATTCTTAGAGATGCCATCTTTTTTTGAAATTCATTATGCAACTCCTTTTTTACTCATCGAACAGCCACATTGGCTGTTCGATGAGTAAAAAAGGAGTTGCCTAATGAATTTCAGTACAACATTATAACACCCGTTTGGGTGTTATAATGGTTATTATGACACTGGCTGTTTTAATGTTGGCAATAAGCTAACTGTTTCAAGAACGTTTATAGAGGATTTATAGCATGGGTGTAGATAAAATAGATATAGGATATTATCCATAAGACAGGCTTATATAATTATATATCTAGTAGAAGGTGGTGGAGCTGGGGAAACTCGTGGGCTACGGAGGAAGTGAGCGGGATCGACCTTGACATTTTCTTGTCGCGAATGTTGTTATACAAACTAAGCTTTATAAGTACAGAAGGTTCAGTTGGAACGAAGGGCTGGATAGAAAGACAGAGCACATTGGGCAGGTAAAGATTATATTATGACGATTTATCGTTTTAATTCACACGTAGAAAGAAAATGAAAATGTTCAGTATAATTTTAGCTATAGCCTATAGATAATTCGTCATTGGTTAGACTGTTTTAGAGGTTAGCGGAACTAAGGACAAGGAAAAAAAAAAGAATTAAGTAACTATGAGTAGGTAATGTTATTTCACAAACATTTAATTTTACTTCCTCGGATTGATTTAGTATATTACGATATTCAGCTCCAATTTCACATGTGTTAGATGAACCATATTGACAGTATAAACATAGATATAATACACATAATTGTAAGTGACAGCTGTGTTCTCTTTTGAAGTGTAACTTATGTCACTTTTAAATTCGGTCAGGTTATATTTAATAGGCTGGATAAGATCTTTCCAGAACCTAAAATCTGGCCCTTAATCTTTCCGGGGCCCTTAGTCATAGACATCACCCTCTTTTATGACATTTATAAATAAGGAACCTAAATATTACAGGTAAAGAGTGTGTGTTATATACCTCTACCAAACCCTTCTGAATAATAGGTGTGATGTGTTTATGGACCGGATGGCGGAGTGGGTATAGTACCTGCCTGCAACGCCGAGGTCGTGGGTTCGATTCCCACTTAAGACAAATCTTTGTGTGCATGAACATGGGGGTTTGTCTTAGTCTGGGTGTTTCTATGTATAATAAGTATGTATTTACAAAAGAAAAGTATAAATGTATTAGTATCAGTTATTCTAGTACCCGTAGTACAAGCTCTGCTTAGTTTGGGACTAGATGGCGATGTGTGTGAGTTGTGAAATATTTATTTATATACATTTATTTTCTATTGAACCTTCTATAACTTTTTTAGTGTGTTATTAATGTCCGTAGCTCCAAAGGCGCCCATCTCGCCAGGAAGTAGGAAAAAGAACCACAGTGTTACTCCCACGGTACTTGTTCAATCCAACCATTAGTAACCATTACTCATAGATATTTAATGGTTTTTTTTCTTATAAATTAGGTTTTCATTATAAATTATTGCTGATTGAAGGACAGAATCCTAAAGGTATTCCTCGTTTAGAAATATGTGTGTGTTGTTGTTGACAAAACAAAACAGTTAACAAATTACAGTCTTGCTAAAAATAAAGAGATCGTAGGGCATTTTCGGAAAATCTCGGAGAGGCTTCCGACTGTTAGATTCAAAAGAAATTTTTCTACACTATTACCGTTCTAAAATGTATCGTCGGTACCTATATTTTGATTTAAAATTAATGGTGAATCTTCAAGATTAATTTATTTTTTACAGAATTTTCATTTTCATTGCGCAAATCATTTCCTTTAAAAGACACACTACGGAGGAATGATTTTAAAAACGTAATAGGAACCTACCTACCTTCACAGTAACTTAACGAAACACAATCTTCTTCTCTATAAAGACAGTTGTATAATTCAAATTATGAAATACAGGTGTTACTCACGTAATGTTGGTCTATTTAGTGCAAGACTGGCTGCGACTCAGGCGCGACGTATCGCACTCTCTTGATAATGCCTAGACGTATAGGCGAAACCGCGGTCGACTAAATAGACCAACATTACGTGAGTAACACCCGTATTTCATAATTTGAATAATGTTACAAACTCACGTCAGTTTTAATAAAAATACAGTTGTATAATGTTATAAATTGTCTTCAATACATTGAAATGGAGATCACTAACTTACTGAAGACGGAGGAAAGTCCTCTCCATCTATTGTCATCATCAATGTCATCACCAACCAATATCAAGTCAGCTGCTGTTAAATAGGGTAATCAAACAAAGGGCGATGTTTCAATGAGAATACAAAAAGTCAAATGAAATTTTTGAACCGTGTCCCTTAGAAAGCGCACTCAAGTGGGACGCGGGACGCCACAATGTGCCCGCAGGTTCCAATCGAGTTTATGAAATAAAACGTGCTCCAATAATGGTGAAAAACCCTTTAAATAGCAGCTATTGAGAGATGTGATTGTGAGCCGGTCCAGATGGAGAAGTTATTTTTTTTTAAGAATGTCCAAAGAGGTGTGTTGTTGGATTTTGATACAGCTGAGTGGCTACGAATGGTAATAACCAATAGAATAAAAAGGTTGTATATTTAATTATCTCCTTTAAACTTCATAATAAGAATGATATTCGTAGGTACTGTTGGCCGGATATTAAACAGTCGATAGTGATCTACACTCAAGCTCTTTCAAAGCTGGACCCATCCACTTTAAAAACTCTGAATTGCTGTCTAGATTTTATAAAGGCTGTAGATTGTAGATTGTGTACATTCGAATACATATTTAAATAAATCCAGGCAGTTAGTTAAATTCAATTTATGTTTGTACTTATATGCTAACAGTTATCGGCGTAACTTGTTGCATAACAATAGGAACTGTAGGTTAGTTATGACATTTCTCAACACCGCACTGACTAGAATTAATAAACATGTTTTGGAGTTAGCTGCATGATGGGTGCAATGGCATTATCAAGTAGGTACCTACCGACATTGTAATGGTAGTGCTTGAGTTACGTTCGTGGCGTGGGAAGAAGTATTATATCCAATTTCACTAACGCTTAACGGCTTTTGATCTGACTGTCCTGTTCAAACCGCGGTTAAAGAATTACGGTGAAATTGGTACTAAGATTAAAAAACTGTTGGAAAAATTAATTACTTATTATAATTTGCTAAGCAAAAATAATTAATAAGAAATTGACATAAGGTACTCGTTCATTCTTTACAACATTTTTTTCGTTTGGTTTGTATTCTACTTAAGACAGGTACGAATAGATGAACGTAACGTCACATAATGACGTAACAAACAGTTGAGAAATGAAGGGTTCTGGCAAGCGGCGACCGTAGCTTAGTTGTTAAAGCGGCTACCCGGTATGAAGAGATCGCAGGTTCAAATCCTGCCTGTCTCATATTTTTTTCAACTGTTTCTTAGTCTAATTGCTAAGTTTTTACAAGTGTTTTACGTTAGTGCTCCATCCCTGTAGGTTGACTTGAAGCGTGATGTTGAACAGTGTTCATAGGCTGTGACAACTGCTTACCATCACCCGGGTTGTTTGTTTGCCACCTTAGTGGAAAATAAAAATAGTCTAAGGTTATATTCTATAGAATAATTTTTAAAAAAATTAGTATTGTTGTTACATTATCTTGTCCCAGCCGTTTTCGGCCACGGCGGCCAATCTTGCTGCAGATCAACCAACTGCGTGGGACATAGGTATTTAAGCGATCAAGTCATCAACGTCTGTTCGTACCTACCTATCACAAGAGCACTTTCATAGCCCGAAATGGGACGGATCGACCGATATGATCGGAGAAAGATCAGGCTTTACGTGAGAACTGAACCACGGTAGTGTAGTGTTAACAACGCCAACCTCCTGCGGGGAGAATGAAAAAATAAATCATGTAAAACTCTTAAATTGAAAATTAATATAATATAATATTTTTTTGATTTCTAGTGCAAGGTTTGAGAGATCAGCCTTCTTCTACTTTTCATTACATTATCCTGATAAATCAAAAAATCGGGATATTATTAACAGCAAAGACCACACAATTAATAAGGAGAGGAAATGAAAGCAAATATCTATGCAAATAAGTCTGCCAAAACTCGCGGCGGAGCGGAGGGTAAATTTTTTAGCGCATCTGTGATTTGATAACTAGTTTTAGGTATATAACATTGGTGCTCATCCACATTTGGCAGCGGGGGACGTCTGACAATGACAAGTCCTTTTGGTTTAATAGTCTAAGACTAATAGGTACCAGAACAAGACCTAGTAATTTTATTAAAGACGTGTAGCAGTAAAATGTTTTCAATCTAAAATGATACAACTAATATATTTTTAAAATACTCAATATATGAATAAAGCCATAAAATGACGAAAAACAACAAAGCTAAACAAACTTGCATCATGCTGACATAAGTAGCGCTATCTAGCGGTGAATAATAAAAACAAAAACTGCAAGCTACTCGACGATAGACAGCGCCATCTATCGTGGAGTAGCATGTAGCTTTCGTTTTTATATATCCCGGGCACTGATTCGAATGCCATCCAGCTTTTTTTAGCTAAGTTCGAACCTGCATAGTGACTCGACCAACATGTTTACTTTATAAGGCACACGCTAACATTTATTTATCCATTTATCATTTAATTGTAACGTATGTAATGTAATGTGCAAATAAATTACGTAATTTTTGCCGTTTACGTTTTTGTTGGCAAAGTTGGTCGGTGCGATCCGGATGTCTAGATATTATAATACGTAGGCTACACAACTATCTTAAAGTAATCTAATCTTGTCGATAGTTATAGATAAGAACAAAGGTTGGTAGAGGGCTTTTTAACTAGCTATAGCCTAGGGATGAAGCTTTACCGTTTCACTTTTTTTTATACTACGCCCGCAGCGAACGAACGTGTAGTCCACCTGATGGTAAGTGGAGTACAGCCCATGGACATCAACAATCTACAAAAGCAGATTATAGATGCGTCGCTGCAGCTCATGCCTCAAGTGCCAGTAATTTCAGGGCCTGATCTCACCACCAAACCGGAACACAGTAATGGAAGAACTACTATTTGGTGGCAGGTTAAAGGTGAGACGGTGGTGCTGCCGCCCTCGAGCTCATTCACAAGAGCTCTACCACCAGAAAAAAGCAGCAGCACTACTTTGTGCCAGTCTGGTGATGAAATTAGAATTTAGACCCTGAACTATGACACAGAATGTGTAGCGATGTTTTTTACTGCCCACCGAAATCACTTCACTTAAGTTTCATTCGATATAAACATAATGATATCTATATCTACCAAGAACAATAATAATATCAAGATATGTGTATATTTTCGCAAAGTGATAAGAAAATAAGAAGTAAGTTATTACTTACTACCTATTTCCTTATCGCTTCGCAAAAATTTCCACAACCACCGAAATTCAACATAAAATGACTACACATGTGTACAATGTGTTTCCAAGAAAAGCCAAGCTATGTATGTGACCGGAACCAATTACATACATTCCTGGAATCAATAGCTATAAACTGATTTTCACATGCTGTCTACGTGATGATACGTAGGAGTAATGTAACACATAAGTAATAAATTGACTTCAGTAACTGGCCGCGGTGACCGCCAAATATCGTCATTTGTATTCAACAGGCAGAACAACTACGCTCCAAAGTTACTACTTGAGTTGACTTCACCAGCAGGTTTTTTGAACATAGGGTTTCTTACCGCAGAAACGAATATAGTGCCTATATAGAACCATAACATGGTGGTGGAACTTTTTTTATTTTAATTCCCTTTACGATCAGGGGAATTACCGATTTACCTAGATTTTATTGGTCTGGGGTTTTTATCTTAGCAAAGGAAAATGCCACTGTGAATGTTAGGTACTAGGATAGACAATAAATTTGGATTTTTTACATTAGATAGAACGCCAGAAGCAATTACACTATCCAATTGTCCCAATGACAAGGCCAAATACTCGCATTCTCTCACACATGCACACCCAGTATCAGAACATCTTTGCAAATCACACTAAGATTTGTCCCATGTGGGGATCGAACCCACAACACCAGTGCAGTGGAGAGCGGCGAAGTGACCGCTTAAACCACTACACCACACGTGCATAGAACGGTTCAAAGTTCTTGGCCTTTATAACAGATGTAAAAGGTTATCGAACTAAGTTATTGTCACGACGAATTAAGTTGCATGATTGTTGTAATGAATAGTTCAAACTATGCAAAAAAAGTCGCATAAATAAGGCTTGTAATATTTTATGTCTGTCTATTGTAGTAATATTCAAATAAATATATTATTTCACCGTATAAGTGTCGTACCGTATTGAACTGTGAGTACCCTATTGTTTTATGCCTTGTAAAACAGAGTCTAAACAAGGATGTACATTCTAAACATTCCGGTGGAATTAATTTGAATGTTTGAATTTTCTTCATGGCCGATTTATTGGTTTATTTTAATAAAACATAAGGCACAAGTGGTTTATGAGTTTTACAGGTATCTACACCTACTTGTTATATTATTGCTTTTTTATGGAATAGATTGCGATGATAGCCGCGTGGGAGATTGTATGGCGGCCAAAGAAGTGAGTTACGAATTAAAATTAATATAACTTAAGATCCAACATGTATGTTTTTTCTGTAAATAAATATATCCCATTTAAAATTAATAATCGATGTTTTTAAATTTTGCCTCACCTCAGAGATGCCGATGTGATAGTGGCAACATTCTTAGGTTATTTAGTACACAACACGCCTATATTACTCAGTAGGAAGTGGCAGAGGTGTACAACACCCACACTTCACCTGTTATGTTTAGGTCCCATTGGATAGGGGGTTAGCCTATCGCCATCCACCGGACACAATTTTAATTCCGTGCTGATATTGTGAATGACCCGGGAATCAAACCCGAGACCTCGCGGTGTGAGGCGCATACGCTAACCACTAGACCATCGAGTTAATTAGTAATTTCAGACATTTCAAGACGTTCGAATTTTAAGAGATCATTAGTAATTCATAGATCATAAGAAATTGAGAGTTATAAGAAGATTACAGTTAAATTTATTATAAATATATATGCAAATATAATAGTAAGTAATAAAAGTAACAACTTGTATTACTTACTATTATATAATATTTGCATGCTGTTTAATGGCTGAATATGCTAGAGTCTTTATACTATTGTACCATCTTAATGTACCATATTCTTGGCAAATAAAATGTTTCAATATTTAAATATTAGTATTCAGAGATGGTCAGTTATTTCAGGGACTAACTAAACTTTCAAACCCAAAACGACAAAAGTAAATCACTAATGTAATTCAATTGCTTTTTTCTTTAATTCAATTGTATAGATTGCGAAATATGGGTGCAAGGGATATTACAGTATTAATACATTTGGTATCATACAGCTGTATAGCATGCGACATTTTATAGTCACAGTCATAATATTAAATTTACTTAAATTTAAGTAATGTCAAACGGATAAATTAGAATAATCATATAATTATGTAATACCTAATTTGTATGTGCCTATTATTATGTAAAACCCGTATTATGACACATAATTAGTAAGTCATGTTAAGATTAATAAGTAAATTACAAATTAGATATTGATTTTTAAGACAGATATTCTTCGACAGAGTAGTACCCAACTAACCAACAGTATTCATCAACTACATACCTAAACTGATTTCAACAAAGAGGTATTCCGTGCAACCAGTATTTGTTCATTGTACGATACCTTGATGGATATCGTGCCCATTGGCATTCAGTCGTCACACCAGGATTGAATACAATTTGGTGGTAGTCCACGCGTGCCGCTCGTCTTTACATAGTTATTATTCACATTTGGCACAAAGCCGACTTGGGTCAACGCCCTCGCAGCTTGGAGGAATCCCGGATCACGTAAGCGTGGTGGAGGCTCCTGAACCTTAGCTGGACAACAACATCCGTATTTGCTTGTTGCAATTGGATCCTCAGGTACTTGTGACTGCAAGTTTAAGTCTGCTGAACTGAAGTCTCAGAGTACCGGCACTGGCTCTGGGTACGGACAATTAATATGAAATCGGAATCACAGAAGGAGATTGTGTTAAAGTTTCTGGTGCTTGATATTAGATACATAATATAATTATTACTTATAATTATATATATGTAGCACTTCTTTGAAGATGATATTCATATGCAATAATTATGCAAATAAAAAAGCCGATTTTAACTACAATAATTTTACTAATAAAAAGTAAGAAATACTTATAATGTAATATTTAATTCGCCTCATCTTTGTATATATTACTACTAGTATTATATTATCTGTGATATTACTTAAATAATACAGTAAACGGCCTTTAGGTGCCTATATTTACAGAATTATCCCCGTACTTCTAAAGGTTGAGCAGTCGTAACTGCCAGCATCAGCTCAGCAACATCAAATGCTGCTAGATGTCAATATCCGAGTAGCTTAAGGTAATATACGAAAAACAATATAGAAGCCTTTACAATTTGAGGATTGCCCTCGATTTCTCTAGGATCTCATCATCAGATCATGACCTGATGAGCATGAGATCAAATGACAACTATATTCTTTAAACATGAAAAAAATAAAAAATACTTTTGGATTGAGAGCCTCCGTATTTTTTTTTAAGAAGGTTAAAAATATTCGGCCCCTTAAGGCCGTATATTTACAAGTTTTACACAGATGAGGCAGTGTTGAATATTACTTAAGTGTTTCTTACTTCTTAGTGCATTTTTGTAATTGAAGTCGGTTCTTTTTTTAATTATTTTGAAGTCGGTTAAAACCTGCATGGCCTTGCAGCATATTGCTGCATACAACACCGTTGAATTCTGAATTCGTTTTTAGAGCAGCACAGCGAGCCCAGGGGGTTAATAAGGGGCGGGCCAGTTGCCATCAAGAGTCCGACACACAGTTCCGCATTTTGTGCCGCCACCTACTGGGATCTCTTCACAAAAAGAGCAATTGACTGACCCTGGAATTAAACCCGAGATTTTTTGATCCGTAGCCGCATAAAGTCTCTGATTTATAGGTACTTAAATATAAAAAATATGCTATTGTACAGGTTATTTACAATTTATACAAACGATCGGCCTTTGTCGACGTAACACGGTTTGTTATAAAATCTACCTGTAAAATGTCTCAGGTCAACTAATACTTTACCCACAGGTAGGGTGCTTATGACTTCTTCTATAAAGCATCCCAAAATTGTTTACGATGCCTCGTCTTCTCGTCAGTTCTTGTTCTTGTACGTATTTGCACAGTTTTAGACAACTTTAATTAATTCTTTCTTGCAATTACTACCTTTACTACGTTTTTTTTACGACGCTTACACTAGTAGTAACTTCTGTGTCGCGGGGGTGTTCACAAACATACATTTCACACACACGCTTGTGTGTGTGCACCCAGAGTCGGAACAAATCTTTGTGGATCACACAAAGATTTGTCCCGTGTGGTGATCGAACCCACTACTCCAGCGCAGCTGAAAGCGGTGAGGCGACCGCTTTAATCACTACGCCAACCTTGCACTCAAAACTTATCTAAAAGCTCTTGACTTATTATAGTTATATTGAGATATCAAACAGATTATCAATTCTTGATGGGTCAATTTCAACAAGTGGTCTTTTTTGTACCTTATCGGTGAACTTTTTTATTTATAGCTTTTTTGGATATTTTTTAGATTTATTGTAATCTATATGATACTAAATGTCCCCAATTTTACGCACATGATCGTATCATTTAAGACTGAAGAGAAATTTGAGTTTGAATTTGGGTTGTCACCGATACGATAAGCTGACCACCGATTAGTTTTCTGTACACCGATATGAAATGCTTGAACACCGAAAAGGTGTGCTTATCCACCGATATGGTAAATCTGACCACCTTTGCACCATTGTTTCGTCAATAACTTTTTATATTCCAGTTAAATCAGAGTTTTATACTTTATTTGAAAGCTTATGAAAATTTTTATGTTTTTAGGGTTCCTTACCCAAAGGAAATGGACGGACAGCGAAGTCTCCGTAAAAGGGTTTTTACGGAGACTTCGCTGTCCGTCCGTCCGTCCGAACGTCCGTCTGTCTCCTGGATGTATCTCAAGAACCGTGATAGCGAGGACGTTGAAATTTTCACAGATGATGTATAATTATTGCCGCTATAACAACAAATACTTAAAGCTAAATAAAATAAATATTTAAGATCGAGAGTACCGAACACAATGTGTCAAAAGTTCAATTGTGCGATGCTTTTACCATCGATACTTTATAGATGCAATAGTATATCGGTCTTCAAAATTTACTGTTTGTCCCTAATTCGATTATAAAATGTCTTTTTTTTTAATACTATGTTTAATGTAGACAATATTTTGCATCTATTTTAAATTTGCGTATAATTTTGCGACAGGCGTTCTGGCTATGAAAATTACGCAATCTACTTTAACCATGCCCACACCATGATCGGTCTAGAAAATTTGAATTTTTCTGGCTACAAACAAACAAAGGTATTTAACATCGTACAATTTCACTATCGACACAGTGCGTTCGGTATTGTAAAAATCGCAACTTTCAAAAACTCATATTTTCTATACCTAACGAAATTACTGATATCAATAAAATGTTTTAGAAGCAAAATAAATGACACAGGGTCCACCGATGTGATGAACCGACCCACCGACTCGATAAAATGATCCACCGATACGATTAAGAAATCCACCGATGTCTTAAAACTGTTAATACACAAAAAAATAATACACTGAGCAGATAAATTATACACCGATAATGTTTTTTCACCGATCAGGTGGAAAATTGTCGTATCGGTGGGTAAAATGACCACCGATTCCACCGATAACGGTACAGCGACGAGATAAATTGCACACTTTTTTAAAAATTTCTAATGAACTATAATAACTAGGACAAATTGAACTACAGCCAATAAAGCTAATGCAGTTACTTTCTCTGTATGGATCAAACAAATATAAAATAACAACATATTACAATATAAAAAATCATTCTCCGATAAGATAAAATATTTGTCGCCTAGCAATTTTCATGGTGTACTTACGTTTTTTGCGGGCAAATGCAGCGATGTAGAAAGCGTCCGTCTTCACTGCGCATTAGGGCAGTACTAACATGAAATAATAATCAGGGAGGGGACACTGTCGGACTTGCCTATGTAAAGTTATGTCTAAATTACTTTTTGGCACCGATTAGCCAAGAATTTCTGGGACAAGTACGTTTGTGCCTCTCATTAATAAATATGGTTAATTAAATAATAGAATATGCTATTTATCAATGATGAAACTAATATCCTACGAAATAGGGTAGGTTGTAACCTTAATTTACTAATATTCATTAACTTATAAGCCATTTTGTTTGTAAAAAAAGTACTGGGACAGCACCGACAAGCGAAAATTTGGACTTTAGGAATTTTTTTCTACCCTTAAATTTCATCCTAGCCCATTAATATTTTTGCCCCCACCCTATATCTATCTATATAATACTATAAAAATCAATTTAATACAATATTCTTCTTTTCAAATACGAATTTCAACGAGGACAGAAAAAAAAGTCGTTTGGGAAATCGACCCTGATACAACAATGACATAATGTACATAATTTTCCTGCTCCACGATTCTAAACCTCGGAGCTCCGCCAAATAAATAACTTAAGTGTTCGGAACAACTCAGTGGTTTTCCCCTATTACTCGGTATCGGTAGTAGGTACTCACCTAATCCATTCCACCGTCGTATTGTACTTTGTACAATTAAATTATCGCGGTTGGGAACACGGCCAGCAGGAAACGACGGCTCTTGCTGCATACTGATTACTGATGCAGCGGTGCCTCTCATACTTGGGTAGACAGACAGATACTCTGCTTCTCGTGTATACGTAAGTTTAGCTATTGTGATGCAACAGGATATTTACCGACGAAAATGGCCTCTCCTAGCTCTGCAACTAAGAAATTCAGTTCTAATTCCCGAAAATTCGAACTGAAATGCCGAAAATTTACTTAAAATCTTAGAATCGTTTAGTCTATTGATGAGTTAATTAGTATGGCCTTGAGCCAATTAATAAATAACATGTGTTTCTTTAGCAATCTAGAGCAACATTGAAGTCTCTAACTTTTAAGGTAGATAGGTACTTCATTATCAATATAATGAAGTATCTACCTTAAAAGTTATATATATACATGCGATATACTTAGTTACAGTATCATCAGATAGGAACTTAAATACAAAAGATGAGGAACTGAGCAAAGGTAGTTTGTTTATAACACATTTTTGTAAAAATCACGCAATACTGAAACAACAATTATTTTAAAGGTCGTCTCTATGAAGAAACCTAATGAAGAACGAATATATCTGAATGGCGACCACCATTCATAATAAAAGTAAAGAAAACAAAAGCACTAAAGAAAGGATGTTTTACCTGTATTCATTGAGAATTGGGCGATATTTGGGTAAGGTGTCATTGTACTGGCGTTGTGTGAATTGTTGGCAACCCTAAACAAACAATTAGAGTGCTCTAAGGGTTCAATGTCATGATATTAACGTAAAAGAAACTTGGGCACCTATTTATTTCCTCAAGTGAATGATAGAGCTGTTCTGACCCTGTGGAAGACACCACCATCTTACTCTGTTTCGGTTTGGTACGCTTAGATGTCTTGTCTTGGACCCTGGAATAACTGGCAGAAGGCACTCTGTTAAAAGCCCCTTCAACAAGATATTTGATTTTCAGAATAAGGCCGTGTGGCCTATAATACTCGGTACCTAAAGAATATAACGAAGAACTCATATGTTTATTACCCAAGTCAAGAGTGTAACGACATAAAATATATAAATTTTATGCAAACCAATATGTATTACAAGTAAGGATAGACGTAAGTAGTTAGCTCTATGAATTATAATTACTTCCTAGCACTTGAATACATTGTACCCAAACAATAAGCCGCCGCTCTTTACATGGTCGAGTGGCGTGAAGTCGGACATCTTTAATAAATTATTCACTGCTTTCATGGAACAACTGTCGAATGTTCGTTACTCATCAATATGACAATGACAAAAAAAAATGACAATTGTTAACAGGTACTCGAGTACATGAATAGTTTTGCACCGTTCTGGCTAGTTGGGGAGTCCGCGACCTTACCGGCATACAAAGACAGTCGGCTCGTCTCCTTATGCAAGACGACGCATGCGCGGTCACCGACTCCAACACCCCCTCCCCTCTCTGAAGCACTCCTCCCCCTCTCTCTCGTCTGCCTCCAGGCCACGTGCGACGGCGCATACTTACCGTGAAAATGACCATTTCCCCGAACGCACCGGAACTTCGAGGTTTCGAACGCATCAAGTTATTGCGGCGATAATTTTGAATTATAGCCTCACAAGCCATAATTTTGGTGGCAATTTCATGTTACGTTATCCTGAGTTGATCAACCAAATTAATGTTTTTATTTCATAAGCACAGCACTTACCCTTCATAACTTAAAGCCTGTACTACATGTGAGCAAATTTCGCATTTTTTATAGTGAATTGATTAACATGGTACTTAGCTTTTGTTTTTTGATTAATCTATTCTATTTATCTTTCTATCCTATCCTATATTTAGAATTTTTTTTCTGTTTCTGATACAGCACCCAACAGTCTTTTGGACTAGGCGCCTGTCGAGTCAGGCAAGCATAGCAAAAGATAACAAATCACGGCATTAGGAACTTCCAAGTGCCGTGGGTTTATTGGCTGATAAACATGCTTTATTTGGTGTTTGGTTCAGAGGAGAGTTCAGGAGACACGGCTTAACACGGACTGACAATCTGAATTGAGTATCAACTTGGGCACCAGCGCCAACGCAATGAGCACTTGATGTAACGCCCGCAGTTCTCGCCACAACCTTTCCGCTGACGCAATACCAGCATAACAGTTGGGCCTATAGTCACAGAATAATAAGTACAAGTACTATAGTACCATAAGTACCTAGAAGCACAATTTGTAGAGACACAGAAGGCGTAGTTAGGGGGGCAGAGGTCTTGTGACAGGACATGGAAAAGTAACTTTTAATCGCGTTAGATGATTTGTTTGACTTTTTTCTTCATTTCTAGCAAACATTTGAGTAGTGATTGCAGGCTCCACTATTTATTGGTTGCTGCGTTTATTGGAGTTATGACCACCTAAAATGATTTATTAGCTTATTTTTTGGCTTTAATTAATCGGTCGCTGGGTCCCTGAAAAACATTCATTGCGAAGTCAGTCTGGGCAAACGTTATTCGTGATAGCAAAATAATCGCTAGTACAGACGCCTCTTCTAATGATCTAAGGATCTAAATAGTGTCAGTGGTGTCGACACGGAAATATAAGAATATAAGATATTCTAATATTTCCGTGTCGGCACCACTAAGTATGATGCCGTCATTCATTATGTATTATTTATTGAGTAATGTAAATAAAATACCTACTTACTATACAAATACGTATAAAGACAATAATTATGTCTTAATAAAACATGTGCATTAATAAAAGGTGCAAATTAAATAACATGACTTCTATTTCCTTCTGACATATTGCTGTTGCTAGAGATGTGGCAAAATTTTGACACTTGGCGGCTTAATTGCCACAACTTATTACATCAATCCATCAATCATCGCTCGATTGCATCGGTCGGTGGCTGGAATGGATTGATCAACGACGTTCGATTGTTTTCGTGAAGTAATAAAATAATAAAAATTGCTGCAAATAGCCAAATAAAAAAAAACGGCAGAAAACCGCAACGTAAGTTCAAAACCTAATAGCACTGCCAATAGATGCGTTAAGTTTATTTCACAGTTCTTTCTGCTTTCTTTAACGCGAATATCATATTCAAATTAATATTATTCTGTCATCATTCTAATTCCAATAATGTACAACACGCTTGAGGCTATTTTCGATGCCTCCAACTTTTAAGTTGGAGGCATCGAAAATAGCCTCATAGCCATCGTGTGCCCGTTGCCCGTTGCTTTAGCAACGGGCAACGGGCACACGATACTTAAGGCTCTTTTCAGTATTTATAATAATTTAGAAAGTTATTTATTAGCATAAAATAAATATAATACAAGACAATAATATAACTATACATTAAAGAAATATAACATTAATTGCTTTTTATAGACAAAAGGCTTTACAAAACATCAAAAAATAATTAGTAACGTAATTTTTAATGATAAAACAATTCAATTTAAATATAAATATTCACATTAAAATAATCTATTCAGCTTATTTTTTCGCCAAAATATCATGCTAATATGATAATATAAGAACGAGTAGTAAAAGACAATTGGAGGCATTTTAACATTAAAAAGATTGATAGTTTCATAAAAATAATGCGGGTAGTTATAAAATAATTCGTTGCGAGTATCATTATCACGCTGTCGCATAATAATTTCCCGGCGACTCCACTTTCAGTGGTTATTTCTTTATATTTATAAGATAATAATATGTAAAAAAATCGGTTAGTCAAAAAAATATACAGGCTGAATTGAGAACCAAGTGTGTCTCCATTTTTGCGTCGATTTAATATGGAGCTCTTTCCTTTCGTCTTTCTGGTAAGAAGAAAGAACGTTTATGTATTACTGAAAAGTTAAATAAATGCATATAATTATGCATGTGTGTGCAGAAATGAATAAATAAATACAACATATACAACACTTAAGTACTTACCCATTTTTCTTACAGTAGGCCCGAGAACCTTATTTGCTACCGCTTCTTGAACTAATAAAAAATTCTTCTACCTTCGGCATCTAAATGAAATAGAATCATGACAACTCAATCTACAATATCAAAATAATAAAACTTGTTTTAAAACATAAAGAGAAAATCCTAAACTCTCCTATTAATAAAAAAATAATAAAAAAGTTCGCTGACTATGGACTGCGAACGCCCTTTTAGTGACACATCATTTAGTGCATAACTTAATATGTATTTTAAAAGAGTCGCTCCGATGTTCTTGGAGGCAAAGATGTTTCAGTATCGCTTCTTGATTTGAAAAGCACATTTTTTGCTGAAAAAAATTTTTACGGCATATTTTTCTGTAACAACCTACTTAAACAGTTTAGGGGCCCCAATTGTATTTTGCCCCATGGCCCTCGGTCACCTAGCTACGCCACTGATCACGGCAGCATTATAAAGCCAATAACAGACCATTTCCAATGCCTCCAGCGTAGCTTTAGTCATTATTTAAAAACAGGACACACTCGTTGCGTTGACATAATCGTAAGGCCTTATTCGGCAAAAATACATTGTTTGGTGTGCTCAAGAACAATAGGTAACCGTACAGCTGTTTCTTATTCCGCTCGGATATGGTTGGAGTCTGTAAATTCCGTGCATTGTAATTCAGATTGAATGTAGAAGCACGTTGGCATGCGGTTATGCGGATGCTTTGGCTCTCGAACTTTGACTTTTATGGTTTTTTTCGTCAGTTGGACATTTTTTTTTTTTTTTTCGTGAGGGAGAAGGGTTTTAAATAGTGGTTTGGTCTTTACTCTGCTTTTTATTGTCGTTTTTGTTTTTTTTTTCACGGTTAATAAGGCAATTGTAACGATTGTAACACATTACCTGTCAACCAAAAAGGAACACAAAAAAATAAAATAAAATAGAATAATCATTTCGATAGAAAATAGAAATTAATAAATGAAGTTGATTTTTTCAAATAGATAGTACGAGTCTAAGTGTATATTGCCATTAAGTTTAGATTGCTACTACATCTACTAATTTAACATACGAACCGATTTAACTAAAACATTATTGTATGTGTATATAAAAAAATGGATTCCTGCATAAGATATAATATCATCGCTGAATCATAAACCACTCTAAACCACCTAATTTTAATTAAAAATCCGTTATAATTAACTCTACTTACCCTAATTTCTAGGAAACAAAATTGTTAGCATCTTCCTCGTCCACTTTATTAATCAGTTAACGTCTTGCGGCCAATAAAAGCTGGGCATTTATAGACTGCTGTATAAAACGCATAAATAAAGCCGAAAGAATGGCATTCACTGTCCAACATCACCAACATCACACGAACAGATTTCAAAGGCATGTCGTTTTTCATTAGGACCATAAACTCAGGTGTTTATGGGGTTTGTCACTTTCGCATTTTTTTACTGACCCTTTTATTTGTGGAAATATTTATAGAGCCATAACTAGGACTGTGTTAAGTTCCGTATGGTTAGCTAAACATAATTAAGTTGTTTACAATGTTTCATTATTGAACTTAAAATTTAATAACTTAATTCTTTTATAAATCAGGCGCGGGCTTAGTATGAGATTCATCTCTTACGTTCGTCATAAAAATAATTCGGTAAAAACATCTGAAAAAGCGTCTATTTAACGGTAAAAAGATAATGCAGTAAAATAAGGAATAAACGATAAGTACTATGTATAAGGTCTAGTTGACAATATTATAATACCTTCGTTCAAAACGAAGCAGATGTCGCCCTGATGATGAGCCAAAATGTTTTGAAATGAGCATGTTTGTCAATGGAACCAATTGACAGTAAAATTCTCCATTCCGGCAACTTAAAATCGTAGTTCAACCTAGAGAGCAGTATTTATCTATAAAAAGAGCCAACACAACAGGTGTGTTGTGTTAAATGCCAACAATTGAAGCAATCGGAGATGAAGAAAAAGAACATCAAAATAAACATCGTCGGCATCTTTTGTTTGGCAACACATATCATATTATACATTATTTTCAATCAAAACCATTTGGATCATGAATCGACATTTTTATACACAAGTGCCGAATCTTTAGTTTTCATATCTAACAATCAAAATAAAATGCGTTCTTTGTCACTGTGTCGCTCGCCGAACTTTTGTCAAAACTTTTGTGAAACACCGCCTTTACCCAAAAAGAAAAAAAAGTTGGCTATGACACAACATTTACTTTTAAGAACCGCTTTTTAACGTCGTTTCCCACTGGTTTTGTGTTTTTTTATGAAAATCGGATTACGACATGAATAAATGATTCCAGTCGCATGTTCTTAACAAATTTCTTTTTATCGCTGCCAAAATAAAATTGTATGTCGAATAATCGCAATACAATAGACCTACTTATACAATATTATGCTACTGATGTTGTGCGATGATGACAACATGGGCTAATTAAAATTTTATAACGGTACGGGCTGACGATGGGCTTTAATCGTCACCAAACAAGTTAAATACTACACTTTTTATTTCGTTTATAAAGTAGGTATTGAGCTAAATTTTATTATTTTCACCAGTAGTCTAGTTACTACTGGTGATAATAATAAAATTTAGCCTAAAAGTACCTTCCTAGTCTTTCATATTTTGTGTTTGCATTTACCACCAGAACAATGTAGATTCTGCATATCAAAAATTATTACATACAACCCAGTCAAGACTTAGTTAATGGTATAATTTTGCAAAGTTAAAGTCTATTAACTGTACCTAGGTTTCGCAAATAAGACAAGACAAGTAGCAGTCTCAGTAATTCGGTAGATGCAAACACGGCTATGGTAACGGGGGACAAGGGTTCGTTTTGGAGGTAGGTTGAAGCGGACTAAGTAATTAAAGTGATTATTTCGAACTAAGATAACTTTCAGCTGCTATCTGTGTATTACTTCTAGTAAATAGGTAAATTTTATACTCTCTAAGCACGTCAACCTGGCTGCCTCAATTAATTTTGATAACCTTAGTTTAGCGCTTTTAGAATGTGTACATACCTATCTACTACACACATAGTTGTGGTATATATTATACATATAGATTCTAACCCCTAGTCAGGGTGGCCCGTAAAGCCTGTAAGGTAGCATCAGAATAGTATTATATTCTTTCAGCGGCGGCGTAGCATGGTATGGCACCCGGGGTGACTCCTCGGTACCCCTTGAGCTCACTTATGATTGATGTCTAGTCACCCCTAAACTTTGCTACTTGGTACTAATAAAATTCCATAATAAGTCAGCAGAAGCAAGAATTCTAGCCTGAGACCTGAGTCTGCTTGCGACCACGGCCAGCGTAATCTGTCTGCCGAAACGTCAAGCCTTAAAGTTAAATAATGCATGATCGCGTTAGTTAATTCCCATAAGATTTAACTTAGTTTTGTAACTTTTTACAACTTGTGACATCTACCGGTGAAACGTAATCAATAATTAGAATGTGTACGGTGTTCTGAAACTAAGGCCCGTGAACGCTAGATGGCGTTAACTGATTTAAACTTTTATTTTTACACCCTCATATAGTGGACAGATGTCACCGTAAACAGTTTACTAATTTTTGATTATTTACTCTTTGGCTGTAATGTCCTAAAAATCATTACAAATTAGCAGCAAAGCACTCGCAGTATTTAAAATATTCCATGACTCACTCGACAATTCCCATCCCTATCCAAAAGCCTCTTTGTCTCCTCACTATCAAATCAAGCAAAACGTCAAGAAATTAACTGTCAATCAAATTGAAATGTACACACAAATGAAGATTTTGCAAATTTTTCATATTTATTGCCAATAAATGTATAAAAACTGGATTTTACCGAACGATAAGATGCAAGACACCATTAAGGAGCTCCTTGACGCTTTAGGGTTAGCTATAGTTTGATTCCATAACGTACTGTAGCAGTGGACTGTTTGTAGGCATATCTAAATTGATGATCGTTTTTATTCAATTTATAGATGTAGTTTGGATGCGGATTCCGTATTAGACTTCATTCAAAACGACCCCAATTACGGCAATAGCAATTTGTCGCCAAAGCAAGTGAATGAATATGCTCAAAGGTTGGCGCTAAAAGCTTCCAATGCCAAAGCTTTTATGAAGAAATACGAAGATCTCAAGAATAGAAAGTATGTAGCTGCTTTAATAATATTTACTGGTTGCTCTGCACGGCATATTTAATGCCCGATCTATGAACTTACACAGTATCCATTCTGACATGCATTGCTTTACAGTTTCTTATTTATAAATACAAATATAATTAACATCTGTTTTATGATAATTATAAAAATACCATTGATTTTCAGTACTGACAATTTATCAGATATAGTAGTGCTGTTTTACAAACTGGTGTGTGAAGAAAAGAAGTCCAAAAATTCAAAACCAAAAGTAGCACCAAAGCCAATACTAGGTGACACCAAACATCAAATAACAAAGGAAGATCTACCTCAGGTATGGAATCAAAACTTTTGTTACTATTGTTTGTAACTTTAGTTTTTGTTGACCTCTCTGATTGTTACTGCATTATGGCCAAACTAGTGGCCAAATTTAGTGCTTCCAGCATTGCTTAAAAACTATATCCCTAAACAGTCATAAGTAAACAAAACACATTGATAAGCTGCTACATTAACCTTTTCAATGCCCGACTTTTTATCAGTTTGCATGCCCCCAGCGCCAGACACATTAAATCGAACTATAATATCTACAATAAATAGGGATGTTCTAGTCTACATTTTTGATGTTCTTTTTTCACTATAATTTTATTTATTTGTATAAAAGGTTGAATGGATAAACTTTCTAAAAATAAAAGTATTTTAGGTTAAAACATCGCAATACATTTAGAAATTGAATAAATAAGACATAGGCTTTTGTGTTGGATAAATCTGGCTCTCGCGGAATAAGCCTGAATTTTTTGTCAGATAAATACTACTCCATATTTTTATTAAAGCTGACGTGAGTTTGTAACATTATCCAAATTATGAAATACGGGTGTTACTCACGTAATGTTTGTCTATTTAGTCGACCGCGGTTTCGCCTATACGTTTAGGCATTATCAAGAGAGTGTGATACGTCGAGCCTGAGTCGCAGCCAGTCTTGCACTGACTGGCTGCGACTCAGGCGCGACGTATGGCGGCGGTGAAAAGGTTAAAGGTCCACCATACACACACTCAAGTATTACAGATCACAAATTCTCACTTGAAACTAGCTTCTGTGGAGCTCCACTTGCACTGTATGCTGACATATAGCCTTTGTCCTTCTGCAGGTATTAAACTACCTCCATACCAATTTTCATCTTGATTAGTTCAGTAGTTCAGACAGACATATACATACTTATACTTTCACATAGGTATATTATATTAGTAAAAATACTAAGAAATTAACTATTGGCTTCAAGTAAATTAGCAGACCAATTTAAAGTAGCTTATGTCCTTCTCTAGGCCTTATCTCCATACTAAATTTCATCAAAATCAGTGCGGCAGTTTAGGTGTGTAAGTTTAACAGAAGGAGTGAATTAACTTTGGATTTATAATATTTCTATAAATAAAACAAAGTGCTGTTACTTTTCAGATCAAAGACAAGCTTTTAAAAGCTGTGGATGAGAGCAAGAAGCTAGTCATGAAGTCTTTTGAGGAGAAAGAAGCAAAGCTGAGACCTAACTGGTACAGCAGCCTGGACTTGCCCACATGGCAGAAGGATCATCCTGCTATGTCATGGGACTTCCCCAAAGAAGTCACACCTATAGTTTCTTCACTCGGTAAGCGTGAAAGATTGTTAATAGCATGCTGGGTCAACAGTGTTGATATAGCTTTAATGTTTATTATTTTATGACAGAATTTTAATTAATTAAAATATAAAACAAAATTTTGATTAACCAAAAATAAATGACTTAAAGCTAAAGTAAATAACTATGTTACAATGACTGCCAGTGGGCAACATTTCCAAAATGCTGGCAGCATTGCCACATTGTATGGTAATGCTCAACTTCTGGCCATAAATAAATACCAGTATTCTGAGAGAATTATTCTAATATACTAAACCACTTATGTTTTTCACAACAATTAAAGTAGTGCTTAAGGTGTTAGAGATATTATTTACTTAACCAAGTTTTTTTTTATTTATTAAGTTATTGAGTGCATTTTAAATAAGTATTTGAATTCCTAATAATATGTGTATGTCAAAAGCATCAATCAAGGTCAATTGATTTTGGTCTCATGAATCCAACAATTTTCAGCTGGCATCCCAATATCATCTCAAGAAAACATAATCATTGATGATCTGCTGTATGTATTCTATGGAGTGCCCGGTAACTACATAGTCCACCAGCCAGTAAAAGATGCGTGTGATCCTCGGACATTTGTCATTTCGGATGACTTAGATGATGCCCTCAAACAAATAGTCCAGCAAATGCTTCCGTTGGCTTCCAGTTATTCAATAGTGAGAAGGTTCATTGAGCAGTGTGATATGTGGTCTGGGCAAGTGCTTCATGCGTTAGTAGCAGCCATTGAGATACTGCTCAAAGATTATTATGTAAGTTGTGTATTTATTTATTAAATATAGCGACCCGCCCCGGCTTCGCACGGGTACAATGCTGATACTAAATACACTACAGAAAAACTGTGAACGTTGTATATAAAAACACAGCGGCCCGCTCCGGATTCGCACGGGTATAATTATAATATATAGCCTATGTCACTCACTGAAAAAATTATTAAAATCGATCCAGTAGTTTGATTTATTCATTACTGCCCGTGGCCCGCACGCGTTAAATTTGGAGTAAAACAATTCCCCCTTTCTATGCATGTATTATACATAGAAACCTTCCTCTTGAATCACTCTATCTATTGGAAAAAACCGCATCAAAATCCGTTGCGTAGTTTTAAAGATTTAAGCGCACATAGGGACAGAAAAGGCGACTTTGTTTTATACTATGTAGTGTTGATTCATATAAAACCATTCCTAAGAATTTTGAGTATAAATTTAATCCAACCAGTTCCAAGAAAAACTTTAAATTTTCAGAGTTAATAATAACTGGGTTAAATGGTAACACTTTTCAAAATAATATGTATTTAATCCTGAGTTAACTCTAGGTTAATTTTTATCTGCCATATAATTTAACATAGTGCTGGTGAAAAAAAAAAGGTTAAAATTGTTATTATGATTTACATTTGATTTAATCTTAGACTAGATGATCTACCATACAATGAAATGATTAGATAAGCTCCTCCTTATCATAATAAAAATAAAACCATTTTTTTATGATAATGAATATCAGTTATTAATTTTTTTAAACTGCTATTCCGTGTTATGAATACCATTATTTCCAATAGGTTCCAATAAATTTATTCAAGAATGTCCTAATATTAGTACACTTGTTTCAGATAATGATAGCCCAATTGGAGACTGAGCACATGGCTTCAAATCTTACTTTACAGAAGCTTTGGTACTATATCTTGCCGACCATGCATACTATGCAAGTTCTTGCTGCTATTGTGGCCAACATTGGAAAGGTAAAGTAAAACTACACCATAATAATTCGACAAATAATCTAAACTGTTTTTCAAAAATTAGGCAATGGGTCTAAATCGCGTAATTATTATGAAGGTAAATAAATACCTATGCTCGACTTTCATTATTTGTGGTATTTATTTACGCGATTTAGACCCATTATAAATTTTTTGAAAAATGTTCTCAAATTGCGAAGTTTCAAAACATATAATGTATAACTGATTGATTTGACTATTATAACACTTGACAAAACATTTTTGACAACCAGTCGTATTGCTTGCTACTTACTTTCGGCAGCATTTACCGATAGGTTAGGTTGTTGATCATTGAATTCATATGAGACCAGGGGGGCAAGCATACGAGCGTGATATTGATTTAGTCACTTCTTTGTCATATTTTTTAATGGGGAAACATGGAAAATACGCGACAAAATCTATCTTATGGCCGTATGCTGCCCCGGCTGGTTTATTCGATTTATTTTATTAGATCAGTATATACAATTAGGTCAATTTGTTTTATAACTTATGCAAGTATTCAGTTTTAAACATGTTGAAAATGAATTATTTTATTATTATGGCCTTTCAGAGCTCGTTGCGTGGAGGGGCAGTATTAACCGTATTACACGATAAGACAAACACACTGATGGGAGACGCTCGCGCTCAGGAGATAGCACTGTTCTTAGCGGAGCGAGCGTGCCAGCCGTACCTTAGCGTGCTCAACCAGTGGATACACAAGGGCACTATCGTCGATCCCTTCCAGGTAAATAAAATGTGCTATCAAAAAATGTCCTTTTCTCTTTTCGACTATAACTACGACATGGTATTTCTGGTACTGTATAACAAGATTATTGTCTGGCTTTCCATTTTTGTGACCATATTAATATTCTGTTAATCTTTCGGTTTGTCCTTCTCATTCGCCCACCAGATCTAAATCATTAGAGTTTGTGACATAGTGAAGATTTATAACATTGTAATGTAGACAAATCACATAAGAGGAAAAAATTACGAACACACTAACATTTAATACAAAAATAATTTGAAACATCTTCAGTTAATGGCGGTCACTCTTTCAGACTTTTAAAGGAATTCATATTTTCAGGAATTTATGATTGAAGACAATGAGCTAATAAACAAGGAAGAGCTGCCATTAGACTACTCAGCTGATTACTGGGAGAAACGGTACTGTGTGCAGCGAGACAGAGTGCCCGTGTTCCTTGAGAAATTCACCGATATTATACTCAGGACTGGGAAATATCTCAATGTAATTAGTCAGTGTGGTAAGAATTTAATTAATTAACAAATTTATTTATATCCCAATGCCATACAGTGCCAATTTATTTTGGTAGTGCTTACAAACAATACAAAGAAATTTGTAATTTGATCTAAGCAGCCTTAAAAAGAATTATTTTCTAAAAGATGTGAATACATAAGTACTAGCACAATATAAGAACTTACAGTGGGCCAACGAAGCTGTCTAGACGGGTCAATCGTGGGGCTTTTTATTTTTATTAAAAGAAAATACATAAAATGTCTGCGCGTGGGGTATTTCTTATATATATAGTGAAAAATGTTTATAAATGTCGGTGCCGGCGGCGCTCCCTGACTCTTCATACTGAAATTAAAGAAGATAAGAAAATATTTCAAAAACATATTTAAAAGTCGTGTCGTATCGTCGGAAAAGCTCGGTATGAGATGCGCGCATAGATAATACATAACTAAGAGATGCGCGTCAAGTCAGCTGTCAAAATAAAGGCTATAATAATAGAATTGGCGCCAAATGTAAAATAAATATTCGTATTCGCTAATATCGGCAAGAAATATTCGTATTCGTATTCGCGAATACTTTTTAATTCATTTCGTTACATCGCTATCTATGTGAATTACAATACTCAATACTTTCCAGGCAAACCAATAACCAAAACGGGCACAGAAGAGATAAAATACTCGCTTCAGGAACAAAACTACGGCGCCGTGATTCAGAAAGCGTATGCCTTCGCCAGCAAATCTTTATTAGAACTGCTACTCAAAGAATATGATCTGATGGGAAGACTTAAGTCTGTCAAGAACTACTTCCTGATGAGCCAAGGAGACTTCATCGTTCAGTTCATGGATGCAACGGAACAGGAGCTATCTAAGAAGATTGATGATATTATACCTTCCAAACTGGAATCTCTTCTGGGGTTGTGCTTGAGGTACAGTCAAGTCCATTTATATCCTTATAAGGAGAATATGGTTCAAAACTGCCAAAATATTAATTATTACGACTGTACTATTGTATGTTTTACTAAGAAACAGTTGAAAAAGATATGGGACCGGCAGGATTTAAACCTGCGACCTTACTGCACACCGGGCAGTCGCTCTTAGCCATCCAGCTACGGTCGCCTCTTACCGGAACCCTAAATTTCTCAACTGTTTCTTAGTATAATTTGCTAAGCATAGCTAAATGCTATAAAAATAATCAGAAATATTGTATGTTTGTTTGCGGTTTGATGGCTAGTGGAAAATTAAATGATACTAGTTGCTACCTGATGATATAATTTGCCCATTGTGCATACTTAGATAAGACTCTTCTATAAATTGTATTTAATCTGTGTGTACAATAAAGAATTTTCCATCTATCTATCTATAATATGACACGGTCATGTCGGCGAGATACATATTAGTTCTACCTTCTTATAAAATAATGACGACCGCATGGCGGAGTGGGTAGTGTACCTGCCTGCGACGCCGAGGTCGTGGGTTCGATTCCCACATAAGACAAATCTTTGTGTGCATGAACATGGGGGTTTGTCTTAGTTTGGGTGTTTCTATGTATAATAAGTATGTATTTACAAAAGAAAAGTATAGTAGTATCAGTTATTCTAGTACCCATAGTACAAGCTCTGCTTAGTTTGGGACTAGATGGCGTTGTGTGTGAGTTGTGAAATATTTATTTATAATAATTGTATTTAATCTGTGTGTACAATAAAGAATTTTCCATCTATCTATCTATAATATGACACGGTCATGTCGGCGAGATACATTTAGTTATACCTTCTTATTCAATAATGATTTCTTTTGATTTTTACATTCATATACAGAGCAAGGATCTCTGAGTCATCCTAATATATAAAAACGCAGTATCTTCTGTTTCACAGTTAGTCGGCAGGCTGAATATCCCTATTTTATGCTAAGTCAAGTTCATTCCATTTTGTATTGCGTATGTTATCAGGCTATCCGCAGCAAGCCACGACCCCTACAATGAAGATATGCGAGTGGAGTTACTCCCGTACGACCTACAATTCCAAATGTTCAAGATTCTATCCATTGAAACTGAAGATGAAAAAGGTACTTTACATTCATAATAAAAAACTAACTTAAGCGGCCGTGGCGCAATGGTTAAGACATCGGTCTTACCATCGAGAGGTTGTGGGTTCGAATCCTGGCCATTACACCATGGATGTGAACTTCCTCCTAACACAATCAGATTAAGCTTACCTGGAAGAGGTTAACAAAAATACTAATAATTTGTATTTGCAAATTACAAGTAAGCTTTTCTTTAAAAATATAAATAAAAATAAAAAACTATTTTATTGTTCTAGACTTAACTTAACCATAAAGTTACAATTTGAATTGCTTTTCCTTGTTAAAAGTCCTTTGTGATGTAAATTTTGAGGATTTGATATAATTATCTGCCTTACAACTCTATTCTGTACAAATTAGACATTTTATTTGTCTTAAAGTGCCGAATATGATTTTTAAGATCTTATCCAAAAAGTGGCCTGGTCTATCTGTGAATCTAGCCTTTATTGTTATCCAAATTACAGACATAAAAGAAAAATAAAATCCGACCATATCAAGCACAAAATAGATCATGGTTTCAAATATCTAGTTTGTGTTATGTTTCCTTGATAATATCTTTTATGTTTTCCGTTCCAGAGTACAAACAAAACAAAGACTGTCTACCGCTCACGGGCATAGAAACATTCTCTTTCGGCATGGAGGTGAAGTGGCCTGTGTCGCTAATACTCAACCACAAGGCCATCGCCTGCTATCAGATGATATTCAGACATCTGTTCTATTGCAAACACGTGGAAAGACTGCTGTGCAGGTAACCATGATGATTATTATTATTATTGTTGGGACGAGGCTTTGGGTGTTCACGTCGTCCTTCGTGGGTCTATTGTTATTGTAGCCTCATTATAGACTCTCCTCTAGGCCAATAGCCTCCATAAATTGGAGCAGTCGGCCGATCGGGGTGACTTGATATCATCCTATGGCGTCCCAGAATAAATAAATAAATATTTCACAACTCACACCATCTAGTCCCAAACTAAACAGAGCTTGTACTATGGTTACTAGAATAACTGATACTAATACATATATATAATGAATAGAATGATAGGTAACCATGGTGGTGGCGATTAGAATTGAGTATAGTAGTATTTGTATGCTTGTTTAAATGCCCTCTGGAATGAAGGCTATCGTTTTTTGTCTCACCAGGTGGCGGTACTGTAGAGTGAGATCCTAAAGTACGGCTTTTATAGTTGGCTATTGCGGGCCATAAGACATTGTTATACATTTATATCATATTAATTACAAACGTAGCGTAAACGTATTGGCAATGCCACAGTGTCGCAGTCACGTTTTGTTTGAAAAAAAGGCGAAGATAAAACTGTCTAGCACTCACATTCATTGATCCGTAACTTATAGTTGCCATAATTAATGACATGTAGCCAACTTGCAAAAAGTGACATTTGACATTTCGGAGTCCTCACGCAACACAAGCGCCTCTAGCGGCAAATTCATACCACTTCACTATGTTTGATCAAAGGGCAACCGTGTAACATCTGTCCCTAATTACTTATTTATATTTTAGTAGTGTTATGTTACTTTTTATTTATCTAGTCTTTAAAATGTAAATTGCAGGGTATGGCTGTACAACAAAGTAGTGAAACGTTTCTCGGAGGCGCGGCTGTACGCCGATGCGTTTGCGTTACGTCAGCGAATGCTCAGCTGCATACAACACCTGCAGTACTACATGTGCGTGGAAGTGCTGGAGCCGTCCTGGTGCCAGCTCATACAGAGCCTGGACAAGGTATAAAAAACGTTGCCTGCCTATATTTTGTTGGGTCCATATTTATAATATTTAAATTATTACCTAATTGAACGTTATTTAAGAACAAAATGGAGATAACTCCATATCGATACCTCGGGGCTCAAAAGGCGTAAGCACCAAAAGTCGACTTTTCAGGAGAGCCAAAAAACAAAAAAAAAAAAAACTATTTTCGATATAACTTTCTTGATTTTCGACTTATATAAACCATTCTTAGACCAAAAGTCTTAATTTTTTTTGGTGCATAGCACTGTACCATTATAATTAGAATTTATTCAAAAGCAAGAAAAATAGCTGACTTATACGCCCCGGAAAATTAAAAGTTTGGGGCGGTTTCGCCCCAAAAATCAATGAATATGTGCTAAATTATGGTTGTAACCACCAATTTACATACAAATTCTAGCAGTTTATCGACAGTTACTTGTTTTTATTCAGTTGTTAAATTAAATTAATATCAAGTAAATTCATATTTTTATTTTTGTTATCTTATTACACCTATTTGTCAACTAATTACCTGACTTACGACCTAAAAATTGTTCAATAACTCATTATTATTAAAAAAAAAATAGAAATAGGAGGAGGACACCCACCACTCACCCTCGCGTTGCCCACCTTTATAAAACCTTTATAAAAACCCTTTATTAACTGAGGCGTTCGTAGTTGCAAACCTTAATTCATTACGATGAGTGAGGTGGGCAACGCGAGGGTGAGTGGTGGGTGTCCTCCTCCTATTTCTATTTTTTCAGTAGACTTCCGCCAAGTAACGCCTACTTCTATCAATAACATTATTATTCATTTTAAAAGTAAAAAACTTGTGCAATTACAAATAGGTAATCAATCAAACTTGTGCAATCGCACGTAGGTAATCAAATCTACTCATTATCTGTATTTTCTCCATCCTCTGCATCTGTTTCCGCCAAAATATCAGGTACATTTACATTCGAGGGAAGATTTAAATACTCTGCATGGTAAGTCTTTGGTATGGTGCCATTCTCGCAAAGACGTTTTAGATCATTATATTTAGGGGCTGCAATTGGTAATCTTGCCGTATATAAAGACTTAATTGTACAATTTACTTCTTCTGTAATGACCAGTGGAGACCTACCTATAGCTTCAACAGCCTTACTTTTTCCTTTCCCTTTCCCTTTTCCTTTCCCTTTTCCTTTTTTTTGTGGGTTTTCAAATAATTTGACTTGATTTTCATTTGCGTTCTCTTTCATTGAATACTTTATAAAAATAGAATCTATATGTTTTTTCTTAAAAGTTGCAGTTTTTATTTCCTTGAATTTAATATTCTTTAAAGTTGATGGTGTAAACGTTAAGGTAGCTAAATCTCCAAAGTCTAAAAAGTCAGTATGGTCGAGAGCATTAACGTGGTAGGGCCTAGGTCTTTTTCTTGCAGACTCGAAAAAAGTTTGCGATTGCGATGGTCCCCACACAATCAATCTTTTTACCTCGCGTTCAATAATTGCATGGACTGAATCTACGGGCATGTACGTGTGTCCCGGTAATAAGTAGTTAATTTGGACTACTTGTAAATGAGCGGACGTTTTCAAAAAGTTGTTGATTGTAGCTAGCACAGTCTTATTTTTATTTTGTCCACTACACGAATCACAATACAATAATAAATTTTTTATTCCTCTTCCATCGACTAGCTCAAGATATTTCAACAAGCAAGTAGAAATTTCATTACTGCCACGTTTTCCTTCACTCTCGCCCCAGGTATAACAAAATACATCTTGAGTAGTACTTTCGTAAAATGTTAAGTTATACACCGAATATTTTCTTGAATAATAAAGGAGCATACTTTCTCCATAAGGCGTGTTTAATACTTTTTGTAAATCAAATGATGTTGTTGTTGTATCATTTGTAGAAGATCTTAGGTTTTGATGAATTTTAAACCTTTTATACGAGGCTTTTTTTTCTTCTAGATGTTTTTGTAATGTTTTATCGACCTCTACGTTATTATTTTCTATTTTAACGCATAAAACACATTTATCCTTTTTCGGAATATGAGTATTCATATTCCGAAAAAGGATAAATGTGTTTTATTATTATTATTATTATTATATTTATTATTATTATATTATATTCTTTTAATATCTGTCTATAGTTATTTAGAGTTAAGAAATGTTTTAAGGCGCATCGGTCAAGTTGATTCTTTAAAAATTGGTATGTGCAGGCGTAAGCACCATTATTATCTAGCTTTGTCGTTTGCTGCCCTGATTGTTATTGATCAATATGAATGATGGTTCTTATGACCCAAAAATAAAACTACTTTGATAAAAAATTTTAGGCGTAAAAACATGTGTATGTTTTAAAGTGTCGGTTGCTACCCTCCCGTTTATGAACATTTGCAGTACGTGCTGTTACGACTCAAAAACTCAAAATATCATGTTTATTTTCTACAAGAAATAGGGCTGTAAGCACCATTTTTTTGCGAATTTGAAGATTTTAAATATACAGATCGATAGAGGAGAAAAAACTGAGTAGGACTGCATTAAAAAGTCATTTTCGCTAAAATGGCGCTTACGCCTTTTGAGCCCCGAGGTATCGATATACGTAGGACCCATTTAATTCACCGAGGTGGACGAAATATGTGTGCTCTGCGCCCGTGTTCTAAATAAGCCAAAGTGCCCATGTAATCCTATCGACCTTACGAAAGCTAGTATGTCATAAGGCTGTGGATGCCATTCTTATAATTAAATAACTGCGCCCCGCGGTTTCACCCGCGGTCAAAAAGTACCCTTTGTTCGGCCCTAAGGTCCCATCTACCTCCCTACCAAATTTAATTAAAATCAGTCCTGCCATTCGGTGACCAAGGGAAATAGAGATTCATTTTTTATATTAACCAATAAAACGCTTGGCTTCGGAACGCAGCCTAAAGCCCAAATCTTCTTATTTATTAATCGTATTGTTTGTGTCGTGTGTTTATCAAATATTATTTTGTTTTTTTTTTCTATGTATAGCGTCTTGGTCTATATACAGGGTGGCCCGTTTATAGTAGTCCAAAGAATTTTCACAGATGTAGGGCCGGCCAATGATTGATTTAAACGCAACATATTATTATGTTCCGCGAAAATCAATAGTTTAAAAGTTATAATTTTTTAAAGTTTTTTTGTAAAATCGCCACTTTGAGTCATGTAAACCTCTCTAAAGTGAAAATGATAGGATAAAATCGAATCAAATTTGGGTTGTTAGTAGCTAAGACATGTAGCTAGCAGGAAGTAAGCTATTTTTAAGATTATTCTTAAATGGTAATATGGTTTTATACCTTTTTAAAAGCTGTTTGTAATTTTCATATGTTAAAGAATTATTTTCAAAAAAATCTAGTAAACTAAAAATGTTCTACACGAAATTTTCTAATCGTGGTAAAAACTACCTTAAGATGTGAGGATAGCGTTAATAAAAAAAAAAGTATCATGACTATCGAAAGTTCTTCAGAATTGAACATTGTATGCACTAAGTAGTTAAAAAACTAAAGGTGTGTATTTTTGCCTTATAAAACTATATTACCATTTTAGAATAATCTTAAAAATAGCTTATTTCCTGCTAGCTACATGTCTTAGCTACTAACACCCCAAATTTGATTCGATTTTATCCAATCATTTTCACTTTAGAGAGGTTTACATGACTCAAAGTGGCGATTTTACGAAAAAACTTTAAAAAATTATAACTTTTAAACTATTGATTTTCGCGGAACATAAATGTTGCGTTTAAATCAATCATTGGCCGGCCCTACATCTGTGAAAATTCTTTGGACTACTATAAACGGGCCACCCTGTATATATATATATATATATATATATCTTGCTCTTGGTATTAATAAATAAATAAAAAATAAATTTAAAAACGAATCGACGAAGTCAATGAATTAAAATAATGTATTTACAAAATGAAATTTCTAGGTGCACAACGTGGACGAAGTACTGGAGCGGCACAACGACTTCCTGGAGTCATGCCTGGGAGACTGCATGCTCACGAGTCCGCAGCTGCTGAAGGCGGTCACCACGCTGTGTCTCGTGTGCGTGCAGTTCTGTACGTTCATACAGGTACTGTGACTCAACACATTTTTATTTGTTAACCCTAGCTTAAGCCACTGAAAAACAGAATGAAGATAATAAATAATTTTAAAGACAATAATTGTCTTTAAAATTATTTATTATCTTTTGTCAAACAACTTCACTCTTATTATCCAATTAGAGCTGCCCAAAGAGTACTTTTTTAATATGGAGAGGAAATGAAAACAAATATCTATGCAAATAAGTCTGCTAAAACTACTATGTATGCAAACTACTGAAGCGGAGAAGAGGATGGGGGGTTGAGTTTCCGCACTTCTATGATTTGACAACTAGTTTTATATGATGTGTATGACCGGCGGTATTTCACATCTGGCAGCCGACCAGTCCTTTTGGTTTAATTGTCTAAGGACTCGGCCATAACAAAGAGCGACATAATGGTGGCAGAACTTACAATAATTTTCCCCAGTACTGTGACCCTCCCTCTGACTATTCGTGCACGAGAATAATATTTCATCTTAACCGCCTGAGGACCTCTGAGAATCTAAAATCAGTACTGAATTTTAAATAGTGTAATAGGAGAATTAATGAGCATTTTCTCGTCAAAATAATGCTTTACCGATCTAGTAAAAGTACCTTAGGTTACTTTTTTCAAAAATTAGACAACGTGTCAAAATCGCGTAATTATTATAAAGGTGAATATATACTTATGCTCGACGTTTATATTTACCATTATAATAATTACGCGATTGAGACCCATAGTCAATTTTTTGAAATATGTATAATGTCCTAAATCGCGAAAGTTTAAAAACTTACGAAAATGTGTATACGAACTATAACTGTTTACATTTCTATTTTTGTCTCAGCATGCGCTATAGATGTTTCATTTCAGGCAATCCTCACATAGGCAGTATGTATAATATATTTCTAACCCAAAAATATCTAGTAGCTATTACCCCTTTTCTCTATTATATTTATGATCCCTAGGAAGTCGACATACGATTTCCTTTAAATTAACGCTATTTATTTAGTACTGTACAGTGGGCCAAGCAATTAGATATCCAGGGCAAAAACGTCTATGCCATAGTCAAAACTGACTGCTATAGATATGCATGTGTAAATTACATATCTAATAAGTGTATTATATACACTATTTCGATATGCAACTCACTTATCCATAACTGATGTAGTAAGTCTTTACTATGACCTAGAAGTTTTTGCCCTGTATACCTAACTTGTTGGCCCACTGTACTATTTTTTTTACTACTATTGCAAACTATCTATATATTGGTCTTTAATAATAACGTATTTAGCAACGCTTTAGTGTGTTAATTTCAACATTAATTTATTATTGTATTTTCTTTTAACGCTACCAAATCGTTAATTGGCAAAGGAGATGCACAAGTACTTCGTGGACGCAGAACTTAACTGTATGATTGGATCGACGTATGACAATACAGACGATAGTCAGGTACTTACGAGTAGAATATACTACTACTACAACTAGAGCATTAGAAACTACATAACCACAGTTAAAGATCATAACTGTATTGGGCTATAGCGTGCAATGTTGGTTTTATAGTTCACTAGAATCCGCACGAGGCTTTGCCGGCGTGGTATGCCGATATAAAAAGCCTGTGTGTTAATCCAAGCTGTAAGCTACATGTGTATAAAAAATTACCAAAAAAATAGACTTTAATTATAATAATTTTAGACTTATATGGTTTTCTTAATTGAAATGGGACTACTCGGGAAGCACCAGCGTTCAAATAAAAAAATAATCATTAAAATCGCTTCGCCCAGTCGAAAGTTATGAGGTAACAAACATTTTAAAAAAATACAGTCGAATTGAAAACCTTTTCCTTTTTTAAAGTCGGTTAAAAATTTATCAACCAACATGTGATAAACATCCATACATCTCATAGTCACAAACTTTTGCATTTATTATATTAGTAAGGATTGTTATTGAGTATTACGTTTCGTACTCGTACTCGTACGTCAGTACTCACGTTATTTAAGCCGGAGATATTTTATTTTATCTTATATTATTTTAATATTTTAGGAAAACTTACAGCTAGTACAACATTTTTTTAACTTAGCGATATTAGTATTAAATAAGTTAAATATGCCGAATAGTTTGCATGATAAAATTTGCATGAAATTCCCATCTTAATGAAGGTTTTCTGAAATGCCTCTAATCCCTCATTACTTTAGAATTTTTGTCTCACCACGTGGCGCCACTGTGCACATTAAGTTATCCGAACCATTGAGTTTATACGTTTTTATAGAAGCACAGTTCTTTAGGGCGTGTTGAAGACAAACAATTTGGAAAGACAATTATAAAAAAGTACGTTTTATTTGTTCCAATTTAAAGTGGAGACATTAATACAACCGTCTCTCTTGCTCTCATAACTATAAGGCCGGCAGAGGACAAAGATTATAGGTGTATATTATTATGAATTTAGATTCCTTCTTTATTTATTGATTCGGCGATGAGTTGCGGTCAAATTCAATGTATGCAGAAATTGGTTATCGGACTATGGCCATTTACTCTTGAGCGTAAGTTGATTCAGCCGACCCAACATTGCACGTTCATAGCCACGTACAACTAAAACATTTCATTTTTTTAATCTTGTCTATAAGATGGCTATTTGTCAAACGTCAAATGCCCGACTAACTACAAGTTGAGTTCACAACACAGTATAATATCATTGGTAACATACAGCACTGCTTATTAAATCAATATTGTAAAATTCATTTATGTATAAATTAAAGTATTTTTATAACAATGCTTCCATGTAGTATTTGTGAAAATCTAAATAATTAATCAAAATTTGTCTTACCATTCTTTCATGACTTTTCTGTTTTAGAATTCCACAGTGAGTATAATACTTAGTGTTATTACTTTTTCTTAAGTTATCATTCTACTTTTAAAGTACTTAATTGGTTATTAAAAATTCAATGTTCATCAAGCTAATCAATATCATTTACTTTATCGAAATATATAAAAAACAACAACACTAGTATCAATTAAATATTTTATAATTTGGAGTATTACAATTACAGCAATTGGAAGTATAATTTTATATATTTTTGTATTCAACGACTAAGTTTATGTATTTAGCAATTAATTTGCATTTCCCCTGCTTTTCTTGTGAAACGTTCAATATTTTGTGTTTACTTATTTCCTAGTATATAGCGCCACTGAGAATAATCACACACATTGAGAATAACCCTTCAATTCGTATTGGCGCTCACAACTGAGCATTCGTGATTATGTCTATAAGTATTTACCGTGGTTATTGATTGGTCACAAGCCCATATTTCACCCAACTTCCGAAATCTTTTTTGCGATCTTTCTCTCTTATTCCATGTGTGAACGGAACAGAGAACAAAAGCCGAAAGACAACGTTATATGTCGGTAAAACACGTTGGTGAAATATAGGCTTAGCTAGTCTTCTCTGTTTCCTGACAGATCGACATAATATTGTTATGATGTTACTGTCTTCGTTCTTAACCCGTCGTTAAAGGGAGATTGTCTAGTGATCCACAAAGAAAGAGAGGGCAACACTTTCTTCTCTTTTTAGTAGAGCGCGCTTTCACTTGACTGAGCTCTTTTTTAACTTCAGGTCCAAAATCCACCGATAAATCACCAAAAGCCAAGCTTCGGTGATTTTCAGTAATTTAAATAATAATATGAACACACTCAGTTAATAACGTTGCTCAATTCATTAGTTTCTAACTATATCAGACGCGTAGAACAGTTCATTAAATATGAATAGTCAACATCATCTTCTCACTCAATATTCATGAAACTCATGGACTCTATTATACCAAACATTATGTATCCAGGACACAGGTTGTGGAGGTTCAACAACGAGTGGTTCCGCGGATTCGTTTGGGCGCTCCGTGTCGCGGTACGGTCTGCGGTTCACGGCAGCATTACTGTCCGTGCTCGCCATCATTGAAAGAATGGCGAGAGAGAACAACACTAACAAACTACTCAATATATCAGCCAGGTAATTATTAACTTATTTCTAGACCAATAACAGTTCTCGTAGACCAGTAAATATACTGTTTAAATAGCCTTACTGTTTAGTCATAAATAGTTATAACAACACACACAGCCATTAAGCTATAAGGTGTCTCGTAACTTCTTGTATTGCTTGAAATATATTCCCTTTATCCTTGTCGTAGTTCACACAATTACTCATTAAACTATACGTGAAATGTCAATTAATCATCAATATAATTTCCCAGACTGAATTTCAACACCTACTACTTGAAGCAACTAGAGAAGTTTTGCTCCGACGACAAGCTGATGGAAGGCGATCGCAAGCCTGCCGCCTCCTAGCACAGGCGTGCGCGAAGGCGCAACCTCGTCACCTCTGTGTGACCGCACACTGCTGCGTACACTAACGTACTACTTACACAGTGGAGACGCTCAGATATGTACAGGAGTTAATTAATTAAATCTACCGATCAAAAGTGACCTCATTATGTAAAATTAATTAGAAGCATTTCGTAAAATTTGGCGCAGAGGGTGCCACCAGTACATACAGTCAACAAATCGCTTGTGGTCGATATCGAATTATTTTTATAACAATTTTCATCAATCTTTGAACGATATGTCAAAAACTGTTTACGCTAGTGCTGCACTCTGTCGCCAAATATTGCAGTATTAGCCCTATAGAATCTCGTGTCAGGTTCAAAACTACAAATTTGCGATGCGACATCCATACACTGACGTGCGATAAAAATATTCTGTGTGTAAACTTAGTTGTGTCGTTTTAAAAGTGCAATAATCTTGAACGGGATATGTCATTTTCCTTCGGTTGCCGATCGGCTAAATGAGGGCGGGCTATCGCGTATGAATTCACCGCCAGGGGTGCTTGTGTAGCGTGTGGTCTCCGTAATGTCAAATGTCTGTTTACGGGTTGGTTACGCTGTCATTGATTTAAAACGTCATAGACCATCAAAACGAAGCTGTAACTTGTGACCAGCTTTGTCTCACAACTATAATTTTTCCTTAAAATCCAACTAAAATGATGTGGCAAGTGTGGATGAACTCTAAAGGAGATGGTTCGGATTAAAATAATAAAAATTAATAAGTACATATTTAAAGCAAGCACAAGTTAGTGATTAAAAACATTATTCATAATATAACATAAACCCGATGAGCTTTATAAGGTTAGCCCTTACTTATCGTTGCTTAGTGTATATTAAAGTAATATCGCTGCTATACACATATAGCCCAGGGTAGATCCTTTAAAAAATGATAAAAAGTCAAAAAAATAATAGTAGGATGAAACCCATTAGAAAAGGAGGAGAATATTATAAAAATTTAAGGAAAAATAATTTACGGGCGATCTGAGGTCGGAAAGAGGGGGAGGGGGGGAGGTTTTAAGGGTAAAAAACGTATTTTCTCGATTTCCGGCAAAACTAAAAGTCCTATGGAAAAAAGTCGAATGGCAATGTTGTTGGTAATAAAAAGATCTAAAACTTTTGTATTTACACTTTTCATATAACCTCAAAATTTATGTGAAAAATTCAAAAAACCAAGTTTTTGGTTTTTTATTTTTATCTTTTACAAACAAAAATTTTTTTTCACGAAATTTGGTGAAAACTTACCTTTTTATGTCCCAAATACGCTGTAATTTATTTGATTAGAAATATTTATTTTTTCACCTTTTTTTTATATCGATTTTTTACCCTTATTTTCGATCGAAAATTCAGCCGTCAAAAAATCAGCTTTTTCAAAAAGTTGGTATGTTTTTTGTTCGTTAAAATGTCTTCTTTCTGATGGGGAAAAAATATATATATGTTACTATATTAAATCTTCACAGAAAATGCAATACAAAGATCGTAAAAAACTATTAATATATAATTAATATATACACTATATACAATTTTGAGCTATTTACAAACAATTAAGTTAATAAAATTAATATTTTATCAATGTAACATGTAATCTTACGTTTTCGAGTAATTAAAGTGTAAATTTTAATAAATAACTCAAAATTGTATATGTTAATTATATATTAATCGTTTTTTTCGATCTTTGTTTTGCATTTTCTGTGAAGATTTACTATAGTAACATATATATATTTTTCACCATCAGAAAGAAGACATTTCAATGAACAAAAAACATACCAACTTTTTGAAAAAAGCTGATTTTTTGACGGGTGAATTTTAGATCGAAAATAAGGGTAAAAAATCGATATTATTTAAAAAAAAGGTGAAAAATAAATATTTCTAATCAAATAAATTACAGCGTATTTGGGACATAAAAAGGTAAGTTTTCACCAAATTTCGTGAAAAAAAAATTTTGTTTGTAAAAGATGAAAATAAAAAACCAAAAACCTTGGTTTTTTGAATTTTTCACATAAATTTTGAGGTTATATGAAAAAAGTGTAAATACAAAAGTTTTAGATCTTTTTATTACCAACAACTTTGCCATTCGACTTTTTTCCATAGGACTTTTAGTTTTGCCGGAAATCGAGAAAATACGTTTTTTACCCTTAAAACCCCTCCCTCCCCCTCTTCCCGACCTCAGATCGCCCGTAAATTATTTTTCCTTAATTTTTATAATATTCTCCTCCTTTTCTAATGGGTTTCATCCTACTATTAATTTTTTTGGTCTTAAAAATTAACGGCACTGGGCTAATACGACTGTTTAATATTAATGATTCATAATTGAGAATAACCTTTCAGATAGAACAAATAATAATAATAATAGCAGCCCTATATCTAATACATGTTCCACTGCTGGGCTCGGGCCTCTTCTCATGATGAGAAGGGTTAGGCCACAGTTTTTTTCTTTCAAATAGAATACTTAAAATAAATTTATCAAATTGTATTTTTTTATTTAAAATACTTAAAATGAACCAATTGTACGGTACAATGAAAATAATGCTTCCTTCCGTCTTCTATGTAATGATCAAAATCGCTTTTTATACTCCTGCCGACGATTTTAAAGTACAATATCTAAATATTCATAATATTATTATATTTAATTTTATCAATAACTTAATCTCTTAGTCACAAAAATGTAAATCTCAAAGGAATTTCATTTATATATTACTGATATTGTAGACTGGGTGTCTTATTATTCAAAAAATGGTCACCGTAATAATATCTACTAATGTTATAGAATAGAATACTCGGAATTTAGATAATAATGCCAGAGTGTATGTGTAATAATAACAAAAATATAGTACAATATCCATTATAGTAAATATTTGAAAAACTATAAAAAAACGCTTTTTCTAAAGTAGATAAGAGTCAGTAGTTTCTTAGGAAACTACTTCCAGTAAAATTAATAAATTGCGAATTCTTAGTAAACTAATTGCGAAATCATGTATTAGGTAAATAAATATTTAGTATATAAATAAATAAATTACTTAAATTTCTACTATAAACACAAAATTAGTCTATTAACTGTTACTGAGTAAAAGGTAAAGCCATAGGACTTATATAGCAGTATTTTGCAATTCAAGTATTAATATTAAGAGCACATCATATCGTTTTAGAAATGCCATTTAGAATTCACATATTTTTAATAAAAATATTCACTATAAAATTTAATTTGACTGAACGGTCACAAATCTCATTCCTTGCCATAAGTGATAATGAATTTTAGCCATGACAATTAGATGATAAATTAGCATGTAAAATGTTCTGTGTTCGTTAAGGTTCTCCCACACTGCGAGCATGTAACGTTACAGATTTGAATATCAGACCAGTATGTTTAATAACAAAAGTTTGACGACCGGATGGCGGAGTGGGTAGTATACCAGCCTGCGACGCCGAGGTCGCGGGTTCGATTTCCGCTTAAGACAAATCATCTTTGTGTGCATGAACATGGAGCTTGGTCTTAGTCTGGGTGTTTCTATGTATAATAAGTATGTATGTATTTACAAAATAAAAGTATATATGTATTAGTATTAGTTATTTTAGTACCCATAATACAATGGCGTTGTGTGTAAGTTGTGAGATATTTATATTTATTTATTGAATGAAACTGTGTAATATTTTAATATAACATCATTTAACGAATGCTCAATAACGACCAGGGGGCCAAGCATACGATTCCGAGATAGATTTATACTAAGAAACAGTTGAAAAAGATATGGGACCGGCAGGATTTGAACCTGCCACCTTCTGCACACCGGGAAGTCGCTTTAACTAACTAGCTACGGTCGCCTCTAGCCAAAACCCTAATTTTCTCAACTGTATGTTACGTCATTTCGTGACTTTCATTCCTGGCAAGTGGCAACCATAGCTGGTTGGTAAAGCGACTGCCCGGTGTGCAGAAGGTCGCAGGGTCAAATCCTGCCGGTCTCATATCCTTTCAACTGTTTCTTATTATAATTTGCTGAGGATAACTAAATGCTATAAAAATAATCTATAAGAGATAGATTTAGTCCCGTTTTTGTCATATTTTTAAAGCGCACAACATGACAAAAACACTTTACTTGCCCAGTTGGTGTTACATTACAGGTTAATACTCATCTGAAAGTCTCGAAGGCAGTTAATAACTTAATGCTCTTAATCAAATCTGCAGCGTCACATTACAGCCGCATGCTCTCAGTGTGGAGACACCTTTAAGTTACCTTAATGTTGACTAAGAATCCTTACTAATATTATAAAGGCGAAAGTTTGTAAGTATGGATGTATGGATGTTTGTTACTCTTTCACGCCAAAACTACCGGGTCGATTTCGATGAAATTTTGCACACATGTAGCACAGCACAGCTTATAGTCTGGATTAACATATAGGCTACTTTTAATTGACATACCACGCGGGCGGAGCCGCGGGCGGAAGCTAGTATTTATATAATTTTACTTTCCTATTGATTTCTGTAGCCTGAGCCATATTTATAGTAAGAATTTTACACTGGTTGTTGTTATTGGCTGTGTTGCTATGCTATAGACAAATGTTAGCCAAATAAACCTTCTCTCTGATCAGTGCCAGATTTACCTTAGACGGGGCCCCAAGCAACCACTGATTTTCGGGGCCTTCGTTCTAATATAACCCCCTCCCCCCTATTTAAATAGAAAAACAGCTGTTCAGACGAAGATACTGACACGAGCGATCGAAGAGCCAACTTCGCGCTCGGAATACGGTTACGAACTACTAATTTCAACTCATTTAAAAGCAATGAATAATTGAAAATGTCAATGTCATTTTTTATTTTATTTTACTTCAAAAAAAACAAATTTTTATTAATTTTGTAAAAATGTTTAAAAAATTTAAATTTTCGGGGCACCTGTCCAAGCGGGGCCCGAAGCAATTGCTTCCTATGCTTCCTGGTAAATCCGCCACTGTCTCCGATTGTTCAATTTGTTATTGCATCTTGTTTTAAAGTTTCTCTGGCGCGTTTTTATCGCTTGTGTTATTGCGATATCTGGTTTAAGTACGTTCTGTATAAGGACAGCTACAAAGTTGCGATACACTACTGCGATGGAAGTACGACGCAATAAAAGTATTTTTCAAAAATTAGCATAGGTATTTATTTACCTTTATAATAATTACGCGATTTAGACTGTTGTCTAATTTTTGAAAATGTTCTCAAATCGCGAAAGTTTAAAAAGCAATAAAAATATATAAAATGAAGTGAATAAGGGATCCGATATTATCGACCTATAAAAAACGCGTCAGTCAGGAAGAGGCTTTATGGTACCTCCTATCTATATAAAATATTGTTGGATTCCATTTGTTTTTATACAAGCGTTCATTCTCAACAAAATTCTTGTTATTTTCACATCACACTAAAGCTAATAAAATTAAAGTAAGTTTAGATAAAAACAAATATCTAGGCGGGTGTTCACTTGGCTGCAAATCTAAGCCGCGCTGCTCTGATTGGCCACTCTCGAACGCAGTGCCCGTCGAATGGCCGATTTGGTGCAGTATGAGCCATTTGCGGCTAACTTAAAAGCCGCCTAGAGCCTAATTTGTCGCAAAGTATATCCAGTACAATAATAATTAGGTATTGCAATGGTGTGCACTAATTATAACAAGTTATTTTTACAGTTTTTACTATTATTATGTTTTAAATCTGTGTATGTTCGTGTAAATACGTTACGTCGTTATTATTATTGAATAAACAATTACTAAACTATTTTCTCGTTTTATTTTGGCTTAGATTGCAATAGCATGAACTACATCCCAACTATTAAGTTATTCCTGCAGGCAGAAAGTTATAATAATGGAACAAGCTACAAAAAATTGGATTCTCACCCAATCTTGACGTATTAGGATATAGAACCAACAAGCAGTGCATCAATGGCGCGAGGACCAACGCCAAAATAAGGTATGTACGTTATACTTATGTCTGCATCGTCCCCAAAAGGTCGCTTAAGATGTATACTGTCCCCATTTTGTTAAATTAAGTCCCATGTGATGATAAGCCTTTCGCCATCTAGCAAGCACGGTGTAGATCTTCTTCTTCGCCGTGTCGATGGCCGAGTCAAATTTTATTTTGACTTGCCATCGTGGTGAAAGGATTAGCCAATTCGCTTTAAAACTCGCGAATTGCCCAGGGTGCGCCGGACGCAGGGAATCGTTGGGTACGTCACTCGGGGAGGCTCCTTTCATGCACCCCACGGTGTAGATACTAAGAACACATATTTGTCTGATGTCTCATTTAGGTGTCACATGTATGTTATTTATGTGTCTCACATTTGTATGATGACATGTCATGTGTCAGATTTAGGAGAACCACAGGTCATCAGACACCAGTCTCTGCTTGTACAACATTCTAATGTATTTTATTACGAATTTGTGTATTTTTTTTTATATTGCCCGACTCGGTAATCGAACCCGCGATCTGCGTTCGAGTCGTACAGTAAACCGCTACACCAACGAGATATCTCAGTAAGTGCAGTCAATTTAGTTATTTTATAGAATTTCGTAATTCTTAAATTTCAGGTGCGCAAGGATCGTTCCACCTTGTAGACAAGGTTCTTAAGTTTTTACACAAGCGGCGTTGAACCAAAGCAATGAGTAATACGGCTGTGTGACGTGAACACCGGTGAGAAGTAAACGCCTACAAATTATCGCAAATTGCCGCTCCGCCTACACAAAAACATTCTTCTTAAAAACAATAGCAATATGGCTGACTTGACCGTCATAGACCTTGCAATCCTATAAACTGATACCATAATAATACCTATTAAACATGTTGCATGTAGGTGTCACAAACTACAATAAATGCACCAATTTGCAACCTACCTATATCGTAACAACAAACATTTGTAATCTAATTCTTATTAACATATTGATAGAGATTAACTCCAAATAAGTAAGTTTATAATAAAACATCAACCAATTGACCCTGCGAATGTCCCAAAAAAGCTATGGTATTACGACCACGATCACGTATGTTTACTCAATACATTTAAAATAAAAACGCGATATTTATGTAAGCAATTAATCCATATACATAGTAACGGCCTGTAATTGCGTTTGGTCAGCAGTTAGCCAGTTAGTTGGCAGGACAAGTGGCCATCAGTTGTTGCCTCCCACTCGCCGGCGCAAGCGCAGGCGGTCCGCCTCATTCAAACAACGAACGCGAGTGGTGTGGCCGCACTGACGGTAAACGAATGACAACCTGACACCAGCTCCAGTGCAGTGCCAGTGAAGTGACTCAAGTGTTTTCATTAAACCAGTGTGATATTCAGGTGGGTTTAAAAAAAACAAATTATTATTTTATCTATTGCTTGGTAAAAGTGAATACTTAGTGCGCGATATGCGATGCGCAAATGTCCATTTGATATGTTTTTTGTAGAGCTCATCGGATACCGATTTCTGCTTACTAATATTTACGATTGAGTTGCGAAATGATTACATATTTTATAGATATTTTATACAGAAATCCTGTCTGAACGTTAATCTGCCTCGATAGCGGACTATCTAGAAACTGTTATAATCAAACAAAAAAGTGCGCGCGATAGACAAATAGAAGGGGATACGTCATCCTTGGCTATGTGTAAAAATGTAGTAGATAAAAAAAATAATCTATGCAAAATCTTTGTCATACAGAATGTTAAAAATAATAATATAATCCATTTATGTAGTCCATCGAGGGAAAGCCCAGAAAACATCAAGTCTTGTAAGCTTAATAGATACCTACCTGATTGTAGAGTTCGTTCTATCTTTTGGTTAGCAAAAGACGACAAAGAAAAAGTAAATGAAAGTTTGTTAAAACGACGTTGGGTTTGTTTTTTTTGTATCTTTTGACTTAACATATCTTCAATAAAACTTTCAGGCTGAACAAGTAAGATAACATGTAGGTATATCGCAAAACGTAGCACTTTTAGGAAGTTTCTGACACTCAGATAACTCCATAACATGGAATTCACACACAATTCTGTATGTAAACACGGAAAGAGATCATCACATGTGTTGGGAGTCCAAATGCTGAGCAAGGTCAACACGGATGACGTCATTATTTGATGACGTATGACATGAGGGTCGGTCGCAGACTCACAGTAGCATACAGTCCGCGGGATGAGGCATCCGTTTAATTGATTAAGTGGCAGACGAATGCAAGCGAACAGTACTCAAACGGAAGCATCCGGTGACAGTGTAAAAATAGGGTAAATAAAATGATAAGTACGTCGCGTCGGCCAAATATAAATGCATCGACGTTTTGTTGATCCAACTTTAGCTGCAAAAGGCGTGGTATTGACCAAGTTATTTAGATAGCATTGAAGGAGAATAAAGTTTAATGGGCAGACATAGGGGTGAACTTGCTTTGACGGTATCGGTTAAGCCCTTTGGGTATCTAGTACCAGACAATGAGACACTTAAATCGCAAACTGCATCGAATACTTATCTGACGTTGGTTACGAATGGTCGACAAGTACTTCAGAAAACTAGTTATTCCAGACTCGAGCCGTATTGATGAATGAATGTTTTGCATAAAGAAATCATGGCTGTTTCTAGCTCCTAACCGGTTAGGAAAATATACATGATAACTTATAGAACTGCATTCAATGAATCTTGTAAGCTTGAAACCATGTTTTTGTTTTGATATTGAAGAGAGAACCTTGCGATGACTCAATATCTGCTGACATTATCAGACTCCTTATTTGTCGGGAAACTTGTTGACAATAAGCTATCAGGTAGTTATTATACATCATTATTATTAATACAATATGACTCTACATACTTGGATTGGTTTATTATGCAGTAATATTGCATTATTATTGACTGCAGGCACACACTCTTATTCCAAATGTTTCGGCCTTCATCAAGGAAAAGATTATCGTAATAGCTACCTTCTAGTTCAACAAAGCTGTATAGACCCTGAACGCCTGAATCTGTTCTGTATTTCACTAATTTGAGTTTTCTGAACAAATTGTACATCGCGATCATCAAATTTAAATGAATGCAGGAGTGAGGTTGGGAAATCATGAATCTCCACTGGCCCTGGGCCTCCCCCTGGGTCTAAGAAAACAGTTGATCTTTTTATTATTTGCGGCAAAATAACTAGAATTTGTTCATGTGGCTCAAAAACTAGGTCCGCCCTTGTCGCTATGTCGCATCCACCCTGTATAAGTAGTATTAATAAGTGAAATAGAGAACAGATTAAAAATAACATATATGTTTATTGATAAGCCACTGGCGACAATTAAATAAAAGGAATCATAATCAGACTTAGCAGGGTTTTCAGAGGGTCGGACTTAGCTTGAAGGAGCCGAATACAATAGGGCCTGGGACGCCACTCACTATTGGTATTGGCGGGAGAGGGGATGTTCCAATAAATTATTTTGCTTTCATGGCGTGGAAGAGAATGCCTGAGAAGGGGTTCAAAGCTTCGCGATTTTAGTTTAGTTGAATTTAGATTTGTTATGTACATTTTGCTGACGTATGCAAGTACTATGTTTTAATTTATGAAATGAATATTTTATGACTTTGGGCCTACAAAGTCTTGCACAGGGGGAGGGAGAAGGGGGCTGGCGGTCGGCTCAGGCATATTTATATACTGTTATTTTCAAATTTCATATCATGCTCAAACAGATTCCGCTCTGACCACTTTTATTTGTAATCAACTAAAACAAATCGAATACATAGTGACGATACTTTAGTGTGACGAATGCTTAACTACCGTGAGAAAATTATCCCGCAAGTAAAGTCTGATCGTAACATATTCACCAAAGTTACACACACCTAGAACAAATGTTGGGTGAACGATGCCGTGTTTTTTTTTTTGCCGATGTTGATTTGTAAAATACTTAGCATAACATTAAATATGATGTCAAAACATTTTGTATTCATTCTTTCACTAACACAGGGTTTTCTGAGACAAAGTTTATATATTAACGTGTCGATTTAACAGTGTAGATCTAAATAACACATTCAAATATAACCCTTAATTATTTAACTGCTCCATATAGCTCAATGCAAGGACCCAGGAGCTTGATTTTCGATAAGGGCGAATAACTTTTTTAACTAGCTGAATTAAGCACGGTCGGATCAAGCTTTTGAGCCATAGGGGGTAACAAGAACAAATACTAGTAATTTTTCGCGAAAAATAAAAAAAATCTGTTTTCATAGTTCTTCTTCTTCGTCGTGTCGATGGCTGAGTCAAATTTTATTTTGACTTGCCATCGTGGTGAAAGGATTTAGCCAATTCGCTTTGTAGAACTCGCGAATTGCCCAGGGTGCGCCGGACGTGGGGAATCGTTGTGTACGTCACTCAAGGAGGCTCCTTTCATGCTCCCCAAAGTTTGCCTAGTTCCAGCTTAAGAGCAGCAGGGGAGGTCTTGAGCCTTAGCTTAACATAATCTCCCTTGACTAAGAGGCAGTGGAAAAAAGAGTGACTCTTCAGTGGGGCCGAGCGCGTTGATGTCTTTTATAAGGCAATGTAAATTATACTCAAAACGGAACGAAGTTTCTACCTACTTATGGTACTTTTCTTCATATAAACTACTATAAAAAGGGTGTATGAAAGTATCTGTTTTCAAGATAAATGTGGTTCCACCGCCTATTATAAGGGAAATTAACTACTGCCTTAGGATTCGCCTGCGTTGTTTGTCGATGATAATGTACCTTTTCTTGATATTCACATTGTTTTATTTGTACATATTTTTACAATTGGCTTTTTTAAATTGTAATTAGTTGAATTTTTTTAATGTTATCCAAAAACCTGTTGCATGTGGTGTTTGCCTACAAGTGGTTGCGCATTAGACATATTTTTAATAAATGCATGTTAGTGTATCAACTGTTAGCAAACCATAATAAATATAGTAAATAAAATAAGTTTAAGAGTTAATCGCAAACATTGATTTAAGACAAAATAACGATTCTCGAAATTGTGTTTGCTTAATTTACATTTGCATTTCATACTGCCTGACTTAGTTCACTATTACATAATTTGTATAATTAACTTGACAGGTCACAAACATAATGCAATCATCGGCGTATGACGCCAGCTCGCCCACATCCCATATACACCACTTCCGAATACGGCCTCTGGTTGTTCAAATTTGTATTGACTTCCGAGACAGCAAGCAAACGGTACTATCCTTATTGGAAGCTATTTACAATAGAAATTAATTTAAATGCCGTATGACTAGTGATGTCAGGTAATACTTGTTGAAAACTGTCGGCGGATATTTACCTACGCAAAAACAAGAATAAGGAGCTAGGTACATTATTTTACTTGACTCTTGCTAATTATTCTTACGTTAGGTGTTTAAGTGTTTTTCTTCTGTTCAGCGCGTAATGATGAGCTTTCTAAAATACGGAGACATAATTAATAAAGAAATTTAACTTTAACAGTCCAATGACGAGCTCCGATACTTTATTGATTATAGAATTTGCCGTCCGCCGATTTCTATCTAAAACATTGTTCCTGAACACTTTGCAGTCTTGCGAATATCAGGTTTCTTGAAAACACTACGTTCTCTTTATTTGTAAAACCAAAAATAGACGAGTAAGAACTTAAAATATGTATATGGAAGTGTGAATAGGAATACTTGATGGTGTCAGTCAGTACACAACATAATAAGTTTGTGTACGTGTCGTGTAAGGTCACAGTTACAAATTATTTTGTTTTAACGGCATTAGTCAGGCATTCAGGCTGTTTTGAAATACTTTTTGGTAGGTAGAATTTGATGAGTAAACAATGTTAGGTATCTAATACTGGTTATATTGTGGCAAAGCAAGCGATATTTTATTAATGTACCACAAATGATTTCACAACTTATTTTTAATTATAAAGTTATATTATGTGCGGTTTTCCATTATTTTGTGACAAACAAAGGGTCTACCTTCTTGAAAGGAAAGTTTTAAAATTGAAAGCACGGTGCTCAGTCGCGTCAGGGTGTTTCTATGTATAATAATCATGTATTTACAAAAGAAAAGTATATACCTATGTATATATTTCAGTTATTCTAGTACCTATAGTACACGCTCTGCTTAGTTTGGAACTAGATTACGTTGTGTGATATTTATTTATTTCATTATTTTAGATAAATGAGTTGTCGTATCAATTTGCAATCTTTTTCGTCGATATGGCAAATCCAAGTCGTGAAAAAGAAAAATAAGATGACAAAAGCAGCGCTTATTTTGTTACAAATAACGACAAAGACTACTTAGAATAAACAAGACAGTGGTCACATTAGTGTCATGCTAAGTAGGTAGATGATACTTAAAGCCACCGCAATTGTCACGATATAATGTCATTTGAGACATACGAGACAAAAATCAGACTATTTAACTACCTACGCATGTATAAGTGCTTTTTAATGAGATTCAATGATATGTAATAAATCTATCTAATAAATAAAATTAACATCAAGCTCTTTCTGCCCGTCTGAAAATACAATATCATCATTCTTATGCATTGACGACCGGATGGCGGGGTGGGTAGTGTACCTGCCTGCGACGCCGAGGTCGCGGGTTCGATTCCACTTAAGTCAAATCTTTGTGTGCATGAACATGGGGGTTTGTCTTAGTCTGGGTGTTTCTATGTATAATATGTATGTATTTACAAAAGAAAAAGTATATATGTATTAATATCAGTTATTCTAGCACCCATAGTACAAGCTCTGCTTAGTTTGGGACTAGATGGCGTTGTGTGTGAGTTGTGAAATATTAAATATTAAAATATTGGTACCGTATGGGTACCTTATAAGCAGGCATAGTTGTCGGTTTCAGAGAATCAAGTACACCAAGGTTTGTGGATTACTTGGCCAAGTTTTCTTACATAAAAAGTTACGTAACATTTATTATTAACTTAGTTTAGATTAATTAAGCTCTAAAAAAATGACAGGATCACGTGTTGTGGGGTGGGTCAATGTGAGGCTAGATTAAGTCACGTAATATGTGTTTGGGTCACATGATGTGGATTTGGATCACCTGCGAGGTAATGTTGTGATGGGTGGTGATGGGTGATGATTGGCAGGCCGGCACATTTTATGTTCCGTTGCAGTGTCTATTATGTTCCGTTGCAGTGTCTATTATGTTCCGTTGCAGTGTCCATCTCAGTCAAGTGACAGTTGACACAGATAGACGTATAAATAGACCATAAAATGTCGGCCCGCCTATGTGTATACCCTCAGAGTCTAGGACTATATTATCTTATTAAGGCCGCCCTTTGTGCATATATTGTAATTCAAACCTTCGTACAAAATGTATTTCCTATATCTTATGCACAAATAAAGTTTTTATCTATCTATCTATCTATCTATCTTATCTATATCCTCTTCATTATGAATACGAAGATATTTGCACGGTTAGCCGAGGCAACGTTTTCATTTGATCTGAATCAGTGAAGTACAATGAAAGCGAAGGTAGCCGTAAGAAAATAAATAAAACAACAAAAGGCGACGCAGAAAAACAAAATGAGGCGAACAAATCTGACAGATAACCAATGGCCAGAACAAATGTAAAGTGTGAAGCCAGACATCTTTATAAAAACTCTTAATCGATCGCGCCGGTCTAATACCTCAGAATAGAAACTAAATGAACTAAGTTTATAAGTACCGAGAAAGTCGTAAATGATCGATGTTGATTTAATCTTTAATGGCTATGAAGCCGTAAGCTGTGCGCATGGCTCATACCCTCCTCTCAAACACACATTGCAATCTTTTATGCGCTTCCAAAAATAAAACTCTTCAGTTAGTTAAATCGCGAATAGTTGGACACAGGATGCGACGTGATCATCAACTTGATCTGTTCCTTTGTTTACACTACATAATAATATGTATAGAACTTATCTCTATTTTAAGACTTGAGTATTAATTTTGACAGAACTGACAGAATTCCATAATGGCACAACATAATATAAATAAATATCTCACAACTTACACACAACGCCATCTAGTCCCAAACTAAGCTGAGCTTGTACTATGGATACTAGAGTAACTGATACTAATACATACTTATGTACTTTTCTTTTGTAAAAACATACTTATTATACATATAAACCCAGACTAAGACAAATCCCATGCACACAAATATTAGTCTTAAGCGGGAATCGAACCCGCGACCGCCGTCGCAGGCAGGCACACTACGCACTCCACCATCCGGGCGTCATAATATATATAATATGTTCAGTGTATGTCCTTGCAAAAATATAGTGAAAACTAAAATTATAATTTGTCTACATCTTCAAAGAAGGTACTAGGTAGTTGTTATATTACTATGTCGTTAGTGTCATTACCAATAAGAAAGAGAATACAGAAAAGAAACGTATTTGGTATTTAGGGCGTAGCAAATTAAGTACAAGTTGACAAAAAGCATTGTAGTCTCATCTTAAGAAGGTTGTTATGTGTGTGCGTATGTCTGAGTGTCCAAATCGAATGTTATGTGCGGAATGGAAGGGTTTTTTACTGAGTAGCGAGCACCGGATGTGTGGCAATCGTGGCTCAGATAAATGCCAATTCTCCACACTGATTCCGACCTCATATTATAACTGTGGCTAGTGTGGCTGTATCGATATTACAAACTTGATCTTCTCAGTTCTCACGAGTAGGGTTACCGAATGGTTCTTACTGGATATACATTATTCACTAGGGTTTATCCTGAACGGTCGTTTTTGCAATTTCAAACATTAAAGGGGTATGACCAATCGACTATGGGATTGTTTATCGCTGCTGTGCTATGTTATGGCTTTGTCAAGATAAAAACTGCTATATTGTATGTAGAATAATATGAAAGTTTAATTTTAAGCCGGATATTTTGATAGTAAGCTGGGATGACATGAAAAAATTTAGTAAACAAGTGCAAAAGACGTGATAATTCTATCAAAACAAAATTAGATTCTAGTTCATCCTACATGTTTAAATAGAAAATATCTTTTGTTTATTAAATCCCGCTTAAGTTATGTCTCTTATTACTAGATAATCGTCATACACAAAAGTAGAAATTATTTACTATCTTATATTCGTGACACAAGGGTTTTGGCGATACAGTTTTTGGACATTGTATTTTATTTGTTTAAGTTTTCTACACTGAATGAAGTATGTAGTGAAAAACTTTTTAACTTACGCGTTGCATTATTAAGTAAAATCTAACGGGAATTAACACGATCATGCATTATTTACCTTTTAGGCTTGACATTTCGGCAGACAGATTACACTGGCCGTGGTCACAAGCAGACTGGTTCTAGCGGCTACTTTAAGTATGTAATGGTTACTTAAGTTTGAAATTTTGTTTGAACAGTGTCTAATCTTCTCAGTTTCTCAGTGTATGAACTGTGTCTTGCAAAAGGAGGCTGGCAACGTTGGCAATTAAGTTTTCTTAATTATTTTTGAGCCGTTGCTTGACAAGTAATTGGTATCCCTACGCAAGAGTGAATTGAGTTCGTTGAAACCGTAATCTGGTTCAATGATGATGCGTACGCGCATGGAGATTGAGATGGCAGATAATGTAGAGTCAGCAGCGAAAATTGCTGTAACTACATTCATAAATCATGGTCTACTGATGTGTTGTAATAATTTACTGATTATATACCATATTATGTGATTTGAGATGATAGCCCCTTTTGCAGCAGTGGACTAAAAGAGGCTAAATGATGTGTGTGATAAGTCCAAGTTTAAGTTAGGAAATATGATTCAGATTTTTGGCAAAACTATACCTGTTTTTGTATAGTAGGTATCTGAATTCACCAATTTGCCTTATGTTGCCATTAAGGTAGTTTTAGACTGAAAAATATAAAATGTATTCGTATAATTTATTTAAAAATTAATACTTTGATAAGATCAATCAGTAAAGACGCAAATATAATATGATGGCATGACTGCCTCATGTATTGAATTACATAAATACGATTATGCTTTCAAAGTTGATGTGTCTGTTTGTATTTGTTGCGTAAACAAGTTTGATGTTAGTTAAAATTCAAGAGCTTAAGGGACCGTTACCGGCGAGGGCAATCTTCACAAAAACCTGTTCACAACCACGAGTATTTATTTAACATAACCATTAAATTAAACGAAATTAGTTTCGTCAGATTTGGTAAGGAGTTTAATTAAATAACTAAACGTGGGTGAAGTAACAATAATGGCTCTAAATAACCTTAAAACGAAATTAATGATAGCACCAAATATAGAGTTAATTCATGATTGGTACGTGGAAATAGAAAAAAAAACGAGTGCCTTTAAAAGGAATACATATAAATGATATGGTAATATTTATCAAAGTTATTGGTTACTATCTTCTGCTTGCAGCTCCACCTGCATATAAGGTACCTATGGCGATTAAAAGTAGCCTATGTCCTTCATCAGGTCTTGAACTTTCACCATCATCATCATCATCATTTCAGCCCAACGACGTCCACTGTTGGACATAGGCCTCACCTAATTGCCGCCACAACGCGCGGTTTTGGGCCGCCTGAAGCCAACGGCTCCCCGCGATCTTAACCAGATCATCCGTCCATCTGGCTGGCGGGCGACCTACGCTGCGCCTGCCGGTTCGTGACCGCCACTCAAGAACTTTTCGGCCCCTTGAACTTTATCCATACTAATTTCCATCTAGATCGGTTCAGTAGTTAAGCCGTGAAAGCGTAACAAAAAGACAGGTAAAGGACAGAGTACAACCACATGCTACATTATGTGACAGACATACATACCAATATTATGTTATGCCTCTACCAGCCTGACTTAGAGGGAACTAAAAGACTTTGTAGATGATTATTATTTTATTGTATCAAGTTATGCTTTGTTGGTGTGAATGCTACTTTCTATATGATCATTTTCCTCTAACATACCTTTGGTTGATAGAGTAATGAACGCTCCTACCAAGGTAAACCAGACCAAATGCGCACTACACCTGTTTACTATTTGCGGTTTAGTTTCGCCTACGCGCTGTCTACGCTCAAACACTGCTAAATGGGTCAATCAACTATTTTACCCACAGTTAGCTGTCCCCGACCATTTTTTACAGAAATACGCGAATTGGTTTAATTTACACATTTAATTATTATAACAATATTATCTAAGATTATCAGACACTACGGGGAACTTGATTACGTTCACGAAGATCTTTAATTTTCATGAAATTTTATGGTAACTCAGTATACGAAAAATGCGCTCCATACAAAAAATTCTTGTCCCAAGATCACGTTCACCGTGTGAACTTTAAATTTAATGAATCTATACTTTATGCTTTCGGTTAATTCTTATTACACAACAAGTTAGTATATTAGAGCTTATCACGTGCATTACAAAATACAAATAGCCCTAGTAATTTGCCCAAAAAAAAATATCTAAACTGTGTCCCTTACAAGAATGATTTTGCGTTCGTATGCTGAGTTACACTCGTAAATTTCGCCCGGAGACACATAGATGGCACTGTTTGCCATAGGTTGCTTCGTTTGTGTTTGCTTTCGCTCGCGTGGCGCGGCGGGGTCCTTTGATAGCGCCTGTCGAGTCGCCAGTCCTCGAAGAACCGTCAAAGAGAGTGCGTGCCTTTTTGTGTCGTCTACTGAGTGACCGCGATTTCTCGATGTAAGTTTATTATTTGTTTAATCTATTTAGAATTCTTTGTAGTATCTAACATATGCTTTCGATTAAAGTTGACGCCGGTTGCCATAATCAATTTATAAAGTGCTCTTTTCATGAAAATATTCTGATTGTCTGCTGAGTTACTTGTATACTGAGTTACATTGGCGGTAACTCCATAGACATTTATGGTAACTCCTAAGACATTTACGTACTTAGTAGGTTTAGATTGTATGAAGCCCTTTAAAAATGATTATATTTCATTCAACACTTTCGTGTTGTTACACACCTACCTACGGAATACTGAAATAGGTACAGTGGGGGACACGTCAAGCGTAACACTTTTTATTTTGCATCGTTTGTAATGTAACTCGTGCCTCGTAAGAGTCAAAATTGAACTGAAAGTGTAACACTTAGGGTGTCCTCCACTTTACTTGGTACCTTAACCACCTAGCTACCTAATGGAGATCATATCAATTCGATTTGATGATGCAGGGGTCGACAACTAAATTGATCAATGAATGATGATATCATTCATATTTTGTTCGGCACCCACATACTCAAATTACTTATATTATTTTAGGAACCTAAAATAATCAATTTAAAAGATTAGATAATTAAATTTTTGCTTTTGATTATTTTTATTTTAGATTGGCTTATAAATTGATAATATTTTCAGACATTTAAACTGAAATGGCGCGACTATCAGCGGCTGAAAAACAAAGGAGGTACAGGGAAAGATTAAAACAGAACACCGAAAAATACAAAGAGGCTAAAAAAAAACACCGTGAACACTACCACAAAGTTAAACGGCTAGCAAAAGACTTGACTCCAAAAGAAAAAATCATGCAAACGTGATCTGGAAAATAAGACAAAGAGAATATAGAAGGAAAAGGAAGAATTTGCAATCAATTTTGGATGCAACACCACCAAGTTCCCCAGTTAGCATACTCAATTTCCAGAACGAGTCACCACCAGCATCCCCGGTAACATCACGAGAACGCGGACGAAAGAAAATAAGAAGAGATAGGAGCAACGTGTACAGAGTGAACAAAAAATTATAGGAAGAAAATAAGAAGTTGAAGAAACACTGTGAGAAGTACAAGAAAAGACTGAATAGATACAAAAAAACGAATCTGAAGATCCGAATAAGGACCAAAATTATAAGCTATTGACAAATTCGATTAAAGAGCGATATGAAAGGATTAAGAACCACAAGGAGAAAGAATTGTTCAAAACCATTTTCAAAGGTGACAAAATAAAAAAAATCCAGAAAGAAAACACAATTACTACGAGAAACATTGGGACAGTACGCTTAGATAAAAATGACCCTACGCCCTGTACTTTTAAAGGAAAAAAATCATAATTTTTTCCTCCGTGATGGTGTATCCCGGGCTACTGCTGGAAAAAAATTGTCACCAACCTGCCGCCATCTGGACACACTTCACCCAATCATGGAATGGATAAGAAATGAACATGAAGCTGTGGATACAGTTCATTTCTTTTCAGATGGCAGACAATACCGGCAGAAGCAAAACTTTTATTTGCTTTGCACTAAATACTTTGACTATGCTTTTGCTGCTACCACCTGGTCATTCTTCGAAGCAGGCCATGGTTAAGGCCCTGCAGGTGGCATCGGAGCCATGTCAGTTATGAAGACATTATAAAAATCTTGCCAACACCGGCCTTGTTGGGAAACGAGCAATACCAATTTGAAACCTCGGTTGAAGTTTTCGAACAGTGAGATTGGAAAATCCAAAATGATTGTAATAGTTGATTTGATCTCTTTATTTTTATCACATTCTATTGATAAGTGTTTTTCATTATATGCCGTCCATTTTCATATTAATGTTATTATGGTATGTCTTAGGCGTTACCCAAATTCGTCTCTGGAGTTACTTACTGTCCCCAATCTATACATTATATTTCCTATAATAATATGCTTATTTCTTTGCATTATATCTTTATATTACCAGAACCATAAACTATCAACTTCGAGCTTCTATAATAATTGTTTTATATTATCTCATTCTTTTATATTTCGTGTTATCGAAAAAATTGATATAATTTGTTGTTTAATGGTAACGCAGAAGACCAATATCACTTAGTTTTGTACTTAAATTTAAGAATACTATGAAGACTGACTTTGCCAAAATATTTGATTATGCATGCAAGAGTAAATATAATAATAATAAATAACCTTTTCGTATTTTATTCACATTTAAATAACGTTGAATGCAGGTAACACAGGTGACAGTTTTTGGGGTATGCTCTGCAGTTTTTTTATAAATACTGCCTTAAATACGAATGAACGTCGCTGCCCTCCTAGGATATTGAAGAAGATGATATTTCTAATGCCCTAACCAATAAAGAATAAATGAATATTGATGTAATTTAAAAAAAAAAAATATTTCTAGCATATCCTTATGGTGGGTAAAATAGTTGATTGACCCAAATACATCATTTATTAGATTTTAGAGTAGGTATAATACGTAAAAAATTGGTAGAGTTTTTCATATCGTGGTAATTTAAAAAATATAAAACCTTATACTACACACGGCGTAAATACGTCCTGTAAGTTTGCAAGCTGGGTGTGTTTAAAGAACCTCATCATAAACTTAAACGTTCTGCTCTGCTCGGTATATAACTTCTATTCTTCTCTTCTCTCCGCTTGCTAAGACACTACACCCACTTTCTCTTTCATTAGTTGCATGTAGTCCTAAGGCGTCCTCTTAGCTTTCTTACTTCTATTTTTCCTTCGACAATAGTTTAAAAAAAGTTTTGTCTTATCAAGTAAGGTCCAATCATCTTTTCTCTTTTATTTTCTATATTTCTTTTGCCCATATGCTGGTACTATAATAAAAAATAATAACCAATAAACATAACACAGAAGTGTAGGTGTGAGTTAATTAAGTAAATTATATAAATTAATAACATAACCCTACTCCAGCGAACCGCACCACAAATATTATAAATATAAATTCAAATGCAATACTCACACAGTTATATTGGATCACGTATACGATCCAGATTTGATCGATTTAGAAAAGTGATGTTTATTTTGTGTTGGAGTATTATCTTTGTGAGTACATACCTACATTATCCGAATATCAGGCCTTTCACCTGATGGTAGGGTAATGACGATTGGTGATCTATCAGATCTTACAATTTTATTAACTTTTCTGTAATGCTACAGAGCAGTCATTTTGTCATTTACTAGATACTTACTGTGCTGGTGGCTGGTGTTCTAGGTTCTATGCCCGTATAGAGTCAATGTTTGAGTGCTACGTAGATTTACGCCCTTTGAGTGTTATGCTACTAAAAAGTATTGATAGTAAAAGAATGGTTGTAATTAAGGTTTTGATCAAGGTAGCTGACTATTCTCTAAAAAAATAAAAAAAATACTTCAAAGAAATAGAAAAAAAATATATAAATTTGTTTTAAAAATTATAGAGAAAACAATTACATATAAAATTTCAAAGTTTCAAGAGTCTACGGCAAAAGAAACACATAGTTGTAACGATGTGTTTCATTTAAAACTTTTAGCATTACTTAATAAAGCGTTTTGCGTAACTAAATGCTGGGGTACCTACTAAGGTTAAAAAAGATAAACCGAGTGCGGTGCAAACGTTTTTTTTTAGTTTTTCTAATAGCAATTTCACTTTAAACCAGAGGCGTGTCCGGCAATTAGACCGAAGCGCCCAAAGCCGAAAGCAGTAACTATTATTTAATGTGTACGAATACCGGTAGCATAGCGTGCAGTAAAACATATAACTAAAAATATATCATTGAGAAACAACGGATATGCCTAATTGCATACCCAATTAGAGGTCACATTTTGTACTGTTCAGTATTTGGACAATTAGGGAGAGCTACGAAACAGATTAAGCTTTAGATAGTGAGCGAAGAACTATGTCAGTTACGGCATTAAAGTTAGTTTTTAAACTTTCGCGATTTGAGATCATTTTAAAAAAATAGACAACGGGTCTAAATCGCGTAATTATTATAACGGTAAATAAATATCTGACGATCAAGTGAGGGTAGTGGACTATATCCGCGCTTCACGGAGACGCTTTGCTTCACCAGTCAGCTTGTGACCACGAATGATGCAAGTCATTTCGAAACGTCGAGCATAGGTATTTATTTGACTTTATAATAGTTTCGCGATTTAGACCAGCTTCTCATGTAAACCAGGTCCATAAAACATCTTGAATTTCCACGGCGTGCATGTTTCAATGATCTCTCCAGATAGCCTTCTTCCATTAGCACAAAAATGAAGCTGACATTTAACACAAATACGAACACTCAACTCCATATGCGAACCATCGATGGGGTTACAGATAAATAAATGTGAATTCGATTATTGATGGTGCGCGGCGCCCGATGACTCAGAGAGTCAAGGCTTTCGAACGTAGTTTCGTGTTTGGTACATAGTTTAGTTATGTATACATAACTGTGCATCAAGTTGGTCAGAATATCGGAAGTGATAAAAAAAATATATAGATAGATAGATAAAACTTTATTTACATACCATTTTCATTACAAACAAAAGACAACTTTTTAAAGACAAAAACCATATGCATAGGGCGGCCTTATCGCTTGACAAAATTTCTGTCAGACAAACTTTGGATGGACAGATTTGTAGTGTGGAACTGAAACATTTTTAAAGTTTTAATTTTGCTAAAACAATATAATTTAATATTAAAGTATCGATAGGATACAGCTACACAGTGGCGTAACTATACCACCTGGGGCCCGTGACTAATTCTTTTGATGGGGCCCTATCAGTAAAAATTGTAACTTTATGCTCAGTTTAATTTAAAAAAAACTCATTACACGTTGTATATGTTGGATTTTAAGTACTTTTCTAATATAATAAAATACTCAGGTACAGTGTGAATAAAATATTTTAGAGCTTGCAGCTTCTTGGGACGCGACGGGGCCCTTTTGGGTCGGGGGCCCGTGGCATTTTGCCAGCCCTGCCACCCTATTGTTACGCCACTGCAGAGAGCTACAATTATGAGTAATAGCTCGGAATATAACAGGACCTTTAGGACTGTGTTTATTTTCGCTCCTACCAGAAGCAAGGCACATTCTTCTACTGCTAAGAATCCTGTGACATATCTCTGCAGGTCAATGTCAGAGCATCGAACTAAGTTCGTGTCTCGAATAGTCTCGATCAACAATCGCACCGACTAAACTGTAGTACAGTCAAATATGTTATTGAGCCATTATTGAACATCAAACAGACTGAAGTGCAAGAAGCAATTAAGTTAAACAATACAAAGGTCACTAATGTTTATGTCAAGGGACACGCCCATGGCTAACTTAAGTACCTACATGGCTACATTAAATGCATTGCTTCTAAATGCCAGGGACAAAAATAGAAGGGGGTATTGATCTGACAAATGATAAGGAGTTAAATTACCATTACAAGAAGGTATACGCAAATAATAAAAAATATCTACCTTGAAAAAATTTACATGGTACGTAACATTACAAACTACATTAATAAGGCACCATTAATCGTGTAAATCGGCCCCTAATCTCACGATAACATTATTCAGTAGGCATTCTTATCAGTGCAAACTAAAACGCAAAGATTAAATTGATTATTTAATTTAATACTTTAATACCGTAAACACAGATGACCTAAACCTGAGTCATTAAACGTAGACAAAACCCGTACAAAATAGTTTAAAAATAAACCCAAACAATACATTTTACGAGCGCCTGGCTTTGTCGATCCATCAATAGCGTACTGACTATCGGTTACTGTCGGGACGGACAGTGGGACAGGTGATTCCTGTATTCAACACAATTGTATCGGCCCGATTATAAGAAAGAAAGAAAGAAAGAGAAAGAAAAATCATTTATTCTGGCAAATAAAATACATAATAATATAACGTCTAAAACTAAATAATTTAAAAAAACATTCTTAAAGCCAGAAATGGTACGCATCTCAGCACAATACTGCAGCGCCAAAAAGCACCGCAGCGCTGATAATTCTGATGCGCCCAGAGAATGAGAAGCAAGCAGTGTGACAACAGAAAAAAAAAATAATAAAAAATAAATAAATAATATCTAATATTTAAATTTACAATTTTTGTGTCACCATCAACAATATATTTAAGGATAAAAAACTTAATTATATTAATATTAAACAACTACAACTAAACCTATACAATAATAAAGCATAACATTAATAAAACTCATTTTCAAAATTAACAAATACTATCTGCTGACAAATATATTATTAAATTATATGTGAAACCTGGAACGCACCCATACGCTTTTGACATCCATATACAATAATTGACAACAAAGAAATTCGGGGAAGAGCGGGGTTCTCAAAAACACGTCCAAGCCATACATATTTTTGTTGTATAAAATTTGTTATCCAGCTATTTAAAAACAAAGTGCCGTGTCTTCCGTATTGTTTGTATAGTGTAAATAGTTTTAAACTGTATGTAGGTCGTGTTTTTATAGTTAGAAGAGTGTGTGACTTGTGTAGGATAGAATTGTGGTGTTTTTCATAAGTTTAGGTATTTGATTGGGAGAAGTAATGTTGTGTGCTCTAGCGAGAAGAAAGCCATTGAGATAACTTCATGCACATACGTGCAAACCACAGGTAATTCATTATCTTACTTACTACATTGTTTTGCCAGTAAATGTTTTTTGTACACATTTTTAAAACCGGAAACTGTTTTACAGTCACGCTCAGGAGGTAACAGTACGTTCCAAATAGCCGACGCCATAAAAGAAAAGCTGCCGCGATATGCTGCTGTGCGATGCAATGGTGTTGAAATCAAATATTCTGAAGCCCTGGTTTTATATTGATTAACGTCACTAGACCATGCCAGCTTTTTTGCCAAGTATTCTGGTTTCGCAGTGAGTACAACTCCAAATAACAAAGTAGCTAGATGTAATTTCCTTCTAGACTCCATCCGCATTAATCCTCCCTTGCTTAGATATGGTGTAACATGTGTACGAGGTGGAATATGGAAGCAAAAGCGTGCTAACTCATAGCTATGAGCAGTGAATAGATAATTGGATATACACATACCTATAGGGAGTCCCATTTAAGAATTTGTGTAAACTCTAAGCTAAAATAGGTATACCTTTAGGTTTTCATATGCAAATTGAGCCAAGACCGTAGATTCTAAAATGTGATTTTTTTATTTAGGAAAATTTCACGAAGCTATGATTGTTATATTAAGGATCAATTTTAACTGACTAAGTAACATTGTTTACATCACAAAAATTTATATTAAAAGTGAAAACTCAAAAGTAGGTATGGTCAACTCAAGTTACTAACCCGAGTTAACTCAAGTTGAGGTCAGGATCGTGTTGAGTTCTCTAACTCGAGTTGATTAGCCTTAGTAATAGTCGGACCAGTCACTTCGGAGAAATTCGCCAACATTTAAATTACATACATAAGCGAGTTAAAAAGGAGGTTCTGTATTCGGGCTTTATTTTGACGGTATGTCAGGTAGGGAGTCCCATTTAAGAATTTGTGTAAACTCTAAGCTAAAATACGATACCTTTAGGTTTTCATGTGCAAATTGAGCCAAGACTGCAGCTATTCTAAAATGTGATTTTTTACTGAGGAAGATTGCACAAAGCTATGATTGTTATATTAAGGATCAATTTTAATTGATTAAGTAACATTGTTTACGTCACAAAAATTTATATTAAAAGTGAAAACTCAAAAGTAGGGATGGTCAACTCGAGTTACTAACCCGAGTTAACTCAAGTTGAGGTCAGGATCGTGTTGAGTTCTCTAACTCGAGTTGATTAGCCTTAGTAATAGTCGGACCAGTCACTTCGGAGAAATTCGCCAACATTTAAATTACATACATACACATACCGTCAAAATAAAGACCGAATACAGAACCTCCTTTTTAACACGCTTATATTAGCTTCACCTGTATGTATGTATGTATGTATGTAACCGACTCCTTTGGACTCGATTTTGACCCACTTAAACGGACAGTCCAATTTTGCACACCTGTCAAAGATCGATGACAATGCAATAATTCGATAAAAAAATAATAATAAAAATAATAAAACAAAAAAATAAATAAAAAAAAAAACGCTCTTATAAATAAACCAAACTAAAAAGTAGAAAATAAATAATAGTTTAAAAAACTAAAAAACACGCTTTTAAAGTACTTTTAACTAAAAAGTGAAAAATAATTCCTAATCTAAGCTGAAAATGGTAATGAACAAAAAATACTAGTATTATTGTGAAAAAGCGTGGGTTGCTCGATAGACGAAAAATATGGCACAGAGCGCCCCGAGCTTGCCCGAGTTAACTCGGTTACATGTATTTTAACTCGAGCTGCAGTTTAACCTGAGTTAGCCCACCATGACTGAAAAGTAATCAGTTGGGCAGGCATACCACTTCTTATCATTAGCCACTTCTTCAGTTTGAGATTTGTGTTTTGAGATATCTTGACCACCCCGAACCCGACCCTATAGAGCGTTTCTAGATTTGCGTTTAAAACATCTACGATTATTTCGATTGCGTTAGAAGAACTCTTGAGTTTGGGCATGACATTTCTCTATCCTACTCTTTGTTGTGTTCAAAAATAAACCAGTCTCGAGCAATGACGTCTTTTTGAAGAGATAACACGTATACGGGCATCCTGTATTAATTGACGCGTTCTACGGTCGGCGTACTCCGAACATGTGGAATATCTCATACATAACGTTCCGATGGACGGACAGCGAACACCGCTATTGTGATACATGCTTTGTTAGTTTCCACTTTATTTTGGTAGTTGGTACAGTCAGAGAAGCGATGCGTAACCAGAACTTTGCTGTATACAAAAAAATAAAGAAAATTCAATGATAGAGGAGAGAAAAACAGGCAGATTTGGCAACTGAAAGATACTCGGATCCTTCTGTTACTGAAACAGGTGGCTTTATCACTAATATACGATTTTGAATGTACTAATATTTACATAATAGCACTGTTTCAGTATGTAACTGCAAATAGAATTCGGCGTAAAACAATGCATTCCATTCGATTATGTTTATAAAACAAGGGACTAGGTCGTATTTTGTTGACGCAAGTCACCATATCCGGTATCCACAATTTCTCATAACTCTACTGAAGTCACGCTCTCTCATCGGATTAGCTATAATATGATTTTATTAAATATTGACCAATGGGTAGCAAAACGCCGTACAGTCAGAATTAGTCTCAGTGTGCGCAGAGCAAATCTATCTGGGCAAATATTGCTCTAAGCAGCTTAAGAAAAGATGAAACACATTTATATTTGGGGATTAAAGAAGACATATTTCTTTGTCACGATTTAAACGTAGCATAATAGAAAAATGGATGTAATAAGAGGATTATACCTTCAATAAAAATGTAAGCATCACGAAATCTAAACAACCATTCAATAGCGCGTGTATGAGTAAGATAAATAAGCTAACATGCGGGTCATCAGTACGTAAATTGTGAAACAACAACGCATACCAAGTAGGCGCGTTCATTAATGTTCCAAAAATCAATTATACTGCAATAAAATTCACGAATTGAGCTTTGCTACCGGTGATATACGAAATGAGGACCTATTTCTTCAGAATAAGGTGCACTTTGTTCATGAATTACAATTAAGAATAGCATAATAGAGAGCGCAAATCAATCCAATTACTCTATTGTAGTAAGTAGGTATGCAGCACGAGTGTAGCATTAATTTTATGGCGGTAAGAGAAATTCGAAATAATTGGGGTTTCATTATTGTTAGTAGTTAGGAACTCATGTTTGCAGTTTCTTATTATAACTGTAACTGATCGAAAAAGTAATTAGAATGTATTGTTCAATTCAAACTTCAAATTTATTGTTTACCTTAGTTGAATTTATTTTTTACCTTATTTGAACATAGCTCGGCACATTTGGGCGTCATTGAGCTGCTCTACTTTAAAACGACAAGGTAAACAAAGCTAGAGTACCTACAATCTTCCATCTTAAGACCATAAAAGGGGACGGTTCACCTAAATGGATTGATTTGTAGTTAACGAAACGAACACAACGTACCGATTATCACTGATTCGCACCGACTTTGTGGAATCGTTTAGCGTATTTAATCTAACAAGAACTTGTGTTTGGATATTTTCAAACTAAACTTACGTACAGGTATAAGAACAAAACTATGTGAACCTTTCACAATACTATCGACCAGATGTTCTACTAATTAATTTCAATTGGACAAATTGACCAGAGCAATTAATAGTTTTGGAGTACTACACTAGTGTAATAACAATTTACTTCAATGAGAAAATTGTCGTCACTGATACAGGCAATCATTTTACGTTTCAGATGCCAGTCTAGCAAGCGACATGACGCGGGACAGCTACGAGATGAAGCCTAACAGACCAGTGCGAGGCAACTCCTTCTTCGGCGGCAACCCCCAGGTGCAATTAAGATCAGCTCTACAGACCAATGAAATCAACACTTTCAAAAAACTCGTCCGAGCTGGTGCCGTAGACCTCGAGCATGTATATGAGTACCCGGATTACAAAACATGCCTCGAGATCGCAGTCTCGGAACCAAACAGACAAGAATTTGTGGAATATCTACTGGAACAGAAAGTGGAAGTTAATCAAATCAACGAAACACATTCTTGTGCACCCATACACTTTGCAATAGAAAATGGCAACATCGAAGCTTTGGAAGCTCTACTGGATGAACAACGAATAGATGTTAATGTTAAGAGTAAGGGAAATACAGCATTGTTGATGGCGATCAAGAAAATGGAAGATCTGGATAACGATAGGGAGCATGAATTAGTTACTTATGAATCAATGATAGAACTTCTTCTGAAAAAAGGATGTAACGCAAACAGTCCTGACTTGAAAGGTATAACTCCAATATATTCCGCCAGCAAGCAAGGTCTGGAAACAGTTGTGAATTTAATTGCAGATTACTCAAAAAACCCCGTTGACATAGATTCTTATAAGGACAGAAGAGGCAAGGCGGCACGTGATTTTCTTAAAGAAGCATTTCCGCATCTAGTAAACAGATTTGGAACACAAGAGGAAGCCATCGATGTCGATAAATTATTTAATTATCTTAGTAAAGACGAAGAAGATAATTTCGTCCGTGGCATTAAAACTATAGCTGAGAAAAACGAGCATGGACCAGTTCTGTCAGCAAACAATGGATCAAACACATTGTTACAGTTTGCCACCGAAAAAGGCATGGACAAAGCAGTTGCAGCTTTACTTGGATATGGAGCAGACTCGAACTTTACATTTTCTGGTAATCCTAACAAACCTGTAGCAATCTCATGTCAATACGGATTTGAAAATATTCTCAAAATGTTTGTGGACAAAGAATCAACATTTGATCCAGGTACGGCAGATTCTCTTGTCCAAATTATAGTGAAAGGAATGAGATCTTTCCAAAAAACTCCAAAAGCTGATCATAAAGGTTGTTTAAAACTATTGTTAAATAGTCCTAAAATTCATATAAACGTTAATCATCCCGATATAAAAGACAATACAGCATTGCATTATGCAGCAAGAAATGGTGACCAAGAAACAGTTTTGGAATTACTAAGACACGGAGCTTGTGTGGCGCTTCGCAACAAATTTAATGAACCACCACTCGCAGATATGAATGCTAAGACATTTGAGACATTTTTGGACGAATGTATCACGACGAATGGTGAACGACCGAGCGATGATAATTACGAGATACACACGAAATATAGATTCTTAGTTTACCCTAACAATTCGGTTGAGAACGAATTATGTAAAGTGCCACTAATGGATAATTGTAACAATAACGTAAAAGAGTATGATTCAATTTTAGCGCCTGAAACAGATGCATTACTTTACATGACACGAAATCAAGAATTACGCCCACTTTTGAAACATCCGGTCATAACAAGCTTCTTGTATTTGAAATGGCAAAGAATAAGTTGTTTATTTTATGCAAACATAACATTCTATTCACTTCTCTGGCTGTGCTTAATACTTTATATAATTTTGGGTTATGGGGTAGAAAAGAAACAATCGGATGCTATAGAAGCTTTGAACATTATTACTCACGTTGGTGCGGTTATTGGCTTAATTATGCTGGTACTAAGAGAATTATTTCAATTACTGGTGTCACCTACAAGATATTTACAGAGTATCGAGAATTGGATGGAAATCGTGTTGATTTTTGTCACAGCTGCTATCGTATGCTACGATACAGCGGAAGAGGCTACTAAACAGCAATTGTCTGCAGTAGCCATACTATTATCATCCGCAGAATTAGTACTACTCATAGGACAGTTCCCTACTTTATCAACAAATATTGTTATGTTAAGGACAGTCTCATGGAACTTCTTCAAATTTCTGCTTTGGTATTGCATCTTAATTATTGCCTTCGCTTTGAGCTTTTACACGTTATTCAGACAAGAAGTAGATGAGGAACAAGTTGCACCAAACCCGAACGTTACAGGTAAAGAGGAGGAAGAAGAGGAGGACTTCTTCGTAGATCCTGGACGCTCTCTGTTCAAAACTATCGTCATGTTGACTGGAGAGTTCGATGCCGGTTCCATTAAATTCAGTACATTCCCAGTAACAAGTCATATAATATTTATAGTATTTGTTTTTATGGTTCCAATCGTGCTATTTAATTTGTTGAATGGTCTAGCAGTTAGTGATACTCAAGAGATAAGAGCGAACGCTGAGCTCGTAGGGCACATATCCAGAATAAAGCTGATTTCATACTTCGAGAGTGTGTTAATCGGTAACGCCAGGTCGTACAGCCGGCCCAGCTCGTGTTGTTCATGGCTGCCATCCTACATCCAAGACATGAATTTCGTAAAGCCGAAAATGTTCTGCATAAAGCCTTTTGCAAAGCGGATATGTCTTTTCCCGAACTTTTTGCCTCAATACAGGATAATAGTAAAACCGAATCAGGACAACAAGATCGAAATACCACACGCAGATACATTGAGAAAGTTTGGCGATGATGACGATATCGAAGGCGCAGGTGGGTCTTGCTGTTTCGAACGTTGCCAGAACTACAGACTAGACCCGAGAATAGTAAAACACTCGAGGGCCGTTATAAGTAAAAAGACTACTGTCAACGAATTCGATGAAATAAAAACAAGGCTGGCAAATCTCGAAAGTTTGTTAAAGAAAGTTTTGGCTTTGGATTCCTTTCGTAAGTGATTCGAATAACAAAACTAAATAAATATTATTGTTAACTTATTGATGAACGTTGATAGCTTGCGTCCTCTTTTGCTTTAATATCATTATCTATTACTATTTAACATTATTTTAAACTTTAGTTTTAAGACCAGTATTAATTTAGAAATAAATAAAGTCTCTTATTATAAGAGTTAATTGCAATGTTCTTATTACATTAATTAAAAGAAGTTACGAATCTCATTGTATTAAAAATGTTAATAAAGCTTTCTTATTATTACTCTCTTGTTTCTTTAATGTATATCTAGATTTAGTTTCCAATCCATTTTTTTTAAATTATAGCAAAAGGGTACTGTGTTAGCAGCTTTTAAATTAATTACATGTTGGATAAAAAATGCATGACACATTAAATACATTAGTTGGGCCAAGGATAGTGCCTTGGATGGCACCATGCGTTAAATGACCTCCTTTTTTTTCTCAATCCTTACTTCCTTTGCCGTACTAATATTATGAACATAAAAGTAACTCTGCCTATCTGTTAGGTTTTTATGGCAAAACTACTGAACCAATCTTATATATAAATTGGTGTGGAGATAGTTGTAGACCTGAGAAAGTATAGTAGGCCCGCGATCTGAGTGCAGACCCAAGAATCGCGCTAGTGCTGTTACCTCATTAGCAACACATAAGTAGTAAACGTTGAACATTTGTAATATAATAATATTTTTATTTTGTATATTGGCGCTATACAGGTGAGGACGTCAAGCTGGAATTGGGTAAGTTATGAAAGTTATTAGGGTCTAACTCACGTAGTAAGAGCGAGGAGTCAGCGAGAAGGGGCTGCATGGGAGGAGTTGGTGACACCACGAAGGAGCGCACGCGGAGGTTTGACATGATACGAAGATCTGCATCCTTGAAGAAACTAACACTCGAATAAAAAACCATTAGATAATCAAACTTTGCATTGACGTAATGAGCAATATTTTTTTTCATGTCATCATATTTGTTAAAAATTGTCTAATATCATCAATATTGAAAGTTTTTTTGTACTTACCATTATTTTCAAAATTAACATCGGGCACCACACTATCTGTCTTCTGGTTTCAAACGTTTTTGTAAACTTTAAAAGTACACTGTATAAAGTTTCGAACGTAATACAGAAATATCATTAAAAGACTGCTACAACATACAGAAAGTACTGCTCATAGAAATCTCCATTCGTAGACAGCGCGTTTTGACAAAAACTTTAATGATAGAATACATTGTTCGAAGATATCTTGGTCAATAGAAATAAATAAATATATTTGTTTTTTTTTACATTAGATAGAACGCCAGAAGCAATTACACTATCCAATGGCGACAAGGCCAAATACACACATTCACTCACTCAAGCACACCCAGTCTCCGAACAAATATTTGCGAATAACACAAAGATTTGTCCCATGTGTGGATCGAACCCACAACACCAGTGCAGTGGAGAGCGGCGAGGCGACCGCTTAAACCACTACACCACACGTGCAGACAAGAAAGCACTATTGATAGAGAACTCTGTTTATAGAAAGCACTTCACACTTTGACTGGAAAATCTGAGTAATTAAGTATTGTAGCGCAAAATATAATATAATGTATTAATAGTTTCTTGTCTAAACGTGCTTTTTGTGAGCCAGTGGTTCCTATGAACAATGTGTAGCAAGCAGGCACCGAGGCAAAGTAAGAAGCGCTTTCTATGAACAGAGATCTGTCGATAGTGCTTTCTATGTACAGAGATATCTACGAATAATGTATTCTATCAATCATGTGTTCGGCGAAACATGCAACCTACGAATAGAGATTTCTATGAGCAGTGCTTTTTGTATGTAGAGTCTTTTAATGGTATTTCAGTATTACGTTCCAAGCTACACTGGATACGGGACTTTTTATTACGAAAAAGTCTATCTGCTGCCGCATTTTTTTCAATATAAAGGGAACTTAAATCAAATAACTTAAATCTTAAGTCCAGGAGATGGGATAAATTAAACTCACTTTGACCATGACAGTTAATCTATTTTAATAATTAACAGACTTTTAAATACAATCTTATTTTTGCAACATTCAATTGGTATCGTTCTATACATAAAGCAAATCACTTTTGGACTTCAACAATAAATACATTATGTAACATTGGAATACTCAACTAAGCTAAATCATGATAAAAAACAAATAAATTACTTTAGTGTGGACATGACACAAAATGACTTGAAAACGTGAATGTAATTGATAACACAGCATGCGAAATTATATCTAATAAATGAGGAACTACATTTAAAATATACTGTAAAAGCATTTTATTGCCTTAAATTAACTTAACATAATCAATGATAAAATAAAAAAGTTATATCGGTCATATTACCTACTGCTATAACCAACCCTTGCGAGGGAATAAACAGAATATACATGTATTCAATTCATTTTACCTAACAGAGTGCATGAAAGGAGCCTCCCCGAGTGACGTACACAACGATTCCCTACGTCCGGCGCACCCTGGGCAATTCGCGAGTTTTCCAAAGCGAATTAGCTAATCCTTTCACCACGATTGCAAGTCAAAATAAAATTTGACTCAGCCATCGACACGGCGAAGAAGAAATTTGACCTAACACACCATTCAAGCATATGACCGGTATTAAAAACCGTGTAAAATAAAACTAGTAAGGACAGCCAACCTTTATGGAAATCTTAATAGCAGAAGTAACATCACTGCGTTTCTAACTACTATATAAACATGAATACATTTTATGTTAGCCTTACCTAACGTGCATGAATGGTAACTGAAGTCAACAGCATCATAGTTTGTGCACAATTTTAAAAACAATGTGATGCCTGTCTCTGGTATAACCACGGAGTAAAGACAACAAGAGGAGAGCGACTACACGCGGCAAGCATGTAGTAGCACACACATGATTACATTTAAAATTAAACTGGAATTATTTAAGACACGACGATATTATTTGATTGATGGAATAGTTATTTATGGTACAAGTGAGAAAAAGTTTATATTTCTGTTGTGAGTGCCAATTTTAAATCTTGAGCTTGCGAAGTAGTCTTAAATTGAATCACGAGCATAGCGAGTGATTCTAATAAAGACTACTTCGCAAGCGAAAGATTTTAAGAGGTCACGAACTGGAAATTAAATTTTCTCACGCGTTGCAATACAAAACTTTTCACCTCTTCCAGTGAGAAAATATTAAGATTTAAATAAGCTCGTACTCGATTGCTTAACCTTAAATAATTCCATGAAATACGACAGTAATACCGATTCATAATGCGTTTTAGGGCCTTTTGAAAGTCACCACTAATTAAATATGTCGTACGTTTTCAAATACTTTTCACGTGAATTTTCTGGTAAAAAAGAAAACTGTGTTAGAAGCAAGTTGTCGCAACTCTTTTTTGGAGTTCTACAAAGTTCTTCATCACTGGATTCACTATTTTTTTGGTTAAAAAGTTCCAGTAAACAATTAAACATAAACTGAAAAGAAATTATACTTGCCCGCGATAACTGACACAGACACAGACTTTTTTTTTTAAATCTTGCGTTCGGAAATTCGTTCCGTAACATTTATTTATAGAGTCTAATATTAAGTACCCGATTTTAATTAATTTAATGGTTAATCACGAATATAAAACCATGAAAATATAAATAAGCGTGTATTTATGTAATTTAAAATAATTAAAACGTATCGTTTGTAGTTTTAAAATAAAATTGATGTCAATGTTTATTATTAACCTACATGGTGGCTGTTTGGTTTTTTTTAGCGCCTATTCATTGGAAGGATTTAGTGATTCGAAATTTAAATCACTTTGCCTCACTAGTGAGTAATAAGCGTTATTACTCACTGAATTCTCACAAGCAAACGATCTTTTTCGTGCTGGTGTGGTGAAAAATAGATTTATTTAAAAAAAAAAACGGCGACCGCGTTAGAAATAACTCTTGTGTCGCGGGGGTGTTCACAAACATGCGTTTCACACGCACAAAGCACACCCAGAGTCAGAACAAATCCTTGCGGATCATACAAAGATTAGTCCCATGTGGGGATCGAACCCACAACACCAGCGCAGTTGAAAGCTGCGAGACGACCGCTTTAACCACAACGCCAACCGTGCACTCTTTTGAATGAAGGAACTAACTCAATTGAATAGAAGATAATAAGTTTAATGTATTTTAATAATTTAATAGTGCAAAAATATTGTGAAAACCAGACTTACAATGAGGAATATTACAGTTATTTGATTCCACTCCTTGTCTTTTTACTCCGTAGGTATAACCGTATAGCCGCGATTGTTGTTGTAGCGAGCAGCACATCAATACAATAACACTATGAGTATCAGAAGGACTGAATAGCAGAGCTTTAAACAATTTAATCTTTTGTAAAATATACTGTGGTAGCAGTTGCGTGTGTCGTCACTGGACGCTAAATCAACGAAGCAGCAAAAACTCACTTTAATGTATTGGCACAAGTTATGTAACCAAACGCACAAATAAATACATCAAGTGCTTATCATTATGCATAGACGATGCACTCTTGAGTATCAAAAATGGCGGTTAGAGCCACAAAAATCATTAACCATAATTACGATCATGACAATACTTTTGGTGATATGATTTGAACGGGAATTAACGCGATTATATTTTATTTACCTTTTGGTGCTTGACGTTTCGACAAGGTTGCACTTTTTCATGGTCACAAGCAGACTGATTCCTAACCTTGTCGAAACGTCAAGCACCGAAAGGTAAATAAAAATGAATCACATTAATTCCAGTTCAAATCATATCAATAAATATGCACCGCAAAGTTATTATAATACTTTTGCTGCCATAACCACCACACAAATCACGGCGAATTTGAAATGCTTCAAGTTATATACAAATAAATATCTCATTGAGCACCCATGAGCAGTACACATTACATTCGAGCACAAGCCTTTTAACATAATGATAACACAGAACCCTGGATTGTAAAATTAATATAAAATGTTGTTATCATCAAATGAGAACAATAAGTACAACAGACTACGCATGGCTAAATACGTAATTATATACGCAATAACTAAAATGCAGTGCTTTATCAAAGAGTGTTCAACTATCACTAACATGCATTTGCTTCTACATTTTCTGCTCCGACTCAGAATTTTTGGTACCCGACATAATGTCATATATAATCTAATAATAGCAAAGAGAGCTGCAGAAAATAAATGTTGCAGATCGACAAACTGGCCAAAACGTGATCTGGGGCTAAATTATAAAATGATGGTAACCATTTTCTATTAAAAAAAAAAAAAAATGCTATTCTCTACAGAAGATGTTTTTTTTTTAAGAAGAGCATAATTTTTCTCCTTATATTTCGGGAGAAGAATGATGTATTGATGTCCTTCCTAAAACATATTTGCTGTTCCTTTTGCCATTTAATTAAAGATGACAGACGTATCGTCAAGTTTGTCGATCTGTAAAAGCAAATGTATGTGCATATACGTAATACATGGTAAGCCTACACACTCGTATGTACAGAGCCGTGGCTCAATTCACTAATTCACAGACTAGAGTGTTGTCCTCCGAGCGCCATCACCACATGTGCGTCTCTCGGATCTCGCTGATGATCTGCCCGGCGCGCTGCAGAGCCTAAAGACAACAAACGATTCTATTAATTACTCAACCAGGAAACTATTCGACGATATAATGGTTGTCTGTAAGAGATTGTCTTAGTTGCAATAAGACCGCCATTTGTACTATATATCTTCTTTTTTCTGTATATTTATTATTCCTTGGTGTGCAATAAAGCTTTTTATTATTAATATATACGAGCTTATTGGGTAGACGAGTCAATCAACACCCACGATAAAATTCACTATGTTTAACACAGAAAACAGTTTTATAAAAAAGTTACAAAATGTTGTGATGTAGCGAACGGTTGTCTAGTCTACTAGATGGTAAGTGGTAACTGGCCTAAAGGTACCACTTACCATCAAGTAGACTACACGTCCGTGCATAATAATAGCAGCCTTGTATCTGTATGTCCTACTGCTGGGCTCGCACCTCTTCTCATGATGAGAAGGTTTAGGCCATAGTCCATCACGCTGGCCAAGTGCGGATTGGTAGATTTCACACGACCTTGAGTACTTTTTAGGCACTCTCAGGCATGCCGGTTTCCTCTCAATGTTTTCCTTTACCGTTAGCGAGCGATAATGTTTATGATAAATAAACACATATCTTCGAAAAGACGAATCTTAACGATTTATTTGATAGAGGTGTGTGTCGTAGGTTCGAACCCGAGACCTTTGACTTCGCAGTACTACGGTCTCCCACTCAGCTATCGCTGCTCTTCACGCATGCACGTCCGTGCAAAGGCACAAAAAAATAATTATAGATGCGTTGCTTCATCCGTGGACTTAGGTGTTATGCTTCGTTGCCAGTTATTTCAAGGCCAACTCACCACCACCAAACCGGAACACAGTAATAGAAGCTAATGCTATTTGGCGGCAGATTAAAGGTGAGACAGTGCCGCCGTCAGCTCGTTCACAAGAGCTCTACCACCATAATTATGTCATTGTGGGGAAAAACTTCAGGAGTAACGAAATATTTTTTTTTGTCTTTTTCTTTAAAAAAAAACGTCGCTCGCACTGGAATACCAGGAATAACTCCTGTGTCAGGGTGGTGTTCACAAACATACATTTTACACACACAGGGCACACCCAGAGTCAGAACAAATATTTGCGAATCACACAAAGATTTGTCCCATATGGGGATCAAACCTACACAACCAGCGCAGTTGATAGCGGGGAGGCAACCGCTTTAACCGTACATTCTGGCCTAATTTAACTTTAAAAGTACTTTAAACAAAATTTACAAACACATAATGCTCACACTCACTCATACTAACACACACACTCTCTCTCTCTCTCTCACTCACTCACACGCACACTCACTTACACGCACACTCGCTCACACACAATTATCAGCATGCTTAAACTTTAAACTGTAAACTACCTAAATTTATAAGTTGTTCATATTGTTTTAGCTTTATTTGTAATTTATACTTATATTATTATTCTCTTTGATATAAAAACCTATGTCAACTGGTTAAGGAGAAGACACTGACACCTGCAACACAGTTTTTACTAGCGTGGGTGTCAGAGATTCTATTACAAATTGTTAATCTATTATGTCAATAAAGAATATTATTATTATTACTTTAATAAGACAAAATGTAAGCTAACCTTGAGCATATCGGCGGCCTCCTTCCTCCTCTGCGCGATATGTTCCGACTCGTTGAGCAAGCTCTCCGCCTGGTCAGACTTGTACAAATGCGTCACCAGCTCCGACTGGAGGTTATCTTTTACGTAGTTCACAAGGAAATGCATCACCGCCTTTGGTACTGAATCCTGGATTGACTTTCGTACTATGTAGAAATATGACTTGATCAGTTTTTCTGAAAAAAAAAGAGAATTAAGTAGGTATTCCTATTTTTTTTGTCGGTTTATGAAAGAATGTGTTGTTACGACGGCAAATAAATATACAAACTCACGCTTGATGTGTCTTTCTATTATCCCGCTAAGTATAAAAGAGGCTAGGTGAATCAAAATTATGCTACATCATTTTAAAGTTAATTAATAACTGTTCAAAAATTAAAATGGAGTAGGTTGCACCACGGGCTTGGAATTGTTACGGTTTAAGTTAACATAGTGATACATTGCGCCATGTTAATTTTAACCGTAAATATTTCCGTTTATACTGTCCTATTAGAAACACAAATATCTACCCAAAAATCAGGCATAGTTAATCAGACACATTTACTGTAATATGTTGTTTAATGGGGCCACAAACATTCTTTCATAAACCAAACAGATAATAACGTGTTAGTTACAGGTGCAGTATTTATGATCGAGATGACAATTATGTTTTTAGACGACAAAAATTAAAACATTGAATATACTAAAAGGAGCAAAAAAATAACTAAATTATAACACAAAATACGATTACGAAACTAAACGCTAAATGCCTGTTTCACAAACATCAAGTAAGAGTTACTCACTAAATCACTTCATAGTGTAAAACAAAGTCGTTTCCCGCCGTCTGTGTCTGTCTGTTCCTATATGTATGCTTAGATCTTTAAAACTATGCAACAAATTTTTATGCGATTTTTTTAGAAGATAAAATGATTCAAAGCTAAATAAATAAATAAATATCACACAACCTTAGAAATCTTAATAACTAGTCAATAGAAATGCTATCGACTATCTTTTAACACTGGGACGCATGTCGCCGTTTTTCAAATATCGCCTACACATACATTTTGTATTCCTGCAAACAAAATTATTCTTTTTGCGATGACATTAAGACGACAATTCCTCAACTCGCACTTGTGTTCGACTAGACACATGCGCGGCGACAAGGTCACGCGTCTTTGACATTTCTATTGCCTTGTTATTAAGATTTCTATGCACACAACTTACACACAGCGCCATCTAGTCCCAATCTAAGCAGAACTTGTACTATGGGTACTAGAATAACTGATACTAATACATATATACTTTTCTTTTGTAAATATATACTTATTATACATAGAAACACCCGGACTAAGACAAACCTCCATGTTCATGCACACAAAGATTTGTACTAAGCGGGAATCGAACCCGCAACCTCGGCGTCGCAGGCAGGTACACTACCCACTCCGCCATCCGGTCGTCAGTAGCTAAGGTTGTTATGTATGTGTGTCTGTGTGGTAGGTACATCAAGTGGTAGTAGGGAATTTGAGATTAAAAATGCCGGAACATACCACTAGGTTTACAGACAAATCATTTACGGTGCAAGCTGTAAGACTCTGGAATGAGTTACCGGTGTCAATAAGAAGTGCCAAAACGCTAACAACTTTTAAGTCTTTGGTGAAGGAACACTATCTTACTTTCTAATATTTCATACCTGTTCTGCTGCTCTCATCTCATTCCTAAATCAATCATTATTAATATACCATTTTCTGTCCTTAAACGTAATATTGTAGGTATTTATGTATATTTATATATGTATATATATATTTTATATATGTATGCCCTTTTATTGTATTTATGTATTTATATGTAGCCCTTGCATGTATTTGTATTATTTTATAGTACCTATGCTTAGGTACACAACTATTTATTTGTTAGAAGTAGTTATTTAATGTATTTATTCATTCTTTTCTTCATTTAAACTTCATGCTAGTACACCTTTTACTTCCCTTTCGTGTCTCTTTCATACTTTTCCATCCAATGGTTGTCTGTAAGAGATTGCCTTTGCAGCGATAAGACCGCCATTTGTACTTTTGTTATCTACATATTCTTCTGTATTATTTTTCCTTGGTGTGCAATAAAGTTTATTATTATTATTATTATTATTATCAATAACAAGTAGCCTATGTTACGCGCCTTGAAGGCAGTCACCTGCATCTTAAATATCTAAAAGTTCTAGCCGTTTATAAGATAGCTGAAACAAACAGACAGACAGACAGACAAAAAATTAAAAACTGTATTTTAGGCAAAGGTATCGGGCAAACAACTTTACCAGCTTGAAAAAACATCGTAATATTTACATTAAAAACAAACACTTCAGTTTTATTGATTTGTATAGATTTGGGTAACGTTTACTAGACGACTGTGCACTAGGCAATAAGTACAAAATTAACTAACCATAAAACTTGCATTTGGAAGTCATTAATTGCTTAATCAAAACGAATATGCTATTTCTGACATCACATCATCACTGCATTTATAGCCATTAATGTTGATTGAGATTGAATCAGATTCATGTGTCATAAGGGGGGTATGAACAATTGACAGTGGGATGGTTTATCGCTGCTGTGCTATCTATTCTGTGGCTATGTCGTGATAAAAACTGCTGTTTTATATAAAGAATAATATAAAAGTTTAATTGTAAGCCGGATATTTTAATAGAAAGCCGGTTTTTATAAAAAAAAATAGTGAACAAATGTAAAAAACACGTGTTTTTTTTTTTTTTTTAAAGCTTACTAGCAATTTGCAAATACAAATTACTAGTATTCTTGTTCCTCCAGCTAAGCTTAATTCGCTTGTGTTAGGAGGAAGTTTATGTCCGTGGTGTAATGGCCAGAATTCGAACCCACGACCTGTCGATCGTAAGACCGATGCCTTATCCATTGCGCCACGGCCATTATTCTATGAAATAAATTTCAATGCCCAGTTCATCCTTCATGTTTAATAGAGCATCACTTTTATTTAAATACCACTTAAATTATGTCTCCTATTACTAGATCGTCATACAGAAGCGTCATACACAAAACTAGAAATTATTTCAACTTCTAATTGATTATTTAGCTATGCTTAGCAAATTATACTATCCTGCTTATATTTATTTATACTTTTTCTCAGTATAGAAATTATTTCCTATCTTATATTCGTAACACAAAATTGGTGGCGATACAGTTTTTGGGCAATACCTTTTGTACCACATCTGATTTAATCACAATCGACATCAATCGTAATAAATACTTAATCATCATTGATATACCATGGTCTAATCAGTTAACTATTATTATGCGTTATCGTAGCCTCAAAACATGGCAACGATTCTGTTTATGCTGACACAACGCGCATCGTTATACATAATTTGTTTATACTATATTAATGAATGCTTGCAATAAGCTCTATTTGATAATAAAAAGGAGTAGTTCTGCGGTGAGCTATTTAGTTAAGATTCGTGTTTAGTGTAAATGTTGTATTATTAGTTAGCTAGTACAATGTAAAATCATATAAAAAACGAAGCAAAAGCAAAGGATTGTAAGCTGACTACACTTTGAGGCAAATATAGCAATCATTATACATGGGGGTATCTACAGCTCTTGTACATTTGCAGGGACTGTCGATGAATCCTTAGCCCAAAGGCCGACGTTATTGTATTTTGCAAACCTATAACTGAAAACACACCGCCCTGACCCTCGCTTGATCCTGGATATAAAAAATAACAATCTTGTGTAACCAACGATTTTGTTGTGATCCGTTGCATTACATGAAAGATTCATGTATTTGTGAATATGCTGTTAATGTATTTCATTAAAAATAATTTCAAGGAAACATACTGTTACTGATAGGGCTAACTAGAGATGCGGCCAATTTTGCAAATGTTCTGGAGGAAGGGATATTATAGAATTACTTTCAACAGTTTTAGCTCTTTAAGAATATGTTCTTAAGTTCCCTATTCACCGAATTAAACCAGGTATCGGAGCGGAGATTTCATGCAATTTCTTTGAACCTTTACTGCTTATTAACCGACTTCAAAAAAGGAAGAGGTTCTCAATTCGTCGGTATTTCTTTTTTCAATTTGGTCTAGTTCTGACAATGGCACTCATAAGAAAACCATATAAGTCTAAAATTATTGTAATTAAAGGCAGTTTTTTTTTGGAAAATTATTTTGCAACACCCTGTGTAGGGAATCCTCTGCTCCGCTTTGTACCAGTGGACAGGCACCCTTAAGTTAGGTACGTCAAAAAGATGGAAAATAATTTAGCAAAATGCTGTGTTTGGTTTAAGAATCCACCGGCGTAATTAATATGAATGCTGTCCTAGGTCATACTATATGCCCTAGGCTATGCTATATTGCCTCAAAATAAAGCTTGTTTACAAGCCTTATTGATGGTAGGTGGTCGGAAATCTAACAGTGAGCAAATGAGTAAAGCATTCTGTACACTATCCTCACCGACTAAGTCACCCATTTGATTCAATTGCATTATGTTGATGCCGTCAACGGCCTGGGGGTTAGACACTATGAATGATGGGTCATCCCTCCGTCCACCTAGCATCATACAAATACTGTTGAATGGACATGTTAAGTTGACACGGTGAATGCTAGGGGAAAATAGGGATGTTGACATTTATATTTAAAATTGCAATGGCTGGCACTGTAAATTGACTGATGAAAACAAACCTAATTCTCACATTTGGTTCTTCATAGTTTGAAATTAAGACTAGATGTGTGCATAAATGTTCAAAGTATCGGCTGTCGCGACTGGATATCGGTTGGTTTCTAGTTTATATTAGAACGTTTGGCGCGGCGCGACGCACATGTTTAGTGGGAACTGGCGAAATATTCCTGCACCAAGCGAATATTCCTATATTCATGATTTAGATTTTTATTTTAATTTGCTATTATTTATTATTATGCTTCCTTACATTGATTTACATATAAAGATAGACCCGTGCGAACAAATTTACTGACGAATTTGTCACCTTAAATGGATCGCGGATTTATACGAAATGGATGTGATACGTAATATCGCTACGTTATTTGTTGTGTCTTATTTAGTAGTTTGTGCAATCTTTCACCACACAATGTGAAATTTTGATGTGTTCGACCACTCACGTTGACAGCCTACCACGGACAAAATCATTACGCGCTTGGTGTGGCACCATTGTGTTACCAGAAAGTATTATCACTTCAAGTGTCAGGCGTTTTAATATGAATGGTTAAGTGTCAACATCCCTATAATTAAAAACACACTATGAATTAGTATAAAGTTAGTTTTAATGGCAACAACCATTGGAAATAATTATGGCCAAAAACAATGTCGAAAAAAGACAAGACTGACTGACTATTCAGTAGACACCGCACGTTATTGGTAGTTTAAACGCCGACCATGGATATGATGTCATGACACGCGCGTATAATTTAATAGGAATAGCCTATTTCTTATTTTTGAACTTTTCTATATTCAAATAATTTTATTGAAGATTATTGCCAGCTTTAATAGGAACATAAGCCCACAGACGGCCAATGATGGACCATATAAAGGTGTGGTATTAAAATTAGCCACCCACGAACCAATGAAGAACACCGTCTAAACCCAGTGTATCAACATGCCTAAACACAAAAAATATCGATTGCGTTGTGCCATTGGACACTCACAACGTATCTCTTGCTAGGATACGTCAATCTCGAAATCACCATCGCAAGTACCCAATCACAGTGTATCAGTACCTCACCATAGAGCGACAACGCCTAAACACAGTGCGTTGCTAAACAATAAAAAATAAAAACTACTGAGGTGTCAAGGGACACCCGGACGAAACGAAGTTCGGCGTGCGCATTTTTCTCTGTGTGTCTGATGATGTAGCACCGTAGCTGTAACGTAGCATGTAATTACTACGCCGCTACGAGAATTGCTACGAAATGTGTCGTTACAACTTTACGTCCCAATTTTTTCCGTCTAGCCCCCTTTCGCAACGCGCGATAAGGAACTTCGTTACAAAAACAAACAAAAAATTGCCGAGTGCGGAGTCTACCATAGTCATTCCGTGGTAAAATGAAGTAAGTATTATGAAGTTAGTAATTAGAGTGATAATGGCATGGTGTACTGACCGATGACGTCACAGTCGTGTTGCTCGCGGTCAGACAGCTTCCGCGAGTGATGGCTCGGCACCTCGGGGAGAAGATTCACTGGCTTCTGTGGAGTCAGCACCTTGAGGTTTTCTGGTGTTCCATTCAACTGGAATTTAAATCATCGAGACTTAAGTTAAAAGGTTAGCTTGATTTGTGCGTGTGTAACAAATAAAACATAGGTACTAGTCTTTAATAGATTTTGCGAAAAATGTAGTCATAACTTCTGATTTTCAAATAAAATAGTCATCACCTCAAAGAAAAGAGAATATGACTTCGTTTACTTTTTTTTGCATAATCAGTTACAGCAGACAAATATACATAATAATAATATATAGACACGCGAAAGTGTGGCCAGCCAAGTTCAAAAAATAATTATTTCTACTATGTGATCCACATCTATTTTATCGTTGTCTAGAGTCATAGAATATAATAATAATAATACACTGTTTTTTATATTTTTAAATGTTTTTTTGTATTTTTTATAAATCATATATTTAAAAATATATAAAATAAGTTAAAAAATAAATAAAGAGGAATAATAATAATAATAATCATTTATTTGCCTTATACGCAATTTAATGTTATTAATGAAATTAAAATGAGTGATTAGTGATTGTTACCTAGTTTCATACTGACTACAGAACTCAAATAAAGATTTCACCTGAGGTGTGTTAGGAGATTCACTGTTAGATGATTGAGGCGGAGATCTATCTTGCCCATCTGTGATTGCCGGCACATGCTGCTGAAAAGATTTAGAGCATTTAATATATCACTGAATTCTCAATAAGTAAAAAAAGACTACCCATAGAAATTTACATTTTATTGAGTGATTTCATGCTGATGCATAAAAAGCGCACTGTTCTTTACTATACTAAAGTATTTTTATAATGTAAATAAAGTACAGAAGTCGATTGACAAGTCTAACTAAAAATAAAAATCTGCATATCAAAATGACACTTTACATGACTGTTTTTGACAAGGATGGGTTATGTTATTGTAATTTACACAGTACGATACATATGTAGCTCAAATGCAATTTGGATGGTGTGACCATTTGACATGCATAGTGCAATCTACCGTATGTTTCTAGAAGGCAAACGCAGGGAGTCAATACATTATTTATATATAATATATATTGACGACCGGATGGCGGAGTGCGTAATGTACCTGCCTGCGACGCCAAGGTCGTGGGTTCGATTCCCACTTAAAACAAATCTTTGTGTGCATGAACATGGGGGTTTGTCTTAGTCTGGGTGTTTATTATTAGTATCAGTATTCTAGTACCCATAGTACAAGCTCTGCTTAGTTTGGGACTAGATGACGTTGTGTGTGAGTTGTGGAATATTTATTTATTATTTTATTTATAATATATATAACAAAGAATCACGCGTGAACGGCGGGACCAATATCGTTGATTCTTTTTTTTTCGTGCTTGTTATTGTTGGGAGATAGTTCTTATGAAAGAAAAAAATGAGAATCGAATGAGTCGCTTTTGATGAAATTTGGTACTCATATTGTATAAAGCCTGGATTAATATATAAATCTACTCAAAAACCGACTCGAAATGGATCGTATTCGAGCGGTATCTAGACTGACCCGTCGAAATAGTCAAATCATGATACGCGAGGGCGATACAGATACGGTGATCGTGATACCGACTCTACTCTAATCTAGACACACAGGTTAGATGTTAGGATGATAATTTCTAATGATATTAGTAAGTCAGCAAAAGAGAGCCCATAGAGTATTCAAAGCTTAACCAACATGACTATCACATGATTTAGTATAATGCGGCTAACATGAGACTGTAGTAAATACAGCACCAGCCCACACAAGTACGGCACATTTGAATTTTACCTTGTAGTACGAATCCCAAACACTTGCCAAGAATACTAGGGTGGACCCTCTTTCACCCATTTCGCGAAGGAATAGCTACAAAATAATGCTAGTATTATTGTTACTTTACAAAAGAAAATAAGAATACTGATGCGAAGCTTATTGTATTAAAAAATTAAGGTGTATTACACTTAGTCCCAATTTCACAGGTGTTAGATAAACCTTATTGGCAAGACAAGCATATAATACTCATAAATGAAAGTGAGAGATGTGTTCTTCTTTTAAGTGTAACTTGTGTCACTTTTAAATTTGGTCAGGTTATATTTTATGGCTCGGATAAGACCTATCTGGAACCTCAAAAACTGGGCCTTAGTACCTTTATTTAAAGGTATTTTAAAATAGAATGTAACTTGTTGAATCACTACAGAATTATTATATTACTACGTATACAGGGTGGATGCGACATAGCGACAATTATTGAAACCACAGCTTCTATACATGGCCAGTATGCATTTCCACCGGATAAAAAATTCTCTGGCGAAAAAAAAAATCCACGTCTTCCGAACAAATTGCACCATCGCAATGTTCAAATTGTTCGGAGAACGTGATTTTTTTTTTTTCGCCAGAGAATTTTTATCCGGTGGAAATTGATACTTACCATGTATAGAAGCTGTGGTTTCAATAAATGTCGCTATGTCGCATCCACCCCGTATATACTGCTTCTTTAACGGCACTAATATATTGCCCACATCATACATTAATGCGATATAAATCATATTGATAATATTTAAAAAAGTCAACGAATCTCAAAGTTTATGGTGAAAAGAATTTAAATGTAAATCTTGTAGTGAAAATACAGTTTAGTTAAGTTAAAAGACACGATTTTAGAAATCCATGCAAAAAGCTTCTATAGAAAACTTAAAAAAATATATTAAGTACTAACTTACTATAAGGAAAAAAAAAACTTAAATCAAGCAATATTCACAATCTACTGACCTACCTCTGGTTAGTGGTTTAGTCAGCACATTCATGAAATAAATAAGCATAATATATACTTTGAATAATGTGGGTACCGGTGACGAGGCAGGCCGAGGGGTCTTCTGTCTGTAGACGGGGCTGTGGTCTTCTAGCAAACCGTCCGTGCTCTTCAGCAGCCCGGACACCAGCGCCGCCTCGCGGTGGAAGTCTGGGTGCTTGGTGTTTATGTACGCCAGTTCTACTGCTACTAGATTCTCCACCTAAAATTGTACAAGAGTTTCTTTACGTGCATAATTCAAATTGTTATCTAATCAAAGTTTGTTTGTCGAGTTGATGTTTATTAAGGGGTATAGCGAGTTGTTATGGTATTGTACTTCCAGTGTCAGTTATTTCACAGCGTGTATTCACGCCACTAAACCAAAATAAGGTGCAATGTAAAGGACTAATGAGCACCTCATCAAGACCAAGGTCTTTGCGTGTTTTTGATATATCATAGTACAGATATACCAATACCGATATACCAAAGGTTGCCTGTAAGACATTGCTTTTTAGCGATAAGGCCGCCCATTGTACATGTCTTAATGTTAAATTATGTTCTATTATGTGTCTTATTTTATTGGTGTTCAGTAAAGTTTATTCTATCTATCTATCTATCTACCGCGCCGCTTGTACCGACCGAAGAGTAAAAGACCTAGACTAAATATACCAAATTTTTCACTTAAATGAAAGTTTTTCAGAGACTTAGTGCCAATTTCACCCAGGTGTTCGTGTATACTCAGGAAGTCAGCAAGGAGATCTGGTGGAGGTATCTCCTGTATTAATACGATAGTGCTGTAAGGAGGCATTTTCTGTTCTGTTAAGAGGAACCGGAAACACCGCTGCACCTCTTTTGCGACTGCGAGCCACTGATCCATAGACGAAGCATAATTTTATTATGGGACGCCATATCTATGTCAAGTCACTCCCGAGCGGCCGACTGCTCCAATTTATACAGGCTACTGGCCTAAAGGAGTCTATAATGAGGCTACAATCACAATAGACCCACGGAGGTCGACGTGAACACACAAAGCCTCGTCTCAACAATAATATCATTAAAGAGGCATTACTTATTAGTAAAAAGGTATCTGTATAACTATTTGGCTGGCTTAGCGTACTTTTGTGCTGTACGAAAGTCGGCGGATATTTATATAAGTGCTAATATAACCAAACTTCTTCATGCACTGTTTGTTAATGTTGAGCTACGGTTTTCGGTCTCCGTCCCTTCCAAATATAAAATGACATAGAGATCAAATCGGTCCATTTAACAAACCCTCGGTTTAAATCGTTGGTGAAATAAGCGCTTAGATTTTTTTCTGTGTTTGCAATGGGGAAACTTGCGTGAATAATGTAACAGTAATGAGTAGTACCATGGAGTTGGTGGCGGGCAGGCGCGTGCGCAGCAGCTGCGTGACGACGTCCACGATGCGCTGGTGCAGGCGCGGGAAGCGCAGCATCTCCTGCTGCACCTCCGTGCCGCAGTGCTGCACTATGCGCTGCATCTCCTCGTGCACCTGCGGCAAATCGTCTCGTAAGAGCTCATTCGAAAGAAAGAAACTACCGTCAGTTGGTAACATTGTTTTAGTCCCAGAGCGGATCGTATTCGCCGTGCTCAGGTTCTGACGAAGCTTAACTAAACTAAGCGAAATTGCAGTTATCTCAATAAAACTTAAATAACACTTAATAAGAAAATAATAAAATAAAAATAAAAAAGCCTTTATTTTCCATTTGCCATTTACAATTGTGATATCACAGTAATATTATTATTAGTTGGATATGCTTGCCAACTGGATCGCTGATCGGGTGAAGGCCTCCTGCAGAGAGTGCCATTCTTCTCGGTTTTTGGCCAAGATAATGTATTAATAAGAAAAAGATGTGTAAAAATCGTATCACATGTAGGTCTTTGTCTTCTTTATGGTATACAAGGCGTTGCATGACTTTATGTATGTAGGTTGGTATGAGATATGCGGCAGCAAGGCCTTAACTTTGATATTATTTTGACAGTTTCATAGTTTGAATTGTCTGTTTCATATTTTAATGCATATACATATGGTACGTACAATAGCTTGATCAATTCCAGTTGAATATGCTGGATGATCATACACGTTATTCAACTAGACAGCCCTTACCAGTTCCACACATCTTAGCGAAGGATCTTCTAACCGCCTGATCTGTCTCTTGACTAGCAGTTCGAATGATACTTCAGGAACGAACAGAGCGGGACGGGGTCCCGTTGCGTTGCGGATCGCGGTCAAGATGTCCATGCGTGTTAAACCTAGAAGAACATTTTAATTCGATAGTATTGTAATTTCTTTTCTGCTTCGGTGGTGTGGTTAGCGTATGTGCCTCTTACCGCGCGGTCTTGGGTTCGATTTCTGGGTCGGACAAAGTGTTATTTGTGAATTTTTCATCAGGAAATTCTCAACAGCAGCACGGAGTTGGACTTGTGCCCGGTGTATGGCGATAGGTTCACCTCCTATCCTATGGGACCTTATCATAACAGGTGAAATGTGGGTGTTGTACACCTCTGCGACTTCCTTCTGGGTAATATAGGCGTCATGTTATGTTATTGTTAATTTATCAGGATGTGACATAATTATTATTATTATTTATTTACAGGCAGGCAGTTGAATCAACTGATGATTGCCTGTATCCAGTTGATCTTAGCTTGGTTTTCTTTATGTTTGTCAAGTCTATTTTTGAATTGGTTTACATTTTGAGCTGTTATCACGTCGTCGGGCAACTTGTTCCACACTCTCACCACTCGGTTGCTAAGGAAATGCTTGTGTGGATTATTCTTTGATGGAACAGTTCGGAGCTTGAGGTGGTGACCTCTAAGATGTTATTGTCATTTCGGGTAAAGAGTTAATCAAAATCTTGGAGATCATAATGTCCACTCAGTATTTTATATGTTTCAATTAGATCTCCACGGTCTCTGCGTACCTTTAGAGTTGTGAGTTTCAAAGTTGCAAGGCGTTCTTCATAATTAGGATTTAGAGCTGATGCATTTTAAATTATTCAAGTATTTAGAATGATTGCCTCATTATCTACTTATTATTACGATCCAGAATATTTGGTAGACAATTCAGGGATCTGGCTTAGTTCTTAACTTTTTTGGTAGCACCGTGGAACCAAGCGGTCATTGATAGCCCCGATAAGGCAAGATATTTTCTTTGTTACAGTTTTGATTAACCATCTATGGATTTATTTGAACAACTTCCAAATTGCTATCGACAAGATAAGCTAATATAAAAATCGTTACTCACCAACTAAAGGATGTATAGAATCCAACGTGCGACCAAACGTCTCATGGAATATGTAGCATATCCTGGCGCCTCCGCACAGTTCTGTTGTTTCAATATTCCTGGCCGTGCCTTCAATGGTTGAACAGTATGCACTAGCGAACTTTGTAATAATCTGTAGTAGAGTCTGAGATTTGTCCGATACGTCGTCTCCATATGAGTTGAGAAGAGATTGGAATTGGGAGATCATTACGTTGACGCGAACCTGTGAAAAGATAATGTATTAGTTAGTGGACTTCAGGCTGAGAGGTGTCGTGTTTCGGCGATACCGAGGAACGCTACATGACACCGCGCCGCGTGTCGCCGTCTCGTCGTGAAATACAAAAAAAAATAATAGTTTAAAAAACTAAAAAACACGCTTTTAAAGTACTTCTAACTAAAAAGTGAAAAATAATTCCTAATATAAGCTGAAAAAAGCGTGGGTTGCTCGATAGACGAAAAATATGGCACAGAGCGCCACTTTTTAGTTTGGTTTATTTATAAGAGAGTTTAAAAAAATAAAAAAAATCATTTTGTTTATCAAATTATTGCATTGTCATCGATCTTTGACAGGTGTGCAAAATTTTAATGAAATCTGTCTGTTTAAAGTGGGTCGAAATCGAGTCCAAAGGAGTCGGTTACATACATACATACAGGTGAAGTTAATATAAGCGTGTTAAAAATAAGGTAATGTATGTTTGTCTAAGGTGTTTATGTATTTGGGCCTTGAAGTCTCAAATAAAAATGATTTGATTGATTTGATTAAACTTATTAATTAATAGATTCCCGCGCTTTTACCCGTGCGCTTTGATGTGAAGTTTCTACTAACTTTATAAACCCTAAATTACACTCTTGAGAATAACTTAATACTATGTAATAACTAATATACTATAATTTGTATACCGATAGTTCAAGGCTTCAGGAAGGACATTTTATTGACGTACTACGAGAACTAGTATTTGTTATTCATCGTGGACAAGGTTAGTCATATAGGTTATTTTTTTAGCCAATGTCAGTGATTGCCTAACTTTTTTGGTGACTGAACCCAAAATATTTGATGGATCCCTAAATGCTGGCCGGGGCTGGTATACGACAAAACTCCCGGGACTCTAGTAGCGAAGAGAGGGACAGATAATTCTCATGGAGGAGCACTGGGGCTCCGCGGAGCACACTTTGGGAATGGCTGGCCTAAGGGAATGACAATCATGTCCCGGAACGAAGTGCTTGATATTCGAGTGAATACTTGACAATATTTTACAAAGACAAGATATCCCGATAGCTTTATTTATAGCTAGCTGTGACACATGCTTATCAGGGAGTTATTTCACCAATCTATCGACGGAATTATGGATTAGTCGACGACGATCTATAGAGTTTACAACGACAACCCAATCGAACGACACGAATCCATTTTACCATGGCAGCGACTATTGCAAAACAAAGTTTTTAATCATTCTCTTTATCTTATTAATATGATACAAGTAATTTAAAGGGTATTTACGTGCGCACGATCGCGAATGCGGATATACTATCAAAATTATCTAATATTACATGCATATCTTGATACAGATAATGGAATAAGAAGTAACATGAAAATACATGTATAACTTTGAATAGATATACTATAAAAAGTTATGCATATATTTTGGATGTCATTCTGATTAGCATCTGTGCTGTTGACTTCGGCCCACACATGCCTACCAAAGGACTCTGTTGTTCCGAAACATGGCAAAACAAACCACAAAAAATAATCATTTCTACCACAGACCTAGATCTGTCCAAATGTCCTAATGTCTGCACGTGTGGTGTAGTGGTTTAAGTGGACGCCTCGCCGCTCTCCACTGCACTGGTGTTGTGGATTCGATCCTGACATGGGACAAATCTTTGTGTGATTCGCAAAGATTTGTTCTGAGACTGGGTGTGCTTGTGAGATTGAATGTGTGTATTTGGCCTTGTCATTCGGACTATTGGATAGTGTAATTATTAAATCAAGATAGATACCGTAAGTGTACGTTTCCGCGTGGCAAAACGCACGTTTAGTTTTTTTCTATTTCTATACAGTTGGACGGATAGGATTATCTATCTCGATTCATGTATCTGTGTAGCTACTTACTTTCAGTTCCGGTAAGCAGTCCCTTATATGATGCATGAGCAGTCTGTTCAAGGTCTTCGCCAAGTAAGGAGTTCCGTTGCGTGTGGCGATCGTGGGATACTTCCGCTGGAGATACGTGGCCTCATCTTTGAGTGCATCCTGAACAATAGAATAGCAATCAATTGTTATACTGTTGTTTAATAAACTGATGGAAGAATTGACTATTTAATAACCCTATGATGGCATTTGTTACACGTCGACGGCCCCTATGTACTAAGCGACATTGATAAGAATGAATCAATAAATTAAAGTCAATTATGAAATAAATAAAATGCTATTTTGGTCACGGCTTTTTATACTTAAGGACAGGCGATGTGGTTTCTAAATTGATAAGTTAATTAATTATAGAAATTGATCCGATTGTAAGTAATATTTCTAAACATTTTCCAATAATAATTGACGGAATTAGAAAGAATATACCTAGAAAACAGCCGTAAGATGCCAAATCAAAATTGAAACCAGATATTTGGCAATAACAATTTGTTTACCACTGATAAAATCATGACAGCTTGCTATTCTTAAAATGCTATTATCATCCATAAGACATTGATTTGCAAATTTTGTTAACACTAAAAATACTAATATTTGATGACTCATAGAGAAATGAAAATTTGCTGTCCTGAAATATTTTGCCTATGGTGCCGGTTTTTGGAGGACCGATAATAGGGTCGAACCGACTTGTCATACTTTTAATGACCTTATTTGCAGGACGTGTCCGAGCACCCTTATAATGATTTATTACATATTATTAAGGCGAACTCCACATAAGGCATGCGCGATCGCCGGGCGTGTGAGTGCGCTGACAGCACACACGTCACACTGCGTCTCATGTTGCTGCCGGGTGACGTGCGTGCGGCCAGCGCGCCCAACGCCCGATGGTTGCGCACGCCTTTTGTGGGGTCAGTCAAAGTGTAAAGTCAATGTGACATCTAAACATTATATAAGATCGCAATTATAGACAATAACGTGACTAAAAACATCTTATCGGATTCCAATTAAAAATAATAGCGATAATCATATCTTGAGCAGATTGTTCTGGGTTCTTTATATAGAAACATTAGGAATGCAATCAATACATTCTTGCAATCGCCTGATCACAAATCACCGGCTTGTCTATTGTCTATATCATCATGATGACATTCTTGACTGATTGCCGATAAGCATGATTGCTGATGGACATCTACAATTTCAGTGTTGCGTGTGTGCGACCATTACCTAGGTTTAAGAAAGTGTTATTATGCCCTTAGATACCTACATAAGTATATAGCATCATCATTGTACATAAAAAGTCACAGTTCTGAGGTCTTATCTAAAAATTACACGATTTATAAAGTAACAACAATGATTAATTACCTCGATGGACTTCTTATCGATGATATCTTGCTGCGATCTATTCACGACTCCGATTATGCCAAGCTTCACCGGTATGACCCGCCCGCACAGGATGTCAATGGCATCGGTTCCTGAAATAAATCACTATTTTAGTACAGCCCGTCATTTATAATGCAGACGGAACTGTAGTAAATTTATACACTAACATAGTTCGGTAATGTAATATTTTGGGCTTGTCGCCAGCAAATGCGGCTGCGTCGCAGATGCCGGGTTCGATATCCGCAGAGTGTTGCCCAGCAAGAGTCTTGCAAGTCTTGCAAGCCACGAACACACGAACTTCGATTTTCGAATTTCAGATTACAGGTGTTCCTTCCAAAGAACAAAATAAGTTTCAGAATGCTTAGAATGGAAACGAATACATTATACTGATTAAGTAAATGTTTATTAAGAAACAGTTACTCCCGTGGCAAACGGCATTAGCTCAGTTGATAACCATGTGGCAGTTGATTTTTCGAATTTCTCATTAAATCTTTAGACATTTACTAATCTGGTTGGTCTTTACTATGGCTATGTTAATTCAAGCTCAAAATTTTCCTAGTAAAAGTAAACTTTAATAAATAGCAATAGCCTTATAGGTAATTGCAAGACTTGCAAGACTCTTGCTGGGCAACACTTCCGCTGTTGAGATAGGCATCAGTTTTTATGGCTGGTACTTTTTGGTACCAGACCGTCTGATCTTTTGCAAGGATGGTCTGGAACGGTTTCGGATTATATATCAAATCAAGAAATTGTGACTGCATTCTCTTGTGCAGTAGACTATCAGACACACCATACAAATACTATGCGCGATGTGTTTAACGAACAAGGACATTGTGTATGCGTGAAATGCATCCGAGGAGATTAATTAAGATGCCAAGTAGTTTTGGAATGTGTTTGTAAAAAACAATTTAATAGCACTGCATAGCCAAAACCTCTGGACCAAAACAAAGGAGCTGCCCTTGAATTCGCCTTGGGCCAAAACTTATAATTTCATGAATTCTGTCGAGAAATAAATCTAATGCTTATATTAATAAGATCTTTGATCATGAAGCAGATTTTTGTCCGAGATCTGTTATTGCATTGTAGTAATAAATGTTGAATGTAAGAATTCAATACTTAATTCCTTACTTTATTGTAAATATATCTTACAAACAATTTTCATCACATTTAACTTGAGCTCGAAAAAATAAATATAGTTTAAAAAAACTAAAAAAACACGCTTTTAAAGCACATCAAACTAAAAAGTGAAAAATAATTCTTATTATAACCTGAAAATAATAATAAACGAAAAATACTAGTACTATTGTGAGAAAAAGCGTGGGTCGCTCGATAGACGAAAAATATGGCACAGAGCGCCCCACGCTTTTTTAACACGCTTATATTAGCTTCACCTGTATGTTTGTTTGTTTGTATGTAACCGACTCCTTTGGACTCGATTTTGACCCACTTTAAACGGACAGATTTAATTCAAACTTTCTACACTTGTAAAGAATCAGCGACAATATAATAATTTCATAAATTTATCTCATTATCCTGATTAGGATCGCCAGGATTAAAAAAAAACTAAAAAACACGCTTTTAAATAACATCAAACTAAAAAGTGAAAAATAAATATAGTTTAAAAAAACTAAAAAAACACGCTTTTAAAGCACATCAAACTAAAAAGTGAAAAATAATTCTTATTATAACCTGAAAATAATAATAAACGAAAAATACTAGTACTATTGTGAAAAAAGCGTGGGGCGCTCTGTGCCATATTTTTCGTCTATCGAGCGACCCACGCTTTTTTCACAATAGTACTAGTATTTTTCGTTTATTATTATTTTCAGGTTATAATAAGAATTATTTTTCACTTTTTAGTTTGATGTGCTTTAAAAGCGTGTTTTTTTAGTTTTTTTTTCACAATAGTACTAGTATTTTTCGTTTATTATTATTTTCAGGTTATAATAAGAATTATTTTTCACTTTTTAGTTTGATGTGCTTTAAAAGCGTGTTTTTTTAGTTTTTTTAAACTATATTTATTTTTCACTTTTTAGTTTGATGTTATTTAAAAGCGTGTTTTTTAGTTTTTTTTTAATCCTGGCGATCCTAATCAGGATAATGAGATAAATTTATGAAATTATTATATTGTCGCTGATTCTTTACAAGTGTAGAAAGTTTGAATTAAATCTGTCCGTTTAAAGTGGGTCAAAATCGAGTCCAAAGGAGTCGGTTACATACAAACAAACAAACAAACAAACAAACATACAGGTGAAGCTAATATAAGCGTGTTAAAAAAAATTGAAATATAAGTAACATCTCCACACCTAAACACCTGCGCCACTGCGAAAGACATGCTCTTAGCAAACTGTTAAAATATAAGACGACCAAATGGCGGAGTGGGTAGTGTACCTGCCTGCGACGTCGAGGTCACGGGTTTGATGCCCGCTTAAGACAAATATTTGTGTGCATGAACATGGAGGTTTGTCTTAGTCTGGGTGTTTCTATGTGAAATAAGTATGTATTTACAAAAGAGAAGTATATATGTATTAGTATCAGTTATTCTAGTAACCATAGTACAAGCTCTGCTTAGTTTGGGACTAGATGGCGTTGCGTGATAAGTATGCAGTTTACCCTTGCGAGTTACACGGAGTCCTTGAAGAGTTCATTCCACTCGCCGAAACCTGGCTAAAATCGAGACTTCATTTGCAAGGAGACTGTTCCTTACCTGCGTCCATGAGATCAAGTTTGGTGACAACAGCGAGCGTCCGCCTGCCATCAGGATCGACTTCTTTTGACATTTTGATAGCTTCGCTCGTAGCCATGTCTGTGTTAGCAGCCGTCACAGCCAAAATTATGGAATTAGGGTTGGCTATGTATTTGATTATAAGATTCCTGATTTGATTTTCGATATCTTCTGGCTGATCACCTATTGGTACCTATGGAGATAAGAAAAATGACAAACATTTTATTTTTGGTCATTAATTAATTAATGCAATTTCGATATTTGAAAGGTATGGAATACATTTCAGGGGAAAACAACTTAAAGAGCAATTAATAGAATCGTGATTAAAAAAATACGTTACATCATTTTGTGAATATTTAACTCTCAATATTTAGCATTTAAAGACTGATATGAAAACCGGGTTCAGTGTAATTTTACTGGCAAAATTGGCCCTAAATCGGCCTACCTAAAAAATATGATAGGCTTAAAACTAACAGAGTAATAATCTTTTCTTTTAAATCTGTCCATCCAAAGGTTGCCTGGCAGAAATTGCGTCAAGCGATAAGGCCGCCCTTTGCATATTGTTATTATCTTTAAATAGTTATCTTTAGTTTGTAATGGAATGGTATGCAAATCAAGTTTTTATCTATCTATCTATCTAGAATATTTTTGCCTAAATAAAATATCATAGCGAAACTAAAGGCTAAGCTAATTCTACTGAGCTTTTACTAATAATTGTAACCAAAACAATACCTTTGTGATACCAGGGAGATCCACCAACGTAAGGTTGACAACCCTGTTTGAGTATATCTTGAGGCTAATGGGCTCAGGGCAGATGCCCTTGTTGCTGCCAGCCATACGATCTGTTTCTCTTTCGATCTCTTTCTTTATCTCGTCGAAATCTGAGTAGATTTTTTCTTTGGTGTGAAGAAATTTGCCCCATTCTTCTAGATTTACAGTACCTGTAACAACGGAGAATAATCATAGTGCGGGAGTGTATCAAGCTTAGCAATAGGGTAAATTCATTAATGAAATGTAGGACGTATATTCAGATGTAGATTTTCAAAATGTACAGCTTGGAAATGGCGATAGGAATCATAATAGAGGTATAAAAATATTAGTCCATGCATGTATGTACTATTAAATTAACATTAAATTACCGACGGTTCCGAACTAAATAAAAATAAAAATTGTGACGACCAAGTGAGGGTAGTGGACAATATACGCGCTTCACGGAGACGACGCTGAGCTTCACCAGTCGGCTCGTGACCAAGAATGATGCAAGTCATTCGAAACGTCGAGCATATGTATTTATTTACCTTTATAATAATTACGCGATTTAGACCCATTTTCTACTTTTTTGAAAAATGTTCTCAAATCGCGAAAGTTTAAAAACATAAATTAACATAACATCACGCCTATATCACCCAGAGGGGTGTGGCAGAGGTGTACAACATGCACAGTTCACCTGTTATGTTTTAGGTACCATGGGAGCATATCGCCATCCACCGGGCACAATTTCAACTCCGTGCGGTTATTGTGAATTTCCTGACGGACTATTAAATTTGTTGAACAGAATTAAAATCGTATGGTATTATACTAGTTTTTATAAGTACTAAGATACGACGGCCCACTGCATAATATGAATATTACTAGACTTTGGGTGCGAAGGTCAACTAAAATCTCGTTTATTGTTAAAAAGTAAGTATCTAAAAATGATTACCAGATAAATACACATAAGCATTTTGGATTCACCTCCACACTAGCTACTTTAGATGCAGAGGTATCTACTTAATTACCAAAAATAGCATATACAATATTTAATTAGAACGAATATGGTCGAATAATACATTCAGAATCATAATTTTAAGCAAGTATTATGCTAGTAAGTTTGATAATGGGAGCGCATTCATTAGCATTGCAAATTTTGGCGGCGATTTAGGAAGATTTTTAATTACGACAATTTTTACCTCGACTTTCTGAAATATAGTCAGAAGAGTAAGTGCCTGCAATATTATAGGTATATAATTCGAATAAATAAAATTAAAGTGTCTGTTTTTTATGTCCAAATAACATTTTTTTTCAGCTGTTATAGTTATTTGCACGAAACCTGCCGAAAATACAGTTTTTAAAATTTTCGTGGGATTGTCCGGCTTTCTGTCTGTTTTTATCTTTCAAACAGCTAAATCGATTTTGAGAGAGGTATCTGATTAAAAGGCGCGTAACATAGGCATACCACGTATATAAAACCGCGGGAAAAAGTTTGTTTGTTTGTTTGACAGCGCTTATCTTGTAAACTACTGATCGGATTTAAATAATTATTTTTGTGTTTGATAGTCTAACTTTCAATAAAGGTTTTAAGATATTTAACTTTAACTATAACTTATCATTAAGGTTTACCGCGGGAGCTGCTACCACTTAATACAACGAATTCCATGAGGACGAAGTCGCGGGCAAAAGCTAGTTTAACAATAAAATTGGGTTAAAGAAACAAGGAGAAAAGAAATTTAAAAAAAAGCATAGGATAGGGAAGGATAAAGTTGGAACATTAAATAGGAGATCATAAAGTGATCAATTTGCAAGTGGCGTGCTCCTCAATAAGTATTCATTTTGACATCAAGGACATTTAGCAAGGTCGATGGACGCCAGGGTATACGTAGCGCGACAGACGCGTATTTTTGTAGACTATCTATTGATTGAGGCCGCTCCCCGTATTGATCTCGATATTAGCAACAGTTATGTAGGTGTGATCTGATAGTTTGCTATTTAGTTTTTTCTAAAACAATGGACACATTTTTATGGCGTTTATATCGACCCAGGTTGAATGTGAGTAAAGTGGGTAGGTAAAACAAGTATCATAAAGCAGAAACTGACGCGTCTTAGTCTAGAGATTACATTTAAAAAAAAAAACAAAAATCCGACTGCTTAAAAAAAAGAACTGAAAAGATAAAAACAAGTATAGCATTATCTACATTAAATTCATTAACAACAAATGAAATATGTCAAACTAATTTCTTTATGATGTTGCAGGCGGTGACAAACGAAGTTATATAGTAGTAACAAAGTATTGTTTGTCCCCGCCTGCAACATCATAAAGAATTTAGTTTGACATATTTCATTTGTTGTTAATGAATTTAATGTAGATAATGCTATACTTGTTTTTATCTTTTCAGTTCTTTTTTTTAAGCAGTCGGGTTTTTTGTTTTTTTAATAATTATTTTTTATTTCACTCTTTTTAGTTCTTTTAACCGACATGTTTTTTTTATATCTATTAATTTGTAGAAATCAAATCTTTTTGAGATCAATGAGCCTTAATCGTGAGTTAAACTATCAAATGCAAAAACAATTATTCAAATTCGACCGGCAGTTTTCAAGATTAGCGTGAGCGAACATACAAACTAACTTCCACCCACTTCGGGCGCGCGAGCGTGTCGATATATAAATTGGTAAATTGTGTTTAATCAGTAATATAAATGTGATAAGAAGTATATATTTTTGACATGGTCTTTTCATGGCCTTTTATTTGATACCCATATTACTATGATGAAAAGAAAATCCATACCTCCCCCCCCTTTTTCTTTTCATTTGCCGGCGCCATTTTGAAAATTTATATAGCCTATGTCACTATCACTGTTTTGACTGTTTTGACGAATTCAATGACACCTCATATGTCAAAATCCGTCTAGCCGTTTGGGCTGTAGGGCGGTACAAAGAAATAGATAGACAAAAGCGCTCTGTACACGTACAGTTCGGACCGCGCATCTTGGACTGCGTTCCAAACCGCGGTTAGATCTGTACAGTTTAGACTGCGGATCAAACTGTTGTGCTAATTACGATTAAAATGCTTGCACGGTTTGGACTGCGGATGAAACTCACATAATCTAGACAAACGTTCCGAACTGTGCGTGTAAATTGATTTTCAAGAGTTTGGACTGCAGTTTGGAGTGGCGCGTGGAACGTTATAACTTTTAAAAGTTTTGTACGCAGTAGTAAGAAAAATGGACGATCGTTTGGTCATCGCGTTAGCTGGATTTGTAGTCAGTTTAAAGAGCCTAACAAAACCTACTGACTTGCAAAAATCAACGAGCTCGTCATATGCTTTGTTTCTCATGTTCCTGTTACTATACTCCTTACTTTTTATCTTCCAGAGACAAGTATGTTCACGGAACAAACGAATAAACTCTGTGATAGCTTCGACGCTCCAAACCGCCATTCTTGTAATTTACGTTAAAACGTAATGCGCGCGTAAAACTGTCATATTGGCGCGCGCGCCAATATGACAGATCGGACTGTTAGAGCCGCGCATCTACACGTACAGTTCGGACCGAGGGATGGAACGGCGCGTGCTGTTTCCCGCGGTCCGAACTGTACGTGTGCAGAGCGCTATACATACATACATACATACGCTCGAAAAACATAACCCTCCTTCTGACGCAGTCGGGTAATAAAAATAAGCACGGTGTCGGTCTACTTGCTTTCCAAGTCACGGATGAAATCTCGTTATGTTAAGCCTGTTAAAGTCACCTAAAGCTAAATCTAGGCAATGTATTAAAATGATTAATTTGTTCTTAATTGATAGTCTCCATTCTGGGTGATGTACCTCACCCATGGAAGAGCTTTATAACTACTCTTTTCAATTATTTTCAAGTATCTGACTAGGATGCCAGAAGTTGTAAAATAGGGAATCTCAAATTTGACCTGGATAGGTGTTTTACTTCACACTCAACAGATGGTAGACCAAAGTGGGCCCTCATCAATAACTCCTTACCTCCTTTAGATCTCCAAAACACAGCCTATTCTGCAGCGATCCCCGTAAACATTGCTTAATACGACGATTTATGTATACCCACAGCTTTAACTTATCCACGAGTACAAGGAAACACAAAATAATAATAAGCGGAAAGTTTTATACCATGGCGAAATAAAAAAAATGCACAATGTCATTTTATATAGATCATTGTCAGATGTTTGCCTATCCAAATATTATAGATGGTATCAACCGACTGGGAAGGCAATCTCTTATTAAATTGGGGGTGCATGAAAGGAGCCTCCCCGAGTGACGTACACAACGATTCCCTACGTCCGGCGCACCCTGGGCAATTCGCGAGCTCTCCAAAGCGAATTGGCTAATCCTTTCACCACGATGGCAAGTCAAAACCTTGACCACCTTACTGACTGTCCAAAATGCCCTACCACCTGCACAAGAGAGGCGCTCATGAACGCCGACGAGAGCGCCATAACAGTGACCAATTATTGGACCAATAAAATTTGACTCAGCCATCGACACGACGAAGAAGAAGATTAAATTGAATGTTGGATTTGAGATCACTCTTATTTGTTATTATTGTTTTTCTGAATTCAGTGCCAACATCGCACTTTTACTGGTGAATTTTACTAGTTATGGCAATGGTCCAGTTGATTACTATTAAAATAGGTTTCTGTTGATTAGATTTACCAGAAAAACAATAAGCTAAAATTGACTTCACTGAGAAGTTTACTGTCAATGGTATCATAAGAAAACATGCTCATTCCACTCACACCAATCAGCGCCCGTTTCGTCTCATCATTTGTAATATCGCCCATTGTCAGAAATGCCTTTTCCCCCTATATAGCTACACTAGCTTCTGCACATCTAAGGAAGGCTCCACCCGCGTGAAATATGTTAAAAAATAAAAAGTAACTTGCACTTTTTATCGATATACCTACCACACAGTTTTTAACTATTTCCATACCACTTTTCATTTAGATAGGTCCAGTAGTTTCGACTTAGTGTGACCGACAGACAGTTTCTTCCTCATTTAGAATATTAGTAAGGATGACGTAGACTAGTCCTTAAACATATTCTTGCATGTTTATGTTGTTCATCATAATATGTCATTGATTATGATAAAATAATAATAGCTATACAGAACTATTTATCTACTCTTTTGCATGCATGACACAGATTTATTAAAATGACTAAGAATAGATTACTTTCTACATGGAATGGTTATTGAACTTTATAGAAAGTGAATCAAGGTATTATTTCACAGTTATAATGTTACAATAATAGTATAAATAAGTGTCACATGACTAGGCATTGCATTGGCAAAATCTGAATCACGAGTCAAAATGCTTGGAACACAAGAGGATAACATAACATAACGTCTATATTACTCAGAAGGGTGTGGCAGAGGGGTACAACACCTACATTTCACCTGTTTCACCTATGGGATAGGGGGTGAGCCTATCGCCATCCACTAGGAACAATTACAACTCAAACCTGCTATTGAGAATTTTCTGACGAGACATTTCCACACAATAACACTTTGCCGAACCCGGGCATCGAACCCGTGACCTCGCAGTGAAAGGCGCATACGCTAACCACTAGACCATCGAGGCAAAAAAAGAAGATATTTAGGATAATCTGATAAGATACATTTACCGTTGTTTCCAGACAGCGAGCATCACAGGTTACAGTGCATTTTGGTTAAATACATACTGTTTTAATAAGGCTTTTATTATACCTCAACATAAATATTACGCATATCTACATTGTGTACAATAAGGAGTAAGACATCTGACCTAATAGGCGGCATAAGCTTCAGATGTCCTGCTATTGTCTTTACAAGAAAACGAGGTGTATTTGAAATAGGATACAAGCACACAAACATAGTGTCATGCACAAGCTGGGTATTATTCCACAACTAATACAAACCTGAAGCAAATTTTTGGGAAAGTTGAGCTATTGGATTCCATGATGCAGTCTCTGTGCTCTGGTTTCTTAGAGCTAACAATTAATTTAAATATAAATATAAGGCAAGGAGTCAACAAATTCTAGGACATGATTCCTACTATAAAAAATCACTTTAGTTGAAGAATGATTATGACTCACTACAAAGTATTACTACTATTAACAAAGCATTTTGAATACAACATAATATACCCTCTATGTATCTACAGACAATATGTCAGATTTAGCACATTATAAGAATTATGTTTCAAAACTTGTCCATTGTTTATCCATTTCCCCCTGTTTAATTCAAAGTAACTGGCTACAAATAACCATGTCACAACTTCTATACCTACTAACTTATTGACAGTTATAAATGTAAAATATGTCATCAATAACCACAAGAATGGCCATGAGACTGACTTTTATCAAATAATTTTCCAGACAATACAAAGAAACTATCAGTGCAGATCAATGTGGTCTTGTTTGATTGACATTGAACTCTGCTGGGCTATAATGTCTATGAAGAGAGTACAATTCGTTTGAATCAATGTTTAAGACATAATTTTTATTATCTCAACAGCATACCATTTAAACTAAGAATCAGTTGAAAATAATATAGAATAGGCAGGATTTGAACCTGCAACCTCTGCATACCAAGTCATAAGGGTCCTGGCAAGAGGCAACTGCAACTAGGGGGTTTAAATCGGCTGCCTGGTATGCAGAGATCGCAGGTTCGAATCCTTCTGATCCCATAATTTTTCAACTGTTTCTTAGTATTTTTTGCTAAACATAGCTCAATGCTATAAAAATATCAATTAGAAGTTTTACACCATTTAAGTCATGGAAAAAAAAAAGGACCAACTTAAATGATAACATCCATCCAAAATGGTGTAAACAGTAATTCTAAAAAAGTAAATAAATAAAAAGGAAAGCAATTGTTTACTCACCTTCCTCCGCTGAGCGATGTTCTTTACTATCCTTAGGGCTGTAGACTAATTGCAGAACAAGAGGCCGCCTAGTGACAATGCCTGGCCCTCGAGGTAGGAAGGAGCGCCCCACTAAGCTCTCTATAACAGAACTCTTGCCTGAGCTCTGTAAGAAAAATAATATGCTAAGTCATGATCATTATTATATATATATGTTATATATATATTATATATAATTATTAGAATAGTATAAACATTATTTAGATGACCCAAATATAAGCTTTGTGACACCAAGTTATTCAAACAAAATTGATAAAACATGATGTTTAGATCACAAGCTTTACTAGCAATTTTATGTGCATGTTGATGATGATAAAGATTTGATAACCAGCATGGTAATAAAAAACGTGGCACTAGATAATCACAGCGGTTTCGTTGAAATTGTTCTCATACCCTGGAAATTGGAAAATATGGTCTTGGTCAATGACAGTGTAGACCAATTCAATAAAATGGGGACAAAGAACTACACTGTCACTTTTACATAACCACTACAGGAAATACATCGCAATAATTGAAACTATTTTGGCCATGACTTTTAGTATCTTATATTATATACAATTCCTTATAAAAACATTTTACCTGAGTTCCTAAAACTACGATTTGAGGTAATTGGATGGCATCAGCTCCAACAGTGTTAAAAACGTCTTGTAACTTATTAATAACTGGTATAAGGGCTTCCATGGTTAATTATAAATTCTAAGGTTCACCAAAATTCTGTATCTATAAAATCACGGCAGTTTTATGTAATACGAAATGATTATTTTTATCAAATATCAAAACAGACAAACCAACCGGTGAAAGTCGGCCATATTGATTTGACCAACCCGCGCCAGCCCCGCAGCGGTTTTTATCGAATAGTGATGTGTAGAGATGGTCATTATCGCAACAGCTAATTACGCAATGAAATATAAAAACGTAATGGATAATTCATTGTCCAAGATATCATTATTTGACTGTTTCATTATTCATTATCGTTAAATTATTCGTTTTTACCGCCGCGATTTAGTCGCGTAAGCGATTCTCGAGCTCGGTCTTCCCGGCACGGCGGCGGCGCGGCGCGACGCGATGCGTGTGAACAAGATAGCTTTATACCAACCAATAAGTATAAGAAAGAGATAGAGCGCTCCGCTCAGTGGTGTGGACGGCCAAGGTCAAGTACGTTAGTAATGTTGATTATACGATTATACGATTTTGGTCTTTAACGTGCATGAAATAATGTTAATTTTAGAGTGGAGTTTTATAACAACAGTACCGTTCGACAACAGTTTGTTTTGGTTCGAAATTTCGGTAACATTATTCATTATATTTTTATAATTTCATTGCAGTTTTTGGTTGTTTCCTAGCGGCACGGTTCATTATCGCGATCGGGAATGCAATTTTGCGGTGTTTATTTTTACGTGTAAATAATAGAGTAGGTAATAGAGTATTTTTGTGTTTTATCTTGTATAGTGTCCTTGTTGTAAAAAAACTGTAAATATTGTTGTAAATAGTAGTTTAGGTATTTTAACTTTTGGTGAGTTTGGTGACTAGGTGTAAATAAGTGTGTAATGTTAAGTGCATATTTGTGTAAAAAACTTTATAATGCCATGAACGGGTGCAACCACTTCAATAATTTGGAACTTTTATGATGCTGCCGGAGATGACAAGAAAGCAATATGTAAATATTGCAAAAACATTATATCGTACAAAAGTACGATTACAAATTTAATCTAAAGTTGCACCTAAAGAAAAAACATATTGGTGTCTATGAACAATACTGACGAATGGACCCCAAAACTAGAGGTAATACTAATCAAAATGTCGCTGTCGTCAAAACCAAATCTGGCTACATCATATCGGACAGACGAACGAGATTGACTTCATTAAAAGTAGAACAAATAATGTTCATAAACGCAAATGAGAAGTCTATATAAATAATGTAGATTATATATGTAAATAAAAAAAAAAAAAAAAAAACAACAATTTTTTTTTTTTATAATAATATTCATAAAACAACTCTTATTCTGACAGTCCTAAGCCTGTAACAAAGTACCTATGAAGGGAAGTTTATTGATTATTGCTACTTGTTTCCTTAAAAATGTTACACATTATTATAATATTTCTCATTTTTGTCTAGTTCTCGTTGTGACATTCATTACTAAAAACTGTTGTTTTGCAGTCTGCAGATTTCAATAACGGAAAACGAATAGCTGTTTTCCGTAATGAATATTCAGTAATAATATTACGCGGCATTGATTACTCGAATTGAGTCGTTATTGCCATCTCTAGTGATGTGCATTCGAAAGAAAAATAGTCAAAAATCACACTATTTCTACTTCCGCAGGCATTTTGTTACATGTAAGGAACTAGCTTTATTGTCTATGCCAAAAAGATGTCAGTCTATCTGTCAAACATAAATTTGATAGATTTTGATTTGACATATTGATTGATAATAATTGTTATTTCACTGAAGCATCTTTTCCACGAAATAATCTATACCATTTCTTGCTTTAATTGGCATTTTATTTTTATGTGCAACAAAATCGCGTGGCAATTATATTGTAAACACAAATATACTCAACACGGATTTAGCTGAATTCAACTATGTTTAACGGAGAGGTTATTACTGTACTAAGACGCTTTTCCGCAAAACCGGCAATATTTTAACTGGTCTGGTTTCTTGTCTTACAGGCAATTGCAGTGGATGCAGGGCAGTTTACAAGTAACTCTAAGTCCATTGAATTTGGCCCGTGGCATATATCCTTTGATGTGAGCTGCATCTTGCCAAGTGTGTGTTCTACAAAGGTCGTCTGTGAACGCGACGATGATCAGTTCTGCCAGTTTTGTATGTTAGTACTCTGCATATTATTGTAGGGAAGCTTTTAGGTATAAAGTCTGTTGCAGTTATAACATAGATTGGTAAATTGGTACACTATTCACCATTGGTCTTATTTTAGCATGAATACAAGGAGGTTGTAGTTTTTGGGGGACAGCAGACTGGCTGGTGGCATTTTTCAGTTCATTAATGTTTATGTTTTGATGATTTCAGGATTGGGTACTGCAAAAAATAGGTGTGCTTAACTTAACAAATATAAAGCAATTAATGCTCCTCTTAATTTAGAAGTTTTTCTTTGTAACAGTTATGATTTTTTTTTTTCATTTAAATGTAGTTAATTTATTTTTTTTCACTTTATCCACAGATACTGCAAAGAGCTCAAGATCCCGCACTTGCCTGACATGGTTTTTCCTAATAATATCCTGAAGCTGCAGCATAGCAGTGGTGCTAGCATATCCTTTAGACCTCTGGATGCCCTAAAGTGTGTGGCTAGTAAAGCAGATGCCATTGAAGTCTCATGTGCTGAGGCTTGGCAAGAAGCCAGGTAATAAGGAGCTTTCCAACATTATGTATTTACTTTGAAAAAATAGTCCTCATCTTGCAATGAATCCTGTTGTTTTTTTTAATTGTCTCGATAGAATTAAAAAGGGTCACCGAAAAGTACATACTTTCACTCAAACCCATTATTGGCTTGTTTTTTTTATCGCCATGTCTGTCTGTCTGTATTCCAAGGCATAGTGTTGAAACCGTAAGTGTAAAATGCTGTTACTTGGAATATTTCATACAAAATATAAAAAAATTATGTTGTTACTTTCTCAACAATAGTAGACCTCTTTTAATGCTGTGCTCCAATGGCTGACTGTGGAACCCTACATTGCTCATGCATTTTTTTTTTTTATATAAGTCTTACAGACTAATTACATTAACATATATATATAGTACATATAACTATAGGCTGACCGTTTAACTGAGACCTCGCCTGCGCGGTACAGGGGCGCGGGGGTATGACGACAAAGGGGACTGAAACAGCTGCGGGCGGTGAAGGCACTTAATGAAACATACAGGAGATGAAATGCACCAAGATATTTCCTAAGATATGTGACATCATAGGAAAAAAGAAATAGTGATTTATCAAATGAAAAATAGTTAAGAAGATACAAAATTTTAATGAACTTATGTTCGTAAATAAAATAATTGAGAATAAACTATTATACAATTTTTTATCTAAATATATAATTAAATCGTAAGAAAGTCAAAACTTTTTTTTAGTCCATGTCTTTTTTCTAAAATTTATGTATACGTTAAAAGCCATTTGCTTGCACTGTCTGTTTACTTTATGTCTGAAGATTTTTTGATTCATCTTGAGATTGTTATTACATGTGTACCTCTCACAAGGTGTCATCAACAATTAACACATGCGATCGCTACCCATGTAGCGAATGGAATGAACAATCACAAAAATTTTCCCACCGCCCGCAGCTGTTTCAGTCCCCTTTGTCGTCATACCCCCGCGCCTCTGTACCGCGCGGACGAGGACTCAGTTAAACGGTCAGCCTATAGTGAAACATATTGCTAATTACAAGCCTCCACAATTAAGTAGTATAATATACATGATACACAAAATTATTTAACTAATCTAATGATATTTTTATCAAGACCAGATGCTGAGAAAGCCAAGCGGCCATTTGATTGGACTTTTTCCACAAACTACAAAGGAACTCTCACAGATAATATTGTTCTAGAAGCCACAGATGAAGAAATCAATTATGATATTTTAAAACAAAGAGATCAAATCTTTTTTTATCATGACCTGACATTGTTTGAGGATGAACTACATGATCATGGCATATCAAAACTCTCTGTCAAAATAGTAAGTTCCTAGCACAGATTACCTAGCTTAAAAGCCATTATGTCTCATTCAATAGACTAGAACAGATTACCTAGCTTAAAAGCCATTATGTCTCATTTAAAAGACTAGAACAGATTACCTAGCTTAAAAGCCATTATGTCTCATTTAAAAGACTAGAACAGATTACCTAGCTTAAAAGCCATTATGTCTCATTTAAAAGACTAGAACAGATTACCTAGCTTAAAAGCCATTATGTCTCATCAATTTCAGAGGACCAGAGGTCACATTCAAAGTGGTTCAGTTCAAAGAAATTTATTTTCTCAATAGAACTACATACTCTTAAAAATATTTTATAACATGACTGTGGCTTAAAACTGTTTCGAAATGTTCCTTCAGACGTTTTTTAAATAAAGTTATTGTTTTACTGCTGGTTATCTCTTCAGGTAATCTATACTAATATTATAAAGAGGTAAAGTTTGTGTGTTTGTTAAATTGTCAGGGGTAATCTCGGAATCTACTGCACCGATTTTAAAAATTCTTTCACTAATAGAAAGCCACATTATCGCTGAGTGTCATAGGCTATATAAAAAACCGAAAAATTAAAAGGTTTTTACGTGAGTTAGGTTGTGGGCTGAGACGAAAGGCTTTTTAAAAAGGAACAAGAGGTGTGTTCCGCTTGAAGAGCAGTGCAAGACTAACTTTATTTAATATCAAATATTATAAGCTAAGTAACCTAAACAAAGGATCATTATAATCTTAATGCTTCCTGTTATCGTAGTACCAGGAAGTTACATGTAATGTTATCTTTATTACCTAATTACAATGGAGGTTATTGTGTTATAACCTTGTTACGCTTATATAACTCCTCCCCCCTTAAGATGGAGGCGCGTCGAAGGCTGTGACTGAAGTTGGAGTGTTTCAGCTTCAGGTTGTTGCAGGACTGAAGTATGCGCCGATCTAGGTATCCACCAAAGTTTGTATACTGCCACTCCGATTGCTGTTGCGAGTATTAGGATGTATAGGACTATTGATGACCAGCTAGGTGTGTTTGAAATGAATACTGGATCCATTATGGAGTCTTTGATTTCTTCAGATTGCTGTAAGGCTTTCTTCAGGTTGTCTAGTTCTATGTTTTCCAGATTTATTTTAATAGGTAAAGCTTTCGGTGTTTGATGTGCGCGTGGTAACGGTATGGTTTCCTTGATGTTAATGTACCGCTGATGTGTTGTTAGAGTTCGGTCCATAATTTGTACTTTGCAGTTATTGTTTGTTGTTATCAGGAAAACACCTTTGTTACGTTGGTATTGTACATCATTGCCGCAGATGGTTTTGATGACTTCTTCTTGCTTCATGATGACTATCCAGCTGTTATCTTCGATTTGCTGTATTATGTTGTCTTGAAAGGTTGCAGTTACATATGTACAATTGTGTGGCTCTTGATGTTGTATGAGTTGAGCTATACAATCAGTTGAGTGCAGCAAGGGCTGCCATTCCAGGTGCTTGCAGATGACTTCATCTTCTGCTATCTTGTTGCATGACTCGTGGGGATAAGCGAACTCATTATTGCCCAAGATAAGGTAAGGATTTTTAGGTATAAGGATTGTGTTATTATTGTTAGGGATGGAATATAGATGTAGGAGGTTATAAGGTTGTTCTGCAACTAGTGGTATATCCAATATAAAGTTAATTGTTTCATTAGTACTATAAGCTCGTACTGTAATAGCTTTTTCCCAAAGTTGTATCTTGTTTATGTTTGGGGCAAAAGCCAAGTATGCGCTGATTTCATTCTGGATGCTATTTAACTCCTCTATTAAATACGAAGGGTCGATTATGCTAGGGTGCATCTTTTCAAGATGTGCAAATGTTAGTGCGTTTTCTAGCGTGTCTAATCTATCGTAAAGCTGTTGGAGCGAAGTTTCTATGCTATAAAAGATGCTCATAGTTATGTAGTTATTTTCAAATTCTGTTTCTTGAGTTGAATATTCTTCGATAGCTTTAAATATTGTTATCTGGTTATCATTGATGTTCTTTAAATTATTTTCGTACTGTTTCATGAAATCTTGCATGATGCTAATGGTCTTTTTCTGATTGACTCTATCGCTACTGAGCGATGCTTTAATTGATTTTATTTCGTTTTCGAATTTTGTAGCGTCATTTTGATCTAAGTTTCCTGTGATGGCTTTTACTATGGTGCCTAAGCCGTTTATAAGTCCTCGTTTTTCTCTATATCCTAGTCTATAACCTATGGTGTCTAGTCCTAAATAAACTAACTTACTTTCTATCGTATCTATACGGTACTCTATTTGTTTAATAGTGGACTTGGTATCTGTTGAACTGTTTTGTTTTAATTTAAATGTATAATAGTTTCTACAAATTTCTAGGAAGATTTCTCTTAATTTAGTTGTATTGTAAATTACTGCTAGGTGATATGTATCTACTTGGTATTGGGCTTGAGCTTCCGTTAATACTAAGATCCCATTGTGGTTATCTATTGGCTGTATGACTGCTGTGGCAGCGGTGAGGTAGAGCACTGCGCAGCAGGCGATGGCGTTCCTGAAACATTTTCAGGGCGCCTTAGTAAGCGGAAGTGAACTCTTATTGATTTTGCGTTCACATGTTTGCCTACTATTTCCGCTATTTGCTCTGGGTGTATGCGAGTTATTGTATAAGGGCCTAAGTATTTGGGCTCTAGTTTATTGCTCCTGGCTGTCTTTGCTACCTGTTTATAAACTGAATCTCCTACTTTGAATTGTGCAGTTTCTTTATTTTTATTGAATCTTTCTATTATTTGTTGTTTATCGATTGTTATTTTATTATTTATTAGTTTTTGTGCATTTTCCATTATTTGCTTGTGTTTAATTACGTATTCCTGGTAGAATTCTTTAGGACAGTGTAATTCTAGTGGGTTTCTGCTATCAGTGTGTCCGTAAAGTAATTCAAATGGTGTAAAACCTGTTGAGGAGTGTATTGTATTATTGTAAGCTATTATAGCGTATTTCATTAAATATGTAGTGTCATCCTTGTCTGTTATTCTTTGTAATCTAATTATTTCTGCTAACGTTGAATGTAGTCTTTCTATTGGAGAATTTGAATTTGGATTGTATGGTGTTGTGAAGTGTATGTTTATGTCATGTAATGCACAGATTTCAGTGATTACTTCGTTATCGAATTTTGTATCGGAGTCCGTTGTGATTTTCTTGGGTACTCCTATTACTGAGAATAGACTTAACAAAGCTTCAGCGATGTGTATGCTGTTTGCAGCGTTAAGAGGTATTGCTTGTGCGTATTTTGTGAAGTTGTCAATTATAGTAAGGAAGGTTATACTTCCGGTGCTGTATAAATCCATAAACATGTGCTCCATTGGTCTATGTGGTGTATCTGTTAAGGATAGAGGTAATTTTAATGGATTGCGTTCATATTTGCTTTTGAGGCAGCTGTCGCATTTGTTAATGAATTTTTGTATAGAAGCTAACATATTAGGCCAGTGGTAATTTCTATGTATGTGTTTATATGTTTCTTGTATACCTCTATGTATGGTTTTTCCTTCGTGATATTTCCTTATTAAGTCTGTTTGTTCGGAAATATTTTCTATTAATGTTACCCTATTCATGCATCTAATTAATTTTGGTCCACGATTGCTGAATATTGATTTATATACTTCACAGAATAGTGGATAATATTCTTCGTAGTGGAAAAAACAATGGAAAATTCTATCTGCAATTGTATTTTCTTTAAGGAATTGTATTATTTGTTCTTTTGTATTGTTAATCGGAATCCATACGTCTTTTATTATAGTTTTACCTTTTGATCTATCATCTATCCTGTAAGTGTCTCCGGGTGTTTTTCTAATGTGAAATTGTTTTAATTGTCTGTCTATAGCGTCTTCTATTTCAGGGATTTTTACTATAGTCGTTTCTGTTTGGCTTTCGAGGGTCTGGTTTGTATTTGTTGGTTGACCCTGACTTTCCTGTGGATGGTTTATGATATCAGGAGTAATGGGTAAGTCTAATAGCGTTCGAATGTCTATGTTTGTCAAATCTACGTCATCGTTTGATGTACTAGGTTGATTGTTTTTGCTAACCTCATTATGGTGTATAATTTGAACTCTTGAGAGCGCGTCTGCATTTGTATTGGCTTTTCCTTTTTTATATTGTACATCGTAGTTGTATTCTGCTAATCTTAGGCGCCAGCGTGTTAGCTTTGAGTTTGGGTCTTTTATAGACATTATCCATGTAAGCGGGCGATGGTCTGTATAAATAGTAAATCGTTTACCATAAAGGTAAGGGCGAAAATATTTAATAGCCCATACGATGCTTAACAGTTCTTTTTCAATAGTCGAATATCTTTGTTCTGTTTCTGATAGTGTACGTGAAGCGTATGCTATTGGTTTATCTGAGCCTATTTGTCCCTGGGATAATACTGCGCCTATGGCTACGTCTGATGCGTCTGTAGTAAGAATGAAAGGTTTTTCGAAGTCCGGGTATTGAAGTATTGGTGCATTAATTAGTACTTCTTTGCATTTTTCGAATGCTTGAGTGTATTCTGGTGTAAACAGTATTTTGCTACCCTTTTTTAAACATTTTGTAAGTGGTTTTGTCAATTTTGCGAAGTCCTGAATGAACTTTCTATAATAGCCTACTAAGCCTAAAAAGGACTTAATTTCTTTCTGAGTTTTTGGTAGAGGGAACTTTTTAACTGCTGCGATTTTATCTTCATTTGGCTGAAGGCCTTTGTCTGTCAATGTGTGTCCTAAGAACTTGACTTGTTTCTGTAAAAATTCTGATTTATTTAGTTGAATTTTAAGGTTGTGTGTCCTGAATCTATTGAATACTTGTTTACATATATCCAGGTGTTCCTGTAAGGATGTGGAATAAATTATTACGTCATCCAAGTATGTTAATACGTTATCTAATCCACGTAATACTGAGTCCATTAGTCTCTGAAATGTGCTGGGTGCGTTCTTTAAACCAAAGGGCATTCTGAAAAATTCATAATGTCCTCGATCTATAGAAAATGCAGTTTTCTCTACGTCATTTGGGTGCATCTCCACTTGATGGTAGCCTGAGGCTAAATCTATTGTAGTAAAATATTGTGCACGTCCTAGTTTATCTAAAATATCATCTATATTAGGTAGAGGGTACTTATCTTCTACGGTCTTATCATTTAGTTTCCTATAGTCTATAACTAACCTATATTTCTGTTCTCCTGAGGCATCAGTTTTTTTTGGAACTATATGTACTGGGCACGACCATGGGGAATTACTTTCCTGAATAATATTATTTTCGAGTAGTTGGTTAATTTGTTTTTTAATTTCCTCTTTTTGTTTCGGTGCCTGTCTATAATTACGCACGAAAATAGGTTTATTCTCGGTTAACCTAAGTTGGTGTTTAATCTCGTGTGTGAATGTTAATGGTATTTCCTCGCAATGAAAAATGTCTCTGTAATTATAACAAAGTTTTTTAATTTCTCGGTTTTCTTCCGGGTTCATATGATTGGTTCGTAATCTTTCTAGGTTCTGTTTTAGTAAATTATCTACAGATTTATATGCTTCCTTAGTGTTGTTCACTGGTTCTTGTTGGGTTCTTTTATTTTTTATATTCAACCGTTGGAAGTTTAGGAAACAACTTTTTTTAAAGTTTATTGTATTATTCGATGTGTTAATTACCGACATTAATGCATTTCCATTTTTTACCGTCACTAGTGCCGATGGGAAAATCAATCCACTTTTTGTTGTCTTTTTTTCTGAAAAGTATTCTCCTTCTTTATAATTGCATAGTATATTTATAACTTGTTCGCAATTAGGTCTTATTTGGCTGTAAGATTTTATGTCGTCTCTAATAGGTATTATAGTTTTCTCAGTGCGAAGTATCATGTTTTTTATATCTATTTTACATTTAAGTGGGACTAATAAATCTAATCCTAGTAATCCCACGAAATCTGAATCGAAGTTAAAGATTAAAAACTTGTGAGTTATGTTTTCCTTAAATAGTTTTTCCGGGAGTTTAATATATGCTACCTGTTTATGTTTGGAGGTTGCATGTGCTGTTTTGATGAAATGTGTTTCGTTCTTTATTTTTATATTCATGTTTTTTGCATTTTGTAATATATTTGGATTAATGAGAGATTGTGAGGCACCTGTGTCTAATAAAAATCTACCGCCTAATTCACTGATGTAAATATATGGAAGGCGATTGTAGTTTTTTATGTTGTTCATGAAAACTATATTACGAGTTGGTTTTCTAAGTCTGTAAGAAAATTTTCATCTTCTACTTCCTCGGAGACGTCCTCCGTTTCTTGTTCTGGGATGTCATTTTCTTCTACACTATCTTCTCCTTCATTTTGGAAATAAATTTTCTTTGTTTGTTCTGAGTTATTCGGAGTTTTATTTGTAAATTTCTTTTGAAAAGAACCCGGTTTGTTCGGTTTGTTGTATGGTACTGATGGTTTGAACGAGTTTGCTTTAGATTGTTCGTTACGCCTAGCTCTTAATTTCACTTCCTCCTGTTTAGCTACCGTAATGGCCTGGTCTAAATTTTGCACATATTTAAGTTTAATTAAAATAGCTGTTATAGGGTTTAATTTATCGAGGAATGTTTCAAGAGCCATTTGCTCATAATAGATGCGTTTTTCAGGATTAGCTGAAATAAGTGTACACATTAAGGCTCTTATTTTATCACCAAATGCATCTATTGTACTGTTATCTCTTTTAATTAGCATTAGTTCTTGGACTAATTGAATTTCAGTTCTGAATTCTCCAAATTTTTTTTTAAGAACATCTTTTATATCACTCCAGGTTTTGGTGCCTGGATTTTCTGACAGCGCTTCAACAGCTTTACCTGTCAGTTTATTTCTAATAAGACACGCTATGCAATCGTCATCTTTATTAGTAATAAGTTCTAATGCATTTTCTACACCTTCTATGTAGAATGCTAACGTTCTCTTGTTTCCATCGTAGCATGGTAACAACTTTGAGAACGTTGAATAATCTGCGGGAGTTGTCTTTACTTCCGGGATTGGTTTTTCATCTAGTGCTACCTTGTCATTAGACATGTTAATCTTAGTGAGTCAGATGGCAACCAAGAATTGAAAAACTAGCGACAAATTTTGTATTAATTAAAATACAGATACCTAGCCACTGGAAACACGCAAAAGTTGCTTATAGTTAGTGTGACAGGAATAGAATATAAGGATTCTCGGGAATAATCAGATTCGATGCTTACCCCACGAGCATAGCCGATTAGAGGCTGTTCGATGCTTAGATGAGTCTGCTGTTGTTGAGCTGCTCTGCTTGTTCTGCTGCCTGACGCTCTGCGAGTTGCCCACGGTAGGTTCTTTAATGCACGCCACGGATTCGAGGTTTACGGAAATCTTCCACTAGAACCGATAAACGCGACGTACCGACTGCGCCAGTTAGGTTGTGGGCTGAGACGAAAGGCTTTTTAAAAAGGAACAAGAGGTGTGTTCCGCTTGAAGAGCAGTGCAAGACTAACTTTATTTAATATCAAATATTATAAGCTAAGTAACCTAAACAAAGGATCATTATAATCTTAATGCTTCCTGTTATCGTAGTACCAGGAAGTTACATGTAATGTTATCTTTATTACCTAATTACAATGGAGGTTATTGTGTTATAACCTTGTTACGCTTATATAACTCGTGGTAGTCCGTTTTGTAAAGAGAATCGGAGAAAAACTCATCGTTATACGTGAAGGCCACAGCAGCGCGGCAGCGGCGCGCGATGGTTTCGGCTTATTTCGGTTCGCGTTCGTGCTCACTTCGGAAGAAGGAGGCGTGACCTTCCTTTTACATCTGAGACTCCGTGCGGCTCATTTGCGCGGTCGGCTCTTTACGCAGCGGACGTCCCCAAAATTGAATTTTTCGTAACACACTTTCGACATTCATTAATTTTATTTTCGGTACATTAAAAAAAAAATCTTTTATGTTTATATAGTTTTCATTTAATTTAGGTTATAGATAGGCATTAAGTTTGTTTCATGTACCTAGATATTAAATTAGGTTATAGGTATTAAGTTAGTTTCATGTAGATATTAATTTAGGTTATAGGAAGGTATTAAGTTTGTTTTGTGTAGATATTAATTTAGGAACGCTGCCTTAACTATGAAAGATATATGTTTTTGAACATTATGCCCAACGAAGTGGGCACGGGTCAGCTAGTCTATTATATAGCTGCTTGTATAGTATATTCTTCTTCCCATAGTTGCTTCTGGGTTTCTGGAGTTCTAGTTTGTTAGGTTCTTAATAGATTGGCAAGGCACATGTTAAGATAGAAGTGTAATTAGTCTAGACTGACAAACCATGCTGGTGAGGATGAATAATACTACTTCTTTTTGGTACCTATGTAACAAACGGAATAATGATTTGCTACTTCATCTGAGGACTACAGTGTTATGCCTCATGTGATAGTAATTTCAGGGCCAGATCTCACCACCAACTCTAAACAGTAATTCAAGAACTATTATTTGGCAGCAGGTTTAAAGTGACAGTGTTCCTTCCAACCTTAAGCTCTGTCCCAAGAGCACTAACACCATCAATGTAATATGTAAATTGCATTTCTAATTTCATACCCGATTTAATCATACCATTTAGTTTCATGTATACAAGTTTCATGTGTCCTTTGTACGTTTTCAGAGAGTTATGTCTACATATTGGTATATTCTGCTCAGATACTTTTTAAGAGTTGATGATGTGATGGTGAGAGCCAATGAAACCAGAATGTTTCATATGCTAAATACAAATTATGTCCTGAGGGAATATACACTGAAGGAAGCACTAGCAAAAGACTTAAATGTAAGTACACTAGGAGCTATTAGCAGAATGTTAACACTACTTAATAGGTAGAAATATTTCAGAAAGCAATTTGAGATTAGGTAAGATTTACTCAATTTTTTAGAAGGGCACTTTTCCGTAAGGAAGTTCTTAATAGCAGTGTGGATTTGTGGCTGGTGGATGGTGATAGGTACATCCTCTATCAACTTCTAATTGATTATTTTTATAGCATTTAGCAATGCTTAGCAAATTATACTAAGAAACAGTTGAAAAAGATATGGGACCGGACCCAACTTCTAATTGATTAGCTATTAGAAGTTGAAATAAAGTACGCGTTCATTCTTTACATTTGTTCTGAATGTAACTTCGCCATGTTGGTTTGTATCCTACTTAAGATAGGAACAAATGGATGAACGAGACGTCACGAAATGACGTATCATACAGTTGAGAAATTTAGGGCTCCGGTAAGAGGCGACCGTAGCTGGATGGCTAAAGCGGCTGCCCGGTGTGCAGAAGGTCGCAGGTTCAAATCCTGCCGGTCCCATATCTTTTTCAACTGTTTCTTAACATCCTCTATCACTTATGGGACCTAAACATAACAGCTAAACTGTGGGTGTAATGCATCTCTGCAACACTCTTCTGGTTAATAAAGGCGTTATGTTGTTATAATACAACTGCCTCGATGGTCTAGTGGTTAGCGTATGCGTTTCTCACCGCGAGGTCTCGGGTTTGATTCCCGGGGCAGGCAAAGTGCAGAGTTGGAATTGTGCCCAGTGGATGGCGATAGACTCACCCTCAACCCCATGGGACCTAAACATAACAGGTGGAATGTGGGTGTTGTACTCATCTGCCACACCTTTGTGGCTAATATATGTGTGGTTAGACGATAAAAAGTATCCTATGTCTTACCCTAACGTCCCATCGACCTCCATACAACATTTCAGGAGCAAGAAAGACAAAGATACTCTCGTATTTATAATGAACAGTTACACATGCTAGTTAGTAGCATGCTTTTTAATGTGCTCATTAGCATACTTGTTTCGAGCATGCTCCGCACTTGTCTACATTTGCTAGATATAAGCATGCTAGTTTTAAGTATGCTCCTGAAAGAGCATCCTCAAAACAAACAATCCGGTACACATGCCATTTTATAGCGCGCTTTCTGTCAGTTCAAACAAAACCATGGATAATCAAGCAGCCATTCGTATTTAGTTGTATAGAATTATTCTTTTGGTGGCGTTGCAATGCGTCCAAAAACTTCAAAATTGAAATTTGAAATTGCACGAAATTGTGCACGCGCACCTGCTGCTAACGACTGATCGATACTAGCATGCTCAATAAATAAACCTGTTCACACACTCTATAAGCACGCCCCCTTCCACCTGCGCTGCAGGAAGCATGCCCAAAAATCGCACGACCGTCGATTTTTGAGCAAACTCGAAATTAGCATGCTCATTATTAGCAATGTTTCGACACACATACCACTAAGTAGCAATTGCTCAAAAGAAGCATGCTTTCGTGTTAATAATTAGCATGTGTAACTGTGCCTTTAGGATGATGACTGATTAATGAATGTTTAGGTATATAGCATATAAAATAATGTTTACATAATCCCTTTCATGTTTCTGTTAAGCGTAATTTGTCTTACTGATCAGCAGGGATAGCCTGTAGCTTGAGATACATTTTGTCACTATTAAACTTATGTGTTGCATGATTAAGTAAAATCTAACGGAAATTAACGCGATCATGCATTATAATCTGCCAGTGTAATCTGTCTGCCGAAACGTCTAGACTAAAAGGTGAATAATGCATGATCGCGTTAATTCCTGTTAGTTCTTGTCATGTTTCCTCCATTCAAAATGCAAAATCGTTCACATAATATTTTTAACTATTCCTTTCAGATGCCTGCATCAATGATGAAAGAAGCAGATGATGTGATTCCAATACTTCCTATAAAACTAAAGACTATTCACAAATTGATTGTGAATTCTTCTGTCTCCTGAGCGTGATCTGCACTATTTTGTAATAATAAAATATAAGATTAGTGTTAAATATATAAGTTAAAACTTCAATGGACTACATGAAGGCAATAATAGTGCTTGTGTTGTGTAATAATGATTAGGTGGATAATAAAGTTCAAGTCATAATTATTCATGAGCTTGTTTATTTTAACTAGTGAAATATATTTTGTCATTTAAATAGCTCAATATTGTAATCGAGATTAAAAAAAAACCGATAGTGAAATGTTTTCGTTTTATTTGCACTTTCTGAGAAGTTTACTTGTTAATGTATATTTTTTTAAAACATCTTATGTAGAGATTTCAAAGAATGAAAAGTTCACCAATGTAGAAAAAAGGTATTTTGACACGGGAATGTTCGATTGAATATTAGGGTGCTTTTTCGATATAAGATTAAAATTAATATTTTAAATGAAAAAAATATTGCGTGTTTGGAAATAAAAAGGTAAGTTTTCACCAAATTCGTGAAACAAAAAATAATTGTAAAAGATAAAGATAATAAACTTAAAAAACTTAAAAAAACAAAAATGAGGTTATGTGAAAAAAGTGTAAATATAAAAGTTGTAGAACTTTTTACTACCCATTTTTTTCCATTTTGTCGGCAATTGAGATGACCGTATTTTACCCTTCAATCTTCCCTTCTCTCCACTGCCCGACCTCAAATCGCCTGTAATTTATTTGTCGCTTTAAATGCTATAACCCTTAAAAATACAAAATGTGCACCATAGCAAAAAAAAAAAATCTGAAATTAGAAAAAAAACTCCTTAATCAAAAACTATACATGTTGAATGATTTTAACATATTTTTTATTATATTTGCTTGAATAATTACTTAGTCATAATAATAATCTTCTTAGTCAATTATTACCCGAGTAAGGGCTAATTTCAGAGGTTTCGTATTCCTGCTATTGAAAATATATCACTATATTTGAGACCTGATGTGTAAAACTGAATTGCTACAAATTCTTCGAAGACATGATTATTTTAATCTTGACATCATGAAACTGCGATACGTTTTAATTACGACGATACTTTAGATCGAAACAATACAACAGAATAAAATTACCAAAATAAGTTTTCAGAACACACATACATTGAGTATAGAATGTCGAATTTTACTTCAGACCGACTAGCATTGTTTTCGGTGAAGAATTGCCGTCGAACTCACATTGTTTCTTTGTCAAGTTTTGTCGTAGAAACGCCCTGTCGGAGTTAATTAGTTGTCGGGTTACTATAAATTCGATCTATCATGGTGTCGAAATTAAATCATGTTGTAGAACAATTCGTCGCAATTCAATTAAAAACCTAGACTCTGCAACTAATGGCGTATCAGTATTCGTTGTCAAGTAGTATTCGTATTAATATACCTAGAGTAAATGTCACATATTTGTGATTTCATTTTCGTCTGAAATGTGTTAATCTATACTTATATAAATCTGTAGAAGTAAAATTTCTGTTTATTGAAAATATCAAAAAAATAAATAGCAGGGGGTGTTACACCGACACCGAACCCAAAAATTTGATTAAAAAAATTTTTGTCTGTCTGTCTGTTTGTTCAGGCATCACGCAAAAACTACCGGTTCGATTACGATAAAACTTGGTATAATTATTCTTTAATATCCTGGGCACCACACTGGGTAATTTTTATCCCGGAAACATACCCAGTTTATTATATACAATTAAAAACAAACTTATTATTTGCGGTTCTGTATAGATTTTAATTTTATAGTATAGGTAGTATATTTGATATTGTACGTAGTGACCGTAGGTTATTTTATAATACCTACTGTCACAGAATAATAAGTACAAGTACTACTGTTAAGTAGGATTTTAGACATTCGTATAGATATTAGTTTATTGAGTTTTTTTATTGATGTATTACTTACCACGCAGATGAAATCGCGGCAGATAGTTTGTTTGTTTGAAAGCGCTAAGTTTAAAAACTACTGGGCGCATTTTGATTATTACCTTTGAGTTTGATAGTCTAAGTCTCAATAAAGGTCTTAAGATATTTAACATTACGCTAAACTCTACGGGCTGTCACGGACGCACATGTCGCAATTTCTATTATTTCGAAATGTCAAGTAGTTTCGAAGTAGGTAGGGGAAGGTATTGTACTTATGGACGGTTTTACCTGTGGACACCACTGATATCTTAAAAAATAAACACAAAAATTGAACAAATGGAACGCATCCGTAAAGTATTTTTGATGTGTGGTAACACTGACTAGCTGTCATTTTGTGTTTGTTGTTGTGTAGCCGGTGACAGACTGTTGAAGGTTTTCACTCAAAAAAGTAAGTATTTATCTCTTTTTCGTCCCTTTTTTTTGTTATTATATGCAGGGTATCAAATATTATTTTTGGTCAGAATGTAGTGTATATAGTTAAACATCTATTTCCAGCGCCATAACAGTGTAATATTGTGCCTATTATGCCGGTAATATGTTTTTAGGTTATATTGTCAAATTTGTACCTGTGGACATCAAAATGTGTGTACCTATGGACTGTCCACAGGTACAAACTATAGTTTGAATTTCTTTCTTGATTAGCAAATTCCGATTTAGAAATTTTGTTTTCCTTTTTTCCAGTGCCTAGAAAAACGCGACGTAAGTTGTGTTAAAAGTTAAACATGAAATCTGCAGAAAAAAGTGTCACAGTTCTTGAAGATCAGGTGTTACCCTATGCAATGTGTATGAGATGTAAAAGACATGAAAATGTTAACAAAATGCTCAATTGTTCTCTATGTAATTTAAAATATCACCAGAAATGTGTATCAAAATCACATATAGGTATTTTTGGATCAGATGATGAGTCGGACTTTGTATGTCAGAAGTGTTATATTTTAGATGATAGTGATTCAGATGCTTTCGATGACTCTGCCTTAGAATTATATGAAAAGTAATGCACAGTCAAAAAAAATGATTAATTGGTTATTTTATGTTATCTATAAGTGGTTTTATTAATTTTCTGTTTATTTTTGTTGAGTTTTATACGATTATTATTAAGGAAAAGTGACCTGTCCATAGGTACATTGCCGTTCATAGGTACAATGTAGCTATCCATAGGTACAATCATAAGATGTACCTGTGGACAAATGTAGTGTTTTTAAAAAAAGTGATTTATTTTAAAAATTATAATTCGTACGAAACTAAAGACTGCTAATTGTTAAGCGTTAACTATTATTGTAATAATATTTGAGCTACTTTATGGATATTATATTACAATTAAGTCATTAAACCTTATTTTCATACAAAATCCGGCAAATGTCCACAGGTATAACACCTTCCCCTACATGAGTTGTACCACAGATAATATAAGTTGTACCTATTTTTCTGTTTTATTATTTTCCTTGAGTTTTTGTCGTATATTTGTTTTGGTTGGTTTGGTAATAGATAGGTAAGTAAGTACATGAGTTGTTCCTACTATTGTTATTTTGACATTGTTACCTTAAGCATTTTTTATTCATAAAACGACATCCACGCGGACGAAGTCGCGGGTAACAGCTAGTCTTAAATATTTTTTTAAAATGAGAGCTTATAAGTTGCACTAACTGACATTTAGTTATGAATTACGTTTACATGCCGTTTATTAGTAGAACCACTAAAATAATGTACGAGTTGACAGAAAAAATTATCATGCCGCGAAAATGGCGTAACTAAGTCGCACTTGGAAAATTTTATAGACCGCAAGAATGGCGTAAGCAATAGAAGCCTCTAAAACACAGGTATTTGATAGATACACCAAAAATTACACAAAAAAAATTCAAAAAAAAAAATCGTTACGCTAAACCGAAACGATTTTTTTTTCATCGTAGAAATATGAAACCTAGACCTATCGACGCAGTATTTTTTATCGACAATAGTCTACAGCCAGAAGTGAGGGGGCGGCCGCGTGTAAGCCGCTAGTTTCGTGAAAATAAAATATATTCCTAAACAATAATATTTTGGCATGGCAGACGGAGAATGAAGTCGGTTAAATAAAATGTTGCCTCATGTATTTTAGTTCAAACTCCATCTCAATCGGCATCAGGTTGCGTTGCTTGCGCTGTACTTAATCTGTCAGGCAGATACATAATTATGTGTACGCCTAATTAATCAGGCGCTCGTTGCTGTTTTGTATGTACACGTTCACTTTCGTCTCGTTTTGTCCATCACCCACACTAAGCTAGCGTGATGGATATTGCCTAACTCTTCTCATCATCCAAGGGAAAAGGTCCGCAGCTAGCATTAGGACGTGATAGTAGCTACGGAAGATTTTAATTAGTGTCATACTTAACTGGTTTATTTTTGTAGTACTGATTGATAAAATGCTTTTGTAGCGATGCGATCAAACGAGTTATAGCTAATTAAGAGATAAACACATTGTAAGCACAAAGAAACAGAAAGATATATCTAGAGATAAAAATATCTGGATGATTTACGTTAGATATTTTATACTAAATCATAAATTCATAATCTTATTTGTCTCTATATCCATATTTATACATGGATTATTAAGTATTCATGACTCAGTGATAATAAATATATAAAGCAGATTATAATTTTCACTTGCCTGTCCATTCAGTCACTCGGTACCTACCTTAGTGTAATATTAAAGTTCCTATACAATCATGCTAATAAAAGATTTTGTGGTGATTCTCGTAGGTTAGGCTCACCTTAAATGAATTCGAATAATTTGAATAAAATGTTTTTTTTTTATTAATTCTTTGCTATTTTTTATTTAAGTTTTGTGCGGTGTAAAAGGAATTCGTAGTCAAGTGCCCGTATTTTCTGTTCGGCTCGGAAACTTGTTGAAAATGCAGCAAGGAATTGGTTGGCCCGTTCACCTTCAGGTGGTGAAGGGCCATGAGGCTCTGATGCGGCTGTCCAGCTCTCTACCGAGCATGCAGAAGTGTGAGGTGGACTCTCCTACTGGACTACATTTTGATGTGTTGAATCCTCCCAGTGATAGGTATACTCTGTCCATTCCTTTATTTGCTTTTTGACAGATTACATTTAGGGATGCCTTCACACGTTACTGATTTGATTTGAAATCATAATCAATGTTGTCTAAGAAGAACTTTCAATCGATTAATTACATCGAAATGGTTTTAGTTTATTATTAATTATTCGTTTATTAGTAGTTTTTATTAGATGAAATAAATATACATAATAATAATATAATAATAATGTCACATACTTTAGTCTATGATGGTTTTCTAGTTACCTTTGTTTACATTTTAATTTTGAATTCCAAGATTTCGACTTAATTTCTTGCAAATAATTATTCATGGAATCATGATACTATTATTATATTCTTTTTTTTATAAAAATACAGACAATACACAAAAAAAGTCAAATTATTCTTTTTCATAATGATCGATTTATTTCATTTCACGATTTGATTTATAGTCTGTGGTTGTTTGTTACAAACAGTGAACTTCCCTAAAAAGTGTCGCTTGTCAATAAAGTACATTATTAATATTATAATTGTAGTACATTAATCTGACAAAAAAAAACGGTAATTCATAGGCGTGATCTGTCAAAAAGAAAATAAAGGAATGGACAAACTATAAGTGATATTATTATGTTTATAAAAGTTTTTTTAAATTTATTATTATAATGTCAGTCAGTATTATTTTTTGACATAATTATGATGGATGGATCTAATACAAATATCTAGTATACATGTTGAATTTGCTTCTCTCCCTAGTCATGTCCAGTATTCCGAATCCAACTAGCGAATATTTATTCCGCACGCGAATTAATGCATAATGAAAATGCCCAATGCCCTTGCGAATACAATAAAGTGGTTCCTATGTTGACCGGCACTCCATATGCCCATATAACACGTTTCAACGTTATTGTGCATTGGATGGCACCACCTTACGAAATTAAAGGAACTTTACCTTGTCACCGCACACTTGACGGCATATGCGTTGCCTAATATCATGCACCCCCTGAAAAGAACTGCCGCCTGCCCCTGAAAATTTCAATGCTTCTTTCAGACCTACTTAAGTACTTATAGGATTATATTATAAAGAGTTTTTGGTACATCGTTTGTCTTGTTAAATTTGCTCAAAGTTAGCTTAGCTAAAATTTAACCATACCTTACTCACTGTTTATCTCACCAGTTTTTCATTTTAATTATTAAGATTGTTCAGAAAAAAAATATACTTTAGCAGTTGCAACGATTTTTTTTAATTCGCCTTGATATATTGCTCTAGTTTAAATGTTTATGGTTGTGTTTCTCAATTACTCACAATCTTTTGAAAACGGTAAAAAATATAATTACAGTCTATTTTATTAAATATGAATGTATCGCGATCTTTCGTTATACATATGAAAATTCTTAAGTCTACAGGTGTCCCAGTTAAGGACGTCAAGCCGAAATGGGGTGATACCTACAGTAAGTAATGACAGTCATCAGAAAAATATTAAAAAAAATCCTAGCTGCGTATTTTAAAAATTATGAGCATTTTTAAAAAAAGTGAAAAATTACACAAATTAAAAAAAAAATTCTGTCTAGAATTTTTATACAAAATGGACGACCCCGATCTCTCGTACATTATTTTAAATCGTGAGTTAAAGTTGACCCTTTTGAGATTATATTTCCTTTAGAAGTACCTAATTCTTAATTTTATTGAAAATCACAACTGTAAAAATGAAAACTTGTACAAAATGTAGATGCTATTTCAGCATTTTTTTTTAATTTCGGTTCGAAAACAGAGTACTTATGGTATTTTTCTGGAAAATCTAAAAAGTAAAAAAAGAACATTGGTGAGGTAAAAATTGAGTAAGGGTGCTAAAACTATAGCTAAGGATACTACTAATTTAATTTGGCAAACGATGTACATATGTTTGTAAATGTAAAATCGTAACAATAAAATGCATTTTCCGCGTATAGCCCAGTGCCGTTAATTTTTAAGACCAAAAAAATTAATAGTAGGATGAAACCCATTAGAAAAGGAGGAGAATATTATAAAAATTTAAGGAAAAATAATTTACGGGCGATCTGTTGTCGGGAAGAGGGGGAGGGGGGGGTTTTAAGGGTAAAAAACGTATTTTCTCGATTTCCGGCAAAACTAAAAGTCCTATGGAAAAAAGTCGAATAGCAAAGTTGTTGGTAATAAAAAGATCTAAAACTTTTGTATTTACACTTTTTTCATATAACCTCAAAATTTATGTGAAAAATTCAAAAAACTAAGTTTTTTGTTTTTTATTTTTATCTTTTACAAACAAAATTTTTTTTTCACGAAATTTGGTGAAAACTTACCTTTTTATGTCCCAAATACGCTGTAATTTATTTGATTAGAAATATTTATTTTTTCACCTTTTTTTTTAAATAATATAGATTTTTTACCCTTATTTCGATTGAAAATTCACCTGTCAAAATATCAGCTTTTTTCAAAAAATTGGTATGTTTTTTGTTTGTTGAAATGTCTTCTTTCTGATGGTGAAAAAATATATATATGTTACTATAGTAAAGATTACATGTTACATTGATAAAATAATAATTTTACTAACTTATTTGTTTGTAAATAGCTCAAAATTGTATATAGTGTATATATTAATTATATATTAATAGATTTTTACAATCTTTGTTTTGCATTTTCTGTGAAGATTTACTATAGCAACATATATATATTTTTTCACCATCAGAAAGAAGACATTTCAACGAATAAAAAACATACCAATTTTTTGAAAAAAGCTGATATTTTGACGGGTGAATTTTCAATCGAAAATAAGGGTAAAAAATCGATATTATTTTAAAAAAAAGGTGAAAAATAAATATTTCTAGTCAAATAAATTACAGCGTATTTGGGACATAAAAAGGTAAGTTTTCACCAAATTTCGTGAAAAAAAAATTTTCTTTGTAAAAGATAAAAATAAAAAACCAAAAACTTGGTTTTTTGAATTTTTCACATAAATTTTGAGGTTATATGAAAAAAGTGTAAATACAAAAGTTTTAGATCTTTTTATTACCAACAACTTTGCCATTCGATTTTTTTCCATAGAACTTTTAGTTTTGCCGGAAATCGAGAAAATACGTTTTTTACCCTTAAAACCCCCCCCTCCCCCTCTTCCCGACCTCGGATCGCCCGTAAATTATTTTTCCTTAAATTTTTATAATATTCTCCTTCTTTTCTAATGGGTTTCATCCTACTATAATTTTTTTGACTTTTTATCATTTTTTAAGGGATCTACCCTGGGCTAGTATGCTACAACATAATGAAAAAATTATGTCGAACATTTGCAGGCACAAAAGTAGATACCTTACCGTCCTACCAAGGTATTTAAAATACTTGTCCAACTGACTCAACCCGGCTCCATTAGTACCTACATAATGTCCTCAGTAATGTGTTAGGAACGACTAATTATGTGAAAACACCGTTACATTAGGCATTTGTTTGTTCCATTAACTCTTGTGTGTAATGGGATACCCAGCCGCCAAGTATTGCGTATCTGTTGTGAACATAGATATTAAGAAGGTGTAGTTTAAATTTATGGAAGAGCAGTCCAAAACGTCAAAAAGATCAAATGTGGAAGTAGTACTCTCTTTTTTTTTACTTTGTAATGTAGACGAGTTATGTTTTTGTTTTTTTTTTTATTTATATAATTATTTTCTTTAATTTAAAATTTCATTATATTATTATGCTCGTGAAAACAAAATAAATATTTAACTATATATACATGAAATAAAAGAATAATACAAACTTATTAAATAAAATTAATTGTGGAGGCTTGTAATTAGCAATATGTTCATCTAAGTTATATGTACTATATATAACTTAGATATTATTATCTTATTGTAATTATAGACCGACCGTTTAACGCGCGTATCGCCTGCGACGTAAGAAGTGAGCGGGGGTAGGTAACGGACTACTACGGCTACACACGGAGTCATTGATCCAAAGATTTATCTCGAGATAGACATTGTAGGCAAAGTAAAAAATATAATTCTATATCTGTATTTTTAAAGAAAAAATGAACATTTTAAGATAAAAATAACTTATTAAAGAAAAAATAACATTATCAAAATTTTACAATTATTATTATTATTTCTCTTTATTTATTTCTTAACTTATTTTATATATTTTTAAATATGATTTATAAAAATACAAAAAAAAAAAACATTAAAAAATATGAATAACAGTGTTCCACCGACATCAGGTGCAGGGACCAAGCTGCCGATGGTTAGGGCTCCAGAGAGAGGAACCTCCTCCGTCCGTGTCCCTCTGTAAAACCGTCTACTTATTTTTTTTATTTCGGATTTGTTTATTTTTTGTTGGTGATTTAAACTTTACTTGACTTTGTTCATCTCTCAGTTCATTTCCTTCTTTTACTATTTTATTTATAGTAGTCACCTAGAGTCCTGTAGCTTCAGCAACAAGTTTGTTTACGTTTACGTCTTGAAGATACTCTGTAGAACTATGATCTTGTTTTCTGGCTTTAAAAAGGAATACATATTATATGCTATTTGTTTCAAATTCAAATTCAAATCATTTATTTTCATAGGCCCCAGGAGGCGCTTGAACACGTCAAAACATTACAAAAAATGATATAAAAGTAAATAATAAATAATACTAAATTATACTAATTACAATGATTTGAATAACCGGGGCTCAGATTAATTTTAATCAAACTGTTTAGAATTGAATTAAAATCAATCTAAGTACCAGCTCCGATGGGTATTGCATTATGAGAAGAGCTGGTGAGAAACTCATGTGCACCATCTTTTAAAATGAAAAATATAACAATATAAAAGTACATAAAAAAATCACATAAGAAGAGCAATTCATTTCCAAATACTATTATCATTTATGTAGTCTGAAATACTATAGTAAGCTTTTTGACATAGTTTAGTTTTAACATATTTTTTAAATTTACCTATCGATAATTCTATTGCGTCTAAAGGAAGTTTATTGTAAAAGCGTATACATTGACCTGGAAACGAGTTAGAGATTTTATGGAGCCTAGTAGTGGGCACAGCGAGTTTGTTTTTGTTCCTTAGATTTAATTTATGGAGATCACTATTTTTCTTAAATTTCGTTTGGTTTTTGTGAACGTACATTAAATTTTCGTAAATGTATTGAGAATGTAAAGTCATAATATGTATCTCTTTAAATTTATTTCTTAGTGTCTCCTTGGGACTCATCATATAGATAGCTCGAATAGCTCGTTTCTGGAGCACAAATATTGAATCTATATCCGCGGCACTACCCCAGAGCAATAAACCATATGACATTATACTGTGAAAATAGCTAAAATAAACTAAACGCGCAGTGTCAACATCGGTCAGTTGACGAATTGTTTTTACGGCGTAAGCTGCTGAGCTGAGTCTACCAGACAACGTTTCTATATGTGGGCCCCATTGTAATTTAGAGTCTAATGTTATACCAAGAAAGACAACCTTATTGACCATTTCCAATTCCTCATTGTCCATCACCACACTAGTTTTGACTTGCTTAACATTTTTTGTAAAAAATCTAATATATTTTGTTTTACTACCATTTAAAAGCAAGTTATTAGCACTAAACCAGTTCACTATCTTTGATAAAGCATTGTTTACATCGTCAATTACTGATTGTTGTCTTTTTACCTTAAAAACTAAAGAAGTGTCATCCGCAAACAATACTATCTCATGATTATCCTTAACAAGATGAGGTAAATCATTAATATACAAGAGAAACAGGAAAGGCCCTAAAATAGAGCCTTGTGGCACCCCCATTGCTACAGCTGATCCATGCGAACGCTTTCCATTGACATCTACTCTCTGAATCCTATCGCTTAGATATGAAGTAAGAAGATCCAGAGCGATGCCTCTTATACCGTAGTGGTGTAACTTCTTGACTAGAGTTTCATGCTGCACACAATCAAAAGCCTTAGATAAGTCACAAAACACCCCATAGGCATCCCGCGACTCTTCCCAAGCCTCAAATATGCATTCCAGTAATTTTACCCCAGCATCACATGTTGACCGTCCGCGAGTGAAACCGAATTGTTTAGTGTGCAACAGATTGTTTTCATTAAAATATTTAAGTAACTGCGCGAGAATTAATTTTTCAAAAATTTTACTAAACGTAGGTAGCACCGATATTGGTCTGAAGTTTGTGGGGTCTAATGTACTACCTGATTTAAACAAAGGAATGACTTTACTTAATTTCATTAAGTCAGGAAACACACCACAATCAATACATCTATTAAATATCACGATTAAATCAGGTGCAATAATGTCAATCAACGAATTTATAATATGTACAGAAATGCCCCATAGATCAGCCGTTTTCTTAATATTAATTGATTTAAACGCGGCTTTAAAATCAGACAAATTAACATGGTGAAAATCGAAATTATTGTAAAACTCAGGCACATTATCTTTAAGTAACGACTCGGCAACAGAGGAGGAAGAGCCTAAAGCACTAGTTAGAGAGACAGGAAAAGCAGTAAAAAATCCTTCAAAAGCACTGGCAACTTCTAAATCTGACTTGGTTACTTGACCATTGATACTTAACTTAGTCTGAATTTTTTGATCTAACCTTCCCAGTCTCTTCATTAATAACCTTCCATGTGGCTTTAATTTTATTACTACTGTTTTTGATTTTAGATTTAATAAATGTAGATTTGGCAATTTTACAAACGCGTTTAAAAATCTTCGAGTATGATTTGACATGTTCTTTAAACTCTTCACTGCTATTAAATTGTCTTTCATAGTATAAAATGTACAATGTTTGCCTACTCTTATGGATACCTGCGGTTGCCCAGTCACCAAAGACAGGACTACTAGTAACAGTAATCTCCTTGGAAGTAAATATTGAGTTAAAATCGCGAAGAAATGAATCAAAAAACGAATTATACATTACATTAGGCTCTATGTCATTATCTAAGAAAGGTAAGTTATTAGCTAGGTTAACTCTCATACGTTCAAAGCGACTAGCTGTTACTGGTATAGAAGTAATTTTTTTCCTAACTACATTTTTACTTTTTATTTTTAAAACTTATCATTTGCCCAGAATGATCAGAATCTATAGTCTAAGAGGTAGCAACGTTTTTGAGAGAGAACTTCAGGTAGGCCAATTTTTAGATATTCTATCTCTCTCACTTTCCCGCACGTCATATGGACTATCTGGCTGGTGGAAGTGGTTGCGTTCATCAGTGCGCATCCTACCTGCACAGGTATAATATCGATTTTTTAAATCATTTTAAGAAGTTTCTTTTTTTTTTCATTATTCTTATTGAACTTTCCACAACGTAAATCTAATATAGCCAGACATTTTTATTGCTGTTTAAACTGTGCCAGACGCTAATTTCGAATGAAAAAAAATTTTTTTTTCAAAGTAATTCAGTATGGCTGAAATTTTTTTATAATATTATTTAAGTATCTAAAAACTTAAAATTAATTTGCCATACAATTATTCGGTTGTTAACCTTCAGCCAGACCGATTTAAAATTGAAAAGTTATTGGGCATGTTGGAAGAGTACGGCAGAGAACATAATAATATGTATGTCAAGAAGAAATATAAAGGCAATTTGACAGTAACACATTTGCAAAATTTTTATTGTCACTGCTATAGTGATGGCCTTCACTGTCGTAACATGGATCATTTAAATGCATCACTAAAATTCTGGATTAATTTGGGTGCGGGGAATCATGAGCGATTTATAAGCGTCAATCATGTACACGAAATTCTAGGGCATTCTTTATCGAAAGCTCTACCATGCTTTAATGCACTCACAGGGTGCGACTACACACCAGCTCTTTTCCGGAAAGGCAAACTTCGACCTTTTAAACTGTTAGAACAATCAGAAGAGTATCAATTAGCCTGTCAAAATATTATTACAGATGATGAAGAATTGCTGAATGAGACATTTAAGATCTTAGAAAAGTTAATTTGTCATATTTACGGAGATCGTGATTCTTGGTACGTCAATGAAGTTCGGTTCAATCTGTTTTCAAATACTTATCGGTCTAAAAAATCAAATGATAATTTTGAAAAAAATATTCGTAACTTTGATCCATCAAGCCACCATGCAAAAGTGAATTGTATCACCATTTACTACGAGTTCGTTATGTTACAAAGTTTTGGAGAAATGCTCATTTAAAACACCCGACATCTCTATCACCTCAAGTTTCCGGCTGGACCATAAATGACCATAAATATGATTTTGTCTGGTTTGTTGGAGAGCAATTGCCATCATTAGTTGCCGACATTATTATTAAAGGTAAAAATTAAAAATAAAATACTAATAAATTTCTTTGCCGAAAGATTATTCAATTTTTCATTATTTTACAGATAATAACTTATTAAAAGACGATGACAACCCAAAAGACGACGATGACAATGAAAATGACAGCAGTGATGAAGATGATGATGATGATTATGATTAAGATGCCTCCGTTTTTTGTAATACAATTATTATCAATTAAAATATATAGTTTTTGTTTATTTTCAAACTTGAGATTGATTATTATCTTAATTTTGTTCAACAATTTAATAATTATTTTGATACTACATTTAATCCACACATTTATTCATTATTTCTTAATTCTTTCTCTGTAATCTTAATGTAACTAATTAATGTAACTTTTAAATCGGTCTGGCTGAAGGTTAACAACCGAATAATTGTATGGCAAATTAATTTTAAGTTTTTAGATACTTAAATAATATTATAAAAAAATTTCAGCCATACTGAATTACTTTGAAAAAAAAAATTTTTTTCATTCGAAATTAGCGTCTGGCACAGTTTAAACAGCAATAAAAATGTCTGGCTATATTAGATTTACGTTGTGGAAAGTTCAATAAGAATAAGAATAAAGAATAATGAAAAAAAAAAGAAACTTCTTAAAATGATTTAAAAAATCGATATTTTACCTGTGCAGGTAGGATGCGCACTGATGAACGCAACCACTGCCACCAGCCAGATAGTCCATATGACGTGCGGGAGAGTGAGAGAGATAGCATATCTAAAAATTGGCCTACCTGAAATGCTTGTTTTCCTGACGTTGCTAGCTCTCGTTCTACTAGTTTACTAATAATACTTCTGTGAGTTGGACTTATCGGCTGCTCAAATTCAAAACCTAGTAACAGGTGATTTGAGAAAAAAGCGGTTTTTGTCATTTTTCGACTTACTAAACAGTATAGAAAGGATGTAAACCTTAAAACACCCAGTTTCATACGTAATTTTAAAAATAACATTTAGCAAGTCTAAGCAATTTGGCATGATTACGAAAATTTCCTTGAAGTACAAATTCTAAACATAGTATGTCAGAATACAAATTTAAAACACTAGCAGCTCAAGCGACTTACTAAGTTATGAATTTTAAATACCTACTTGCTATGTTTTGAATTTGGCGTCAATTGTAAAATCAATGTAATTTCGTTTAGTAAGTCCAGTGTCACCGGTGCAAGGGGGTGCATTTTCTGGGTTAAAAAAGAATAAAATGAGTTACAAGCAATTTTATCGGTCCAGGCGTGTAGTGCGTGCTTTGTAAGTCGAAAACGAATGCAGGTAAGAAATAACATCGTTCGCTGTGTGGCAAATAGCGCCATCTTGCTGGAACCACATGTTGTTCACGTACATATTGTTTAATACAAGCCAAAAGAAACTGTTTATCATTGATCTGTAGCGCTCGCCGTTGACGGTGATGGCCTCGCCAAGGTTGTTTTCGAAGATATATGGACCAATGACGCCGCCAGACTAAAATATGTACCGAACAGTAACTTTTTGTGGATGCATTGCCACCTGGTGAACCACGTGGGTGGTGGTCATCCCATCCCATACGGCAATATCGCTTATTAACAAAACCATTAATCCAAAAAGTGCCTCATCGCTAAAGATATTTTTTTTGCATTAACACTTTTGCGTAGTACACTAAAGAACACTCATTTTGATAATAAAGTTTTATCATTTGCACATGCAGTGCTGCTCAACCGTGTGACTTGCCATGGTGATTTGGCATCAGTGACTGAATAAGAAAAAACTGATTTGAAAGATGCCGCCAAAACAAAATGGCCGCCACAGATTATTAACATGGACCCGCTCTATTTGAAAGACCTTTTAAATCAAAATCTGCATTCATAGGACTTATGAACGGTACTTTTGTATTATTTTTAATCTTATATATACTATTAATGTATAATGAATTTGTTTAGTCTTTACGTTTACCATAGAAATTCAAATTGATAACCTAGCAAGCAGACTTACTACTTAGTATGTTTTGATATTGTTCTTACAGTCATATTTGGGTAAATTTACAAATAAAAATAAAGTATGAGAGATTCAAGTGCAACTATACTCCAAAACGATTACGAGTATTACAACCTAAAATGTCAACAATATAGCACAACTTTTTGCCAAACATCCAAATCGCTATCTGTTCTGGTTTCTTTAGGCGAATGAATCAAAGTAGCCGACCCGTTTTTTGGCTCTCCTGAACATTTTTGTTGGAAGGAGTTACTATGTTTTGATTTTAAGCAGCCGTTATATCTGTATAAATATTGTCTAAGCATGTAGCCGTGGTGGCACTTATTCTAGTAGGCTCCATAAATAAGTTTATTAAATTATGGGATTTAAAAAGACTCAAAATTTGACATGATGCAGTTGTATTAACTAGAATATTAATATTAAAATCTCCACAGACTAAAATTGTTTTACCCAAATTATTTACTCTGCATAGGGCTTCATCCATGATTTCTAAAAATAAATTAAGGTCTGCGGAGGGAGGTTTATATACGCATATAATAATGAACTGCTCTAATTGTACACAGGAGAGTTCTATGGAACATTCTACAGAGAGGGACACAATATCTTTCCGTTCTTTAAATTTAAGTTTCTTATTAAGTAAAATTAGGGACCCCCCATGTATTGTGTTGACCCTGCAGAATGAACTACCAACCTGGTGGTTGCTGAAATTAAACATGAGCTGATGCCCCTTAAGCCAATGCTCAGTAACACACATTATACTAATATTTTCAGATTTCATGAATAATTCCAGTTCTAGTTGCTTACCCAGATTTAAACAACATATATTTTGATGCACCAGGTTTATATTTTCGTTTGTATTGTAATTAGTACATTTTTGTGGGTGTATTGACATATAATTACTATTTGATTCTGCAGCTAAATTGATCAATTGTACATGTAATAAATTAGAGCTAGAGGTTGCTACCTCTGTTGTCTCATGAACTAATTTAAATGATTGCAGATTTCAGAATTAATATGAGAATTAGAAATGTCAATATCATTAATATTAAGAATGTCAGAAGTACCCTCAATAGAGGCTAAGTTATAATTCATGTCATGATTCAAATAATCATTCGATAATTGCATGTCATTAGTCTGCTCAATAGAAGCAGATCTGTTAGTAGCCAAGTTCTTGGCTGTAATGTCAATAAAATAGGATAGCGAAATTGCTATCTGTCGCTTAAAACTAGCAGAAAGGTAATAGTTACCTTTAGTCAAATATAATTTGCTGCTAACAAAACTGTTAGTATCAATCAATCAAGTTTAGCTTGCTTGTTGATTTTTTTTGCAAAACAGGAAGAGCGATTCATCTTGGGATTAATCTTGGCAAACCGTTTACCTTGTGCGTTAATGTCCAAGCGTCCGTAACAAAAATACTAACCGTGCGCTGCGAGCACTGCCAGCGCACTGCCGCGTTTGACGTGAGCTCTTTGCACAGCGCACCCCTCTCACCCACCCGGTAACATCTCGCCCCGCCCCCTTCTCACCGCGCGGGCGATACGCGAGTTAAACGGTCAGCCTATAGTCTGTAAGCCTTCTCTAAAAGAAAATAAATAAATAAAATAAAAATAAAATAGATGTAATAAAAATTTCGGGTGTCAAAAAATACGTCCACATAGATGTCGACCGCGGGTAACGTGCCCAAAAGGCTGGCGGCATTTTTACGTAGTATGGCAATGCTGATCCTTTGTCCAAAGTAGAAGTCAGCCTTCTGGTCACGTAAAGAGTCAACTAATTTTTTACTTAACTCATTAAAAAGAGTACGTGGCGAGGAACCCACGGACCCAGCGCCTTGATCCCGAACTGCTCAAATACATAAATTCATTTTCAAGCAATTAATGATTGATGTTCATGACGACTATACCACAGTATAAATATGTACAAACAGTACGAAAACTACCTACAAACGTTCCAAACGGCACGCACACATAAACATGCACATCGTCGAGACCCCTAAGCGATTGTCGCGGTGCTGTCAGTAGCGAGTACCGCGTGGAAGCGAGTGGTCACGTTTAAAATTTCGCCGACCACCAGATGATTTTGTTAAATATGTCGAGTAAATGGATGAAGTTTTTCGTTATTGCTTTAAAAAACAACACATAAACTGCAAAGTAGCTGAATTCATTTAGAAAGAATTAGACAAAATCACTTTTATAGTACCCTGTCCTTGTTTATTTAAAAAAGCTGTTTATAAGAATGAGAATTTTTTACACAATTAAATTTAATTATAAAGAATTTCGTACCTGTCGTAGTAGTAGTTCGTAAAGTCAATATCAAAAAGTTTGAAAGTGTCAACCCTATAGCTTCAATAGAGCGTAGGTAATTATTTTATGAAATAGGCTTAGTTTCCATACTGTTACATATTTATACTGTGACTATACCGTGTTTTGGTTCATTATCTAGATTTGAACGATGGAGTGACGGCTGTGGAGTCAGGGTTAAAAGAGTGGAAGCGTCTGACCATGGAAGATGGCGGATGGCCGCCTCTGCTGGGGACCAGTCCCTCACTGGGTGGTCGGAACTGATTGTAATAGGTAGGTTTTGGATTTTTAACACGCATTTTATGGAGGACTGATTGCTGAATTCAGGGACTTGGAATTTGTAGGATTACCTCTGTACTTACAGTATTCCAGTTTAGTATCTAGAAGACCATAGTATCTATATGAAAAATAGTACAATAAAAAAAAAACATTATTAATTTTAATTTATCATTTCCATCGCACTTTGCATATGAATAGGTATTGAAATTTTAAAATTTAGCCTTCTATAGAAATAATTATTTCTATAGAAGGTAATGGTAAAATGCTTCACTACGAAAATAGTGTTAAGAGATTGCACGCGTAGTAACCGGTGCGATGAGTTATTAAATGCCTATTTTGGGCTTAGATCGTAATTTGGACGTTATCACGTATTAGAGATATTGTAATTAGATAAATTAAATCTAATACTTATTTGATACGCAAGCTGATAGTGGCAAAGTTCAAGCTATGTCCTCCATTGATACCTAAAGTACCTATACCACATTCCTAAAGTAATTATTAATATGGTTTGTTCAATATATGGTTTTTAAAGGGCAATTGAAATTATACCTACTCAAAAGTATGCAAAAGGTATTTCCCATACATGAGTGTCTTTGAGGATGGCGATCGCAAGCCGGCTCTCCCATACGTAGGCTTTTCGTTCCTGGCTTGCGGTGTTTTGTCCTCACCATAGCGTCCTGGATCCTTTATGGGATGCCATTCGGGGCCGTCGAGCTCTGTGTGACCCTGAATAGATTAGGTTGTTTCTAAGATAGAAATAAATAAATTAAATGTAGGTACATATAAAAGTATTTGGGTCACCGGGTCATAGAATATATGCGAACTAATATGGAAATAGAAAGGGAGCGCAAGTCGTTGGCTGTCCGTTGTAATATGCTGGCCTGTAGGTTTGCACACTGTAGTGAACGAGTAAAAAAAAGTTTTCATATACTGCCAGTTCTTTTATACTTGCAGCTTATGGATTGGCTATTCGCAGCGGGCATAGAGCCACCTGCGGGTCCAGTACAATAATGCGTACAGGGTGCTGATGAAAGGCCGGGGTTACCAAGTTTCTGCAGGGCATGTTTGCGGAGGCTAACATTGATTGTATTGCTGCAATAAAGTTGTTAGACGGGGCTCTGGTTGTCCACCCCGCATCACATCGCGATGCATATCCGTGTCCACTGCGAGAAAATACTCTCTGAAGATACACACCTCACGGTTATGCAGGTCCTTGGCGTTCAGAAGGCCACGGCCCTTGCATCTCCGCGGGATGTACAACCTCATAGCTGATGAGCGCGGATGAACCACCTCATTATTATTATTATAATTATATAGGTTTACTAATTTACCTGTTTTTTAGAGGATACACCAGACTACACACCAGAAGGTCAGATATCACTAAAAGACGGAAAAACGCATGCAGAGGTAGAACTCACAACGTTGGACAATTCATATTGTCTGGTTACCCAGCCGTTTTCCGAAAGCTCTTTAGTACCAGGTCATTGCAAGGTCACTATAGACCGGACGACCAGGGCTGTGCAAGGCAAGTGGAACGTAGTTCTTGGTATTCCAGGGAGAGTATCCGAACTACAAGTCGAAAGGACCGTTGCAGTCGAAAGTAAGTGTTTATCGTACATTTCTATCTTATCGCCTTTGCAGTTGTGCATTCATGCGATAATTTATGTTTATTTTTTATATACAATGACATAATAATATTTTATTACGTATTGAAGATAGAATATTGGTTGTCTCAATGTCAAATGACAAATTGTTTCAAAAAGGTTACACGATTGAATCTATTGTTGATTACAAACATACGTAACATCACGCCTATATTACCCAGAAGGGTGTGGCAGAGGTGTACAGGACCCACACTTCACCTGTTATGTTTTATGGTACCATGGGATAGGGGGTGAGCCTATCGCCATCCACCGGGCACAATTCTAACTCCGTGCTGCTATTGTGAATTTGCCGACGGAAAGTTCACGAATAACACATTACCCGACCCGGGCATCGACCTCGCGGTACGCTAGACCATCTAGTCAGTTGATGACATATTGTTGAGTATGATAGCGAGCGGGTGGACTGTATGACGGGCGAATTATGAAATGAGGCAATGGTAGTTTTGTATAGTATTTTTATATTTACAATTAAATAAATACAGAAACAAACATAGAAATATATACTATAGAAATGGCTTGTCCGAACACATTGCCCTTCAAATTTGACATTATGAATAGCAGGATCAGTAACGCCATCTGCATTGAACTACCATGTAAATGACTTTGCATTTACGCGATGTGAACCTTGTAAGGGCGTGATGAAATTTCGTTAGCATGTTTTTTGCCGAAGGTACAATAAAATTGTGATTCTTTCAATAGTGTAAAATATTTATTATTTCAAAATTAAAAATACTCCTAGTTATATTATTAAAAGAACAGTACATCACGGGAATTCTAAAAGTAGGTCCTATTTTGTTTCAGGAATAAAATAAAATGTTTGTTTTGAGAAATATTTTTTTACTAGCTTCTGGTCGTAGCTCCGCCCACGTGGTATGTTTATAAATGATTTAAGTACAAACTACTAAATGTAATTTGTACTTAAATCATTTGGTGAACATTTTCTATAATCCGTGAAAGGCCAAAAGATCATTGAACTTTTGTTACAAGCTTTTATTTAGTTTTTTCAATTCATCAACTTCAACAAAATTATAGACTATTCTTGACTATTAAAATTAGGTACTTACTTAAAAAAATTTAGTGTTTAGCTACTTTTGTTGCTGACTGTACATATATTATCTCTAGCGTTATAACAAGTTTACGCAGTAACAGTACATTGCACAATGATATGACAATTCATAAAAAATACTTTTTTAAATTACCAAAAATATTCTCTTGAACGTCCGCGGCATAGTTCAACTAAGCGCAGTTGCGCAGATCCAAAGTCATGTCACACGGATATTCACGATTAAGAAATATGGCGTCGGAACGAAAAATTTTAGCAAATAAAATTGATACAATAATGTAAAGAGGTGGATATAATATGATATTTGTGCCTTACATACTTACCTTATATGTAATACCATAATATTTTTTGTTGTGTTTAATTTGGTACTTCGTACAACTTTTCAGTGCACAATTAGGCATTTTGTCGTGTTTGACCGCTCACGGAGGCAGCCAACCACAGTCAATTTCACTACGCGCTTTTTGTAGTCTGATTGACTCCAAAAAGGTTGAGTCCATTTATCGTGCGTTAGCCGTGTCCTTACTTTATACGTCAATGGAAACAAACCAAAAACGAACCGTAGTGACACAGCACCAATTGTCAAGAGAGAAAATCATATGTCAGTTTTTGAACTTAAGAATAAAAACTAAACTACTAACAATCAAGCTTTTAATACCAATCATAATAAGACCTATTTACAAGTCAGTCGCCAACAGAGTACATATTTCAGTAATTATACGTAAAACTTTATTATCTCGATGTCTTATCCAAATAATATTCACTCAAGGCTGCTCTTTGTTATATACCCACCCAAGGTGCAAGTCGCAACGCGGCCGAGCGCGCCTTTATGCACGGAAATGCACCATTACCAATTCACACATACCTACATTAAATGTAATTGAAATGTAGCGTCACTAGAATTATGCAGCAATGAAAAAACATGAACAGTGCCCGGTTGATAGCGATAGACTAACCTTGTCCCTATCATAGATTGGTGAAAAAAGGGAAAAAATATTTGTCCGTATACCACACCGTTAGCGGCTTGCACTCTAAAGAGTCGCCCCGTCTCTATGGGTCATGCGGGTAGAGGTCTAAATAGGTATAGTGATACCGCTTTAGTCCTGTACACTATGCCTGTACTGTACACGCGACCGCTGGTGGCGGTGAGATTTCCAATCATCTCACTTGGCGGAACTGCGGGCTCCAAGAAGCGTACAGTCAAAGTATAAAGATATGCCCGTAATCTGACTCGATCACTTTCCTTGAAATTACAAGATAATCTGTTAGTTAAACACTTAGTGTTTTTAATTTCATGTACCAACCTGACTTGAGCATTTATCATACTATTTTTAAATTCTTTCGACAAAACGTCGCATCCTCGTCTTTTGCTGGTACCCATTTTGTGTTTTTATGCCGAGGCACATGTACGTGACGCGTGCCGACCGTCTCTATGAATCTAAACTACTCGGTATATTTTGATTCTGGTACAGTCCCACCAAGCCTACTCGGCTCCAACACCGTGCCCTCTGCTGATCAGAGGGACACCCGGTTTTCCCCGGGAATCAAGGCTGCCCTTACCCGTGCAACGAAAACCTCGGGAGAACACCAGCCCAGGGTGCACCGTCCCATCAACTGCCGATATTCACATCACCAGTCAAAGGGCAAACGCTGATGTTTCTGTCACGCACGTCGCTCTGTCGCATGGAACTTGAAACATAATTGGTGATGTGTTGTTGCTGTCTAGAATTATTTGATTAATCGCGTGACTCTGATTAACCTGTAGCTCACGAACAAAGTTCAGACAGTCTGATCTGATTAACAGTTCAATGAACTCAACACTGAGTGTAGCTCCTAAATCATATCTATAGATAACAAGAATTACTGAGATAAGGTATTTTCTAATTCATTAGAACAGTTTTATTTACACCTGAAACACAGTAGTGTGCCGTGTTGTTATGATGCGTTTCGATTTTATCTGGTTTCAAACTGATATTTAATACTGACGGAATTATTAATTCATTGATTTCCTCCTATTAACCATATCGCGGTCACGCAACATGCTACAAGTGAAACGTAGGATACATATCATTTAATGGATTGAAAACTAAGAAACCTAACAGCTTCTTAATTATAAATGCAGGCAATTTACTGAAATCATTTAAGTTTGTGTTCTTTTTGCTAAGATGTTATGTCACACTAGCTGACGCCCGCGGCTTCGCCTACGGTATACTTATGGGTTCAATAATTTATTAAACCGACCGGATGGCGGAGTGGGTAGTGTACCTGCCTGCGACGCCGAGGTTGTGGGTTCGATTCCCACTTAAGACAAATCTTTGTGTGCATGAACATGGGGGTTTGTCTTAGTCTGGGTGTTTCTATGTATAATATATGTATTTACAAAAGAAAAGTATCTATGTAATAATATCAGTTATTCTTGTACCCATAGTACAAGCTCTGCTTAGTTTGGGACTAGATGGCGTTGTGTGTAAGTTGTGAAATATTTATTTAAACCCATAAGTATGAATAGCTAACGACCTATTTTCAGCTCTACCAAATATACACAAAAAAAATAGGACAAGTTGTTTCAAATGAGTTCTATAACTAATGTACACGATATTTTTATATAATTAGATTAACTATTATATGCGTATTGATATTACAGTTGAATAATATTTGGTCCATAAATCAGGACAATAAATCACCCAAGGTTGGTTGTTAGAAAATACAGTATGGCATTAACTCCAACTTTGTTCCGATTAAACAAAATCTATACATTATAATAAATCTGTAGAAGTAAAATTTCTGTTCATTGAAAATATCAAATAAATAAATGGCAGAGGGTGTTACTAGACCGTAACCGAACCCAAAAATGTGATTAAATTTTTTTTGTCTGTCTGTCTGTCTGTCTGTTTGTTCAAGCATCACGCAAAAACTACCAGTTCGATTACGATGAAACTTGGTATAATTATTCTTTAATATCCTGGGCACCACACTGGGTACTTGTTATCCCGGAAAAGTACCCAGTATATTATATACAAAAAAAAAAACAAACTTAATTTTGCAATTCAATAATAAGTTTGTCGTAGGTTATTTAGGTTTATTGCTATAAGTCGTACTGTATAGATTGTAAAATTATGATGTATAGATTTTAATTTAAAGTATAGGTAGTATATTTGATATTGTACGTAGTGATCGTAGGTTATTTTATAATACTATTAGATAGGATTAGACATTCGTATAGATATTAGTTTATAAATATTTTGCTTATAATTATTGAGTTTAGATTAGTTATCATCAGACCTGTCTCCAAGAACCAACAAAAATACCTAATAATATTTTTTTATGTTTTAGCTGAGCAGCTAGTATCTGGATACAAAGAAGACACGGCTCAACTGCATTTATACTGCAATATTATACATACAGAGAAAAACATCACATTCTGCCGCTTTCAAAAGCATTCAGCGACTTCTGGCTTTAACATCATGGATGGATTGAGCGATGGTGTTCATAGGTTAGTAGGTATAGATTGAGCTGACAAATGTGTGCTGTCTCAGTCTCTTGCAGTGCGTAAAGCGTGAGAGCAACAGAGGCAGCGCGAATTTTCGCTCCTCACTTGAACCGCCTCGAAACTTGCCTGAAAACATTTCTGTTTGCGTGCATCTTTGTAATGCGGTTCTGGCACTCCTTGGAGCCTGTTCCCGGGGCAGTATCTATCTATAAAAAACTACTTATTTAAAAGAAATAAGTAGTTTTTAAATTGTTCATATAATTTGAGATTTGTCGGAATAAATGTATCTAATTATTATCTATCTTATTACCATCACGTGACCGTTCATTACAAAATAATAGAGTGCCGTATAAAATGAAGGATATCTTCCAGCTACTATGGCGACGGTTTCGCAAAACGCCATTGTGGGATGACTGTCGAGACTCCTAGCGCTGATGACTATGGTACCTGGAGATGTACTGTTGGTCTTCAAGAACGGATTGGTACCCACATTCAGCAGTCTACTCCTATGCAAGCTCTTATTAGAGTTCAAAGTTCATACAGCTCAGGTGAGTCAAATTTTCTGTACCTAAATCAGTAGCAGTAATTCACGAATAAATTATTTGTGAATTTGACATTTTGGAGCTCGATTTTTGCCTTTCTCATTTATAAATAATAATAATGCTGTAAATCGACCTATAGGCGCATTATTCAACCTATAAAATTGTTAATTAAATTGAAACCCCAATAAATGTTCAGACCTGAATACCTACATAAATAAAATCACATTTTGCGCCTTTGCGATAGACTTTAATATCACGTTCAATCACTAGTTCCATTTTATTTTCAAATTTCATAATTTTTGATATTTTTTGACTTGGAATTCGCTGAAAAATACTTCAATATTGCAAAAATACAACTCGACGCAGAGATTTGAAAAAATAAAAAGAACTCTGATGATTAGAGATATCACAATCTTTCCACAGAGGTGCTATTTCTTGACACAATTTTTAGAATCCCCTTGAATATCATTACTTAAAATAATTTTTATTTCAGGTGTGATTCGACAAAACGACAGGTCACAAGAGGTCAGAACAATATTTGTTCAAAAAGGTAGCGGCTTTACGATAATGTGTCGAGCAGAGATCTCCCTGGCGTATTGTTGGTTCCAACATCCTCAAGGCACTCAATTCACACCTGTGGAAAGACAAAGCGAAAACGAACGTGACTTTTGGTACGTTTGTACACGTTTTAGTTTAACTAAGTGATGACGATTGAGGTGATTTATGGGAGACATGGCAACTTACAAAAAAATTACATGTTGATGTTATCATCTCATGGAACTTTTTCATTAAAGTGACTAATTTTCAAAATTAACTTGCTGTATAAATATCGATGTGAAAGATTTATACGATGATTTCGTACGACGCAGTAACATATAATTTCGTCGGTGTCATGTACACTAACTAAACATTAGAAAGTATATAAATCTTTAACTTGGCCTGAAGGCAATTGTATCAAGAAGAAACCTTTATTTTATTCTTATCTCATCTATTTTTCTATATATTAAGGTATTCAGGCGAAAGTCTGCAAATGGGTGACTGCGGCATCTCTTTCGCTAGTGTAAGCGAAGACGACGCTGGAGAATGGATATGCCACATGGGTCCAGGAAATTCCTTAGAAGTCACGGATAGAGTAGAAGTCAGGGTGACTGGACCGTTAGCTGCTAATAAGAGAGAAGTAGGTGTTGTTGTTGACGATGAAGCCACACTGTATTGTCATACGTCAAATGGTCCGCGGCCACTGGACTATTGCCGGTTTTTGGCGCCTAATAATGTTGGAATCAGTGTTGATTCATCTATAACATCGGAGAAGTGAGTATCTGAAATGATCTATAAATAATCTGGCCCGTAATAAACGCATTAATATAAAATTTACCTCAAACCTTAAATAAGCTACAGCTCTAGCCCCAAAATATGCCCAAATTAATAAAGGAGGAGATATTTTTGAATTTTTGATTTTGGATTATTTGAATCATCAATAATTTATCCCTTATTCAAATATTGGAAAATTATTTCCCACTTAACACTACTGTAATATTTTTTGATTATTTATTTATTGGCAACTCTAATCAGTACCAATCTCTATAAAAAAAAACCCATTTCCCCCTTTTTATAAATATAAGGTGTTTCTTTTTCAAAATTTATAAAACCCTCTTACCTAAAAACCGTGACAAAATTTCAATTTTATTGAAAAATATGTCCGTTTAATTAAGGGTTATTCTCTCATTTGTTATATGTTTAAATATAAATAATGAAAGTATATATTTAAAAATATCAAACTATAAAAATCATGAGACAAAAAAAAATATATTTATCATTAGAATGCTTATAAAAAGCGATAACAGAAAAGTTTGATCCCGCACAAAAAAAATTTGCAATATGTGCAAAGTGGAAAGCTAGCTCATGAAGACAATAATAAAAAAGGTTGTAGACGAAATGAGGTACATATAACTTTTAGCTAAATTTTCAGCCGTAACCGAAAAAGTTTCCATTATAACTTGTCCTCGGTGTAAAATAAATAAAAATGAAAAGCGTGCAATCTTTAATTATATCAAGTTTAAATGTTTCAGTGCCATTCTTGATCGTTTTTATTTTACCCCGGAGAGAAGTTTGGACTATGGCGATTGTTCTTTGACAATTAAGCCGGTTTTAAAGGAGGATATTGGCACTTGGATTTGTGCGGCACTTTTGCATGATGAGCTGGAAGAGTCGTCAGATAGGATAACCGTGTATAAAAGCAATGGTAAGGATAATTTAAATCTATAATTAAAATTTAATAATTGTTCGCCCGACTGAACGATTCATCAACGCAGAGCATAATCCACTGGACCAAGAAACCTGAAGTTTTTACCAAGGTTCCTTTCATGGCGTAAGATCGCACTAAGAAGGGATTTTTGGAAATTCCAACCCAAACAGGGTAAAATGAGTATTGAACGGATTTATGGAAGTTGGTAATTCTTAGGGTTCCGTAGTACCTACAAGGAACCCTTTTAATTTCGCCATGTCCGTCTGTCCGAGGCATAGCATTAAAACCGTTAGTGCTAGAAAGCTAAAATTTTGCATGGGTGTGTATGATGTTGAGAAATTGGTAGAAAACATTTTGAGAAATATCTTGCACGTGGCCCGACACGCACATGATAAATCTATAGCTGTCTGAACGTGTCGTGTAGTGGTTTAAGCAGTTGCCTCGCCGCTCTCCACTGCACTGGTGTTGTGGGTTCGATCCCCACATGGGACAAATCTTTGTGTGATTCGCAAAGATTTGTTCTGAGACTGGGTGTGCTTGTGTGAGTGAATGTGTGTATTTGGCCTTGTCATTCGGACCGTTGGATAGTGTAATTGCTTCTGGCTTTCTATCTAATGTAAAAAATCCAAATTTATTTATAAATTTATAGCTGCAATAGTGCGTTTGTTGCTTCAATCATAGAAATAAACATAATAAGTTAGTAATTTAGTGCATTATGTTATTCCCCATTCATGAATCATCCCATCTTCACACTTTTTAATTATTCACACAAAACATTGATTACTTCATTTATTTGCTATTTTTACTTAAAATTTTAGGAGCTACGTATAGAATAGACAAAGGTTTTTATTCCAGTGAGCATTTTTTTCTTTTAGCTGCAGATGGAAGACCATTATCAACGGCTGGCATTGTCGGTATGGCTGGAGGTCTAGTTATACTAGCATTGGTTCTAGCCGGTGCAGTGTGGTACAAGAAAGGAAAACCTATTCCCTGGCGAAGACAGAACGACCCTGACACCGCTGACATGTCTCTAAGAACTCAAACAGAGGAGTTGACTGCAACTGCAAGAACTAGTAATAGTAGTACGGATAATATTGAAAATATTGAAATGTATGAAATTCGTTCACCTTGAGATGCGATGAGATGACGATGTTGATTGTTAAGTTATTTAAACCATTTAGATCTTACGTTTATTTAAATAAATAATAAGTAGATAAAGGTGTCAAATCATATTTATTGTCATAGTCTGTAACATTTTTTAAATTTTTTGTTGACAATTAATAATAATATAGTTTCATGTAGCTGGCGGGTACAGTTTAAATAAATTGACTGGTAGTGTTATAGACAGAGCGGCAACCTCGTCGCTCTCTAAAGTCTCTGCTCTCTACTGCGCCGCTGTTATGGGTTCGATCCCCCATTGATACGCAAAGATTTGCTCTGAGTCTGTGTGTGATATATAATTAACTAGCGACCCAGGCCGGGTCAGGACTTTTTCTCCGGGTACTAGTATTATAATATGCATGTTATATACAATAAAAATCTTCTTTATGAACCATTCTATCTATATGAAAAAGCGTGGGGCGCTCTGTGCCATATTTTTCGTCTATCGAGCAACCCACGCTTTTTCACAATAATACCAGTATTTTTTGTTCATTACCCTTTTCAGCTTATATTAGGAATTATTTTTAACCGACTTCAAAAAAAGGAGGAGGTTCTCAATTCGGTTGTATGTTTTTTTTTTTTATGTTTGTTCGCCGATTACTCGAAGACGCCTGGACCGATTTGAGAATTTTTTTTTTGTTTGAAAGGATATACTTGTCATGTGGTCCCATTTTTTTCAAATCACGTTCTGATGATGGGATCCTAGAGAAATCGAGGGCAACCCTCAAATTTAAAAGGCTTCTATATTGTTTTTTGTATATTATCTAAAGCTACTTGGATATTTGCATCTGGTAGTCAGCATTTTATGTTGCTGAGCTGATGCTGGGAGGTGCAACTCCTCAACGGTTAGGAGTACGGGGGTAATTCTTTAAATATAGGCTCCTTGAGGCCGTTTAATGTATTGATGAGATGAGGCGAGACGTTAAATATTACTTATGTATATAAAATAGTTGTTAGAAAGATTGATATTATCTATACAGAGTTATTGTTTACTTGGCACCGACTTCAGAACTATAAAATAATAATTTAATAATTTCTATTTAACTAAATGAAAAAACGTATTATTTTGTGCGAAGTAAATTTATTTTTTGCTTTTTAGTTAACCTACTTTTTGAAGTCGGTTCTTTTTTTGTTAAAATTATTCACTTTTTAGTTAGAAGTACTTTAATAGCGTGTTTTTTTTTAGTTTTTTTAAACTATTATTTATTTTCTACGTTTTAGTTTGGTTTATTTATAAGAGCGTTTTATTTAATTTTTTTCTTATTTTTTTTATCGAATTATTGCATTGTCATCGATCTTTGACAGGTGTACAAAATTTTAATGAAATCTGTCCGTTTAAAGTGGGTCAAAATCGAGTCCAAAAGAGTCGGTTACATACATACATACATACAGGTGAAGCTAATATAAGCGTGTTAATAACCGCATCAAAATCAGTTGCGTAGATATAAAGATTAAAGCATACTTATGGACAGAAAACAGCGCGAAGCGAATTTGTTTTGTACTATTAGTAATATTGTTTGGGAATACTATAGCGAATACAATCGAGATTATCCCTAGTGTGAAAGTGGGAAAGGAAAGATATATAATCAATTCTCAAGTATAGCATGTTGCAAAGTTGTCATTTTTGAGATCTTGATATTATAAACAATACAGTGAATGTGATAAATAAGAAAACTATTAATAATTACCGGTGATTATTAATAATTACCCTATAGATTTGCTAAATTTGATTATAATTTTGAAATTTTCACATTTGCCGGTGTTTTATTTTGTCAATTTTGTCTTTGGCAAGCATTTCGATTCTGGCAATCGCCGACCGCTACCACGGCACGCTCGCTACGCCCACTCGGCTCGTGCGTTGTTGGTTGTGATCAAGCTTAACCTAACCTACTTATAGGGCCAAAACTTAAAAACCTCTAGCTTTCTCTATTGCTCGATTGATCAGGAAGACGCTTAGTTTACGTTAGTTTTGGAAATGTATGACATTTGGTACTCTGGTTAAATTTAAATAATCACCGATAAATGCACGATAAATGTGTTAAATTTATTACTCTCACCACGCCTTTTGGTAACTATTAATATTCACCGGTAAGTATTAATAATTTTCAATTTACCGCATTCATCAATAATCAATATACCGGGTGCTTCAAAAAAATGTATACACACTTTGAACTTCCATAGAAAATTTATTTACCGTTCTACAAAGTTAAATTTCAGGAAAATAGAAAGCTGAAAGTCCAATGTAAATGAAACATAAATAACAAATGTTAATACTTTTCAACAAGATGGTGCTCCGCCGCACTATCACAGGGACGTACGAGCTTACCTGGATCAAAATTTGTCGGGCCAGTGGATAGGACGCAGGGGGCCAATCGAGTTTCCAGCACGCTCTCCAGACCTTACACCACTGGATTTCTTCTTGTGGGGCACAGTAAAAGATGAGGTGTACAAACGTAAACCACGTAACCTAGACATTCTTTGGAATGAGATTCAAGCAGTGTGTAGAGAAATCTCATTGGACGTTTTGATACGATGTACAGAATCTGTGGTGACTCGTACTCAGAATTGTATTGATGCTGCAGGTCACCAATTTGAACAGTATTAACATTTGTTATTTATGTTTCATTTACATTGGACTTTCAGCTTTCTATTTTCCTGAAATTTAACTTTGTAGAACGGTAAATAAATTTTCTATGGAAGTTCAAAGTGTGTATACATTTTTTTGAAGCACCCGGTATATTGATTTCTTATTATGACTAAGAGTTTATGTAATAATAAAACTTCTTATTCTCCATACAAACATTTACTATGCAATTAAAACTACACGTGACTGCGAACGAACGATATTACAAAATAACTTGATAACACAGTCTAACAATTGTTACATGCCCATACAAAAAAATATAGTTTGTACAATTTTATGCATTTTATTCATAAAATTAAAAGGCAAATTTTCTTGGCACCTTTGTTATAAAGTACTGTCTATAATTTTAATTAATACGTCAAAAATGGTATCCGTCGATCTGAGTCATGTGTTGATCACAACATACAGGGTGGATGCGACATAGCGACATTTATTGAAACCACAGCTTCTATACATGGTAAGTATCAATTTCCACCGGATAAAAATTCTTTGGCGAAAAAAAAAAATCACGTTCTCCGAACAATTTGAACATTGCGATCGTGCAATTTGTTCGGAAGACGTGGATTTTTTTTTTCGCCAGAGAATTTATTATCCGGTGGAAATGCATACTGGCCATGTATAGAAGCTGTGGTTTCAATAAATGTCGCTATGTCGCATCCAGCCTGTATATACTTATTGTTTATTCACATTGTTTCATAAAACTACTCTTTAATAAAATTCTAAGATTGGATTAACCTTAAATATACGGTGTTACTATTGTCTTTTTTTATTTAGTACAACTTTTGTTTTTGACGAAACTTCTGATACATATTTTTAACACTGACAGCTACATTGTTGCTTCAAAATATTTTAATGTATTACGATAAATTGAATGCAATATCAATAGTTTATAATTTCAAGGTATGACTACTTATATAAAACTTGCTTAATATTTTCATTTATTTATAAATAAAAAATCATTTATATCTTTATTTTACTGACTTATGAAGGCACTGAATTTGTACACAGAACTCAACGTAACATACAATTGGTTTTGAAGTCTTATAAATAATGTTGTAGTTAGGTATTGTTATTCTTCTGAGGTGTATCCTAACACGATTTTTTGAATAGTAACTTTGGAAAAGAATTTGTTGATAGCTTTGACTACGTTGCGAACTATCTGCTTGATGGCGGGAGGAGCGAGCTCGTCCATCAACTGCTGCCAGTTCTCGTTCGCGAACTGAAGGGTGGTCTCAGCTGGAAATAAACTTACAATATAGTACACACGACAAACGAAGTGAAGATAAGTCCAGTTTTACTAAAATCGTTGCAAATGAAGGGTTAATCAGGTGCAACCGCTGTTTATTCTTGATGAGTTAGTGAATGCTTTGTAATAGAGCCTTTTATACTCAATGGAGATGAAGTAAACGAAAGTATTGAAATAAAATTTCCTAAGAGAATGGTGCAGCAAAGCAGGTAGTTTTCTTTCTCATAATGGATAAGAGAGATCTATTTGAAAGTATCAATTTTATTTCGTCTTCTATTTTTTTTAGCTCAAGAAATAATTTTATTGGCATAACAGTGATCTTTACAGGGAAATTCGTTAATCCTTTTGGGTTTTTTTTAACCAACGTTCTCAGAATAATTTACTTAATTAATGGTGTGCGGCTTCGTCTCCGTGTCACATCATTTACACCCTGTATTAGTTCTTAATTTCCGAATAAATAGACACAGAATGTTCAACAAAATTCTATTTCAAGTTAACGAACAAAATTTAATTAATTTTAATATAATTTCGGGCTTCATTTATTTCCCTAATCTCCCTTCTCGGCTTTTCGCACCCACCATCCCTATTCTATGTGCAAAATAATTATCTAACTGAAATGAGGACAGTGTATTATTCGGCCTGCAATGTTCAACTTTGTTACAATATTGCCGGAAAAAGTAAACAGCCTGGAATATTAAACAGGTGAAAATTGGAATGGTATAATACAAATATCGTTCATCACGTATTTATTAATAAGAAAAAATATGAACAGTGTAATTATTATTGTAAAAAGAAAACTTTTATGATTTTCATGAATTTGAAAACTGAAAAATGAAACTGAACTTCGCAAAAGATGTTCGTTTGTGTGATAAACGCATGTCTTTTTAATGAAATTATTATGTTAGAAAGAATCTACTAGATTATGCCTATTCTGTAGCTTATGCTTACAGAAAAAGCTTTTCTGGTCTTGCATTACGCTAAAAGCCTGAACAAGACCAGTCAACATCTTACACTGGAACTGTATAGATCGAAGTGCAGCTGTCTGTACGTGTTGTATAACTCCTTTTTCTTCTTCTTTCGTGTCAATGGTACTAAAACTAATTTTACTCCCGCCCAGTGCGTGGCCACACCAATTGCGCATTCTGTAGCGTCGTACAGATCATGCAAAGAGCAGCTGTAGTCAGCAGATGTGACATCGTTTGTTGAGGAGCACCGCAGTCACATTGGGTCTGGTCTGTTAATAGCCCCCATTTTTCTAGATTGTGTCTGCAGCGGCCTACTTGAGTTTTACTCCTAATTACCCACAATAATATTAAGGACCAGTTTCTGAGGTTCAGGATAGATCCCATCCGACCCATAAAATTTTATCTGACCGAATTTAAAGGTAAACACTAGAAAAAATGTGTTTTATGCATATCCTGCTAATAAAGTTTACCTAACACCTGTGAAATTGGGCCTAATTCTACTTACCTAGTTGTTTGTTGCCGTTGAAAAGGTTCTTGAGGTCAAACTTAGTCTTTTCGATAGTGTACTTGTATTTAGGTGCGACCATCTTGAAGTGTTCACCCTGGGCATCCGTAAAGTGGACCAGTTTGCTGTCGATCTTCACCTCGACACCCTCTACAAAATAAGTTTTATTTATATTTATTACTTTCACATGTACTTACTACTACTAATTACATAACATAAATTCTTTTTATAGAAATAAATGCAGAAAATAGTTTGATACAGAAAACTACGAATGGCAGTCTTATCACTCATAGGCGATTAGATTCATTGAGTTCGTGTGTTAGGCTGTTGATCAAATATCCTAAGGCGTTTAAATTTGAAATTATTCAAATTATGAAATACATGTTACTCACGTAATGTTGGTCTATTTAGTCGACTGCGGTTTCGCCTATACTTTTAGGCACTTTCAAGAGAGTGCGCAGCCAGTCTTGCTGACGTGACATTATAACATTATAATTAGAATAATGTTACTAACTCACGTCAGTTTTAATAAAAATAGTATTGAAATTTTAGAAGAACCTATAAGACGCTGTTGCTGGACCATGCCTTTGGCTTTCAGTTTGCCAGATTCCAGACAGAATTTAAAACAAAAACAGAAGATGATTAAGACTGTATTGATTAATATGAAGTGTCATACTTACGCGCGTCAACGAACGCGTCTCCTTTGCCTTGGATCGGCAGAATTAGAATTCTTCCATCGATCACATAGTTGGCAGTTAAATTCATTTGCCCTTTGAATGACAATGAGAAAGTCTCCTCGCTCTTACCGATGTCCACTCTGAAACAGACAAACAAATAATAAATATTTAATTGCTTAGAAAACAATAACCATACATACAATTGACGTTTCCCGTGGGTACTAGATATGCCTACGTATTATGCCCATGTAATGTCGGTAGATCGATATCAAATAAATTTAAAAGGAGATACAGAAAACTAAAACAACGCAAAAATAGTTTTTTCTACTAGCAGTAATATTATGAAATCATTAAAATGAATCATGCAACCTTGATGAAGGTATTTATCAGTTACTACTTAACCGTTGACTGTTGATTGTTTTAATTATAACAAACTGCTCATTTGATGATATTAAATATTAATTAAATGAATCTCGGCATCCAGCAACAGAGTATCTTGAATACCTTTAATCAATACAAATAAATAAAATTGAAGTTTCTGTTTCAAATTCAAAATAACAAAGTTTTTTTCAGTTGATATAGATTATAGTTATTTGCACGATACCTATGCCTAAAATACAGTTTTATAAATTTTTGTCTGTCTGTTTGTATTGGGTAATCTTCTAAACGGCTTGACCGATTTTAATAAAAATGTATATGCAGGTATCTGACTACAAGGCGCGTAACATAAACTACTTTGTTTTGACGTATCTACCACGTCGAAATCGCGGGAGAAAGTTTGTTTGTTTGTTAACGCTAATCTCGGCAAGAAACGATCGGATTTTAATAATTATTTTTGTGTTTGATAGTTTAACTATCCATTAAAGTTTTTTGATATTTAATATAACGCTGAACTCCATGGAAGCGGGGCAGTAACGTTTAACGCGGGTCAAAGCGCGTAAGCAGCTACTACTTGATATAACGAACTTCACGCGGACAAAATCGCGTGTAAAAGCTAGTTACCAATAAATCGGTACAATGGACTGACGTGATCTTTCCTGCATCAATATGTAATTACTGGTATTCTATTGTAATTGTTATTGTAATGCATAACTCATCTGCATGAATGTGCATATCTTATATTAGGTTCTTAGACAAGGAGCGTGGTTATTTGCATACAATGTTAAATGGTCGCCTTCGTGATGTGACAGTGTTGTGTCTACAACTTTTAATTGTTATTGTTTATCGATTATGTTTTTGTAATGTATAATTTCCGGAATCGACTACCTGTTCAACAATAAGCAATCTGATTGTTTTTATTTTGTATTATTTGTCCTGATTTATAGAACTTTAACTAGTAACCCGCCCTGGCTGTGCTCCGTGTACTATGTAGTACTATAATATGCGTGTTTTGTATATCTATTAATAAACCACTTCTTACTCCGTAGCTTAGTTTAAAAGATCTAAGCATAATATAGGGACAGACAGACAGACAGCGAAGGGCGACTTTGTTTTATAATATGACTAGCGACCCGCCCCGGCTTCGCACGGGTACAATGCTGATACTAAATACACTACAGAAAAACTGTGAACGTTGTATATAAACACAGCGGCCCGCTCCGGATTCGCACGGGTATATAATAATAATATATTATAGCCTATGTCACTCACTGAAAAAATGATTAAAATCGATCCAGTAGTTTTGATTTATTCATTACTACCCGTGGCCCGCACGCGTTAAATTAGGAGTAAAACAATTCCCCTTTCCCTATACCATGAAGATTTCCTGCTATCTTCGGAATATTCATACACAACATTTTTACTTATTTACTTTTTACATTTCTCAGCTCTATTTTTATCCCGAAGCTGACTGAGTCGAGCCTCACGCTCTATTTACGATTCTCTGTCCCTCTGAACAGGCTCGCTCCCGCGCCGCCCCGACCGCGACCGGCCGATACCGCCGCTAACTCTACGTCCCGCAATTTTTAAATCTGTAATATCTTCGAAAATATTCATTTAAATCACATGCTGTAAAGGGCAATTTTGATCTACATGAAGTGCACAACGTATTTAATGTATTTAATTGGATAAGTAATGATACTGTATCGTTTAAAATAGCTTGGTAAATAACCCATATTTTTTTTGTAATATGTAAAAGATAAAAATGGTTACTGTGGGTTATTTTTAGGAGATAAACATATGCTGTCGCGGACTTTTTTATTCATCTTTTCAAGATATACAATTACGTAGTACATAAATTTGATCTATCTCGTAAGGTTTAGCCAGCGTTTGCAATGTAAGCGCAGAAAAATATGTTTGTTACGACATCACATTACAAATCTTTAAATTTCTCGGCTTTTCTCTACTATAATATGCATGTATTATACATAAAAACCTTCCTCTTGAATCACTCTATTCATTAAAAAAAACCGCATCAAAATCCGTTGCATAGTTTTAAATATTTAAGCGCACATAGGGACAGAAAAGGCGACTTTGTTTTATACTATGTAGTGATATGATAATATAATAGATAGTGATAGGGATAATGATATATCCGGTTGCTTAAAAAGGACGCTGTATTGTTTGGCTGACTACGCTATAATAATATACCATTATAATCGATGCGATCTTTTTCCTTATTACGTTATTTTTGGAGCGAGATATCGATTTGATAGCCAGATCTTGCATACATTTTATCAGGTCTAGTCTAATTTCTAACTACTAAATAAAATCTACTGTGGAGTAGGGCATGGGGCTTGGGCATGCAGCCGGTTCTACCCGGATCTGTGAGAACCAGGTATACCTGGGTATTTCAAGGTTTGTGTAGAACCGGTTCTGAAAGACGCAGAATCATACATGACATTGTTCTTAATGGGTGTCATGTCATTTATAACTTAAAATTAATATTCCGATGTTTGAAACTCACTGTCTCAGAATCGTTACCTAAATCACTGTTGAAAATCTTTGTCATGATGCCATTTACACCCTGTATTGCTAGATTATTTGTAATTTTTAGGTGGTAATGTCATAGTTGAGAGAAAGTGATTTTAAATCAGAAAAGTAGTCCCTGGCCCTACTACACACAATTTGTTCATTTCATATATGTTATACTTTAGCCTATCAAATTACTTAATATTATTTACATTTTGTATCTTGGTATCGGTTTTACCCGGGTACCCGGATCTGCATGTAGCATTGCGCATACTTCAAAATGATTTTGATAAACATAGTTAGCCTACGCGAATGTATTTAACCCTTAAGAGGCCTATCACAAAATTGCATTTTGAAAGATTAGGTATATTGAAGCACGGCGACAACTCGCCCGGGGTCACGAGTTCACGACACTCTGCTATAGCTACGACTAAATGACTTTGATACTTTTTCTATAATATAGCTATTTGTTATTTAATTATTGTGTATTTATAAAAGATATTTTAATTAAAATATTTTTAATAATGACAACTGATCTAATAATCAATTTCAAAAAAATCAATGACACATTAGACCTATATTTATAGCTGAGTAAAAATATACTTTGCTAATTACAGTTCTTTTTTCGATACACTTTGTAAATAGAGTAGAACCCGTTTATTATGACTCCGCCTATATTGACCAACCGATTATTATGACGTAATTACATTACGAATTTTGAATTTCATATAAAACTCTTATAAAAAGTCGGATATAATGACTTCCCTTACAGTTACACGTCGCTTATTATGACCCATATTTAATCAATTATGTCCGGTTATAATGACTGACATTATTATTTACACCTTCGGTAATGTTCGTTGATTCTCGACGACACGTTCGGCACTTGGCTCGTTTTTGTCTTGATAATTTGACAATACCGATTTATTTTATACACAATCGTATTAGAAACTGATTTAACAATAAAACGAAAAAACAAAAGCAAACAAAAATTACAGATTACTTACATTAAAAAATACCCTTATATGTGTTATAATAATGTGTTTATAACGTTCAATTTTAAGTACACTACTATTAAGTACAGTAATATTTAAGTACATACATATTTACATAAAAAATGGTTTTTTTTTACAAAACGCTTTGTATGACGTCCGCTTATTATGACGTGTTTGTCAATTCCTTTCGATATCATTATAAACGGATTCTACTGAATTTCCAATTGATTTTTATATAGCATTTAGCCATGCGCAGCAATCTAATACTAAGAACTGTCATTTTTTTTTTGTAAATATTTCGAAACGGGTTGACATTCAAATTCGTATACAAAAACACAGTTTCAATAATTGGGAAAGTATTTTCACCAAAACAATTGAGTAACACAGATATTTATTATACAGGGTGTATTTTTGAAACGGGGCAGTTAGGGCAAGTACCTTAACCGTTGCAGTTACAGCAAAACGTTCTTAAAAGACCTTCCTTAACTTTTTGGGACATTTTGAACTGCATTCACAGATTTTGTAAAAAACTTACAGTTAGCAAAAAAAATGCAAAAAGTTTAAAATTTTTTTTTTTATGCCAATCGATTCTATTTCATGTGGGGATCAAAAAACTCTATGGGACCATTTTAGCTTTCAGTACTAGAAAAGACAGAAATCGCCAAAAACGTTTACCATACATTTCGGCAACAGAAACGAATTTCTACGATGGTCTAACTTTTTGTTATGGCCTGGAAGTGGGTAGAATTGACTGTAAAGTAAATAAAAAGAATTTTTACCCTCAAATTTCGAATTTGATTCGAAAATCTGTGTGTTATACTTAGTTTCAGCTGAGAAACTTCGTATGAGTTATTAATTAAGGATTTTCGCTAAAATGTCTTCTAATCGTGAAAAAATTGACTTATTAGAAGCGTATTTTGAAAGAAACCTGCAATTCCAGGTTTTTCAAAAGATTTTGAAACCTTTCTTGTTGGCACATGCCGCAACGGATACTTATTGCGGTACCACACTAATGCAGCTCCCGCATTTTGATTATTGACAAAATACGCTTCTAATAAGTCAATTTTTTCACGATTAGAAGACATTTTAGCGAAAATCCTTAATTAATAACTCATACGAAGTTTCTCAGCTGAAACTAAGTATAACACACAGATTTTCGAATCAAATTCGAAATTTGAGGGTAAAAATTCTTTTTATTTACTTTACAGTCAATTCTACCCACTTCCAGGCCATAACAAAAAGTTAGACCATCGTAGAAATTCGTTTCTGTTGCCGAAATGTATGGGAAACGTTTTTGGCGATTTCTGTCTTTTCTAGTACTGAAAGCTAAAATGGTCCCATAGAGTTTTTTGATCCCCACATGAAATAGAATCGATTGGCATAAAAAAAAAAAAATGAACTTTTTGCATTTTTTTTGCTAACTGTAAGTTTTTTACAAAATCTGTGAATGCAGTTCAAAATGTCCCAAAAAGTTAGGGAAGGTCTTTTAAGAACGTTTTGCTGTAACTGCAACGGTTAAGGTACTTGCCCTTACTGCCCCGTTTCAAAAATACAACCTGTATATATAATAGTTATTTATGGTACAAGTGAGAAAAAGTTTATAATTCTGTTGTGAGTGCCAATTTTTAATCTTGAGCTTGTGAAGTTGTCTTAAATTGAATCCCGAGCGTAGCGAGTGATTCTAATAAAGACTACTTCTATATACTTATAACTGGAAATTATTTTTTTCTAACGCGTTACATACAAAACTGTTCACCTCTCACAGTGAGAAAATATTAAGATTTAAATAAACTCGTACTCGATTGCTTAACCTGGAATAATTCCATGAAATACGACAGTAATACCAATTCAGAATACGTTTTAGGACCTTTTGTAAGTCGCCACTAATTAAATTATGTCATAATTATGTGATTTTCTGGTAAAAAAGCAAACAGTTGTCGCAACTCTTTTAGAGTTCCACAATATGCGTTCGGAAATGCTTTCCGTAACATTTATTTATAGAGTCTAATATTAATTAAGTACCTGATTTTAATGGAAAACATGAAAACTAAAAGAAAAATTATTTAAAACATGAAAATACTAAATAAGCGTGTATTTTATATAATTTAAAATAATTAAAACGTATAGTTTGTAGTTATTTAATAAAATTGATGTCAATGTTTATTACTAACCTACATGGTGGCTGCTGTTTTTTTTTCAGCACATGGGTGCTGAAAAAAAAATCCTTCCAATGAATAGTCATTGGAAGGATTTTGTGTTTCGAAATTTGAATCACTTTGCCTCACTAGTGAGTAAAAACGGTTTTTACTCACTAAATTCTGGCAAGAAAACGATCTTTTTCGTGCTGGTGTGGTGAAAAAAATATTTACCAGTTATGTAGAGAAAATACTATAGAATGATCTGGAATCGAGCCTACAATAAACGTAATCTGTGTTTACAGGCCAACAAAATACAATGTAGAAGATTTAAAAAAGTTCTATCTAACTTTTAAAATTTTAAGGCCCGCTTTTCTCATAGTAAAAAGAAATTAATAATATGTTTCGATTTTAATATTAATAGTTACAAAAAGTACCTACATGATCAAAATCGATAAGTCCAACTATACCAGTTCAAGCTAGATAGTTCGGCGCGAAAAAATTCGGCATAGATGTTACCTCAACGAGCGCTCGCGCGGTACTGAGTGCGAGCAGCCAATGCATCGCAATTTAAAGCAATTTGGCAATTGTAAATACGTTTATTTAAAGCTTTAGAGCTTATTTATTTTTCAAGAAATTATGACTATTTAATTTCTTATGAACTAACGTTTGTTCTAGTATAAATTTTACGTACCAATATTAATGTAGTAAGGAGAAATTCACAGTTAATTCTGAGCGCTTTTTAGTAATTTTATGGTTTAGAATGGGATTTTTATCATAGATATTCTTTACATGTTTTAAAATTCTGAAGCCACTATGAACTAAACCACTATATAAGCGCTATTATTAAATATTTTTCATTTAATTTGCTTATGTTTATTAGTACAAACTTCGAGCTCGAAAAAGTGATGTCGTGAATTTTTTGAAAATCTCGCTTAGGAATTTTGCCGTTATATCAATAGATAAGAAAAAAATGAAAAAACCGAGGCCACTATAAACTATTTTAATAACTTTCTTTACCACTACTTAAGTCAAAGTTATTGAGGTCTTACAGTTTCTTAGAAAAATAACGTCAAAGTTGACCATTAAACACAAAAATCACAGTCGAAATGTAATAGGCCTCTTAAACACCAAATGTTCTATTCATCTTTTATTTCTATTTAACTTGTAATTCGTAGTTATCATGTTGTGAAACCGTAGGTGTTTTACTTACTTGAGATCAGTTAATTTGCTGGTACTCAGACCATGCAGTTCGGCATCAGAGAACGAAAGTTTGAGTCCGTTTCCATCGATATTAATATTAGTCAACTGTACAGGGTCTATTGAAGGCACACCCATTTCTGGGATACCTTTCGTGAACTTGGGTAAGGAAACTTCTATCTGTTCTTTGATACACTCGATGAATTTTTCCTTCTTGATGTTGCATGGTTTAATGTATGCAGCTGAAACAAAGATAAACACATTTTACTTAGCATGAAAATTAAAATAAAAACTTATAAAATAATTACTACAAAACGATGCTCATCCTAGAGTTAGTGTTAGCCTATCTCCTCTCATATTCGCAGTCCACTCCTGTCTGTCTAAAACTCAGTTTTTCCTGCTGTAAATATTAGACTAGAAAACGACCTTAATGTATTTGGGCTTAAAGAATGATCGGTAAAATGTATTCGTCAGAACGTGTCTAAATACTAAAGATTCCCTGTTTGTGCCTATAGAGGTTAAAACGATCACCAAATATGCAATATAGATAGTGATGGCTTAAGAAGATTTAAAAAAATAGTTGTTAAAAAAGTTACGTATAAAGGATATTATGTTTTAGATACGTTGACTTTGAAAAATGGTAAAAATTATCTTACACTATTAGCAGACATTTGATTTGGTTCCAACCCCAAAACGGTTTAACCTCTATTTGAGGCTTAGTGCCTCAAATGAGGAGAAGAGAAACGTTCAGCTTTTATAAATTTACGTAAGTCATTAATAATTGGCTCTTAGGCTATAAACAAGCCTTTTTTTTTTTTTTTTTTTTTTCTCTGGGAAATGCATTTACGCATACCAACCCCACCCGTGGGGGGACGGGCAGAGTGGCTATGTGGGACTCCCGTGCCTACGATGTTAAACGGCACAGAATACCCACTAAAACCCCGCGGTGTGCCCTCGTCGCCGAAAGATGGTGGGTCGGCGAGCCCCGGATCGATCTTACATCCACGGGGCTCGCCGCGGCGACCGTGCCCAGTCCGACCATTGACCGGGCACCCGACCCTACTTGGTCCTACTCCCGTAGCGACGCCCCGGGCACACCCAGGGCGTCACTCCGTCGCGGAAGGCATCAGCGGGCGGCAGAAAATCCCCCCTTCCACCGCCCGCGGCCTCGCTCAGGGCGGCATTAGGTGCGCGGCGTACGCGCGCCTTCGCCGCCCAGCTCGCCGGCGGCGGAGCGGATCAGCCAGGAGAGAGTCCTCCCTGATCCGCTCCGCCACCTCCTTCTGCGAGATGACATCCTCACAGAAGGATGCGACCGCATCCCACGACCCCGCGCTGCTCATTGCCGCGACCACGGCCGGCAGCGAGAGGTCGCTCCCAATGACCGCGGTGAGATCCCGGCGCTGCACCTCCCAAGCAGGACACTGCACGAGAGTGTGCTGCGCCGAGTCCTCACCCCAGTCGCAGTGGTGGCACATGGGGCTCGCCTCCCTCTTCAGCCTGTGCAGGTACTTCCCGAAGCAACCATGCCCGGTCAATACCTGCACTAGCCTGAAGGAGAGAGTCCCATGCTGCCGCCCTGCCCACTCCTCGAGAATCGGCCGGAGCGCCTCCACGGTGCGAAAACCAGCACGTGGAGCCTCCAGCCGATTCCCCCACCGGACCATCAGCGTCCGGTGGGCCTCCTCCCGCCACGCACGCAGCTGCTCGGGCATGGGGACAGAACCCTCAGCCCGAGCAGCCGCCCTGCGCCTGTACACTTCGGCGAGCACTTCCGCATCCAAATCCCACGGGGGTGTTCCGGCCAACGCACACGCTGCGTCGGTCGACACCGTGCGGTATCCACGAATGGCCTTGACCGCCAGGACGCGCTGCGGTCTCCACAACCGCGCCCTGTTCCCGGCGGACAAGGCCTCCGCCCACACGGGTGCGCCGTACAGTGCCATTGACCGTACCACCCCCGCGTAAAGCCGTCGGCTGGCGACGCTGGCGCCACCCACGTTCGGCAAAAGCCGACCGAGAGCGGCAGCCACGCCTTCCAGCTTGGGCACCAAAATGCGGAAGTGCTCGTCGAAGCTCCAGGCTATAAACAAGCCTAGCGAAACGACGGATGCGGAGACGACGAAGCGCTTACTTGACAAAGCGAAGAAAATATTTGATGACTATAATATTATTATGACACATGAATTATCTGTCATAATATGACTAATTAGTAATTACTATATAATTAAAAACAACCACGTCTTATTCTTCAGAACTAATAGATACAATCAAACGACTGATTCAATCTCATACAACGAGAAGCGAATAATAAAGAGTATCTACTTTAGACTTTGATTAACCGTTTAAAATTCTCTTCACTCATTACAAAGTAATTACGAGTATATCTATGATTGATTGCGGTTTTTATGATTATTGTAAACTTAAGTGCGGAAAATACGAAATAGACAATAAAATTACTGTACTAATATCGAGTCGCTAAGTAAAATGTTTTACATTGTCATTATACTAGCGTGTCTGCATAAAGTGCACATAATATGAATATGAGTGAAACTAGACGTCACTTTATGGTTTGCCTAGGTCTGGGGTTTTCTATGTGTAAAAAGAAAAGTTCTAGTATTATGAATATGGCGTCGCGCCGACGCGACGCGACGGGCCCCCGGCCACCGCGACCGGTGTCAGTCGCGCGCCACTCGTCGCGGTACCATGCAAACGAAGGAGGTTGGTGGCCGCGACTAGCGGTCGGTGGTAAAACGCCCCACTCGAGCAAAAAATTTTTGTTTAAAGTATTTTTTTTTTATTATTAGTTATATAACTTCAAGCACAAAAAACATGAAGAACGCTGACTTAATTTAAATTTCTATCTACAAAATGGTTCTACTTACCTACATGTGGTATGCCCGTGGGACTCCCTGTACAGTTACGGTCGATATTAGTTGTAAAAAATACATTTTGGGGATCCGATTACGAAATAAATACGCGTGCTGGATGAACAAAAGGCGGATCCACATTTCCATTATAAGTTAATCTCGCGTTCTAAAGGATTCCTGTGCAATACGGGACCAGCTTATGTATAGGTTGATCGGTAGCCGTCTGTACGAGTTACAAGCGTTCTAAGACATCCTATGCTCTTTGTTTGATGACAATGTTAAATGTGAAATGGAGGAAAGCATTCTATCCACGTTTCATGAGGCAATCATCACAAAGCGAAAACGAATCACGTACTGTTTACCTTGTCAAAATATATCTACCTAACAAAGAAAGAAGACTTTTTTGTACGACGAATGTAGGAGATTTTGTGTTTGTCTATTTGGTAAGTGGTAACTATAACCATAAAACAAAGAGGATCTATAACCTCGAAAATCGGGTTGAAAATACGTCGCTACATCGAGAGGGAGGGAGCATATTCCAGAACCTTGAGTATATATTATCTCAGCACTAGAGTAGAATAAATAGCGTGAGACAGTCAATTTGAAAGAAGATTTGCTACAGCATCGTTTCTCTATCTTTACTTCACTTCTTCTTCATCTTCTTCATTCGAGTCGACGTCAAAGTAAAATTTTGTTAGCCGACTATGTGGCTAACTGAACAGCGCTTTCATCCGCGTTCATTAGCGCCTTTAGCGCGTCCTTCGTGCAGGTAGTGGGGCACGCAGGACAAGTTACTTCACTTCAAGGTCTCGAGTGAGGGAAAAACCTTATTCACAAAAGGTCTACCGCTAAATGTCAAAGCCTACCTTTATTACTTTTTTCCAATGATTAATGATAGATTTACAAGAATAGGTGACTGGTACCATTACTGGTAAGAGCGTGACATGTATGCCCCTTTGTGTAAAATTGCCAGAACACAATGTATCAGGGAGTTTTATTTTAACTATTGGTAGTACGCATGAATGTATCCTAACTAGTATGAAATTATCTTTGATCTTAGACAATATTTGATTTAATCGACCCGAAATGAAAAAGAAGTATGTAGATATATTTTTGAATACTTGTCCAGCTTATTCATACGTACTCAGCAAAAAACACCCCTACTAAAACAAAGCATATTCAAGTAAAATTGTTGTTTCTTTATCATTTCAAATTTAAAGTTAATAAGTTTTAAAACATGTCAATAATATTGGTGATAAAAGTAGCAATATATATACTGTAATACACATGACTGCGACTACAAATAATGTAAATACCGAGACATATATCATCAATGTAAATCAAGATTTAATAAATTAGAGCATAATAATGTCTGTATTAGTTGATAGAGATGGTACATTCAAATAAAAATAGCTATGTGATCGTGTTGAAACGCGGTATGCATTTAACCACATAAAAAAGCTTTATAAATTAAATAATGATTTTAAAAAGTCACAATAATGTTATTGTAACTATGGATAAAAAAGTCTAGAAGTTTACTAAAACATTGGTTGCTCAATCAAGTCAAGCACACAATGTTGCTGCACTCAGTACTTTTAATTGTTAATAATTTTATATTTTCATTGTCAATAGCATGTAATAACTATGAACTCATAAAGTAAGAATTACGCGTAATCATTACACTACACGTGTAATGTTTTTCTAACGATGATGTGAACTTTGATACAGAGTAATTTAAAAAGTACGGCTATTCATATATATTTTTTCAATTCATCTTTTTTATTTTAGCGTGGCCCGACATAAAAAGGCGCATTGACATCAAACGAATAAAGCGCTAGGGGTCAGCGGTATAATATGCGTACCACTCACCGTGAGGTTTAGGATTCAATCCCCGGGTCGCGCAAAAGTGTTATTTAGGATTATAATAGCAGCCCTGTATCTAATACATGTCCCACTGCTGGACTTGGGCCTCTTCTCATGATGAGAAGGGTTAGGCCATACTCTACCACACTGGCCAAGTGCGGGTTGGTAGACTTCACACACTCCCGAGCACTTATTAGGCACTCTAAGGCATGTAGGTTTCCTCACGATATTTTCCTTCACCGTTAGCAAGCGATAATTTATATGATAAATACACGCATATCTTCGAAAAGACGAGAGGTGTGTGCCGTGGGTTCGAACCCAAAACCTTTAACTTAGCAGTCCTACGGTCTCCCACTCGGCTATCGCTGCTTGCTTAGGATTGTGCGTTAGAAATTCGCAGTAGCAGTGCGGTGTCAGGCATTTTGCCCGGTTGATGTCGATAGGACCCATTATACATAAGACCTTAACATAACTGGTGAAGCTTGGGTGTTAGACTTATGACACGCCCTTTTGGGTAATTAGGCACTTTAACAATTAATAGCAATCTTCGCCAATCATTTTTGTCCAATATGTTCGATGAATTTAACGGGTATTGGTTCAAACAATCAGAAATATCTTAATGTTTTAAAAAGAACTAAAGAATATAATAAAATAATAAATATTTTGGTAGGTACGTCTATATTTTAGTCACTTCCTGTTATAATACAAGATAGTTAGTATCACGCAAATAAAAATGAAGCCTATCTCTTGTATGCAGTGACATTTAAGTTAATAAAAGTAATTAAGTGCCGACGCCGATTAACAAGGCCTTGTTATGTGCCGTTGACATCCAGTCTGAACTTGACCTTATAATAAATACATCGAGTTTATCCGGTATATTTATCTCTTGAATCTTTAAAATATGGACCTACATAAAAGTTGCACTTGATTTTTATGTCAACCTTACAAGGAAAAGGGCAATGCCTTTTTGACTGGTCTCAGCGGATTGAAATGCAAGGAGTTTTGGGTGCAAAATTTTGATCTTATTTTTTTCCAATAACATATTTTAAAATAGTATTTAATCTGATAACGCTAAGTGTATTCAGTAAAACAGAATGTTATTTTGTAATGATGTCTAAATTATTATATTTTTACATAAAACTAAAGCAAAAAGTCAAATAAATGTTGTTATATCAAAATCTGTTTAGATTTTAGACAAAAATTGTCAGCGACGAAAACAAAGAAACGCAATCAACAATTCCTTTTTTTTATTATGTTTTTAAATAATCGTAACTTAATTTCTTGAAGCCATACAACATTACACGCCAATTGAATTTGATCACAAAGTGCATTCTTGGTGAACTTGTGTTGCACGTGACGTGATATGCAAGAATACTACAAACAGATGATGAATGACAGAGAATTAATCTGACCTTCCCGTGATGTCACAAATTTATTTAAATCACGCCTATATTAGAAGGGTGCGGCAGAGGTGTACAACACCCACATTTGACCTGTTATGTTATTTTAGGTCCCATGGGATAGGGGGTGAGCCTATCGCCATCCACCGGGCGCAATTCCAACTCTTTTCAAATTATATTTATATCAATCGGGCTTTTTAGATATTGTCAAAAGTAATTATTAGCGGTTAGTGAAAATGTAGCAAATTTTATAAACAAAATAGAAAATGAAAGTCACGAATGAAGGACCATGAAGATAAATAAATTTGAAAAGTACGATTTAGTCAATTTAATAGGTAAAATAAAATAAAATTTATTAATTATTAATTAAAATTTTACCGTATCCAAACGATACAATCATTTTGATAGGTTTTAAATTTACAATCTTGTATCTGTTCTTATTAGAGAAAAAAAATATTTTGCCGTTAGTCTAATAGTTCTTTGGATAAATCAATATTCTAATCACCAATAAATACATAGTATTAATTAAGGCGGAGATTATATTATTCATTGTACTATTAGAGGACTAACAGACTGAGGCAGCAAAAGCCTATAAGTAACATCTACAAGTCTTGCCTAAGTGAGGCTAGATCTAACTATGTACTTACTTTTATACCTACAGACTTTACACGAGACTGTTAAGTATTGAGGAAATAAAGCCTCGGAGGTCACAGGCTCCTTGGTTTAAATTAATTAACTACAGAAACATAGCAAAGATGACATGTAAATTCTATGATGCAAACCAAACTCATTAATACGCGATATAGTATTTAAAAATATAACTGGTGAATTAAACATCATAATCAGGGCTCGGAATTAGGTAGAGTTTTTTATGTACTTACACTGATTTCATACAGCGAAAGAATAAAGTGGATATGCCTAAAATCCCGAGATTAATTTTAAAGAGCAGAAAAAAATCCCATGATTTTTTAAATAAAAAGTTATTTACTTTTTTACACAATTTAAACTACTGCACGCGCGACTAAATATTTTAATTCTCACAAAATTTATACAGTAATGTCGGACGCGAACACTTCAAATCTTACTGGTATTAAATCGGACAAGGAAAATGATTCTGATGGGCCGTTTGAATAAGCATAACCTCACGAGTCTATCTCTGAGGTTTTTATTATTATTTATTCGTAATATTGTTGGCCACACGGGATTGTCCATTAGAAATCCCAGGAAGGTCCACATTAATATCAACATTTCGATGCAAGTAGATAAAAAACTTACCTAATTCCGAGCCCTGATCATAATACAAGATCTGCAGCATATGATAGGAAGTTCTAGAGAGTTGAACCACTTATTACATAAACCATTATTATTACTTGTCCAATTGGTTTAGAGTATCAATTTAATATATTTGCAATACCTTACTCTAGTAGCTACATTTGTGCATATTTGTATTTTCAATACATGTATGTAATATTGAAGTGTGTGTAATAAATAATGCGTAGGTTAAATTTAATAAGCATTTTAATAAAAAATGAGAAATGGCTCAAGTCTCTCCAATAGGCAGGACATTTTAACCGGCCATGGTGCGAGTTCAGCTTGACTCATAATGTTTGCAACATATTTTAAACTTAGATCACTTGTTTTAAATACTCCTTGTCAGTCAAATGCTTAAAAAAACGTTACCTTAACAAAATTATAACATTAATTATCTAAAAGCAACTCTTATAATTTCATATTTAGAGGAGGCTTATATTGATATGGCTTCCTGTGAGTATCCTACTTACTATAAATAAGGAATATTCAAACTTTATAGTGATATTAAAATACTTAAATGAAACTCCTACAAAAAAAAAATTACATGTCTTATCAAATTATTTAAATCAAGTATTTATATCAAGTTTCTATAATGTGAAAACGCAAGTGTTAAATATTTTACTTCGATCCAAAACATTATAGAAAAGGTCAGGAAGAATTTCTCTAAAACAAAACAGAGGTCGTTCGGTAGCAATATGTAAGTATTTTTTTACATTGTAACGAATTGAAAACTTATTTAATTATTGGATTATTTTACGATAAATCACATTGGTAGTCCTGATTATTCTGGCTAAGGGCAGGTATAAATAAAACCGGAACCGGAACACAGCAGTGCAATCACTAATATTTGGTCTTTCTCTCTTATTCACAAAGATTCACCAGTAGAGTGGATTTTCCTCATCGATAAACAACCGTTTTTTTCGGTTTATGTCACTACTTTTCCGCCTAATATACAAGTTAATTCTGCTCACATAACATAAATAGTTTGTAGTCTAGGAAAAGATCAATAAATCACGTTTTGTCAAAAGGCCGGCACCAGGACAAACTTGTCTGATGATACATTGAGATAAAATATATTTGTTGAATCAACAGGACAAAAAAGAATAAAAGTGTATTTTTTATTGCTTAACTTTACGAGTAAAAATAATTTATTAAAATTTGAGTTCTTTTTTGTTTTAGATCTGTATTATAATTTCTAATGAAATAAGATAGACGCTTCGAACAAAAAAAAATGTATTAAGATTACGAAAATATGCAACTGATTAAAATTTAAGAAAGTATTTTATTGCTAAAAATTTTATTTTATTAAATTCTTTGCACTCAATCAAAATCATAACTGAGTGCAGTACCTGTAATTTTTTTTTGTTGTTGAACACAAAGAATTTAATTCTTTTCTTTAAATTAAATTCTAAACGAATTAATAAAGAAGTAATCTGAGCAGTGACCCGCTTTTAACCGGTTGTCAACCAAATCAAAGCTACTTACGTAGAAATGCATCTTCACAATTTGTGATATACACCAAGGAGAGAATCACAAAACTGTATGTAAACATTGTATTTAAAAAGTATTTTACAGCGAACAAATCGGATATGTTTTGCACAAGCGCTAAGGAGCTACTGCCCACCGTCAGGATGGTGCTACTTATTTATGTTAACTGGACGATTGTTTTCCGTTCCGATACCTATAAAATACAAAAGAGCCTGTCTTGACCGAATCGGCATCATGCCAAAATAAATCAAGATAATTACTTGAAAACAGAAGTCGTTTTACTTTGGACGTCCTTATCACACCAAATTCAATCAGAAATCATTTATTTCCATGGACCTCAAAGGGCCCTTGAACACGTCAAAACAAACATCAAAATACAAAATATATAAAATTACAATATAACTTAACTTATTAAATTATAATTAATACCTACTAATTGCATTAAAATGATTTGAATCACTTACACACAATCAGCTTAGATTGACTTTAATTCAACCTAGTGAGAGAAGAGCTAGTGAGAAACTCAAGTGCACCATCTTTTCTAATAATTCATACAATATTTGTTTGTTTTTGACAATAATTCTATGAGTAAAATTATAGCAACCAAAACTCAACGGCTAAAGATGGTTATGGGGAGAAAATAAACCAAAATATCGCTATGTAATTAAATTGATTATGTACTTCTAAAAATAAATTAGTCCGTAGTATATAAGGCTGCAATCTTTTACACTTCAAGCAATGTGTGTATACTACTGTATACATACTGGTGCAAAAACAGACGTAAGATTGATTAAAATTATAAAAATAATATATATATGCTAATAATAAATACTATTTATACTCCAAAAATTTACACAAAGATCACCTTAACTTAACAATATTTGAAATAAAATGAATTTATACAAATAAAATTTAAATGTAAAAAATTAATAATCTAGATATTTTTTTGGATATAAACACCCGCTGTCACAACTGGTGAACCAGTATCTACTAAGCTATCTATTATCGTCACTAGTAATTTCATAATACCCGCAGATCTGATCAACATAATTTATAAAGGATTGGATTGTCGACATAGAACAGTGGTTTCCAAGGTTGGTAATGGCACCCTTTTGATAAGCCAAATATATGACGGAGCCCTAAATTATGGCAACAGGCCCAGTACGCAGTACGCTGGTGGAGGATTGGTATCCCACAAAAAAGGTCCAGGGGGATGGGGGGTTTTTATTTCGCACTTTGGGAACCACTGGCATAGAGACTATTATACCATCAATACTTTTTTATCCCAGGTGCTAGAAAAACTTGGAATAAAAATTACGACTTCGCAAAAAGATCATTAGCATTTTTTAATGCTAATGGTCATAAAATAAAATCGATTTCTTACATTACATAAAAGGATAGGTAAAAAGTGCTACAAGATACTTAATTTATTTTTAAACTTTACGAAAAAAACATTTATGTTGCTGTGAATCGTTCACAAATTATAGGGTTCATGTTTAATGACTCACGTTTTTGATTTGGAATAAATAACTTCCGGCACGTACTTTTTAACCGAGTTCAAAAAAATTGGGAGGTTCTGAAATCGATTGAATTTTTTTTTTAATATTTGTTCCCCGATTACTCGAAGACGCCTTAACCGATTTGAGAAATTATTTTTTGGTCTGAAAGAGTATACATGTCATGTGATCCTATTTTCATTAAGTCACGATCTGAAGATGGGATCCTAGAGAAATCGAGGGCTACCCTCAAATTTTAAAGGCTTCTATTTTGTATTTCGTATATTACCGTCGGTATTTCATGTTTCTGAGCTGATGCTGGAAGGTACAACTCCTTAACGTTTAGAATACGAGGATAATTATTTTTTCACCGCACCAGCACGAAAAAGATCGTTTGCTTGCCAGAATTCAGTGAGTAAAACCCGTTTTTACTCACTAGTGAGGCAAAGTGATTCAAATTTTGAAACACAAAATCCTTCCAATGAATATAGGCGCTGAAAAAAAAACATAGCAGCCACCATGTAGGTTAGTAATAAACATTGACATCAGTTTTATTAAATAACTACAAACAATACGTTTTAATCATTTTAAATTATATAAATACACGCTTATTTAGTATTTTAATGTTTTTATATTCGTGATTGACCATTAAATTAATCAAAATCAGGTACATATTAGACTCTAGAAATAAATGTTACGGAACGAATTTCCGAACGCATATTTAAAAAAAAAGTCAGTGTCTGTGTCAGTCATCGCGGGCAACAATAAATTCTTTTCAGTTTATGTTTATTGTTTATTGGAACGTTGTAACAAAAAATAGTGAATCCAGTGATGAAGAACTTTGTGGAACTCCAAAATAGTTGCTTGCTTCTAACACAGAAGTTTGCTTTTTACCAGAAAAATAACATTAAAAGTATTTGAAAGCGGACATATTTAATTAGTGACGACTTACAAAATACCCTAAAACGCATTTTGAATCGGTATTACTGTCGTATTTCATGGAATTATCCCAGATTAAGCAATCATGTACGAGTTTATTTAAATCTTAATATTTTCTCACTGGAAGAGGTGAAAAGTTTAGTATGTAACGTGAGTAAAATTTAATTTTCAGTTTGCGACCTCTTAAATATTTCGCTTGCGAAGTAATAATAAGTATTAAATAAGTAGTAATTATACTATTTATACATTTCTATACATATCTTACATTCCTACTGTCAAAAAAGGGTTCGAATAGGTTATCCAGGACTAATCCGGCACTGCTGAAATTAGCTGGTATTGCTATTAAATTTATTCTATATCCCATTAAGTAAATATAACAACAAAAAATAAAAAGATATCTTTATTTAAAATTCCAATAACATTGAGTAGGAAAGTAAAAGAAAAATCAAATATATCATACAAAGTAAAGAAAAACGGACCTGAAGGTAAATCGATATAATTCTAAGCAATTTGTATGATTGCTTTAATCGCTTACTTTCAAAGTGTGAGCTGAACTCTGATCTAGTTTTTTATTTACAATCAAGATTTTTTTACGCACAGCCCTATTGAGAAAAATGTTGATTCACAGCAATAAACAGCATTTTTTATGGTTACATTGCATTGTTTAGTTCATGTCAGACATAGTATGTACTGGGATAATTAATGACTTATAAATAAAAACTGTAATTGTTTTATATTTGAGACAATAAGTCGATATTATTGTAAACATCGGCAATAAGATGGTTTAGTTGACCTTTGAAAAAATTTTAGAATCCCGAGAATTTTTCTTAAAGCATTTATAGAATGTTGTTAATTAAAAACCGTCAAAATAATTTCTTAATAACTAAACAATTCTTTTTCTATGTCGTGTCGATGGCTGAGTCAAATTTTATTGGTCCAATAAGAGGCCACTGTTATGGCGCTCTCGTCGGCGTTCATGAGCGCCTCTCTTGTGCAGGTGGTAGGGCATTTTGGACAGTCAGTAAGGTGGTCAAGGTTTTGACTTGCCATCGTGGTGAAAGGATTAGCCAATTCGCTTTTAAGAACTCACGAATTGCCCAGGGTGCGCCGGACGTAGGGAATTGTTGTGTACGTCACTCGGGGAGGCTCCTTTATGCACCCCATAACTAAACCATAACTAAACAATGGAAACGAATGACAACTAGTAGTACTAAGTAAAAACTCGAATATTATTCCTCTCCCAAAGAGTAAAAGCGGAACCCTATCGCTTCGCTGTCCATCTGTCCTTCTGTCGCCAGGCTATATATCTCATAAACCGTGATAGCTACCCAATTGATTTTTTTACAGATGATGTAAAACTGTTGCAACTATAACAACAAATAAACTGAATAATTTATACATTTTGGGGAGGGAGCTCCCATACAAAAACGTGTTTTTTTACTTGTTTCAGCTCGGTATTGATAACGGTAGCAGAAATAATCACAAAATATTTAGAAGTATATTTTTCTTTAAAAATATATAATTTAGATAAATTAAATATTTAATTATTAAAATATTTAAATTTAATTAAATTATTATTTAAAGGCTCCCTAGCATTTGTACTAGGTTGGTTTTTAATTTAGATTTAAAAAAAAAATGATTTTTACATTAGATAGAACGCCAGAAGCAATTACACTATCCAATGGTCCCAATGACAAGGCCAAATACACACATTCACTCACTCAAGCATACCCAGTCTCAAAACAAATATTTGCGAATTACACAAAGATTTGTCCCATGTGGGGATCGAACCCACAACACCAGTCCAGTGGAGAGCGGCGAGGCGACCGCTTAAACCACTACACCACACGTGCAGACACGTATAGAATTTGTCTACCGATAACCATTACTATGGATTAATTTATACTGACGGATAAGTACATAGGTACTTACTAGAGATGGGCCTACTATGGGTTTGGCCGACTAGTCGGCTAGGCGATCATGGGATAAGTTTTAACTTAAAATGTTACATGCATTTTAAACCTAGTTATATTCTGTATGGTTTGTTGCACCAGCACAAGTTCTAATACTAATACTAGATTTCACACTTTTTTTACTAGAGACACTTCTAATACTAGATTTTTGGCATTGATGGTAAAGCCGACTAGTCGTCTCATATCTGGTATTTACATTTAATATTTAGTCAGTGAAATCTTTCTTGATATATTAAAATCAAAATACTTCCCTTATAAGCCAGAAATATTTTATTCAAAATGGCGAAGCAATTTTATCTTTCATCAGCCTTTCTTACAACGTACTCCTGAATGTCCCACGAAGGCGATAGATTGGAGTAAATACAAAGAACAAAAAAAAATATATATTGTAAAAAGTAACTAAAAAGCAGATTACTAAACGATCACATTCGTTATTTAGATTTAAAAGATACACCTTTCAAAATTTTGTTTTTTAAATAAAAATATTTTCAGACATGGCAGGATAAACATATTATTATATTTTTTTATATACTCGTATCCTCATATCGACTAATATTAGCTCAGTTATTTTCACATTTAAAAAATAAAATATTCTTCTTTCGTGTCGATGGCTGCAGTCATATTCTATGAGCCCAGTGCGTGGCCACGGATAGCGCTATAATATGTATTTATCATATAATATTAATTATATTATAGTTACCTTATATTACTTATATCATTAAAAATATATATTTAATATTTTTCTCAACAATATTTAAAGGCCAACCCTATTTAGAGAGCACTTAATAGAGTCATCCATTATGTAGCTGTCGTGTTCTTCCTTAATGAAAAGTTATAAGAATGAAATATATATTTACAGTGTTCGTTATTATTTTTAACCAGCTTCCAAAAAAGGAGGAGGTTCACATTACGATTCGGATGTTTTTTTTTACTAAGAGTACCTAAGCAAGTTTCATTCCCTTGGGATATGGAATTTGTGTATCGCTTACCGCAAGATGTCGGGTTCGATACCCAGGACGGGCAAGTTATATTTGAGATTTAAGCGTCAGGCAATTCTCAATAGCAGTTTGCACCGAGTTGAAATTGTGCCCGGTGGATGGCGATAGGCTCTCCTCCTGTCCCATAGGACCTAAACATAACAGGTGAAGTGTGGGATGTCACAGCCTTCTTGGTAATATAGGCGGATGATACGTTATGTTATGTTCGAACTAGCATTTCCCGAGATAAGCGCGTTCAACCAATTAAACTCTTCAGCTTTATAATATTAAGTAGATACTGAGTGATTGTTCTTGCAAATCTCTCTTAGCGAGTAAATTTGACATTATTATTTATATAATTTTATTAGTGAAAGAATAAAGAACAAAGATCAAAACTGATAGGTACGCACATTTACATTTTCTTTTGCAGAAAAAGGCGAGACCACAATTTTATATCTTGATTTTTTTCTAGATATATTTTACATATGCCAATACTCAATTTTATTAAACACCGTGTACAGAGTCAGTAATAAAAAATAGGTACCTATCTCAACTTTTTTTACTATTATTTGAACGTTTTAGTAGGTACATATTATTATTTGGCGTGAATATATCTCAGCTAAGTTACACACACGTACAAATTCTACAAACATAATATATTTTTGGATGGGTATATTTATTAATCCAACTATTATAAACTTTATTATTTCACAGAGTTATTTATTATTATTTATTTATTTAATATTTATTCAGGTATTTCAACAACATGATCACAAACATTATATAATTAATGTACTTCAATGCAAAAGAATTAGTTCTTGTTCTCACATCAATCATCAATGTGTAGATACGGACAACATTGACAGGTAATAATAATTTTGAAGGCACTGAAAACACATATTACATAAATATACCTAAACTTAACATGACACAAAAACAGGGAAATTATAAAACCTACATACCTAAATAAATTAAAATGATTGCACAATAGGTATCAAGTGCAAAGTGTTAGGTAATTGCAACTTTTTGTTGCCATGAAGATATTTTCACTGTGAGTTTACCTCAGTCTATCTCAGTCATCTGTAAGCAATTATGGCTTGATATTATTTTTCTCTTGATCAACTCTATAATATTATACCTACTTATAAGGTACTTTAAGCACTCTATCAAAGGTTCTTATGCTGTTGATTTTCTGGCAAACTCGTGTTACCCCGCCCCGTACACACGCTGTATTTTTGAGAATATTTCGCGCACTGCCTGGTTTTTATATTGCTTTTTCTAGTCAAAGCTGATAGCAATTTTATAACCTTATCGTAAAAGGTAGAAACTTTCATCTGATGTTCTAAAATTAGTACTTAATTTGGTCAGAAATTTCTGACCAAGAAGGTATTAAATTTAACGACGAAATGTTTAACTATTATATTTCATAAAAAAATACGTTTTTTAGGTCAGTGACCGGTACAAATATGAATAAATACAAACGTCAATCAGAATTACATTTCAGAATATTAATTTGTTTAGTCTAAATGTTTGTGTAAATTTTCTTTGTCTTTTTTGGCTTAATAGATCGTCTATACATAGATAGAATATAAAAATAGTTATAAACAACAAAGAAACATTTAAATAGTGGTAAGTATACTAGTTATTTCTAAGATTTTTGTCGAAACGCCATAAAAAATTCGAGTCGTTTAATGAAAGTGATCAGTAAGAAGTAACTAAGCGCTTTTATAAATAAAGTCGATTAACAGAATTGGATCTTGCTGAAGCACAAGCATTTTTATCACATTAATATTTAATACGATTCTTAGAGCTAGCGACGATAGTAATTCTTTAGAAATATAGGTAAACCAGTTTATGATATTTCCTTGGTAATTGGGCTATTTTTATCAAACTGTGGTTTATAAAGACCACGAGTAAAAGTACTGTACTTATTACAGTACTTAGTTATATCGTCAGATTATAGAATAAAGACAGATGGAGTGTACCGAATACGAAAAGTGAAGGCACCAAAGGAAATACAAAATCCACGACACAAGCAAACCTAGCATACTTATCACGCGATCCGGCACAATGTTTGTGCACCATGGAAGTTATTGTTGTGCCAGGTTTGCTTGTGTCCCCACCAACGGGTCCCGCGTTGTCGTCGCGGTGGGGCTTAGTACCCGTGGTGCCTCCACACCACGGCGAAGCCAAGTGGACCCCAGAGGGGGGCTGCTCTTCGGGCTTTGGGCAGCGAAGCCCTTGTGGAGCAGCCCATGTTGCAGGGCCCTTATGGGGGGGCTCTGCAACAGGAGGGCCTGCGGTGTTGGCGTGAGTCGGCACTGCGGCCGAGGAGTTGCGGGGCCGCGGCGGGAGAGGACTGTCGGTGTTTCGTTGCCGCTTTCCCTACCTTCCGCGGTCCCGGCGGGGCCGCAGCCGTTAGTACTGCGGCGTGGTGGGCGGTGGGACGAACATCTGTCTCACCGCGGAGGGCCAGGCCGTCAGATACGAAAGTGTCTGACGGCTTTGCACGCGGTCCTCGGTGCCGGTCCCCCCACATTTTGGGGGCCATGAGGGGCCTGCCTAGGCGGGCGAGAGCCGGGCTGCGGTGTTGGCGCAAGCTGACGCCGTGGCCGGGTGGTTTACGGGGCCGCGGCGGGAGAGGACTGTTGGTGTTTCGTTGCCACTTTCCCTACCTTCCGCGGTCCCGGCGGGGCCGCAGCCGTTGAACTGCGGCGTGGTGGGCGGCGGGACCGACCACCTGTCTCGCCGCGAGAGGACCAGGCCGTCGGACATGGGGAATGTCCGATGGCTTTGCACGCGGTCCTCGGCGCCGGTCCCCCCACATTTTGGGGGCCATGAGGGGCCTGCTTTGGCGGGCATCGCCGGGGGGGTTGTGGACGTAAAGGCTGTGCCAGATTCCCACGACCCCCCCTCATCAAGGCGAGTGCGGGAGCACCGTGGGGTTTTAGTGGGTATTCCCGTGCCGTTTACCATCTTTAGGCACGGGCAAGTCCCACATAACCACTCTGCCCTTCCCCGGGGTGGGGTGGTATGCGTAAATGCATTTCCCCACGTAAAAAAAAAAAAAAAGGTTTGCTTGTGTCATGGATTTTGTATTTGCTTTGTTAATGTGTTCGGTACATTCGATCTGCCTTTATTCTGTAATCTGAGGCTATATCAATCATTAGGTTGACAATCTTTATTCTAAAAGGTACTTTGGTATTATAATTTTATTATAGTTCTGGTTTAGAAAAAATATTTTTTTTTGTACAAATTAAAAAAAAACTTCTTTGCGGAATAATTTTGTCATAATGTTGATTTAGATAAACACAAAAATACAATAGCTTTGGCTTATGGTAGAACCCAGTGTATTTTTTTGTAAATTTATCTTATAATTAGATAATTAGAATTAAATGATTCAAGCCACGTGTAGTTTTGTACGGTACTTATTTTATTATTACACGTGCTTTACCTAATGAACCATAAGTAGGTACAAACAACCGTCTGACCTCACCGATTCAAAGTTCCAATTCAAGTCTTTTGTCCAAAAATTAGTATGTACAAGTTGAAAAGTTGGCTCGCTTGAACATAAATCTTCGAGGTAGATTTGCTAAATTAGATAGTCCACTAAATTTGTTGACTGGATGTTTTGATTAGACTCTTTTTCGATCCAATACTTCTTCACGCAAAATCTACTGGATGAATTGTTTGAAACTCAGCAGCAGATCTACATTGGAGAAACAATGAAAGAAAAGTTTAATAATATTAAGGCATCCCAAACTGACCTTCAATAAATCGTTCTACGATAAGCTTTGACTTCGACACTATAAAACACAGTGTGATTTAATTTCGACAATGTTTAAGTTGAAAACAAAATAAAGAAACGCTTTGATAAACGCATTTACGTACGTCTGACAGGTCATAGAGCCATCAGAACTATTAGATAAAGAATCGTGGTTGGAAATAGGACAATTAATTAGTAAGTGATTACTATTGATAATTTCTGAAGCATGGATAGATTATTATCCTCTAAGTTATTAAATATATTAGTGCGATATCGCAAAGATTATCCGGCGATTTATTTTAATAACAGAGATAATGATGTTAATCTCTTAGATGTAAATCGTCAGAAATATCCGCAATCAGATAATTATATTATATGATATTAGATAATAATTATATTCTTTGATATATGAAGGTAGACTGCTTTACCATCAATTTGCCGTTTTCAATAAAGTAGTAACAATAAAGTTAAAACTATCCATTTCTTGTTTTGTGCTTACTCTATAATTTATGTTATATATAAAACCGGCTCCAGATTCGTGTTGCGAGCTGCGGAATAAATAAATAAATGTGCGAATGTCCGTGACCGTGAATCTTGATCTCACAACTCTTGACAACTTGCGGCTGGCTTTACTCTGTGCTTGTAATTGCAAGATTCGATCAATAACAAAATAGTCGTGATTTAATCTTCTAAGATTGTCTTACCTTACCCACTGACGATCAACAAAGTTTCTTGTAAAGTTTATTAGCCGTAGCTTGGCCAAGGGTAGTAGAAGGAACTTTTATAGTGCTACGTTAGGCATTTTTTAAATAAACCAATGGTCGAAAAGACAGCACAGTCACAGCAAATTGGGTTTTTGCTGAGGGAGATATGCTCAACGGAGAAGTAATTCACTTGCGACTGAATAAAAATGCTCGTGCTATATTTGATCTTTGCGAGTTTAGGCAGAAATACTATTTATTCGCTGTGTTCATTGGCTGATGTGTCCTATTAGTGAAGCTATTAAGCATGCAGTTGGAAGCAAGCGTCATCGTCAACGCTTGATGTATGCTCCCAAATGTGTAATGTCGCGCGTGCATATTTTCGTATGAAAATATGTTAACATACGTCGGACGTTGACGCTAACGCTTGGTTCCAACTGCAAGCTTTATTGTCAACATTTGGGATAACGTGCTCCCATATTGTGGTTATATGCTTATTGTATCCATGTAGATTGATATGGTATTACTTTCATCGCGATGGATCGGAAGTCGTCGCGCGCTTTCCCCCGAATGTCAGGGCCAGCGAGATTTAAGGGAACTTCCTCAATCGCCGCTGACATTTGACACAAAAGGTTCGTTCCATAAAAACTTACTTCCGACTTTGATTCCTTATTGCGTAAACCCTACACGACAGTTAATGTGATATTAAGTGCTTTTGGACGGATATACATACACTGTAACAGTATAATTATAAAGACGACAACTTGAATGTAAGCATTCTTATAGCATTATTTTAATATTATTACTTTGTAGTTGTACACTCAAATTTACTCTTGCCTAGTCTTCTATTTCTTCTTTTCCTCTACGGCTCAAAGGTTTGCTGGTAGAAAATTCAATATTGAATTAAGCTCGCCTTTGTACCTAATATTTTAACTGTTTCTTTTCTATTATGTTATTGTAAATTCTGTGTGTGTACAATAAAGTATTTGAAGAATTGATCGCTATTATATGGCACAAATGCATATTGTGCAATATAATGCAGATGTACACAGCAAAAGATTTTATACATTAATCCATCCTATATTAGCCCTCCGTTCTTATTAGATGTATTTACGAAAACGATGATACGGCTTTGCTATTTGCTCCAGTTATCCAGATATCAGCACATGATTATATACATAAATTATATTATTTTATGTTTTAATTTTTATTTTTAATTAATTATTTTATGAATTTGACATTTATAACGAATTCCTCTTCTTTTAATTTTCTTTTTTTATGTATTATTTTTTAAGCTTATTTCATTATGATTTTAATATTACCGATTGACTGCAATTTATATATTTTTTTTATTTTAATTTAAGTCCTTCCTAATATTATAATTATATTTCATTTTATGTGTTTTGTGTCATATTGTACTGTAAGTATATGGGTTTTACCTGAAATAATTTAATTTAATTTATAACACTGATGCCAGTAATATTCGGCTATAGCATGATTAAACACGGCTGTTGCTACAAGACTTTAAGCCTAAACAAACGGACTGCATTCAAAATGCATTTGGCACGACTGCAATAAAACTACAAATGGACTGCTCAGCTCGAGTGCCTAGAAAAGCTCTAGTAATTAGCAGTTTCATGCTAACTGCAATGAAGCAGCATTACAACTGCCAAATGCAGTTTGAATGCTGTTCGTCCTGTTACAAGCCTACTGTAACTATGTTTCTGTGAGTTATATAACCTCTGTGTCTGTCTCTTTCTCGCTCAATCTTACACGTGAGGCGATCACAATACTTATAATGGCAAACTAACAAAGAATTTTGTGTTACCCGGAAACCTTTTGTATGGGACTAATGAGGCTGTTTACCATTAATAATAGTATTTTTTATATCTTTTGGCAGAGAAGTCACGATGATTTGGTCACGCGTGATCTGTTAAGTAATATCTGAGATGTAATGTCAGTTCATAAAGTAAGTATACACTACACTAAATATACACTACACACTCATGGATTGACGGCCGTTTTCTTTTAAACTTGGCTGCCACGCTGTCTCGTGGCTAAATATAATCACAAAGGAATTCCCTGATTTGCGAGTGTTTAAAGAAGACTCAATTAGTCATTTTACGTTTTGGGTCTCTGTCCTCACCGTAACCAAATAAGATAAATTTTAAATCTCAAGTAAAATATTTTTTTAATTCAAAAAAAAAAGAATGAAAACCGATACCATGGGTCTTTAAACTGAACCCATATTTATATATTACAGGACAAATTGATGGGAAACGAGTCCTACCTTTAAGTGTCTGTCTGTCTTTTTTATGGATTGACTTTTTTATTAAAGTTATTTCATTAACAATTAATCCTCAAAAGTGCGTTATAAATCCTTATCGGAGGGAAACATATTAAGGAAGCACCTTGGCCAATCACCTTGTTATTCGGATATTGATCAGTCTTGCCGAGAAGAAAACATAAAAAAGACAGCAGGTATGGCATGTATCGACGTCGACCGATGCATATCGCTGTTTGATGATGGATTGAAGTCGATGGACTTCCATTGATGTCGGTGTAATGAAATAAAAAAAAATCATCCATTGCCTGTTTACGATAAACTTTAAAATCGCTCAACGGATTACCCTGCAATTTTCATTGGTAACACTTGCCTACTGTGTGCATATATGAAGTGATTAATGAAGACGGTTGCGGCAAATGATTATACTATCTCATGTGGTTTTGTGTATAATTTGTCAAGGCCGACATGCGACGAGGGCGGACTCGAAAGCCCGTTTTATAATAAGGATAAGAAGTTTCATCTTCAGCAAGCCAATATAGTAAGCCTCTAGTCTATAAAAGAAAATTTTGTTTACATGAACATCTACTTCATATGAAAATTGAAACCCTATCTTGGGAAAACCTGCTGCCAAAAAATCATTTTGAATGCCATCGTGAAATATGTTAAAGGTAAAACAATACTGTATTTTTTAAGCAAAATTTGGTAAAGTTATTAATGAAAGAACAGTAAAGATAATCACAACATTTAGGCCACTTTTCAGAAAAACATTTTATTACATTTTTAATGATCTTTTGTAGTAACTTTAGAAAATGAAGTATTATTAAATGAGTTGTTTAATACAGTTTATTGCCTTCTACACTAGTTTTCAGTATTCTCACGTCTATTGTCATATTTACAAATAATGTTTTGCAAAAAACTTGACTAGATATTGCGTTGTTCCTAATTGCTTTTCTTACTATAGCAATTTTCAAACTTGATTCATTGGATAAAGAACTATTATGAGGAGCAAGCATTACAAGCATGTTAAGCAAGCTACACAAATTAAAATTTAGCCCACAAGTTGTAGCGCTTGTTTCATTCAGGCAATGCGTATGAGGTAGTCTGAGAAGATTCCGAAATAATCAGAGTTTTACAAACATTAAGACTTGTTGACATGGACCGTACAAAATTAAAATATTTTAATTTTATTTGTGACATTTAATTTGCGGTTCAAAACCACTAAAATCTCTGATTTTATCCATAAGTATGCATTAACGTAACATACGTGTGAAAATGAAATGTATTATCTATATTTACTTATACCGAGAGTCCCACTTTAGTACATCAACTAAAAATTGGGATATGAGTAATGACAGTTATCAGAAAATTATAAAAATACAATTTCCATATTTAAAAAAATCGAGGAAATTTTAATCCTGTGACGGACTTTTTGCATTACTAGAGATATTTACTTTTTTCATTTATTTTTTTCACTCCGAAGGGGGTAAAATATTCCAGTAGATTAGATAGATTCCAATAGATTCCAAGTTACAATTATCCCAGTTTCATTTTATTAGCTTATCTGTACAGTGTAATTAAATCGATGGCAACACCTATCCGGGCACCATATTGCTTTCAACACGTAACGTCATCACGCCTCACGGTTATAAAACGTCCTGTCCCGTGTTGCAAAGAATCTTAGGTATCTACACATAAAATAAGTTGAAGAGAGCGATGTCTTTTTATTCGGGTGAAATAGCGGAATGTTGATGGAGATAAATTGAATTTCTTTGAATGCTCGAGGAAGGGCAATGAATAATTATAACCGTGGTGGTTTTCAATATTTCTGAACTTCCACCATCAACAATCTATCTTTTTATAAAGATAGTACCTTTGATTATATACCTAAGGGTAGTACATAGTCAAATTATTTTATTTATTTATTTAAACTTTATGCACTAAAATGTACAAAGGCGCCCTAGTAGGTACTAAACAATTTCTCTACCAGTCAACCTTTGAGTGATGCAGAGATGTAGGTGCAGTTTTAAACACGTGTGAGGCAGACACTTAAATAATAAATTAATAACTATATAAAACGCATTAATATATATTAGGTATTCTAATACTTACATAATTATTATTACAAAAAATACAAAATATAACGTAAACTTTAAAGGAAAATGGTACGGTAGGAACTTGGTACCTGGTTGAGTTTCAACGCAGAATGTAGGTATGTACGAATAGTTACTATTAAGTATATCCATCTTTCCTCTGAGGTAGGACCTATAATGTACACAAAATTATGTAGATGTCTGTTACAGGATATCATTATGTAAAATCAAGGAAACATCAATAAATATATAAATAAATAAAATTAAATAAATAAAAAAAAAAAAAATAAATAAAAAATTTGAATTTTTCACATTACTCTATCCAATTCTCACAAGGACAAATAAAAGCCAAATAGGTACACACATTCACTCACGTAAGCACACCCAGTCTCAGAACAAAAATAAATAATAAAAATATTCAACTGATCAGTTGAACAATAAAAATTACTTCAACCTAATTTGCCAATTCGTAACAACATTGCGCCAAATTGATCAAACACTGGGTTCGTTTTTCGTAACAACATTATTAAACTTTTGTATTTGTACGCAGCGCCTTTAACAATCGTGTTCGCAATACGAATTAAGTTAATTTCAATAAAACTATACGATCAGGCGCTCGCGTGCTCTTAATGAGCTCCAGGTAGTTACGACCTTGTTGTCTGAAATTAGCTCCAAACTATCGGATATAATCTGTTCTAATAGGGGCTACCTATCACCTTAGTTGGCATCTTTATATTATTCTGGTTAATTGTCAATGAGCACATAAAATAGTGCAGTACCTACTTTAGTAATCCAGTTTTAAGTCATTACAACTAACTATATTTTAATAAGTTGCGTTGACTTTAAATATTTAAGAGATATATTATATACCTAACACAGAAAGATAATCTTGAAAATCACATCAACACTTTTTACGTAACTTTGACCCAACTCAATTTCGTTCCTAAGCCTAAACCCTACGAAGAAATAGGTGTAAAGAAATCCTTAAGCGCTGAGTGATGGTAGAGATAACCTGTGGGTAAAAAGCTGTGTTATTTTCCTCTTAGGTCTGATATAAATCCGAAGAGCACTTATTCACGTAACCTTTCAGACAGGCTTATGAGAGATATGATATGAAGTATTAAGACTATGGTCTCAGTGACGAGGAGAAAGCGACCGATTATTCAATCAGACACACATGATTTATTCGTCAGTTTTCACTCGTAAGTTAAGTAAATTGCTTCTAAAACTAAAACTTGCATAACCATTGCGCTTTCCTTAGATGCAGTTTATTTTTATTTATTTAGAAAAAGACAAGTTACATTACAGACCAAAGTTACAAACATAAAATAGTGTCAGATAAATTGATATTTGTCTCCAGTTCACGATAGTAAGGGCACGCATTATTGTTAGTACTGTCGGTGTAGTGGTACAGTCGACAAAACTTATTTATAAGTATCTCACACACACACGCGCAAATATTTTGTTTCAATATTTTCAAGATTTCGATCGTCTTAGCCAGCATAAAGAGCATGAGATCGATTTTGTCACGTTTTGTTATTTATTTTATTTATTTATTTGATTCAGTCATCGTGGTCCCTATTATAAACACTAATACAATATTAAAATAAAATACAAGTACTATAAATATACTTAATTATAACATTATGTTTTTCCTTACAATGTAAAAACACGACAAAACGTAAGTCACGCTCGTTATTCTAGGCCCCCAGGTACTAATAATAATAAGTACTTATAGTTTCATTGTGGATAGGGTTTTTGAGAAATATAATATTATGTACAGAATATGGAAAGTAAATCACATATTGATACTAAACACCAGTATTTCACTAACCGGCTCTGAATCCGCACAATGTCCTTTGATTCTATTTATATTATAAAATTCAAGATAAGTTGTAAATTTTAATAAATTCATTCATATTTCCAATGAAAAATCGAAAATAATAAACTGAATTTTCAAATTTCCGGTTTTCCACCTTTTGTTATTCAATTGTGAACGATTTTTCGTAACATACAGCAAACATTAAGTATCGAAGTCGTAATGTGTCCTTTGCGTATAAGTTGTGGGCGTGAGCTTCAGAGATGAGAAACTTCTGAAAGCTTTCAGTGATTCGTGAACCGCGGCCGAGCGAGCGTGTTGTCGGCGCCACCCTGACGTAAACGATCGCTCGGAACTAACTAACTTTGTGCCAACTTGTGTTTGTGAATTACATTGGACGTAAATGAGATTTAACTATAGAGAGTGCTTAAATAATAAAAGTGAATGAGGACAAAATTATTCTATTGATTTGTTAAAAGTAAGTTGACTGTTTTGTTAAGCATTTTATCAATATAATGGCCAATAATTCTGAGTTATCAATTTAGTTCATATATTAAAAATATCAATAGGTATAGTGATATATTATAAACCCAAAATAGTCCAATATATTGTGAATTTCATAGTTGTCTATTAAAGCGGTCACACTGCCATTTTCATGGTTTTACATAGACGTAATGAAAGTGTTGTTCAACTTATGTAACTCTACGCCATTGCAGGTTTGTTTATACTGTTTTCCACCCCTATTTGTAGGGGTACTAATTATTGTCTGTGTAGTGCTGTTAATTGCTGAATAAGTCATTATTATAAGGACAATTAAGGTACCTGATAATATACTGTAGCCATAGTTAATTGTTCATTATGGTCAAGACAAGTTGAGTAAATCTATTTTTACTGACTCCTTTTGATAATATTTTGATCTAACACGTCTAAATGTTACTGTTCTGCTCCCATGGATTGTATTGTGATGTTATTTAATCTATAGCTTTTCTCGATAATTGAACTATCGAGCATTGAAAGGATATTTTATTTAAAATCTTCTACTTTATAGTATTTGTTTTTATAGACTCGCTTCCGTCTGCGGCACCATTCGCATAATCCGTTAATAAAAGTATCTTACGTTTTTTTCTGGGTCTTACTTAGGTAAAATATCTCCACAGATATTTTCACTGAAAAGATATCAGTAAAAATTTCCAGTAGAAAAAAGGAACAATTGGGTAAAAGACAGCCGTAGTTATAAATGGAGGCTTCATGCAGATTTATTTATTAGGTGACCCACATTTTAAGTGAGTATCGTGAATATTTCTAGTACTAGTCTCTCTATATTTGAATTCTTGCCAAAATTATACTGTGTAAAGCCTTCTTTCTAGTCTATGGCAAAGAATCGGTTTTAGGAAAACTTATTAAATGATATTCAATACGTTTAGTGCATTCCATAATACAGGTGTGTTAGCTATGTAATTAAAATCATCATGGACCCCGTCGGGCATATAGTGTATATAGAGTAGAATAGTTTGTAAAGAATTAGAATAAAAGAATATAAAGAATATTGGTGAAAAGCTTTTTCGGCTGATGTCTGCGGTATTAACTTGTTCTCCATTTCCTTTATTCACAATTTAAATTTGTATCTGTCATCTCATCTTCTCCTTGAATTTTGTAATTTGTAATTTTTTCCTTCTAGATTTGATATGCTGTTTATTTTAATTTGTGTATTTAATATTTTGTATTGATGTAATCTTATATTTATATCTGTTACTCTGTACCGACCAGTATGTATCTATTTTCTTTACTTCTATCTGTGGAAACTTGTAAATGGCCTTCATTGTGTTTATTTTTTCTTTTAATGTGTATGTGTATAGCTGTAAGTTTTCCAAATAAAATAAAATAAAATAAAATAAATAAAAAATAAAATAAGAAATCCCTAATTTTGTTATGTTACAAACAAAGAGATTAATTTGCATTTATTTATATATTATCCCTACTTATTATTAATAAAGAGCCAGTCTTAGTTAGCCAAGTAATGTATTTTACTTCTGAAGTAAAGTCGGACGAAACAGGACTAGCAGGCTTCTATGATGAGCCTTTTTAGTATTTTTTTTAAACCACCCCTCACCCAACCATTGCTTTTTTACTAAAAAAAAAAGGATTGATTTTCTGAAATAAGTCTGTCAGTACCTTTATAAAAATCTAGCTTTATAAAATCATCGGCAAATCAAAAGCTAGAACTGCATCGTATGTACTGTAATAAATCCTTCTCAGTAGTTACAAGCTGTACGTCTATAGTCGGAATTTTAATTCGATTCCAGATTTGACATTAGCTACTGTCATTTTGTGAAATAATGATACCACATATAATAGTGTAGTGATGAACACAAAAATCGATAAACAATCAGTGTGTGTGCCATCATCCTTCATGATCACATTTTTTTATTTATTTCACACACAATTATAAAAGAAAAGTCTCAGATCGTTAATTAATTGTCAAAATTAAATTATCGGTTCAGAAATATTTAATTGCCTGATATACTTAGTTTACGAGAGTAAAATTATAAACGAGAAGAATCGATCTGGAAATATTCCATTTCCATATCGAATAATTTCGCAACGTCACTATTTAGTACTTGTCATAACGTTGCAACACTGAAATTGTCAAATCTGGAATCGAATTAAAATTCCGACTATAGGGAATTTATTGCCTGCTGTGAGACGTGCTAAAACCTTAACTATTTTATTATACAATATAATAAGTGGGTGTGAGCGTATCTTTTGTTTGTACGATTTGTATAAGTCACTTGCTTTCGGCCGCGGTTCCGCCTGCGTAGTGCGTCGATAGAAGTTACCTATATGTTAATACAGAAAATAATATAACATAACATTACGCCTATGTTATCCAGAAAGCTGTTATGTTTAGGTTCCACAAACACACACACACATGCAACACTCATAGAAATATATCTTTACAAAATTTCGTATTTGTTATATTTATTAGTACAGCGAAGTATTGACATTGTGATATTATACAAAAGGCGAGCATAACTCAGTGCTTGAGTTCTCTTTCAGAAAACCTAGAGCAATAGAGGAGACGATGATGTTATAGATATTTATATAAATATAGCCTATGTCCTACTAATATATAATTAGTAGGATATAGGATAGATACACCGCAGGATCTGAGCTCTAGAGCATATTTTTTTCATTTAATTTATTAAAGAAATGGCGCCCGTTAGGTCAGTGAATGTTAATTTTGGGACTAATCGTGTTTTCTGAATACGCAATGTCTTGAAATCGATTCGTATTGAGGTCAAACATAAAAACAGCGCCGACAATACTATTAAATACAATTATCGCGTTCATTTGTAAAAGTCGGATGTAAACAAAAACGAATGTATTTAACTGTCTCGATAAAATGCGATAACGCAAAGCGCTGCTGAAAGACAATGTGGGCTGAGATAAAATTAAACTATTAACAATGATAATGAGCAGACTATTGACGCACTACAATATATAATATAACGCCTAAAATACCTAGAAGAGTGGGTAATTTAAGCTGTTATGTATTAGGTCCAAGGGGATAAGGTGCGAGCGAGCCTATCGCCATGCACTGGGCACAATTCCAACTCCGTGCTTCTACCCTAAAAATCCCAAATAACAATTCTGTTCGACAGAGAATCGCCCGGCAATCGAACCCGAGACCTCGCGGTAAGCGTGTGTATCGCTATTAATTATACCGCTAAACCAAAAATACAGTACGACGCACTAATTATATAATAATTAACATGCTGTCTAGTTAATCCTACTTCCTATCAATATTATGAATGCGGAAGTTTCAGAAGATGTGTGTGTGGATGTGTGGATCAATATTTCAATATTTCACAACTCACACACAACGCCATCTAGTCCCAAACTAAGCAGAGCTTGTACTATGGGCACTAGAATAACCGATACTAATACATTTATACTTTTCTTTTGTAAATACATACATATTATACATAGAAACAACCAGACTAAGACAAACCCCCATGTTCATGCACACAAATATTTGTCTTAAGTGAGAATCGAACCCACGACCTCAGCGTCGCAGACAGGTACACTACCCACTCCGCCACCCGGTCGTCAAGTGGATGTTATCTACTAAATAGATCTTGATAAAACTTTGCACATGTTATGTAGCTTATAGCCTGGATGAATGCCTATTCATCCATCATACTAATTATAATAATAATGCAGAAGATAAGGTGTCGTTCCAGTTGGACATTAATTTACTTCTTTATGTCTTGTTGTTGGCATGTTGCTATATTTTTTACGATGAACGCCGCGCTGTAACGCCAGGCTGCATTCAATTTATCTAATTAATTATATTTCCTAGTAATATTATCATGCTTTTATATAAGGCAATTACTTTTATGACCGATGTTATATCAGTTAGTATAATTAACTTTATTTAGCCCCAATTTCACAGGTGTTAGATAAACCTTATTGCCAATATAAACATATAACACTCATAAATTAATTTGACAGCTGTTCTTTTTTCTGTAACTTGCGACCCTTTTAAATTCCGTCAGGTTATATTTAATGGGCCTTTATATTACTTTTATGTTTTAGTTTAAGAATTTAGCTTCATATTCCATTTTTTTTTTAAACGACGCCCGCTTTAATAATCTATGTCGCGAGGGTGTTCACAAACATACATTTCACACACACAGAGCACACCCAGAGTCAGAACAAATCTTTGCGAATCACACAAAGATTTGTCCCATGTTACTTTATGTTTTTCATTATTATTGTATTACATTAGATAATATACGAAAAAAACTGTTTTATGGATCATTTATTACATAGCTAATGATCCCATCCATCCTTTATTCATGGTTGTCCTTTCCTACCATTTTTATTTCAAGATACAAAATGTAATCGGTATTTAGTTTAACCGCAGTATTTTACATATTTTTGTCAGATTCCGTAGGCCCACTTGGTCTTTTTAGACTTAAGCTGGCTCAGTGACCTGCCCAACCGATTTCTTGAATATTTGAGGAGGGTTGACGTTAAATTTGTTTCCACTATTTTATTATAACGTGTCTATGCTGCAGTGCGACACTCGACCGCATGAGTAAATTCGTCTCGATTGGCGTGTTGATATTGATATGACAATAACACATTATGATTGACTATATTCAGCAGACTAGGCAGATGTTTTCAATCTAAGTTATGTCGCCAGTTACGAGTATGTTGAACTGGCTTTAATAATATAAAGTTCAATATTTTACTCCATGACTGAGTGATTCTTGGAACAAGGGCCCTATAACTTTTTACATTTTGTGTAAATGTGCCTGCCATACCCAAAAACTACAAACGCCATCTAATTTATATCCTCATAATCATATTCTCTGTGTTTCTATGAAAGACTAGTTGTACCCGTAAAAATATTATCTATTGATATATGGGTCAACTAAATCCAATGAATTAATTATTTTTCCAATGTTTATCAATTGTGACAGATTAAAATAAAACAAACCGCTGAAAAGAGTATCAAATTTATTTTATTTAATAAGCACACCAACTGTATAATTACACAGAGCCATACAAACTATTATAATAATGTACAGGTAAATCAAATAGTAGTTACACAAATCACAGGCATGCATTACATTCAAACAATTTCTCTTTAGGAGACTACAAAAATAGAAATTACATTCAAACAATTTCTCTTTAGGAGACTACAAAAATAGAAATATTAAAATTAATAATTAATTCTTAATTTTATTATTAAATTAATTATTTTATATTATTAAATTAATATTTGGAATAATTAGTTTTTTAGTATAATTGATTTTATTTTTCGGCCGGATGGTCTAGCATGAGCCTCTCACCACGAAGGTACGTCAGTAAATTCACAATAGCAGCACAAAGATCGAATTGTGCCCGGTGGATGGCGATAGGTTCACCCCCTATCCCATGGGACCTACTCATAACAGTTGAAATGTGGGTTTTGTACACCTCTGCCACACTCTTCTGAGTTATAGAGGCGTGATGTTATGTTGTATTCTTTATATTTTATAATATTAAGCACAAAAATCATAGTCATACTTTGATTGTGGTAGAAAATTTGTAAACAAGCTCGAGGGTGGACGCACCACCGTCTCACCTTTAACCTAGCGCAAAATAGTTGTGTTTGCCCTACTGTGTCCCGATTTCAGTTAGGACTGACAATCTGCTTTATGGATCGTCGATATTTTATCAGTACAGGTGTACTAAACATCCGTACGCTATGTTGTACAAAGAGAAAAAAACTACCTGGTCGTACATAGTTACATAGTTAATTAAACTTTCCGCACTCAAAAGTTAATCTCATTTACAGTTTCCATAATGACTAGTGCGTGAGTGAAGTAAGATGGTGATGTTAAACCTAAAAGAGAGAAATAGTTGACAAAATGTGTAAAAACGTGAAGAACGTATCCTGGGAGACGGAGACCCTGATGGGAACGCCCCCCAAGTCGAAATGGGGGAGCTTCGAGCCAAGAGCGGCGTTGTCCCATGTGGGACTGTTTGTGGCGCTGATGCTGTATACTGGCGGAGGAGGCCTGGTAAGTTTCTACTGTTCTTTACTTTTTCTACGAATTTCCAAGTTGAATATTTGATTAATAATGAATAAACTTAGAAATTTTACATAGGAATTTGTTATGGATAACATTCACTTTATTTTTCAATTTATTTTATATTGCTCAAAAAATACCAATAGTAAATTAAAACAGAATCGTAGAAATAAGCAATGCGCTTACTTGTTTATTTTCAAGTACAAAGTAAATCATAATAACTAAACCACTTCTCATGCACTTAAATTAAATGATATCCTTATTTCTCTTTAAAGGTAAAATTATTATGTTAAAATGCAATATGCAAGTAATAGAGGCCTTAAAACTCGGCAAATTCATCTTCAAACAGACAAACAGGGCTCTCTTTAAGTTTGTCATCCTCAAATGAATCAAAGTTACTGGTATCTCCTGGTGATGAAACCTTAGGTATAAAAGGAGGTTGCATTCGGCCATTCAAAAGACAATCCCAATCAATTGGCTTGAACCAGTCATGATTTTTAAAATCCAGGACACCGTCTTTCAGATTCCCATATCGCCTTGTAGTATCCACTTGCAAAATATGCGCTATTAAATCTTTTAAATCGTTCGAGAAGTGATTAGGGCATCTATATCTGCCAGCTACGATTTTCTCATAAATTCTCATAGGATCTGATGCAAAAAATGGTGGGTGACCAGCATTCATTTCATACAGCAAAATACCAAACGACCACCAGTCTACGCATATTCCATATCCCTTACTCAGAATAATTTCAGGAGCTAAATATTCTGGGGTGCCGCAGAGAGTCCAAGTTCTTCCTCGTACAAACTTACAAAATCCGAAGTCAGTAAGTTTTATGTATCCATTTCTGTCGAGCAAAATATTTTCGGGCTTTAGATCTCGGTAGACAAGTTCACAAGCATGTAAATATTCGAAAGCAAGAACCACTTGTGCTCCGTAAAATTTAGCGGCACCCTCATCGAACCTGCCCATCTTGCGCAAGTGGGTGAACATTTCACCACCGGGTACGAACGGTTGTATGAAGTAAAGATACACATTATCTTTAAAAAAATGCTGCATATAAACCACAAAGGGAAATTTAAGACCACATAGGATCTTTTTTTCGTTATACGTATGTTCGACTTGTTTTAGTTTTAAAATTCGTTCTTTTTCTAGTGCCTTCATGGCGAAAAATTTGCCGTTTACAGCGTGTTTTACTAGATACACTATTCCAAAGGCTCCAGTGCCAAGGGTCTTCTGCATGATGAAATCACTCAACTTTGCATCAGTCTCGAACGTTTCATTCCAGGTTGCTATAAAATCTTGACATAATTTATTTAAATACATAGAATACTGGGCCTGCTGAGCTGGAGTATAGCCCGAAACTCTGGCACCCTCCATTGTTAGTTTATTATACAATTATGCGTGTAAAATAATTGTCAAGTAGTTATAGGAATTACTTTCTGTTTTGTGGTGATTATATTTAATAATATAAGTTAGTATAGATTACGATTTTTAACTTTGTCATGCTTCGTCATCAATGACCTATAACAAAAGAAAGATCTATAACAAAATCTATAATCAAGTTAGTCTATGGATCAGATGCTAGAAATTATCAAAGAGTATAACAAGGTCCAAGTATGATCTTTTGCTATCGCTCTGGCTCTGTGACCCCATAGTTCATACGTTTGGGTTCGGACTTCAAAATGAGTCATTTCAGTTTAATTATCATACGCTGGTAGCGCCGGTACTGAAATAGTACCGAAGCGCCATCATGCATGGCCGACGGCAATAGCCAAAACTTATTGTAAGAACAATACGCAGAGCAAATCGAATAAAAAACAGACAAAATATTCCTCATCCCTCTCATTCCATAGATCAGCGTCCAAACTGATCGGTGCTGATCTATCATGAACGGCGGCAACGGTTGGCACTCTAGTTGCCCCAACCGCCTTTTCAGGGGCGTATTTACCCTAGGGCCAAGGGGGCCATGGCCCAGGGCGCCATTTTTTTTTTGTTAAGTTTCTTTTTATTACCTAGGTGAAGAAATTAAAAAATCCTACCCATTTAACAAAAATGACAACTCATTTGGTTTTAAGTTTGTTAGACGGGTCAATTTCAACAAGTGGTGTTTTTTGTACCTTATCCGTGAACTTTTTCATTTATTTATTTAAAAACTTCTTGCACAAAATTTGTGACAAAGGCGGACTTAATGCCGAAGGCATTTTCTACCAGTCGACCCTTAGGGTGGTGCAGAGATAATTGGTAGGTGCATAATATAAAAGTAGGTGTAATTACTTTATTGTATAATAAATCTAAATAATACACATACTATACTAATACTCGAATACTATATAATACACAAATACAATAACATATATTACATAACATATAACATAACATACTATACTTAAAATAACACAATTTATAGCTTTTTTGGATATTTTTAGATTTATTGTAATCAATAAGATACTAAATGTCCCCAATTTTACGCACATGAACGTATCATATAAGACAGGCGATATTTGAGTTTGAATTTGGGTTGCCACCGATACGATAAGCCGACCACCGATTACTTTTCTGTACACCGATATGAAATGCTTGAACACCGAAATGTTAAGTTTATCCACCGAAATGTTAAGCCTATCCACCGAAAAGGTGTGCTTATCCACCGATATGGTAAATCTGACCACCTTTGCACCATTGTTTCGTCAATAACTTTGTCATATTTTATTCATAGTTACATCAGAGTTTTATACCTCATTTAAAAGCTTATGAAATTTACATGTTTTTAGCGTTCCTTACCCAAAGAAAATGGAACCCTATTACTGAGACTTTGCTGTCCGTCCGTCCGTACGTTCGTCTGTCAACAGGCTGTATCTCATGAACCGTGATAGCTAGGCAAATGAAATTTTTACAGATTGTATAACTATTGCCGCTATAACAACAAATACTTAAAACTGAATAAAATAAATATTTAAGATGGGCTCCCTTACAAAAAACGTGATTTTTTTGCTCGTTTTTGCTTAATATGGTCACAATGGTCACAAATTTAGTTAATGACCTGTCACCGAAAACATTTAAACTAAGGTTATGATTTTGATAAATGTATCATGTCATTCACTAAATGAACGTTGAAGTACAAATTGATGTGTGTGCATTTATATTATTGACATCACTAAATTTTTTCGTTTACTATTTTGCTCAGAGAGACTATAATATCACAATGTAAAAACTAAACCTAATATAAAAAATGGCTTTGCAATCCCTCAATGTTTTTAAAAGAAGGGTTGTTTGTTTGTTTAATGTTTTTAAAGAGTTGCGTAAAATGAGTGATAAATGTAGCTCTCTACCTACTGAAGCCAATTCCTATGTGCCACAGACCCGGTGACCCGCACAACAATTGAGTCTTTTGATTCGATCACTTCGCGATCTTACTCGGGTTAAACAGAATGATCGATCGACATAGGACTGATCTCTTATGGGTTATCTGTGTTTTTTAGAAAGTTTTTGACGTGATTTTTATTATACCGAACACAATGTGTCGAAAGTTCAATTGTGCGTTGCTTTTACCATCGATGCTTTATTGATGCGATAGTATGTCGGTCTTCAAAATTTACTGTTTGTCCCTAATACAATTATAATATGACTTTTTTTTTAAATACTATGTTTAATGTAGACAATATTTTGCATCTTTTTTAAATTTGCTTAAATTTTGCGACAGGTGGTTCTGGCTATGAACATTACGTAATCTACTTGAACTATTCCCACACCAATTTTTATTAAGATCGGTCTAGTAAATTTGAATATTTTTGGGTACAAACAAACGAACAAACAAAGGTATTTTACATCGTACAATTTTATTATCGACACAGTGTGTTCGGTATAGTAAAAATCGCATCAGCAACTTTCGAATACTCTTAAGGAACCCATTTAACGAAATTACTGCTATCAACAAAATGTTGTAGAAGCAAAATAAATGACACAGGGTCCACCGATGTGATGAACCGACCCACCGACACGATAAAATGATCCACCGATATGATTAAACAATCCACAGATGTCTTAAAACTGTTAATACACAACAAATTTATACACCGAGCAGATAAATTATACACCGATAATTTTTTTCACCGATCAGGTGGAAAATTATCGTATCGGTGGGTAAAATGACCACCGATTCCACCGATAATGGTACAGCGACGAGATAAATTGCACACTTTTTTTTAAATTTCAAAGAAACCATAATAACTAGGACAAATTGAACTACAGCCAATAAAGCTAATTCAGTTACTATAATCTCTGTAAGAATCAAACAAATATAAAATAACAACATATTACAATATTATTATAAAAAATCATTCACCGATATGATAAAATATTTGTCGCCTAGCAATTTTCATGATGAAAAAAAAATCTTGCAGGAAAATGCAGCGATGTAGAATAATAATCAGGGATGGGACACTGTCGGACTTGCCTATGTAAAGTTATGTCTTAATTACTTTTTGGCATCGAAAAGCCAAGAATTTCGGGGACAAGTACGTTTGTGCCTCTCATTAATACATATGGTTAGTTAAATAATAGAATATGCTATTTATTAATGATGAAACTAATATCCTACGAAATAGGGTAGGTTGTAACCTTAATTTACTAATATTCATTAACTTATAAGCCATTTTGTTTGTAAAAAAAGTACTGGGACAGCACCGACAAGCGAAAATTTGGACTTTAGGAATTTACTTCTACCTTTAAATTTCATCCTAGCCCTTTAATATTTTTGCCTACACCCTATTTCTACCTATAGAATACATACTATAAAAATCAATTCAGTACAATATTCTTCTTTTCAAATACGAATTTCAGCGAGGACAGAAAAAAAGTCGTTTGGGAAATCCACCCGGACATTAAAACGCGGAGCAGTTGTATTAGGTACGTACAAACAGTATCAGTCGTCGTGATTTCGTGAACAAGCGCGCGCCCATACCGCTAATTCTCTATGGAAAGTTGCGCGACGTACCTACCTAGAATATTTTTATGCCTACAGCGCGTAGTGAGAAAAACAAAATGAGCCTAAGGCAACTTTACTCATTTTTTAAGGACAAAAACTTAGAGGACGCTTTTCCATACATTGCAATTGCGTTACGTATTTTTACGAATAAAAAATTATCTTCGTTCTCGTTTGAGTGAAGAACGTGTAAATAGCTTGGCTATTTTAAATATAGAAGCGGAATTGACAAAATCTGTCGATTATGACAGTGTCATTGAAGAATTTGTGAACTAATCTGTCCATCGAAAAAAAATGTAAATTTTCATTAAATTTTTTTCGATGAACGGATTTTTGACACTCTCCCACTGCTTCATATACTCTTAAACGCTCAGGTATACAGGTTTCCTCACGACGTTTACCTTCACCGTTAGCTAGCGATAATTTACATGATAAATACATACATTATACAGATTATTATTTTTTTTAAAATAAAGTGCCTGAAAAAGGATTATTCTGATAGGATAAATCATGTAATTAAATTTATTATACATTATTGACAGAGGTATGAACTGTTTTCAAAGTTGATGGTCTCGGGTGCTCAAGACCTTCGACTTTGTCAACCTACGTTCTCCAACTAGGCTTTTGAGGTTAACTAAATGTTGTTTATAATAAATGTTGTTTATTTGTTATAATAAACGCTTTTTATTCCTTTATAAATAAAAAAAAAATAAATAAAAAATAAAAATAAGCAGGGAGTTGTGATTGATTGATTGTTGATTTTGGATGATTCGTTATCATCCAAAATCTACAATCTTTTTCCAAAAACAAACAATTTTTTTAAGTCTCTTAGGTAGGGGCGCCGAACCCTGCTGGCCCAGGGCGCAGAATTTTTAAATACGCCCCTGCGCCTTTTCCGAAAATTCATATACAATTTTTGCTCCGTCTGGAAAGCCCAAAAATCAACTGCTGTCAACTGGAATCAATACTTTTTTAATATTATCATAATTTATTATTTTTTATCTATGAGGCTAAGTTGTCATGTATCAACACTTGTCAAAATCAGTCAAAATCAAAGGGGTAGTGGAGTAATGTCAAAGCAAAAATATTTCTTATCGACAATGATGATATTTATACATATATTTATTTTTCTGAGGTGATTTATGATTTCATTTTGCATATTTAAATGGGATATTTATCTCGATGTGACTGGTTATGCCCAAATTGTCATACACTCAACAGGATCATCAAGATCATCAACGATATTTGGATATGCTAAAAGAAGAGTTTCTTAAAAAATATGAGAGTCCACCAGTAAACAAAAGTACTGTGGAACAATTTGACACAATCAAAGCTATCGGCAACGGAGCTTATGGTGAAGTGTTTTTAGTAAGAGACAAAAGTACACTCTCTTATCACGCCATGAAAGTTGTAGAGAAGAAAGTTGTAGTTGAAAGAAAACACGTGAAGCATCTAATACTTGAAAAGAAAATTCTTGAGTCCTTACAATTTCCATTTACGTTAACCTTAGACGTAGCTTTCAAAGACAATGCGTACTTATATTTTATATTACCTTATATTGCCGGTGGAGAAATGTTTACCTACTTACACAGATACGGTCCTTTTTCTAATGATCTTGCAAAATTCTACGCCAGTCAAGTTGTTTTAGCCCTTGAATACTTACATTACTGTGAAGTAATTCACAGGGATATCAAACCTGAAAATATATTAGTGGACACCACTGGATATCTAAAACTGTGTGATTTTGGATTCAGTAAAAGGATGAAGAAAAAGACTTGGACACTCTGTGGTACTCCGGAATATTTAGCACCTGAAATAATACTGTCTAAAGGCTACGGTTTTGGTGTAGACTGGTGGGCAGTAGGTGTTTTAATATTTGAAATGTTGGCTGGAGTACCACCGTTTTATGCAAACGATCCTTCTAAACTTTATGAGAAAATTTTGGAGGCTCAATACCAATGTCCTGATGTCATTGATAAAGATTGTAGGAATTTAATTAAAGGGTTGCTTCAGGTAAATCCAACGAAGCGTATGGGCAGTTCCAAAACTGGAGTATACGATATTAAAAGCCATGCATGGTTTTACGAAACAGATTGGCCTACCATACTAAATAGAAAAGTGGATCCACCGTTTGTGCCTGTGACCTTCGATGCTGGTGATACAAGCAACTTTCCTGAACTAGCTCAGCCGATGCTTAAAAAGTTTTCAAAGTGTCTGTTTGAGGAAGACTTCGAGGATTTTTGAAATGTTTTGTGAAGATATTAAAGTTTTTAAGACGAATATGTGATGGTTTAGACGTAACAGATCCTAAGTGAATTGTATTATAAATGTTGTATAGATTATAACTACCTACTCGGTAAAATAAATGAATTTTAACCAGTTATAATTCAGTATTGATTAATTTATCTTGTGCTCATAATAAATTGAGTTCCGGTCAATTATTATGGTATCTATCTTGAATGATAAGTTAGACATTGAAATTGCAGTCGTAATTATACAACCCCAATTCAAATCTTATGAAAAGTCAACTTGCCTTAAACTTTTATTTAAATTATTCATTAAGTTTGTTAAAGCTTCTATTAAATTTTATTTTTTTTGCTTTCTGCTGTTGCTGCAAAGACTCATATTCTAAAGGTCTGCTACACAATCCATCTTACTTGGGTAATTAGTTTGTGTAGATTTTAAGTAAGATTTGTCGTGTAGCCAGCAAAACGATATCTTTGCACAAACTGTATGCGATACAGTCAAGGGAAGTAGATTAACAAGCCCTTTCCTCTTTTTGCACTACTTTGTCAACGGGAAAGCTTTTTGTGTGTGTCAAAATTGTGTCCAATTGTGTCATTCTGATAGCAATCGCCTTGTCAAAGTATTATTATTTTTATAAAACAGTTATGTTTATTATGATACAAATCTTCAAACCTCAAACTGTGATAAAGTGTTGTGATATGGTATGGTCACCATGCTTTATGTAAAAAAGTATGACAGTAAATGAAGAGAAAGCTTCACCACGCTATAGTCATTTAGCGCAAACGTGCCATACTCGATATCTTGATGCGTTGCAACAAGAGTTTCAGAGTAGGCTTAAACATCCACCGTCTTATCAAAGACCACCTGATGATTTTGATATACTTCAAGCTCTTGGGGCTGGTGCTTTTGGAACAGTGTTCTTAGCTCGGGACAGAAGTAATTTCACCTATCATGCTGTAAAGTCTATTGACAAAGAAGAAGTTATCAAGAAAAATATGATCAAGAATCTGCTTCAGGAAAGAAATATTCTACAAAGTATTATGTTTCCTCTTGTTATCGGTCTAGATTATACGTGTAAAGACAACTGTTATATCTATTTTATACTGCCATTTCTAGTCGGTGGGGAATTGTTCAGTTTGATTAAGAAAACGGGCGGCATTGATGAATGTTTATCAGAATTTTATACTGCTCAAATGGTGCTGGCATTAGAATATCTTCATCATTGCGGGATCATCCATAGAGATGTGAAACCCGAAAATATATTACTGTCTCATAATGGATACATACAGTTAGTTGATTTTGGATTTGCGAAAATCATGAAAAAACGAACTTGGACTTTGTGTGGAACACCAGAATATCTAGCTCCAGAGATCATATTATCAAAGGGCTATTCATTTTCTGTAGATTGGTGGGCAGTCGGTGTTTTGATTTACGAAATGGTTTCTGGGTGCCCTCCGTTTTATAACCCTGATCCGGTTACATTATATAAAAAGATTTTATCGGGCATTTTCAAAACTCCATCCCACATGTCTTCGAACTGCAAGTCTCTGGTAAAGCGTCTTTTAGAAGTGGATCCTACTAAACGATTAGGATCGCTTAAGTCTGGAGTATACGACATCAAAAGTAGCCCGTGGTTTTGTGAGACAGATTGGGAAGCACTTCTTCAACAAACGTTTCCAGCTCCTTATATCCCAGAGTGTAAAGATATGAGCGACACAACAAACTTTCGTCAAATGGATGAGACCAAACTTAAGAAATGCCCGCAATGTCTTTATGAAAACGAATTCAAGGATTTTTAATTGAATATTATTTTAATATTTATTTTATTTATAAGGCAATATACATATTTTATCAATGCAACTAAGTTTTTATTTTCTCACTTAATACGCGTATTGCATGATTTAATCCTGTCATTTTCTACGAAATTAGTAAAAAAAATCAATAATATTTAGCCTACGTTTTTAGTGATCAGTAAGTTTTTATTAGACTCAAATGATATTGGTACTAATAAATTTAATGTTATCAATAGCCAGCTAGTATAATGTTTGTGTAAAATGGACCTTACAAAATATTCATGAGTTTTTCAGCCGTAAGTATACAGTATTTTGATGAACGTACGATTTTGATTGCAGGTATTTCGTGCTCTAGAGTATCCGGCAGAGATGGCCAAACAAGAGTTCCATAGAGAGAGACTTCTGACAGAAAGGTGGAATCTTATACGTTTCGTATCGCAACGAAGCAACAATACCACGGATGGCGACGTGGTTGAACAAGTACTGAGTGATCATCTAGCCGCTTATGAGAGGGTCAGTATGAGTATGTATGTACCTTTGGATAGGTTGATAAGAGTTGCCGAGACTTTGCCTAAGCTAAGTGTGGAACATTATGTCTTCTACTTAAACGTTGCCATAACTATGACCAGCCGGAACCGATGGCTTAAAGACAATGCACTTTCCAAGGTGCTGAGGAAATCTCAATATTTACACGCAAATTAATTAACTTTGTCACTAACTTTTCACGTTTTTAATCTATAGATAGTTTCAAAGTGTAGTTGTGTTTTAGTTTTATCCGTAATAAAAGTTTTAAGTGTGTGTTTATATTACATAAATTGCTCATTTACGGCATTTACTAAGTCATTCTCAATGAGCACTTATAACTATGTTTGCATGATTGAAATTAATCGCATCTGTTTGTTCAAAGGTTTTAGAAGAAGCTTCTTCTGGCGGGCTGGCTTTAGAGGTGGAGAACAACTTCCCAGCATCAGAAGAGCGTTGGAGCATACTACAGGCCGTGTTCTTTTCGTCCACAGTGCTCACCACAATAGGTGTGTACGAGCATGTAAGCATATTATATACTTGCTAGTAATACTAAACCTGTTCTTAATATGAGGAATTATGTAAATATCTCACACACAACGCCATCTAGTCCCAAACTAAGCAGAGCTTGGGTACTAGAATAACTGATAATAATAATAATGTATATCTTAGTACATGTAGGTTAGGCTCTCTCAAATCTAATACTTATTAGTTAAACCACGTCTCTTGATATTAATTTTAATAGTGTTTTAGAGCTTAATAGTGTTAAGAACGGTCTTACAGCGACCGTTGATTTAGTTACCAAAATTAAACAAAATATAGATAATAAAAATATTGTGTTAGGCGTATTTATAGATTTGAAAAAGGCATTCGATACAGTGAGTCATGATATACTGTTAAGAAAATTAGAAATTATTGGTATCACTGGTAATGCCCTTAAAATGTTTCGTAGCTACCTGACTAACAGATATCAAGTAGTAAAAATAGACCAACAGCAAAGCGATAAACTGCCTATAGTGTGTGGTGTCCCACAAGGCTCAATTTTAGGACCTTTGTTGTTTTTAATTTATATTAATAATATTCAGGAAATGGGCCTACGTGGTCACATTACCCTTTATGCAGATGACACTTGCTTATTCTACTTTGGGTCTACAATTGATACTATTATATCACAAGCTCAAGAAGATCTAAATACCCTTCATACTTGGTTTCAATATAACTTGCTTACAATCAATATTTCTAAAACATGTTATGTAATTTTTAAAGCCAAAAATAAAATAATACCTACTCATGATTCTTTAACTATCGGCGGTATAGAATTAAAACAAAAAAACTGTGAAAAATATCTTGGTTTAAGACTTGACAGTACCTTAACTTGGAACTCGCATATTGAACATATTAGGAGTAAGTTATCATCGCTACTTTGCTCAATACGACAAATAACACCGTGTATCCCAAGCAAATTACGATTTACTATCTATAACGCCCTAGTAAAGCCGCACCTTTTGTACTTAATAGAAATTTGGGGTAGTGCCACAAAAACAAATTTATCCAACCTTCAAATAGCCCAAAACAAAATTATTAAAACTCTTTTTCGGTACCCTTATCTGACACCTACAAATAAAATATACAGTGATACCAAAATCATGCACGTTAAACAGTTATATATTTACAATACGTGTCTCTTTATAAGAAAGGTGCTTAATAATAAAATACATACAAACATAACTTTTACGAAACAAAAACAATTAAGTAAACGCAGCACCCGTCGAGCTAGTTTTCTCGTATTACCTAAAGTTAGAACGAATTATGGTCAAAAATGTTTAACATACCAAGGAGCACAGCTATATAATAGATTACCTTCCGTAATAAAAAATGTAAACTCAATTAACATATTCAAATGCAAACTCGCTAATTACTTAATGGCTGATAACTCTCTTTAGATAAATAAGCTGGGTAAGCATAGTGATATGTTAAAGGAGTTAGTTTAGTTGTTCTGCTAATGTAATATTTTTAAGGCTAAAACGAAAATATGATATTTTTTACTTTAAGTTTAATTATGTTCTCATAGAAGTGACTTGTAGTCTTATTTGAGAATAAATGTCTTTAAACCTAAACCTAATAATTTTCATGCATGACTTAGATGAGCGAATTTATAGATTTGATGGGGCATTGGAATCTATCATGCGATGAGAGTGAGAGGCTCTCGATAACAAAGTCTGAGATTTGAAGTTGCAGCACGCACGGAGAATTACTCATCTTTTGCTAGCTGTGAAGAAAATAATGTTAGTAAAATGGCATACTAGAAATTTACATAGTAAAATGTTAATGTTTTAAAAACTACGAGCAACTATATAGTAGGTACCTACTGATACTTTTATTATAGTATTTTAGTTATTATAGTATATAAAGAGATTTTACAGAGTCCCTGTTTGCCAATTGTTTTCGTAAATTTTTCATGGTGTTATTATATTATAATGAAGATATATTTCAGGTTACGGTAACATGGTGCCGGAAACGTTCTGGGGCAGACTGTTTTGTATCGCGTATGCTCTTATTGGAATCCCTTTCACGTTGACGGTGATCGCCGATTTGGGCCGAGTGTTTGCCACCGTCGTTTCAATTATAAGTAAACACATGCCAGAGTTACCTAGTAAGTATTTTAATTTCTGTTTGAATGTAGTCGTTGTTGCTTTAATTGCTAAAATACCGCAGAGTCTATCTTGAAACTATATTGTTTCACTCTTAGTATCTGTTATGACCTCAAGCATAAATACACGCAGACCTACCTCTGTCAATAAATCGTTAAGATTCGTCTTTTCAAAGATATGTGTGTATTTATCATAAACATTGTAACTTGCTAACGGTGAAGGAAAACATCGTGAGAGAACCTCCAAGCGTAAAGTGCCTAAAAAGTACTTGAGGTCGTGTGAAGTCTACCAATCCGCACTTGGTCAGTGTGGTGGACCATGGCCTAATCCTTCTCATCTTGAGAAGAGGCCCGAGCCCAGCAGTGGGACATGTATTAGATACAGGGTTGATATTAATATGTATTCACACAAGATGCAATTCCAAAATTAATGTTGAGCTCTGAAAGCTGAATTACTGTTTAGATTTTACAATAATGTAAAGATTACTGATTACTGATTTACAAAGCTCAAAAAAGCTCAAATAGAAAGCTTAAAAAAAACGTTAAGGGATTGATGAACAATCCAAATATTTTAATATATTTTTCATATTTGTGTTAAGATGTTTTTTTTATTCTAGGGTGTTGCACTAGAGGCCTTGAAGCAAATCCGACAGGACAAAGGTCCTTGTATGCCCTCGGAGCTGTGGGCTTTCTGTTCGTGTACCTATCAGCTGGGGCAGGATTGTTCAAAATGTGGGAAGATGACTGGACCTTCTACGACGGGTTCTACTTTTGCTTCATTACCATGACTACTATTGGATTTGGTGATCTCGTTCCCAGTAAGAATATTTTACATTTTATTCTATCAAACATTTTCCTGTACGCTTGTAGTGAGCTCATATCGTAAATTAGTATTTTAGGAATCGGTTTGACCGTCAGGTTTAAAATATGTGTTGAGTTTTTACGGCTAAATGCCAAAAAAGAGAATTCTTGGAACGCATTTGGCTTATAATTTGCTCAGCACTTGAACAGCGCCGCGTAGGTATATTGCAAAGTCCCTAAATACATTATTTAAAATGTGCTTACTTACACACTTATAATCCAATTAAACATAAAAGTCTCATGCAAGTTAGGAATCTAATTATTATGAATGAAGACAAAATCGTAGTGAAGATAGTACAACCATTTTATTACCACACTATTTCTTATAACAGAATTAATTTGAGAGCTTTATATAATTTTCTAGAAAGACCAAAGTACATGTTACTATGTACGCTTTACATTTTAATCGGCTTGGCACTTACGTCGACCATTATCGAGCTGGTGAGGCGGCAGTACGCCAGATCTTGGCAGCAGTTGAGGGCGCTGTCCGGCCCCTTGGCAGACACGCTGCGGAGGCTCGGCGACGCTGGCAGGGGAGTCGATGTCTCTGCATTGCACTCTGATTTAAGAAAAGTACTCACTGTGGTAAGTGATCCTTGATATTAAGCTTTACTTTTAATTGTAGATGTTTAGAATCTTGCAAATAAAATAACTTAACATAGAACGTAATCGGTCAATTCTGGTGCAAATTAGCACTAGTCTAGCGATTTCATGGACTTTTTTTAATGTTTTGTTTGATATTAGGTTGTTTTAACGGCTTTATTATTGTATGTATATATAGGTAGGTAAAACATGACATGATTGAAAGTATTCCTTAGTTAGATAAATTAGCAACAATCTGAAACTTAACTTCATAGTTATTAATGTTTTCTTTTTCTTGGTGTGACTTAATGGCATTGCAATTAATAAATCGTACAAAGTATAATATACCTAAACACAATATTAATAAAATTAAGGTCAAAAACCAAATCATAGCCAATCCTAAGGAAATCGCTGAGGCTTTTAACAATTATTTTGTTGATAAAATAGAACCGAAACTTCAGGCCAGCAGTAAGACTACATCTAACTTAATAAGTAGTAATAGTAAGTCTATTTTTATGTTACCTTGTGTCCCATATGATATTTACAAAATTATAATGTCTTTGAAAAACACTAGTAGCGTAGGATACGATGGTATTAGTACAAAAATACTGAAACATGTCTCAATAGAAATCAGTGGTCACCTTAGTCACATTATCAACCTTAGCATTAGTTCTGGTATTTACCCAGATGCTCTTAAAACATCTATAGTGAAGCCACTGTTTAAGAAAGAAGATCGAGAACAAATGCAATATTATAGACCAATTTCATTAATACCTGTTATTTCTAAAATATTTGAAAAATACATTTATAAGGAAATATACTCCTTCACTGAAAAAAATAACATCTTGACGGAAGAGCAAAAGGGGTTTAGACAACATAAGACAATAAATTTGGCCATTTACGACTTTCTACGTAAGGTCATTAGTAACGTAGATAAGCGAATACCAGTCTGTGGCATATTTTGTGATATGACTCAGGCCTTTGATTACGTACATCATGATACTCTCTTAACTAAGCTTGAAAAGTACGGCATTAGAGGTAACGTAATTAATTTAATTGAATCATACTTACATAATAGAATTCAAGTCACAGAAATTACTAGAATAAACACAATGAGCAAACGTGAAGAGAGTTCAAGATCTTCAGAACGTATTGTTAAATATGGGGTGCCACAAGGAAGTGTACTTGGGCCCCTTTTATTTATTTTGTATATTAATGATCTGCCAAAATGTGTAAATCATCCAATAACACTATTTGCGGACGATAGCACCTTAACTATACCTTGTAATAATGTAAATACATACAAATATGATATTAATAACTCTATAGATTTAATGGCAAAATGGCTAAATGATAATAACTTGAAAATTAACGTAAGTAAAACAAAATTAATTCATTTCAGTCAAAGGGTTCAGAACAAAAGTCACCTAATTATACAATATAATAATGACACTGTACAAGAAATAGAAAACACAAAATTCCTTGGACTAGAAATAGACAAAAAATTAAACTGGAAGCCACATATTGAAATATTAAGCAAGAAAGTTCATAAATCCGCATACGCTCTTAATACAATAGCAGCAATAATAAATACAGATGCACTCCTTACTGCTTATTATGGTATTGTAGAATCTCACCTACGTTACGGACTAATTTTTTGGGGTAACTCATCCGAGAAAGAAACAGCCTTTAAATCTCAAAAGAGATGCATACGGTCGATGTTTAAACTGAAACCCATAGATAGCTGCTTGCCATATTTCAAGCGATATAAAATACTGACACTACCGTGCCTTTACATTTTGGAGGTTGCTTTATTTGTAAAATCGAATCCAAACCGATTTATGCGTCTATCTGACGTAATACCAAGAAACAGGCGAGACAGCAGTAAAATTTGCCTTCAAACTGCTAACACAACACTAATGCGCAATAGTGTTTTCTGCATGGCCCCCAACATTTACAACAAATTACCGAAGTGTTGGAAAGAACTTAATATTAATTTATTTAAAAAAAGACTTCGTAACTTTCTGACTGATAAAGCCTATTACAGTATAAGTGAATTTATGCATGAAAAAGATAGTGCATTTGTGTAGTTTATATTAGTTTTTAGTTAATTGTTTTATATTATTGTTTAAATTTATTTTTATTTGTTCTTCGTTAGTTTTGTAATATTTTATGCTGTCTTTGTTGCTTACATGTATTTTAATGGTTATGTAACCTTTCGCATGCCTATTGGTAAAATTTGGTGGAACTAATATTCTTTATGTAACATCATACTGTACACCCATATTTGCGAAATAAAGTATCTTTATCTTTATCTTTATCTTTAAAACTTATCTAACATAATTATGTCTTATAAGAATAGAATAGAGTGTGAACTTGGACTTGATCTTTCTCTAATCAAAATAACAGCAATAACAAAGTGCGACTCTTTTGCTTCATCAATAAGCATAATATATCAATAGAATTTTATACATCCATAATGACTCAACTTGATGATGAGTTGTTTAAATTGGAGCACGAACTGCATTAACTGCACTCACCATCAGAAGATCAAAGGTTTGTATTGACAGATGTTCATTGATGCTGTAAACACAAGGATTATACCTACGTCTGATTGATTGACGGGCTGTTTGAAGAACAAAAAGTGCTCACATGTTTTCTACGTAAACAAACAAACGCAAACACGATCTAATTGATATTATTTAGATAGATGTCTACAAAACTGAAGATGTATATTATTATCTTTTTTTAACGTGAATTCCATGATGATGTTAAGTGTGATGTAATAATATCGTCAAACTTTCAACTGTTCTCATTAATTGGTTTCACGATATTTATTCAGGTCGAGACCGCCCTTTAGTAACATTTATTTGAGCGATAAAATAAGAACTGCCATTTTTATTTCTGTTTTATGTACCTCTAGAGTATTGAGGCTGTGGGTTTATGTTAGGAAAAGAGGTTAACTCACGTGATATTGGATTACCCTATAAAAGTGAATGGTTGGATTGCCGAGACAATAATTGTCCAAATACTCGTACATTATGATGTAGAATTTGAGTTATCATGTCATAACTCAAATTCTACATCATAATGTACTGAAAAATGGCATGTTTACATTGATGTACTCGAATATGCCATTTTACATATTCCTGAGCTATAGTGATTTTTTCACTTATTTCACAGAAAACCTATACTGGTGCGGACTCTCTGGTAAAACTTAAGACTGCTATTACACCAGCCAAGGTATTTGCCAGATGAAAAAACTAATTATAGTTCTGGCTTTTTGGGATCACAATGACGGCAATAGCCTTATTTTGCAGCTTAGACTTTTTTGACACCGCATCATTAATCAATATATAATTAAATTTTACATTATGCGGATTTCATTTCCTAAAGCACAATTCATTATTCATATTATTTACTGTGCTGAATCGAATGTAAAGTCATTTTATTTAAACTAAGCATTCAAGTTTCAAAGGGATTATATTAAGTAGCGCTTGCCTGAAACCACAGCGAAGCCGCTTCAAAATGAAAGGCAAATAAATACACCTAGTTTTTAATGGTCAATTATATACTTTTTGTGCCTATGCTTGCCTTATTTGATAACGCTTTCACACAACATAAAAAACGTTATTTCTTTTTCTTTATTAAAAAGTTAACTGTCCGAGTTAATGATGGTATAAAAGGTAACCAAAGTGGAGGTAGGTCCTGTATTGAGGTATGTATTTTACGAATTTGCAGCAGTTAAATGATACAACTCAAATTTTCGTATAATAAAAGAACACATTACATTACCTGCATCGACACTTGAAACAGAAAGCCACACGTATGATGAAATGATGAGAGAATGAAAGTGTGGCAAATTCAGTTTCTTAAAGAAAACTGCATTGCAGATACATCAGCTTATATTAAATTCTCAGCTTTATTTTTTATAGCATACTCATTTGCATACCTGTGGGTCATTGACGTACAAATATTCAAATTCTGCTTTGTATAGCGCTAAGTAACATAACATTTTAATAAAATAGTACCGTCTTTGCTGCAGTGTAATATATTTAAAATATGCAGTGATTTTATTTATTTATTTTACAGATACCGTATTCAAATTCGGATTCTATGATAATATCTGAAACTGCTTTAACATCTCTGTAGGTATTTGGTCAGATATTAAAAAATACTTTTTAAAATTATAATAATATCATTGGCCTTTGTTGTAGTTTGAAACAAGAGCGTTTATAAACTACAGAGTTACATAAAGTTAAACAGTACTTATATTATTAATTTATTCCACAGATACCGTATTCCAATTCAGATTATATGGTAAAACCTAAAACTCCTCTGGAACCAGCACAGGTATTTGCCAGACCAGGAAAATATTTTTTTTGAGTTACTTAATCATTGGCCTTATTTTGTAGCTATAACCAATTAGCATTTTTATCGAAGTCTACATTACAAAGTATTTTATTTTTATTTTAGGTGTTCAAATTGAATTCATAAATAATAAATATAATTCATGTCACAAGTATTTAGTTAGTATCTATAATTAAGTATAGGTGCTGAGTAAATTAAATAAATCTAAGCTTTATAACTTGAGACAAAAAGGAGATTTTAATGTCAGCTGATAACTATTTTCTTGCCAAAGCCAATGCTTCTCTTCCAGTGCTTTTGCTTTACTCAATAGTAACACTGGTTACACTGCTATCCAGTGAGAATTCTAAAATAGTTTCCATACGGTACTCGAACATCGGTATTGATATTTACAGTTCGTAAGACGAATGTCTTAGTGTATTTTTATAGTTTCCGATCTAGTGGTCATAAAAACTGGAGTTGTGATAAAATTGCGTCAGCGTATGACCTTTACTCTTTTTCAGGCGTTGAGTAACTGTATGGATGACTAAGGCCTTTGCCACACTAGACGGAAATTCCGTCGCCGAACTTCCGCGGCGGAATGCCAATACATGTTATTGCATATAAAATACAAATAGCGGGCAAACACGACGGAACGACCGATCTTCCGTGTAGTGTGCCCGCTATTTGTATTTTATATGCAATAACATGTATTGGCGTTCCGCCGCGGATGTTCGGCGACGGAATTTCCGTCTAGTGTGGCAAAGGCCTAGGACTTGTTTTTTATTTCAACGTGGGAGCTGATGACTTAGTAGCTTTTCTGGTCATAAACAACACCTACTTGTCAGATTTTATAGATGTTATTAGTGTCGGATGGATAGCGAAGCTGCGCCTTCAGCGGAACTAGTAAAGTATTCTAATTTCCGTGTGAAGTGAGCCGTGCAAAATAGTAACTAGACATGTCTATCAAAGCGGATTTAAAATGTTTATTGGTGACAGACAAACGATGTTTTCCAGGAAATATTGATTTTATTTACTTCAGCAATGACATAAATAAACACTCATTTCTTGAATAGTTATAAAATTAAAAGAATACTTGTAAAATTTATTTAACAATGTTTCAAATCTACAAATAGTAGACTTTTAATACTATTAAAACACTTTCCTCAAGCGCAATAACTATCAGGTTAAATTTTGTAATGCAAATAATAATAAAAACTAGTTTACAGTAAACAATATACAGTAAGTAGGTACATACCTACATAAAATAATTTATTTATAGTATCGTACAGCTGTAGCCCGCCATTTGTTGGATATGGCCAATAAAACACGTAAAGCTTTCATACTTCACATTCCAATACCAACGATATGGCAACATTACTTTTCATTAATCTACGTGCTCTTGCCAACACTATGGCAACATTATTTTTCATTAATCTTCGTGCACTACGACTTGTAACTACATACAATTTACGTGAATATGGCACAAATGTTATAGTCATTGCGAAATTAAATTGAACATTATGATGGTCTGCTAAAAAGTCCATTTAAAATGTTGAAGTAATGATTTATTTTAGACATTGACGGAATACATTTTTTACTCAAAGGCGTCTTTGTGTAATTTATTAGGACCCTCGTCTTAAATTTCAGCCTAAAAAGAAGTGAAAAACAGAAAAGATATTCAAACAGTAATAAATGGAGCCTGCCACCGGAATTCATTTCTTTAGCTATTAAGCTTGCTTTTTAAATTTTAGGAAAGGGTTGGCCAGATTGAAGTTTTTTACATTTGGTTTTGTTTGCCGCAGTTATTGTAACAACTGCCAATTTATACCACTTTTTTACAGCAGTTTTCTCGCCTTTTTGCCGATTTTACGCGGATACGATGCTACTATTTATAATGTAGTAAAGCTGACGGCAACATAAATTTTTAATTTTACAAGATGTTTATAAAATTCAAGGCTACTAAAAACCAAAATGCTGCTTGAAGAATTAGATATATAAGTATTGATTTTGCGCTACTATGTAAGCATTTTTGCACTACAGTGCGTCCTAAAACTCAACGATAATCTGCCAACTAAAATAAAATACCCACTATGAAGAGCTCCAGAAAAGTCCGCTTTTTATAACATCTATTTTAGTGAAAATGGAATAATTCACCATCCTGAATTAGAATTTTTGGCACTGTGTGAAAGTGACAGTAAACTTTTCGTGTTTTTGTACATATTTATAATGTTTCGGCATCACAAAAATACAAGTAATTTATTTATAAAATACTTAAGAGTCAGAACTAGATAGTTTTTGTAAAATAAAATAATAATAATAAAAAAATATATAATAATATATATATTACATAACTGATTTCATTTCTACTACAAAAAATAATAACAATAAATTGGCTGTCAAGTTTTATCAAAGTTAGCAGTTAGTTAATCAGAATACCAAAATGCTATGCTACATGCATACTTTTGTTGGAAAATATACTTTTTTTATTCTAAAGCTATTCTATCACTGACTCTTCTGTTTTGTGAATACGCGTAACTTGACTGTTTGTGATGCAGAAACAGTTAAAAAAAATTCAAACTCTGTTTGTTTCGATTCACAAAAAATACTGTACTAAAGCAATGGTGGTGTATTAAATTTTTTTATTATTTTTTGCCGGAGCTCTTTATGACTTCAGTTTCTAGGTCATCGATGAGTTTTGGGAGAACCCTAGAATACTTGTGTTCTGGGTACTTACCGCAAGAGGTACAAAAAAAATATATTTAACTTTTAGCTGCGTATTGCTTACTTCTATTTTACTTCTACATTTGCGTCATTGCAAAACTTCGTACGACGTGTGTATATCGAAAACATATAATATTTTACGTATATAAGCTAATACAAGTTATTTGTTATAGGTAACCATGCCACGGCTTAGCGGCGCCGGCAATGCGCTGTCAGACAAACACCGACTAGAGTGGGAAGCTACCATGGAAGCAGTTCTCAGGGACATTGCCGCTCCAGCACCGCCGCAAAAACCACCAATAGTCCAAATTGTTATATATGAGTCATCAGTTTAGTTAGCCCAAATATTATTTAAGAACGGACCTTGCTACCAAGCTTGTATTTGTGCTGAGTGGTGGCTATAGGACACGGTGTTAGTTCTGAAAAGACTGTAGATAAACATGTTGCTCTTCTATGTCTTGTAACTACAAAGTCATTCTGATACTATCAGAGTGGCGATTGCCTGCCACCATCCTCCTGTATGAGCCTAGCTACAACTACCACCCCTCCACTACCGTGTCTACGACCAAGAGTTCAGGGCTCTTTTCGGGATCCAATCAAGGTCCCATCAAGATCATGAAAGAAGATAAAATAAGCATTCTGTCTTGGTCTGACATGTGACTTCAACTTATCAGATGATTTTCATCAGGATGTCTGCATAATCTTTTGCTAACCAAATTTAGCACAGTATAGCTACTATTTATGGTGGGCCACTACAGTATGTTAGATTTTTGTAAATATTTGAAGATCGTTAATATACGCACGAGCGCCGATACATCAAACTAAAAAGCTTCCATTAATGCCATTGCTGTCGTAATTTCCAATTATACGAGGTTTTATCACGGTCGGTGTAGTTGCGCGTGATATTCAGACATTATGCGTCAAGGTTCAAGGCTAAAAGCCCCTTGTTTTGAATGAAAACTCTATAATCAGGCGCTAAAATACTGCCGCATTTACACTGCCAGGATTGTCATGCCAACCATTGATTTAGGTATCTCCTTTTAGCCATAATTATTAACAACATGCTGCGCCCCGCGGTTTAACCTGTGGAAAAAAAGAAGCCTGTGTCCGGCCCAATGGTCACATATACCTCAATAACAAATTTTATCAATATCGATCTAACCGTTTACGCGTGATAACGTGACGTGACCAAAGGAAATAGGTATTCATTTATATATATATATATATATATATATATATAAATTTACAGTCTGGTGAATTTAAATTTTGTAAGCTGTTTGACAAATACTTAGTCATAAGCTACCGATGTTTTACGTATATTAATATAAATACTGTTTCTTGAGCACGGCGCGGCGTGACGGCTTTGAACACTAGCCTAACTGGTGGGCCCAGTCCAATTTTTAATAATTGTTTCGTGTTGCGTTCTTCGGCTGGCATTTAAGAATTTGACACTTAGTAGTATGAGATGTAGTACGCGTGCCAACATCAAATAAGAAATGAGACGTTGTTTGTTTTTTTAACATTGTTAGTTTTTTGAGGATTTTAAGACCGGCGGCGTATTGTCTAGACAACGTGACAAATATATTTATTTTTACAACATATTCTGGTAATGATTTAGCATGTTTATTAGTTTTATGTAATGAGTTGTATACGAATGTGTATCTTTAACTTTTGAATGTTTGGAACCTTGCGGAGCTACTCTGTTTTACTTGCTGTTATTAGTTACTAAATCATAAAAATATTTAAGAAAAGGTAGGTAGGTATTTTTATTTGTTTAACTTTTTTTTTAATCAACGAACAAACAAAACAAATACAGCTCGATTCGCAATCTTCACAAGAATGTTTAGAGAAATTCTTGTGAAGATTGCAATTCGATTCGATTAATGAATTTAGAGTCATTAACCCAAATGGGGTGAAATGATTTCTCTAATACAGTACACACCACCGAATCAATAGAATGAATAGCATTGGTTGTACTATACCAATATACAGCAGATTAGGTAAAGTGAAGTGTGGAACGACTGTCGTCTTCTGCGTTTGGGATCACTCGTAAATACTAATGGGCCTAATGGGTAAATAGATTGCATTGGTTTCTGTTCCATTGTAAAAGCGTCACTCTGTACTGTCACAATAGTTTTTCTTCAGGTATCTACTTAAGAAGATTAATCGCGTTAATTTATGTATTGAGGGCGACGCTAAAGAAATGTATCAGATAAAATATTCATGAATAGAAGCAATTGAGTTGATCGTTTGTATTTTCTTACGATTCCTGAATGAAAATTCCATTAGGTATATTGATGAGTAGTGATATTTTTGGCATACCTAATCTGATCTACGTACCTTCATTTAGCATATTTATAGTTACGCATAATATTAATTTGGCAAAATATTATTTTGCATAATCATTATACAACGGCAACCCCCACCGCACCCTAACCTATTTTTTTAAGCTCCATTAGGTGAAAAAAATCATTGTGCCTAATAACAATTATGCTAAAAATTATTATGCTTAACGATAGTTATGCCAAATGAATTGTATGCCAAGTGACTATTATGACAAAAACAATTATGCCTAACTGTTATGCCAAAAAATATTATGCGAAAGAAAACGATCCCAGTGATACCTACATTCATCATCTTCAAAGTCAAATTATGAGAATAAATTATTTTTGTTATATTCAGGTTGGATAGGCTTATAGATTATTATTTTATACAATATTTTCAGTACGTACGTAAATTTAACCTGAAATGTTTGTAGTTTTCATTTCCCAGCAAAACTCAAGTCATATCAAGATCCAAGTCCAGATAAGACGACATCATAATTATGACATGTAATAAGGAGATATGTATAAAGGGGAGGAAACCACTCAAAGATAACGTTAAATGAACCGTGACACAATCTTAATGATGATGACCCATTTTACATTTATGTTTTAAGGGCTATAGCTCACACACACTACTTTAAGCATCGGCAATCCGTGATTAGGCGACTGTTTCCATCCAAAAGTTTGATTGCAGTATTTTAGCGACTAAAACTATCCTGTTTGCTAAGGCCATCTTCTTCTTCTTCGTCGTGTCGATGGCTGAGTCAAATTTTATTGGTCCAATAAGTGGTCACTGATATGGCGCTCTCTTCGGCGTTCATGAGCGCCTCTCTTGTGCAGGTGGTAGGGCATTTTGGACAGTCAGTAAGGTGGTCAAGGTTTTAACTTGCTATCGTGGTGAAAGGATTAGCCAATTCACTTTTAAGAACTCGCGAATTGCCTAGGATGCGCGACGTAGGGAATTGTTGTGTACGTCACTCAGGGAGGCTCCTTTCATGCACCCCATATGTCCATAAGTAATACCTATATGAGTTGTTAGTTTATTTATATCTGCCACGTTGGTCTAGTGGTAAGCGTAATCGCCTCTTCCCGCAAGGTCTTGGGTTCAGTTCCTGGGTAATTCGTGTGCCCGGTCGATGGCGATAGGCTCACCCTTTATCCCATGGGACCTAAACATAACAGGTGAAGTGTGGGTGTTGTACACCTCTGTCACACCCTTCTGGATGATATCAGCGTGATGTTATGTATGTAATTCAGAGTAATATTAATACAAACATACATACATGCCTGCCACCTATATGAGTTGTTAGTTTATTTATATCTGCCTTTGTACGTTATAGTTTTAAGTACCTATTTCTTTGTATGTTTGTTACAAATTTGATGTGCAAATAAAGTTTTCTCTATCTCTATCTATCTATACAACTTTTTATAATTTATGGATATTCGATGTCACAATTAGATATGCATTTCAAATATCTTGAAGTTCTCAATCTTTTCATAATTTGTAATACGTTAGGCGATCTAAATTTGAGCTATGACAATAAACTGCAGCAATAATAGAAATAGCTAAAGCTACAAAATTTAAAACCTATTAATTTATACAAGGTACCTAATTTATACTCAGGGCATCTGAGCATCGGTCGTTGTTAGATTTTGTGCTAATTTACCTGAATTCGATCTATGGTCTTCTTGTCTAGATGTAAATACAATCACGGTTAAATAATATTACACTGTCTTCATAACTTCATCTAGTATCATCAAATCATGTAAGCCGGTGCGTAGTCCTTGACTGTGTTCATTGTAAGATTAATGTATAACTGTGTTAAGAACTCATTAAATGTTATAGCCACTGTTTTCTCCATTCGCCGAGAGTAACAGCTATGCGCATTCTCGCTATAAATATGTAATATGTGTATAGCTTGGAATCATTTGAAGAGTCATTAACTGTCTAAAATTGTACACGAGCCAATACTATGGGTATGTAGTGTCAGAGATAAAATAAAACTTATCACTATCATGATAATATTACCTTGTGAATATCAATTTTTGGAAGTACATATTATCTATATAGATCTAAATTGTGGATGCCTCTGACAATATCTCATATCACATCACATCCAAACATTTCAAAACGTTTTGGCAACATTTGTTATTTTACAGTGCCATTCTTGCCATTTATAACTTTTCTATAAAGTAATAGCTGAATTTTTTATGTATTTTGTTACTTAAAACAATAAGAACTGAAACAAAAGATTCAATGAATTGTTCAATAAATAATTATAATTTTCTAACTTGTTTCATTTAGTTTTTAAACCTCAACAGAAGCATCGCCTTTTGTAGTTTTTTTTTTAAACGTATTTTACGAGTAAAACTAAAACTTACCTAATACAGCGGTGTACAGGGTAACAATCAAAGAATTATTATATAACAATAAAAAGGTAAGTTTTACACGAAATGGACTTCATCTCAGCCATATTCTGATGGAACCGAAGGGTACACGACCATGATTGATACCTAAATAAATGATTATTAGAGGTTATAAATAATGCAGTGCACCGTTTTCCTTCTCCGTTTTTCCACAGAAATCATGTTAGTATATTTCCCCACGATGTTTTCCTTCGGCATTATTGTTGTTAGTGATATTAATTCCAAAAGCGTGCGTATAAATGAATATGTATGGCTTGAGGACAACTCCTGAATTTCTTATTTGTAATAGATGCTAGGCGCTAGCATATAAATACAATCACTAAAAGATTATGGAGCACGGAATTTATCCCATGAGGGTAGGCAAAGACAATAGAATGCCATTTGCTTCGCTCCTTACATACTACTTGGATGGTAAAGGTAGGTAATAGGTAATTTGCCTTTCGAAATAAGTTGCATGATAATAATATCACGACATTAACTTCATCAACAATTTCACGTGTAAACATCAACTCTCGCTATGCATGCATTAATTTCATGCAACAAGTTTAGTAATGTAAATTAAAGTAAGTTTGAAAAACTGAAAGGTACTCTGCGAAGATTTACAACATTTTTTTAAATGTGCAACTCATTTTATGGTAAGTATCCATTAGTGTAGTAATTTAGTAAACACTACCTACAATGCAGGATATTAGGTCATTAATTTGAAATTACCTGCCATTTCAACTGAAGTACTGCCTTATGATCCATTCGCCGGTGTTAAAAGGTTGTTAGGTGGGAATGGGTTCGTCCCTCCATTACATGATAGAAATAGAACAATATAAGGAAACAAAATGTGTTAAGTACACCTCACTCAGTCCAGTCTCACTTTATGTTAATACTAGCTTCTACTCGCAGCTCCGCCCGCTTGGTACGAGTACGTCGATAAAAAGCCTATAGATATTATTTCTGGGACCTTGAAGTATCTCCACACTAGTTTACATTAAGATCGGTCGGTAGACTCGAAGACTATTGGGTCAAACAAACAAACAAATCTTTTCTCTTTATATATTGGTATAGATTTTAATATCAAGTACTGTAGTTATTTTATTTTAAGATAAAGTATTAAGTCTTTTCTAGGTTTATACAAATTTAGATGTAGTAAACTGCATCATGAGGGCTTAGCATATTTTAATACGATGATGAACCATCACACCTACTCAGGCAGGAAATACCCACTTCTCAGCTGTTCGCAGAAACGTTGTGGGAAAACGCTTTGTGCGTATTAAAAGCACATTGACCATCACAAATAACGAAGCACTGTTCTACTGATTTTTTTAAAGGATTTGAAGAATACTCTTCTACCATTTTTTCAATACTGAAAGCAAAAGAGGGAAGATATTATCCGGTAATTTCAGGTTTGTAACTATTTCTCATTTATTTATCGGAACAAGATCAGATCGTATTTATTCATGTCTTATACTTGTCCATATATCTGTGTCTATTGAAATACATATACATTATTGTTACATTGTGATTGAAATTCTCATACATTGGTATTGCGGGTATATGTTTATGTACACAACATACTTGTAATTTTATAGCTCATGATAAATCCCAATGTTTGTACGAAATGGTAATTTATTGCGTAAACATTTCTTTAGTGGATTTCGAATCGCGTCGATGGATTTTATAAAATACATATGTGGTATGTGGTAAGAATAACTTGTTAAGAATATTTTGATTCTTTATTGAGTATCGAGCGTTGAAAAAGTTACGAATATTTTGGTATTTATCGCTGTTTTAACTCATTTTCTTTATGAATGTTTGGTTTATTGTCATATGATAAATAAGCTTTGGGTAAAGTTAATCTCTACACGTAACTAAAATTTGCCTCAATAAGTTGTCCATGAATAAGGTTACCTGTTTTTTCGCGTACATAAATAACATTTTAATTTATATTTTAGGCATGGGTATCGTGCAAATAACTATATATATAACTGAAAAAAATATGCCTACCGTGTTACGCGAAAAGTGGATCTCTATGAAAATACACAACCTATATTTTTAAACCATATCTCGGTGTGTTTTACTAATAATATGACTTCCGTATTACAGTACCAGAAGATAGTTAATGACTTCAAATGTTATATTTACAAAACATCAATCTTATTCTATTTGTGTATGAAATGACTGTTGTGATGTCAGTGACTCACTTCCTAGGCAATGCCTCGGACGATTGAATATCAATTTTATGAATATGTACTATCGAAAGCAGTTCCGCATGCCCACCTTTAAGACGGTAATCGCATAGCACCGCTCACGGCGTGTATACTCGATGCTAACGTTCTGACCAATGGGGAGCGCGAACGATATTCGAGTTGTATGCGTATAAATATCTATATGTATAATTGTTACACTCACACTAAGCGAGTGTGCGCTCGGTTAATTGTAGATGATTTTTAAATAAATGTAAATCCCATCCGCGTGAGCTCCTTGTTATGAATAGTGTTATTGCCAGCGAGAAACAATTTTGAACTTATTACTATCTTAAATGTTTAGATAAAAAAAATATATTGGTATTGCCAAATATATTCAAATGATTATTTGAACTTTCTGAAACAAATTTTATTTTTGATAAGAATTAATTTATTCAACAATTTATTTTAGTTTTATCTTTTTTTATTTATTAAAAATTTCTTAGTGACTAGATTATGTTAAAAGAAATAAATTGATAACTATCCTTGGGTTATTTTTGGGCTTCAATTGAAATAATATATTTTAACAGAGGCTGCTCAAGTCTTCGAACAAGTGTTAAGTTAATCTGTGAAGAAATCTTAAATGGAATGTATAAATAAATCTCTGATAAAACTGATTCCAACGGCGCGGGCGCATTGAATATCGTAATATCATCATTGTGTTAAAAGATGAATGGATTGATATGCAAGTATTTGTAAATAGGATTTTTATATTGATGCGTTTAATGGGGGTGAAATAACTGTCTTGATTGCTTATTATTTGTTAAATAAATTAAATGTGTTAAATTATATACTAGTAAATTCATTTTAAGTTAGTTAAAAGTAGATTTTATCACGGGATATTGTCGGCGATTTTGCCAATATTAAAAACCGAGTTAACTATTGTTTTAAATCGTAAGAAGTTCAATAAAACATGCCGACAAGCATTGTTAGCGATTTTGAATCACCTTACCATAGTTGTTAAGTAGATAAGGTGCAATATTGTTTAACATGTTTTAACCATCATTTATCGGCTTCTAACACAAAAAAAATAGCTATTGTTTAAGTTCTGAGAAATTTGACTAAACAATGCACTTACAAAACGTTGCACATTTCGGCTATTGTTTATATTTTGCCCACTGCACTCACACAAATACAATTGTCTCAAAGGGGGTGGGGTAAGGAAGTGTGGCTATTGAGCTTGCACTCACACAAATAAAAAAATGCCTCTGATTCGTTGGTTCAATGTGTGCGTTACTACCTGCGCTGTCGCAGGAATATTTTCTAAAGTGGGCATGCTTATCTGCAGCCGATAGTACCTACTGAAAGCGCTTGCGCATCTGTTTACCTACGAGTGAAAATCAATCATTATACAATTATTCACTCTCTGGAAGCTTTTATGAAGTCGGAGTAGATTAATGGAGTATGCGAGACGAGCCAAAGCTATTGCTATTAGTGAATAGTTACATCAATGCAAATAAATAAAATTGAAGTGTCTTTTTTATGTCAAAATAACAATGGTTTTGTAAGTTGATATATATAGTTATTTGCACGATACCTATGCCTAAAATACTAATTTAAAAGATTTTGTCTGTCTGTCTGTCTGCCTGTCTGCCTGTCTGTTTGTATCGGCAAATCTTCTAAACGGCTAGACCGATTTTGATAAAATTTTATATGCAGGTAACTGACTACAAGGCGCGTAACATAAGCTAAGGTGGGTGGACCATGGAAGGCCACTCTAACGAGTAAACGCTTTTTATTCGTTTATTAACTGGATAAATGAAAAAAACAAATTATCAAATAATAGTTTGTTTTATTGTGTACCATATAAATCACTTTTTTTTAACCTAGCTTTAATCAGTATTCCTTAAACTTAAGTTTTGTTAAGCTCTTCCAAATGGCCTTGCAAGGAACACGGCTCCAAACAAGGCCAATATTATACATCAGTCGTTCAACTTAAAAATAGAGTTGTAACAATTAATATATTCCCTTTTACTAAAACTACATAATAAGCTCTTTCATTTAAGCAAAACATTAAATGCTCAATATATTTTTATCATTTATAAAAAACTCAACGAACATTACTTGAACACCATCGTATAACTAAGAATATATTAATGGAAATTATTTAAAAACAGTAGTAATGAGTATTATATTGCCATCAAATAACTTGCCAACGCGTATTATAATGAAATTAAAACCTTTTTTTTTTAACTTAAATGGCCTTCTTATGGGTCCGTTTTTTGTAAGGCCAAAATGTTCCTAAGAAGGCCAAACTAAAAATTATCAATGACTTTCTTATATTATGGATCTGGATCTGGATGTGCAATAATGTCTAGCTAGTCTAGTTTTTTTTGCTTAAAATATGATTATAGACAGACTATCTTATATATAACTTATCACATACTTACTTTATCACATACTTTACCGTTTTTAACATGTAAATATTTTTTATATTCGTTGCTTTGCATGTAAATTAGTTTAGTTTATTTTCAGACATAACCTTTCCATAAAAGAAATTTAAATATATACTGATAATAAAATAATTTTAAAAAAAATGTTATTCAATATGAGTTAAAAAGTTTAATAACCCTTATAAATAAAAATATTATAAATATAAAACATTGTTTTAACTGTAACGGTACGTATTTATAACTAAAAAGTAACTGTTCATATGTTCATGGTTTGTACATGTTCTTTGTAAGGCCCATGTACCCTAGCAAGGCCAACTGTAAAATTTTTGATTGGCCTTATAAGGAACCATCGGCTTTCCTGGGAACACTACCAATATTTTAACTTAAATCGAGGCAAAACTATTTTTTTTTTCTTTAGTACCATAAACATATCCTTATACGACAATTCACAGTAAAAAAATATGAAATAATAGTAGGTTATCTAACTAAAAACTTACGTTTTGCTGTGCGCGCGAATAACAATTGTAACGTCGACGATCGAAGTCTAGGAAGCGTGAGATCGCATTGCCACAATAGCGGCGCGAGCGACTCGCCGCCGCATCTGTGGCCTTGAGTTTGATGGATCTTAGTGTATAGCCGAAGGAATATGTGTTTACATGTCAATAACTACGACTTTTTGATAGTTGGCCTTCAAAGGAGCGTGGCCTTCCATGGTCCACCCACCTTACTTTTGATTGATTTGTACCTACCACACAGATGAAACCGCGGGAGAAAGTTAGTTTGTTTGTTTGTTAGCGCTAATCTCGGGCACTACTGATTGGATTTAAATAGTATTTTTTATGTTCAATAGGCTACCTAACCATTAAAGTTTTTTGATATTTAACATTACGCTAAAATCCATGAAAACAGGGTAGTAAGGCTGACCCTACATTCGGCGCGGGCGTTCGTCGGGCATGTGGTTGCGCTATGTGCACGCACATCACACGGCAGCAACACGCAACGCCGTGTGATGTGCGTGTAGCTAGCGCAACCACACGCCCGACGAACGCGCGTGCCATATGTGGGGGAGGCCTAACGTTTAACGTGGGTCAAATCGCAGGAGCTGCTACTATTTACTATGACGAACTCCACGCGGACGAAGCCGCGGGCAAAAGCTAGTTCATACATATAATCACACCTTCATCCCATGTAGATAGGCAGAGACAATGGAGAACCATGTGCTACGTTCCACCCACCGCTTTTGCTTACTCAACATTCATATAGCTCTCGTCATACAAGCTAACCGATTGCATGTGCTACATACGAAGGTTCATTGTTTGTAATGGATTAAGATAAATTATTTGCTAGCTTACATTTTCGTGATTTTAAGGTATGCAATAATAATTGGATAGATAGATAGAGAAAACTTTATTTGCAAATTATAGTGGTGGTGTTATGAAAATTATTATTGAAAATACTGTGATTTGTAAAAAAGGTATTTATTGATGGCGTAATTAAAATATACTAAAACTATTAACTATACACGACTCGCGGAAACGCACGGCGTGCATGCGGCTTAGTTGACGGGTTAGATCGGACTAGCTTTGCGCGGGCGTTTGCGAGGCGATGCGCACCGAGCGTCGGCGAGGGTCAATGAACGCTGACGAGCGTGGATTGACATAGGTACAGTCGCATCGGGACATGTTATAAAATCAAATTTGTAACAAACATACAAAGAAATAGGTACTTAAAACTATAATGTACAAAGGGCGGCCTTATCGCTTGACGCGATCTCTTCCAGGCAACCTTAGGATGAACATAATAGAATGGATATTTGCGGTAGTTTATTGCATTGGATTTGTTGTCACTTTTTTTTCTTTTTAATTGTGAATATTATTTTCTAAGCTAAAATATCGTAATCTAGATTGATTATTCATTATAACTGAATGAATCACAAAACGACAACCGATTTTCACTAAAAGGTTTTAACGATTATTTGCAATCACGTTCTCCGAAAAAAAATAATAAACTGATGTGATTTTGTATTTAAATAAATATTTCGAGACCAACTAAGTACTGTTGAAACTAAATAATGTGTCAGACAATAATTGAGAAAGCGTTGAGTGTAGAGTTACTCGCTAAAAGCCAAATAAAAAAAACATTTGGTATGAGCAAAAAAACAATGCTTGTATATTTATTTATTTTTTAAAATTGAAAACGACGCACTACGAATAACTTCTGTGTCGCAGGGTGTTCAAAAACATACAATTCACACACACATAGCATACCCAGACTCAGTACAAATCTTAATGGATCAAACAAGGGTTTGTCCAGTGAGGGGATCGAACCACAACACCAGCGCAGTCGAAAGCGACGAGGCGACCACTTAAACTACTACGCCAACCGTAATAGATAACGCAAATGCATGTACTTCGCGAGTCCGAACCCCGACCAAGCGTCAAGGTTGGTCGCCGCTAACTTCAGTCCACGCGCGTCTTTTGTTAGAGAAAATCATAGCGGATGGCTCCAGTTGAATCGTTTGAATCGTACTGCATCGGCGGCATCGGTGTCTTTGAATCGGTTTGGATTTCCCGTCACTAAATTTCGGCTGTGACGTCACAAAAGGTATTAAAAAGTCGGCACGCTTGGTTTCAATACAAATCGTGATACTTGCGTTATCTATGTAGATCTATATCTGTGGTATTCAGGCTTGGTGTTACGATTCTAGCGTATTGTTGTTTTTAGTCCCATTTATCAAAATAAGTCTCTCATGTTCTAACTTTAGTGATATATTGGTAATATATATGTTTGACGAGTAAATGTTGGCTTCTGTACAGTTTACTTTGCTTTTCTGTGAAATTCTGCTGGCACAGGCCTTCACAGGTGGCACATCAAAGTATAGGAACTTTTAAACAAATGTAACGTCGTTGAGATAACAATAACATTGGATAAATTGCTTTCTCGATAATTCTAAAGAGGTCGGTGATGAAAGATAATGATAATATTAGTACAGTACACTTTAAAGTATAAGGTAGAGGTGCCAGTAAAAACAAAATGTCATTCACCATTTTTGTTTACAGCGACATTTTTTTTCAAGTGTTCAAATTAAATTGTATCAAAATAAATAGCTTTATGAAAATATTTTTATCTAGTTGTATTTTGTTTTTTTTTTTGTGGTAGAGCAATTTATTATTCAAACATGGACTTGTCACACAAAAGCTGGGTGGCTTAGAAACAATGAATAATTCAGAAGCCATAAACCTTTTTCCTAGCCTCTGTTGGAGCTTTTAATGAAAATGTTTGTCACCGACAGACAGCGTGGCCAGAAAATATATATATTAAATTTTAAAATTTTGATTGACATGGGATGGCTTCTAATCATTTTCAACAACTCAACAAAGTCTAAAAAATAAGACACAGTGCTGCAGTTTCTTTGCTACATACCAATTTGTATTAAATATTGTAAATTCTTCAGCTTCATACGACAAATGCGATGTGTAGCAAAAGTCTCTTTAATATATGAATAAATGGTATCGTACCTTCCCACGAGCTGATGCCGTTATGTGGCCGAGTATAATGGGCTTTACACTCGGCAGCTATAATATACATAAGAAAGAAAGAAAGAAAGAAACATTTATTTTGGCATATCATAATCTTAATATAACAAAAACTACTTATAATAAAAATTTAATTGATGTGCCAAAAAAGGTACACACCTCAGCATACTACTGCAGCACATCAGCACTACAGCGCTGGTATTCTGGTGCGCCCTGATTGCGAGTAAAGGTAGCGCGACATTCGTCCTAATGATGACAAATTTAACAGAATATACAAATATAATTATAATTACAAGTTATAGAAAAAATAAAACAAATAAAAAATAAAAATAAAAATAATAATAATAAAAATACTCGACAATAAAAACAAATGACACCACAAAACCTCAAAAACCGAAAAATATGGAACGCACCCATAGCGTTCGAGTGGTTTGACATATGTCGCGAAAAGTCAGGTTTAACTCGGGGTTCTCATTTGTCCCTATCGTCCTTTCAAAACAATGAAAACCAAGCCAAACATAATTCTTTCTCGTAACAACATACACAAAATCAACACAATTATCACTAAGTTCATTTGTATTATAAATAGAAAAGCTTGAAAATGTATATAGTTTATGTGATTTTCGCAGTAAGTGTGTGTTCTGTGTGAAATAGTTACTTTAAAGTTTTTATAGATTAAGGTATCAAACCTTTTACATGTAATGTATATCAAAATACTAACATCTAAAAATATATAAAGTAGCTGCCACGTGTTAAGCTTTAAGTTCTAAGGGTATATTTCTCTTACCTACGCTCTATATGTTAACATAGATTGCTTATTTTTTTAAATTGATCGCTTTTTTTTTTAATAAATATATTGATTGAGTGCAGTTTAGTCACATTTGCCATGTGAAAAAAAAAGCTTTTAAATCTTTTCTCGAGATACTAGGATAAGTGCTTTTGTGTGGAGGAATAAAATTAAAGTGGAACGAAGTCACCGTGGCTCCAACAAACTTCGCGCCAAATGACAATAAACCAATGGCCTGAAAGGAATGCAGGAATGTCGAGAATCTTTAAAATTGTCTCACACCTTGACGAGTTTGACTTTGACAAATGATTGCGTAGTCTTGCATGTTATTTTAGCTACCGTTTGTCTGCACTGTCTTTGTTCTTTTTTATACTTTCACAATAGTGTGAGCTAATTTATTGAATAGAAAAAAAATGTCGCATCATCAATGCAATTTTTTTCCAAATTCAGATACCGTGATAGATAATGATAAATGGAGCCAACCCATTTGTCGAATTTACGTTGCGTTCGCTTATGTCAGGGTGCGACACAATTTGTCACAACGACAAAGCTGGCATTCAGATTTGTTGTCGCGATTCAGGCCGCGCCTCGCGATTTGCTTGGTTTATAACCCCATTTAGAAAATGTGTCAATTTGTGTCATGACTCATGACACCGATAATGTATCAGTATCATCTACAAATAGAGCGAGTTCAGTTCAGTTTACTTTGCCTTAAATATTTTTTTTAGCACAGGTAAAACATCAAAGTGTTTTAAACTTCAAAATGAACGATCAGCATCATTGGCTAACAATAGCACTATGATTGATGAGTTCTTTTACTACTTGTAACAAGACCAAAGATAAGATTATGATTATAAGCATCAGTTTCTAGAAACAAATGAAAATAAAAGTAGATGGGATTAAAAGGTCCTGTCCTGAGCTATGAAGATCAGAATACAGCATGTACACAATATGTATGTAATACTATATTTAGTGCCAATTCTGCCTCCTTACGTTTCAATGGTCAAAGTTTTATATAACCGCCAGTACGTAGAGACGGTAATAGCTCTCTGTGGTTTTGTTTAGGACATCCAACGAGCAGTTATCAGGGCAATTGGGGCACACAAGTAAGCGAGTCATTGTTTGCTGAAGTGCACCGATATCGCACTGTGTCTGCGCTGGTCCAATAATACAATTTGTCCAGATTTCGTCTGCAGCGGCCAACCTGGGATCTCAGTCGATTCAAGGACTTGTATATGGGCCACAGCAGATTTGATCCTAGGGGTAAACTCTCCTGGATCTTAGAACCGGTTGGTGGAGGGATTTGCCGGAAACAATAAATCTGTATCATCAATTCCTTAGTGAACTCGTAATTATATTTTTGTACGTTACGCATAAAAAACGATAATATTTACTCACGTTTAATGCGCATTTATATGACAGGTTGTCTGTTTCACTTAATAACAGTGTGCTTTCAAAGGCTATCTTTTCTTCGATAATTCATAGAAATTAACTTTCTTTTCAGGGCGCTGAAACTGCCAATTACGATATTGTCCCTAATTATGTACCAAACCACCAATGGAGGGTTTTAATGTTTTATTTATCTTAGTAACTTATACAGGGGCAGTTAGTTTTGTTTACAAGTCATTATTTATTGAATTTAAGCAATCTGTGAATAAAGGCTTTGCTTCTATTATTTGGTGAAGGTTGCTTTTAGATTCCTCTGTTTGCCATTGCCATTTTCATTTTAGTTAGAAACTGATTTATGTATGCTGGCAACATAATGACGTTGACGAGTTGTCATAGTAATGTCATTTTATGAAAGTAAATTTTACGATTGGTTGATCAAAGCTGATTGAATGATTTTGTAATTGGGTTGCCATTATTTACCAAACAGAGCGAAGTGGCAGACTACTATTTTTTTACAAACTATAACTGATAGGCTGTTCATGTTTTAGATTAGAATTTATACAGAGTTTAAATTACATAAACGAAACACCCATTTGGTACCACCAGTAGAAAGACCAGTTTTTTACTGGTGTATCGCGTGGAGTCCATAATTAGGACGGAAAGGGTTAATTACATAATTTCAGCGATTCCGGCATGAAAACCAATTCACTAAAAGTTTTTTAATACTTTGACAGACCAATCAAACTCAGGCTGCTTACAAACGAATTCAAATAATTATCAAATAACTCGCTCCGCTCCTCGAGACGTATAAAAGTTTACATAGCATTCCACCCACACTTCACCTGTTATATTAAGGTCTCATGGAATTGAGGGGTGATGATCCTATCGCCATCAACTGGGCATAATTCCAGTTACGTGCTGCTATTATGAATTTTCTGTCGGAAATTTCACAAATAACACTTTGCCCAACCCGAGAGTCGACCTCGAGATCTCTTAGAGAGAGGCGCATACGCTAATTGTTTTTTTTTAGGTAAGGGATTGCTACTTTTGCAGTTATTTTGTTTAATATATTTTCTGTTTTGGTTATACTTAGGCAGTGAAATATTTAATTATGAAGTAATATTATATTTCAGTCCAGGGTGCGACAGAAGAAATTACATGTTTTTGATATTGCAAAGTGACAGTGGTGATAATGTTATAATAGAAGATATGTTCGTCGATTTGAATTTAGCCAATTGAACTTGAATACTTAAGTTTCTAATAAATGTTTAAATATGTATCTGGTTTATCTAACGTCATAGTACCTACCTACAGCAGAAACACACCTTAATACACACACATATCTTTTGGCTAGCATTTCCAAATCCTCAGAATCAGATATAGAATTTCTACGAAAATACATGGATTAGATTTACAATTTGAGGAGCATTTATGGCTCACTGATGTGTATGGGCTCGCTGAGGTGATCCCACTTGGATCGTGTGATCATCGTTTATATGATCGGTGTTATGGAGCATTTATTGCGATATACGGCCTCATGTAAATCGTTGTAGGTTTATTATTGGCACGGGTTTTAGTGATGAAGTGGAAACGTTACGGCTCTTGTGGTTACGTAAAATTTATTGTTAGGTGGTTTTATGGTATCATAGCAGTGACGTAGCGTGCTTTGGCGGAGCCCCGTATTAAACAATATTTTAGGGTCCTTATGAAGGGATAATAAAGATAATAAAGATTTCTCACAAAAGATCTCACTCTTCTTGCCTTTTTTTTCGCAAAACTGATTTATTAAATCATTTATAGCTGATGATGACTAGTTTTTCTCAAGTTTCTGCCTCTATGGACTATACTGAGGGCTCTGGCAGGCGTTCATGTCCCATCGAAGTTCTTAGGTATTTTTTTACTTTCTTACTTAGGTACACATTTTGGGGGCCGAATTGATACGGCAGATACCGCGGTAGCTACGCCCCTGTACCATTGAGATTGAACTTTTGATTGCCGAATTGTTCATTGAAATTATTTTATTGATTCTTTTTAATAGATAGCGTAGTTATTTTAATGGCCAATAGGTTCATGCCTCTCTTCAGTCGTCTTATCGAGGGAAGTTAAGTGACGTCATAAATTATGCAGAACTCCTAATGCATGAGACCGACCCGGGCAAGAACGATCGATGTAGAAGGGGCGGCGAGGTATTAAGTAATTGGTAGATAAAAGCGGGTTAGATGTAACCTATAAATAAATAAAATTATGCTTGAAGTGGACGTGTATTTACTCCTCCACTGTTCAAGTAAACGTGTAGAATGTATCACATGTACTATTATGGATAAAAACATGTACAACCCATACAAATTAGTTCCGCTGCCGCGCTGCTAAGAGTTGTGGTGGCACAGAGAGACACACATTATACCTGTCAAACTTGTCACACCCGTTTCAGGAATTTAAAACATAACAAAATGATACGAAATTAAATCCTAACCAATATTAAAATGTGAAACTTTATGGATATCTGGATGTATGGATGTATGGATTTATGAATGTTTGTTACTTTTTCACGCAATAACTACTAGAACGATATTGATAAAATTTTGCATACATGTCGATATACCCCGCGGGCAGAGCCGCTGGTGGAAGATGGTTAGTATATTTTTAAATTTTCAAGTATTATGAAAAATAAGCTACTCTTAATTTATTTTAGCAAGGATGACAATATTTTCAGTCTTTGAAGCAGATTGTCTTTCTTCACTAGCTGCACTTTAATCCTCATACAGCTTATGTTCATGATATGCAAGAACTTGCGGCAGAATATTCTTGGCAGCTTGAAAAACAGCAATTTCAGGAATTGCTGCAGTATTTTCTACTTGTAATATTTTAAAGCAAATTTTAGCTTTGCTATGCCTTTTTGTATTTTATATAATATTAAAATTGAAAATATAGGAATCAGCATACGAATCCGTGGCTGAATTGCCGTGCAAGTTCGAGTCCTGCTGGATTCTTAATTTTTCAACTTTAATATTACAGTATTTTCTATATTAACGCCTAAGATAAATTATTTTATCCTCTAAAATACGGGTCGTGCAAGCATACTTTAAGTTTTTTTCTTTACACATTTTTGCATAACGCATAACGCACTTTTATCTTTATTAGGTGCTAGCTCTAATCTAGTAAATTTTCAAATATTATGCATCCATCATCTTTTGTATAAAAATCTGTCGAAAATGTACCAAGTTGGTACATATTACTTCTGGCAACTCTGAACTATGATGGTCGATCCCGGCATAGCAAGAAAGAAGCAGTTATGGCTAAGTTAAGTAAAAGCCTCCATTTTACTAAAACAAAGTAATGCTGCAATCCGCATTATGCATAATCCTCTTTCAAGAATATTTACCGTTCTGTAACAGTCTTTTTCATTACCCATATCTATTTTAACTCCAATAATATGATATGCGATACCCAATATTATTGCTGCATTTTGAATATCTGGTGAACATTTGTTTTTATGATATTGAGCGCCGATATCGATATCAAATGGAAATAGCTCGCGGCTTATGTGCCGTTCAGGAGCGATAATGAAAGCGCAATAATATTACATACATATAACATCACGCCTATATTACCCAGAAGGGTGTGGCAGAGGTGTACAACACCCACACTTCACCTGTTATGTTTAGATCCCATGGGTTAGGGAGTGAGCCTATCGCCATCCACCGGACACAATACCAATTCCGTGCTGCTATTGTGAATTTCCTGACGGAAAGTTCGCAAGTAACACTTTGCCTGACCCGGGAATCGAACCCAAGACCTCGCGGTGAGAGGCGCATTCGCCAACCATTAATATTATGAATAATGGTTAAACTATATTCGCCAATGAAAAAAAACAACAACTGATTAGTTGACATTTTGAAAATTGTGACAACGAAATAAAGAAAACAATAGAACTTGAATGAAAGGGGGTAAACGATTTGGCGACCAATATTGAAGTCAGCTTTGGCGGCGGGCGACAAGAAAATAAATCAGCTGCCTACAGCTTTCAGTCGTCCCTTACGCCTAATTTATTCTGTATAGTTGCCGTCCCCGTCATCAATTGGGTGTAAATAGATTGGATACTTACCAGATCGTGTCCTCGACGGTTTCTTTAAGGTTGGATATACTTAATTTTACATGCGAGGCATAAGAGCGGTTTTGTACTACAACGGATCCGAATCTATGAAAATGTGATTTATAGTGGTCGTATATAACAATTTGTAAGTAGTACATGCTCTAGACTCACGAAAGGCAGATATTTTTTTAAATAAAAAACGACAGTCGCACTCGGCACAACTCCTGTACCACTGGGGTATTCATAAAAATACATTTCACACTCATAGCACACCCAGATTTAGAACAAATCTTTGCGGATAGCACAAAGATTTGTCAACGCCAACCGAGCACTCGATACTACTATAATATCATACCAAATAGTTCTTTAACACCCCGGACGGTATTTTCACAGATTTTGATTGAAAATTGTAGTGCTATACCGGTGGCTACGTACGAACTAAGCGGTTAGCCGCAATGCGGTCTGTAGTGCGGTTGTCGCACTTATAAATTGATAAGAAGAACACACGTTCGTAAGAAGCATCCTCGAGTATGGTTGTCAAGTATGGAACCCTCAATATGATATAATATAGATAAAATTGAGTCCATACAAAAAAGATTTCTAAGATACTTAGAGTTTAAAACAAAATGCTACGACATTGATTACGAGACTCGCTGTAGGAGACATCACATTCTTCCATTACATTTACGTAGGACGGTAGCTGATGTAAGCTATTTGCTGGACATCGTAAATGGTAAAACGGATTCTTCGGCACTTCTTAGCCGTATTGAGATATATGTTCCTAATAGACGCACAAGAAACCCGCCTTGTCTGGCAGTCGCAGCAGCTGACACTAACTACCGGTGTAATTCGTTTTTCCATCGTGTGGTTAAAAAAATAAACGAATATGTTAGGAGGGAAGATTTAGACATATTTAACGACCATACTCAGTTTCGCAATGTAATAACGAAACAATTTTTCGATCCATAATCCTTGATAATTCATTTTAATTTATTATATCCTATCGACTTATTAATTGTTATTGTACCGTTGTATTGTGAATTGTTATTAGATCATGTTACTTATTTTTATTTTATTTTTTTGTTAATATGTAAGTTTCGAACTTAGCCATACACATAAGCGGAAACTGTCATTTGGCTTACGTTGTTTTTATATAAGTTATTTTATTGATTGTTTTAAAAGCTGTTTGTTTCCCAAAATAAATAAATAAATAAATAAATAAATAACCGGTCGGCTGACCGTGAGGACAACCGCATAGTGCGTAGGAGTCCTAATATTTTGCCCCTATTTTATTTCTTTCTACTATATATATTTTTTATTTTTATTTATTTTACTTAATTGTATACAAAAGGCGAGCTTAATTCAGTGCTTGAGTTCTCTTCCAGCAAACCTAGAGCAATAGAGGAGACGATGACGCCATAGAAGGCAAGATAAGTGTACAACTTAAGAGGAAACTACCAAAGATAAATATAACTAAATCCGTATACATATTTACATCCTAGTACATATATATACATATATAAATAACATAAACATAATATATATTATAAGTATATACAAGTATACATACATAATATTGATTAAATAACAATAAATGAAGAAAGAAAATAAAAAATAGATTTTTTGTTAATTATAAGATCGACTTATGTTAGATTCGCCGTAAATAAGCATTGGTAAGTACCTAGTATCACAGCTTATAAACGGCATTTATGACCATGAACACCTGCCGCCGGGTGAGTTGCTGATTATTCCCTTCTAAAGCTTTAAGATTGTTTTTAAGGTGTATTAAGAAAACAAAAGAACAATAATATAAGCCCTATTATTAATAGCCATCTGGTAAGTCTATCTTCTACTCGTTCCCAACTGCAACTGTAAGTAGAGAAGTTAAAATTTAGTACTTTTACTTTGTGGTTTTACTCTAGATAAAGGTCCAGAGTCGTAAAAATCGAATCGTCCAAATACTATAATAAAACTCTTTGATATGAAATCACTCGCACTTTTACTATCGCCGTGAGAGGATCTAATATAAAACTATTATTGCAACATTTATTTTTAATAATGTTATGTTATTTAGTTCATACGCTATTCCTTAGAGGCACATATTCTTAATATCTCATTTCCTTTTAACTGTAACCAAGTCGTAATATTTTATACTTTACGTTTTTACACACGGTAGAGTTAAAATTGGCTATAATACCCATAGAAACTAAAATGGTAACTAATCAAAACTTAACTAATTTAACTGCTTAGTCATTGTTTAGTAAACGGTTTCTGATTTAGTCATTAATACTAGAACGTAATTATTCTGACACTTACTTTTGGAATAATAATTTATTGATGTAATAATAGCTGTTAACAGTAAATAAATTATAAAAAACGTATTGTATCTACATTGACCTACATGCATATTGATTTAAATAAAATCACGCCTATATTTAACCAGAAGGGTGTAGCAGAGGAATACAACACCCACATTTCACCTGTTATGTTTAGGTCCCATGGGATGAGGGTGAGCCTATCGCCATCCAGCGGGCACAATTTTTACTCCGTGCTGCAAATAACACTTTGCCCGACCCGGGAATAGAATCCGATATCTTGCAGTGAGAGGCAGGCATACGCTAACCACTTAACCATCGAGGCAGTTCCTATCTTTGTTAAATCACGAATAAAGACAAACATAATCAAATTTTAAAGCTATACGCCTAGAAACGTTGCATTTCAGATAAACAATGAAATCGACCGCTTATTATCGAACAAGGTAGATTCCTATTTCCAGTTCATAATGTAGGACAAGAATGCGGCAGTGCGCCTGCGCCAAATAGCAAAGAATCCTATCGTAGACACGGCGTCTGAGAAACAGACAATGGTTAAATATACCTGACTATAACCTACAAACAATATTAAAACGACTGTAAAACATTTAATTTACAGTCCACTATTAACAAAATGTCTGGGACATCGTAAACATGACGTAAATTAAATTTATTTTATGTTTAATTAATTAGTGTGTCTATTGTGTGGAATTAAAGTGAATTACCACGTTTATGGATCACAGTTTATGTTGTCTTGCCAGTAATTTCAGGGCATGATATGATCTCACCACCAAACAGGAACACAGTAATGCAAGCACTACTAACTTTTAATCATTTTCATTTTTACAATGTAAGTTTGTTAACACATGATAAACTCAGCAGCTTACTTGTAGCAGCATCTTCTATAACTATGTTATCTTTTACTTTTGCAAGTTTTGTATTTGCGGCAATAACCAGCTGCTGCATACAATGTATAAATAAAAATAAGTAAGGTCGCGTTTCTAGCAACAAAATATCATCCACAAAAAGTATTTAACAGTCTGTTAGAGTTAGAATATGCATGTGTAAACTCCGTAGCACGAAGTACATTTCAGTATGTGAAGTGTTTCCGCTGAGAAGTCGTGAGTGTAATAGATTACAGTAACTACAATTTATGCTAGTACCTGTAATGCCCGAGTTCACTGCACATTTAAACCCAGTAGTGAATGTGAAGTTTAGATTTAAAGCCGTGGTTGCAAAATAACTAGTGGTGACCTAGAGATTATTATATAATACATACATAATCTGAGCCCAAGTGCACACCTAGTTATTTTTGCAGACGATACCAACGCTATCATATCTGCAAAAGATATAAGAAATCTAGACACTAAAGTAAGTGAGCTTTTAACAGCGTTTGAAACATGGTTCGGGCGAAATAACCTTAAGCTAAATATAAATAAAACTAAAAGTATGCTATTTAGGTCTACAACCAAAAATAATGACACCATAAACATAGCTTCTAACAGTGGCACAATAGATACAGTTGAGAAGATCAAGTTTTTGGGCATACACATTGACTCTTTTCTAAACTGGAAGATGGAACTTAAAGATATTGTAAATAAATTGAGTTCAGCCTGTTATGCAATTAAATATTTAAGAGAGGAATTAAACATTAAGCAGATAAAAATGGTCTACTACGCACTGGCGGAGTCAAGACTCAGATATAGCATCTTATTGTGGGGAAACAGTTAATATAAGTACAATTTAGAAGCCGCTTTCGTAATACAGAAAAGGGCAATCAGAACCATGCTAAGGATTGAACAAACAGAATCATGCAGAAATCATTTCATAGAACTGAAAATATTAACTGTACCGTGTCTCTATATTCTGGTTCTTCTAACCCACCTAATTAAAAACTTAGATTCCTTTGAAACTGGCGAACAAAGAAAGGTTAGAGAAAATAGTCGCAGAAAAGACCTGTCTCACATTGTATATCCTAGATTAAATGTCGTACAGCACACTTCTTGCATAGTAAAAATAAATAAGTACGCCAACTCCCGGCGTTTAGGAGCGCACGATACCTAAACTTACTCGAGGCGTAGGGTTGTCACTTGTCAGATTGATATTTTAAATTACCTGTACAGAAATCATTTTTTTAATTATAAAAAAAACGTTTTTTTTACAAAACAAAGCATTTATTTATGTCAAGTCAAATTCAAATCATTTATTTCCATGGGCCCTAAAAGGTGCTTGAACACGTAAAAACAAACATCAACGTTCAAATAAATAAAATTTAAATAAAACTTAAGCTAATTAAATTATAATATTAATTGCAACAAAATGATTTGAATCACCGAAGCTTAGATTGATTTCAATTCAACTTTGAGGTTTGAATTAAAATAAATCCAAGTACCAGCTCCGATGGGTATTGCATCATGAGAAGAGCTGGTGAGAAACTCATGATCACCATCTTTTCAAATAATTCATACAATTTTGTTTGTTTATTGACAATAATTGTTATGTGTAAGTTATACCAACCAAAATACAATGACTAGAAATGGTTATGGAGAGAATAATACTATGAAATTAAATTCTTTGTCAAATAAACCAATATTATATTAATAAAATTATCCGTAGTATATAAGGTTGCAATCTCTTACACTTAAAGCAGAAAGGAAAAGGAGTAAAAACAATGTGTGCATACATACTGGTACTAGAACAGACATAGAAAAATGAAAAAAAATCTAAACTGTAAAATTAAATGCTAATTATTTATGCTACTAATAAAAACAAGCATAGAAAAAATTACAAATTTGTGACAGAAAAATATTTTTATTATTATTATTATTACTATTAAATAGATTAACACAGTACAAATAAAACAGAAACTCTAACTTAATATCTTATAAGTACATACATGTTAACATATAGGTTCTCTTCTGAAAACTACATTAAAACCAGCCAAATGCGAGATAATCGCAGACCAACATACATACAGACTATGAGAACTTCCTTTTTAATATCGGTTAAAATAAAAATAATTTAATAACACATCACAAAATTGCGCATCATATTCATAATGTAACATCAATTTTGTGAAATAAATAAACCAAAGAGGCAACGGCACGGCGGCGTTTAAAAAACATACCTACATTATTATTAAGTATTTAGTAGTTATTACCAAATACGTATTTTATTAACTCACCTTTTGTGTTCAGAGGGTACCTTAAATAACGTTAATTCTGGGTTTGAAATAGTGTCGTTTGAACAACCATAAACTTCACAATAATATCTATTGACTCGCGAAGACATTTTGCAGTGCAGCGCGTAACCGTACCTAATTTTTTAAACAAACAGCGACCGCTCACAGTAATTGCACGGCCCGCACTACCGCTGACCGAGAAACTGGCCGAGCGGCGTAGTGTGCGTGCGTACGTACATGAACCCGGGGCGTGGCAAGCGCTACGCGTACATACAAACGGCGCGATGTACCTTTGTTCGAAGATAACTTACTATTTATACTATGCTTCTTGGGTTCAAGCTGTAACAATTTTTAATAAATTACCAGTTGCTATGAAAAGTATAATATAGTGTTAATTTATTTAAAGCAACACTTAAATCGTTTCTGTTAAAAAAAGGGTATTATTGCCTAGAGGAATTTGAAACCGACAAGTCTAATTTATGAAAATTTAGTTCTAAGTGTATGGTATTATTGCTATTTATTTTTGATTATAGTAATATAATTTAATCAATTTCTTGTATTTTTTTTTATTTTTTATTTATTGGTTTGACTTATTATGTATGGAATTATGCTCTTATGATTTTTTTTTATTTTGTATTACTGATAAATTAATTGCAACTAATAATTTTTAATATATTTATTTCATTAGGGTGTAATTTAGTATGTAAGTATAGATAATAATTTTATATTCCACACAAATTTAATTTGTAATGAATTAATGACTTATGACTTATGACTTAATTGCTTTTTAGAGTAAATACCTACAAACAATTAACAAATACGCACTTGTAATATTTTAAGCAAATTATAGTTTTGCTATGCCTTTTTGTATTCTATACAATGTTAAGGTGCATTTACCCAGGGGGTGAAGGTTTGAATCCTGCTGGATTCTTAATTTATCAACCTAAACATTGTACCAAAAAATAAAACGCTAAGAAGTTTATCTTGCCTTTGTAATATATATAGTACAAGAACACCCTCTTACTGCCGCTGTAAGAATAAATTGGAATTGCAAGAGAGCTGTGATGAAGTAATGAGCGAGCTGAAAACATTTGGAAAATATCTCACAGGTGTAATAACGTTGGACTGAATGTTTATTACTGTGTTATACGAATTCTCAAGAACATTGATACGATTCACATATTAACAACGTCTTTAATCTGTGAATGAAGGAGGCAGTTTTCTATATATTTTTCTAATGGTTTTGCAGAAACACGAACGTTGTACATTTAGATAGATAGATAAAACTATATTTGCATACTGTTTTCATTACAAGTAAAGCCAACTTTTGCACTACAACAACAATATGCAAAGTGCGACCTTATTGCTTGACGCAATTTCTGCCAGGCAACCTTTGATATACATTGTGTGTATACAAGTAAAGTTAATTATTTAAATTAGTTTAGTTACATATTCGTTATTATTTATATAAATCTATTTGTTTAACATTATTACTAAAATAAAACATATGTAATATAGTAAAGTTAATGAATTTAATTTATGGTGTAACAAATCAAGGTAAAAGAAAGTCGTAAAAGTTAGCAATACTTACTACATCAAAACATAAACAAAATTAAGCTTGAAATATTATAGAATGGCCTATGATGATTTATGATTTCATACTTATACCTTCCTACTACATACTATCTTTATCTCTATTTTCTCTATCTACTGTTTAATAGTATGAAATAAACACCAAAATGTATTTCACTAATTCACTATGTTGTTTGTTCCTATTCTTAACAAATTTTATAGTTGTAATAAAATACCTATTGTTTTTAAAACACTTGAGACGAACATAAACATAGCCGTCAGTTGTTATTTCACAGCTGCTGTATTTTTTGAGAGACGTTTCCTTTGATATAATTAATTGTAAGGGTATCCTCTTACTTTACTGACATTGCGCGTTCAAAAATATTCAAAGTAAAAATTTAAATTTTATTAATTTATAGCATAGCGTTAACATGCATATAATTTAAGATGTACATGATCATTTGGGCTTTTATTATAAAGCATAGAATAGATTTAAATTCAATTTAATATCTAATATATCTTCACGTGATCGCAAGGCTGGCTTTTACTTGGTTCAAAAAATCAGCTTTGCCTTTCAACGTGGCAATGCTGTCAGCCTTCTGAACACGTTCCCTGCAGTCATACCTGTAAATTTGTGAATATTTATTTGCAATTTTTATTTTATTTTTTACTAACTTGTATATAAATACTTATTTTTTAAATATATTATGATACATTGCCAGCAAATTTCAATTTAACCTTATTATAGAGATAACCAGGTTCAAAACTGCCAACATAATTATTAATGAACACTACTTCTTTTAATTTTTAATCGGTTAATTATAATTTAACAAACCAAATCACGTAGGAAATTACCCGACTAAACGAACCCTGATAAACTAAGAGGGTATATTAACTTTAATCGAATTTTAATCGAAATGGCGTGACTTGCATTGTAGCCACGCGAAATGTAGAGAAATGAGTTTTTCGTATAATTTATGTGATAGTTGGAGTGACTGTTGTACTATGCATACTATATTTTTAAGGCTTTATTTAAAACTAGTCATCATTACAAAATGAGTATTCTTGAGGGGTAAACTCACAAGCGCTGAATTTTCATACTTCCCTAATTGAGTTTTAATTTTAATATTATTATTAAGTTTTTATCCATTTTCAAACACTTATCTAAGTCACTTAAATGTTTGTTTGTGCCCATTTTGACAAAATTATTATTTTAATTTAATAAAGCTGATACTAACTAGTTTCTTAACATAACTGAAACATTGAACAATGCCTTATTTGCTTCGATTTAGATTTTATTCCACCTAATTCTGACGCGCATTTAAATTTTATGAAAAAGCTAGTATTTTAACTACTCTCGACACCTCCACGTGTTTCCATTGTGTTGATAGAGGTGTGTCATCGTGTCCCATGTAATTAACAAGGGTGCGACTTGATTGCTGTAATAGTTGCAGTCAACAAACATGGGATTTGTAATTAAATCTTACCCTCCGGTATAGGTATGAAATATTATTTTTGCTTTGTTGGTTTTTAAATTACGGGAAGTTTGCATATTGTTTTTGCAACAAGCCAGTCATTTTCAGCTGTTGTAATTTTCTTTTTAATGCTTTATGCCTAAAAGCAGCTCTTTAAAAAAAATCGTCCGGTATTCGCAGTGCAATAACACGTATTGCGCTGCGAATACCGGACGATTTTTTTGGGACTTGGGATTTCATTTGAAGTACACTCACACACAAGCGTAGGTCATTAAACATTTAATTCTGTTTCTGGTTTTATACGGTACCAGGAAATAGGGATCCGTATCGATAAAATAAATATTTTATTTCGATACACAGGAATGGTTGTTGCCAACAAAGTGCACGTTAGGATCCTCACCTAAAAACAACGTAGAATTTAGTTATGATAAGGGTTTCAGTTGACAGGGAACGAAACGTACCGAAGCGCAGCGTGACGGCATATTTTCTAACATAAAAGAAACGATAACATGCGTCGGGCGAAGACACTGACGCTTGCTTAGATATAGCGTGGCCATTTCGTAAATTTGATCATATTATTGTAGTGAATTGCTGCTTGTTTGTTATTGTTTCTCGTAGTGAAAAGTGAATAATTTGTTATTAAATGATGAAGAAAGTGAAAGCAAAAAAAGATCATGATGTAAAAGTTATTGTAAGTGAAAATCAAGCAAAAACCGATCTGAACTTTATGGGTATATTATACGATCCAGCTAGACGTGGATGATAAAATCGTTAACATTCAACAAACAGTAACATTTCATGAAATGCGTCTATTTCACAAACTTTTCGAGCATTTAACGAAGGAACCAAATTTATGAAACCGCTACGACAAATAATATAAGATAATACATATATCCACATTCTATTAAAATATGAGCGTACTATAAACCGCAAATGCCAAACAATCTGATACAACGGCAAGGAAATAAATATTTGGCTGTCGTAAAGCGTAATAAAAACATAGGCTACACCAGTTACGATAATTAAAAGTTTTATTGCGAGCCCGTGTTTGCAGGCCGGTAACACATGTTGGTAAAAGAAAGAATAATCAATGTTACATTGGAGCGAGCATGAATGTCATTTCAACTGCACAATCTTGTGAATAAATTATGTCTATGTGTGTACAAAGTTTAAAAAGTCTTGTTAATATGAATTATGTCCATGTGCTTTGTTTGGATGTTAACAAAGATACTATTATATGACGTTTTCATAAGGTATTCTACTTGTATTCGACAAATACTGCCATTATTAGTAAATTGTACACCAAGGAATGAAAGTAGTCGATTTCATTAAGGGTCTTGTTTGAGTTTAAAACACCATAAGGAAACAAACTTTTTTCCGAGTGATACCCAGTGCTGTATACTACACTACATCTACAAAAATAATTAAAGCTTTCAAAAATAACAAATCTACCAAATATTTAGCAAAAATTACAGAGACTTCAAAAATTTACCATGAACTACCAAATATTACAAATAATAACAAAAATAACAAATAAAGTAAAGAATTCATAAAATGAGAGAAAAAGACGTCGCCTTCGTAGCAGAGGGAGTATTTTCTACTTTTTGTTCCTCTGCCAAGCGCAGCGGGTGGCAAAGTAGAAAAGCCCCGCTGTTCAGGACTCGCCCAAAAACACTAACTTTCTTTGAAAGATATTATTAGGTACTTTCTATTTAGGTATTATGTTCGCATTTATATTCAAAAAATTCTAAACAAAACAATGAAAATGTGGTAGACTAATTTAAGGGCATTGCATGTAAGCAGAGAAATATCAAAAGGAAAATTTATCAGAATGACACGCAACTTTTACAATTAAATTGGGCCCCACGCCAACTGAGGAAATTAAAATCACGCAAACAATTTCACGACTAAACGAGCCCATGCTCTTATTATAAATTACAAAAGTCTGAAAAACTTTCCTTGTAAAAAAGCCACCAAATATGATGCTTTATAGAAGTTGCTTGTTAGTTTGATTGCACACTTATGTCATGTGTACCAAACTTTCTAAAGTTGTCTCATAAAACTATCAATGGCAGCTGTCATATTTTCTCATCTGGATGAAAGGAGGACCTTCACAAGTATCTACAAACTACGGTCGGACGATTGTTGGACAAAGACAATATTTCTCCCAATATGGAAAAGACGACGACGTAACCCAGAACATTTAGTAGCGAATCCCGTCGAATGCCGACGATTCCAGTCGAATCCCCTGCTCAATATCATGTGATTGCGTAAACCTTGGTGTTTGTATTGTAAACATTTGCTTATAATAACGTGTGTAATGTCGTCGCCTTGCCATGGCGGTATTGATACAGTTAAACCATACGGTAATGTATTAAGTGTGGACGTATTTATTTGTTCATGTTTTTAGCATAATAACGTTGCATGCAGAGTTTAGATGCAGATTTTCGATTCAGTTTTTAAGAATTATGAAAACATATTGAATGGGTGTACTTTTTGTGATCTGGAAGCCTTAAATATTAAATTACACAAATTTTGAGCCAGTGCCAAATAATAACGTTCACGCGCCGACTCAAAATAAGTAAAATTAAAAATATTATATTTTATAGTTTATGTAACTAAGTTTAATACAAAAATGTGCAAATTTCTCACTTTTTAGTTCTTTTTCGTCGGTTTATTTTTTTGTTAAAAATAATTTAATTAAAGAAAACATATAGTTTGGACTATTTTGGACATTGTGTACCTTTCTATACCCATGGCGGCGCCGCGATTTCCAATGAGGTTACTTTCTGTGAATGAGTTGACACTATATTGTGACCTAACAATATTTGTTCTGGGGCAACGATCTCAATGAGGTCAATAGAAATGGCAAACTGTAATCTAAAGTAGTGACGCAATTTTCAGTGATGGTTGGTTACTAGAGAGTAAGCATAAGCACCTATTCATAAAGATGTTCCGAAAATAGAGTTTTAAATTACTACAAAGATATCCGTGAGATGAACCTCTAAGTCGAATTACTTTTCACATTTGCTCATCTTTTTCCTCCAGCAAAAATAAGATTTCAGGAAGCACAATCTAATTTCTGAAGCGGAATCTGCGATCCGAGTTTATAACATAGTTATGAAGTTATAACGCTGAAAACTATTGTTTAAGCCTGTGGCAGACAAGTCCGTAGTTTGATTAAAGTTTTACTATTGTTTGCACGTTGGGCCTGGAAGGTTTGACGCGCCGGGTGCCACAAATCGAATGAAGTGAACTCTTCATACAGTTATAATGAAATGAGAAAGCGACCTTCAGAGTGTTCAAGCTGAAGAAATGAAATAAAAGTAATATTGTTTCGTAGACGCGATGACACATCTTAAGCTCGGCGTATGTTAACGCGCGCATACGTCACGATTTCGCGTCTCGCGAATCATTTTTGTATGAAAATTTTTTTTATTGTTTTTTATTTGCTTTTTAAATTGTTACGGGACGAGAAAAGAAAAGCCATAGAGATACTATAACAAAGTAACGACAAAGTTAGGTAGAATTCTATCTATTTAACTTTTGGACCTTGAACTTACCGTGGGTTCTTTATTTGTGTTTTTTGCGAGTCCCAAAAGTTCAGTAATGTTGTTTATTTATTTGATTCTCTGAGGAATTATTTATTTTTATCAATTCGCTAAAAAACGAAACATAAAATATACTATCGTAAAATACTTCTTTTATATCCCTTCTGTATAGGTTCTTAATATAATAATTAATAAATAAATATATATATTTGCCATTCAACGTGGCAATGCTGTCAGCCTTCTGAACACGTTCCCTGCAGTCGAGGTTGATGCGGAGGAATTCTATGACACCTTACCTGTAAGTTTGTAAATAGTTATTTGTTATTTTTATTAACTTATATATATCGGCGCAATTACAACTGTTCGTCGATTATAATTAAGATTAATAAGTTGTTTGTCCTAAAATTAGTTTATAAACCATTAGTTGATTATTTTAGAGTTGATTACGATGTAAAATTAATGTTAAAGATTGTAATTTCAATACTTAACCTACAAACTTGTAAACTCGTGCACGTGGCCGAGTCTTATAAAAGCGGCCGCGCTGTGGGCAATCGACACAGTCGCTCTCGAGCCGCCGCACAGTACGGACCTCTCTCTGACGTCATTACGCTACCCGTTGAATAAACGAAGCTTATAAAAGTACTTGGAAGATTTACTTTGAAGATCCTGAATGAGTAATTATGAAGACAACTATTGTGACGTTAGCTATGCTGATGTCACACTTCTTAAAAACAATACTGGGGCATCTGCTCCGTCATCAGAAGTGGGATCACAAGAAGCTCTTAGCCAAGCCACTTCTCCGTCATCAGAAGTGGGATTGCAAGAAGCTCTTACCCTTACTTCCTCATCAGTTTCGTCACCTGATGTACTGGAATAAACCTACATGCAGCAGCAGGAACCTGCGTTGGACACTATGTGTGTGGTACCATTAGAACCTGTACTACAATCAAGACCCCAAGAGTGCCCTCATCATGCAATGCAGTTGATGATGGAGACAATGCAGAAAATGTCTGAGCGCTTATGTGCTCGACCTACCGAAGCAAAAATAAGGATCAAAGACGTCTATTTACCACCCTTCGATCCGTACACCCACATCGGTGTTCGAAAATGGTGCCAGCATATCGATCAAGCGATTGAAGCGTACAAGTTTGATGATTTCAATGTACGCGTGAAAGTTTGCAGCCTGTTGAAGGAGACCTGCTGGGTCAAACCTTCTTTATGAACACGCGTAATCTGATTAAAACCGGTGAGTCAATTTCATTATGTTCACGATATTCTCAACAAGAATCTACAAGAATCAAATGTCAGACAACAGAATGTCTTTGTGTGAGTAAAATGTCTGGAGAGTGGTATCTCTGAGCTACACCATGTGTTACCCTTGAGCTAACCACGGATCCTTGATGCATCTACAGTGAACCCTGAGATACCGTAGGGACGCCTTGTTTAACTATGGATAGACAAGTATACACTACAGATTCTAAATTAGTAAGGCAGTGCACTAAAGATGTCTTTGTGTACTGTTGTAGCAACAATAACCCTATAAAAATAAGCAACATGGTTTGCTTACTGATACCTACCTGAAAGAAAAACGTTTTGCAGGCGCAGAGCACGCGCCGTCCGTCAGAATGGCTGAGTCAGTGCCCTTCGGAAGAAAGAAGAGAAAAGAAAAGAAAAGAAAAAAAAAATCGACTCAATTTTCAAAGCAAGATCAACGAGTATCCATAACAATCTACGAGAACCAAACTTTATTAGATTTAAAGTTCAGTGTACCCACACGCATAGTACCACAGTGTACGTAACTACATAGAACCACAGTGTACGCAACTACATAGTACCACAGTGTACGCAACTACATAGTACCACAATGTACGCAACTACATAGTACCACAGTGTACGCAACAATATAGTACCACAGTGTACGCAACAACATAGTACCACAGTGTACGCTATACTGAAATTTTACCACGGTGTAGGTCACAATATAATTTATCGAGGTACACAGATACCAAACTTAAAGAAAAACATTTACTTCTTACAGATATACTCATCAGTAAGACATCAACAACACGGCTAGTGCAGAGCGCGCACTGCCGGTCAGAATGGTCGTATCGGCGCAATTACAACTGTTCGTCGATTATAATTAAGATTAATAAGTTGTTTGTCCTAAAATTAGTTTATAAACCATTAGTTGATTATTTTAGAGTTGATTACGATGTAAAATTAATGTTAAAGATTGTAATTTCAATACTTAACCTACAAACTTGTAAACTCGTGCACGTGGCCGAGTCTTATAAAAGCGGCCGCGCTGTGGGCAATCGACACAGTCGCTCTCGAGCCGCCGCACAGTACGGACCTCTCTCTGACGTCATTACGCTACCCGTTGAATAAACGAAGCTTATAAAAGTACTTGGAAGTTTTACTTTGAAGATCCTGAATGAGTAATTATGAAGACAACTATTGTGACGTTAGCTATGCTGATGTCACACTTCTTAAAAACAATACTGGGGCATCTGCTCCGTCATATATAATTAATTAATTTAATATTAATTAGAAAATTTATTTTATTGTAAATAATTGTTAAATAAAGTTAGAATCGTTGTAAAATATATGTATTCAAACAAAAAATAAGATAATAAAAAAAAAAAATACCTATTAATAATAAAAAATGTACTTTTGTAAATTTTCTTGGACTGAAGTCATTACCTTTTTAGAATAGTTATTTTTATATCTACGTGGATGATGTTTTATTTGCTATAATATCTATTTACCGAACGAATAGTTTGTGATTTTGTTTGTCCTAGTTTCACAAATGGATGTAGACGATTTGTTTTTATTAATTCTTATATAATTAATGATGTTCTGATAATGTGAATAATTCCAGAGTAATTTGTAACACTATTTGAATTCCGGCAGTTTCGGAAATGTGGAAATCGATCATTTGTTTTGTTTCTCGCACTTTACCCCTAATTAAAGTGTTGGTTTAGTAGTTTGTGAGTGCAATTTATGTATAACATATCTATGTATTAATTGTATGGTTACTAACCAAGAATAAATAAAGCGCTAAAAAAGCAAGACTACGGAATTAACGACAACTCAATATGTCAAGAGAGACACTTTTGATTTACAAATGTGCAAAGATCTATGAGCATTTCGTTTCATATCTCTCAACATTTATTTTGTTTTTTTATCAAACCTTATGTAAATATTTGTTGTACAATTTGTGCATGTCGTACTGGTTCCTTATAAGGTGGTTATTGATTACACCCTAATAGACGAGACCTTGAAATAATTTATACAGGAAGTATATAATATTTCTTGTCTTCAAATATTATATACTTAATATTATATACTTACTTACATTATACTAAACAGTGATACCAAAGTTGCTTAAGCCTAAATTATTATTATAGAATAGTTTTGCACTGAACATGCAGTAAAGCATTAGGAAATCCATATCACATTTTATAAGTACGTCATTTGGCTTACGCTATGCTAACATAGTTGCTACTTTATTATTACAGCTATGTGTTTCTGGGACGCTCGCCAATACAACCAAAAAATCAAGTACCCATAAATAAATACAATGATTCGTACACGTGTTTGCTTTTGTCCGATTGTTATTTGAATTTTTCCTTATGGCAAACGTGCTTATTTACCAGAGTATAAAAAGTTATGAAGAATTATGAATTGCTCTGGATCCTTGTTATCTCTTTCTATCTCTTTAAGGTTGAGAGGTAGGAAAGGACTAGTAGTTCTCGAATTTAGTGCTATCAAACAAACGAACTAACTTTTTGACGCGGTTTCATCTGCGTAGTAGGAACATAAATAAAAAGTAGCTTATGATACGCGCCTTGTGGTCAGTAAGCTGCCCCTACAATTTTATTAAAATTGTAGATTAGACAATACAAACATTCAGACAAATATTTTATTAACTTTATTTTAGGCATAGGTATCGTGCAAATGAAAAAAATAATAATTTTGACATTAAACAATTAAACCGACACTACAATTTTATTTATTTGTATTGATGATGTCAGAATTTCAATCGTTTAGTGCCCTATGAAGTTACGACCCATAATTCTGGTATTATGTTGTCGACTAAAAAACTGGAGCAGACTAATCCAAGCACGGGAATAAATAACAGTTTTCGTAATGATTTAAATTTTGTTTTTATATGAATGCAGTTTTAAGTCACCTCATGACCTGGTTGGTTTGGTGAAACTACAGTGTAGAGATATACAGTGTACAGATACAGCTGCTGAGCTGTTTGCATGATCTGTACGACGCTACAGAATGCGCAATTGGTGTGGCCACGCACTGGGTGGGAGTAATATAAGTTTGTGGTACCATTGATACGAAAGAAGAAGAAGTGTAGAGATGGACAAAATAATATATAAGTATATACAAACAATTTATAGTAGTGAATATTTTATTGATATACGATAACACCTGGCGCACCTTGGGAGAGGCCTATTTCCAGCATGACAGAGACTGCTACAGGCTGATGATAATTATGATGAACTGGGTGGTTGGAGTCAAGGACTATTATTGATTCATTTAATTTTTAAAGATGGTAATGCAAAAGGTGTTCACAGTGGAAATACAGTAAATATTTTATTTTTACAAATACTATCTGGCAACACCATCACAGAGGTTCATCATCACAAATTTTCAAATGTATTGTATTAGTAGAATTCAATCTTCTCTAACAAAAATTAGACAACGGTTCTAAATCGCGATATTATTATAAAGGTATATAAATACCTATTCTCGACTTTTATTTACCTTTATAATAATTACGCGATTTAGACCCGTTGTCTAATTTTTGAAAAATGTTCTCAAATCGCGAAAGTTTAAAAACAGTCTTCTTTATGTTTAGCGTCCTTGACAGAAATTCAGTAAACTCAGTGGTTTCAAAACTTTTATGATGACGGAAAACTTTTGATGGCGGCACCGGGCGGGTTGCTTCCGACAAACGGCACGGCAACTTAGTACTAGCGGGGGTTGGTACAAACGGTTCGGGACGGTGCCAGTGGAAGAAAAGGGGTTGTTACTACTCGCGGAACCCCTTAATAACTTTGCGGAATCCCAAGGCTCCACAGAGCACACTTTGGGAACTGCTGTTTTACTCATATAAAATTAATAAATTCTGGACTTATAAAATAAGTTTATTTGTTTGTTAGATGATATCGTGAGATTAGGGCACTAATACGATAATCCTAAATGGCGACCTTCGTTAATAATTGGAATAACTTGGCATTGGCATTTCACAAATGTTATAAGCGGCAGATATAAAGAGCTGTTGAAATGCCTTATTTTTATTAGTGTAACCTAGTTGTTGTTGGATTATTTGCTTCACTTAGAAATGGTAAATAATAAGATTACATAGTTCTCCTGGGAGGATTACACCGATGCGTGATTCATAGGCTTACCCCTCATCAGGTGAGCGCGATCGTACTACGATCGTGACGTGGGCGCTGCTAGCTGCACACACGTCACACGGCAGCAATACGTGACGCCGTGTGACATGTGCTCGTGTGATGTTGCCCTATTATATCAACTAGAAAGGAATACGTCGAATTATTAATAACCCTGTATATTCACGTATTATTTACGTAGCCAAAGGTAAAAATCAATATTTAGTCTTGGAAATAGGGTAATAATCTTATTTCACTGTCACGTCACTTCATTAAAATACATAATAATATAATAAGAAAGGTACCTGAAACGATATTACTTTTATTGATATCATAGTATAGAAATTCACGCGGACGTAGTTGCGAGCAACAGCTAGTATTCATTACGAAGGTTGTTATGTATAATATATTTATGTAATCAAATGCAATGCCAATACTTAGGCTTGCATAGACACACATTTATTTCATTATTTATTAGTTTTTGCTGTGTATATCAACTGGTTTATTAGTCGCAAGCACACTAGCAAGTTAATACTGTAAAAAATCATTTGATATAAAGATATTTGAAATTAAAAAAAAATGTATGAAACATGCATATTATAGTACTACATAGTACCAGTAACGAAGCTGGGTTCGGGTCGCTAGTGTATTACAATTTTATTGTTAAGTGGTTAACATTGTACTTTATTTACTACCATTGGCAATATGCCTAAAATTAGAACGGATACGTCAAGAGTTATTTTTATATTTATAGTTTAGCATATTTATAGCATCGCTCTATCTTTATTTATTATTTGCTTTGATTTGATCGACTGTATTTTTAAATGCTGTAAAATAAACTGTACGGCCATTTGCTTACGAAGGATATGCCAGAAATATTCTATGACGTATTTAATGTAAGTACGGATGAGTTTGTCTGAACTGGATATAATGCAACTAATTTTGATAAAATCCTACAGTATTCCTTTATGAATAGGTTTATCTTTTAATGAACATTCCAGGCTTTTTTCAAAACATAGCCAGTTGGCTACACGCTTTTATATTAATTTGCATTTCTGCATATACTTTACTGGTCGATCCATGAGGCTTAACTTACATTACGTAATTAATGCATCATTGTTATTCATGCAACTAGTATCGTAATGTAAATTAGGCTAAAAAGAGGGCAATCTGAAATAACTAGGGACATCTGCATCAACAATCTCTTGGGGAAAAAATACACTTTGTATTTCCTGTCAGTCACAAAACCACGCCAGTAGATTTGTTTACAATCCAGAGTAGCCACCGCGTCTACGAAATAAATTATATTACTTTTATTTCAGTTCCCACAGCCTGACATTTGTCTGTGTTTTTTTGTTACACTACTTAGCACTTAACACTAAATAGTAGAAGAATATTATTCTGAAATAACACTCGGCTCAGGCTTACCTACTGGCCGCCAGGGCTTTTAAAATGTTTACTCTCTAATTAATTTTCTGAAGAAATTTCTTTGAGGCCAGCTCACGCACTGTACAAATACTTTACAGGCATTTTTTCGGTGGACTCATACACTTAAACAATCTTCCTGACTGCCGACTCTTTTAAACAAATAAAGCTTCAAGATATTCTTAAGATGAAGAATATTTCTTGCATTTGTTTATCATTTTCGTCCAACAGAAATGAGATTTCTTGGCTAATACAATCTAATTACCGAAGCGGCATCTGCAATTTAGAGTTTATAACAATATTAAGAACTTGAAACGCTGAAAACTATCGTAAAATCCTGTTGTAGACTAATCCGTATTTTGAATAAGTTTTATTATTGTTTGCTCGTTGAGCCTGGGAGGAAAATCGAATGAAGTGAACACTTCATACAGTTATAATGAAATGGGAAAGCGACATTAAGGGCAACGTTCAAAGACCAAGTCATTTTTTTTAAATGAAACAAGTCAAATTATTATCAAATAAATATTATTAAACTAAAAACATTTTTGTGCATTTTAATCGATATAAAGTTCTTTAATGTAATCGATTATTATTTCAAATCGAATAAGTAACGTGTAAAAGCATCACTAATGTTGAAATGTCAGGTATGGCATTAATGTAAAGCGTCTGGGTACTGTAAGGCGCCTCATTCTCATACAGATGAGAAAATGTAACAGCTGTCTTTTGCAACTTTCTCACATGTGTTTTGTGAAATTTTACTTGTGGCTACTTTTAATAAATAACATAATGTTGACTTATCTTTTGACAAAAACCTTATTTCGTGTTCAGGCTTTTGTAATTTATGACAGCACCTCGTTTTGTGGTGATATTGTTTGCGTGATTTAAACTTTTATGCGACGAAATTTTTTGTTTTAAGGGGATTGCATCGATCGAACCCGAAAAATACGCTCGATAAAATGAATTTTGTAGACGAATTCTTTCATGCTATTACTATAAAAAATATATACAAATAAACTAGAGTATATGAGAAAAACTTTGTATTCTTTACTTTTTCTATAAACTTGTCCAAATGTTGGCAAAAAAATTGAGAACATGGGTCTTTTTTAAACTAAATATCAAATTGTCTACATAACGGCTGGGTCATTTTGTATCATATTTATACTAAAAGAAAGAAAAAACCCTGTTTAACAATTTGTATTCTCTATTTTCACGTTTTTATTTTTATATTTTGTAATAATCAAATATAACCCGAATCTTTGCAAAGCTCCCCACCAAGCACCCCCGCTATGCCCGTGGCGCTTACTCGGGATTTGTCTGTCAGTGTCTTGACGACACCTACGACGAGAGGATGTACGTGCGTTTTTTCTTTCAAATAATATTTTGAATTCATTATTCTTGAATGAACTCATAGTCTTAATCATAGACTATATGGTTGAAATATTATATTGGTTAAACGTTAACAGTCAGAATAAAATATCGATATTTTTTACGGTTGAAAATATTAGTTAATATTTTTTGTCAGGTACGAGATTCGGTTTATTGTTGATGTTAATGACGTTTAATATTTTGTTCTATCGTTGCTTTAGTTTGATGCTAGGTTAAATTCAATGAACTTTCCATCATACTTTAACAGGCTTAAGACTTTTTAGTATAGTATAATATAGAAAAGGAGAATAGCTAGGCCTAGGCGTATTTAAAAGTTCATTGATTTTATGTACATTCTAATTTACATTTTTCGTGATTTGCATTTAAATTTCGTAATCGTCAATACAAATAAATAAAATTGAAGTGTCTGTTTTTAATGTCAAAATATCAATGTTTTTTTTAGCAGATATAGTTATTTGCACGATACCGATGCCTAAAATATAGATTTTAAATTTTTGTCTGTCTGTCGGTCTGTCTGTTTGTATCCGCTAATCTTCTAAACGGCTGTACCGATTTTGATAAAATTTTAGATGCAGGTACCTGACTACAAGACGCGTAACATAGGCTACTTTTTATCGATGTACCACGCCTCAACAAAATAAACAAACAATTAACATCATCAAAGTCTAATTAAACTCGTCACCAAAAATCAACATAATTCACAACAAACAAGTAGCACTACAAATTAAGAATAGTAACAGATCATAATTCATATTATTATTACTTTCTTTTGGTTGAAAATATCACTTACAGCAATTGAATCTTTATATTAATAACGATAGAGCACATAATCGCATAAAATCAAAACTAATCTAGCCGATGAGTTGCCGGCCGCGCGCATGCGCGTGCTGCCGCGCTTAGGAAAAACGCATTAACTACCTTTTTACAACTTCTGAGAAAAACATGTTTAATTTTTTTTTTCTTATTTTACTTGTATCTCCGGAACGAAGCTAGCTATTGATGTGAAATTTGAACTAGGGGTAGCAGCAGAGTATACGATACACTCTGGCTTTTATTAATATTACTAAAATATTGTAGTTTTATTTATAATTTAAAAAAATAACTTATTGTTAGCAATCAATATGGGTTTATTATATTCAAACTTATCATAAACGCATTAAAATATACTACATAGTGCATTTATACTTAGTCAAATATTTTAATGCACTTTTTAATATAATGTTTTTACCCCACTAGTTTATTTAGACTAACAATAAGTGCATTAACTACTTCGATTAATGCGTTTATGTTTAGCAAAATCTCTTAATTCATAAAAAAAACACAAAGTAAAGGAATTATTATTTAACACCTAGTCATGCACTAGTCTGATAAAATAAAAGATTTTTCTCTATGCAAAGTCTTTATTTCTTAAAATAGCACTTAAAAACAAAACAATCACTAGTATTCATTATCACGTTGTACTTATTAATATAATTATTTATGACACATACTGCACTAACTGTAGATGATGCATTTTTGGTAAATGTAACATTAATTGATATTTAAGTTAATGCGTTTATGATAACCAAAAAAAGCGGGTTCTAATAGAAATATTGAAATGGTCTCTATGACAAAGTTATAGAGCTCGTTTTTCTGATTTCAAATATCAATTTCGCAAAAAATCGCACTTAGTGCGTTTTTTATAAGCGCGGCAGCGTGGCCATGCAGCTCGGCAGTTTGTTCGGCGTTCGGTCGGGCCCGCCGCTCCACGTACGAAAATGATCTTTATCGTTTAAAATTCAATTGAGATAGAATAGAGTATTCTTTATTGTACACCAAAAATATACAGTTTGACAATAAAAATACAACTTTAAAATAATTTCAAATGCACAATGGGCGATAAGATAACTTGCGAATTTGGCGGCAAGAGGTCATCAAAGTTCAAATCACGTTGAATTTGATTTCAAATATATTTTAGATTATTAAATTGGTTTATTGAATATTTTTGGTTGATGGTTATATTCATCATCTCTACTATTAGCCCAGTGCCGATAATTTTTAAAACAAAAAAAATAATAGTAGGATGAAACCCATTAGAAAAGGAAGAGAATATTATAAAAATTAAAGGAAAAATAATTTACGGGCGATCTGAGGTTGGAAATCAAATAAATTACAGCGTATTTGGGACATAAAAAGGTAAGTTTTCACCAAATTTCGTGAAAAAAATATTGTTTGTAAAAGATAAAAATAAAAAACCAAAAACTTGGTTTTTTGAATTTTTCACATTAAATTTTGAGGTTATATGAAAAAAGTGTAAATACAAAAGTTTTAGATCTTTTTATTACCAACAACTTTGTCATTCGTTTTTCCATGGGACTTTTAGTTTTGCCGGAAATCGAGAAAAACCGTTTTTACCCTTAAAACTCCCCCCCTCCCCCTCTTCCCGACCTCAGATCGCCGACGATATGTCGCAACAGTTTATACATTTTTCAACGATGTTTTGTATTCATCCTATGTTAAAGAATGTCTTGAGCACAGTGATGATGGAAAACTTCAATCATCACATGACACACGTAAACCAACATGTTTGTACTTATTTAAAAGAACTCACTTAGACCTAGGTGACTGTGAGGAACTAACTGACCTGATGGTGGACTCCGAAGGTATGCAGACTTCAATCAAGACACACGTAAATCAACATGATTCAGCATGTATTCTGTAGTAGCAACCGTGATCAATTAGGCAGATTTAAAAAACTGGTCTCTTGACTAACTCTATTATTGAGAGCCGTTGGGCGCTGACCTGGTCATCATCAGACCTTCAGCATGCATTCTGTAGTAGCAACCGCGATCAAATAGGCAGATTTTGAAAACTGTTTTCTCCTGACTAATTCCATTATTGAGAACTGTTGGGCGCTAACCTGGTCATCATCAGACCTTCAGCATGCATTCTGTAGTAGCAACCGCGATCAAATAGGCAGATTTCGAAAACTGGTCTCTCCTGACTAATTCCAATATTGAGAACCGTTGGGCACTGATCTGGTCATCATAAACCTTCAGCAGGTATAGCTAGCAGGCAAAGCGAAGTCAACGTATTCATATCAAACCAAAAAAATACGTAATGTAAGTTTGGGCACAAATAAATTACTTTTTACATCTGAAAAGTACTTACTGCCTCCCAGAGACCGAATGAATTAGGCAAATACTATACAGTATTGCGTCGCATCTGTAATCTTGTACAATCATCAGTAAATTTTGTTATAGTATGATTCTCTGTAACTAGAGGGCGCTTAATTTTTAAACACTGTTACAGCAGCCAGATCTTCAAGGTCATCGAGCAATGTGATGCCCTTAAGTGAAAGTAGTACTCGTAGTTACAATAAAATAATTGAAATTTTATTTAAAAAAAAATGGTTTTTGTGCAACAAGAGAGCAAAGTTCGTATTTTCTATGAGGGCTAATTTTGAATTCCAAATAAGCTATAAGAAGATTCTTTAGTAGAGTGTGATTTAAGTTTATAATCCTTGACGTAGTGAGGAACTCAAGAGCACTAGATGTAAATAACTTCGATCTCGTGGCTCATATAACTCAACTTTTCACCTTAGCAGCTCGAAATAGTAAAAGTTCTGCTTAGTTTGAGACTAAATGACATGAAGTGAAAGGTGTGAAACACTTAGAAAGTAAAAAGGTGAGCAGTGAGCAAAACTCAACGAGCTTCGAGCGAGAGCAAATCTTTAAAAAATATAACATTTAAATTACCCAGCTGTGATATACAATACCTACTTATATTCTTCAAAAGATTTTAAGAAGTGAGATCGTGTTCATCTTCTTAAGAACTCATATAACGCAGTAATAAACATTCAGCATAACAGTATTACACCTGTGCGATATTTTCCAAATGTTTTCTACTCCCTCATCACTTCATCAGGCTCTCTTGCAATTTCATTTCATTCTCAGCATTTCGTGCAATATGTTAAAGAAGGGAGATGAATGCTTAACGTCTTAATTTTCACTAGCTTTGGCCCAAATGTTACTTCGGTGAGATATAATTTTTGTTACTCTGTAAATATGAAGCTTTCTAATAATGAAATAATTTTTAAATCGATTTAGTAGATTTATTGTTAAACCGTACCTAACAAGCAAACAAAAAATCAAATAATTTCTCTTTAAAATTTAAATTTTATTTGAGATTGTACTTGTGTACAAATCTTAGCTGGTTTTCTATTTGTTGTTGTCTATTGTTTTGCTATTTGTTGTTAGTTTAGTCATCATTAGAATTAATAACACATCCAAGTATTATTATTAATTTTAATTACAACTTATCTTCTGTGAGTTCTTGCAAAGGCTCTCAAAAGCCTGTTACATACATAGACATATTCGTCATTTAGCCAATCGTAGTCCACTGCTGGAAATAGGCCTCTCCAGAAATTGTTTTTTGGAGAAACCAATTTTAATAGTCAGAAGATTAGTCAGGTATGACGCGCCGTGTCTACGATAGGAGTCTTTGCTATTTGGCGCAGGCGCACTGCCGCATTCTTGTTCTAAATAATGAACTGGAAAGAGGTATTTTACCTTGTTACATAAACAGTGGACGTAATTTTATTTTGGCTAATATACAATCACTCAATAATTAATAATATTTATCCATTTGCTAATATACAATCAGTTTGCTTACTCAATCAATTATTAATTATATTATTTCATCTGCTTAAAAGTTCCTTGGGAAGTACACATCTTTGTATGATAAATAAGTGAATATAAGCCAATGGTTAAATTATTTTATTAATCTTCTTGCTACTGACTTAAAGAAGGGCTCCGATAAAGTGCCACTGCGCTGATGATATTTCCAAACTTTGTGTAGAATAATATTTTCAGTCCGTATTGAAAATCTTTCTTTTTTAAAAGAAAAAAATATCTTTCATGAGGTTGAGTGAGCCCCCGTGTGATGCAATAAAAAACTAAAATACGAAGAAAATATTTTAATATCTATCACCTACTTACATTAGTTCTCTAAGCCTTTGCTTCGATCTACTACATAATGTGATTGATACCTACAGTGACTAAAATGTAAATTATCGTTAACATTCAATCACCATACACTTGATTTAGAAGAGCGAAGTAGGACCACGAGGTACTCAGTATCTGAAAATAAAAAACAAAGCGTATTATAATAATAACTACAGGCTCATATTTAAAAAAAAAAAAAAAACATAAATTATATGCACCACAGACAAAACTAAATTGTATTTTAACAATTTAGTTTTGTCTGTGGTGCATATAATTTATGTTTTTTTTTTTTTTTTTTAAATATGAGCCTGTAGTTATTATTATAATATGCACCATCAAATATATTTTCGCATGCTCAGTTTTTGAAATATGTGTAGCGCATCTGTACACTAAAATCGCGCATGCGGAATGTTTGATTGTGGTTTGTGGTGTATGTATAGTGGTTTTGGTATAACAAAACCGAACTCTTTTTTTTTATTTTCAGGTGTAATAATAACAACTCTTACCCGAGTAAAGGCTCCCAAATTAATATCTGTGAATCGATAAGCTGTAAACTTACAAGGTTTCTGAGATCTAGAACAAAATAAACATGTTATCTGGAGTAATTCTTTTTTAATACTATTTTAAATAAGCTGGTTACAAAAAACACAACTTGCAGCCGCTGTTTTTAAGATGTTTAATAATACAATAGCTGGCAAAGAATAAAGCTGAAGCGAGGCGAATCAGGAGAATATTAGCAAAATTATCGTCCTTTAAGTACTAACCTAATTAAGACAATAAATAGATATTTTCTTTCAGCAGCTCCCATTTCGTACCAGCGACAGTTATAAATAGCATCGCCTACCTCCATGCTCTGAAATGTAAATCATAATAAAGTAACACTCCATAACCTAATAATAATATACATGTAATTAAAAAAAAACACAAAAGTACTTATTACTCACAGATCTCATCACGAGGTCACCGTAATAACAATAGAAGAAAATTTGTATCATTCCAAATCCAAGAAATGCAGTAAAAGGAGCCATCAAGGCATAGTTTTGCATCATCTGCAAAAAACATCACACGAAATCAATGCAGGGGTTTCCAAGCCATGTGTCACGCTGCGTCATGCTTCTGCCACGATAAGGAGGTGCTCAGACGCTGAAAGCGTTGCGGCTAAACGTATATACACGTATATACGATCGACAAATTCTATATATATCTTGAGACGAAGGTCTCAATTTTTGTCGGTAAAGAATAAGAACTATAAGAGCACTGGGAATGAAAGATAAAAATAAGTTATACCATTAAATTAAATCCTGCGGCGCATATTACCATTGAACTTGTCACTACGTTGAACAAAGTTGACTTTGAATAAATACTGTCTACAAATTCTATACATCTGTAACAAAAATAAGCAGATATTAGTCAGAAAATTCAGCAACGAGTCCTGGAGTGGAGACCGCGACTCGGCAATCGTAAGGTAGGACGCCCCCCTGCCAGGTGGACCTGAAGAAGGTCGCTGGAGGGGACTGGATGCGGAAGGCGCAGGATCGGATGTTGTGGCGCAAATTGGGAGAGGCCTATGTCCAGCAATGGACTACGAGTGGCTAAATGATGATAATGATTTGCCTGCTGACGTCTCTATGTTTATAACTACGTCATAGTCAAAGATTAATCATCAATATCAAGACTGGCAAACCGTGCTAACGGGTCTGTCTATATTTTTCTTTAGACGGTATGTTGCGTTGATACGAACAATTTTACCAAATAACCAAATTGAAGAAATTGTTGGCGTACCAAATAAATTAGCTTTAGCGACTTTCGGCGACGAAATTCTTACTTGTTTTGGCACTTGTCCATTATGATTCAGAATTCAAAGACCTAAATATAAAGTTGTTAAGAACTTGATGAGTATTCATGAGTCGTATTTTGGAGATAATAAATAAGGAAAGTCTCTTTAATACAACTTCAAACATGCACTAAAAACATATGGCACATCATTATTACTACAGTCACAATCTTAGTATATAAAAATCTCGTTGTTTTTATCGAGTTCCTCCGTAATGACTTGACTGATTTTTATGATTTTTTTGTGTAGGTATGTTTTGTAGATCTGAGACCTTACCTTTTTTAATATCCTTGGGCACCACTCGAGTGAAGTGGGCAACTGCTAATAATTTATAAAAAGCAATAGGGTTTGGAGGATATTTAAAAATAAAGAAAATATTTTTATTTGCAGGTTGTCCATCATAGCAAAATTATTGTAATACTAGATTACCCGCACAGCTTTAACCGCGTCACATGTTATTCTGCACAGTGCCCGCAAGTTAGAAAGTATTCAGAACTACATCTATTGCTCTTTTGAATGTATTTACTTCTAACTTAAACCCCTAAATTCACCCTCTTGGGAATAAAATTTAGAAAACCCCTGCTTTAGAAATAAATTTATATTTAACTATACGTAATTTTGAACTTTTAACTTAAAAAATGACGGAAGAATTCCATACAACTGTTAGACCTGTTTTTTTACCCCCTTCTGGGTGGATTTTCCAAAAATCTCTTCTTGGTGCGAGCCTACGCTATATAAGGAACCTTCATGCAAAATTTCAAGTTTCTTGCCTTAGTGGTTTAGGCTCAGCGTTGATGAATCAGTCAGTCAGGCGAACAATTATAGATAAAAGTATAGATTAAATAGTACCGTATTAGTTCCTGATGTCGCTTTATAAGTTCCACTATTTTTTTTGTAAACTTGGCTTTTCTGTATTGTATTTCATGCTTTCCTGAATCTTCTTCCACAAGATCTTGCATATCGCGATGTAAAAACAAAAATTCAATGTGGATAAACGTACAGCAAGTGAAGAAAAAACAATCTGCTCCATAGACTGAAAATATTGCCATCCATGCTGAAATACATTAAAATTAAAATAGATTTAGAGTCAATCATGTGAGTGTTTTTTTTTTAAGGTATACATAATAAGAAAGTCCATTTGTAGATCATAAAATAAATCATAAAACTATGCTTTAAGGACTAGGAAAGCAAAAATCACTTACCTGAAATCATTTGGTGAAAATAAACAAAGAACCAATTTGGCAATACGAATTGGTCAAATGGATACCATATAAGAAATGGCAGAAACAATCTAACCTCTCCTGTGGTATAATAATACGTAGCCATAATAATAAGAGGTCCTATGCCAAATAACCCGGCACCACATATTATAAGCAATAATATTGTCTTATATACAGCCGACAAATACATTAGCCATACTTTAAATGTATCTCCTAAATGCACTTCCTCATCGGGCCTCCTTACACTCAATATATTTCTCAAAGTATCGATTACATCATGAATATGATGTAAATTATACACAAAAGAAATGATCTTGAAATCTCCAAGCAGGCACATGGTCAAGCAAGGTAATATAAAGGTAATTTGCAGGAGACTTTTCCCCATCACAATTCCTTGGATAAACCAAATTATCTGCAGAGTTATGTTGATATTGAAGGAAAATTGATGAGCGGTGTACTTCCAGTGGTATTTATGACGTTCAAATATTGTACGATCTCTATCTTCTGGTTCTAAAGACAGTCCAATTAACTTCAAATATGTATCCATATGCTCTAAAAACTTTTCAAACGCGTCGAGCAGCATATTTCCGATTGTTTGTCAGCAGCCGAGGAACTTCACTGGTCTGTCGAAATTCTTAAACGTTAGTAGATTTAGTGTTAAAGTCGTGGTTGATAATCAAGTTTTTAATTAAGCCCTTTGCTTTTAATTGTGGGCTATCCGCGCACACAAATAAAGAGCTATGCAAATGGTGTTCAATTTTTGAAACATTATATTTTTTTCTGATCCAACATGTTTTTTGGGTGGTTAAATACATTTAATAGGACATTAAATAGATATAAGTAAAATATAACGGGCAATAACGCGATCATGCATGATCACGTTAATTGTCGTTAGATTTTACTTAAGCATGCAACGCGTAAGTTTAAAAGTTAATCTTAAATCGATATATAATATATGTATTTATCATCATAGTTAAATTGATGGAATGTATTTTTGAATCAGAAAACCAGCTACAATCATCGGAAATACAATGATTGCTCGATCGTCATATTTTTTTTTTAAACGACGCCCGCATTAGTAATTACTTGTGTGTCGCGGGGATGTTCACAAACATACATTTCAGACACAAAGCACACCCAGAGTCAGAACAAATCTTTGCGGATCACACAAAGATTTGTCCCGTCTGGGGATCGAACCCATAACACCAGCGTAGTTAAAAGCGGCGAGGCGACCGCTTTAACAGCTACGCTAACTGTGCACTCATATGTTTAAAATGCCCATTGGTTCACTTTAAGCACACTTCAGCACCATTGGTCGTTTTACCGCCACCACTACATTCCCAATTTTGTTTGTCTCAAGAGTGTTTATAACAATTTCGTACACACCTATAGTTGGTAGCCTAGCCTAGCATAATACTTTGTCATGTAGTAATTTTATTGTTGGGTATAAAACGAACAAACCTCCCCTGTACATAGAGTAACCAAGAAATAATAAAGGATTGAACTACCTATTAAAACACCCACAAGTGATTTGGTATATCATTGAGGACAAATTTGTAATTACCCGTGCCGTCCAACCCTAGAAAGAAATTAATTTCCATGAATAGTGAAGAAAATTATATATTTGAAGTAAACAATTTTTTGTTCACCTTCATTTTCCCATGTTTATAATTTACTTTTGACGTAGGTTCCTGATAATGTTAGTTCATATTTTCTTGCATTCGACGAAATGTTATTTTTTGATCTTTTTTTCTTCTTCGGTCCCTTTACAAGTTCCGTAAAATTCATCAATCATAATGCTATTGAGCCATTCCATATAAAATCAACAAATGAGCGTGTTGCATGATTAATGCAATATTTTTATTAAAATCATTTTTTAATAAAAATATACACGTTGACTTGAGAACCTCCTTTTTTTCTTAAGTTATAGAAAAAAAAGAACAGTAACAGTTATAAAAATTGAAGATAATCTTTCAGGGTGTCAAAAGAGCTAAACCAGCCCTTTTTTTTTATTGCACGTCTTTGAAGGCCCATCTAAAGTTTAAACTTAGGTAAATTTCTTTTTTGTGCTTCTTTTTTAAAATTGCCTCATTTAATTTCAACTCTTATTTTAAATTTTATATGATGCTAATTTTATATGATGGTTGACACGGTACCCTCCTGAAAATCGTAAAAATGAAGAAAAATATTAAAATTTCGGATTAAAATTTGCTTCCTATTGTGTCAGTGTTGTAATACGATATAATATACACATACATTAAAGTATCAAATAAAATAACAATAATTGTGATACTTAAGTAAATAAAAAAAGCGTTACTATGTGAACTTTGGATGGTGTCCCAGTCAAAGTTATGCAATGAAAAAAATAAACAGTAGTGGTTCCGACACCTTAAAGAATATCCTCAATTTTGGTATTAAAATCAAAAATCATGCCGTACGCTCATTGGTAAATTTCATATGGAATGGCTCTATTGTTAGCAAAAGTACGCTGAACGTTTATTTGAAAATTAAAACACTTTGATGTTGCACCTGTGTGCTAGCAGGATTTATATAAAGTAAACTGAACTGAAGCTCGCTCTAAATGCAGATGATACTGATACATTACCGGTGTCATGACACAAATTGACACATTTACGTACTCAATTTGGTCTTAGACCAAGCAAATTGTGAGGTGCGGTCTGAATCGCGACAACAAATCTGAGTCAGCTTTGTCGCTGTGACAAATGTGTCGCACCCCGACATAATAAACGCAACGTGAATTCGGCAAATGGGTTCGCTTCATTTATCATACTCAGACTCTGTCACGGTATAAAAATTGAACAAAACTACATTGATGGTGCGAACATGATTACAGTTTTAATTTTGAAGTAGGAATGTGAAAAATGCAGTAGCCTAAATTAGACTTTAATTTTTTTAGGACAATAATCCGTTTTCTAATGTCGTTCTGGCAACAATTATTCATGGAAGCTTCGATGGTTGATTCATAAATAACAGCATGAGTATTATAATAATAAAGCCTTTATTCAACAATCTTACATTTAAATTATACACTGTTACTTACACAAACTTAATTGACACCGTCTAGAAGATTGTCTTGCTTGCCAGTGCCGAAGATGGGAGAATGATCTCAAAAAATAGCAGGAGCAAAGTGGAGAAGAAAAACACATGACCGATCACTGTGGCAAGCTTTAGGGGAGGCCTTTGCTAGCATGAATATTAGCAACATATAAAGAAAATATTATTGTGTGCATTTTAGTTAATTGTAGATATATAGATTTGCCATCAATAAATACTCATAAAAAGTGTGCATTATGATGCACACTTTTTTTGAGTATACCTACCAATATTATTTTATTTACCTGCATTATTTTTGGAAATAATGGCTGTTTATTTTTTTTCTCTTTTATTATTTATAATAATTTGCTTTACTAATTTGATGTGGATATTAAGCGAACTGAGCAGTGTATTTTAAAAAATGCAACGTGCCTACGACCGCCTTCTAACGTACGGCGGCGTTTCTATTTATAACGTTAAAAATCAAACTCACAAAAGATCGAACGATCGAATCGATTATAATAGAAAACCAAACACTAATTAAGAATATGAGTTATAAATAACAGGGATAAAGACCAAAAGAAAATATTCGTAACTATTTAAACTTTAAATTGTCAATAAAGAGCACATTCATCACAAGATATACTTAGCACAATGTATTTTATAAAATCTATCGACGCGATTCGAAATCCACTAAAGAAATGTTTACGCTATAAATTACCATTTCGTACAAACATTGGGATTTATCATGAGCTATAAAATTTCAAGTATTTTGTGTACGTACTGAGACCAATGGATGAGAATATAATATGTTATACATAAATTCAATTTCCACACAAAATGTAGGTAACTAGGTTTGCTTCGAAACACTGCATAATAAAGGATAAATGATTGTGAATTTGGAAATATACAAAATGAGGTACATTTGATTGAAGTTGGATTATATAATTATAAATACAAATAAATAAATATATATACATATCTCACAACTTTTACACAATGCCATTTAGTCCCAAACTAAGCAGAGCTTGTACTATTTGTACTTGTATAACTGATAATAAAACATAATATATACTTTTCTTTTGTAAATAATCACTATACATAGACACACTAAGACTAAGACAAACCGCCATGTTTATGCACACAAAGATTTATCTTAAGCGGGAATCGAACCCGCGACCTCAGCGTCGCAGGCAGGTATACTACCCACTTCGCCATCCGGCTTCAAAATTTTTTGAAGTCTGTGCTGATTCTTTTCTTTCAATAGCAATTCATGAGCACCGACTTCAAGAACTGTTTAAGTAACTTTTATTTTATTTGGCCATACATGTAAAGGACATGAACTTCACAAAGATTCAACGAAGACTCGTAACGAAGGATATTGTATAATACCGAAAAAACGAGAGCGTTTGAAATATACTAGTATTATACATGTTTTTAACGCTACTTGGTGGCTATGGGACCACCTCGGAAGTATCACTATCCCACTCTAGTTAAATTTTCAAACAAAACTGTATTACCATAAAAATAATACAGGAATTATTTTTTATTTAAACTGAGGTGAGTTTGTTACATTATTCAAATTATGAAATACGGGTGTTACTCACGTAATGTTGGTCTATTGAGTCGACCGCGGTTTCACCTATACTTTATGCCATTTTCGAGAGAGTGCGATACGTAGCGCCTGAGTCGCAGCCAGTCTAAATAGACCAACATTACGTGAGTAACACCCGTATTTCATAATTTGAATAAGGAATTAATTTATTACTATGCCACGTGTTACTTTATTTCTAATGTAAACTATAGTGTTAAAAGAACAAGCAATTATGTGAAACAGTTGTAAAGGGAAATAATACAATAGCAACATACGCTAAAACAGCATAATGCCAAGCACACTTTTATTGTAGGCGCTGTAATGAAACACACAAATGTAATAATGTATGTCAAGTTGTACTTCATATTTTCCATACTTTTAATAAACGGGTTACAATGTATGCTGGTAAGTATTTTATTTCCCTGAAGAATACTACAGAAAACTGTTTCTTTTTTCTACACTTACTTTTGAATTATTTTTGTTTGCTTTTGTTGGTACCTAAATTACATATTGAGACTTAATGCCCTCGAGTACTTGGAGTAAATTTCTTCTGCTAATTTGATTCGTTTCTCTTTATCTTAGTAAATGTCTGACTATTGAGAGAAAGTTCAATTTAGGTTAAAACTATTTCAAAGATTACAAATTGTTTATTTGTATTCACTTTGGCTTTAATTTTCTCAATGCAAGTTAGTTTATAAATAATTTAATCAAAAACCAAACTAAACTTTAAGATTGAATGTTAAATAGCTAACGCCTAAGGGTTTAAAAAAGTAGTCCTTTCAACTTGTTCGGCAATAAAATCAATTAAAATCATTCCATAAAAAATTGTATACATATTCGTACATGCAATCATCCATTTTTATCACTTTGACGTTTTGTTTAGATTTTCAGACTGCTCACCATATTACTTGATTCGGTATTAGGCAATTAGCATACAATTCCCTAGAAATTATTGTTATCTCAAATTCCTATTTTTCATCATTTCAATAGTGAAATATTTTATGTTATGGGCTTAAAATATTTTTTCTGAATTCAAAAATGCTCTATGAGGTAGAAAATATCATTATTACTTAAAACTGAACGTCCCCAAAATGGCTCGTATTACTCCTGAAAATTAAACAAATAATAACTAAGCTTTTACTTTGTTTTTCTTTTGCTTATTGGTATTTTAAGTACGACTAAGTAGTAAGCTGGTTCTATGTACATTTTAATGAGGCATTCCTACGCTCGGCACGAAGTGTTTCACACTTATTTATACAAAGATTCTTCATTTCCTTTGAGCTAGATGTAAAATTTCCTTGAAACGTGAGGAAATAACTTTTACTGCTCATACAGGAATATTCTTGGAATGTCGAAACGAAAAACACGTGAATCATGTCAAACAGTTATGAAAGACGTTTCTGATAGATGTTACTAGATATACATTAACCGACTTAATTTTTTTTTAAATATTTGTTCGCCGATTACTTGAAGACGCTAAACTTTTTGAAAAGTCGGTTAAAAGCCTTTTAATAGTGTACGGTGGCAATAATATTTATTTACTCATATATAACTTTACGGCAAAAACTCTATTAAATCTTTTTGTTTTAACAATGTTTATGAAATAGTGTTAAAGGCATAAGGTTTTAATTATTAGTAAACACGCTATTATGCAGTATTTTGCTAAGTAAACTGATTTCAACTTACAAGTATTGTATATTTAGGGTTCAATTTTGATTAAAAGATTTCATAAATATTTATAAAAGCTTATGAGAGAATATCCGTAATACATTTGAGGTGGAATTATATCAGCATGCGTGTATTTTATCGCAAGAATTACGAGAACTTTATCAAAAGTAATTGAATATTTGCTGAAATATGATCATAATTATAAACTGCATTATATGGAGGAAATAAAATAAATATATAAATAAATATTTCACAACTCAAACACAACGCCATCTAGTCCCAAACTAAGCAGAGCTTGTACTATGGGTACTAGAATAACTGATACTAATACATATATACTTTTCTTTTGTAAATACATATAAAATATTAATTTTTAATCGACCTACGAAATTAAAGATATTTATTATAAATCAAGTTAAAATGTATTCAAAATTAGGAAACTGTAGCAACTACCTACTTATAAACATACAGATATATTTTTTCTTATATAAGTATTTGTCGTTAAATCTCTGAGCAAAAAACGTAGCCATAAATCTTTAACCTGCCCAATATACTGTCAGCTTGGCAGATAAAAGGCAGTATTTTCATAGTATATGGTATTTTCTGCGTAATTGTCTTTTACAATATCATTAAGTTCACCTATCGTTCGTGACGCACGGTCGTTAATCTCGTCGTCTAACAAATTATCTGAAACAAGGGCCATTCCTTTTTATAACTTTCTTGATAACTTGTGAGGCTTACCTGTCTAGTAGGTACTCTTAATAATATGTGCCTCATTCTCATATGGATCATGTAAACCTTCAAATTATTATTGTTTCATTATAATTCTACGACCAAGGTGTGTTGATGATTTTAAACTTTCGCGATTTGTACTCATAATTTATAAATTGCAAACACGGGTCTTAATCACGTAAATATTTTTAAAGGCATAAATACAGCCTGGAATCCTGTCATAGACAAGTGCAATCTCCGCCGTATTTATATGCATCAGTGTGAAGACGTCGTTAGTGTTGTGTGTTAAAATACCGACAGCTTGGACATAAATAAAAATAAAATTCACAAATTTTATTTTTCATCCAAGTGAGAGTAGTGGACAAAACCGTCGCCTCTTGGAGACGACGCTGAGCCTTCACCAGTCGGCTCGTGACAACTGTCGAGTAAAAAAGCTATTTATGCTTTTAAAATAATTACGCAATTAAGACCCGTGTCTACAAGGTGTGTTGTTAAAAATACTAATATTCCCAAATTTGTATGCTATTGTTTTTTTTCTAGTAATTTGCAGACACAGTACTAGTATATATTCTTGCCAAACCCCTATAGCTAAGCTTAATTCACTTGTGTTAGGAGGAAATTTACGTCTGTGGATTAATAGCCAGGATTTAACCCCACGACCTGTCGATCGTAAGACAGTTGCCTTATCCATTGCGCTACGGCAGTTTAAATGCAGCTGAAAACAGCAAGCAAAACAAGCAGATAGCCTACATACACAGTATTGTATAGGGTATGATAATGCTTAGGAAGGTAGCTCGTACAATGCAGTGTAGACTGTAGACTGTCTACTTCAAAGATAAGTTCGTTATTACTTTTATTATTAAACCTACATCGAATAAAAGTCAATAACCTCACAAATCTCACACACGTAGCTCACAGTGCCGTTTACAATTGCAGCTACAAATAATAGTGCACCTAATCTATAACTACCATCGCATTAGTTCGAATGGCTGCGGGCATGCGAAGGTACGATAAACATTCTGCGATGTGAATGCAGTCACGGTGGATAGAGTTATGCAATTTTGATTCTTTTTAAAGAAACGGAATATGTCTTATCTAGGTTTGCAAACAAAACACTGCTAATTGCCATTGTTTCTACTTTATGATTATGATCACTGTGTAATCTGTTAGTTTTTACCGAATAGGCTAAGAATCTACAGGATCATAATTCAGAATTCATTTTTCAGTTGCAAATACTCGTACACTTGAAGGACACTGTTTAACCTGATGGCATGCAATAAATTAGATACTACACTAAGATAAATAAGGAAATTTTTCAAATGAATCAATAAGGGTCTTGAATCAATCGATTCAAGACCCTTAAAAAAACATAGTCTCCTTTTTGATTTGATTGGTATCGATGTATGTACCATGCGGGCAGTGCCGCGGACAAAAGATTGTAAGTAAAAAAAAGTTGTTAAATTTTGATTTTTGCGTTGAGATGAACCATGATGCTCAAAACTCGGTCATTATTCTTAAATAAATTTACACTTGAAACGGCTCTCTATAGGTGTTAATTTTCAGATACACATACATTATTGAAATCTGCTGTCTAAATATCTGCAATGTATAACTAATAGCATCCATGAATGCTGACTAATTAATTTATATTTCGCACGTCGCCAACGTTAGTTATCGGAATGACTGATTGATGCTCTTATCGGCATCATGCGAAGCGGTAAATGCAAATAATTAATAGAATTAACTAAAACATTGTAGACGTGCTTGTTTTATTAAATCCGATCTAGGTGCTTTGTCTAACATTATTATATATTCACGTCATCTCGCTAGATAACACGTTTATGTTTTCATTATAATTTGACAAACTTTATCCATCATAAAGTTGCTCTACTAGACTAACATTAACTTAGCACGTGACTTGATGCTTAAAACGTTCTTAAACAAAAGAGGATTAAGCATTAACAATCTTAGGGCTTGTTTCACAATCGTCAAGGAAACGTTACTCGAAGGAAAAACATTACAAGAAAAATTAAGTGTCTGCAGTGATCGATTTTATGTTTGAGATGTGTAACTTTTAAGTTCAAGTTGTAATTTATTCAGTGAATAACTCTTACTAGTCGATTGTAAAACAGGCCTTTAATAGAATTTAATTGTGACTTTTTCTTTCATAGACAGAAAAGTTCCTCAAATGTTGAAATAGTGTCCAATTAAATACGAATATCCCTGTGATACAGAATATATGGCAAGGACGGATGTGGGATACATAAATCATCACTATTCTATCTCCGGTTTCTTTAATTTATTGCTCAAAGACTTAACTACCATCATAACTCATACGTAACCTGCAATAATAATATTATCTAAATGATTTATTTGAATATGAAAGCCTCCAACCTGAAACATATCTATATTAAGGAAAGGACTTCACAAATGGTGTTTTTCCTTAACAATCACAAACTTAACATAATATCACGCCTCTATAACCAATAAGGGTAGAGCAAATCTATAACATCCACATTTCACCTATTGTGAGCCCGTCGCCATCTGCCGGACTATTCAAATGTCCTGTTGCTATTGACAAATGCCTGGCCCTTCCTTTTCTTCCCAAATAAATCGTACCACTTACCATTGGACTAAAACATGGCAGTATCTCACTCAATAACATGTGTGGGATAGAATTTCGTCCAGTACTGAGTCATTTTCTACAAGAGGGACTGCAATAAATCTTAAAACACGACGTGAGACTGAAATTTATATCAAAAGTTCCACTTTCTAAAGCGCTGGTCTTGAGTAGGGAACATTAGCACTACACTGTAGTATATTAAGCTCTATAATAGTTGTACTTTAACTGAAAAATAAAGATAATACTTATGTGAGTACATTTTTTTTCTTAATTTTTATTTATTTATTTATTTGATTCAGGCATCATGGCCCATATTAAATACACTAATACAATATTCAAATAAAATATAAGTTCTATAAACTAATCTTAATGAAACTTATTATTGCATAAGGTATAATATGTGTATTTATAATTCAATAAATGCCCTTATCCCATGGGACCTACCAACAGGTGAAATGAGGGCTTTGTACATCTCTGCCACACCCTTCTGGGTAATATAGGCGTGATGTTATGTTAATATGTGTTTTGAGTGCAAAAGGGTGGTTATTGAACGGAGTTCTTTTTGTAGTCTTTTTCGCTTCTAAAAGTCTACATTACCTTATATTAGATACTAAGTCAGTCGTTCCTTATCCAACCCAACCCGTGGTTGAAAACAATTTTCATGGAGATGTTTAAATTTTGCAACTTCTCTCAGGTATTATTTTTGTGCAAAAGTAGTAGACTGTGTGAAAAGGACACTTAGATACAGTTTACTATTTTTCACCCATACAAAAACGGTCTTTCCCGTTGGTCAGATCAATGGTTAGATTAGTCTGTCCAGTGGGAACTTTTTGTCCCATTATCCAGATCGGCTCTGTTTTTCCCGTTGGTTTGATTGATGGTTAGATTAGTCTGTCCAGTGGGAACAGTGAAACAAAGTACATTTAAAGTGAAAACTGTTTATTATTTCTATTTAATTATTTTTATTAATTAATAAAAGATAAAAGAAATGTTCCTCGCACTCCTACATACTACTTTTGAGTATTTATTGTCAAATAAAATACCCATTCTACATTCTATATTTGCGTTGAGCTACCGAGACAATTACGAAACTAATCAATTTTTTCCATCTCTATACGAGTACAACGTCTTAGGGTGACGTTAACATTATTTACCTAATTGGTCCGGTTTGATTGATTTACCATTGATCTGACCAACGGGAAAGACCGAGAAAATGGGACAAAAAGTTCCCACTGGACAGACTAATCTAACCATCAATCTAACCAACGGGAAAAACAGAGCCGATCTGGATAATGGGACAAAAAGTTCCCACTGGACAGACTAATCTAACCATTGATCTGACCAACGGGAAAGACCGCACGCGGCCACGGCACACACCTCTGTCAATAAATCGTTAAGATTCGTCTTTTCTTCATATAGTCTTATTTATCATATTATAAATTATCGGACGCTAAAGGTGAAGGAAAACATCATGAGGAAAACTACGTGCCTGAGAGTGCCTAAAAAGTGCTCGAGGTGTGTGAAGTCTACCAATCCGCACTTGACCAGCGTGGTGGACTATGGCCTAACCCTTCTCATCATAAGAAGTGGCCCGAGCCCAGCATTAGGACATGTATAAAATAAAGGACTGCTATTATAAGTAATTTTATTACTGACATTTTAAATTAAATACGGTAATAGATTTGTATAATAATATATATTCAATAACAATAATATATAAGTATTTATCAAATTAAATTAATAATGATGTAAAAATTACTAAGTCATATGGAAAATATAGCAAATCTCAATATATAATAGATTCCTTGTCTCTTTAAGGACACATTTATGATAACTTTTTATGAATGACGGTTTTGCTATTATATTATTCTCTGTCTATTTTCTTTCCCTTCCATTGTTTTCCTCTTCAACTTCGTTTTCAAAGTCATTTTCGTCACATTGGTCGCTATTCTTGTTACATTGTTTTTTGGTCATAATCGTCTCTGTAATAATATTAAGTTATGTTTAGTTGTCCACTGTCACCACCACAGTGTCATCCCTGAAAATAAGATGACATTCCTGAAATATTTTAAATGTATAATGCTTTTTTTTCTATTTGATAAAAGCTTGACGATTGAACACACTCATAAACCGAACTCATCATCATCATTTTTCGACTTTAAAGACATTCAAATCATTTATATTCATAAATTATAAGTAAAACTATACTATACTAAAGTGGCGTCATTTTAATAGGTAACATTTTATGCAAAGCAAAGTGCTACTTATGTACATCAGGAGTAGAGTCTAATTTTCTAAATAAATAATTGTATTAAAAAAACTGATATTGTTTTTTTTAGTTTTATTCCTTTTAGCGTAAGGTATATTTTTCTTTACATAAATGAACTGTCAAATGTTACCTATTAAAATGACTACACTTTAATTACAATGATTAGAAGAACCGGCGCTTAGATTAATTTTAATCCAACTATTCTGAATCAATTTAAGTACCAGCTTCGATGGGAATTGCATTATGAAAAGAGCTGGTGAGAAACTAATGTATCATCTTTTCAAATGAAAAATATAACAATTAGTCTAATGCAAATTAAAAGTCACATAAGAAGTGCAATTCATTTCCAAATACTATAATTCAACTTCATTTCTCATCATCATACATATTCTTCTAGTCTAACGGAGCTGAATAACAGTATTTTACGTGGAGCGACTGCCATTAGACTTCCACATCTCATTATAAACCGAACTATGTGTCTATTTTTTTATTAATCAAAACGGTACACGACCAATTACATTGATTAAATACATGCATTAACAGAAACAATTTACAATTAAATTACACAGAATAAAAATCATAAAAAAGGCATTACAATTAGAATAAGTTATCCGCAGGAGCAGCTATAAGAAACAATAATTTAAATTACTTCTCAGTCATCTCGCTAAATCTCACACACCAACAATATTTTCGTCCAGGCATCCACAAACAAGCCACAGTCTGGGTTTGATGTCAGAAGAGAGTTAATCGCGGTAAGACTTCGGGGCACAGGAGACATGGATCGCGCTACAGTATTATATTATTATTTAAATATATCAATTTAAGGATAAACAACACATCATTCATTAAAGTATCGAGTTCAAATGTTCAATAGCACCTAATAAATTTTCTTTGGAAAGTCGATACCATTGGGACCTTGAAAGCAGGTAACATTACGCAACGGGCGACACAAGTCACAACTCAAACGGAACAAATTACAGAGCTAAGGGCGCAATCACTTAGCTGAATATTTTTGAAATCGAAGCAAGGAAAAACCTATAAGGGTGTGGCAGAGGTATTTAACACTTACATTTCATCTGTTATGTTTAAGTACAGAGATACTACTCGACTGTTACTGAGCATTTCCTTATGGTAATAAATAATAGTTTGAAAAAACTAAAAAACACGCTTTTAAAGTACTTCTAACTAAAAAGTGAAAAATAATTCCTTATATAAGCTGAAAATGGTAATGAACAAAAAATACTAGTATCATTGTGAAAAAAAGCGTGGGTTGCTCTGTGCCAGTTAGAAGTACTTTAAAAGCGTGTTTTTTAGTTTTTTCAAACTATTATTTATTTTCTACTTTTTAGTTTGGTTTATTTATAAGAGCGTTTTTTTAAAAAAAAAAATAATTTAATTATTTTTTTTATTTTTTTTTTCGAATTATTGCATTGTCATTGATCTTTGACAGGTGTGCAAAATTTTAATGAAATCTGTCCGTTTAAAGTGGGTCAAAATAGAGTCCAAAGGAGTCGGTTACATACATACATACAGGTGAAGCTATATAAGCGTGTTAAAAATCCCAAAACAATCTTGCCCAACCCGGGGACCGTACCCGACACCTGATCGTGTCTAGTGTTTCTATTGAAATTAATATTGCATTATTAGTCATCAATACAAATAAATAAAATTGAAGTGTCTGTTTTTAATATCAAAATAACAATGTATTTTTATAGCTGGTATAGTATTTTGCGCGACACCTATGCCAAAAATACAGTTTTAATAAATGTCTGTCTGTCTGTCTGTCTGTTTGCATCGGCTAACCTTATAAACGGTTGTGCCGATTTTTATAAAATTTTAGGATAAAGTAACTGACTAGAAGGCACATAACATTGGCTACTTTTTATTGATGTTCCTACCACGCAGACAAAATCGTGATAAAAGTTAGTTAGCTGGTTTGATAGCAGTAATCTCAAGAACTACAGTTTAGATTTTTATAATAATTTTTGTGTTTGATAGGTTTATTGTCAAGAAACGCTTAAAGATATTTAAAACGCTCCACGAGAGCAAAGCAGTAAGCGTATGGGTCAAAGCACGGGAGCAGATGTTAATTAATATAATGAATTCTTGTGTGAAGTCGCGGCCAAAAGCTAGTCGTAATATTTTTTATTTTTTATTTTTATTGTTTGTATTTTCTTCTATCAGATTATTGTCAAATATTATTTTATGTGCGGTTTTTTTTTTGCTTCTATGTATAACGTCTTGGTCTAAAACTGTAATGTTGTACATATGTATAAGTAAAAAAATAAACAAATAAATAAATATAAATGCCGTAGGATCCAAGGGCTTTACCTACAAACGATGTCCAAATAGAAGTTGTAGAGCTTGCACTTTTGGTTTCCAGTGGGTATCTGTTAGACTCTGAAACAACACACTTCACACAGGAAACATTATAATCCCAGTTCTTACGTAAATTATAATAATGAGCTTTTAAAGTGGCTGGCTGCACACACGGAATATTATTGACAATACTATCAGCATTGACTAGTAAAAGCATCATAATAACCAGTTAATCCGCGAAAGTAGCCTCAGATTGTTTGTTTACAACAAATTCTATCAAAATACCGATTGCTAAAACAGATGTTCTCTATATTTGCCTGTACCTTTAAAATGGTACACTTTATTGCAAAAAGTAATCAGTATTACGAGAAAAACTTATTGTAAAATTTGTACAAATGTGGATACAGCTGTATGTTTTCAACTTGACCTTTTTTGGGCGTTTCAGGCTGGCGCCACACGGTCGCCACGCGTGTCGCCCCGCAACCCCAACGAGCAATCTATTCCACCCTTGTCTTTCTAATTGTTTCAGTGGAACGATTTACAATCAATACAATTTTGAAACTCGATCGTATTTATAACCGAAAAGTGAGTTAGAAAAGATAACTGATTTTGTTTCTACTTTTTGTGAATTGTACGGGTTATGTAAAGGGCGTATGTTCAGCAGTGGAGACCGACAGGCTTAATTGATTGATTACCATTTGTCTCAGAATAATAATAGTTGTGTTACGATCATACTTTCCACATCACTGTTACTGTCGCTTGTCGTTGGATTGTCCGGGTTACATATTTGACATGGTTCTCGAGGATTATCGATCTCCTCTTGTTCTTTCTCTTTCTCTTTTTTAGCCTTCTTTATTGCTATTAGCATTTCTGAAATATCTTTGGGCGTCAATAAATAAAATGTCCTACATTATAAGTTTCAATACAATATTCCCTTGAAATACACGGCGACATAGGCGGCAATGCGGCTCATTGTGTATTTAAGTTCATAAAGAATTTTACCCATACATAGGCTTGTTCGGGTTAAATTTGGGCATTTAAACATTATTATTACAAAAATGCTAATATAATTACTTCCGTAAGAACGCGTTTTATAAACATAGTTCCTATTAAAAAACTATAGGCAATTTAGAGTTCGACGTTATATATTCCAAGAATTTTATTGTGGTTCAAAGTTACTTATAATGAACTGTAATAAAGCCATAGAAATATTATATTATTTCGATTCGAATAAAAATCTTAGTAAAATTCATTACGAAAGCTTACCTCGTCGAAAATTTGCTGAAAGTGGCATTTCACTTATTGTTTATTTACGGATTCATTATATCTCTGCTAATATTTTGCTTCAAATTGTTATTTATAAAAAGTTAAATGTTGAACTATTAATACGGAGCTAAATAAAAAATCTTTAGCTTTCTATTTCAATATTATGGAATTTTGATTTGTGTTATATTATATGACGTCTGAGCCAAATGACATCCAGTACAGGGTAAAGATCGCGCCGTGAAACAACTTTCACAGACAATGCTATTTTTTTTGTCCAGAGATAATAGATGTCAAGATGTTACGTGAAGAAAATTTCTCAGAACAAGGAAATATATGGAACTGCCTTACCTACAAAAAAAACGTGCATACCTACGGCAACTAAAATGGCTGACTAGTGTTGTACCACAGTATATTTTACCCCTCGATTGTCGATAAGACAAATGAACAAGGACGGCGTGCGTGAGCGTGACGCCACGCGGACGCGGGCATTCGTTTCTAAGGCTCGCTGCACAAAATAAATTATTGATGATATTCAGCGAATTGCTTGCAGCTTCATCAAAATCGTTAGAGCCGTTTTCCAGATCGTCCGGGCATATACAGGGTGGGTCATTTATATCGATCATTATGGGGAAGTCGGTATTTAAACCACAAAACGGTATTTTAGAGATCATGATTCATAATTACATTTTCAGTACTGACCGATATAAATGAGCCGTCCTGCATAAGAATTGCTCGTTTACTAGGATATCTGGATGTTTGGGGCTGGATGTTTGGGGGAATGCAGGATTTAATAAATAAAACCAAATAAGATAGGGGACAAGTCTTTATTTTATTATATTTATATTCATGTACAGCCTGTAATTTTTTCATTCCTTGCGGAATAAAATAACGTTGTTAAGATAATTTCAAAAAGACAATTTCTCTGTATATTTTTTAACAACATATTTGAAATGTAAATTCATATAAGTTTGCACAACACTTTTCATTAACATTAACAAATACTTATTTATGGCTTCCTCACTGTATTGCCTTTCTAAAGGTAAGCCTTTGTTTTTAGAATCCTGCATTGTTCCAATGCTATACAGTTTTCATGTGTAATGGTTACACATGAAAACTGTTTGCCATCTTAAGGTCTTTAGTGATTTCTTGAAGTGTTGCCATTTTTATTTTTTGTCGACAGACAGATTCATTGAGGCATTTATTTTTTTTCTTCTGGCTTGAAACTTTTTCTTGTAACTGGTGGACTACTTTGAGTACATCACCCTAAAACAATAATATCAACCATATTATGTTTAATCAATTCTGTGAGCATTATTTTATATTCTTGCAATATTTGAATTAATTGGAAACATCACATACCAAACTATGCTGTTTGCCTTATGAATATTGAGCATTATTTGACGATGGAGGTTGGTGCTGATCTGAAGATTGATCCTGAAATTATAATTATATCGAAACATTGATTAATGATAATTATTATGTTAACGAAGTAGAGAAAAACTTAACTGGATGTAATCAATAAATATCTGTTGAATGGGACCCAATGCCTTGTGTATTAGCTCTCGGATGACTTGATAATGATAGGGTAATGCTGAGTGGATTGTTAAGCATTATGTATTCGTTTTGAATTACAAAATATACTAGATACGTACTTACTCTTTGAAACAGACATGGCACTGTATCATCTCTAAGACTTACGATTTCAAGAGTTTTGTTAAATGCACTTTCATTAAAATGTCCAAACCAATATCTTCTCTTTAACATTTGTTCTTAAATTTTCTTGTCCTATGGCTTCCAACCAAATTCTTTTTCTATTTTCGTTTTCAGATAATCTGTGTACAACAAAATACATCTATAAGAGTATTATAAAAAACATCGATAAGATGTTTGATAACAACACTACATTCAAACCAATTGTCCAATTATAGCAGTCAACAACGGCAGACTAAAATGGCGGATCGACCACGCAGATAAAATGACAGATGAAATTGCAACTAAAAAGAACAGATAATCATATAGTTATCTCTCTTTAATAACATATGCTAGACAAAGATGACACTATCCTTATTAGCTCAGATTTAGACTTTTCATTTAACATTTTTTTACAGCATATCCATAGTATTCCTTCATCAGAGGAAAATTTACGGTTAAACTTTCAAAACTATTTGACAACTTAAAGTTCTCTCTAGTTAAAATCAGGCTCTTTGATTTTGTCACTATCGCGGGCTAGATAGAAAATATCATCATCTCATCAGCCTATTTTTTTCCACTGCTGATCATGGAACTCACCACAGTTTTCTCCAGGGCTTTGTGCCGGCCTATCATCCGTTCGTTGCCATATAATTTTACTGCAGCTAATTACATTTAAATCAAAGAAGAACATTAATCATAATATCTGTACGTTTTTCGTGATCTATAAAGAGGAACTTTATTGTATTGAACACTCATTATAAACGATAGCCTAGCTGGTAAAAACTACGTTAATAATATCCATGATCTTCGAATACACTGGTCAAGTAAAGGTAAATAGCATATCTGCTGACTAAGCTCTGCTTAACTCTCGGATAGATTAGCAGTATATTATTCAACATTTTATAAATTACCATTGGCAGATTATTTAACAACACACGTTTTCTAAGTTTATGAAACTCTGCGAGGAGCCAGGCAGAGGTCTTTTTAAACAAAATATTAAAAGAGCACATTATGCACATTAGTAGACCACAATATTATTTAGTTTATTAATATAATCCGTCTGTGGTTGCATAATCAAACACATGCAAACATTTTCCTGCAGATTGTGTACAAGATGTACCGTGTATACGTTTACTTGAAAATAGCATTTTCAATCAAGTAAACGTATAATAACTCGAAACTTAAGAGAATAAATGTACTGGTAAGTGAGGAAATGTAATACATCTTATGAAACTGTACCGGTTATGTACTCAGCCATCAATTAGGTCCGTTTTGTAAGAGACATGTGAGATATTTACATTTTCCCTTCCGAGTAACGAGATCAATAAGTACTCGTATTTCAGTAACAGCCTGACAGGCAAACGTAAGATAAAATAGCGTAAAGTTGAGTTTTCTTAATTACGCCGTCTTTGATGCAAATTAATTTTAGGATTACATCAATCATACTGCATAAGCCTTCTTTCTATTAATATGAAAATTTGTGAGGATGTGTAGGGTATGAATAGGTGTTTGTTACTCATTCAAGCAAAAGTTACTGGATGGATTTTAATGAAATTGGCGCATTTGTAGCTTGTAGCTTGGATTTACATATTATAGGCCCCTTTTTATCAACTAACCATGCAGGAGGAGCCACGGGTGGAAAATAGTTTATAATAATAATAATTTGATTTTTTACATTAGATAGAACGCCAGAAGCAATCCAATGGTCCCAATGACAAGGCCAAATACACACATTCACTCACAAGAGCACACCCAGTCTCAGAACAAATCTTTGCGAATCACACAAAGATTTGTCCTATGTGGGGATCGAACCCACAACACCAGTGCAGAGCGGCGAGGCGACCGCTTAAACCACTACACCACACGTGCAGACATGCTAATGCAAAAGTAATTAAAGAAACAATCCTCATAAATTAGATGAAAAATGTTTCGAATTTTGCTCACAATCAGCCTATCTATGTGAGCTTCCATTTATGAACAATGAACATGCAATAATCTCAATACGTAGAATATCTACAAAATCATGCTGCGGGATGTAAGTTTAGTTTTTGTTTAACTATTCCAGTCTTTGACGTCATAGCTAGGACTGGTCTTGAATCTGCACGTCACTAGATGGCATTTACGTTAACAACTTAAGCATTCCATGCATTCCAGAGATAAAACTGGATTCGACTAATAGAAGCCTTCCTAAGCATTGTTTGCTTTACCCCTTTTTCTGCTCTAAACAAAATAAACTGACAAAAGTCAAACACGTAAATACCAGCACATCGTTTATGATCGGCTTTGCGGATTATGCAACCATTAAAGTAAAATTTTAAATACTGAGCTGTAATGCTTTTAAAATAGAGTTAATTTTCTAATGGAAAGCTTGTCTCCAATAAATACGTGAAATCCACTGTATCATGTTTGTACTCCGGCAAACATTCAAAGTTTAGTGAGGGATGGAGTACATATGGTTTATTGCTCTGGGGTAGTGCCGCGGATATAGATTCAATATTTGTGCTCCAGAAACGAGCTATTCGAGCTATCTATATGATGAGTCCCAAGGAGACACTAAGAAATAAATTTAAAGAGATACATATTATGACGTTACATTCTCAATACATTTACGAAAATTTAATGTACGTTCACAAAAACCAAACGAAATTTAAGAAAAATAGTGATCTCCATAAATTAAATCTAAGGAACAAAAACAAACTCGCTGTGCCCACTACTAGGCTCCATAAAATCTCTAACTCGTTTCCAGGTCAATGTATACGCTTTTACAATAAACTTCCTTTAGACGCAATAGAATTATCGATAGGTAAATTTAAAAAATATGTTAAAACTAAACTATGTCAAAAAGCTTACTATATATAGTATTTCAGACTACATAAATGATAATAGTATTTGGAAATGAATTGCTCTTCTTATGTGATTTTTTTATGTACTTTTATATTGTTATATTTTTCATTTTAAAAGATGGTGCACATGAGTTTCTCACCAGCTCTTCTCATAATGCAATACCCATCGGAGCTGGTACTTAGATTGATTTTAATTCGATTCTAAACAGTTTGATTAAAATTAATCTGAGCCCCGGTTATTCAAATCATTGTAATTAGTATAATTTAGTACTATTTGTTATTTACTTTTATATCATTTTTTGTAATGTTTTGACGTGTTCAAGCGCCTCCTGGGGCCTATGAAAATAAATGATTTGAATTTGAATTTGAATTTGAATTTGCTCTTCAGAAATTAAACTGAAGCAAGTTTTACAAATTAAACGATTAGCTTAAGTAGTACCGACAGTCATTTGAATGATCCCACCAAGGGCTACCTAGAAAGTTATTCGGGCGTTTTGTAAATGTGAGGATCAGGAGTGGACTAATAGATCTTGATGTGCTCTATTCGAAATAAAACTTTGCCACCTCATATCTTAATTATCACTCATTTTAAAAACTCCCGCCAAACTTTCCACGTGAAACTGCCTAATGATCAATTTAAGAGAACAAAAGGATAACACGATCGATCACGAAGACAATGATATTACTAAACAGTACAAGATAAATATACTTAAGGATAGATTCAACTCTGGTAGGCTCATCAACTTTCGGCCTAGGATTCAATCCAAGTTTAGTTACCGTCCTGATCCATTTCGGTAACTAAATTTTCAATTATTGTGCAGTAAAATACAATACGATTTATCTCACACCGACAGTTAATCTAATCAGATTATTTTCAACTTAGTGTTAGTAGTTCTCAAACATTTAGAATGTTAAGATTATCATTACGTTTGTTTTGATTTCGCGAGCATTTGAATTGTACTTGTAATTGTGAAGATAGAGCGATCAAAAGAAACAAAACAATTCTGATATATTATGGTTTATTTATACAAATTGGAAGCATACCTATGTAGATAGATACGTAGGGCGTAAAATGGAAAATATGATAATGTAATATATTATTATGGATGCGTCTGACTCAGGCGTCACAACAAATAACCTTTTAGCATTAGAGATGAGCCGACTTAGTCGGCCACTTCTGTAGCCACCGACTAGTCGGTTAATTACGCCGATTAGTTGGCGTTACTATAAATGCCAATAATCTAGGATTGAAAGTGCTTCATAACTTGTGCTGCTTTGTAACACGTGGCGGTGCAACGAACAATACGAATTATAACTATGATTTAAATACATTAAAATATTGAATTTAACCGAATCTAACGATCGGCTTCACCGACTAGTTGATCACTTTTACAGTCGGCCGAACCCATAGTCGGCCCATCTCTACTTAGCATATTATCTCTTACCATAATATTGTTATGGCAACCCATAATAATAGAAGCGATAAGGCCCCTTGATTTCTTTATGCTTTTGATTTGACAGGCAAAAATATGCAATTTCCATAAAAATTGCTCCATTATCATTTATATGCATTCATATATTGGTATTTTTATCGGGTAGTGGAATACGATACGAGTCGTTAGTAGTCCTTTTGTTCCATTTGGGGACGAAAAAGAAAAATGATAATATATTATATTTTCGGTACCTACATCATTTACTTAGGGCATCTAGCGACACGAAAGCGGCGGCGCAGCCAAGAATTAAGAGAACTGGCGAGACGCAGGAGTGTGTAAATTTACACGAACCATTTCCTTTTACAACTCGACATTTATTTAAACTACGTGTTAAAAATTCAATAGCTTACCAAACAAATATGACTGACTGACTTATAAATCAAAAATGGCGTCCTTCAGAAAGGAAATGTTTGTAGTACACGAAACCAGCTAGCACGTATGACGAGATGTATGAATGTTGAGGAAGCGAAAGAAGTATGTAAGGAGCGAAGCACATGGCGTTCCATCGTCTCTGCCTACCCCCGTGGGATAAAGACGTGATTTTATATATGTATTATGTATGTTTATTGATGTTTCAAGAATTTTGAACGAAATATTCTGAGTAACTGCATCTGACATTTCGGACCCCTATTCCTCTTGAACTAATGAAGTGAACTTATCCGCTATAGTTTTCCTTTAAAGTTCATTACATGTACTACCGACACATTTTTTTTCAGATTTTGGGATCCAGTAGTTTAGCTTTTAGAGGGGGGGGGACGCCCTACTCGAACAAAAATTTGCTCTTTAAAGTTAATTATCTCGCAAACAAATCTCTAAATCAAAAAACTGTCTTAGCAACCCCTAAACGTTTTTAAAAGGCCTATCTAACAATACCCCACACTATGGGGTAGGCGACAAAAAGTTTACATGTAGGGAAGCTACCCGAAAAAAAAATATTTTTCCAAATTTTATTCTACGACTTTCTTTGTTTAGTTAACATACATGTTCATGCAAAATTTCAGTTTTCTAGCACCAACGGTTTCGTCGCTATGCCGTGGACAGACAGACGGACATGGCAAAACTATAAGGGTTCCTTTTAGGTACTACGGAACCCTAAAAACCTAACCCACTTCCAGATTTGCTAAAATCCAAACTGAAAAAAAACCTTGTTGATAGAAACAAGCCAAGTCGAACGTTCAGCTTGGATTTATGCCCAGGGAACTTTGCACCCATATTTATATATATTTTGTAAGCGTAATATTGGCTTGGCTCTCATTCCACAGTTAATTTTTTTTTTATGTATATTATAGTATATTATATTCTGAACGGACATTTAGGTGCTACATAAAGACTCGCAGAATAGACAGCATAACATTATTACTATAATTGTGTTATTTTGTTTTATACAAACCTTTGACTATGATAACCTTTAACAATAAAATGATATATTTATAAAAAAATATACGGTGTTTTGCTTCCTTTTGAAAAACTGCACTAAGAGAAACTACAATGTTCTCATTGCAGTGGCAGGCATTATTAACCCAAAACCTATTTATTCATTAAAATTATTATAATCGGCTCTTTTATAAGGAATATAATTTCGACATTTAAAGTTCGATATTTTCTAAAGATGTCGATAAAAGACGTCGGCGTCGGCATGTACCCAAGTCTCAGAGAAATAAACCTTCCGGAGTCGTCATTGTCAGGCGTCCAAATGTTAATAACCGCCGATCATAATACTTCATATAAAACTAGTTGTCAAATCTTACGGTTTGACACTAGCGCGGCACAATCTCTGCCCGCTCCCTCGCGAGTTTTGGCAGACTGTCTAATAGATTTTTGCGTTCATTTCGTGTCCATTTTGGATTTTTAGTCTAAGACTTAAATCCCTAATGTATCTTTATAAAGTAATCCTTTTGGTTTAAGCTGTCAAACCAGATTAGGGTTCGGCAATAAATTGCGTTGGTTGGTTTAGTACAAGCTCGAAGCTACATGCCAAGTCTAATACGTAACGAAGATATCATCGAAGCTTGCTTCTGTCAGCATTATCTTCTTTAGCTCGCAGAACTTGTAAATCTATTTATGTGAATTATTTTTCTTTATATATTGTTTAAATAACTTTTAGGACAAAGGACCACTATAATTACACATTTTATGTAAGTACCTACCATTAAATAGTAAGGAGGGGGGGTAGTGTTAAACTCTAAAATTAATGGCATTGGAAGCTTTATATCATACACATTTCATCCAAGTAGCCATATTACATGGTATAGATTTAATATAGCGAACTAAAAAACGCATTTATGGCATGAAAATCCGAAATAACGCATTCTATAAAAAGTTCAATAAAAAAGTAAGGTGCATTGTTCAATTTAGAACTATTAGTTAGTCATGGTTAACTGTTTAAAGTAGGTAACTAATTAATAACTGTAAAAAAAAGAATAACTGGATATTAACTAAAACTTAGGTATATCAAGTTCGCTATATCCCATTTGCACTGACACAGAAAAACATAATAACCACAAAATTAAATGAAGACCACAACATTATTTTTGTTTGTTCTCAACTTTTTATAGAAACTACTCAAGTTTCTTCAGACGACAGACGAATATTGCTCGCTAAAAGCCCGGGTATCGTAACAATACAAATAAAAAGCGTGCAGAATTTCCTTTACAGTTATTATAACAATATCGACTGTTTTCTCTAATATGTATACTGATTTCTCGACTAACAAGAAACAGCGTCACACTTTACTAGTTGTCCAGTCACTACTTTTCTACGCTATGAATTGCCGCTGAATTAGTGAAATTATTCTTCCATTATCCACTTACGTACCGAGAACGGCTTTTGAGAAGATAAATTAATACTATTCTATCTCCGGTTTCTTTAATTTATAGCTAATAAACTCGACCACAACTCATAACTCATACGAAGCCTGTAATATTACAAGAGATATTCAAATTATGCAGCCTTCGACCCGAGACAAAGGACTTCTCTAGTCGTGGTAATCCTTAAAACTATCTGAGCCCCGATTGCACCAAACTTCTTAATCTATTATTTTATTAAAACCAGCTTTTGCATTTCAGTCTCTCTCTTATTAAATGTTTGTACGGGACAGAGAGAAAGAACTTAACATGTTGGTGAAATGTGTACTTAAGGCACTCTAAAACTTGTCAGTAATAGTCTTTCGTCCAGCATGAAGACATTACGAAGGCTAAACAACCGCAATAAAACTGAAACAACGACGCGAGACTGAAATTTATATCGAAAGTTCCACTCTCTGAAACACACGTCGAAAATAGTCAACATTAGAACGACACGGTAGCACATTTATCTCTATTACGTTATATTTTGACTGGAATGTGAAGATATATCAAGATTAATTTTGCGGAATGTGGGTTGACGGTCCTGTCCTTTAATATTATTTGCTTACAACAAAGCTTCGTGTGACATCACACGGCTTATATACACTTTATTAATAGGTATTTTATTCTTGTTAACCCCTCCAGTTAAGCTTAATTCGCTTGTGTTAGGAGGAAGTTCACGACCATGGTGTAATGGCCAGGGTTCAAACCCACGACCTCTCGATCGTAAGATATAGCACCTTATCTAATGCAATGTTATAAGTAATATGCATAAGAATGCAAATAATCAAAATAGGCTCAATATTAAAAACTATAATTATTTTCGATCGCCAAATACAAATAAGCATATTTAAAGATTGAAGCAAAAACAAACACTAAACATCTTCAATATTACATAGTAATGCAATTAAATAACAGTCCTATAAATGCCTACAAAACCTTAAGATTCTGATAACGTTTAATTGTAGACGTAATTATCATTACTCTCAGACCAAATTCCGTTTGTAGCCAAACGACGGACATTAATAACAGAAAATTGGCTTATCTATAATACGGACAACAAAAATAACAAAATAATTAGATAATTCGTAACCAAAATAATATTTCAAATAATAATTGTTGAATTTCACTGAATTTGAATCCAACAACAAACTCCTTTGAAAGATTTTGCTGAAGTGCAAGAAAGTACTGTTAATATGCGTAATTTAACAGGCGCTTTTAATACTAATTTCCCTTTTTTAGACCGGCCGCGTGAGTCCGAACCTGAGACCTTTGACTTGGCAGGGTCTCCCAATCGGCTGTCGCTTTTTAACTAACTAAATTTCAAGATTTAAAAGAAATATTGCATTTTTGTGATATATTTTTCTCACTTATTTCAATTTAAAATGTGGCGTTACGAGAGTCACAGACGTATCTAGGCAGGCAGATACTTTTAAATTCAATTATAATATTCATAAATACGTCTGTACCTATCAAAAAACCTCAGTCTTGTTAATGATTATTGAACGCATTCAATGCCTCGTACACTTGAACTAGTTGAGTGCAAGCAAACCCGAGGCGATCGCGCAATCGCGTTCTATTAGGGCAACACGTTGTAATGGGCGCAAACAAATAAATTAAAACTGATCTGCGCCACATCGTTGGCATAATAGGCCACTTGAAGGAGTCACTATTATAAATTAAATTTTGCATCGGGTCTTGTGGCTCTTGGACTATTTTGAAATGTGAATCACCATCTCTCTTGGGGACGATGGTATTACGGGATTGTTTTAGTTGTTAGACACGAATTATATTATAATGTTCAAGATTTTTTATGTGATAAGTCTTTTTGAACAATGATTGATTATTATTATTATTTTAAGTATTTAATATTATTAATGTATAGATTTAGATTAATGTTATGTTTTATAAGGCTGTGTTAGTTTGTATTATTATTATTAATTTTACTTTTAACCAAGTTTTTGTACATTTGACTTTAAAAAAATGACACGAAAATTTTGCATGCCTTTAATGAGCAAGATATGGATAGAAACCATGTAATATTAACCTTTATACCACCTTTGTTACCCATATTTTGCAAATAAAGAATTTTGTTTTTGATTTTGAATTTGACGACTACTTGTGAAATATCCAATTGTAAAGAATACCACTTATGACTGACTCGATGGTCTAGTGGTTAGCATATGCCTCTCACCGTGAGGTCTCGGGTTATTTGAGAACTTTCCGTAAGGAAATTCACAATAGCAGCACGGAGTAGGAACTGTGCCCGGTGGATGGCGATAGGCTCACCCTCTATCCCATGGGACTTAAACATAACAGGTGAAATGTGGGTGTTGTACACCTCTGCCACACCCTTCAGGGTAATATAGGCGTTTTTTTTTTTTTTTTTTTTTATTATTATAAGAAATCAATTATTAAAATTATGATATCTTATTTACATTACAATCTAGCCTATCAAGACTAATAAGTAATATTATGTTAACCTAAATTGCTACGTTATAATATAATCTAAGAATGCGTCCATGTGTTCGCGCACTTTGTTCATGTGTTCTTTTTAACGACACTTATCGCACTAATTTATTTGTCAGTTATCACTACACTAACTCGAAAGGTTTCGTTCGTTTTAGTCTTTTCGTTATATAGGCGTGATGTTATGTTATGTTGCCACGTAAATATCGTACAAGATTCTAATGAGTGTCAGCGTTCAGGCACAAGCGGTTTTGCATTGGACTTCATCTAATGTATGCCGTTCTAATTATTCCCAAAATTACGACTTTAATATATCTTGTATGTAAAATATAAATTACTAGTAATTATCTAAATATTCGCCTTAAGTAACTGCCACGGTGGTTTAGTGGTTAGCGTATGTCCTTTCACCGCGAGGTCTTGGGTTCGAATCCCGGATCTCCTTTCACTGCGAGGTCGATTCGATTTGATTCGGTTTTCGAGTCGAGCAAAGTGTTATTAGTGAACTTTCCGTCAGTAAATTCGCAATCGTAGCACGGAACTGGAATTGTGCTCGGTGGATGGCGATAGGCTTCTCCCTATCCCGTGGGACTTAAACTTAAAAGGTGAAGACAGGCTATTATTGTGTATAAAACACAAAAGTAGCCTTCTCATAATATTATACAAGTACAATAAATAAATAAATATCTCACAACTTACACACAACGCCATCTAGTCCCAAACTAAGCAGAGCTTGTATTTTGGGTACCTACTAGAATAACTGATATTAATACATATATACCTTTCTTTGGTAAATACATACTTATTATACATAGAAACACCCAGACTAAGACAAACCTCCATGTTCATGCACATAAAGTTCCCGCGAGCTCGGCGTCGCAGGCAGGTACTCTACCCACTTCGCCACCCGGTCGTCAACAATATAATAATATTTCAAAACATGTGTTCATGTTGGCTAAAATAATAATGAACCGTCTGCTGCGGAGATGAATCATTTTTGTCTAGACTTATTTAGATAACATTACGCCTATATTACCCAGGAGGGTGTGGCAAAAATGTACAGCACCCACATTTCCCATGGGATAGAGAGATGAGCCTAACGCCATGCACCGGGCACAATTCCATTGCCGTGCAATATACTTTAGGTATGTGTTCTTTTTAGGAAGCAGAGGTATGATTCAAAAGCAATTAGTGTTTCCTATGTCTGTGCCTGTACTTGCCTGTACTTTGGTTAATAAGAACATTAAGTTTTATTTAAGTTATCTGCGTCTGATTTTGGTTTAACAAGATTTCTACTGTTAAGAGTCATGACGTTAACATGCAAATAAAATAAAATAAGATAAAATTTTGCAAAATTGCTCGATAGGATTAATAAAAAAAAAGTCTATAAATTGTTCCTTATAAGCCTTAGGTATAATTACTTACTTATAAATACTGATACAATTTAACATGAGTAGCGTAGCGAAAAGAATATCGGCGCCAAACACGCATACTATTAGAAAAAGCTTCACAATTTATGTATTCAGTTGACCTCTCAAGGTTGCAAAACCTAGCCAAATCGTTTTTCGTGACCCAAGAGAGGATGATTGATACAAACATTGAAGGCAATAGTTATACTATAAACTGGGCGAAAAAAGAAGGCAGGTTTTTACTTCGCCCAGCGAATAAGCATTGCCATTCAATGTGGCAATCTGCTGTGGACAGCAGCGTTGCGGAGAAATTTTTTGACGCCTAATTTAAATATGCTATTTTATTTATTGATTAAATAATTGTATGTTATAAAGTGTAATTTTGTATATACTTAATTTTTTTTTTTTCAATATGTAAAGTTTATATAATGAACTGGGACAAATAAGCATTAGCTCAGGATGTTATACAACTTGTCGAGTAAAATGTCGCTCTCGAGTAATTGTCCGTTTTCAAAATATCGGCAAAATCATTATTTTGTATTTATAGCTATGCGGTACCGTAAACAATTTCTGATTGGCTCTGTACCCAATTAGGAAAAATATTATGTTTTGATAAAGTAACTGCGCACTTGTAATTTACTGACACGCATTCAAAACAATGTAATCTATGGATTAAATAACGGGGGTGAGCACAGATATAGATCTACATAGATAACGCAGATGCATGTACTTCGCGTGTCTCAACCCCGACCAAGCGTCGAGGTTGGTCGCCTCTAACTTCAGTCCACGCGCGTCTTTTGTCAGAGAAAATCATAGCGGACGGCTCCAGTTGAACGTACTGGGTGGATGGGCATCGGCGGCATCAGTGTCTTTGAATCGGTTTGGATTTCCCGTCACTAAATATCGGCTGTGACGTCACAAAAGGTATTAAAAAGTCGGCACGCTTGGTTTCAATACAAATCGTGATACTTGCGTTATCTATGTAGATCTATATCTGTGGGGGTGAGCCTATCGTACCATACACCGTGCACAAGTTGGGATTGTGCACGGTGTATGGCGATAGTCTTACCACCTTTCCTATGGGACTTAAATATAAAGGGTGAAGATTGGGTGTTGTATACCTCTGTCACACCCTTCTTGTATAGTCTTGATGTTATGTTTCATTCTTAAAAAAAACTCAACATACATAGTTTCGGTTCTCTTAAGATATGTTGTTTGTTTTACAAATTGGTATCGGTGGGACACTTCGTATCGTAGAAAGATGACAAATAGTCCGAGTGTCCGAACTCAACCCTGCGATATATCAATTCTGATACCTCTGTCCTTGGACAGCCAGACTTCGAGTAGTATTTACCGGAGAACAAATTGTGATTATGACACGTTCGATAAATCTACTAGAAGGGTGACAGTCATACAATCTATCGTCCATAATGTGTTATGTTGCAACTACAAGATGTGTTCGTGAGTTTCTGATGCAGTATAGATTGGTTTTATATCTATGAGAGTAAATAATCAAAGTTAATAATAAAAACTAAACAAGCAGGTTTTCCTAAGAGACTACAGTATGGGATTCATGGAGGTACAGCATTGGGTTCTTCAAAAAGAGTGCAAAAGTTTAATAAGTCGGTAACGTACCTATGATGTTTCGGGTGTTGCAAGTGCCCATAAGCTATGGTTACTGCTTACCATAAGGTGGTTGTATGCTTGTTTGCCCCTTAAGTGAACTAAAAACTTACAAGAATTACAGAATAAAAATCTGATAAAAATACATATTAGCAAAGCAACATTGAAGTAGATTTAATAACAGGATGCTGGAGGCGTCGCGTAGTGGGCGAAGACGCTCTCTCTTTCCTACTTTTGTGGCCTGTGCCACATTGAACTTGACGATATTTTTTCTTCGTATGTTTTATCCACCCCCAGGTAATAATAAAATACGGTACCCTAGGGCCTTTAGGGTCGGTTCATTTTGAACATTCATAAACTATAATGAGAAGACATAAAAAATAACAAGGCCTTTTTTATTGAGTCATCTTTATTCTGTCTATAAACTACTATAACTATGTGAATGATTTCATTGTTGTCTTTTGGGTGTTCAAGAGAGAAAATATTTGGAAGGTCATTGAATTATTCAATGATTGGGACTCAAGAGTGTAGTTGAGATGGTAATTCACATATTGTAGAGAAAAGAAGAGTATAGTGATTGGCGATAGTATTATATTTTATTCGATGATAATCAAGCTAAGGGATTCAGTACCAAACTATGACCTAAATAATATATCTACTATTTAGATATATCTTCTTATTCCTTAGACTAATTGACTATTATGGACACGAAATGAACGCAAATGTCTATAGAAATATAATTCAAAATTCAAAATTTAAAATCTTTATTTGTATAGTTCTCACGCTGAATGATGATCCCTATGACGTTTCAATTGACAGTTGTAATAGTTATGCGAAACAATTTCGATAAAATACTGTTTTTTTAGGCAAATGTCATGTCATTCAACCAGGTCATTCAACATAATAAGTAATATTTATTTATTTTGAAAAAAAGATTACGCGCATTGATGGACATAAAACACTAGATAAAAAAGTAACAGCCATATTATATTTTATTTTACTATACTTTAATTTTGACAGCTGACGATTGGCGAAAAGTGGTCGAAAGAACAAAGAAAATTTGCGTACAAGACTGGGATCGAGATGTAGAATACGACAATATCATTGACCAACCGTTAATAATAAACGTCACGGATAGCTGCAGTTCAGACTCAGATTTTGAAGATCCGCTTGACTCTGTATCAGATTCAGCTTGATATAAATAAAATACAAACTCAAAGCATTTGTTTAATTTTTCCAACAAATTATCGATATTTGGTTTATCGATGTGTCGCTTCTCAGTCGATAACAGCTAGACGACGTAACTTTTGCAGCACGTACCATGTACATTTGCATTGAGTTTTTCTCCATTATTTCTGAACATTACGTAATAATTTCTAAATATTCATTTTTATAATTTACAAATGTACACAATTATGATTTTTTCGACTTTTTAATGGACCTCTAAAGGATTTGATGTGACAGGACGTCGGTACAATGTTAAGCGCTAACGAACTGTCATAGGGATCATCATTCGGCGTGAGACGTATAGATCATAGGTATACCTATGATCTAGAAATAAAGAATTTAGGATACAGATGTTCTCTTAAATAATTATAACATATTGATCGCTATGTCTTGCCATTAATGGCGTACAAATATAACATATATATTTAGAATTTAGTAGTAGTAGTAGGTAGTGTAGGTAGTAGTAGTGGTAGTAGGTAGTACAGCAATATATTAGTATAATTTACAATTATAGCTATTTGTCAGTTAGATATTTATTCACTGTACAAGCTTTTGTGCATAATTATGTTAATAGTTCGTTTTTAAAATCTATTATATTTTCTTTGTCTCGTATAAATTCTGGTATCCTGGTAAATAAGTCGGCTAAAACTCGCAAAGGGGCGAAGCAAGGGGTTATCCGCGCATCTATGATTTGACAACTTCTTCTTCTTCTTTCGTGTCGATGGCTGCAGTCATATTCTATGAGCCCAGTGCGTAGTCACGCGGATAGCGCTTTCATCGGCATTCATGAGCGCCTCCTTTGTGCAGGTGGTGGAGCAAGTGGGACAGGTCATGAGGTGGGCCATAGTCTGTACAGCACCACACTCGCAATATATTTGACAACTAGGTTTATATAACAGCGCGACACATTTAGCAGTGAGGGGTGCCTGACAATGACGCCTCCTAGCGGCTTATTGCTTTAAGAGCTTTTTAAATATAACCTCTTTAGTTACATACTTTTTATAAAAAAAGCATTGATGTTTTGGGATTGACATCTGATTTTTTATGACAGTGAATTTTAAGCACCTAGATTGTCCTCCTTAAGCGCTATAGTCGCTATCTGTCTCAAAATATCAACATACAAAATTCGAATGTAAGTGAGACAGATATATTAGATTCTCGGAAATTCCGTGGGCCAACCTGAACAATTTCGACTTTATCTGTCAGACAGAAACGCTGTCAACTATTGTCACAACAATTCAACATAACTTTTCTACAAAGTATTATCGTATTATATTTAAAATGGCAGCTCCGTTGAAACGTCGGCAGCTGCCGAAGCTGTACGCATGTATGACGAACACCAGTCTGGAGAATATGAGAAACAAGGCCCTGTTTACCTTGGACCTACTTGATGCCAACAGTATACGAAGGTACTGAACCTCTCATTCAGGATACTCGTTCCACCCGCGTGGAACATCGATAAAAATAGCCTATGACATGACCCAGAACTACCAAACTACAATAATTTGAAAAAAAAACCGACTATTTAGAATAATTTTAGATTTATATGGTTTTATCATGGGTGCCATTGTAAAAATCGCTTTACTAACAATAACTCTGAATAGATAATATCAATCTTTTCAACAACTATTTTCTAACTGAATATTAGTTATATTTCTGTGGTAAGTACCAATACTGGGCAAACGCGCACTAGCACAACTACGCCTCCCTTTATTGTGTATACTGTAATTTTATATTTTAGAAAGGTTGTTATAGCTTTTACTTGGCACCGACTTCAGAATTATAAAATAATTATTTAATAATTTCTATTTAACTATATGAAAAAACGTATCATTTTGTGCGAAGTAAATTTATTTTTTGCTTTTTAGTTTACCTACTTTTTGAAGTCGGTATTTTTTGTTTGCTTTTTAGTTTGCCTACTTTTTGAAGTCGGTTTTTTTTTGTTTTTATTTATTTATTTATTTATTTATCATTAACAATTTACATTGTGTATGATTAACTATGATTATTATTAATATTAAATTTAACATGCAGTATAACATTATAAAATAAAGACAAAACTAAAAACTACATAAAAAATAAAACATAAGTAAAACATAAGTAGGGCTAAGATACGATAATAATACAGATAAAAGTAATTCACAATTCGTCTACAGAGTACAAGCTTCTCTCCAACAGAAATGCTTTGAGCTTTGTGTTAAAAGAGCTAGTGTACAACAAATCTTTCAAATCCGCTGGCAGTTTATTGAATATTTGTACAGCTTGGTAATGAGGACTATGCTTGGCAATATTAAGATGAGGTGCAATTTTATTTTTAAAGTTCTTTCTGCGAGTTTTTTCTCTGTCTATTCTCTCGTCTTCAGACTCGTATTCATGGACATATTTTTTAAAATTAGCCAACAACACCAGCACGTATAAGCTGGGCAATGTTAGGATATTTAAACGCCTAAAATGAGATCGACAGCTTTCTCTTTGTGAAATTCCGACCATTGTACGTATCGCTCTTTTTTGCAGAATGAAGGCTCGCTGAGAATTATAAGCGTAGCTTTTTCCCCAGAACTGTATACTGTATCGAAGTCTGGATTCGACAAGAGCATAATATACTACCTTTAACTGTTCTTCATTTATTTCGGCTCTCAATGTCCTTAACACAAAACATGCAGACGATATAGTAGAGTCTATATGTGCTAGTTCCTTTTTCCAGTTCAGCAAATCATCTAAATATATACCTAAAAATTTGACATTTCTCACTAACTCTATATTTTCATTGTTAAGTATTATATTATCCATGTTATCTTTTTTGCATGCCGTGGTTCGAAACAACAAAATGTTTGTTTTTTTAACATTTATTATTAATCTATTTGCATTGAACCATAGTTGAAATGCTGCCAACGTACTATTTACTATATCTGTCAGTTCACTAATACTTTTTGCCTCCACTACAGCATTTGTGTCATCAGCATAGACTACAAGATTAATGCCTGGTATGATATTTTTAATATAGTTTATCAAGTCATTGGTGAAAATAATAAACAGAATAGGACCTAATATGGAACCCTGTGGTACGCCAGTGGTAACATTGAACATGGATGATCGGTTCGTTTTCCGGTGTCCGTTTTGTTCTATAGTGCTGGTTTCTACATACATTTTCCTGTTTTTTAAATACGATGTGAATAATTGTAGGGCTGTGCCTCTGACACCATAATGGTTTAGTTTGGCAACAAGTAGATTATGATTAATTGTATCAAATGCGGAAGATAAATCCAGGAAAATCCCTGCTACTTTTAATTTTTGATTAAATTATACTATCAATAGATCAGTCACCATGCCAGTTGCCATGTCAAAACTATGTTTCTATGTATAATAAGTATCAGTTAGTCTAGTACCCATAGTACAAGCTCTGCTTTTTTTTTTTTTTTTTGCAGAATGAATCAAGCCCTTGACACATGCATTGTTGCGGAACTGAGAGAATCAGGGTATTCAGAGTCGTCACAGTATCTGGCGGACCTTATCTACGACAATGTACAACTTGTGAATGAAGATGATCTCGGTATTGTGGTGGACTTGAGGAAGAGGAGCGACTACTTGGAGCACATCAGTGTTATCCTACAAAAAGCAGAGAAGGAACATGACAGAGGTAATTAATAATAATAATAGCAGTTTATACTAAAAACAGTTGAAAAAGATATGGGACCGGCAGGATTTGCACCTGCGACCTTACTGCACACCGGGCAGCCGCTCTTAGCCATCCAGCTACGGTCGCCTCTTACCAGAACCCTAAATTTCTCAACTGTATGATACGTCATTTAGTGACGTCACGTTCATCCCGGTGTGCAGTTAGGTCGCAGGTTCAAATCCTGCCGGTCTCATATCTTTTTCAACTATTTCTTAGTATAATTTGCTAAGCATAGCTAAATGCTATAAAAATAATTAATAATAGTAGTATTTAAAACATGTCCCACTGCTGGGCTCGGGTCTCTTCTTATGGTGAGAAGGGTTAGGCCACAATCCACCACGCTGGCTAAGTGCGGATTGGTAGACTTCACACTTCTCGAGCACTTTTTTAGGCACTCTCAGGCATGCAGGTTTCCTCACGGTGTTTTTCTTCACTGTTAGCGAGCAATAATTTATATGATAAATACACACATATCTTCGAAAAGACGAATCTTAACGATTTATTAACAGAGGTGTGTGCCGTGAGTTTGAACCTTTGTCTTCGCAGTCATACGGTCTCCCACTTGGCTATTGCTGCGCTGCTTCTGAGAAATTATTTTTATTTATTTATTACAAATGCAGACTTAATGCCTGATGGCATTCTCTTACAGTCAACCTAGGGTGGTGCAGAGATAGGCATAGGTAGGTGCAGTTCAGAAAGACGAATAATAATAGATATGTAATTAGAAGAAGTACATATTAAGTATATAAAATACGTAATAGAGATGCATAAAATTAAAAATATAAAATATTAATTAATATAATAGTTTATAACACAAATAAATACATACATTTTTAATACAATAATAATAATATAAACATATACAGGTGAGTCTTACAAGAGGACTTCATAATTATATTAAGTTGAATAAGATATATTATGATGATTCTACCAATTGCTTAGTTAACAGTTTGCGCACATTAATCTTGAAACTGTGACGTGTTGTTGCCATCCTGATTTCCAGAGGTAGCGCATTCCACAGATAACTACAGATCATGAAACTTTTCGAGGTCGCGGGTTCGATTCCCGCTTAAGACAAATCTGTGTGTGCATGAACATGGGAGTTTGTCTTAGTCTGGGTGTTTCTATGTATAATAGGTATGCATTTACAAAAGAAAAGTATATATGTAGTAGTATCAGTTATTCTAGTACCGATAGTTTATACTATATATTATATTTGGGACTAGATGGCTTTGTGTGTAAGTTGTGAGATATTTTTTTTTTTATTTATTTTACATAAATTCTAAATTTACAATCATTGTTTTTTAAGGTAACACGAAGAAAGAAACATTATATCTTTTAGACATGGCCAGGTATTTTGCGGAAAGAGAAAAGGGTATACTATGGCTTGCAGAGAAATTCTTTTTAACAGCGATTGCTGTTTCCAGTCAGTATTTAATTGACGGTGGACGGCAAAAAGCTTGCTGTAAATTTCACTACGCGAAGTTTCTCCTTGACAAATGTAAGTATGCTAGTAAAATATAAGTTTATTAACATAACACATAAATTACATCACGCCTATATTACCCAGAAGGGTGTGGAAGAGGTGTACAACACCCATACTTCACCTGTAATGGATCAGGTCCCATGGGATAGAGCGTGAGCCTATCACCATCCACCGGGCACTATTCCAACTACGTGCTGCTATTGTGAATTTCCTGGCGGATAGTCCACATATAACATGTTACCCGACCCGGGAATCGACCCCGAGACCTTGAGGTGAGAGGCGAATACGCCAACCACAAGACCATAAGGCCAGTATTAAGGTATTAGAGACAATAAAATGTTGATTAAGATATAATAATAACGCAGCGAGTAAGATTCCAACGCGCGTGAAAAATTCAAAGCATACAACAATCTTTACGCGCAAAACAGAATTTTTAAATTTATTGCCAATGTTTTCAGTTCCCGGACTTGACAATGAAGAGCCATTTGTTATACTGACAGAAGTTAGAGATTCTGCCATTGGAAAGGTAATGTTAAACTTGCATAATTAACATAACATCATGCCTATACTACCTAGAAGGGTGTGACAGAGGTGTACAGCACCCAATTTTCCTGGCGGAAAATCCCAATGAACACTTTTGTCCGATCCGGGCACCAAACCCGAGACATTGCGGTGAGAGATCTTACCGCTAGACCAACGAGGCAGTTAATATTTATAATCTAGATTAATACATTTTTTTATTAAAACAAGAGAAATCACTATCACTACATAATATAAAACAAAGTCGCCTTTTCTGTCCCTATGTGCGCTTAAATCTTTAAAACTACGCAACGGATTTTGATGCGGTTTTTTTCAATAGATAGATTGATTCAAGAGGAAGGTTTTTATGTATAATACATGCATAGAAAGGAGGAATTGTTTTACTCCAAATTTAACGCGTGCGGGCCACGGGCAGTAATAAATAAATCAAACTACTGGATCGATTTTAATCATTTTTTCAGTGAGTGACATAGGCTATCTATATATTATATACCCGTGCGAATCCGGAGCGGGCCGCTGTGTTTTTAAATACAACGTTCACAGTTTTTCTGTAGTGTATTTAGTATCAGCATTGTACCCGTGCGAAGTCGGGGCGGGTCGCTAGTATTTAATAAAATCACTTTTTTAATAGATTTTATTTTCCATCAAAGAGTGCTTCAAGGATTACGGAAATATACTATTTAGTATGTTTCCATCTTTACAAGTATAGTATGAATATTATTACACATAAGGCAATTAAATTCTCAGAATCCTATAAGTTGTAAACCATTATTAGTTGTAAACCATATAAGTAGATCATTATTGGTTACGGGCTATAATTACTGCAATGTTATTCGTTATTTATATCATCAATGAATACACATAAATAAGTTTATTTCAACTAGGTATATTGTAGATTAAAGCCAGAGTGTTTGTATTTATTTAATTTTATGTTACCAAAAAATTTAATATGTGACTTATTTTCCTATAAAAGTCACAAGGTAGGTTATTACCTAGCAAAATCTAATGATTAAAAACTAGCTTACGTGATACGTGGGTAAAAGTAGTATTATTTCAGGGGGGCAAGCATACGAGGGCGAAATAGATTTAGTCATGTTTTTATCATATTTTATACTAGCTGTTACCCGCGATTCGTCCGCGTGGATGTCACCCAGTTGTTTTTAAACTTAGCGCTTTCAAACAAACAATCTCCCGCGATTTCATCTGCGTGGTAAGTACATCAATAAAAAAAACTCAATAATAGAAAAAAAATTACCTACCTACCTAAATAAACCTATTTTTCATAATAACTAATATAAACTCAATAAATAAGCAAAATCCCTATAAACTAATATCTATACAAATGTCTTATCCTACCTAACAGTATTATAAAATATCCTACGGTTACTACGTACAGTATCAAATAATATAGGTACTACCTATACTTTAAAATTAAAATCTATACAGTACGACTTATAACAATAAACCTTTCGATTTATCTTTTTAAGTCGAACCGCAAATAATAAGTTTGTCATAGGTCATTTATAACCTACGACAAACTTAAAATTTGCGGCTACTCCTGAACCGCAAAATTAGGTTTGTATTTTATTGTATATAATATACTGGGTACTTTTCCGGAATAAAAAGTACCCAGTGTGGTGCCCAGGATATTAAAGAATAATTATACTAAGTTTCATCGTAATCGAACCGGTAGTTTTTGCGCGATGCCTGAGCAAACAGACAGACAGACAAAAATTTTTTTAATCACATTTTTGGGTTCGGTGTCGGTCTAGTAACACGCCCTGCTATTTATTTTTTTGATATTTTCAATGTACAGAAATTTTACTTCTACAGATTTATTATAAGTATAGATGGGGAAACGTGACTTAAACGCGAGATAATCGCAGCGTAACCTTAGTTCGCGAACTAAGTTGTTTTTATTACTATTGCTTTTTTATAGAATTGGATGGTTCGTGAAGACGATGATGTATTAGAGGACGACGAGACTGTATTCGTAGCATGCGCCATTCAATTGCATAGAGTTTTACTTACAAATGCCAGAAAATTACGCCCGATAGACAACAGTAAAGCTGAAAGACTTGCCAGATTAGCTGAAAGGAGAGCGAGAGATGGTAAACGTCCATTTCAATATGAAACATATACTTGTAATAATTATGTACATGTAAAATACCAAATATAAGATATTCTTGAATTTTAAAGGCATACCGCGCAATTCGAGACCATCTTATACTGGCAAAGTTTAGCTTGATGTATGACCGACGTGACCGTGTGTACTTTCTTAACCCTTTATGACGATACGCTAAAAATAGAGAAGAGCGAATCTATTGAGCCCGCTCTATTTTCACACAATATATTTTAAAGTAACAAGCATCCTATTGACTAAGCTTAATTGTTTCAGCCAATGATAATGTCAAAGAGGCTGAAGCAATAATAGAGACTGGAATCAATCAGTTGATGATGAACAACTTAAATAACGCTCAGAAAACTTTGGATCGAGCACTCAACATTCATACAAAGAATAACAATATACCTGGCATATGCGAGACGAAAATGCATCTGGCAGCTGTGATGCAGAGGTAGAAAAGTGTTATTTTCATATACTGAATGTAGATATCATTTTCATTGTGACGAAGTTGCCAGTGCCATCATGCCATGCCAGTGATTTGAGACGCCGCTGTGGCAAACAGTTTTGATCACTGGTAAGCGATTTTTCACGTTGTTTATTTACAAGATTAATAATTGTCTTACAAGAATAACTTTATAGCTTATAAATAACACTAGAATAAACAAAAATACGTTTTAAAAAAAAAAAAAAATACGCTGCATAATTTGAAGTATTGTTTTTTTTTCTAATTTCAGAAAAGTTTTTTTGGCTTTGGTAATCATTTCGCGGTTTATGGGTTAACGTGTTTTCGTTATCCGTCGTCGATATACTAATCGTAAAAAAATATATTTTAAACAGTATTTTTATGCACTAGGGCATGATTATAACGTTAAAAATGTTGTAAGTGACTAAATGGACGAGATTTCTGACAGTTTACACACCAGATGTCGCTCAAATGATGAACCTAAATGTATCAATAAAAGTAAAAGTGCTTGACTTTGTTACCTTTTTTGACAGTAAACATATCCACTTTTCTCGAATAGATTGGGTGAACATGAAACGGCAGCGAAGCTCCTCACCGAAATGGGAATGATGGCTATGAAGAAAGGCTTGAGAAAGCAGCTTGGTAGAGCATTACATTTGCTTGGCGAGCTACACTTGAGGCGAGACAAACCGGAGCTCGGTACACAACATTTGTCAGAAGCATTCATGTGCTTCATGGGATACAATGTTAATGCAGTATGTTCACTTATCATTCATACTATTATGTAGATTCTTTAGTTTTTTTTTATCTTTAGATATAATATAATATAAACATATTAAAAGAAAAATATCGATGCCATATCAATGAATATGATTTAATAAATTTATTAAATGCTTTCCGAGTCAGCCTATTTTAATTAAACGGACCCTTAAAGAAACAGTTTTTGTCAAGAAAGTTCAAGTTAAAATTTAGATTTAATGTATTTTACGATCACCACACTTTTTAGTTTATTCCGTGACTAATGCTATTAAATCAATATAAACAATAGTAATTTGAATGTATCATATGGTAATGTCTCTTTTTATGTATACTTCATAAAGGGCGAGCTTAAATAATTTAATTTAAAAAAAAATGTCTCGCAATTTTTACACAACACTATCTAGTTCCTAGTAATAAAAATCATGTTTATGCTATTTTTTTAAGATAAAATCTGAAGTAATAGCAAACGCAGAACCAAATATCGAACATGATATCTCCGAAATATATGTGTCAGCTGGTAGACGCGTGTACGCAAAAGAAGCTGAACAATCAAGATTTATGACTGCTATTTCTGCAGGTAAAGCATAATTTTATTTTTGGGGTTTATTTCTTTTGTAGACCCAAAAATATATCGCCTTAGGCTGAGATCTATGTATAAAGCGTACTAAACTTTGCTCAAACTAAGCCTTTGTGACAAAACAGTGTTTTTTTTAATGTATTAGCCTGAGCAAAGTCTAAGTACGCTCCAAAGATGTCAGTCTTAGTTATGGCCATGGTAATTTTGTAAGCTACACGGCAGAAGCCTTAAAAAACGTGTAACACAAAAATACGTTGTTATAATTTCGTTACTTAACAAAATTCGTAAGTATTTTTAAAAGTTTATTGTGTCTATACCAATTGCAACATAATAATATCTGTTGAAGGGTGACTATGACAGTTTAAAAGAAAAGTGTGATAATTTCGATAATAATAAATTATACCTTGTCCTTTCGATTATATTTTTTTCGACAGCTGACGCCTATGAGTTACCGGTTTTTAATTCGTAATTCTTAGTGATGACCGTTTGTCATAACAAAAATCCACAGACTATAAATCAGGTCTTGATATAAAATAAATCGATCATATTATTATTTACAATGTTGAAAAAAAAGAAAATTTTTAATGTGTTATGTCTATACTCTGTCCATTTCTTTATTTTCTTTTTGACAGATTACATTTAGGGATGCCTTCACACGTTACTGATTCGATTTGAAATCATAATCGATGTTGTCTAAGAAGAACTTTCAATCGATAAATTACATCGAAATGGTTTTAGTTCATTATTAATTATTCGTTTATGAGTAGTTTTTATTAAATGAAATAAATATACAAAATAATAATATAATAATAATGACACATACTTAGTCTATGACGGTCTCCTAGTTACCTTTGTTTACATTTTGATATGTCATTCCAAGATTTCGACTTAATTTCTTGCAAATAATTATTCATGGAATCATGATACTATTATTATATTCTTTTTTATATAAAAATACAGACAATACACAAAAAAAAGTCAAATTATTCTTTTTCATAATGATCGATTTATTTCATTTCACGATTTGATTTATAGTCTGTGGTTGTTTGTTACCAACAGTGAACTTCCCTAAAAAGTGCCGCTTGTCAATAAAGTACATTATTATTGTAGTACATTAATCTGACAAAAAAAAACGGTAATTCATAGGCATGATCTGTCAAAAAGAAAATAAAGGAGTGGACAAAGTATAGGTAATTTTTTTGCGAGAAATTATGTCAAAATCTTGGAATTTCTAATGAAATATATAAAATTATTATTAAATAACATTTACTACAATGATTCATCAGACAGTTCTTTAAAAAAACCTAATGAACGTTAATTAACATTAAACTTAAACTATTTCTGTGCATTTTAATCGGTATAAAGTTGTTCTAAAAAAGAATTCGATTATTATTTCAAATCGAATCAGCTAGTAACGAGTAAAGGCACTAATGTTGAAATGTCAAAAAGAAAATAAACGGTTGGACAGGGTATACAGGTGCACAGCAAGGGAGCAGAAGCGACGTAAGTCCATTTTAATTTTGAACACGGTTTCGAAACACATTTAATGCATTAAAATATTCATACCTATTTACGTATGAACACGATTAAACACTTTACTATTTAGTAAAGTGTTTAAAAAAATGTAATGAATTTGAATATTTAAAGGTGTAAATCATTAATATAAAGAGAAAATGAAAGCAAATAAGTATGCCACAATTGGCGACGGAGGAAAGGAGGGAGGGGGAGGTTGAAGATTCACGCTTCAATAATTTGACAACTAGATTTATATGACGTGCAAGAGCGGCGCCCCCTTCAAATTTGGCAGCGAGGGTCGCTTGACAATGCTTTCGGTTTCATTGTCTAAGCACAAACGATGGTGAATTGGTCTTCGATTTTTTTCTACCCGTCGAAGTATTGTTTTAGGTCAAGAGCTAATGGCATCGTACTTTAACCTCATAGTTGAAGCCAAAACATGCTCTATTGCTAAAATGAAGGTTATGGAATGGAAACTAAATAACTACAGTTGGTGGGTCAGGAGACGTCAACATGATTATCTGCCATGCCCCTGTCCTGAACACAATCGTACTCCTTTGGATGTGTTGCGGTATGTATTTCTTCGTATTCCTTAGGCCTTAGATCATTAAAAGTTTATTTGTTTATTCTCTTTATGTCCACTATAGGTACACATTCCTACATATTATGATGTAGCGATTAATTTGTGCATATTGATTCGCGCTCATTTATCGATCGTAAGCGTAAATTGGGTTGCACCTACATCTCTATAATGCCACGTCGAGCTGTCGTGTACCTGTCTATTATTTCAAAGTGCATTCTATAATATGAAGGTATAAATTGATGAAGTCTATCAAAATGCTGCGCATGGAGTATAATACATAATATATATCAACACGAAGTATTCCGCGCATGAAAACAAAGACTTGAAATATATTAAAAATGTATGTGCATTTTTTATTCTATAGGATAAGACAGGAAGCTGCTAACGTGTCCGAAGAAGATTACTACGATGAGGGCAGTCATATGGACAGACAAGGGACTATTGCAGACATAAGAACGCTTCGCAGCAGTTTTATTCAACAAAAAAAAAAAGAAACTTCACTTTAGATTTATCTTATGTATATTTACGATACAGGTTGTTTTTTTTGTCAGTAGGTATAATATAAAGTTCATTCATTCAAGTATTACTAAACAATACAATGGATAAGATTACTGGAAGATCAGGCACCAGGTGTTGCTCAGATGATTTGACGAAATGGGTGGCTCTGATTGGTCAAGAATACTACATAATTATGGCAAACTCACTTCATGATTGTCTATGGAATCCTTTGACAGTTTTATCTTGTCCATTGTTTGCTCCAAAAGTTTTATAAAATTTATATTACACATCATTAAATAAATTTTGCGTTTTTTTTTTCTAATAAATTAGCTGATATTAATATGGAAATGTTATAAAGACTCGTCAATATATTCAATGATTTATGGTAAACTTGATGATAACATTACTTACGTATTACATTCCGACTGCGACTGCGCTAAATATCGCTCAAGATCAGTCCAATAGTGAAACTTTAAAAGGAAACAGACAAACAGAGTGATTTTTATAATATTTATGTAGTATAATATTATAGTAGTGCCTACTTATTAAAAATGAACCCCTATTTCTCCTGGTCACGGCATCAAGCGTGAACAGCTGGACCCACATAGCATATTCTTTTTTGTTCTTTGTTATTGTCAGGAGAGAAAAAATGCGCGGAAAATGAGATTTCTTTCACCATATATTACATTTTCTAATGATTTACTTATTATATAACCTTTTTAGACAATATAAACATTTTTGATAAAATCTTTTGGGGTTTAAAATTACATTGAAGGAATGCGTTTTGCTAAACAGTAAATCTTGTCAAATAGGAAGGATTCATAGTTAAGACAAAACAGCGTCTCATAGTTAAGACAAAGCAGCGTCTGTCGGGTCAGCTGGGTTTAAAATAAAATTGTCATATCATATTTTGTTTTATTATTTATTAATTTGTCACAGTTCGTACAAAGTACAAGGGGTATAATTTAAAAATCTATTTACAAAACTTAAATTAACCGTACATAATTATTGAGCAAAACATGCAAATAATTGCACTGTCATACCTTCCCGTGTGTAAATGGTCTACCACCAAAATAAGTTCTCTCTCAAGACAAACTTCAGTAAAAAAATAGATTAAATTACTTTATTCTGTGCTGTCGAAAGCTTATGGACTAACTTGCATTTAATTAGTAACTGATGAGTACATAAATACATTTTAATTTGGTTTTATAATTAAATTAATTGCCATATAAAAAAAACTCTCACAAAGAACAAAACAAAAACATATTGGTCTCTCTCGCAATTTGCAATACAAGTCAAGTCTACCGAGACTTGATATTTATAATTTGATTAATTATATTCAGACGTAATACAACGTAAATTGCTCTATCAATTAGTATTTGCCAGTAACCTAAGATAGTACACACAGCTATACATCAACCTATACACTAAAAATGTATTTAAGATGGTCTCGAATTGTCTATACCTCCGGTGCAATGCGAAACCAGCTCATACTGGAACAGCTTGATGTGTAAACTTGTGAACAAGCGGTCAGCTACTAAATTAATGTAAGTCAGACATTGTGACCCATCATTCTCTATATTTACATTATAAAGTTAATAATTTGAGGCTAGTTAGCATGCTTTGGCTGATTTGCGAGAGGCCAGGCGGACTTTGAATCCTTCAGCGCGTTTCAGGATAATATCAGCTTGCAGCTTGAAGTCTTCTTCTTTTAGGTCTGAGTAGACGCGGAAGTTTCTTAGAATCGTTGAGAGGATGATCTTCAGCTTCAACATGGCGTATTTACGGCCTGTGTACAAAGAATACACATGATTAATTTGACGGCTATGTTAACATCCATATATGCAAAATTTCAGTTTTACTGCATTAGCGGTCTGGACGCTAGACCTCAGCCAGACCTTGTTGATTTAATACGATCTTTAATCTAACACTACAAAGACTTATTAGTTCTGCCACGTTACAATTTATCTTAAGTAAAAAACTATTTCGCCGAATACAGCGCCGACAATCTGCTATTCCTTGCCGACTATGAATAACAATTTCGTGAACAACCAAATCTAAATTTCGACTTTACTATACATACCGACGCAACTCCTGGGTCCAGCAGAGAAAGGCACGAAGGCGTAGTAATGGCGGTTGGCGGAGCGTTCAGGGAGGAAGTTGTCAGGGTCGAACTTCGTAGGGTTGGGGTATACATCAGGACGCCTGTGCAGTTTGTATGTGGCTACTACGATGGTTGTGCCCTTTGGTACCTTCTTGCCACATGACGCTGAAAAAAAAAAATAAGACTGATTTATGAATAAACAATTAAAGGAAATTTAAAGAATATATTAATATCTAACATCAATACGAGAGAATTTAATAATTACGGTATAATTTTACACGTTATTTAAAAGCAAAAAATAATAATATTAAACCTGTACATTTTGGTAATAAATCATATTATGGTTCTGTAGGTCACTAAATTATGTTTAATGTAAGGGTTGTGTCCAGTAACAAAAAAAAAACGCTTATTGAAACTAGTCCAGTAACAAAAAAAACGCTTATTGAAACTAGTCCAGTAAAAATAAAAAACGCTTATTGAAACTAGTCCAGTAACAAAAAAAAACGCTTATTGAAACTATTTATTTGTTACAAAAATACTTACGCAGAGTAATGTCTTGTTTTAGATGTCTAGCAATGATGGGTACTGGCGGGAACATTCTCAAGGTCTCCATAAGACACCTTTCCAGGTATTTCATTTCAAGGGTATCTTGGAAGGTGGCGGGGCGATCTGAGTCACCAAATATTTGGTCCAGCTCCTCGATAACTTTGTCTTGGATGTCCTGGTGAATGCCCATCATGGACAAAAAGAAACTGCTTCCGGCTGCGGTGGTGTCGTGGCCCTATACAAATAATGTGTTATTTTGTATTCTACACTACATTTAGTATTTATCTAGAGCTATTATCTTGATTAGGGCATGGATACCGGTATTCGGTATTACCGGAAAACCGGTAATACCGGACTATTTAAGGCAATTCTAAAAACCGGTATTGAAATTGCAAATACCGGTTTTTCGGTATTATAAATAAAATTATTAAATTCATGAATAAAACCTATAAGGCGGCTTTAAAGAAAATAACAAACAACCTATTTTATTTTATAATTGTAAAATTGATAGGCGGCAGTCTACGTTTTCTTTTCATGAGATTTCACATAGCATTAACCGACCTTAATATGAACAAATAAATGCGCGTAGAGTTAGTATAAGACTGTATTTTTATGTTTTTAATCTTTATTTCTACTTATATGTTTAAATGGCAATCAGTCAATGTGTGCTTGCAAGCAGGTTTGCGGGCGCAGGTATCTTTGAGCAAGCAGAGCGTTAGGTACAGTGGGCCAAACAATTAGGTATACTGGTCAAAAACTTCTAGGCCATAGTAAAAACTGACTGCATTAGATATGCAAGTTTGTATTTTAGATTTAATAAGTGTAATATACCCACTACTTAGATATATAACTCACTTATCCATAACTGGTGTCGTAAGTCTTTACTATGACTTAGAAGTTTTTGCCCTGCATACCTAACTCATTGGCCGACTGTACATTATTTCTATAATAAATAAATAAAAATTCTTTATTTGCAAGAACATTGTAGTATAGGTGGTACAAAGTCAGATAGGTACAGAATGTTCTGCCTGAATAGGGCATGCAAAAAGTTATTCATAGTATAAAAGAGAAAAAAAAAATTGAGATAGAAGAATATTTTTGGCAATTACACATAATAAAAGTTAACTTCTCTTGTTCACGTTTAAATAGTCAGCCACAGAGTAGAAGCTTTGCTCTAAAAGCCATTTTTTTAAGCAAGTTACAAATTTGTTATAAGGCAATGATTTTATGTCATTAGGTATGGTGATGTAGATATGCCCACACATCGCATAACAATTCTTTTTGAATAAAGTAGTTCGAGGTCTTTTATGCAATAAAATTCTGTCTGGATAACGAGTGTTTCGCGGATAAAAGTCTTTTGCCATTGTAAACAGATGTTTATTAAGTCTAACAAATTTTGCTAATTCAAATATGTACATGCAGGGCAGAGTGAGCAATTTGAGCTTTTTGAACAGAGGTCTGCACAATACCCAAGGCGCTACTCCGCAGATCGCTCGTATGCACTTTTTTTGCGCATGGCGCAATATTACATGGAGGATTTTTTACTGCTACTATTATTATTTATAATAGTTGAAGTAAATTACCGAAAAAATACCGAAAAATCGGTATCCCGGTTTTTAAAATATTAATACCGAAAAAATACCGGTTTTGTCAGAAGTCCATTACCGCCATGCCCTAATCTTGATATATTACCTCAAACATAATGGTGTCTACTTGTTCCTTAATTTCCTCGTCCGAGATGACAACGCCGCTCTGTGAACTCTCCAAAAGCAGGTCAAGGAAAGCAAGACGTTTTTTCTGACCAACATCAGCATCATCAACATCCAAATCGTCCTTGAGACCGGCAGCCTGACCGAAAGACAGACCCTCAACAGATGTGTCTGCTGTAGTCTTGCTTTCCTCAGTGGCATAGTCGCTCAAGATCGTAGGCCTCTTGCCAGATTTGAATTCTTCCTTCTTCCTCTTAATGACCTTTAAGTAGAAAACAATTATATTACAACAAATACATATCTATATCAATACTAAGAAGCAGCGTCATGATTATTTATACGCTATTCATTACGATGCTAGTTTATTCCGTAGCCTTTGATGGTCGTATCAATTACTTGTTCCTCGTATTGTCCAATAGGTCAAGTAAGTCTAGGACAAATAGGTATTATCAAATAATTATGGTAGAATGAGCATTTCAATGTTGCAATTAAGTGAAGTTTACCTTCTTGGTTAGACCGTGAATGATATCGAGAAGCTTGGTCTGGGTCTTTGCGTAGTCAGTCAGTTTGAAGAGTAGGTCTGGTCTGAGCCAGATCTTGGTGTGTCTCAAGTGAAGTATGTCGCACATCTTCATTACAGCCATAGCGTATTCAAATCCACTCTTGTCCTGTGTAGTCTTGCTAACACCCATAGCAGTTTCTATAACAAACATATTTATATTTATTTATTTTTCATTTAAAACATAACCTGGACTTTGCAATTTTATGGTACGCAGTAGTTTGAGATTCCTTAGTGCGCGCTATAATTTCTTCAATATAGTCCAATTAACTCGTGTCTAGCGCACATTTAGTTACATTAGTAGGAGTCACTCAGTATACGACAGCAATACACAATAGAATTAAATTATAATTTTACTTTTTAAGTAGTAATAATGTTGGCCGTCTTTATACTTATTATTATAAGAATATTCAATATTTTGAGCTACTGATATGCTAAGTACAATTATACTTCACATGTCATGTGCTATTTATTAATATAATATCTAAATTATTGGTTTGGAAGAACCGTAATGTAACAAATGAAAAGTTCTTGTACACTATTGAATTGGAAACATTGCGTAACGAGGATAGCAATAATGGATCGTCGCGATTGAAGCCAGCAAAGGCGAATATTGGCCATTAGGACGTGAGATCGTGTGCGGTCTCCAAACTGGACGGGGGTACGCGACGTGGTGACGTATGAATTAGTACAACGTGGTACCACGCACGTACGAACCAATGATTCAATCATACACTCTCCTATAACGCTTGCGATATCAATTCTTACTGGTACAGTTTGATTGGAGCCAATTTGTGTAAGACATAATGATAAAAGTCTATGCGCGAGCGCATGCGTTCGAGAACAACGATTATTCTAATGAATAAAACGGTACGGGCCGGGGTTGGTTATTTTAGCAACTATATTTTTTTACCAGAGCATCATGCGATACCACCCTCATCTAATGACATTTTTAATGTTCCACTTAGCAATGAGGAAAACTACATAGAGCCTTTGTAAAGCGGTCTTGTCATGCCATTCAAGCCTTATTTACCCCATAAGGCAAAACGAGTTGTAGGTACTATTAACTTACGAGTTTAGGCTGTCCAATGGTGACCCGGATAAAATTGTTTGTAGCAAACAACATAATTGCAACCATAAACATCACGGATGCAATCTATAGCTATTTAGTGCTCTATTTATCTCAACTTCCTCCAATGACTATTATTATTATACGCAATAAGATGATTATGCGGTACGTGTACATTTTGCGTAGTTTGTAAGAATTGACGGCGTCACTTGCTAAAACCACAGTGCTTGCAATTTTCGATCGGTGCAGTGACACAGCGTTATTTGAGATTACATAGATTAATGTATTAAAGAGGCATGTTAATTTTCGCTATTATAGGGTATAATCCAATGGTACGGAAGTCGGAAAACTTTGAATCAAGTCATAGGAAAATAAATGCATATTTTTAAGTGGAATAGGTGTAATAAACCTTCTTTGCAATGACTTGAATAAAATCGTATTCATTTATAACCTTATATATATATTTTTACTAACCTTACGATGTAAAATTATTACTTTTGAAACAAAATTATACGCGTCGAATATAAAACCTCCTCCTTTTTGGAAGTCGTATAAAAAAAAAACAAGAATCGTTTTATTGTTGTGCTCAGCTAGATAAAGTGTGAATATAGCTATATATTTATTAATTTATGGTTAATCACGTTTTTTCAAAAAATACCTTTCCTTGCTTTTATAATTTTAAGATACATGGGATCATTGGGACGGAGACTATTAAATATCGTAATTGCAAGAATTCAATATATTTTGTCCTTGAGAATAAATCACTCCTTCACTTTTAGAATATCTTATAAGGCCATGGTACAAATTACTAGTATTTACTATTTTACTATTAACATAAAATTTATGTAATTTCAAGGCTCTGATAGATACCTACATAAAGATACACTTCTAAAGATATAACATGAATGTTCTTTTGAAAATTGAATTTTTACTTATATTGCGTCTCTACGAATTATTTTTTCTTTTTTATTCAGTATTGTTTAGTCAAATTACTACTAGATAATTTTATGAGATTTCGCAAACATTTTAATAGGTTCTCGGGGCATTTGCTTCAAGAACACGGTCTATCTATCGTCCATGTGAGGTCGGCGTGTCGTCACCAACGTGTCGGCGACGTGCTCTCACATACAAATGACCAGTTTTCCTGCTTTATTTTACTGCAAACACCTTGAAATTTTAGACATTTCCACTCAACCTAATCACGTTTCGGGGTGGTTTTCCGGTAGGCGCGTTATAATCGCTTTTATTATTCCCGTCCAAAGAATTAAAATTAAGCTTAACTACGAGAAAAATTATTTGATGTACTTGTTTAGTCGTTTTGGTTGAATGTTTTTTTTAGATCAATACAAAACATTTACGTATTCTTAATTTGAATTAGTTTCCTTTATTAACAACCCAAAACTTTTAGGTTTGTTATTTCTACCATCATCATTTTTTTTATTTGCAAGATAAGATTTATCACACGAAGAAACTGATGAGGCTATTTAATTGACATTACTAATCTGGTTGCATGAAATTAATGCATAAATAAATAAAAATAAATAAATATTTCACAACTTACACACAACGCCATCTAGTCCCAAACTAAGCAGAGCTTGTACTATGGGTACTACTAATACATATATACTTTTCTTTTGTAAATACATACTTATTATACATAGAAACATCAAGACTAAGACAAACCTTAGACAAACCTCTTAAGAGGGAATCAAACCCTCGGCGTCGCAGGCAGGGACACTACCCACTCCGCCATCCGGTCGTCTAGCATGCATTGTAAAAGTTGATGTTTGCACGGTGTACCTAATGCTTGATGAAATTAATGTCGCGACATTTCATGCAAGTAGTGTAGTAATGTAAATTAGGCTTTAAATTTTAGTTCAGAGTTGAAATCAGTCGGCTAGATGACGTGCAAGAAACCAAAATATTTACTGGCGAGTAATCGTGATTTCAATTCATTATTCACTATTTTACCAGTAAACAATTACTAGTACACACGGCTATGCATTTCCAGCATAAGATGGACTCGCATTGTATAGCTTCCAGTGCAATTCGAGACAAGCTTATACTAGAAATGTATAGCTTGATATGTCGTCATCATAAAATTAACAAATGAGATATACCGCAAATCTAGGTTAGTAATTTGCTGATCATTCAATAACATGTTCGGTCGGCGCACATATTTCTCACGTAGCTACAAGGTTTTCTTATGTAGCATAATATTTAAATACACTTTTCGTGTACTAATATTTGAAAAAAGAACGATTCTATGTTGGTTTTTACCCGATAGGCGTCGAGACTACCGAATGAAAATTTATAAAGAGATATTTCAAAAACTCAGTAAAAACGTAGGCTAATTTTTATGTTTTCATCGACGTAGGGACCATGCGGTTGGAGCCTTGGACGTAAGCAATAGTCATAATACAAAGAGAATGAGCGGTTATTCATAGCACCAACATCAGATTGCTATAACTTGCCAAATAGTCGGTATTATCATGATTAATAAATAAACTCTACGCCTATCTAGTCACAAACTAAGCAGAGTTATATGTGCTAAAATAACTGATACCAATACATAAATACTTTAAACTCTAATACCTAAAACCTCCACTGTCCCGTAATTAGACTTGAATTGTCCCGGAATCCAAAAATTTTACAGGCATTTTACACGCACGACACGTCTTGCCAAGCTGCTATGTCTGTCCCGCAATTAGCGCCAACAAATCTGGATTTGTCCCAAAGTTGATGCCAGCAACTCTGGCAACCCTACATTCCAATATAGGTATATTAACTTCAGCGCACGCAAACTGAAAAGTACGCTGTAGTTTCAGTAATGTTTCCAATTTAATATAACAGGTAAAAAAGGCGTTTTAGTTCATTAACAATCGTTCTCTTTTATTTCGTGCATAACTGTTTCTAAAGTGAATAAGGCAATGTTTTGTGGTAATAGAATAACGTCCCTAAATTCAATTCTCACGTATGTATAAACATAAACCAAAATAAATACCTATAGTATCACAGGCAGAAAGAAAACATTATTATAAACAAAGTTGACCGAAACCTCGAACAAGTATTAATATGATGTGTCTCATAAACAAAATGGCAATGTACCGACAATGAATTCTTTTCCTCATGCCTTATACGAAACCTAATTGTAATGGTAATGAAGTATACCGTATCAAAGTCATAAAATTGTTGACACATACAGTGATACCATTTTTAATATAATCATTATTAATACAGGGTGTTCAGCGGCTATGGCACATGGAGAGAATATACATATTTATATCTAATATATAAAAATCTCGTGTCACAGTGTTAGTTATCGAACTCCTTCGAAACGCTTGACCAATTGTTCATTCATTCATTCATTCATATCATTTATTGCAAATACAGGTCAAAAAAGATGTTACATTGATTTGTTTTTACACAAATATTGAACACAACTATACTTTGCCATGAAGTTATTGTTATTGTTATGAAGTTTTGTAGACAAATTCGGTAGGTCTGAGAATACGTGCAGGTCGACATACGCCGCGGGAAACATCTAGTAATAATATATTATAGATAAATAATGAAGGTTAACATTATTTTATTTATATATTTATGTATAAATATATATTATTTATTGTTATGTATGTATGATTTATTTAGTATAATATAGTATGTATGCGTGTATAACCTATCCTTTTGTTTAATTCTATCACACATTGTAATATTTCTTTTTTCATAGTTATTACGATCTCCTCTCGCGGGTCTGCTGGAAGAAATTTCTTTAAGAAATAAGCAGTGCCTTTGTACTTGTTGCTCTCTATATTGTGTTTGTCCTTCTAACCATTCTTGTGTGTGTACATAAATTGTTAAAAAAATAAATAAATAAAAATCAAGATTATCATTTGAATACTTTTAAAGTCATTGATCGATTTATAATTAATTTTGTTTAATAATATATTCTAATGTCAAAGGGACGCCGAGTACAATAGATTTAATTATACCCACATTCGTTATATTTTTTTATAATTTCCATGTATTACAAATTGTAATGTTTGATATAAATATTCATTAGCTAGCTGTCACGTTATACTATTGTGATGACTATATTATATTTTATTGTTTTCACTGTAATAATACCAAGCTATAGGTATCTAACGTCTAATTGAATTAAGGTCGAAAGGTTATTATATTTATAAAGATGGTATGGTATTTTATTTAATTATTTAACTTTTGCACAGATAAAAATACAGAGGCGGACTTAATGCCTAGTGGCATTCTCTTACAGTCAACCTCAGGTATTGTTGATTACAAAAACGTGAACCGTACATAAATCGTAACAACTAGAGGTTCACTTACTCTATACCTATTGATACAAATACCTGCCTTATATTGTGTGTTTTGTAGATTTTCACAAAAAAAGTACCTACAGAAAAAAAATAACATCACTCTGTTTCACTTGTAAAAAAATCTGAACCTAGAGCTAAAAATTCAAATTGAAAGGGTATGATAGTTGTATTCTATAATCGTACCTACTGGTGAATAAGCCTTACATTCAAAATTGTAGTACTCAATCATTTATCAACAAGAATTAGTAAAAATTGAAAGCAGTGTAAGAGTTCAGAAAGATGCTTAATAAAACGTATAGTAACCACAAGTGGCGCCTGTTCTATAATGGACACAGATTCATGCAGTCTGTATTCATTGACACGTAAGGGCAATTGGAGTAATCAACTGCGACATGTAACACATCGAACACGCCCAACAATTGATTATTATGAACTACACATTATTTTATTTAGCTACCAAGAAATATACGTTAGTAAACTGGGTAGTAAGATTACCGTAGATACTTTTAATATTTTTAAGCAAATTATAGCTTTGCCTTTTGTATTTTATACAATATTAACCAAGTAAGGTTTGTCTAGCTAAGGTACTACAATAGTTAAAGAAATGTTCAAAAATAAATATCTACACTTCTGCACTAATATTTTAATAGAAAAGTTTCTTCGTTTGTTTGTACACAATAAGCTCCGAATATAATGGACATATCTTGATGAAAATTGGTGTAAAGATAATTCAAGACCCTAGAATTTATGGTCTACGTTTTAATGACGTGAAGTGGTGGCCGTAGCCGCGCACGGAACCTAGTTATAAATAACTTGACGGTGAAGGAAAACATCGTGAAGAAACCTGTATTCCTGAGATTACACAAAAAGCACACGCGGCTTATATGACGTCTACCAATCCGTTGGCCAGCGTGGTGGATAAAGCCCTAAGGCCCAAAGTGGAGCGAAAAGGAGCTGTGTCTTAAAAAAAGCAATCAGATATCGATATTTCCTCAACTTTGCTCCACTTTGATGGAAATGGATCAAGCGAAGAGGAGAGAAGAGGAGCGGAGAAGTCTCAAAAGTCTCAAAGCCACCCGGTAACGTAGCGTCGCGTGGTGTGGCAGGCGAGGCGGCCCGCCTGCTGCACACATCTCTGCAACGATTACCGCTGCGCCGTGCCTAAGCTTCTCTTCGTTACTCTCCGTGCCGCTCCACTACTCTCCTCTCTGCTTTGGTGCAAGTTATCTGTCAGCTTTGACCAACTTCTCCGCTGCACTCCACTTTAGTTGAGCCTAACCCTTCTCATCGTGAGAAGAGGCCCAATCGCAGCAGTGGGAACAAATACAAGCTGCTATAATTATTATTATATTGCTATGGTCAACTTACCAAGCAAGATTTCTACGGTGCATTCGCTCATGTAGTCGTGGCAGTCGAATTCACCAGCTTCTTTCTTCAGTTTGTTGACAACATCCCTGGAGTTGGCATTGAACAGATCAATGAAACTCTTCAGCACGTTCAAGTGGAAAGTGGGGGCAATGAGCTTGCGGTGAGACCTCCATTTTTGACCTTGCAGAAAAATAGGCATGATAATAAAATGCAAAACTAGGCTCTACACGCATGCTTGTGCATACAGATTATTAAGTAAGCTGTGATGCTGGTTAGTTTAATTTTAAAATATACACGATGTAAAATAACATTGTGACGAAGCTGCTTACCAGTGATTCAGTACATGATTCTCAGACCTTGATGGGTGCAAAAAATCTCATTGGAAATATATACACGTTGGAAAATCGGTCTTAGTTTTTTTTTTACACCGTATATAAATGAAAATAAGCTTGCGAAAACACTTTTAGAACACTGTGATTAAGAACATGATTTTGAAGTTCTAAGTGATTTGTGATTTCTTGATCAAAAAATTCTACAAATGGAAAACATTCTAATTGGAAAATCTCAAAGTTGAGTCTCAGAATCATGTACTGAATCAGGAAAGCGGTCGATGTCATGATATCATTTACATCCTTTATATCTAAGATAATAAAATAAATTTGTAATTTTCAATAAGGCCTTAAGACCTATGTTACTGCATCAATACATAGATTTAAAGAATTTTGTGTAAGGCAAATAAACAAAATATTATAGGTTTTTTTTTATTAATATGGTTGTCTGCGCTGGCATAGAAATTATGCATATCCAGTAGCCTTTTACAAGCAAAACTGCGCGTATCTAACCTTGTCTGACTGTCTGTATGGTCACTTTGAGGAAACGTGGCAATTCCAATGGTAGTAATTAATGTTTAATGATGTTTTATTTCCTAGATCTAGAATAGTATTTATAAAACAACTGTGTTTACACGTGTTTGTGCCTTTAAGTGACATTATCTTAGTCATGCATCTATCCGATAAAATAAAACTGTTAAAACTATATCAATCTGCGTTGGCACACATATTTACTGTATACTTTTACTGTATGCATCAATTTATTTTAGTGCAATAACTACAACTTCAGAAATTTAAAATATAGAGAAGTAATGATAGATTTATAATCATGCAACTTTATTTCATAACGAAGGTATATCTATAATCATAAATACTAATATCGATTTGTAATTTTCACTTACCGGTACTGATCAGAAGACCGTCTCCTAGCCAGGGTTGGAAGAGCCTGTACTCGTCAGCCTTGTCAATGTGTACATGACTGCTGAGGATCAGCTCCACATCACGGGGATCGTACAAAAACACCAGAAGACGGGGTCCAATCCAAATTCTGATGACCGATTCTTTGTCGTATTGGATACTTTTTTCAATGACGTTTCTGAAGATATCTAAACAAAAAAGAAGAAATATTGCAAGTTTTTTATGAATGCCATGAAAAGTGCATCAAACAGAAACAAAGCCCCTACTTTTATGCTGATGTCGTTGTGGTAAATGTTTGTTTTTGTTTTGAATATCATTCATTTTGTTAGTGCCTAAAATATACATAATAATATTTTGTATAAAAAAATCTTTACATTACTTTTATGAAAACAAAACCTATAAGCAATTGTTGTAGTACATTTTCTTGATTGAATTAAAGAATAAAAGAAAAATGTCAAGGGTTATTGCAATAAAATATTATTCATAGATTTTTTAACTGCCTACTCTTTTAATGCCTATTGACAAAAATAGTTTCATGTTATATGTTTACGCTATATGCAGTTAGTAGTTTTCCATAATTGAGTAACAAACATTCAGTTTTTATTTATTTATTTACGATAAATTCTCGACAGCTTGTTTTCCATGCATTGCTAATTGGGTTGTAACTTTAATATTATTAAGTTTTTATGTATGTACTATTATAACGTATCTAAAACACTAAAATGCATTTTTTTTTATTTGATTTGATTTACATAGACAAACTGAAAAATTTAAATAATATATTTGACGAAATAGGCACTATACTTTTAAAAATCCTAATAAACTTTCACGTTTATTAGTAATTGTAGGAAATAAGAATAGATAGCAGAAATTAAAGGCTCGTAGCTAAGTCAAAGCCGCGCGGACCGACAAATTATATATAGTATAGTATCATCTCGTACTAAGTTATGGAAGCCTGATAATAACCGCTCCACGTTAAATACTGAAATTCAGCTACATCAATTAGGAGCCGAGGTGTAATTAGGAAAACGCTTGGATAATGAGTAGGAGTAAAATAAAACGTACCGTGTGATCCACCAGTGAACTCCAGAGCGTTTCCAAGCAGGGGTAGTCCAGGTGGTCCATTGAGTTTCTCGGCCAGTTCGTACATGTGTCTTCTGGACATGCGCCAGTAGGCGTACCAGAGGACCAGGGCTGGTACCAACAGTAAGTAGAAGAGGTTCGTAGCGGTCCAGCTGTTGCTGGCCACCACGCTCTCTGCTGCAGCGTAGCTCATTTTGTAATGATTTTACACCTAAGGCGAGAGAAAATAGGTCCATTAGATATTTTGTGTATGTCATCCATTTGTTTGCCTTTTTTACCAACTTCATTTGTGAAAAACACTTATACTGTACTGGTTACTTTATTACTTCTAAATCCGTTATTAATATACTATTTTACTTGAACCTAATCCACAAAATGTAGTTTTACGAAATATGCATTGTTAAAGTTGATGTTTACACGTCAAATTTTTGATGAAAATGTCGCGACTTTAATGTCATCACCATTGCAAATAGTTACGTTATGTAAATTAGGCTTTTAAACATGATCAACGTATTAACTTCTATATTGACAAATATTTTACTTTCAGGTCATATTTTTTTTATTGTTTCAATTTTTACTGATACCATTAAAATAAATATCATTTAGATGTATAATCACGTCACATCATTGGATTTACTTAACTTGAAATTTAAATGAAACAATCATAAATGCATAAAACCAGTTGTTTTAATCCTATGCATTATTGTATTAAACATGGTTGTTATTGGTATTGTGTATAATTTTACAATATAATAGTAATTTACATCCCTTTAATTAAAACCAGTATTACGAGGTGTACTTGTTATTGACCATTAATTTTATTGTTTCAATCAATTGTACTTGTATAATCCAAGTATGAATCTAATAATTAGTGATATCATACAAATTCCTTGGTATTTTTATTCACATAAAATGTAATATTACCTTAAAATATTGATATTTCGGTAAAGTAGAATGTCATTTAACACGATCATTTTATTTTTCAAGTAGCGAAATTCGCTGATGTTAGGCACCTTAAGAAAATTAAGACACCATGTGCTTTTCATTTCCTTCACAAAACCGTACCAGAAATATGGTGACAAGCATAACTTTACTGCGACAGACTTTCAAAAACCATCAAAAAACAAGGAATGCTACAAAAGTCAAATATGAACTAAGTTGGGCAATACTTAAGGGCTTTCGCCAATTTCTTGTAGGAGAAAAAATTATCGTTCGGAAATGTAAGCACTAACGCACAAGTCCTACACAAAGTTTGGGCAGAAATATTATGAAAATGACACACACACAGACACAAAATCTCGGTCGTGGGTCCCTTAATCTGAGCTTAAATTTTAGCGCCTATTATTTTACCGACACAAAAACCAAGTTCTTAACTCGACCAAATACTACGTTTTTTTTGTTTATCTGTTTAATCCTCATGCCATCGTTTATAAATAAACGAATGAAGTTTTGATGATTCTTTATGTATATACGTATGTATACTATGTAAAAAGAGTAAAAGGGTGATTCTCCGAACCCTAAATTTTCGATGTCTTGAGGTTTATTTTTGTAACTAACTGACAAATCAGTCTGCAATTAATTTTAAAACATACCTCAGGCTATTGCCTATCTTGCACAAGTTATTTTTTTTTAATAATATTTATTTAAATATTTCAAAAAAATATATAAAAGTAGTTCTTCTGACTAATATGGTGTGTCCGTAACCCAGTTTCTTGAACATTAGTAACAATAACATTATTTTTTATTCATAAATTGATGTGAATTTTAATTATTATGAAAGAATATTAGTTGTTTCTTTACACAAAAAAAAATTGTACTAATATTTACGATTGTTTAATTATAAATAAAAAAAATAGTGTTTGTCCGGCGCAAAAGTCTGATTCATATTCACGCGCTTCCCTCGAACATACTCAGCTAAATACAAAACATCCGGCGACCCCTCCCCACGCTGGCGGTAGCCAGGGGCTAGGCTGACGCGGTCGCGACGTGATGGGTGGCTGGTTTGTGTCGTCGCGGAGATATAAAGGTAAATATCTGATTCATATAGCCTTGGTACACCTGTGTTTCTGATTAGTATGTTCGTTTTTATAATTAACGTAAACGGTTTTCAAACATGAATCTGCGGGCAATATAATGCCATTAGGGAACAGAAACCTATGTATAAATAACAATCCTTAATTACATACGTGTGATGATTTATCGATGTTAATGTGCAAAATTCTGATTTATATGTGTCTGATTCATACGGTAAAAATACCATATTAATCAGAATGTCACACATATTGTTAATGAAACGTTACATTGGCGGCACGTTACGCCTGTATCAAGTCATTTCTTATAAACCTAATGTTATTTACATGTCTAAAAACAGTAGCTGTAAATTTCGCAGTAGTCCTAATAACTTCTAAGGGGTTTCATATCTATCGACGACTAAATTTTCGATAATTAGACTATACCTGAAATTAAAACTAATATATTGGTATTAAACTCTGTTCGTCTAGGTAAGAAAATAAAGTGAAACAATGAAAAAAAACTTCATTTAAATTACAATTTAAAAATAAAATGAATATAACTAAATAACAAAAATAAAACAATAACGAGTGGTTCATGAAACTACCTACTTACTTAACTATTAGTTTTAGCGGTAGTTTATAGGCTCAAACTAATGCTTAGTAGTACTGGGTAATATACTGTAACAATATATTTCTTAAAAATCCTTTAAACGAAATATTTTCAGGCGTACCACAAGGAAGTATACTAGGACCCATCCTATACTTACTTTTTACCGCAGACCTACCAACGCACGCAGCTACCAAAACTTCCACCTACGCGGATGACACTGCTCTTTTGTCGGTAAATGAGGATCCCGCAATCGCAACAGCCAACCTACAAACCCTCATCCAAGAAGTCGTAAAGTGGCTCGATAAATGGCGTATTAAGGTCAATCAAAGTAAATCTGTCCATGTAACCTTTACCTTGAGAAGGCAAACTTCATAATGAAGAGATTCCTCGAGCTGAAGATGTCAGATATCTGGGCATGCATCTGGATCGAAGACTCACCTGGAGAAAACATATCTGGACCAAGCGTATACAGCTGGATACGAAAGTCAGATCAGTGTACTGGCTAATAGGTCGCAAATCTAGTCTGTCACATAAAAGCAAGATAGCTAGATAAGATCTATAAGACCATTCTGAAACCAATCTGGACTTACGGAATCCAGCTGTGGGGTACCGCTAGCAATAGCAACATAGTGATTCTTGAAAGATTCCAAAGCAAGACGTTAAGAGCAATGCTAGATATCCCTTACTACGTGAGCAACAAATATATATACGAGGACCTCAAGATCAGTACCGTCAAACAAGAGATCGCTAGATATAATGAAAGCTATCAGACGAGAATTTCAACTCACGTCAATGAGCTGGTATCCAATCTGAAAGGCACAGGCAGTTTAACACATTGCCGATTGAAACGGCATAGCGTCCCTACACTTACAGTTAGGTTTAGAGACACTAGATGAAAGGGATTAATAGGAATCCCGTCTGCTGACAAGACATATTAAAACACCTCATCTGAATGGCTTATTGTGTTCACACAGATCGCCAAGTTACAGAAAAAAAAATTTTTATTCAAATTTACTTTTTGCCATAATTTTGGTTATTGTTAAAAGTTTAAACGTATTTGATAATATTTATGTAGATCTTTAGTTTTTGTTAAATATTTTATGAAAGGTGATACACAAAAAATAATTATTATTGTCGAGTATCATAATTATAATTATAATTATCATGATGTGATTGACTAGATTTAAGCTTAAATAAAACAAAACGTTAATAATAAAAATACTTAAGATAATTGATATTGTCAAGTGCCATATCATGCTGTGATTGACTAGATTTAGGTGTTATGATAAGCATCGTGTGCATTTATTGTAATTTTAATAAATAAACGACAGATTTTTCTAACTAGAATTTCACTTCTATCCCTAATTCTTATTCATATGTCACAGATTCTAATTTATATGGCCCCAAAAATTTTTAAGTTAATTATCTCGGAAACCATTTTATCGAAACGTGTGCCTTTTTCAGACATTGTATCTTAGGTATATATCTTTCGTAAAAGTATGTTTTATAAGCTTAAATGTGAAAAAAAAATTAGGCCGTATGAATCAGACAAAGAACGCAATTTCGGAGAAACACCCAAAACAATTACAGTCCATCATATCGTTAATATTTGAAAAGCCAGCAATAGGTGAAATGGTGATAAGTTTTTTACTCAAAAACTGGTTTTTGAGACTTTCCGGGTTTTGCCTGGTGCCTTCTTCTTGATACTTCTCAACCGCATGAAAATTCAAATTCTGTAGGTCAAATTAAACACCCAATATAAACATGGTCTGTCACGTTTTCAAACAACTTATTAATTCGCAAATTTTCATTACCGTGAAGTTAACTCAAGCATCCTTTAATTATAATTTTAAATACTGCGTATTTGTTGAGTTACTTAGACGTTTTGAATTACAAATGGGCTGACAACAGTAATCTACATAATATATTATTTTATGTGGTCATTAAGTTTGTGTATGAATTTACTTACTCTGTATAGTAGGTACACGTGAATAATTAAATGTAAACCAAGTGGATGGCAAACGGAAATACTATTATGTAATCAAAGTGGGATCGGTGTATGAGTTGAAAATTTTGTAGACTATTCATAAACCATTCAATAGTCTTATAATTTTAAATCAAGGAAATGTTTTTCATTACGTCAAACTATACCTACATTTGCATTTAAAATCTACAACCTATAAATAGTCAGCTGGCCTAGATATTAAAATGTATTGCACCTAATGATGACACACGACCTGTACATAAAGAACGATAGCGTGGTAAAGCCGAGCATAAATTTTACAAAATTTCAAGTTGTATTAAAAGAATCAAACTTTAATATTTAAATACCTGAAGACCGAGCATTACTCCATTTTTTATATCTATCAAGAAGTATAAAATAGTTAGCTTTTTTAAACGCACATTGACTTAAAATGCGCGTAGGATAGAGAAACGCTATTAATTCAAGCAATTTTAACGAGCCCAAACTTGATGAGTCTTGATTTATAAGTCATTTTGGAGATCCCTTGGGTTCCTTCCGGCCAATATAATCCAATATAATTTGTAATGATAATTCTGATAGCGACAAATCTTAAGAGCCCTAAGAGAATTGTTCAAACAGTTTACGTGAACCAGAAACGAACAACTAGGTTAGATCTTAAATCCCATTGTATTGATATTTCATTAGAATTATACAGGTATTCCAAATTTTAACCAGTTCTAATCATAAATAACTGGCGTTAATGCGATTTCGATCTAGACCTAAATGTAACCCACTAACAATTTCTATAGAAACTTAAAATCATCTTAAAATCTAAAATAGTATTTTCTCGAACATCACACCCCCTAGATCTTGTTTTTTTTACACCCAGTCATATTCTAAAATTTTCATCAAAGCCTTTTAGAAAAAGTTTTAAAATTTAAAATTTAAATTTAGAATGTTTAAGATTAAAAATAGCTCTAAACCCGGTACACGGCTTGAAAATAGCTCTAAAGATTTTGAAATAATTATGATAAAAATAATTTCTCGTTTTATATAATAGAATAATAATTTATTTCTTTGGTCACAGGTTTTATGGTATTACTAAAACAAGATGAACCCAGGATTTTATAGCTAACTTTGATCCCACGGGTCATATTAAACTTGTCAAAGGATACGTATACAAAAGGATATCATTTAGTTTGAACGCCTGTAAGACAAAATTTATTAGAAAATACCAAAGACTGATCATCTGTTTTAAAAAACTCAATCACATTACCTATTATAACTACACGCCTATATATCAAAATTAAATATTAAATAATGGATGAAAGTTAATGAATGACGTAAGTAACATAACCATAACATGTGGCTGGCATTACACTGGAAGAGGTCGACTTCGGGCGACATAAAGGGGTGTAATAAGTGGCGTACTTCAGAAAGTTAATTATAGCGTACTTCAACTAGGTTGTCAACCTAGTCAACGAACTGTCATCAAATCTAGGGGGCTTAGGAGGAGTGCACTTCGCCAGACTAAAGAGACACAGTGTTCGAAACTTAGATACCAGATTTAAAGTCGCCCAATAAAAGGCGAAAGTGTCACTGGACACTGGACTCCGACCCATTACATATAGCACAGAATAACAACGGCCAAAGAAATAGCTCATTGTTTCGAAGAAAACATATTGCTACGTTACAGGAAAAGCATAAGAGAAAAAAAAAAACTTCAGAAAGGACAAGTACGTATTACACGAATATATATATAAAAGGAAGCAAAATAGTTATGTAAAAATCTATAGCACATGGCATTCTATAGACTCTGCCTACCCGCACGGTAAAAAGGGTGTGATATTAATTACTATGAAAAGACGAATCTTGGCAGAAATCAGAATGTGTCGTAGACTCGAAGCCAAAGCCCAGATCTTGGTGATCTTTCTTCTGCCCTAAACTATCGAAGAAAGTAACAAGCTGCCTTAAAGCTGAATATATAAATAAATAAATATCTCACAACTTACGCACAACGCCTTTTAGTCCCAAACTAAACAGAACTTGTATTATGGGTACTAGAATAACTGATACTAATACATATTATACTTTTTTTTTGTAAATACATTCTTATTATACATAGAAAAACCCAGACTAAGACAAACCCCCATGTTCATGCACATATTGATTTGTCTTAAGCGGGAATCAAACCCGCGACTTTGGCGTCGCAGGCAGGTACACTACCCACTACGCCATCCGGTCGTCAATATACAAATAATACTTTAAAAACAAATGAAGAAACTTATGTAATCAACTAACCATTCTAATTATTAATAGCGTTCTTGAACTCAATCACGATTAATTGATCACTGCGACTGCATCTTTAAATTTGTTCTGCATACAACCAATTAATTCTACTTATAATAACAGTCCTGTGTAGCTAGTACATATCCCACTGCTGGACACGGGCTTGTTCTCATTATGAGGGTTAGGCCTTAGTCCACCACGCTGACCAAGTGCATACTGATGATTTTCTTCACCAAGCGATACTTTTCACAATTCTTAATGATTTATTAACTGATGTGTGTGTCGTGGGTTCGAACTTGAGACCTTTAATCTCACTGTCTGCTGATTTTTCTATTTATGACCATCTATGTATTAATCAACTTATCATATGATTGAATTTATTAGAACTATTAAACATTTTTCAACAAAAGTTATTCAAATACATAATTTACTCATGGACGAAAAAAAAAGAATTTACATTGTATAACACAATAATAGCAGTCCTGTATCTAATGCATGTCCCACTGCTGGGCACGGGCCTCTTCTCACGATGAGAAAAGTTAAGCTATAGTCCACCACGCTGGCCAAGTGCGGATTGGTAGACTTCACACACCCTCGAGTACTTTTAGGCAGTTTCCTCAGCCATGCAGGTTTCCTCACCGTTAGCGAGCGATAATTTATATGATGTATACACACATATCTTCGAAAAGACAAATCTTAACGATTTATCGACAGAGGTGTGTGCCGTGGGATCGAACCCGAGACCTTCGACTTAGCAGCCCTACGGTCTCCCACTCGGCTATCGCTGCTAAAACACATGATTAATGTTATTTTAATATATATTTTCGTTTGCTCTTAGCTTAGCTATATGGAACAACACTTTATCTACCTACCTAGGTATAAGGCACACTAAATTGCAAGATAATGAATTTTGTGAAAGAACAAGCTGTGAATAACATGCGTTACACAAATGGTGCAAATTAATTAATTTATATTACTTAGTTTAAATTTTACTTTATTTAGCTAGATTTATGTATTTTTTATAGAAATAGTACATTATGGACCAGTTTCTGCAATGTATTTCCACAGACAAACCGATCATTCGGTTTTCTGTTTAAAAATGTATGTTTTTATTTATGAATAAAGCATTTTATTTATCTATCTGAGTCGTATAGATCTCATCTGAACTTTATAAAACAACCTGACCCAATTTAAAAGTAACACAATTTACACTTGAAATAAGAACACAGCTGTCACTTTCATTTATGTGTGAAATATGCTTATCCTACCAAAAAGGTTTATCTAACACCTGCAAAATTAGGACTAAGTATGAATTATTATGATGTGAATAATAAAAAACTAATGTCAGTAAAATCACAACTGAATCCGCAATATACTTGTTACTGACGCAGCTTTAATATGTGCTACCTTGCGGTATTAATAAAAATGTAAAGAGATGCAGTATATAATAAAATTACGTATTTTTATTAACGTTTATCGATTTTTTAAATCCAAAATTATATTGTGAAAATTGTTTATTTCCAATATACAAGTTAAAAGCAAGTACTTACGTTTAATTTAGTTTTAAATTTTTATTCTTCAATATATTCACTGATAATTTTTTTTTTAATATTTTCTTACATTTATTTCACTTTTATAAGATTTTCTAATTTATTTTTATCACCTGCAAAAGCACTATTTTTATTGAAGAATATTTAAATATCCTATTTTTATGTATTAAAATATTATAAGAATATTCCTACCTCTTTATGGCAATCAGCTCCCCGGTTGTCCGAACTAAACTGTCCTATTCTCGAACGACACAATCCGTGTCTTTGTAGAGACTATCTATGGCCCTCCGGCGCAACACTCTATATACACACGCTGTGACGTCACGACTCGTCATCGCAACCTACTGCTACTAAACAACATTACAGAGCATATATTTTACGTTTCCGATGTGAAAATCACAATATTTGAAATTCAGTTCATAACTCAAAATCTATTTGTCCTTCAGAAATAGTTTGTAAGTGAAAAATAATCTCTATTAACTATATCGTGCTTCCAAATTTGAATTTTTTTTACGTAATTTTTTTTTTGGAATGATTTGTTGGTTAATTCGAATTTGACTTTTACTAAGTTAGTTTCTATTGCAATAAAACTTAGTTTTTTTTTGGAGGTGTGTTATTTGTTTTAATTTGTAGTGAAACTGAGTAGTTTTTGTCATGAGATAAAGTTGACTTTTAAAAAGAGTGGAAAGTAGTTAGAGCTGTAGTCATGTTAGAAGCAGATGCTTACTAACGTCAAATTCAAATTAACCCGCATTCTTTTTTTAAAGAATGATATTTTTTTGTTTCAAATTTGGAAGCACAAATACCATAGAGATTATTTTTCGTGTACAAACTTTTTCTGTAGGCAGTTCTAGTGTTTTATAAAATAAACTTAGACAATGTTGATGTGTGTATAAGGATTCCTTTAGACCTTAAAATGTACCTTTACCCTACATACACATATTTTCTTTTGCAAACGTAATAGCATAATTATTATAACAAATATTTAAGGAAAACGCAAACTATTAGCTGCATTTTTAAAAACCAACCTTTCACCAAATTCGGTCACAAAAAGTCGAGCAGAACACTTTTTTATGTTGTTGTTTCTTTTATGTATTTACGACAAAATATGGAAATGATAATGTTGCCAGAATACATTAGACTATACCTTACACTATTATGTGCATATTTCAATCAATTCTTTCCTCTAATCACTAGTCCACGAAATTGAAGTGAAAGGCAATGAAGGTTAAACTGAATTATAAACATTTATTTTCATCTAAGGGTTCAAAAGTCTTTTCATAAATTAGGTAACTGAGACTTGATTTTCGTGACACTTACTTAATTACTTGTTTTTTAAATGATATTTACATCTTTAATAATAGCCGAATATTTAAATAAATAAACACACACAACTTACACCCAACGCCATCTAGTCCCAAACTAAGCAGAGCTTGTACTATGGGTACTAGAATAACTGATACTATTACATATATACTTTTCTTTTGTAAATACATACTTATTATACATAGAAACACCTAGACTAAGACATACCCATGTTTGGATAGCGTAGTTGGTAGTGCAACTGCCTGCAACGAAGAGGTGGCGGGTTCGATTCCCGCTCACGACAAATCTTGGTCTGGGTGTTTCTATGTGTGATAAGTATATATTTACAAAAAAAAAAGGTATATATGTATTAGTATCAGTTAGTCTAGTACCCATAGTACAAGCTCTGCTTAGTTTGGGACTAGAAGACGATGTGTAAAAGTTGTGTAATATTTATTATTATTATTAACTATAATTACCCAAAAGAGTGTGGCAACATAACACCCATTTTCCACCTGTTATGTTTAGGTCTCATGTAATAGAAAGACCCTATCGCCATCCACCTGGCACAGTTAAGTCAATGCTACTTTTGAGAATTTTCTAACGGATAAATCACAAATAACACTTTTTCCGGTCTATGGGGTCGCCATCCACCGGGCACAGTTCCAACTCCGTGCTGCTATTGAGTATTTCCTAACGGATAAATCACAAATAACACTTTTTCCGGTCTATGGGGTGGCCCTATCGCCATCCACCGGGCACAGTTCCAACTCCGTGCTGCTGTTGAGTATTTCCTAACGGACAAATCACAAATAACACTTTTTCCGGTCTATGGGGTGGCCCTATCGCCATCCACCGGGCACAGTTCCAACTCCGTGCTACTATTGAGAATTTCCTAACGGATAAATCACAAATAACACTTTTTCCGGTCCGGGAACAGAACCAAAGACTTTGCGGTGAAGCAAGAAGAACTCGCATACGCTAATTACCAGACTAATCTGGCAGACGGGTCCGTAACGTTACTTCGAGAATCATATTATTATGTTCAATTGTTACGATCACATGACATTGGTAATCATAGTACATTAAAATTTATGAAAAATCATTATTTCGAACCACATTTCTCTTATGTAACGCCACTGTAGCGTCCAAAACCTATTTTCGTGTATTGCGATGATGCTTGCGGAGCGTCAGTGATCCAAAGACTACAAAATTGTTAGGGGTACCTACTAGCTGCTTCAATAAATAATAAAGGTATTGTAGAGGAACAGGGTGTGATGTTCCTCCACCACAAAGGGAGGATCCTCCGACCAGGCTCGGTGGTATTGCCTGGCGGACAGCTATCCAACGGTAGCGTATTGGAAGTGGGTACCTAAGTACACTCTCTGTGAACACTTCGATATCGCGATTCAGCGCTCTTTGACATATTATTATGTCACGTGTGTTTCACTACTTAACGTTGTCATTGTCATCTGTCATTTCTTATGTTAGGATACCGCCACAGTATTTTAACCTTTAAAAAATATATTCAAAGTTACCCAACTCTTATTATAAATATGCACATAAGTGTTTGGACAAATTTCGGCTGCTTCTTGTTTTTCCGTAACTTTATGGTAATTGATAAGTTAAGTAAACTAATAAAAAAAAGACAGTATTTATTATTCAATAAAATAAAGGTCTAATAAACTAAAAAAACTACTGAGGTGTCAAGGGACACCCGGATGGAACGAAGTTCGGTAATTCCAAATAACAACAAATCAGGATTCGCACCCGAGATTGCAGTAAAAGGTATGCGACCTTAACCACTAAACAAATAAAACAGTCTATTATTTTATAAACTAAATACGGTAACAAAAAATTAAACCAAATTAAAATAAAAACAAACAGACAATTAAATTATCAAGCGTAGCAAGCGTACACAAGATCATTCAGAATCACTTTAATCATTCTCTTAAAATAATGATACTTTTAAAATCATTGTGGAGATATTATCACAATACTCCTATAGGCTGAATGGCTACATAACAATATTTCCTGTGCCTTACACACTCAATTTCAAAATAATTCTTATCTTCGAACTTTCGCGCTATTCGAATTTCAAAATATCAAAAGCGAGGTTCATTCAAACACACGCATAGACTTATAATGCCTAGATAAATAAACTGCTTGTATGAATTTAAGTATAAAGTAAGGCTAAAAACAGATTGATTGAAAATTATAATGCACCGCTTGGCGGACAGACAAACTAAACGAAAATCTGATAAATACCAGAGAGTTACACTGAACTGAAACGGCACAATTAAAGTGGCTTTACATTTCATGCGTGTACTCGGTTTCTAGGAGTAATAGTTCTATGACCACACATAACAAACCTTATCTTTAACATTATTTTTCTGCGATTATCTTGCTTTCTTTTAAATTGTATTCGCAAGTTTACTCGCGATATAATAATATCAGATCTCATTATCAATAATCTCATCACCAATCCCAATGACATAATTAGATGTGTTCTAATCGTATATTCCATGAAATGTACCTAACTAAATTAGTAAACATTCTGTGGTAATATTAAAAAATAATTTGCTTTTGAATTTAGTATAGTTATTACGCGTACACTTGCTAAACACACAATAATGAAGAGATTATAACGCATATGACTTGGTTAGCACAATAGTAAAGAAAGGTTATAATGTGTACTTGCTAAAATACAAAAGCATTTATTATCGTGTGTATAAAATCTCTACTTACCTAAATCCATCAGCAATATCCAGAACTTGTGCAGAAACACTGTCAAGATTCAATATTGTAACTATTTTTAATAATTTATTATGTACAAAACACCTGTATACACTCAACAAAAGGCGGGAATTGTATTTTTTTTAAGTTATGATAATATTTTTTTTTTAGTTACTTTATTATTGATAGAGAGACAAAATGAAAATATTTCGCTTGCTATCTCTATGCGCAGCATATTTCTGTAGCACCAATTAGTTCCGAAGTCACGCGATAGATGGCGTTGGGATCGAATTAGATCGCGCTATGGTTTCGTTACAAGGTCCTGTATATAAGGTCCACCGATTTAGTTTAAGTATGTTCTGCGGATCCAAGTGAGAAGTAATGTTCACGATATCGAGCTATTTATTCCCTGGTATCTGACTAGAACAGCGATCGTGTGCACCTTCGCAGACCTTTCTGAGCGCGCCAGCGCCCCTATTTTTGCAGAAACTCAACTCTAGTAATTTTTTTTTCTTATTAATTTTTTAATTTTATGTTTTTTTTCTATAAGCGAGATGGAGCGACGGGCACAGAAAAACGCGCATTTTTTTTTTTTTAGTAACTCAATTCTAGTAATTTTTTTCTTTATAGTTTTTTTTTAATTTAATTTATCTCTTTTTTTCTATAAGCGAGAAAGAGAGACGGACACAGAAAAAAACGCACGTCATGCGGCGTGCGCATTTTTCTGTTTTGTCTGATGATGTAGCACCGTAGCTGTAACGTAGCATGTAATTACTACGCTGCTACGAGAATTGCTACGAAAAGTGTCGTTACAACTTTTCGTTCCTTTTTTTTCCGCCTAGCCCCCTTTCGCAACGCGCACTAGGGAACTTCGTTCCAATAACATTGTGATTTAATGTCAAAAACGTTCAAAGTTACCCAACTTGACTAACCTTCCTGCATTAAAGATAAAAGTCCGGTAGGTCAGCTAAGTAATGAACAGATTATACAATAGGTATCTACAGATACAATAATATAATAATATAATTTTACGAGTCATAAACGCACGTAACCTTGTAACGTTAGAACAATTAATTTAAATAGACTAATGTAATTTAAAGAATAAATATATACAACTATACATCAACAAAAAATTTATAAATAGTAGATTATTAACCAAGGGGATAAAGCAGTGTCTTCTTTCGCGGGTGACGATTTAAATCGCGAACTTAACGAAGGACTCGAGGTTTACTCCCGAGCGTAGCGAGGGTCTTAAAACCTTAAATCACGAGCGAAGCGAGGGATTTAAGACGAGTCCTGAGTGTAGCGAGAGATTTAAGTTCACCCAAGAGTAAGACAGCATTATCACCGAGGAAAATACTATACTTTTCGTACCATTTACGAAAAAAATTATACAATTATAATATGAGATAAGCATTTATTAAAAATAATGACAATTAAAAGTATAAGTTAACATTGGAAACATTGGTCCAATTATTGATAGAGAGAGTTATATTTTTGTTTGGTACATTTATTTTTGATGAGTTGATTTGAGTATTTCTCTGTTCTTGCGTCTGAGGAACTTGCGTTTTATTGTAGATAGTATACGTCGGAGATAGTGGTGGTGGTGCATCGTGAGTTACGGACGAAGATAAGATGCCGGAAGTTGATGGTTGTGGCAAATTCCTAGACTAATATTTTTTTGTCGGAAAAGCAAAGGCATCAAGCTCATACGGCCTCGTCGGTCCTCGTAATTTTATTTCATAACTGCATAATAAATACGTATTCCTTTTTCAAAAAGATGTATAATGCTTTATATACAAACTCAATGGTGTAAACACAGACGTAGTTCAGTATAAATTTCGCTAAGTATTCCAAATTTAAATCACATTCTCCCCCTGAATGAAATTCAGTACAATTATCTTTCCGTTTTTAACAGATTAAAAATGTCTACTAATATGTTCGCTTTTTGTGGCATAGAATGTCACTTTTTTGAGCAAGTGGTACGAAAACACCGATATTTACAAAACTATATACAGCATCAAAAAACTCCTCCGCATCGATGTCAAAGGGTGACGTCGTGCCCAGAAGGCTGGTAGCATTGCCAAGTTGTATGGCAATGCTTATTCTTTGAGCCAAATAGAAACCAGCCTTTTGGTCACGAGTCGCATCGATTAATCTTTTAAAGATATTTATAAAAAGCAGCTCGCTCGTTCTTATAAAGGGGCGCTTGGACCCATGGCCCCAAATTTCAAACTTAAACGGCTCAAATATATAATTACCGACGAGATAATTATATTTGCGCCGCTTGAGGTTCTCTGCAGAGGCGGCCTCTGCTCCCGCACAACCTGCCCTGTATGGAAACATATATTGTACGAATTGGCAGTGTGTGTGTCTGTGTTCTATTTTGGGTTCAATTCGCTGTAGGAGGAGCCGAGGAGGCACTGTAGACTGTAACAGAGAGGAAGCTGTAAGAAGCTGTATCCGGCATCGCTTCATGATAGGTTTTTCTCAAATACGTACGATTTTCCGCTTCAACATTCCTTATGCGAAATGCCAAAGAATGAAACGCCCTGTTCGAGTCTGTTTTTCCGCATGAGTACAATCTGTCAATAGGTATAATATCATAGGTAAGCGTGCTCCAAGCCCGGGATCTTGGAATTATACCTAGTATGGAAACCATGCCTATGAAAGAAAAGGATAAGAGCACAATGAGATAATCAGTATTGTCTCAAAAATGCATTTTTTTTTGTATTGTTGTCGTCTGTATACACTAACAATAAAATTCAGCAATTGTATTTAAATCAATTCAGTGGTTTCAATGATCTTCGAAAAAAACGTTTTGCGTAGCCAATTTTTTTTATATGTATTGAGAATTAATTATAATAATATTATTATTACGTGAAATGTCTAGTATTATGGTTAAATCCTAAATCTTTTATCACTAACTAACCGTAGGTAAGTGGTAATTTAAAAACCGGCAAAGTGCGAGTGGGACTAACACAGGAAGAGTTCCACACCATCATCTGTAAAACGGCACAAAAATCATGTCTATATGTGTATGGGACCCTATTTAAAATGTGAATTGAAATATTTATTTCTAAAGTGAATATATAATTAAATATTTTATGAATATTTCAAGCATCTAACTGTTAGCGTTATCTTTATCGAGATAAAACCAGAAATAAAACATGCTTATTGTATTTGAGGCACTTTCCCTAAATGTTTTTTTTTCGGTTTTCGGTATTTGTTGTTATAACGGCAACAATTATTCATGATCCGTTAAAGTTTCAACTGTCTAGCTATCACGGTTTCATGAGATACAGCCTGGTGGCAGTCGGACAGATGGACAGACGGACGGGCGAACTGACGGACAACAAAATGTTAGTTTCATATATAATAAATCATGGAATTCCGTTTTTATCCTTTGGGTAAGGAACCCTAACAATGTTTTAAACTATTACGATGACAAAAATAAACATTTTCATTTACAGAACAAATTATTAAGGCTAGCTTTGATGACACTAAATAAATATTTGTAGTTTTCATACTCAGTAGCCAAGTCAGTAACGGGTGCTTCAAAAAAATGTATACACACTTTGAACTTCCATAGAAAATTTATTTACCGTTCTACAAAGTTAAATTTCAGGAAAATAGAAAGCTGAAAGTCCAATGTAAATGAAACATAAATAACAAATGTTAATACTGTTCAAATTGGTGACCTGCAGCATCAATACAATTCTGAGTACGAGTCACCACAGATTCTGTACATCGTATCAAAACGTCCAATGAGATTTCTCTACACACTGCTTGAATCTCATTCCAAAGAATGTCTAGGTTACGTGGTTTACGTTTGTACACCTCATCTTTTACTGTGCCCCACAAGAAGAAATCCAGTGGTGTAAGGTCTGGAGAGCGTGCTGGAAACTCGATTGGCCCCCTGCGTCCTATCCACTGGCCCGACAAATTTTGATCCAGGTAAGCTCGTACGTCCCTGTGATAGTGCGGCGGAGCACCATCTTGTTGAAAATAAAAACAGTATTAACATTTGTTATTTATGTTTCATTTACATTGGACTTTCAGCTTTCTATTTTCCTGAAATTTAACTTTGTAGAACGGTAAATAAATTTTCTATGGAAGTTCAAAGTGTGTATACATTTTTTTGAAGCACCCGGTAGTTTTAAAGGAGTATGACCAATCGACTATGGGATTGTTTATCGCTGCTGTGCTATCTATTCCGTGGCTTTGTCAAGATAAAAACTGCTGTATTGTATGTAGAATAATATGAAAGTTTAATTTTAAGCCGTTCATAGTAAGCTGGGATGTCATGAAAAAAGTTAGTAAACAAGTGAAAAAAGCGTGATAATTCTATTAAAACAAAATTAGATTCTATACTCTGTCCATTCCTTTTTTTTCTTTTTGACAGATTACATTTAGGGATGCCTTCACACGTTACTGATTCGATTTGAAATCATAATCGATGTTGTCTAAGAAGAACTTTCATTACATCGTAATGGTTTTAGTTCATTATTAATTATTCGTTTATTAGTAGTTTTTATTAGATGAAATAAATATACAAAATAATAATATAATAATAATGTCACATACTTAGTCTACGACGGTTGCCTAGTTACCTTTGTTTACATTTTGATATGTCATTCCAAGATTTCGACTTAATTTCTTGCAAATAATTAGTCATGGAATCATGATACTATTATTATATTCTTTTTTTTATAAAAAATACAGACAAAACACATAAAAAAGTCAAATTATTCTTTTTCATAATGATTGATTTATTTCATTTCAGGATTTGATTTATAGTCTGTGGTTGTTTGTTTCAAACAGTGAACTTCCCTAAAAAGTGTCGCTTGTCAATAAAGTACTTTATTATTGTAGTACATTAATCTGACAAAAAAAAAACGGTAATTCATAGCCGTGATCTGTCAAAAAGAAAATAATGGAATGGACAGAGTATATAGTTCATCCTTCATGTTTAAATAGAAAATCTCTTTTGTTTATTAAATCCCGCTTACGTTATGTCTCTTATTACTAGATAATCGTCACACACGAAACTAGAAATTATTTACTATCTTATATTCGTGACACAATGGTTTTGGCATTTCAGTTTTGGCCATTGCCTTTTATTAAACTTAAAATTCAACCAATATTTATGTGGATATCTCTAATACCTTCAAAAGGACCTTTAAAAAAACTAGCATAATGCCATGATTAAACTAATAAATAATAATTTAATTAATCATAAAAATAGTTAGATATATTTTCCTTTCATTAGCGCATACCACGCGTGGAATACTAGACTTGAACCTGTTTGTAAACAAAAACTAATCCAATGAACATATTTAATTATATCCACATTAAATTTTAAACGGTTATTTTTAGATATACAGCCTTCACGCGATCCTCGTCTTTCGGGATGGTGATGCTGGGGATGTTGCAAGGTGTTTTGATCGGTTTTACCACATACTTGTTCAGGTTAAAGAGACATGGGAATTTTTAAAGACTGTCTCATATACATACGTGCGGCACTTCAGCATCAAATTTAAATTCAATTTTCAAATTCAAATCATTTACTTTCATAGGCCCCAGGGGGCGCTTGAACACGTCTAAACATTACAAACAATAATACAAAAATACATTATTAGTAAAAGTAATTTATACTAATTACAATGATTTGAATGAACCGTAGATTAAATAAAATTTTATTTTAAGCCAACTGTTTAGAATCAGATTAAAATCAATCTAAATACCACCTCTGATGGATGCATTATGAGAAGAGCTGATTAGATTTGTATGTGCACCATTTTTTCTTATGAAAAACAGTTATTATGCATATTAAAGCAATGAAAATGTCACATAAGAAGAGCAATTTATTTCCAAATAATCATTATCATCATTTATTTATGTACCTAGTCACAAATCGTATCGTAGTCTTGAAGATATTTTTTGATCCACATCGAATGGCAATGTGTTCCAAAAAGGACATAATATAATTATCTCAAGACCCTCATGTTTCTTTAGTAAATGCTAGTAAATTAATTTTTCATTTCACTGACATTTTCTCATTTGTTTTATAAGATCCATCTCCTGACAATAACAAACACAACAAAAAAGTATCAGCGATGTTTGTACAGCCGTTCACGCGAGATGCCGTGTCCAGCAGAAATATGCATTCATTTTAATATATATATAGATAATCATAAATGCATAAACACTAAGTTTTTACATTCATTAAACAATTAACTGTTCGTACAAAAAATTAAAGGTATTCTTTATGCGCTAAACAAATAAAACAAATTAGCCCTAATGAGTGGGTTTATATTGCAAAAACAAAAATTACTTCTTCTAACGATTGTTAACACTTAAGTATGTGTCCAAGTCCGAGTATTAAAGCATTTTTATTATAAAATTGACTACCAACCCGCCCTGGCTTCGCTTCGTATACTATAATATGCATGTTTTATACATAAAAAGCTTAGTTATAAATTATTTTATCTACACCCATGCTATAAATCCTCTATAAACGTTCTTGAAACAGTTAGCTAATTGCCAACATTAAAACAGCCAGTGTCATAATAACCATTATAACACCCAAACGGGTGTTATAATGTTGTACTGAAATTCATTATGCAACTCCTTTTTTACTCATCGAACAGCCACATTCTCATGGCATCTTTATGAATTTCAAAAAAAGAACATGTCATGCACGCGCGTTTCACTACCACAGCGCCGTAATTTAAATAAAAACTTATTCGAATTTTTGAATTGACGTCGTATCCCGCCATTTTTGTTCAATAATAGTATTGAAAAAATACTTTTTAATAATTGTACGATCCAAAATGTAAATAATTATTACAATAAATAATTATATTATTACCTATACATAGTTTTTTTGTATTAGATACTCACTAATTAAACTTTCCATGAATTTACATAGAGTTCTTACAACACTGTACATTAACCAATGGTTTCAGAACATTTATAGAAGATTCATATCATGGGTGTAGATAAAGTCTTGTATGCAACTGTTATAATTAGGTATTAAAACACTCATGTGATACTATTATCACACTCGGCTTCGCCTCGTGTGATAAACCCACACTCGTGTTTTAATACCCCTCATTATAGAACAGTTGCATAAATAACTATTATCTAATAAACAATTTAGCATAATAATCCGTTGCGTAGTTTTAAAGATCTTAGCATACATGGACGGATAGACGGAAGCGACATTGATTTATACTATGTAGTGTTGTAGTGATTGTGATAATTCAAATTCTGAGACCAGCCAAAGTAAAGTCAACATTTAAGTCATAAATGGTTGATGGTAAATATATAAATATATTTATTGATCATTTTACAATTTGTGTAATAAAATAAAATAACACTTTCTAAACAAAATTAGAGAAATACCTAACTATGCAAAAAAAATAATATTGGCATCAAAAAATACCTCTGCATTCATGTCAGCCGCGGGTAACATGTCCAGAAGGCTGGCGGCATTGCCACGTTGGATGGCAATGCTGATCCTTTGACCAACTAAACGTTTGGCTAATTCTGCAAACAGTGAACCAGCGCGAGGATCCCACGGCTCCAGCGCAGCGTCTCGAATCCAAACGGCTCAAATACATAATTCAATATGTATTCAATATATATAAAACATAACAGATGAAATGTGTTGTACTCCTTTTAATAATATAGTCGTAAAGATAAACATGGTTTGTGACGTGACTGACTGAAGAGGCTTAGATATCATTTGAAACATGAGATAAAACTCTGCAAACATTTGCAAAATGTAAACTTTCATTAAAAAATCAGAGTTAGATGACTGAATTTGATTGCATTCACTTAGCATTATGCTGAGCAGTTGGTACAGACGTATATTTTTAGAGGCAAACAATGCTATTAATGATGTATCTGTGAAATATTAAGAAGATTCCCATTCCATTTGGTAGCACTATTAAGGTGATTCCCTCTTCCATATTTTAAAGAACTTATAATTTCAAACTGACGATTTTAGCAAAAATTGTTAATGCTTTAGTATTAATGTTTTACTATTGAAGATTTTTTTTTACATAAATGTAGTTCGACCATTTCTTATAATAAAATATAATATGAAATAAGCTATATAACATAAAAGTCGGTTTAGACATTTTTATTATGACACGATTTTTATTTACCTATTAGAGATAAACATTATTAAGTCGATGTATTATACTGTAGATAAATTTAAATTAATTAGAATAGAAAATTTTGTTTTTACAAAGAATTTACGAAGATCGTTAACCCTGAAACTTCTTACTTAGATATTGTTCAATACAATAAGTTTAATTAGAAAATTTATTTTATTGTTAATAATTGTAAAATTGTAATTGAATTAAACAAAAACAATATACACTTATACAAATAAAAAAAAATGAAAAAATAGGTTAAATTAATTATTATAAATATTAATTTTTATAAGTAGATTTTCAAAGAAAATTATCGTATATCGTATTTCACCATTTTTCCACAGATTATAAAAAATACCCTAGCTTGACTTTCCCAATACATATTCAATCAACTTTGGGGATTTTCAGTTGAATTAATTTCCGATTGTAGAATTTTCCGATCAAAGATGTTCGCACTTAGAGGTCAAAATAATGTTCTTTACCACAAAAAATTGTTTTGCATCTTATTTGTGATGTTGTTATGACACACGGGTATTTGGTCAATCTGGGCAGCCTAAAGTCAATATTGTCAAACATGATGTACACTACGTCACAGTGACGCCTGACTACACTAGTTATGCATGTGTGAATTACATATTTAAAAATTGTAATATACCTACTATTTAGATATGTAACTCACTTTTCCTTATATGGTGTAGTAAGTCTTTACTAAGACTAAGAAGTTTTTGCCCTGCATACCTAATTTGTTGGCCCACTGTGCAGCTTGTCAAAAAGATTAGAAAACAATGAGGGCGTGAGTCATTTAATAAAATTTAAAATTGTTTCCACTAAAAGTATTATAGGCAAAATAAATCTTCGTCACGATGCCACTTACACCCTGTATAAGAACTAGCTTTTATAAAGTAATATGTGTTAAGTGTGCGTAACTATAATATTAGCATAGACGTACAGTTGAATTTAATATGCGGTAATTTTCCTTTTTTTTGGAACGAGTGTCTTACCATGGTTTCACTGCCTTCGGCATTAAGTGCGCCTTTATCACAAATTTTGTGCAATAAGTTTTTAATCTATATTAATTTAAAAAAATGCTGCTGGAATTGTGTCAGTTTTTATTACAGATTGACCGTTTCCACAAATATCAAAAGCTTACGTCAGTAAATAACGGTAAACCAATTATCATTGTTTATAATTAAAATAAATCTATTCTTCAATTACACTGTCAAATAAGTTCGATCAAAGTTTATTAACGGAACATCACGTCGGTTTTATATTTCACTTGCTAATTTTCCTGAGTAAATAACAAAGTACAATTCAAATTATGTTGTTAATTCTTTTGTAATACTCGCGTTTTTCAGTGATAGAAACTATTTTGTGAAAACGTGTCCACTGCTTTCATTTACTTTCGTGTTCATATTGCAACAATATTTATCAGTGTAATTCAAAATATGAAACGTAAACTAAATTAGTACAATAAGGAAATACATGGAAGCTATTGAGTTTTGTTATACAATAACCTACTATAAAATTTTAAATAGTTCCAAGTAAAATTTGAATAAACTAAGGAGAATTTAATTATACATTCATTTTAAAATGGACAATCATTAAACAATACATGGTTTAGTTAGGTAATATATGGTTTTCCTTTTGTTTATGCGATCTTTACATTTTAACAAATGAGTGTTTTGTTCTGCTTTGACTTTGTAGGTACATTGATTGTGCGTAGGTATACTTATAGGTTAAAAACCTACTCACAGCGCTGCAGCAGGCAAGTCGATTTAATTTCCTATTATTCCCCAACTGTATAAATATTTAATTACGCGTTGTCTAGGCTTACTATTTTTATAGGCTCAAAACTTATATACGGATATTCTATTCGAAAAACATTGTTGAAATTTTTAAAAAATAATAATTATGATTATCGGGTGCGCCAAAGTTTACCTATAGCTTTCAAATAATAATTTTTATTGGTGTATTTTGGTTTAGTTTAGGTTAGAACTGTGACCACAACGTGCCAGAACCGAATCGGTCCTATAGTTATTGGTTTAGGTACGTTTCAAACTGCAGTATAAACGCCTAGGCCATAAATATAACCGTAAATGAGTAGTTTTTATGAATCTCATTAATTTAAGACAAAAATTAGTGAAACGACCTTTAAAAATTCTAAACACTTGGCATTTTAGACATAATTATCTTACTTGAACTTAGCAATAGACACAACTTAGTACGTTATGCATACCCCCAAATGATAATCATACCCTCAAATTAAAACTATAAATATCATCTTCTACCCACATATATTGTTTATTACACTTGGTAAATGTTTCTTTCTGAGTATGAGTGAAAACATTATGGAAATTATGTTTTAGGATAAAAGCGTTATGATTAAAAACAGTAGCAGTTTAAATATATTCACATTAATGATATTATTAATTAAAATTTTCGGCAAATGAGTGTTATGAACTTCGCCGGTAGCACTACAAATCATTAGTGTGCATCTACATTGCCAGCCTAGCGCGGTTGCGACAGCGGGCGCGAAGTATCAAACATATGAAACCGCCGTTTGCGTCCATAGTGTAGTGACTAAGGCGGGCGCCTAGTGCGACAGACCCGAGCGAGATAGCGCGCGTAGTTTTCAAACGTTCCTATCCGCGCGTTATGGCCGCACTACGGGCCTAGTGCGCGAGCGATCCAATGCGCGGGTGGCGGCGGGGGTAACGAACCAGTTCGGTCTTGCCGCTCGGCGTGTGCGCGTCTGTTTGTTAAATGCGAAAAATGGCGGTAAATACTGAATTATTTATAAGTGAAATTCAATCAAAACCACCTATATGGCAAAGCAAACAACTCCCGGACTATCTAGTAAAAATAGCAAATCCTCGTCCATAGTTTACAACACCTGATATACCTCGTACCGCTACAAGAGCTCGCGCCTCACTGTGGCCACCGCACGCCTCCGCTCGCCGCACCCGCCTCAGGCTCCAGTCACCGCGCATTCACTATGGACGCACACTTAGGAAGAACAATATCGGGTAAAGAACTTTAGACGAGCCAATATGGACCCATGATTATCTACTCGTAAATTAAAATTATATCACAAAATTACATTTTTATATTGCTGTTTACATAACTTACTGCAAAAAGGCTATGTTTATACCAGGGATGTTAGGGAGCTTCGTAACCGTAACCGAATCCGAAATAGACATTTTTGATAATATCGGATAGGGGCGGAGCCTAATTAAATACGTTATTACAAGTTGTTTTGATTGGCCGGCCGTAATTCATACCAAATGGTGACATATACATAAAATCATTTTATTAGCTATATTATTATGTATTTCACTTTTGGAAATCCTTAGAAATCTAAGATCCGTAACCGAAATTATCCGAAACTAACGGATAATCCGAAATAAATTAATATCCGCATCCGAATCCGAATCCGGTAAAATAATCAATCTTATATCCGTATCCAATCCGTATCCGAAATTTCATATTAATAACATCACTGGTTTATACGTATCAAATTCGTGTAGTAAATAGTAGTAATCATCCGCATTGATAAGTATAGTATCTAAGGTATTTAAATAGATCAAGTTTAAGTTTTATCGTTATAATGACTTAAGGTTAACTTAAGCACTGTTTAGTCTCTTTCCACATTTTTCTTGTCATAGGCTAGCAAGCCTTGAGGATTTCTTACGCCTGAGTTTATAAACAAAAAGGCTAGTTTTATTACACTATACTGCAAAGCCTGGAAGATTCTAATAAAACAAACCTTGACTGAATGACTCATTTTCTTATAAATAAGTAATAGTTTTTTTACTACATACACACAACGCCATATAGTCCCAAACTAAGCAGAGCTTGTAAAAATGGGTACTAGAATAACTGATACTAATATGTATATATATATATATATAAAATATGATCATGTTTCCGAATTCAGGAAAAAGTGGGGTGGTTACCCATTTGGCAACGTCGTGAACTCCATATTTTGTCTTTTCTTTCCTCCGTCCTTCACAATCCTAATTCTCCTTCTTACCTAAGTGAACGCTTTGAGTACTTAGTGCCCAGACAAATCTTCATGTTCATGCACACAAAGATTTGTCTTGAGCGGTAAACGAACCCGCGACCTCAGCGTCGCAGGCAGGTGTACTAACCACTCCGCCATCCGGTCGTCACTGCTAATCACTTATCAATGCTAAATAAGAAAGTTCCCTTGCGCTAATAATGCTTCAGCTTAGATTTTGACCTTTGTGACGAAAAGACAATAGCAGTTTTTTGGCCAAAGTAAGTCTGAGCTAAGTTTAGGCTTAGTCTCAGAGCGCTTTATTGATCTTAGCCTGAAAAAAACTGTGAGAGGTAGCTCGTAACTAATTTATTATAAAGTTTCAGGTACGTAAGTACTTAGTTTTGGATTCTTCTATCTACACAAGCAACTATTTGATAAACATTTCAATAGATCACTCTTTTCATAATATTCAATTTTATCCGTAATACTTGTGGTTAAATTTGTGATACCCTTGTGAAAAGTTTATGCCTCTAATCCACTAAAGAGCACCCTTCCATAAAATGATGGGTATTACTGTTCATCCCGTCAATGTTTTAGTTCTAATGTGACAGGGGTGAGCTACGCCTTTTACTGAGCCGGAAAGACGCGAATTTATCCGATAAAAAACTTCCAATTATCGCCTGGCGTTATCTGAGTCCATAACTCACGATGTTATTGGTGAATACCATTTACGGCATTTATGATTGTGATGATTGCCAGAATAAATGATATTTCTTTTTTTTTTCATTTAATACAAGATTTCTGGAAGACTGGCAGGATAAAGCTCTGGAGAGGGAAGAATGGAAGTCTTTGGGGGAGACCTTTGCCCAACAGTGGGACAATATAGGTAAAAAAAAAAAAAAAAAAAATACAAGATTGAGGAGCAAGTATAGTTTTGTGTTTGTTTGTTTTGTTTCTATCAGTCCGTATAAATAAGGAATGATTTGGAAAAAGTGATAAACTTAACAAGAAAGTCTGCCTCGATGGTCTAGTGGTTAGCGTATGCACCCCTCGACGCGAGGTCTCGGGTTCGATTCCCAGGTCAAGCAAAGTATTATTTGTGAACTTTTCGTCAGGAAACTCACATTTACAGCACGGAGTTGGAATTATGCCCGGTGGATGGCGATAGGCTCACTCCCTATCCCATGGGACTTAAACATAACAGGAGAAATGTGGGTGTTGTACACCTCTACCCCACGTTTCTGGGTAATATAGGCGTGATGTTATGTTATACTTAACAAGAAGTAAATCTCACCACAAAACCAGATCACTGTATGAAGAAGGTCCTTTATTACAAGCAATGAAAAAGATGACGCAATGTTAGCTCATTCAAGTTTATGAGGTAGGCTGTGCTTTTCCCACAACTTTTACGATGAGCTTTTTTGGCGCCCTCCACAACAAACTTTCTCTGTCTGTATTTATTGACCAAATTTTTATATACGTTAACTGGGCTGCTATTTTATTTAACTGAAGATGAATAGAGTAGGCATTTATTAAGATCTTTCAGAATATTTTTTTATTTATATAAATATAACAAAAGTTTTAGTTTAGCATCCGAATTTTCTGCGCTTCAATATTCAGTTCAATTTCACAAACTTGATAGCAGGGGGTCGTAGATTTCCTCGACGCAACGAATATCATTTTGCAGTCGCAAGCTGGCTTCTCATTGACATCGTAGTACACAAAGCCACAGTTAAAAGACAAGCCTGGAGGAACTCGCTTGCACCTCGATAATGAGAGATTTACGAACTTAATTTGTTCTATTTCTGGAATAAGCTTGAAAAATTTTACAAATACTGGTTCTAGAGTAATATTGCTAAATTTGATATGTTGTGCGGTCACTCCTCCTCGCTTGTATTCTACCCTAAAAATAGTGGGATAGGAGACAAGGCGATTCTCACATAAATAAGACGCATTTTTACGAAGTGGACTGGCGAAGTATTTGGATATTTCGATAAACCTTTCTACTTCGGACTTAAAAGCTTCGCTTGATTCATACTTTTCTTGTATCTCTTCTAACGGTTTAGGCAGCGAAGCCTTCCTTATTAGTTTTTGCTTTTGGACAGACTGGGTGTCCGTTAGCGTAGATTCGGACGAATTAAAGTCCTGCAGACCCAAGGCTGGACGTGCTTTTATGCTTGCTCTGGATTTCTCCAGGTTCTTCCCTTTTTGACTCATCGCAGTATTTTATTTGTTACACGTTAATTTTAAAGCAAAACATGAGATGTTACTTTTAATCTGAATTATTTTGAATGATGGTTGTTGACTTTGACGTTTATAAATGTTTTTTTTTTTAATTTCAATGTATTGAGAGGAGGTTTATATCAGTCTATTCCAAACTTTTGAAGTCTAGGTCTTGGGTAAAAAAACCGTATAATAAGTAAAAGTTTAATTATTCATTTAAATAAAATCACTTACAATAAATTGTTACAAAAATCACAACAACAGAGTATCATAAAATAGTTTAAGGATTTTTGAACACTTACAAGGGGTTTATTTTTTTGTATTAAACAAGTAACAACTTTATACAAGACATTATATTCAAAGGTTTTTATATTATATACGAACTATTTCAAGTAACTGCATTTAACTATTTCGGTCCTTATTACTCTTGAATTAATGAAGTAAACGTAGCCGCTAAAGCGTTCCTCAAAAGTTCATTACATATGCTACCTCCATAATATTTTTCAGATTTTTCGAACGAACAGATCAGCAAAAAATTTGCTTTTTATATTTAATTATCTCGCAAATAGATCTCTAAATGAGACTTACAAAACCCTCAATATTTTTAAAATACCCATCTAAAAATATCCCACCCAATGGGGTCATCATATCATCATACCCACTTTACATGAAGGCATACCTCCCTTTTAATATCTAAAAAAATATTATCTATTTTTTTTTATCCCTTTGTTTGCATAGTTAACTTACCATGCCAGCTTTCCGGGCCCATCGGTTTTACTACCTCGGACAGAAGGACGGAGAGACGGACATGGCAAGACTATAAGGTTCCTTGTAGGCATTACAGAATGGTGTTGTATAAGGCTAAGCCTTAAAGGCTTTTAAGGCTTTAAGGTTTTAGCTTTAAAAGTTTTAAAGCTTCAAGGCTATAGCCATAAAGGCTTTAAAGGCTTTGAGGTTATAGCTTTAAAAGCTTCAAGGCTTTAGCCATGAAAGCTTTAAAGGCTTTAAGGTCCTTAAGAGCGTGTATTCCTTCTTAATATGTAACTGTCAATTTTTGTAGTTATTTGGGAATATTTCGTAAAAACTGAATGAAAGTATGATTTTATTCAACTAACTTTTTAGAATGTAGGCTTTACAAGGTAATATTTACCTTGTAAAGCCCACATTATTTAAATATGAATTTAAAGGTGCAAGCCTTAAAAGTTTTTAAAGCTTTAAAGCTGCAAGCTTTAAAAGTTTTAAAGCTTTAAACCTGCAAGCCTCAAAGGTTTAAAACCTTTAAGGCTTAAGCCCTTAAAGCTAAAGGTTCAAGGCTCAAGGCTCGAGGCTCGAGGCTCAAGGCTTAAATTTACAACACTATTACAGAACCATAATTAACCTTTGTATAAAAATCTACTTGAACATTATATAACATTGTAATAGGTACACGTGTCGTACAGGCATTGACCAATACAGAATGCAGTTGTACTGCAATTTTATTAACATATTCTGTAGATATTATCTATTATTATTACTTATTAAGTAAGTTAATACAAACTAAAAGTTATGTAATTTAATTATAATATCCTTGTACATTTTTTCTGCAGGAGCATGACCAAAGAGGTAGTAAATAACTCTCTTACAACTCTACTTTTCTCTAAGCATGACCCATCGTTAACTTTGTACAAAATATAACATGATTATTTACTCTATTTTTTCGATCGATTAATATATTTAAAATACCTACAAGGTTAGAAGTTCGCATGAATTATACAAATCAGTTCTTACAAAGTTGACTTAAATCGGTAAAAAAGTCATTTATTTAGATTACGTGAAAACATTTTATTTGATAGACTAATTTCACTTTTAAATTCACACTTATTCTTCAACATGCATTTTCGTGTACATTTTATCAACATGACAGTTTATCGTTCGAAAAACATGAACTTAATTAGGTATATATATCTATTTTTTTACGTTACATAATAGGTAAAAAGAAGGTTGGTACTGAGTTTATCTACTAATTTTACTCTATAAATAAAAAACTAATAGAAGGACATCAATTCCAGAAATAAAAAATATATATTTGCTTGTAACTCGCATCATGGCAGATGTTTGTCAAGATCTTGATTCCTCGTAATGCAGTAGTTACTATTATAGGTAATTACTTGTATCTATTAGAATAAATAACTGAATTAAGAAACATCTTATACTATCTTATGTAGATGACGTAACCTAGAATGACTAGGTTACGTCAAAACCACTGGAACAGCCGTGATGAAAATTGGTAAGAAGATAATTTATGATCCTAGAAAAAACCTAGGCTGACTTTTAGCTAACTAACTAGGCCTTAAGGTAAGTGAGTCAACAGTTAATTAAAAAAAATGTTGAATTTTAATTGCTTTACACACAGATCAGCTGGTTTAAAACTAAAACAAACCATAATTAATACTAATTATAAAAAAAAACATGTACAGTTCATAAGATAAGGGAAATTACTAAGTTATTGTTATACTAATAACCTCAAAAAAATGATTTTTTGTATATTTGTTTGTACTGAATAAACTCCGAAACAACTGGAGCGATCTTGTTGAAAATTGGTGTACAGATCAAAAAACGGCTCACGATAAATGTTTTCTTATTTCTTTATTATATTGGAGTTGATTATAATTATAATAATAATAATAATAATCATTTATTTCAATAAAATACATGGAGCAATACAAAGTAGGTACATATTAGATTAATCCTAATATTACAAAAGGTTGTAACGTTGGTACCTGTACTAGTGAAAACCACTGTATCACAGGTACCAGCGCCTTCCATTTCTATCAACAAGATAATGAATGGTGTACTGTATTATTACATAACAAAGTTTACATGAATAAACTTTTGTAGATATTTAATAATAATCTGTATAATATAAATTAGCATGCAAAAATCATGAATATAGATTTAGATTACTTAGTTTATTTAGTTTAGCAAACAGTTTAGTAAAAGTTATTTAATACAAAAGGGAAACAAATTTAGTAGCATAACTAACATACCATACGTTTATTAATTTATATTTGTGATTTTAAAAGGTTCTCAGTCTGTGTATAATCTTATGTCTTTAACCAGTCTGTCAGTTTTGATTTGAAGGCATTCGTAGGTAGTGGGTGAATATAAATTTGCTTGTTGATGCGATTGTACAGCCGGGAACTGTGGATGTAAAAACATCTTTCAGCAAGAGATGTTCTGTGAGATGTAATTTCGCAAATACGATCTCTTCTTCGCCTATCATTCATTTTAAATGGTGTTAAGGAATGCTTGCGGAGAGCTGTATGGAGCACAAACAGCTGTCTAACGGTGAGAAAGGAAGATTCTAGGTAAAGTGCTCTGGTTGAGAATCTGAATTGTTTCCGCAGTAGAACTTTAATAATGGCTCTTTGCGCTCTCTCCACTATAAGCATATAAGTGGAACATGCATTACCTCACGCAGACACACAATAACTGAGTATTGATTGAACAAGCGCACAATAGACCAGTCTCAAAGTACCTTTGTCAGCCGAGGTTCTTAACTTTTTAACAACATATATAAGTTTCCTAGTACGAGACGCAAGGTTTTCAATATGTTTATCCCAACGAAGATAGGAATCGATGACCACACCAAGATATTTTATACAAGGTGATTGAATCAAAGATAGACAGTTGTAGTTGCAGCTTACCGAATTGTGGTCACATGTGTGACTTTTTACTTTTAAGCTGTTAGGTGGCTGGGAAGAAGAGGTACATGAAAAGGTTATATAGCACGTTTTTTCGACATTTAAAGTAAGCAAACTGCTATAAAGCAACTGAATGAAAGGTAAAATGCGGTTTACGATTTATAACGTATTAAAAAAAACTAATAATTAGATCTCGTTCAAACCAATTTTAAGTGGAAGTTTGCATAGTAATGTACATCAGTATATTATTTTTACATCTATCATTCTCTTATTTTAGAAGTTGCGAGGGGGGAGGGGGGAGGAAGAAATTTTTCCACATTGGAAGCGTCCCTCGCGCAAACTATTCAGTTTAGAAAAAAAATATATTAGAAACCTCAATATCATTTTTGAAGACCTATCCATAGATAACACGTATGGGTTTGATGAAAAAAATATATAGTTACGGAAAAAAGTGGCTGTGACATACGGACGGACAGACAGACAGACATGACGACTCATTCAGGGTTCCGTTTTTTGCCATTCGGCAACGGAACCCTAAAAAGAGAGTTTAACAACCCTAAAAAAAACAACGCTTACTTTTTATCGTTGTAGGTACCACGGACGGAAACTAGGCATTTTTTAAAATAGTATCTAGAGATTACAGCACAATACCGCTTCATCCACACAAATACGACGCAGCTGATCTTTTACATTCCATCCAAGGCTTTTCCCAGCATTCTCATTACAATGAGAGTATAAATTCTCTTGGTACGCCTTGTTTGTGTTCTTTTCATGTTAATTTACTTTTTACTGCTACGAGTTCACATGAAAAAGATAACTTTTCTAGGCTTGTTACTCTACTGCTGCGTGAATCATAAAAATGTTCAGAATTTCAAGAGCTTTCCTACTTATGCGACGCTTATTAAAATCTGAAACAGCTATGTCCATGATTGTAAGGACATTTCTCATTTTATTCCTTTTGTCAGAACATTTTAAACCCTGCAGCGGCAAGTAAAGATTGGTGCTTTGTTGTTACTACTTCTTACAAGAAAACGATCTTATTGATGGAGAGAGAGCAGAAATGGTTTAATTGAGCTCTTGTGAACGAGCTCAAGGGAAGAAGCACCACCGTCTCATAACCACATTTAACCAGCCTTCATAACGTTGCACTAATCAGTTCCGGTTTTATATCAGGCACTGATGAGGATAATGAGCACCCCAATCCTCATAATGAAGTGATCTAGAATCTATCTATCTATATATTTTGCGTATCATTGATGTCTATGGATTGTAAGTATAGTACAACTAAAAACAAAAACAAAACCGGCCAAGTGCGAGTTGGACTCGCGCACATAGGGTTCCGTACCACTATACATCTAAATAAATATTTTTCTTAATTCTTTATTATATTGGCGTTGATTGAATGGAAGGTAAACTGCGGTTTACGATTTATTGCGTATTATAAAAAAAAAATTGATCTCGTTCAAACCAATTTTAAGTGGAAGTTTGCATGGTAATGTACATCATTATATTATTATTACATTTATCATTCCCTTATTTTAGGAGAAACGAGGGGCAGGGGGGGCAATTTTCCACTTTGGAAGCGTCCCTCGCCCAAACTATTTAGTTTAGAAAAAAAATATATTAGAAACCTCAATATAATTTTTGAAGACCTATCCATAGATACCCACACGTATGGGTTTGATGAATGAAAAGTGGCTGTGACATACGAACGGACAAACAGACAGACGTGACAACTCATTAAGGTTTCCGTTTTTTGCCATTCGGCAACAGAACCCTGAAACACACAGGTACAAATTGTATAACAAATAACATAGACAGTACCAGTGCACTCACTCTGCATTAAATCTGATAGAAAACGTGTCCCATATAATATGAGTAGTATGACCCTGGCCTGTAATTGAGCCATTAATAAACTGCCACAGTGCATTGGCGGTATATTGGAACATCCATTTCATTTCTTGGTTTAACGAATATAAATAATTTCCCAAGAAATAAACCGACTTCAATTTTATTACAAAAATGCACTAAAAAATAAGAAATACTGAAGTAGTTTTCAACGTTTCGCCTCATCTGAGTATAACTTGAAAAGAATACAGTAAATGGCCTTAGGTTAAATTTAAATAATTATCCCCGTACTCCTAAACGTTGAGGTGTACCTCCCAGCATCAGCGTAGCAACATGAAATGGTGACTGCTAAATGCAAATATCTGGGTAGCTTTATATTACCTACTAGCGACCCGCCCCGGCTTCGCACGGGTACAATGCTGATACTAAATACACTACAGAAAAACTGTGAACGTTGTGTATAAGAACACAGCGGCCCGCTCTGGATTCGCACGGGTATAAAATATATAGCCTATGTCACTCACTGAAAAAAATATTAAAATCGATCCAGTAGTTTTCATTTATTCATTACTGCCCGTGACACGCGTTAAATTTGCAGTAAAAAAATCCCCTTTCCCTATACCATGAAGATTTCCTGCTATTCGTTGGAATATTCATACACAACATTTTTACTTATTTACTTTTTACATTTCTCAGCTCTATATCTATCCCGAAGCTGACGAGCCCCACGTTCTACTGACGATTCTCTGTCCCACTGAATAGGCTCGCTCCGTCCCGCAATTTTTAAATCTGTAATATCTTTGAAAATATTCATTTAAATCACTTTTGATCTAAGACATGAAATGCACAACGTATCTTATGCATTTAATTGGATAAGGAATGATACTGTATCGTTTAAAATAGCTTGGTAAATAGCCCATATTTTTTTTTTAATATGTAAAAGATAAAAATGGTTACTGTGGGTTATCCTTAGGAGATAAACATAAGCTGTCGCGGACTTTTTTATTTATCTTTTTAAGATATACAATTCCGTAGTACATAAATTTGATCTATCTCGTAAGGTTTAACCAGCGTTTGCAATGTAAGCGCAGAAAAATATGTTTGTTACGACATCACATAACAAATCTTTAAATGTCTCGGCTTTTCTCTACTATAATATGCATGTATTATACATAGAAACCTTCCTCTTGAATCACTCTATTCATTAAAAAAACCGCATCAAAATCCGTTGCGTAGTTTTAAAGATCTAAGCATACATAGGGACATAGGGACAGAGAAAGCGACTTTGTATTATACTATGTATACTGATAATTATACGAAAAACAATATAGAAGCACAACAATAAAGCCTCTTAAATTTGAGGATTGCTCTCGATTTCTTTAAGATCCCATCATCAGATGGGAATTCAAAAATATTTCATTTTATTCTCTACTTTCTACCTAATTCAAAATTCAGCTGGGTAATAAATACACACATAACATAACATCACGCCTATATTACACAGAATTCTGTGGCAAGGTGTACAACACTCACATTTCACCTGTTATGTTTTAGGTCCCACGATATAGGGGGTATTTATCGGCATCCACCGGGCACAATTCCAACTCAATGCTGCTATTGTGAATTTCCTGACGGAGAGTTCTCAAATAACACTTTGCCCGACCCGGGAATCGAACCCGTGACCTCGCGGTGAGAGGCGCACACCATAACCACAAGACCATCGAGGCAGTTTATCAGCCAGGTAATCTTTTTTTTAAACAATAAAAACGATATAATAAAATAAAATCATATTTTCATTGTTAGGGTTCTGTACTCATCCATGCAACGGAACCCTATTACTAACAGTTAAATTAATTATAGTTCCATATAAGAACAGTCAAAAGATTTTTTTTTGGACTTGAAGCGGAGTAACCCGCGACTATGGTATTCCAACCTATTGATTTTACACTAAGCAATCCAAACCAAGCTGTATCGTTTTTAAATTTATTGCAGTATTTACAATTTCTAATTGATATACTCGTACATATACGAGTATATAGCTTTTAGCCATGCTTAGCATTTAACAGATTCGTGGACTTGGAGTGGGGTTCGGATGGCTGAGTAGTAAAGCGATCGGCTGGAATCAAATCCCGCTTCAAGAAAAAAAAATATTGCGACTGTTAGTCGTGGACTGATAGTGATAGAATTAGAAAGGGGTATGACCAATAAAATGGGACGATGAAATAAAAAACACTGCTGGCCCCAAATGGTTACAATTAGCCCAGGATAAGACTAAATGGAAGGAATTGGAGGGGGCCTTCACCTGTTAATACAGGGTTGCTGAAAGAAAAATAAAAATAAAATACTACTAAATATAATAACTTACCCTATAATTACTATTAACAATAGTTAGAGTTTTTAAAGAGTTTAATTTATTTATCTTTCTAAATTTACTAAATTAACTAAACTATGTATTTAACTAACACTTAGAATTAAAAGCATTTAATATACTAACCCTAGAATTAAATAATAGATGTAAAAAATCATATGTAATAGTTTAAGTAACAGGAAATAAAAGGCTTTTTATTTTATTATTTTATGACCAATCGACCATGGGATTGTTTATCGCTGCTGTGCTATCTTTACCGTGGCTTTATCAAGATAAAAACTGCTGTATTCTATGTTGAATAATATGAAAGTTTAAGCTTAAGTTTTAAGCCGGATATTTTCATAGGAAGATATGTCATGAAAAAAGTTTAATAAACAAGTGCAAAAAACGTAATAATTCTATCAAAACAAAATTAGATTCTAGTTCATTCTTCATGTTTAAATAGAAAATCTATTTTGTTTATTAAACCCCGCATAAGTTATATCTCTTATTACTAGATAATCGTCATACAAAAAACTAGAAAATATTTACTATATTCGTGACAGTTTTGGGGATTGCCTTTTAAAGACAGAATTTGTCGAGATAAACTTGGCTGTTTTTACGCTAAGAGCAGTATTGTTTTATGATTCGATATTATCTGTTTGTTTATATTGCAGTATCTATGCTTCTTAATTCTTAATTCTTTATTGTACAAAAGAAAAGAAACACAATACAATAACATTTGGTACAATTTTAAATTAATGTACAAAGGCAAGCTTAACCACTAAAATGGGTTTTATGCTGCTGAGGTAAGTCTACGCTGGCATAGATTTGCGCTCCCTAAGCCAAACATACTGATTAAATAAAACTTGAGAGGACTGGGTATAATCAATATTAATTAACGAAATAAAATAATTTCCTGACTATTGTATTATTTCAGGGCTACCGAAGTACCAAGTATTTATAATGAAAACATTACAAAGTTCATCGATAGCTAATTAACTCACCTAGTAAGTACTTATTCAAATCTGATGCCTTACAAATAAATAACTAGACAATGGTGGTAGAGCTCTTGTGAATGAGCTCGAGGGCGGAAGCACCACCGTCTCACCTTTAACCTGCCGCCGAATAGTAGTGCTTCCATTACTGTGTTCCGGTTTGGTGGTGAGATCAGGCCCTGAAATGACTGGCACATGAGGCATAACACCGTAGTCCTCAGCTGCAGCGACGCGTCTGTATATAATCTGCTTTTGAGTATTGTTGATGTCCATGAGCTGTACTCCACTTACCATCAGGTGGACTACACGTTCGTTCGCTGTGGGCGTAGATTAAAAAAAACACTAGACCATTGGTATTTTATTATCATCTCTTATATTATACGAGTACCTAAATCCGAAATGAATCAATAAAAAATAAATGCTTTAATAGACTATTAGAGAAGATAGATGATTTAAATGATACAATATGATATTAGTTCTAGCATGGATATTTATTATTATTATTATTGATTGTATTTTGTGATATTTAGTAAGATTGGTAATTTTATATTTTATTTTTCTTATTTTAAATTGTTCTGTGTTGTATTTATAATCTACGTAATAATCTATATATACATATAATAAATCTGTAAAAGTAAAATTTCTGTACATTGAAAATATCAAAAAAATAAATAGCAGGGCGTGTTACTAGACCGACACCGAAACCAAAAATGTGTTAAAAAAAATTGTTGTCTGTCTGTCTGTCTGTCTGTCTGTTTGTTCAGGCATCACGCAAAAACTACCGGTTCGATTACGATGAAACTTGGTATAATTATTCTTTAATATCCTGGGCACCACACTGGGTACTTTTTATCCCGGAAAAGTACCCAGTATATTATATACAATAAAAAACAAACTTAATTTTGCGGTTAGGGAGGACCGCAATTAATAAGTTTGTCGTAGGTTATAAATTACCTATGACAAAGTTATTATTTGCGGTTTGACTTATAAAGATAAAACGAAAGGATTATTTTTATAAGTCGTACTATAAAGATTTTAATTTTAAAGTACAGGTAGTATATTTATTATTGTACATAGTGAACGTAGGTTATTTTATAATACTGTTAGGTAGGATAAGACATTTGTATAGATATTAGTTTATAGGGATTTTGCTTATTTATTGAGTTTAGATTAGTTATGTTAGTTATTATCAGAAGTAGGTTTATTTAGGTAGGTAGGTATTTTATTTTCTGTTATTGAGTTTTTTTTATTGATGTACCTACCACGCAGATGAAATCGCGGGAGATAGTTTGTTTGTTTGAAAGCGAATTTTGATAATTACCTTTGAGTTTGATAGTCTAAGTGTGATTTTGATAATTAACATTACGCTAAACTCTACGGGCTGTCACGGACGCACGTGTCGCAATTTCTATTATTCCGAAATTTCAAGTAGTTTCGAAGTAGATACATGAGTTGTACCTATTTGTCTGTTTTGATTTGTTTGAATATTATTTTCCTTGAGTTTTTGTCGTATAAGTATTTGTTTTGGTCGATTTGGTAATAGATAGGTAAGTATGTACATGAGTTGTACCTACTATTGTTATATTGACATTGTTACCGTTAGCATTTTTTGTTCATATTTTAAAACGACATCCACGCGGACGAAGTCGCGGGTAACAGCTAGCTATTAATATATACATATAAAGATATTATGTTGATTTTATTACATCTGTTTTTTACCATGATTAACAAATAAAGCAACTTGACTTTGACTGTGACTTTAGACAGACAAGCGAACACTACGACTTTTTGTCGCCGCGACAATACATTTTCCCTTTTCTCACTGTGACAAAAGTCGATTTTATGTCGCTGCGCCAGTATCTGTCCCTTTTGCGTATTTAAGAAAGATACCTATTACTGTCGCGTTGAAATGAAAATTGCGAGTATATGTACTTTCATTTACAGTTGGAAAAAATATTCTTGCCTAAAAATAGATACCCAAATCCTATAACAGTAGGCCACTTAAATATTGTCCGAGTATTATGCTCTAATCAGGAGTTAGTTCAGACACAGTTTCAAGGAAAACGTGTTATAAACACGAGTATGATTAAAACGCAGTAGCTACTAGTACTACTTACATAGGTACAGTACTGCAAAATAACTGGAAAATAACTAAAGAGCCACGCACCTAAATATGCTAAGTTGACATTATGCAAAAAAGTACTCACAACAGTTTTCAAGTAGTTTATTTATAACAATCTGTTGTTTAACCGATAGTTTTATGAAATATATTCATTTTGCATTATTGCATGCCAATTACGCTGACTTGTCGGCTTTACTAAAATTGCCAATAATCTTGTGTAGGAAGTGCTTTACTTGTGTCACGTTGAAATGTACTGCATGAGGTGATACAACAAACAACACAATATAAAACGGTCTTAAAATGCGTTAAATTTAACCGAATCTAATATTTTGCCTCGCCATAGTCGGGCAATCTCCAGTTGCATCCCAAATCTCCATTTGAGAGTGAGACAATGTATATAGAGTTTCCATCTATGCCCTCACTCTCATAGCTCGATGCTGGGAGCGGATCGTCCGTCCGACACGACACTGCACCAAGAAAAGATCAGGCGCAGGCAAAGACCCACGGTTTCACGTGACTTCGGCACCACGGGAGTGTAAACACCGCTAACTGCCTGTCTCCGGGGAGATATAAGACTTTCTTCATAAAAAACGCCAACACCTCATTTCGATCAGACACACAAAATATCTTTTCCCCAAAAAAATACTAATAGGTTTGGAACTCAACACACTTTCTTCCTAAACGCCATCTAGCAATAACAGTTAATACTTACATATCTCGTTTCATTTTCTTTTGGTTAACAGAGAATTATAAAGCGATACTCATAGAAGTTCTACTTACGTCGTATAGATGGCGTTACATTACGTGGTTCTGCTGGAAGCTCGTCAGTCCGGGGCCTGACTCTTGACACTCGATCGTGTTCGGGATTTGAGATTGAGATCGAAATTTATACATTTAGCCATCATTTAGCAGTCTTGAACGCAACACTAGCGCACAATTAGAATAGAATTTAGTGTTTTTTTTGGAACTTTATCAAAATCGACATAACCCGTAGATCCTTCATCCAAGACATAACCCGATACCCGATCGCATCACTTTTTGGCACTCTTGACGTGATTTTGACATTGACATATCGACTTGGGGATCGAGATTGAGATTGCGAGCCAGCTAAATTTCAAAGTTACAAAAACGTAACTTTTGCGGAGCTGAGTTCTATTGTTGTGATTAGTTTTCAATACTTTACAAAGTAATTACAGTAAAAATAATTGCACGTTTAGCACTTATAAGCTATACTGGATAATGGCCATGTATTTAATGTAAGGCAAAGGCGAAATATAAGAAGAATTGCGCGTTACACCGACAACGCATTCGCCATGAGTGATACCGAATTTAAGCAAAAGTACAGGGTTACTAAGGCAGTTTTGAAGAAATTTATCAGGATTTGGAGTCCTAATGCATCAGCCTATTCGTCGCAGCGATATTACAACTAAATATAGGGTTTGATTAACACTTTGTCACTTTAGTATCATGTAAATGATTACCATTTTTTTTTTTTTTTTAAAAAAAGCTTATAGTAATTTGCAAATACAAATTATTAGTATTCTTGTTAACTCCCTCCAGCTAAGCTTAATTCGCTTGTGTTAGGAGGAAGTTGACGTCCGTGGTGTAATGGCCAGGATTCAAACCCACGACCTCTCGATCGTAAGACCGATGCCTTATCCATTGCGCCACGGCCGCTTCTTATGTTATGTATTTGTGTTATTATATTATGGTATATACTTTTAATTAGTGTTTTGATTTTAGATTTTAGTGGCACAATTGTTTTATGCCACAGGCAGCTATAATTGCCTAGTAGGTGGGACTCAAGGTACTATGATGTCCCAACAATCTGTATCTAGAGCATTAACTCAAGTGACAGAAGCTCTTAATAGTACATAATATTAATGTGCGGAAGTGGCTGAAGTTCCCAAAAACACGTTAGAAGCGAAATTTGATTAAAAAAACACTAAATATATTTATTCAATTACATTTGTTATAACCTAAGTTATTCAAAATAAAGTCTTTAATGAGCCAAATAAAACATTTGTTTCGATTTTATGAGAAGTTTAGAATTGCAGCAGTTGTAGGGTGTAGGTATAGGTGGCACTCAAGTGGCAATTGTAAGACTATTACTGAACGAAGAGTGATATTATAATAGGAAACATAACCATTCAAGGAATGTTCTAATAGCAAGTTGTTAAACTTACATTCTATCTTTCTAAATGATTTGCACTCAACATATAAGTAGTCACTGAATTTTGCCTTAATTGAAATTAAATA